>CM024714.1:21219465-23619465 GCA_014182895.1 Angophora floribunda
GCACTTTGAAACTTTTCTTTTACTCGACAAGTGATACTTTTGGATCAGACGTACGAGCTCCAGAATCATGCTATTTCTTCAAGCGATGTCTTATTGTCATTTTCAATTTGGGGACAAAAGCTGGACGAATTTCATTTGGTCTCTCGACTTTTCCACTCCCTTTGCTTCCAAGATTTGTCTTGTCCCCAGAATTTGTCCCACTATCTTAATGACCCTTTGACGATCTTAATCCTTTTTGAGCGGCAAAGACTAATGATTTGAATTTCATTCGGCATGCCTTATAAAATGTAGGTAGAATAATTAATAACATTTTGTTGGGACAATATTGTCGTGGCAATGATTCATTCAAAATATTGGATCAACTAAGATTATACGGGCGGTATCCACGATTTGGCACTGACTTTGATTACAAGACATGATATGAATAAGGCGACGGGCGATTGTTATAAGTTAAGATATCATTTTTATGGATTTATTGTGCTAAATTTGCGAGTGTATTCAAGGATGAGCAACATGGACCAACCATAATAAACCAGCCGATTTTGGATGGATCGGCTGGTTTCTAGGAACATCGATTTTGTTCTCGAGTTCACAAAATTCGAATCAGTAGATAGTCCTCAATACCGACTGAATTGGTGATTTTTTTATTTGTCACACCAATTTCCTTCCCTTCCATTCTCATGTGCACCGCTCAGAGCTACTTTATTGTCTATCTTTCTCCTATGTGTTTGGTAAGCTGCTCATAACATTAACCACTATGAATAATCTATAAACTCTCAAAGGGAGTACAACACCGACCAAACAATTAGTATCGTAATGGGTTTGTGATGTAGCCAAATTTCACAAACTTATTGCTAGAAAAGGAGTAGTTTGGGTTTTTGACGATTGGACATGTTAAAATATGTGCGAGAGGCTGCATTTTGATTTTTTTTTCACCTCTTGTTAGATTGCTTGGAAATCGGACCGGATCTATGGTCAGGTCCCTTGTTCCAAAAATTGAGAACCTGTTTCTCTAGTATAATTTTCAATTCCTCGATGAGACCGGACTAGAGTGAGAACCCATCAGTCCCAAAATTGGATGTTGACCTCACTTAATCTACCATTGATTTTTACACTAAATAACCAATGGAGATGACTATCAAGGAGTTTGAATTTTTTTTCCTTTCCCTTTCTTTGGCTTAGATTTTTTGAAAGTTGATGCGTCCCACCTTTTGGAATTGACTTGCGGGTGATCATATGCAACATAAAAGTCTTCGTCCATTGCACTTCACATTTTTCAAATTTTGAAATGCTAGAGGCGGCATCCAAATTAAAAAGATTAGACAGGTTTTAAAGCGTGTGAAACAATGTCAATAAAATTCCAATGCACGGGAACAATGATCTTAGTGGGGTCTCCCCACCTGCCATGCTGGTGCCCTATTTTCTATGCCGTGCCACCGTTGTCACGAGGATTTCTTGATTGAGTAAAGTCGATAACCCTATTATTTACGTTGTGCAAACGTTATGGAGAAATATTTGAGCTCTAGCCATCAAATTTAATCAGTACCAAATCATCAATTTAACAAAATCAACGCTCGTTTATAACGTGTAACTCTCGGCTACTTTTCACTAAAATATGTGGTTCAAAGAGATAACATCGAGAGTTGCCACACTCGAATGAGTCGTAAATCTCTTGTGGCCATGTAGCTATCTTCGATTTCTATGGCAGCATCATTATCCATCTCGCTTGCCTTTCTAATTCAAAGGCTCATTGCTATGCAGATCGACATGGTATAAGCATCAAAACAAATCTTTTAATCTCGACGCGGAGCATCTCATGCAATCCGCAAATCAACAAGGTTCGCAAATCCGAGTGCAGTTCCGTACAAAATTTCGACTCAAGAGGACGGAACGCACGAAATTCAGGGGCAAGACGAGGAGATTCGACAATGGGAGGGGGGCGAAAATGAGAGACGAACTCTTTTCGAGGGGTCGAAAGCGAGAGGGGAGAAAAGATGAAAACCCCGAGTTTTTTTTTTTTTTTATAGATTTTCGATCTTTTTTGGTTTTTGAAATTTAGAAAAGACATAACGATCGAGCACAGAGCGGGAAAACGGGGACACGTCCAAAACGAGCGGCAATCGATGCGAGAGATGAAGGCCCCTCCGGCTCCCTTGTCTCTGTGAAAATTTTTAGTCAAAAGCTACGATTTTTCCCCACAAAAAAAAAGGTATAAAGAAGAAAAGGCCCAAAAAAGAAGAAGCGAAGGGCATTGGAAATTCTTTTTTTTTTTTCAAAAAATTCAAAAAAGAGAGAGGGGATAAAAAGTGGCCCCGTGTTGCCTTTCTTAGGTATTCACGAAGTCACCCGCATCATTATCTCTTTTTTAAATTTTTAAATTTTTTTTTGAAGCTTTTTTGTTGGTAGGCCGGACCGGACCACCACGCATGATTAGTCTACTCAGATATCCGGCAGCTATTCCCCCTTCATTTCTTTCCCCCCAAAAAAAGAAAAAAAGATTATTCCCCCTTTTTTTCATCTTCTTTTTCCCTCGTTTTTCTCTCCCCTCCTTCCCTCGGCGTCAGAAATCGTTCCGAACAGAGAACAGATTTTTTCAAAAAAAGAAAAGAAAAAAGAAACTTATGTATCCCCCTGTCGAAAAAACCGAACGTTTCTGGCTCTCAGAAAAACTTCCTCCTCCACTTTCATTGCTGTCTTTCGTAACGGAATTTTGAGAAATTATTATCTTCCGGGTGACTGAGTAAATGCAGACAGCGCAAATATTTAAAAAGCGCGACGAAAATGGTGTTTGAAAAAAATAAATAAATAAAAATCTCCAAATTTTAGAAAGAGAAAGAAACGGGCCGCCTTAAATACATCATCACCCTCCCCCATTGAATGCTTTACCGAACTCGCCATCCCATTTTTTGCCTCTCCTCTCCCCTTTCCTCATCCTCTGTCTCTCTGTCTCTCTCTGCAACTTTCTCTCTCTATCTCTGCAACCACTCTCATCCTCCTCCATCTCTCTCTCTTCTTTGAAGGGAAGTTTTGCTTTTGACGACGGGTTTCGGGGTCGGGGGAATAGCGGTACCCGGAATGGAGTGCGTCGAAGCCGCTATGAAGGCCGGGTTTGGGAAAGACGCTGTGCTCGTGAAGCTGATGAGGCCCCACGCCTTCTCCGACGACCTCCTCGCCTTCAATTCCCAGCACGGCGCCCCCGCCGGCGACGGCGGCGGCGACGGCGACGACTTCGTGGACGACCTCTTCGACTTCTCCAACGACGAGGCCTTCGCCGGACAGGAGGAGGAGGCGAGGGAAGAAGAGGCGGCGGCGGGCCACGAACAGCCGCCGCAGAGCGACGGTAGCGAGGAGAACGTCGCGTCGGTCTCCGCCGGACAGAAGGACGATTTGGGGCTCGTGCCGCACCTTCCGGTACTGTGATGAATACCTCCGTTAACGAAAAATCGGTTCTTTGCCGGCATTTACGGCGTCATTTCTGACGGAAAGGTGCGATTTTTTACAGGCGGAGGATTTGGCGGACCTCGAGTGGTTGTCGCATTTCGTGGAGGACTCGTTCTCGCACTTCTCCGAACCGCTTCCGGCCGGCGTCCTGCTCCAGAACCCCGTTCACCGCGAGGACCGGTCCGAACCGGAGTCGGAATCTTCCGGCTCGTCCAGACCCGGGTTCACGACTCCGCTCCCCTCGAAGGCCCGGAGCAAGCGGCCCAGGACGGGCGGCCGGGTATGGTCCCTGGGCGTCCCTTCCCTCGCCGAGCCGTCCTCCAGCTCTTCGTCCTCGACGACGGCCTCGTCGCCCTTGCTCGCAAGCCCCTTGTTCGTGCCCCTGAGCCACCGGAGCCGGAGCCTCGAGCCGGTCGAACCGGAGCCTTGGGACGCCAAGCCGCCGATGAAGAAGCACAAGAAGCCCGCTGCTTCGGAGACGGGTGGACCGACCCGACGGTGCAGCCACTGCGGCGTGCAGAAGACCCCACAGTGGAGGGCCGGCCCCAACGGGGCGAAGACGCTGTGCAACGCGTGCGGGGTACGGTTCAAGTCGGGCCGGCTGTACCCGGAGTACCGGCCCGCGTGTAGCCCCACGTTTAGTAGCGAGCTGCACTCGAACCACCACCGCAAGGTGCTGGAGATGAGGCGCAAGAAGGAGTCAACGATGACGACGACGACGCTGGGTCAGCCCGAGCCCGGTCGGGCCGTGCCCAGCTTTTGACGGTCGGGGGAAGGGGTTTCTTCCCGGCCCTCGGGAACTAGGAATTAGGGTCGAACCAGTACCCGGTTCGGGCGGTAGTGGTAGGGCAGACATGCTAGGATGTCTTTAGGGAAGTCCACGAATTCTCGATGTACTATTTTTTTTTCTATAGCACCAATTTCGATATTTCAATATCAAATTTTGTGAAATTCGTTTCCCCTCGTCACAAATTCTTTTGTTCATCACAAAGAGGTAGTCTGGTAGAGGTGATGGGATGGGTTGGGGGGAGTTTCGATTGGGATATTTGAAACGGTTCAAACTTTTGATTTCTGGTGGACAGGCAGGCGGGCAGTTCGAAAGCGTAGATGACATGAATGTGCGTGTCGTTTATGCATTTGATGATGTCTGGACTTGGCGTGGTGCGTCGTGCACCAGCCCCGGCAACCTATTTTGCTTCTTTTTTTTTGTTGTTGAAGAAATTAATGTAAAATATCTCGCGACACGGTCTTGAGCCAGCAAAGCCAAGTGTTGAACGAAGGGAGGATTTAGAAATTCTCACGTCGATCCCCATCGAAGCCTAAGATTGAGGCCTATGCCTTTGACTTTAGTGGATTCAAATTGATTTGAATTGTGGGAGGCGGTGTCAACTTAGACTTGATTTTTACATACTCTTTTCCTCTTTTGGGCTTTGCCTAAAAATCTAATGAGATCGGGCGAAATCAAGCCAAGACTCTCGTGCGCGATATGCTTTGATCGTCTCCTGAAGGAAAAGCCACTTAGCTTTTACAAAGTCTCCGAAGGAAGTTTCATTTGGGCAAGTGGCAAATCGGCAATGCGAGTCCTATTCGGCTTTCAATGAGGGATTTCGATGCAAAAGTCTCTTTGCCCATTAGACGCATTTTGAATAATGTCTTTCTTTTTCGCTTGACGTGGACATTAGCATGAGTGGGAAACTGCCTAGATGGTTTTTTGGTTCGCTTTTCTAAGTCCTAGGCACGAGTGTGGTCATGTGTTTGTCTTCATTAGGGGTAGTGGCATGACCGCTCGAGATTTGAAAAGTTGATTCATTTGGCGCCATGAAATTGAATTGGAAGATGTGGAGGGGGACCTTGTTATGTATGATAGAATAATTGACCAATCGAGAGGTACGGGGAAGTGTCAAAGCCATAAATTCAAAAATGACCGTGGAGCACACCTACCGGGGCTTTTTATTTTTATGCGTGTGTAACTTTCATGCGGCCGGACTGTCCACATTCAACTTTGAATGAAATTAAATAATCTCTGGAGTTGCGACCGGTCGTTCACTCGGGTAGTTTATATAGTGAAATGAGTTGAAAATTATTCGAGACGAGTGATTGGTATATAATTATTCTAAGACATGAATTAAATTTGTACATCTCTTAATCATGGAATTTATGTGTTCTTTATAAATATATGGTCTTTCTCCACATTTAAGTTTAAGTATATTGAATTGTACTTTCGAATATATGGTCATTGACTTCATTGGGATCAACCCGATCTTTTTTTTTTTTTTTTTAGCAAAGGGGGATTGACCCAGTTTGAATGATGCTTCTAGCCATTTGAATTGAAGTCTAGAGGGGGAAAAAGGGTCAACCGAATTAGAATAAGATCTTTAAGTGAGGCCAACCATTCATTGAAATCATCTAAAATCTAAGATAAATTATTCATGATGACGAGCATGCGAAGTTGATGTGTCATATATAGAATCGTTGATTACTATGCAAATGCCATATGTCTCGACCCATATGTGTTTGGACTAAAGTTGTCACATCCTCTGGTTATTGTAGTAGTCAAATTTGATAGAATCATAGTCGTTGTCGTTGGCACTACTTCCTTATCCTAAACAGGGAGCTCACTTGCCGTTCGTTGTTCTAAAAAAATCTTGGGGCATTCCTAGAGTCCAATGATGACTACCCATATTTCTTAAGATTTAATAATTTTAACCCCTATTTCATCATTTTAACGATTTTTTTCACACGACAAAGCTTCCTTCACATGTCGATCATTCAAACGAGCTAAATATCAACTGTCATTAGTAAACTCTCGATGTTGCAAAAGTAACCTTGTCGAGGTAACGATAAGAAGTAGTTTCACTATACATGGGAAAGAAGTAAATTTCCATGTGACCAGTAATTGATGCATGTAATCAGTAATCTTTCTATAGAAAAAGACTAAATTTCAATAAAAAAAGGCACTTGTTAACGATAAATAGCTTTTCACTATGATTTATATTTTCTCCTAATATGGACTCGAGTAGGTCTTTAAAAGACTAAATGATGAAAAAACAGGTGGAAGATTTGCCATGGGGTGGTAAATTTCACAATGTTATTTCTTGGTTGGTGAAAAAGAAAAATATTCACATACTAATGAAGGGTGTAAGGCCATGAACTTGAGACGTCCTTACTGCAGTCTGCAAGGGGACAACCGTAGGCAGCCTTTGTAAATGGGTGACCACCCGAATATTGAGGGAGACTGAAACGATACATGAACTTGCCCTTACCTAGCAAATTATCTTTAAGACATCCTCCGTTCTCCTGTCCATGTTCTCCTATTGAAAAGAAGAAGACATTAGACCTGCAGTACACACGCGTACTCCATCTCGAAGCTCTCGATGACGATGGATAAAATGGATGATAGAGAGGCTCCTTTCAATTAGTTGCAACCACTTCCAAACGGCTATATTTATACATGATGGGTAGCCATGTGATTGCCTGATAATGTATATCATATCTAGCCTCATTTGTAGTTACAATAAATGATTGCACACTTTAACTTCAAAATATCATTAAAGGCTCCATTTATTTCATAAAAAATATGTGATTTGAAAAATGTTTTTTCAAAAACGATCTTTTATATCACTAACAAAAAAACTATTTTTGTCGTTCACAAAAATATATAGATATAAATTATCGTCAATAATAGAAATATGTTTTATTGTCTAATTATTTTAAGGGATAAAAAAGATCCAATTTTTTTTTAAATATTCATTTTTCGCAAAACAATTAGAGTCGAAAGAAATTTTATTTTATTTTTCAAAGTTAGAGGATTGAAGGCATGACTTTTTGGCCACCATTTTTTGTACACATTATAGGCACTACCTGACCTTATTAAGGCTAGGTCCATAATAATTCCAACAAAAGTGAGGAGTTAAATAGTACATATCGGAGTTGGGCTAGTTAAATAGATTTTTTTATTATAAAAATTGCGAAAATCATCCCTATCAGTGTGGGTCGTGCCACGTAAAACTGTTGGCCGGTTGGTGTTTACCTTGGTGACGGCTAATCAAAATTGATCGGAATAACTATATTGGCAAATCGTTAAGATATTTAGAATTAAATTGGGCTAAATTAAAAAAAAATGTATGATTGAATTAATCACTGTATAATAAGTTCTATGACCTTTTGTACAATTATCCTTGACCTAACCCAATATCCAACAAATGACGACTATTTTGAGTGCGGCATAACAAGTGCGTTATTAGACCACATGTGCATCAAATCGCTTGAAGTGAATTAGCCACACTCTTTTAACCATTTTATCAGTTCCTTTCTTCACACGTCTTGAGTCTCAACTTTTTTTATTTTTAATATGATGAGGAAACTGCCTATTAAGTACCTAATTATATAAGGTTTTGTTATACTATTGCTAACTATTCTAAAAATTCAAATCGTCAAATGAAAGAGTCGTTTTAATATATAAATACTCTATCACTCTCATTCACAATTAGTCCAGTTTTTTTGCCTAATACTAAGCATGAGCAAATTTTATTGGGGAGGTAATTAAGGTCTAAAAAGATTTAAATTCAGAATCCCCTACTTTAATATTATGTGTCAGTAGGGATCCCACGAAATCAAACAATTACTAGTTATGGACAAGGGTTGGCAACCATGACTTTGTCACTATTTCTTAGCAGAATAAAGAGGTCGTGGATAATTTTACAGCCATGGAGTCCATAATTCTAAAGAGAACAACTTACAGATCGACAATGATTAACATTTTAAATTTTTCCTAGATCAACATGGGTTTTGCCTTTTGTTTTTGTTTTTTTTTTTTTTTTTGCGCATTTTGCATGGAGAGATTTTGTGCATATTAAGGTAGGATAGGGTCTATACGGTCTTCTGCAAACTGAGATTTCGACATAATCGCTGCCCATCTCATCGCTTCGCGTCCGTCGCCAATAGATTGTATCGCGTATCTACGTGTTCCCTATGCCATTTATAAATTTGTCTTCTCTTGAGTAACAATGATAATGACATTTATATAATATATATGATCTATAGAATATTAATTATTACTGCCGTCCCTTCACATTGTCGAGTGAAACCAAAGTGATCTTGCAATATCCTCCGACTTAAAATAAACCAATCCCCATGCAACAACAAAAATAAAATACTGAAAAGAAGCAGATCATGCAATCTGGATAGCTAATGTGTGCCATTGTCTCAAATGAGAAACCCTAGCTAAGAAATGATGATGGAGACTGAATTTGATACGATATATCTCGATAATTAATTATGAGGACTATTTAAAATAAGCTATTTGCATCAACAAGCAATGCCTACGCAACATGGCCCGACTTATCAATTGTCAGGTCCATTTTCAAGCAATCCATCAGTCCAACCACAAAATGTTTCGAGGAAAAGAGAAATTGATATCGCGCTCGGATGGGAATGGCGACTCCAATCTTCTTCGATTTTAGCTATTTGCACCAATAGCTAGGGTTGATATCATTGAGAGTGTCGAATTGGCTCAAGTGAGACTCGTGTAGATGGTAGAGTGTTGGAAAACGAAATAAGAGAGACGTCGTACTCTTGTAAATAGTAGAGTGTTCGAAAACGAAACAAGAGACACGTTGAAAATCATTGTGAAAGAGAGAGGGGGTGACCCTATTGAGATCGCGATTACTAAGTGTTCATTGTCATCGGCATAATCCAAGTTACGACCCTTTTTTGGGCATACCTAGTCAATATATATCTCAATTCTTAATTTAGTATCGATCGAGTCGCACCAAACCCTCTCATCAAGATAGTATTCGGATTTATTAGGTCAATTTTTTGACGTTAAGCATGGAAGGTTCGAGCCCGGAAGAAGGCCTTGCGCGATTGGGCCATCTGATCATCTCATGCGTGCAGAATTTTTAGGGAGCTCGTCCAAGCCCAGCAATCTGATTACATGTTTAGCAGCATCGACGGATATCTTGCAACAAGGTACAACGTGTAAGAAGTAAGAACAACTCTCACGCAGACCACAAAGATCTGTTCATCGATTCGTGATAAATCGCAGCAGCATTGGATTGAATGACGGAGGATTTGATACATGCGGTTTCTTCCGTATCTGGGATTGAATTCATAATGTTATCCATTGATCTCGTACTCGTTTACAATCGAAAGAAATTAAAAAGTTTCCCCATATTATTTTTGAGACTAAGCGGGGTTCAAGCACCGATATGTACAAGATTTTTTTAATTTGAATAGAAGAATTCAGGGTGAGAACTCCCATTTCATAAATACCTTTGTTACAACGGCGATATATTTTATATGAATCTTTGATATTATAAGTCAGCCTTTCACATGTCATGTCGATTTTTTCAACATCTTATCGTCTGGTCATGAATGTAAAATCTTCTTTTCTAGAGCTATGGTGCTTTTCAACTTGGTGAACCAAAGAAGAAAAGGAATGTTGTTTCTAGATTTTCTCAAGGTCGTCCTTTGATTCGATCAAAGATCACGCGTGTGATCAAAATTCAAAAAAGACTATTCAGTACTACTTCTCAAGCGCGAAGTACGGAAAGGTTGAACAATGACTTTTCTCAAATTAGTTTTCGACTCGGCCCATCATGACCTTTAGCCTTGAAAAAGAAAATATCACTCTTCAAACCCTAATGCTAAGACTCATTGTCACAAGCAGCAACGAATGTTCCGTAAGCCTATTCCAAAGCACACCTTTTCTTTTTGTTGCTTTAATAATTTCTCAAAGTCATATATCTCAATTGGGTTACTCGTAGACTAGTCAGACAAGTTGTCCAGGTTGGGTTTGGGCCGGGTCGGGAGAAGCACGGGCATGAAAACGATGGGCATGAAAACAATGAACATTGAACTAATTTTACTTAGTTCAAGCCTCGTTGAAGATCAGTTCAATGTGACGTGCGGCTTAGACATGGAAGATGTTGGATTAATTAAAATGTTAATCATTTATAATTAGTTATGGATCTATGGAAGTGGTGAGCTAAACACATCGCATGCAGTAGTTTCATAGTGGATGATCTTGACCGCTGTCCACCATATATCCCTACATAAACAATCTCATTATATATATAGTATTTTTGGTAGGTATATATAGATATATAAAATTTATTTGGCACGAGCATATGTTCTCTTCTTTTTAGTATTTTAATATTTTAGAGCACAATTTTATTTTATTTTTGTGAAAAGAAAGAGAGAGAGGAAAATGACAATGGTGTCAGGAGAAGATGGGACCAAGTTGCCAGCTCATTATCTTATTCACCCTGTTATTGGGATACATAGTCGATACCTCATGTTAGTCGTATGGTTTAAGAAAACTGATATTTAGAAGATTATTATGGTTGAAAAAAATAATAGAATTTGACAATTACAATGAACAGAATTATCTATAGTTATCATCTATTTCTCATGAAAGTGTCACAAATCCAAAGTTTCCGTGACCAAGTTATCATATATAAACAAGGGAAAACACCCAATTCGCCCATGGAATTCTTTAAGTCTTATGTGAATGATCAACTTGTGACAAGGAGTATATTAGAATATTCATATATTAAGTTGTTCATTTATTAAAAAACTTAATTTTACAAAACAGGTGACCAAGGTCCATAAAATTCTACACTTTGACTAAATGGGCATCAAGTATGCTGTTATTTGTGCTATAGATAATCACAATTGTAAAATTAATCATAGTGCGCTAAAGCAAAATTTAATATTGTAATTCTATGACCAACCCAAAGAAAAATAATTTTTATATATACATACATTCTCATCAACTCTATGAACAACAGCTCCATGATTGAAAAGACAAGGGACCATTTCACCCCATGTACCCACTGAATTACAGCACCAACGTGTGAAAATGGACATCCATCAATCATGATGAGAGCATTACATAGATTCTGATCCTTTCTTTTTCAAGAGAAAATAGTAAAATAGAGAAAAGGGGTTTTGTTGGGTGAGGTCACAAATGACCACGCATGAGGTAAGCAGCCTAGCCGCCATGTCTGTAGAACTTTGTCGACAATCAATTGAATTCTTATCACTTAATCTCTCCTACAAAAATTAAAAAGGCCCGTGTCAATTGTAATGTAAAAAATATTATCATCGTATCATGTTAATTAAACTCTCTCCCTTTCTCTCTCTGCGATCTTCATCACCTTGTACCTTTGTTAATTTTCGTTACATATACGTATTTATGTACCTCTATTAACCGTTGGATTTTAAGCTAATAGTTCCTTCATTTGTTGCATAAATTCAACTTGCAAACCAAGTGGTACGGCAATGTAGATGTAGCTAATGTAAATGAGAAAATTATCCAATAAATCATAAACCCATTAGATCGATATTAATTTAGCCCTATACTTTTAAATTTTGCGTTGAGTCCTGAATCTATGTGCGGAATTCCAATATAATCCTTTTTTTGATCAATTTTTGCTCAGAAATCACTGACATGATAGTCCGGCCATCACTGTCCTATATGGCACCCTTGCTGCTTCAACAACATTTGGCAAAATTGGGCGGGATGACTACATTGGAATTTCGCTCTCAAGTTTATAATTAAATTTGTAAAATAGAAAAACTTACGATTGAATCGACATTCGTATAATAAATTTATTGGATAAATTCCCCTAGTGTGAGGTATGGTCGGCAGCGTCATTTTCAAGCTCGATGAGCAGATTAGGTTAAACCAAAGTAGTGAACATCTCGTTGACCACGTGACACTCACGGTGGTAAAGAATACTTATTTGAGAATCGTGTGCGATGTTAATGGCTTGTCGATTCACATCAATTATCCTTGCGAAGGCCGAACCGGGACCAAGAAAATTGGGGTCGATTCAAATGCCCGGTGGACCAAACTTTTTTTTTTTTAACTTTTTGGTGGGTGATCTCAAGCGGCCGGCCAATTGCATCGAAGTGACATAATGGAAAATCAGCAATTGTTTCGGTGTGCCCTATACGTTCTTCAGAGCTATTATGATCCCTCAAAAGTGGGGGAGCTTGGCTGGTGACCCCCCTAGTGGTCACCTAGGGTTGAAAATGCTCCTCATGCGCATTGAATTTTCATCGGAGAGGAAGTATATGCAAATCGCTACTCTCCGTCTGTTTCAATTATACAAAAAATATTTTCATAAAAATAATGATTTTTTATCGGTTACAAAATGAAAAATATATATATCATCCATGAAAATGCTTAGATATAGGTGATTGTCAATAATGAAAATATTTTTCATTGACTAATTATTTCGAACTATACGAGCGATCATTTTCAAGTTATTCATTTTCTATAAAATAAGTGGAGCATTAAGAAACCTATGGATGAAACCCACTTCAATCATAAGGTCTAAAAAGGACTAACGCTTCAAACTCTGAAACAGACAACAAGGTTTTTGGAACTTAGAGCATATTGATTCTATCAATCATGTCCATAAAAACTTTACATAAAGTTGATGTGATTCGTTACTATTTCATGTTGATTAGAGAATAGAGCCGATAAAATGCTTCAAATTCATGTTGTGGAAATACTTACCAACTTTGATTTGACTTAGTTTTGCTTTTTACCTAATTGGAAATATTTAAGGAAAAATTATCCAAAAAATTCTAAACTTATTACATTTTGGTTAATTCAGTTTTAAATCTTTCAATTATATCAATTGAGTTCTAAATCTTTTCGTATTTTAATAATTGTGTTCATTTGGCCAATTTTGATTGAAAATTAATGACATAGACGCCAATTATCCTACGATGAGGTACAGTCAACGCTAACATGAACATTTTTTAATAATATTTTGATAATTTTTCGATTTTTTTGTTTTTCATTTTCTTTATTGACTAAGTGCCAGTGGCTTGACACTATGCAAGGGTGTTGCAACCCTCACTTGGCACTCTTCAGCCATCGCTGGTGGCTGACTATCCCTTGAGACAAGCCACCGGCAAAAGGAAAAAAAATAAGAAAAAAGGAAAATAATTCAGAAAAATTTTAAAAAGTTGTTAACGTTAGTGCCAGTATGGCACATAGGATGAACAAGGCTAATTGGACCTCCATGTCACCGTTTTTCGGTTAAAATTGATTGGATAGACTTGATTAGCAAAATATGAGAAGGTTTAGGACTTAATTGGCACAATTGAAAATTTTAAGACTGAATTGATCAAAGTGCAATAAAGCTTATTTGCATTTTTTGCATAAGTTTCCCAAATATTTACACATAGAACTTAAAATTTTTGCCATAACGGGTTTGAAAGATCTAACGTTCAACGTGGTGTGGAGATTGTTTTTTTTTTCTAATGACTTTGTCATGGATGACGTTCCATGGTGTTCGTGTGTCCAACGTTAGACGCGTCCCACATCCCTAATGCAATCTCAGGCTTCAAATAAACAAAACAAGTCACTCGCCATAAGTACAGCCGGAGTGTCAAAACTTGGTACGAAAGGATACTTAAGTGCCAAAAGTTTCAAAAGGTACACTTAAGTGTCAAAATCGGAGACAAATGATCACTTAAGTGCCAACGACGAGAAAATCCGGCCAAAATGCTAACATGGCATTTTTCCAGCGATTTGGGTCAAAACGGTGTTGTTTTTGGTGTTGATGTGGCAAAATAAGCCCAAAATGACACCATTTTGGCCGAACTTTATTTTTGAATATAAATATTAATTAAATAATACAAAATGAATTTTTTTTAAAAAAAAAAGGAGGGGGCCAGCAGCCCACCTATGGCCGCCGCCCATCGCCGGTGGGGTGGCGGCGACGGATGACAAGGGTCGCTAACGCCTGGGTGCGGGTTGGCGACCCTCACCGACTGGCAGCCATAGCGGGCTGCTGGCCCCCTTTTTTTTTATTTAATTTTCGATTTTTATATTATTTAATTAATATTTATATTCAAAATAAAGTTCGGCCAAAACGGTGTCGTTTTGGGCTTATTTGGCCACATCAACACCAAAAACGATGTCATTTCGACCTAGATCGCCGGAAAAAATGCCATGTCAGTATTTTGGTCGGATTTTCTCGCCGTTGGCATTTAAGTGATCATTTTTGCTCCGATTTTAGCATTTAAGTGTACCTTTTTATAATTTTTGACACTTAAATGTTCATTTGTGCTAAATTTTGGCACTTCAGAGATTCGTACGTCCAAGTCACCCTCTCAAAAGGTGGGTTGGTCACATATTAAATAGCACCCACCATTGACTAATTTCAAATTTAGCGTAGTATGAGTGGGAAATTTTGAAGAAGTTAAGAAGTTAAACGGATGTAGTATCTAAGATTGCTACTATGTGTATGTATGTAGAAGTAGTGGACGTCATAGCTTAGAAATGTTGAAAAAGCCGTGAATAGAGCTTTAGTTTCTAAAGTTAGTTCGTGGGAGAGGCAACACAATACAATAGATAGCTCAAGCCATAAGTATCGCACAATCTATACAGATCACACTTAAGCTATGTTCGATCATTTGAATTTTTAACTAGAATAGAACTGAATAGGATAAGATATTAAATACATGGATTTTGTTATATCCTATCAATTGTTTCGAATATATATAAAAATATTAAACTAAAACATAAATTATTAATTTTTTATTATTTTGAATTTCTTATATTAGAAGTCGAATATTATTTATATTGAAGTATAATTATTATTTTGTTAATTTAAGAAGTTTGTTATTCGAGAAAAATAACTTTTCTTATAGATATTATAAATTTCTTTATTTCACCTCTCCTATGAGATAATTTAATCCGGTTTATATCTCCCTCATATTTGACTTTATTTTATCTTGAACATGTATCAAATGTAGGATAAGATAAATTTTATCATATCCTTAATTTTATGGGATAAGTATACTAGAAGTCCTCAAACGTGTTGCCAAAGTGCAATTGAATCCTAAAATTTTTAAAAAGTGCAATTAAATCCTAAAACTTTTAAAAAGTGTAATTAAGTCCTAAAATTTGTCACAAAATTACAATCAAGTCATAAAATTTTTTAAAAAACTATCAACACTTTTGTGACAAGTTTTAGAATTAAATTGCATTTTGTTGACAAGTTTTAAAACTTTCAAGGTTTATTTGTTAACACTCCTGAGAACAATTGATTTTATTCTTTTGTTACCAAAAATAGATTTAGAACAAAATATCGTTTGTTAAATTTTTTGTTTCCAGAAAGAAATTTGTTTTCGGAAATAGATTTGGAATAAAATCAAGAATTAAAGAAAAGTTGCTTCTTGTTCTTGCGAATAATTTCAAGAATCAATTCTCATTTTTCCTTTCTTTTGCTCTTCTTCTTCTTCCTCCTCCTTTTCCTTTCCTTCTTCTTCTTCAATGTTCAGCCAATCGCTGGCCCTTAGCGAGGTAAAGCCTCATCAGCCGAGCCTTGCCGGTGGCTGAGCGAGGCTCGGCCTCACCTTGGCCAGGCGAGCTCGAGTTCGCCCAAATCTAGCAAGGATATGAGGTCGCTAACCTTGGTCTGCCCGGTCACCGGCCACCCCAAGGTCAGTGACCGGTTGAAGCATGGAGGAGAAAAAGAAAAAAAAAAGAAAAAAAAAAAAAAAGAAAAATATAATAAAAGTATTAAAAATTTAAAAATTATATGTCACAAAAGAATCTAAGGTTTTTACCAAACGTATTTCTATCCTAAAAATAGAAATTTTGGATAGTTATTAAATGCTTTTAAATGCTTAGAGATTGTTTTTAGAAGCAGATTAAAAAAGAATCACTTTTGAGAAAAAATTATTCCGGGAAACAGAATAGTTACCATTCGCACCTCGGTGTACTTATTCCTAATTTTATCATGATTACCAAATGTAGTCTTAATGTTTAATATAAACCTTGACTGGACTCGTGTGTAAAGTTGGCGATGCCCAGGTATATTAAGTTTAGAGAAATGGTTTCCCAACTTGGCTCCCCCAACTCGTCACATGTCAACTCATAATTGGTTGGACATCAACTTCTTCTAATTGTTTTATACATTATCCGTTGTGAAAAGGTTGCCGAAGAAGAGAGGTAATTATCCAAAAAAATTGTAAACTTATCATATGCGGCCAAATTCGATCATATCTTTTTTAATTTGACTAGTCTTAAACCTTTTCACGGTTCAATATAATCCTTATGGCCAAATATTGTTGATGTAGACATCAACCATTCTATGTAGCACAATTGATTGTGAACGATATTTGTAATTTTTTAAAATTTTCTGAATTTCTTCTTTCTTTCCTTTTTTTTTTTTTTTTTTTTTTCCCCTTCTTTCCCTTCGGTAGTTTGGGGCCTTGCTGATGGTTGATGGAGATCACCAGCTACAAGCAAGGGCTAGTGAGGGTGTCTTGGCCTTGGCCTATGGTTGCCAAAAAGGTAAAAAGAGAAAAAAATATAGAAAATCAAGGAATTTAATACAAATCATCCATGGTAGCGTCAACCTTACTATGTTGGACATCCAATGTCCACGTTAATCATTTCGGGCCAAAATTAGATAAAAGGACTGCACTAGCAAAAGAAGATGTGTGATTTTTATATATATTGTCCATTCTTTTGGGAGAATTGTTCAATACTTTCAGCACCTCGGCCCAATTCTTTTTTTCTCTCAATCTTTTTTCTTTTGTTTCTTTCTTTTTCCTCTCTCTCTCTTTTTTTTTACTAATTAAGGATCAAGGCTATGTTTTCTCATATCGATAAAAAAAAGTGACTCACAAGTTACGATGGGAGTAAAATATAATATATATTTTTAATTAAAAATGAAACGTCTCATATAATTAATTATTCTTCTCATCGATTGATATTTCATTCATTTCGTTTTCAAGAAGTAGGTCCAAGTTGAAGATGTCAACGAGGCGTTTAGTCATTGATTAGAATCTAATAGCGTCTTATCAAGGAGATTATTGTTCCTCCAAACATAGCTCTTTCTTTCGTTGAGACATGAAATCGAAATCGAAATCGAAATCGAAAACGACAATGAATTTGTCTTTACTAGAGAGGAAATAATTGATAAATGTAGTCCGACGCATCAAATTTGAAAATTTTAATAAGCGGGCGCATTTTTCTTTGTTAATGTTATGATTGGTAGAGAAAGTCTCTGAGATTTTCAACAATTGCAAACTGTTTAATAAATTCCATAGAGAATTAAATTTGAAAAGCCTATATTGCAAACCAAATGTTGTGGCCTAAGCCTCTAGAAGTCTGAAAAGATTTGAATTCAAAATCATTTGCTTTAATATCATGCGAGATTTGTGAAATTATTGTTAATTATTTTAAAAGTTTAAATAGGCGAAATTTATTATTGAAATATAACGAGAAAGGAAAATGACAATAGAGCACAATAGTTTTTATTTTAACTCCTGAATGGGCGTAGTCAAACGGGGCGTTGGCGGACATTTAATTCAGGATTCGGAGGTTTGCCTGTCCGAATCATATCCGTGGCATAAAAACTGTTCAGGATCACAATCACTTGTAAGAGGTGGTTTGTGGAGCTTTTAGGATTTTTGGTTTTTATATAATTATACTACAGATGTCCCAACTTACCAGAACCACCTAATCCTAAATAGTGAGACCTCGATTGATCTTGAAATGACGTCCCCATGATAAGGACGTGTTCTATCATATGCATTCGAGTTACATACCTAAGCACAAAGCATATGGGCATGTTGAAATTCTATTGCGCTGTGTCTAAAAATTAAGTTTTTTTTCCAATAAATTTCAGTAAGTGTTAGTAAGTATCATAAAATTATTGGTAGAAAAGATTGACATGTGATTTTTTTAAATAACTAATTTATTACTTACCAACACTTTTTATGAAATCACCAATTTTCTTTATTGTTTGCAAAGTACGGAGTTTTTGGATTTAGATAAGAAGCAACGTAAATTAATCCAAGTGCTAAGTTAACATTTTTTATTCGTATAACTTACTAAAACTTCAAATTTACTAAGATAAGAAAAGTTGATAATTTACAAATTGTTTAAAAGACTTGGTAATTTCGTAAAACCGTCGGTAAGTTACCAATAAATAATTGAAAAATGAAGTAATCAATTCAGAATTTTTCTTATAAACATTTTGTTTGACCATTCTCAACTCTTTTAAAATCTATCACCATGAAAAAAAAAGAAATCCGTCTTGTTAAGGGAACAGTAAAATCGTTGAATAAGAATAAGGTTGGAAATGAGCTCAATATAGTAATAGCTCACCATTAGAAGAAAAACTTGGACATATAAATTATTTTGCTCCTGTAACATTTTGAATCACATAATTACTTGTTATCGGGGATATTACGTTGACAAGTCGGTTATAAAACACTGTGCGAAGCACATGTCAACCCAACAGGTTCCTTTGCAAGAATCATCTTCCTCATCCTATGCGCGGAAAAGGCTACTATACCACCTTACCTAGCAGTAGCCATTACCAAAATATTGACGTAGTATTAACCTTCACCACTATAGGCTCTCTTATGTTTCCAAGTAAATCTTTTTTTTTTTCACATAGGAGGGAATACGGGAAGTGAAATTGCGAAGTCTTCCATCCCAAGACGTATTTCCCGTTTGTTTATTCTCTCTTGAACCTTTTAAAGGCCAAAATAAGTATTGATAATATTACTTGGTTGACTTCAGGGTCAAACTCTTGAGGGCTTTTGCCAAGTTTCACCAGCCTTATTAGGGTTTCACAGCAACTAATATTAGCCTTTTTCCCCTGCAAGCTAGGGTCTAGCAAGAATTATCAGGACCTTTTCACCATCCGAAGATGGAAAAGTCACCTTTATAGTCATCGCTGTACTTTGAGATCCCTGCATGATTTAAGTAAGGAGAAAAAACTCTACCACATGTGTGTGCGTGCGTGTGTATCATGCCGGACAATCTAATATTTTAATCAATGGAATTATCTAAAGGAACACGTGATTTATAATGCCATCTGATTGCATAACGACAACTTACATTATAAAACGAAACATCATGCATGCATCTTCTTGGCATAAGATGGGATTGCTCTATCACATTATATCATATTACGTGTGCAAACAGACTCTTAATCAGTTGCTTAATGTGCATCCTACTCTTCCTTTGAGGGGGACTTTTAAGGATTCGTTTATCGGATCTGTTGCTGAGGACTGGTCGTTATTTGATATACTTTGGAAAGAATAAACTTCGCCCCTGCGTCTAATTTTTGCCCGTTTAAGATGAGAATAAGACATCTAAAGTACAAAAATGATGAGTTAGGTAGTAATTTTTTTAAATACTAATAAGGTGTTAGATGAAAATGCTGTTCATATTTAATTCCTATATTTCAACCAACCTTAGCTAATAAGTTAGCATGGATCAGATTTTTGTTTTTATCATTATACATGTGTCTGCATAACGTCACACATGCTACACATGCTGCAATCCATTTCCCAACAACCAGTGTGAAGTATGAAGCTGCGTTGTTAAGCAAAGTAAGTTTAGTTACTTTTTGAAGCCGAGGAAATGCGCATTTTAAGGATGTTTTTTTTACGGCAATGACATCGATAGTTATTTTCCATCAATTCATTTTCCTCGACGATTTTAATGACGAAAAATGAGAAAAATACTTTTTGAGGGGGGAATTTTTCATGAAATGAACTCTTGACTTTATTGAACAAATTGGAAATATTTGCACCGCAAATTTCTATGCCTATCGATGAGACATAGAAGTGTAGCTAGAGGCTGAGTGTGATGGGAACCATTCATGTCAAAGGACTTTAGAAAGGTGGGATTTATATCAGGGTTTGACGGTTCCCCTCCTGTAATTCTGTTCATATTGGACATATCCCCATCGTTTTGTAACATTTGCGAAGAATTTCACCCAAAAATCTGAAAAAAAAGCCATTTCACTAAAAATAGGCTAAAAGGTTTTAAGTCATGTCAGTTTTAAATCGATAATTATATGAGTATTCCTTGGTGTTTACGCCCTATATGAAAGTTCTAGCTTATCACGCCACATCATTAACTGAATCCCCTAAACGGAGCCTTAAAGGAAGAGGTAAATCCCAAGTTTATGTTCTTTGCAATAATTAATTGGGCATGTCTTGTCCAAAGACCAACAGATTAATCTGCTTAATCACAGCTGGACGCCATGAAACACGAGTTGGTCACCGGTATGAGGCCAATGAAGAACGCGATCGGCATTAATTTAGCCTTTGAAAGTCGGATTTCATTTCACCAAGAAAGATTGCTTAAGCATCAATGAATGTCCCGTGTCTCTTTCGTGATGGAGTGAGGAGGCGTACTTGAGCACTTCAAGCTGATGCGACGCATAATAACACCTCGCGCTGACCAATACTTCCCTTGCTGTGTGGCACAACTTCAGCACACGTATTGTATTTTTGCCCCTTCTAAATCGGGGAATTAAAAAAATAACCCATCAAACGTGGAATGGGTTTTCATATTTTACCCTTCTAAATGAGTGTTGAAAATTTTCATTTCGTCTTTTGCTCCGACTGCCTGACCGAGGTCTTTTGCGGTCGTAGCGAGACACGTGTTGTTTTGGGCTACTCGTGGGCGAAGATCAGATAGCTGTAAGACATGCATAATTGCACATATCAAGACAGTGAAGGCACATGCAGCCGAATGTCTGTTGATTATATCATCAGAACCTTCGAGTATTTTATCATGTATGACCCCCGAAATGTTTTGTGATCCTAGAAGAATCTTCTCATGGATTCAAACAGGATTAAGGCAACATAGGATATAAGTGGCACATCATTAGTTTCAAGAAAATGCCCCTATTGGACTCCCCACCATGGTAGAAGATTATTCTAGACTGAACAAACCTGATGACGTTACCATTTGGGTAAATAGTTTCTGATCGCTACCCAAAACAGAAACAATAATAATTTGTCTTTAGAAGATGTTTATATATATTCGATATTCCATTATTGGTAAGTTGACGGATGGGTGAGGTGGAAATATTTTATTTTTTCTGTGGAGTCGGTTTTATTTTTCAGTGAATTTCTCGAAAAAACCGGGACAACTGTAGTCGTCTTGGGATAGCTATGTTCCTACGGAATTGCACATCTCGAATTGTCCACTTCTATGGTCATTCCCAAGCGCATGCACTTCCCTACATCAAATTGGCATTTTAGGGCTTTGCTTCTCAAGTTCTCCCAACAAGACTTATATCCAATGATATAACGAGATAACTAAACTCTCTTCCTATTCAAGCCGACGTGTTTTCAACGAGTGATTAGCGGTTCATTTCATGGAGCGCAAACTATAGACTGACCTTGATATTTATGTTGGTAGGGATGTGACGGATTGAGCACGTCGAGCATTTTTTAACTTATAAGTGAACTTAATTGGATGTCGATGTTAAGTTGTGGTTGAACCGTCTCTCACCAACTCGTCAGGTTAGTTCAGGATCTGTTGTTATACCGTGTCTTCATGTGTTCAAAAGCTCTTCATAACTGCGACGGCCCTGAAGATGATGCTGAACTCAAGTGGAAGAACAACTCACCAAATTAAGTGAAAGGAAGAAAAAGAAGTTGTAACAAGAAAATAGGACAAAAAAAAGAAAAGAAAAAAAGACAGTCAATATCTTTTGTAAGACGTAAGATTACTATAAGATACACTGGCTGTGTAAAAAAAAAAAAAATTTCACAAACAGTTTTATCTGTTCTCGGTCTCGGTTCATTGGTTGATGAGATAGTAGATGGCTGGAATTCTCTAATCAAGGTGGATTATATCGCTTGTGTAGAGTTTTCACTAAACCGTTGATGTGCACTCTAACTTTTCCTAAAATATAAAATATATTACATAACATGTTCTAACGGCTTAAACTTTTGAAACCGGCAATATAGGAATGTAATTAACTTTATCTTGAAAACAAATCACAACTAAGAGTAGTATCACACATGTGGCTCGAGTTGCCTCGGAAGGATGCCTTCTTTGCCTTTCACCTAAGTTGCACGAGAAATGCTGAAAAGCCAATCTCAGGGAATAGTAAAGCTTCATAGGGGGCTTTTCTATCTAGGTGCAAGTAGTCTTCACATTCATAATGAAGTCGGTTTTTGAGTAGTGGGCGTTGTGGTGTAGCAATGCGAGCCTAATAGCAAACTTTAGGATAAAGTTGGACCTTGATGGAGATTTAAGATGAGATATCTTGATGGAGAAAGATACCTGAATTAAGAAGAAGTGAATCTAACACTAAGCTCACACGTGAGAGGAAGATTGTCAAAATGCACATTAAAGAAATCCAACATTAGAGGATAGATATTGTGTTGAGCGATTAATATATTTTTTTAGTTAGCCTATAACTTATTGATTTCAGTTTTTGAGTGACAATTCGTTCAACTAGATACGTTGATAGGTTCAGATTTGGGCTGACCTTTGACGATCTCCTCATATGAAAATATTGGGTCAATTAAGTTTGTCTTGATATCAAAACGAAATTAAGAGTGCATGTTTAAATAACCAGTTATAAATACATCGTTGACCCCTTTTCTTTTATTAGAAGACGTGTCAAGTAATGTATATAGAAAACGGGTCGGGGAGTTTTTAGTAACAGCTTAAATTTTTAGGGATACTTTTCAAGCAAAATATCTGTTTTGGTTCCAAATTTCACCGAGTAATGTTCGCTAACCAATGCTTTTGGTGGATTGGGACATGAAACTTTCTTTCTTCCTTTCTTGTTTCGTGAGTGGCGACGGGTTTGTTTGCCAATCTACGTGGATCGACAGGACTATCCGAACGAAGAGATTTTCGGAGGGTCCGAGAATGGTTCAAACTTATTATATGGTCTGTACGCGGGAAACCGGTCTCTATAGTCGCCTTTTGACTTCTTCAATTCTTATTTGATTTTGACCCGAGTGCCAGTGCGACCCATGCAAATAATACACAATATATATTTCAACCGTAACCCACGGGGCACGCCAAGGGTAAAAAAAAGTGAAAAGTAATCCTTTGACCTCAATGCTTCTAGAAATCGATTTATTTCTCTTGGTTAAAAGGTGTTTCTAGAGGCGCAGCAATATCCTAATTATTAATATTCTAAAAATGAGATAAATTGATTCTTGGGAAGAAAATACTCTGATGGGCATACTTACGACATTTGTTAATATAAGTCACGCGCGATACCATATTGGATGATTATTGCATGTCGGATCAGGAGGCAAACATCCATTTGTGGGGGCCAAGTTGTCGATATTTATCGGAGTGGAGTACGAGCATCATGCGAAAGTTATCACACGGGGCAAAGGCTAGACAAGGAGCAAAATAGGGGGAGGGTGACGTCACGGTGATGATTGTACACGTAATGACCAACTTAATCATTCGGCTAATTTCCTTTTGATTTTTTATTTTCTTTTGTAAATTGGCAAAATGAAGTAAAACCGGGAAGAGAAGGAAGACCGATACGGGTCGGATGTCACGGCCCGGTGACAAGTGACCCGAGACTTTTATCGCCCAAAAAGGTTCCGGATCAAATCTTTCGCCCTCAGTTCTGATGAGAGATGGCACCCTTAAATCTGAGTGGGGGCCCCTCATTGGGTCCCACTTATTACACGTGGCGCCGCCCAAGTTGTCGGTCGATTAAAATTTTCAAAACACTATTTCATCGCGGTAGGTGGAAAGGTGAGGAAGGGTCTTTTGAAGCTTTTGAGCCCCCATTTTGTTATTGTTTTTTTGCTCTCGCTAACTCGAAAATATTTTTATTTTTCATGTCGGATGCTTCTGTTTGTTGTATGGTCACATCCATTTTGTATATATTATGCAAATGACTCATTTTAATATATATATATGAGAGATATATGCTGTGAACGAATTAAATTTTTAATCGATTGATACGATATGTTATATTGCTTATATAAACATGTTAAATATAGAGATAAATTTAAATCTCTACTTATCAAAAAAAGAATGCACTCATAAGAGAAATAAATCATTTGCGTAATCAATGTGTATTGATGCAATAAATCGAGTCGATGCTAATATTGAAACATATTGAGTTGAATAGAATTTCCTAAATCTTATCATTTCTCGATAAATTCATTCTGACTCTTCAAATACTTATCGAAAGAGATGTTTGGGCCTACACAATTGGAAGAAGACCGATTCCGTGTTACCGTCCCTATTATGGAAGACCCATTCGTTTCGACTTGAGATTAGTATTCACCGCGTCGCGGAACAGGCCGTTCGTGGGGCAGATTTCTCAGTACCAGTACCATCATTCGACTTGACAAATATCCTTATCATGCCAAGCATTTAAGACGCCACATGGCAGGGTTCTTCAAAAAATGCGACGTTTCAAAATCAGGATACGTGGCTAGTCTCGTCGGGCATTATTACTCGCCACATGGAGAAATCGTACCAAACCCCACCCCGTCGAGTTTGACGCGAATTTCCCTAAAGCTAGAATCGGGCTTACTCACTCGTTAAAGCCGTGGAGTTAGGGCTCGAGAGGGAGCTCGAATCACGAGCCGGCCAGCCCTTTTGTTTCTTTCTAATTTTTGTCCTGATGTTCCAGTCATTATTTGGAACTATACTACTAGTAGTTTGGTTGATACGTCCGTCCTTCCTTTCTTACTTACTTCCCACGCGATTAGATGATCGGCTGAAAATGATCTCGGCCCTCTAGAAGATGAAACATCTCCATACATTGGACAGCCAAAAAAAGGGCAGAGAAACTCGTTGTTTTATTCAGGGAACAGGCGAGTGTTTTCCCATTAGGGTTTTTAGAAGGAAAACAATCAGTCCCATTTCCAACCATAACGTGACGGGGACATGATGTAAATCTGATACGAACCTTCATCAGCTTGACGCTTCTCCCAACGCACGAGACAACGTGGGTCTACCCTAATTTTGTACTTAGGCTTCAATGTGATTTCAGTTTTGTGGACTTCCCAGTTTTTAGAATGATTTTCTCAAAATTTATAAAAAAAATAATAATAATTGTGCCTACTCGGTAGATGTAAACTGCAGAAATTTAATTTTTGATCCGACAGTAATTATTTCATATAAGAACGACGTGCTATTTAAGATAAGAATAATATATTATGACGAATATTACACTGTCCGTTTTAGAATTTAAGACATGACTATTTAAGGTAACAAACCTCAATTAGGATGATACATAATCAGTGAAAGATAATTCAAAATTGTATGAAAAAGGAAAATATCTTTAGTAATAAATTTTAATTATGTCTATCAACTCAAATGGAGCTACCAAAGTAGTATAGGCCGAAAATAGTCAAGACCATAGAAAAAACGAAAATGGAATTAAGAAAAATAAAAAAAAGAAAAGAAAAGAAATCTCCAACTTGTGTACACCATACACCCGAAACTTTTTGTATATATAAGGCCACTTAATATCTTCTCCAACCTAGCAACACACTCTAATAAGAAGTTGCGCTCAAAATCATCCCCTCTCTCTCTCCAAAAGCCAATCCATGGATTTTTCCCATTACTGTTCTCAGCTCCAATCTCTCCTCCAAACTCAACTCCAGCAATCCCCCATGACCCTCCTCCTCTCCGTCGTCCCGTTCCTCCTCCTCCTCGGGCTGGTGGCCAGGCTCCGGCGCAAGCCGCCCTACCCACCGGGCCCGAGGGGCCTCCCGGTCATCGGCAACATGCTCATGATGGGCGAGCTCACCCACCGCGGGCTCGCGAGGCTCGCCGAGAAGTACGGCGGGATCTGCCACCTCCGGATGGGCTTCCTCCACATGGTCGCCGTGTCGTCCCCCGACGTGGCCCGCCAGGTCCTCCAGGTCCACGACGGGATCTTCTCGAACCGGCCGGCCACCATCGCCATCAGCTACCTGACGTACGACCGGGCCGACATGGCCTTCGCGCACTACGGACCCTTCTGGCGGCAGATGCGGAAGCTGTGCGTGATGAAGCTGTTCAGCCGGAAGCGGGCCGAGTCGTGGGAGTCGGTCCGCGACGAGGTCGATACCATGGTGCGCACCGTCGCGGGCAGCACGGGGACCGCCTTGAACATCGGCGAGCTCGTGTTCGAGCTCACGCGGGACATCATCTACCGCGCGGCCTTCGGCACGAGCTCGAGCGATGGCCAGGACGAGTTCATCAGCATACTGCAGGAGTTCTCGAAATTGTTCGGCGCCTTCAACATCGCCGACTTCATCCCGTACCTGAGCTGGGTCGATCCGCAAGGGCTCACCGCCAGGCTCGTCAAGGCGCGCCAGTCGCTGGACGGGTTCATCGACCACATTATAGATGATCACATGGACAAGAAGAGGAACAAGTCCAGTTCCGACGGAGGCGATCAAGATGTCGATACCGACATGGTGGACGATCTGCTTGCCTTCTACAGCGAGGAAGCGAAGGTGAACGAGTCCGACGATCTGCAGAACTCGATCAGGCTGACGAGGGACAACATCAAAGCCATCATCATGGTAAGAAATCGCCTCTCTCTCTCTCTTTCGGGAAACTTATTTATTTATTGGCTTAGATCAGGAAAAATTACAAAAAAACAAAAAAAGGACTCAAGTATCCTCAATTTTTTAACTAAGGACCCGGAGTGAATTCCCTTTTAAATAAGGGTCTAAAGTGGTTGGCGAGAGTGGTCCTCGCCAAATTGGGCGAGAGCGACCCTTTTCCAGCCCTTTATGGACTTTGCTAGTGGCTGGCCGGCCACCGCAACAGAGGAGAAGTGAACCAGAAGAAAAAAGGAAAACAAAAAATTACAAGAATGATTTTGATCATCGTCCTTATTTAAAATAAATTTTACTTCGAATTTTTATTTAAGAAAATATGATAAGTTAAGATCCTTTTTTAAAATTTTTCAATCAGTTTGTTAAGCGATGCGATGTGGCGGAAAGAGAAAAAAGGACACGGTTTTCCATAAATGGTGTGGGAAGAGCGACATGCACGTTGCGAGCTTCGTACGCCATTCCTTTTCTGTCAGAACAGAACCTCGATTTGATAGGCGGCTGGATGTTTCGTGTACATCATATTCAGGACGCCAGGGTTTCCATCGAATTAAGTATGGTTTTCGTGAGCTATTATCGGTCTGTCTTTTGCCCTAGCGAAGGAAAAGGAGTAAAAATGCCCTATATTCACCGTTCTTTGTGAAGAAAACTAGGTATAACTGAGGAGTAACTGGAATTGGTTTGGGAAGTTTATGTACGAAACATGTGTGGGTGCCACCTCTCTTTGCTACTTACACGTGCATGCATAGTTTACTTGGGAGTTGGTAAGGAGACTGACATCAATAGCTTTTGTTTCTCTGGCGGCAGATCTTCCACGTTATAAACTTGTGAATTCATCGACGAGTGTTTAGGGTAGATGTGTCTAGATATTTTGTTTGAATTATTTATTGTTTCGTGTAGGACGTGATGTTCGGTGGGACGGAGACCGTGGCGTCGGCGATCGAGTGGGCCATGGCGGAGCTCATGCGAAGCCCCGACGACCTGAAGAAGGTCCAGCAGGAGCTGGCGGACGTCGTGGGTTTGGACCGGAGAGTCGAAGAGAGCGACTTCGAGAAGCTGACTTATCTCAAGTGCTGTCTCAAGGAGACCCTCCGCCTCCACCCGCCGATCCCGCTGCTCCTCCACGAGACGGCGGAGGACGCCGTGATCTCCGGCTACTACGTCCCGGCGCGGTCCCGGGTCATGATCAACGCGTGGGCCATCGGGCGGGACCCCGGGTCGTGGGCGGAGCCCGACAAGTTCAAGCCGTCCCGGTTCCTGGAGCCGGGCGTGCCCGACTACAAGGGGAGCAACTTCGAGTTCATACCGTTCGGGTCGGGGCGGAGGTCGTGCCCCGGGATGCAGCTGGGGCTGTACGCGCTGGAGATGGCCGTGGCCCACCTCCTGCACTGCTTCACCTGGGAACTGCCGGACGGGATGAAGCCGAGCGAGATGGACATGGGCGACGTCTTCGGGCTCACCGCGCCGAGGTCCACCCGGCTCGCGGCGGTGCCAACGCCGAGGCTGGTGGGGGCTCTATATTGAGCAAACAAAGGGAAGGAGGAGGGAGGAGGGAGGGAGGGGGAAGGGGGTGTATTTTTCACCTTCCGGAGGGCTGCAAGATTGAGTTGGAGTTCATACATCCGTACAAGGACAAAATCCGGAGGTGGCAAAAATGATTTGCATGGATTTTTCAATTTTTTTGTTTTGTTTTGTATTATAAAAAAAGAAGAAGGTGAAATAACCGAAGAGGACAAGAAAAAAATTGAGACGGAACTTCAATCAACGCTGTTCTGTTCTCTTTTTCTCTTTCTTTGTGGATATTACAAGACTATCTCACTTTGTGGGCTTCTCTTTTCCTTTTTGCCTTTTGATCTTGTCATACACAAATAAATATTGAATGACGAAACCTTTACATCATCATCATCATCATCATCGAAGGGACCAATTCATGTTTGTGTACAAGGAAAGATGCTTGTGATTCTTGCTCTTACCTCTCCTTTGATTTGCTCCTCTAGGACTATTATGTCATATTTTCTTTGTTTTGCTCACCATATCTACCATCCGTTACTTTCGCCGCCGCAAGATGGTCCCTAGTAGAGAGGCAAAGAAGCAATCCTCCTCTCGTTTTCCTTCTTTTATGATGACCACACTATCGCTTTAAAAAAAAATACTTATTTTTAGGAGTTAGCATTCGTTTTCCCTTTTTTTCGAGTGGTCACGTTGTCGCGTTCAAAAGAAACCTCCTTATTTTTAGGAATTAGCATAATTTAACTTCTAGGGTCTCGCTCACTTTGGATGCTACCTTGTGAGCAGAGTCTTATTTGATGCTTGTGAACAAAGCAACTTTGGGGTTTTTTAAGCTGCTGATAAATTCTCTGTGTGACGAATAGGGTTTACTCGAGATCAAATCATTCTTTAGAGGTTTAATCTCGGAGCTGGTCGGTTCTTCGACAAGGGACTAGACATGGTGTGTATCCTAGTTCATACATGGAATGCTGCAATGGTGTGTGGCAAGACAGCACCGCAAGCCATAGTGCAATGCACACGTAGTCATCCAAAGTTGTTGCAGCCTTTACTTGAAGCCAAGCTGGTGAAGTCGACGGGTTCCAAATCGGAAAAAGAAAGGAGCTCTTATCCAAATGAGACTTCTCCTTCCCCATCCACACCAGTCGGCATGATTTCCCGTTCCGCGTGGGTTGTTTTCGGAGATTCACAGCCGACTACACCAGACGGTCGACGCCGGTGAGGAAACGGTACAGTGACAGAGCGAGCGAGCAAGCGATCGAGGTCTTGTGTGTGCATGTCTCCATCAGGGAATTCATTCGCCATGGGGCACGCGTACGATAGCCTTTGAAACAAAAATTCAAATGGATTTCGGCCGAACAAACACACGACTCAAAAGGAGACGGTAGAAAGCGAAAGTTCCGAAAAGGGTTAATGTACCAACTGGGAGAAAGAACGAGGAACGTTGGAGGATCATGTAATGTTGTTTTGCATCTTTGTTCAGCCCAAAGTATCTACATATTTTAGAGAGAGAAAGAGAGGAGAGAGGGGAATCTGGGTGGGAATAGAATGAAGATTTGGGGGGGAAGAGATTTAGGTGGGAGATGATGGGAACGTGAGGCCTTGCACTTTGTTTTCTTTACATGCAATAATAATGATGAAGAAAAGGAAGCTTTGTGGGGAGGCCAGGGGGGCGGGGCAATTTCTTTCTTTGTTTTTTCTTGGCTTAGTTTCTTCGTCAGCATCTCCTTCATCAGAGATAAGATCACTTCCTCTCTCTCTCTCTCTCTCTCTCTCTCTCTCTCTCTCTCTCTCTTATCTCTCAAGATCTATCTTTTTCAGCTGTTAAATCCTCAACTACTTCTCAACATTCCCAGCATCATAAGCCAACCATCCATAGCCATAACCCCTTTGAAACTCTCTCGCAAGTGCCCCTCCCCACACTCAACATCCTTCACCCACTCTTCTCACCCTCTTGAAAGTCACTGGACGATGGTTCCTCATAACGTTGGATCATCCAATACTTACCTAAAAAACACTGGTTTTTCTTTCTAACTGACGGCTAGCCGCCTCAAGAATCCACTTTGAAGACAGAACATTCTCGTCTTAAATAAAAAGGAGAAAATTATCCATATGTCTCGATAACTAACCAATGTTTGGTTTGATCCTATAAATTCCAACATTTAATGTAGTGATGCAGTTAGGTTCATTGAGCCAAGCACGACAAGAAAGCATTTCTAGTAACCATAGATTACAAAAGTTGACCTTATATGATACTTATTTATAAATTATTCAATAGGACATCTCTCATCTGATGTGGGACTAAAGATGTCACGTATATTAAAAACAGAAGTACGTGACTAAAAGATATTCCAAACTTACTCAATTCTCAAGTTTAATAATAAACAATGAACAATGTTTATAGAAAAGGAGTTGCTTGCTCCTTTTGGTCTCTCTCTCTTGTACGCATGTCGAAGGCCAGCACCTGGTGCGCCCTTCTACCATATCCACATCACTTTGAACTGGACCGACCAGGATTTCTACAGAGTTTACACCTAACACAGATTATATCAGAAGCAGATAAGTTCTCTGAAATCGCAGCCCATGTCACGGTTGGTGCCGGGTCTCGAAGACTGATCGGTTTAATTCACTGTTGCTCCCATGAAATCTCCTTTCTAGCCCTCGATCTCGCATCTGCCCTCAGCACTTATGTCATCAGTGTCACTTTTAGTTTATAAAAACACGCACGTCAACAGAAACAGCTTTCAGAGTTATTCGGTTTTGACTCTCTGGAAATCTACGTTCGATCGATATGTCAACTTTATACACTCGAGCGCCAGAGCGTTCTGGGGTAGGAGCATGTGCATGGTTTGAAATTGGAGATGGCTAATCTTTCCATGCGGAATCATATTGTATTTATCGATGTGGTCAGATGAAGAGTCAAAAAAGCTTCTGAACTGCATCCATACCTATAGCTTGAAGCCCGGCAAATCATCTGTCGTTATATGTAGACATGCATAAATGAATCCGACGCGCTCTTTGTAATGTCACTGTTCTTGGTCCTCCCATCCATACTAGAACGGAAGAAAATATTTGCAGCCAAAGTCGACGCGAAATACATATGAATGCAGATCAATTTTCTTCATGGATGATGTGCACGGGGAAATAGAAGACAATTACGGACGATTCAGCGATTCAGGACGCGTTCTTCGAAAGGAATTGGCAGCAACGTTACGGTTTTTTCTTTTTTTTTTTGTCACACGGATTCAAAAGTAAAGAGTTCCACGGAGCAGTATGACTCGTATTGGATGAAAGTCAACCAGAAATGTGAAACGAAAACGACGAAATGCTTCACGATTTTCCCTAGCAACGCTGTCTTGTAGCCGAATGGAAACCGAGAATCTGTCAAAAGAGAGGGGGCAGTTTCGCGAGTAGATGCGGGTCCGCTCTAGGGCCTCACCAGCCGGTGCAATGACCCGTAACCATCCAGAATCTCTTTTTCCCTAACCCCTCATTTTTACTTTTCTGATAAATATTTCACCAGTAGAAGTACTCAATAAGTCCCTTATGTTCTTCTTCTTGGCATTCATGGTCCCTTAAGCAATTCGACTACGGCCGTCCTATGGAATTTGACCGCCTTTCATCGGTCATTTTTCGCTGCCATGTCCAATATATGGATGCAACACGCACATCCGCGACATAGAAAACATTGTATGACCTATGTATAAACCGTTTGGCTTGACGTGAGAGTTCCCCCCTTAATCATTCTATTTGGATCCATGGAGTCATTATTGATATGGTTAAGGTCACTCTTCATTTTAACTTGATAAGTCGATATGGCTTTATCAGGTAATTTATATAATACAAGCTCTACGGATAATGACATCATCAAACATATGAGATTTCGATTTCAATGGAGTGATGAAAACCTCAAACCAATACATGGATATGAGTATATGGAGAGGTTAGAGTCACAACCCGATCAAATGACACAATCTAGAGGTTTTCTGAACGAAGGTCGTGGCCAATCTATGAACAAGCGATCCTCAACTATATACGTCTGTAGTAAATGCAGGATAATTGATAATTGGGAAGATATAATCTCCACCGTTAGATCAAGAAGATATCTATAAATATGGTGAGCCTTGTACTTGTATATAAATAGGTCTTCTCCCTCTTATTATATCATTCCATTCACAAATGAAATACATTCTAGAGCTTAGTGTGCACCGAGCTTGAGTATTGCCTGGGAACCATGGCCGTTGTAGCATAGATGCTTCATATTACATGAGGTATACATTGCTTGCGCGTATTTAGACATGAACTGTACATAATCTGTGTGCTCTTTGAAACCTCGATGACAGATCCATCTAGTATTACGAGGCACTCATATTGCACGAAATGGCAACCGAGAGGGAGTAACTATAGAAGGGAATAATAGTTTAGTTGCATGTGCCTAAGAACATTTATCAAGCAGATTCCGTGACAGATATTTAAATGGTTAGAAGGGGGAAAACAGAGATATCAAAATGCACCTACGACATTTGATAGACAGTAGAATGCCTGGACAATTGTACAATAGCATTCGAGATCGGATTAAAATGGTAAAATTGATCTTTTGCAAATAAACAAATGGCCTTGTTCATTCTTAGAGTACATTTAAGTTATGCTCATGATAACAGTACTCTCTCTGGAAGGGATTTCAATATAGAAAAAGGTACATTTTCGCAGTAAAAAAAATGAAAATTATTTACAAATTAAATCTAAGCTTTAGCCAAGACGAGAAATTTTAGGGTCGGAAAGGACATTTATTTGTACAGGCATGAGAAGATAAGCTTTTTACCATCATATTGGTGGAGGGCACCTGAAAGTGGGGTAATAAGTGTCCAACTCAAGACGGTCCAGAATATCATGTGTCGCCCATAGATAGGAACTGTGCCCTTCAATGAGATTCGTGACGTCGACCTGTAAAAGAAACCAAAGAGTTATAAGTACACCGTAGTCCAACGCGTGTTCATCCAACTGAAGTTAACATGTCTTACATTCTCAACCCCAGGATGGTCAATTGCTTGAATTCCGGCTAATCCTTGAGTAAACATACTGCAGAAATGAAACTTCTAAAAACGCTCAAAATACATTTTGTAAACCAAGTAACTGGAAGTCTATGTAAATCAGGAATTGATGGCTCAATTTAGAGTTATGCTGTGGAGTATATATCTCAGGGCTAAAGCAGATTAATAGACACGTTTATGGAATGAGCTAGAAAGATTTACTGTGGTCGAGTCCATTGTCCATCAAAATTACCTGGCGCGGAAAGCAAGCCCAAGCATCCAATCATTTGTAGAGTATGCATTAATAAACCTTCCAGACACCATCTGCAAAACAGTGGTAAGCATTGAACCAATAGATACATCAGATCTACAAAAAAATCTACAAAGAAGAACGCCAAGTGGTAGGAAGACGCTTTCAGTTGAGAATCAAAGTTCAATGACCTTTCTGGCAGCTTTCCAATTCTCATCTCTAATTGAGATAGGCGCACCCAAGAGGACGACTCTTTCAACAAGTTCAGCTGTTAAGGGCAAGCAAGTCCTTTATGATCACTTTAAATGAACCAAGCACTCAGGCATTTACTCACCTAATATACTATCGAGGCAGCCAATGAAGCAGAAAAGACTGGAGGTTAAAGAATTATAAAAAAACAAATTTCAAGCTCCACAGTACCAGTCTGTTCCGTTTCAGCAAGAAACTGGAGACATTTGAAGATGACCCGTGCTCCAAGTGAATAACCTATAAGCGTCACAGGCCTGAGAGATTTTCAGATTGATGATCAACCACGTTCAAAACTTCCAGGGGTATCAATAGCGCTGTTTCTAAGCTCAATACCTGTTCCCTTGCAAGCCTTTTCGTAACACTTCAGCAAGAAGCTTACCTGCTTTGTCAGATCTGTACAAAGAGCAAAACAAAAACCTTTTGAACCTTGAACGAATTGCTGGTTACACTAATCTAACTAGCAAAAGTGTCTAGAAGACTCCATGAATTGGTAGACGCCTAGATCTACTCATCTAACCCAATTACTTGAGTGGAGTAATCGGCAAAAAAAGGAGTTAGAAAACAGTTTTGCTCATCTAATTACTGCATTGAGAGACTTCCCTCTCATTTCCAGTGGTTATTACATATATTCTTTAAAACTGAATGGGATTCATTTTTAATTGTGAAACCACTAAAACCAGCAACTCTTTGGAAAAATATTAGCTCTTAGAGAGAAAGGAAAAGGTTTATAGGGGTTAGGACTCTGACATAAGTTTGAAATATGGTGGAAGGGTGGAAGTAGACAAGGTTATTTCCCTTGTCCAGTTTTTCATACTATCGTGTGGCTGGGTGGACGTTACCGGTTTATAGCAATTGTCCACTTGCTGTCTATAAAATCAGTGGCAGCGAGCAATGTAGCTGGCCAAGCCAAAGCAGCTAACAATGTGCTTAAAACAGTCATCATTGCACCTTGCTTCATCAGTTCCATTGCAACTCCTGAGTCAAGCATTGATATGTCAAAAAAGGAGTAAGGCTAAAGTGCATTTTAATGAAATTTTAAGAGCAAGACAATCAAAACTAATTACTTGAAGTAAGCCAATCCTGAATTGCAGTGCTCACAGCTATTAGATGCTTTGATTCCCACTGAAGGGCATACCTACACAACAAGAAATAGGGAACTAGTATCAATAATCAAATACAAAACGTCCAAACACACATTTGTTTTAGATGACAATGGTCAGCATGAAAAGAGTCAAACTGGGGAACTTGAGTCGTATATGTTCAAGATTATGCACTCACGAGAACTGAGATGTGGGAACTAATTCAACTCCACAGGGAAAAAAGGGGAAACTAAGTCAAGAGAGTGAAGTCACAAAAGGATATCTGACTTTTCAAAATCCTATCCCCAGTAAAAACAGTACTCCTATAGATAATAAGTAATGCAAGTTTTCTGATCAGCTTTTCTATTGTAAAGCAATACCCCTGCTGCAAGTATAGGTGAAACCAGATAGGGAAAACACTGTATATTATAATCGAGGTATACATAGTCAAGTGACAAAGAAATGACACTCAATAAGGTGCAGACTACATATAAAGTCAAAAGGCTGGGCAGAACAAACTCGGATGCAGGCAATGGTGCCGCTATAATAAACATCAGCAGACTCCATTGAGATAGACTCCTAAATTGGAAGTTAAATTACCTTTCCAAGTTGTCATTTCGTCCCTCCCATGGTTTTACAAAATCCTCCACATCAAAAACAAATCCAGCGACCAAGATCTCAACTGCTAATAGCTGATATGAGAGAAGATAATAGGAATAAAGCTTGTGCTAAAGGAATTAGTCATAGGACTCCTGTAGAAACTGAATCTTTAATGTGCACTTTCTTTTTCCAGTATCAGCAAAAAAATTATCAGAAAGCATTTCCACGGCAACAAGTTTACATAGTACCAATCACCTATATTTTGAGAAGGCACCAGAAAGGCATCTAAATAAAACAAGATGATGGCATTTCACAGATGTGTGGCCGATGGGTTTGGTTGGACTAGGGGTGCAGAAGCTGAGTTATTGATGAAGCTGGAGGTAACCATGAATAATCACTGATGGAGGACAGTGGTGGTTAATGTAAATGCTTGATTTGCAGTGGTGGTTGGTCAATGCCAGTCGCTGAGATGGTATCATAAGCTAAGCAAGTTCCAAACTAAATCCTTTTCTGTAATAACAGAAGCCGTTACCAAACTTTAGTACATATTTTCTGTTCAGTGAGAAAACATTTTCCACAGCTACTGTTGTGCAAAATAAACACAATTTTAGTTAACAAGTCGTATCCAAAGGAGTGCATTTCCTAAAGAGTTAAGAGGGAGAGTATGACATTAATAGCAGACTGCTATAAACGTATTCCCAAAATTGCATGATGGGAGGCTATCTTATAGCGTGGAAGCATATATTTTACCCCTTGGTTTTGGTTCTCCCCAACGGATTTAAACTCAAATTCATTAACACCCCCGATCCTTCTTGCCATTTTACTCCCTGTAAGACCGGCTCCAGCAGCTGGATTTATCAGAAGACAAAGGAAATACAAATAAGGCTTTGAGAGGGTAAGCAAAAACTTACTTTCAGGAAAGCAATTACACTTTACTTAATACTTGCAAATCAATCAAGGCATTGTCGAAGTAGCAATAAAACAGAAACTCTCTCCAATTGAAGATATATAAAGAACTAAAGGAACCACAAAGATCTAATCAAATATCAAACTGCTCAAGATGATACCATCATGCACCGTAACTGTTTCTTACACAAATTTCAGTAAGATCATCCAATAAACTGAGTGAAGCTGCTTTCGAAGATAAACTGCACAGTTAAGTCTAGCACAAAAGGAAGCCTGCTCAGAAGCCCTACTAGGAATTGTTTTGTGGTATCACATTTACCTGCAGTATTTATTCCCATGAGATCAACCTTTGCAGGTCATATTTTATTACCAATAAATAATTTAAGTAAGATGGATCCAAGATCCTAACCCCTTAGCCAAAAGAAAACATTTGCTGCTTTACAATCAGCTATTTAGAATATTATCTTAAAATGGCACTTTGATACACATAATCCACCCTCTTGAAATTAAAATTTATTGAACTATTTATGACAGCTGAAAGCAACTAATTGCAACTCTATCTATATGCGATGACTAAGGTGAAGGATTATTCAGAGAAACACAGTGAGCTTTTCACCTCCAAAGGATGCAGCAACTGCAACAGAACCAGCTACTGTTCCTGCAGCGCTTGCAGCAGCAGCAAAGCCACTTGCTCCAATCACTGGAATTAAAGTGCCTAAAGTTGGAGCTAGAGCACTTAAACCTGCGGCAATTGCTGGTGCAGCTAATCCTGCTTAAATATGGAAGACGTGAATAGATAATTCATAAACATTTAAGTCACATTTTCCAGTTATAGCATAATTCTCTTCTTACTCATTAGAAGGATAAGAAAAAGCAGATTTATACCCCCAGTAACAGCCAATAAGGCTCCTCCAGTTAATGCAGCAGCACCAATGATGCCACCACGCTTCCATTTGGCCCATGAGTTCTTTGGCGATTGGGCTTCTTCTTCTTCTTTTAATTCTTTTTCCCTGGCTGCAGCCATTGCAGAGCAAGCAACCACTGTTTCAATTGCTTCCTGCAGACAAAACAACCCAATTTGGGGGAAAATTTGAACACGATCACATAATTAAGAGAACTTTTCAGGTGCAAACAGCATCAATGCTATATGTAAATGGAATAGCAATTCTCTGAATCACATCTCAAAATCTCTCTCTATTTGAGGCCAACTGATTTCATATTTAGGTTGCTATATAGAAGAGAATCTTTGCTGATGGCAACAGGAAGATGTTAGAGCCCTTCGCAGGCAGCAACTGTACTTGAGGGGGCTCTTCCCTCAACCCATTTCCACTTATGGCTCTTGCAGGAAAGATGGTAGGCAGAAGCCAGTTTAATTTGAACAAAGATTTTATTATTGAGAAAATATTGAGATTTAAATAAGTCAGAATGTGAAGAATCATATTTTTCAAAAAGCTTGCACAAAAGAAAGTTAAGTGTCAGCATACAAACCATTTTTATCCACTTGATATCAAGCCAAGTAGCTAACAACCTCAAGGCCACCCGATGTCTAGCATCATACCCTTTCCTTCGTCGAGCAACCTTCTTGTCATCATCACGGATATCTGCTAGACAAGCTGAAAGAAGCTCATAAAGAACTGTCACTTTCGTCTGGTAACTGAGCATTCCGCCTTCTTCTACAGACTCCCCATCAAGTTTGTATCCAGGCCCAAGAGACGAGCTTTGGATGTTATAATTGTTCATATCAGGAGAAGTTTCTGAGGCTGTGGCCACCACTGCAGCATTTTCTTGTGCATCACTCGTAGAGCATTTCTTCCGGCACTCATGCTCATATTCTCGGTGCTTCGCCCTCTTAGACTGGAAAGATGCAGAATTTGTCTCCATGCTAAGTGCCGTATTGTCTATAGCTTTAGCCAAAGCAAATTGCTGTTCTGATCTTTCAGAACAGTTGTCACCACTATCTTCAGAGAGTAACCTCATGAACTGTACCAAACGAGTATGGCCAAGACGACATTAATTTTAGCAGAGAAGTTTGCTGAATCACCGGTACAAAAAGGAAAATGACAGATTCAACAAAGTGTGATCTCAGTTACTAAAACCACATTATCCCTTCACAAGCCAAAAGACCGAAGCCTACAAAGATCTTCCCCCTTATGTCAGTCAACCATTGATCTAATGGCACAGGGTAGGCAAAGATAGCAGCAACCCAGCAAATAGCCAAATATCAAATCTCATCAAATACCAACTTAGGAGGTGGAAGAAATATCTCATGAAATCTTATACTGATTTTTCATCTCACAGCATGTACTTGTAACACGTTAAAATGGGAAATGTGGACACACGCGAGGAACCAGAGACACCTACAGCTCCAACATGATGCTTTGCGGGAGATGAGCCAGCCGTTTCCTCCAGACCCAGCCATGCCGCCTGATTGATATCTAGAAATCTGCAAATCACAATTGCACAATCAGCATTTCCAGAACAACGAATGAATCCCAAAAAGAAAAAAAATCCAAGGAAAAGGGAAACGGGATACTATCATCGTCAGTAATCATATGGACTGCATAAAGTTTCTGGAACAGTCTAAGATCGCCCGTTCAACGACCTCAACTGATTTTCACTGATCATTACGGTAACTGCTGGATAAGATCACCGATTCAACCAACCCCGAGCTAAATTATGACGACGATGGAGATAATAATCCCGCCGGATAAGCCGCAAGATGACCGAGATCAATCTCTACCTAATCAGGGAACGCAATTTGACAAAAAGGAAAAAGAGAGCACGAAAACTCACCTGAAAACCGGCCGGAGCAACCCCGAGCTCTCGTGGACCCAAAGCTCGGGGTCCTCGGAGACGGAGTCGCTGCTGCCGCTGCTGGTCCGCTCGCCGGACGCCTCGTCGTCGTCGGAGGCGAAGGAACCGAGGGGACGCGTCTGGTGGATCTGAGCCTGGTGGAGCGTGAGGGCGAACAGAGCGCCCGCCGCGTACCTCTGCGTCGGCGAGAGGAACGACGTCGCCGCCATGATCGGGAGGAGGGGACCGCGCGCGCCGGAGTTTCGCTGCGAGTCCTTCGCTCGGAAGTTTTCTCTTCGAAGCCGTCGAGATTTGGCGGGTTCGCGGTGGCACAGGGACGAGGACAAGGACGGGCCGGCCTCGTGGGGGCAAACGACGACGTACCGCTCGGCTCGCTCGAAGTAAAAAATCAGAAAAACTCGCGTGAGAGACTTCTTGGTTTCTTTTCAAGTTTCACTGTTTCACTTCGAATTCGTTCTTTTGTTTCAATTCAAATTTCACTGTTTCACTTTGAATTCGTCTTTGCTGGGAGGGATCAATTTTTAGGCCAGTTCAATTCCTTAAAAATCGGATTAAAGGATTAGTTATTAATTTCTGAAATAAGGAGCCAGACGCTAATCCTGAGACCAATTCCATTCCGATTTCCGGGCGATTCAATAGAATCGGTTGATTTACAAATAATATATTTTATAATAGGAGAAAGAGGAGAGGGGAAGGAGACGCGTAAAAAGTAAAGGGAAAGAATTTGGGATGAGAAATAAAAAAAAATAATAATAAATAAAAAAATCAATGATCCGATCTAATCCGAACTTCCTAGGAATTGGGAACCAAGCTACAAATTATTAGTTTAAATTTTGTGAAATCGATAATTGGACCGATTACTTCGAAGGCCGATCCTGTGCAATTTGGACGGTTCCCAATATCGAGATGAGGGATTTCGTGGGAACGTTAATCATCCTAAAACTGCAGATAGTCTCATGTTTCGGCTATCGAACAGGGTGCTGGTAAATTTGTTAAGATGCAAATGACCAAAACACGAGACTATCTGCAATTTTAGGAGGTTACCGTGCCGACAGAATTTCTTTAAACTACTAAGATCCCGATGAACATTTAGGCAAACTCTAGCTTTCACGAGAACAATCAAAATGACAGTCTTCATATGTTCGTAGTTTCAAGCATGATAATGTTCGATTGGTGAATTAATACCTTTGGGGTAACCCCTTTTCACGGCTTTGGCCTTTCCTGCGCAGCAATTTTGAGCCGTGAGGCTCGCGAACAAGAAAACAAAACAAATTCATCTCTCCGAAACAGGAAATTACCATGACCATCCAAAGTAATTATGTGAGCTAATGCTGCAATGTGAATCTAGCAACATACATGTACCATATACCACTTATATGGTTCCTTGTACAAGCGGGATGCAAGAATGGTACAATTCTTATATTCTTATACGCCCCCAACTTCAATGATGCTTTACAGGTTAAATTAGACCTCACCAGGAAATATAAAAACTTCCCTACAACAAAGAATTGATCCGAGAGAATTATAAAGTCTCGCACGACCGCTTCTGAAACAAATCAAGGGTGCCAATAACTACAAGATGCTCCCTTCTTGCAATGCCCACGTTCATGGAATTTACAAACCTGCTGCCCTTTGGGAGGCTGACGGTAACCACCGCTTCCTCCGCTGCCGGGATACTGCCTGCTCCATCCAGATCTACCCCTATTAAAACCTGAATCTGATCCCTGATATGCCCGTTCTCTCGGACTTGCATATCTACTTCCGCTGTTACCATATCTAGGCTGGTTCCCTAATATGCCCTGATTTCCAGAAGCAGCACCCAAGTTAGCATTTCCATTGCTGACGACTGCTCCATTCCTCGGATCCCAATCCAAGGCAGCATTTCTGTGATTTGCTCCCACCCAACCCAAGTTCGCATTTCCTGGCAATGCTCCATAGTTGCTCTGCGTTGTCACTGACGGGGCCATCCAGGTGTTACTAGTGTGGCCTGCTTCCCAGCTTGCGCGAGGATGCATGGGACCAGAGATGGAGGAGCTGGTCCCTGGTTTCCACTGGTTAACAGATACATCACTGTGCTTCTGATCTTCCACCGTCTCAGCCTCAGCACTCACAGATGAACGCCCACCAGACATCCTTCCGGCATTGGGAAGGCCGTGAGGTTCACCAGTAATTGTGGATTGTGAAGGTCCTTGCAAATCGCTAGTAGAGCTGAAAGCATCTCTCTTTCCTGAAGTGGAACCAGGACTAAACACCTCTACAGGACTGAAACAATCATCTTTACCTCCTTCAGCTAATTCCGGACCCGACTTCAATATTGAAGTAGGCGAAGGCAAGCCATTAAGAGACTCCATAGCTTCAACTTCAGCCAACAGGTCAGAAACCGACTCCTCAGCTAGGGAGCTAAAGTCATTAGGTTCTGCAACAATTGCCTGCCAACCAGTTGTATCGGGCACGTTATCTGACTGTGAAGGATGCACTATTGGGCCAGAAGTTGGAGTGGCAGCATGATCACTACCCATCTCAGCCGGTTTCAATGATGATGCAGACACAAGAGTGGAGTCCCATTCGTCAACTAGTTTAGCTGGGGCAGAAGAATACATATTCCATTCTCTTGACACTTCATTGGCCTGTGGTGCAGAACCCACTAAGCTCGAATTTGTGCTCCAGCTTGGACCTGAATCTGGCACCGGAATGTTGGATGACAAAGAATGTTTGCTCTCCATGACTTGATTTTTCATTTCTTCGGTGTCTGTCTCTGGCGTTTCAATATGCATACCAGATAAATCAGTTCCTCCTTTTTTCGGTGGCATTTCAAGCGATTTGTCCAAAGGCACAACAGGAGGATTTGGATCACAATCATTCGTAGAATTATTAACAGGAGGTGCAGTTACCCAATTCTGTCCAGATAACTGACTGGAAAGCCCATCACCACCAACTTGCTTATCATTCGTACATCCACCATTTGCTTGATCTTCAATAACCGGAGGTGGGCTTGGGTTTCCATTATTCTGGGAAGATTCATGGCTTTCATTTTGCTGAGGAGACTGGACCCGAACAGGAGAAGCATTATTATCATTACCTGGGAGATCTGGTCCCAGCAAAACATCTTTAGCGTTTTCTTCTCTGCTACTAATAGTATCTATTGCACTGATAAGACTAGACAAATTGGAGCCTAATCCACCATCTGGAAGGGCTTCCTTACCAGCTCTACTAGGAGAATTGGAGATGCTTTCCTTGGGAATGCAGCTCTCTTCACCAATGCTTACATCTGTCACGACACTTTTCAATTCCTCCTGTGCATTATGCTGGTCAATGGAGCTCACCTTTATTTCATTTGGTGGCACTGAGGGCTGTTTAGTATGTCGTCCAATCAAAACATCAGTCAAGAGAATAGAATCTTCTATTGTTTCTTCTGTCCTCCATATCTTCAGATCAACTGGGAAATGCCCACTTTCATTCCATTTACGCAGCTGCAGCACAGTAAAAGGTCCTTGAATTTTCCCACTTGGATCATGGTAGTGCCATAATTTGCATATCTCAACATCGTTGACAGATTGTTCAGTTCCTGTTGAAAGAGGTGAAGGAGAAATTTCTGATGCAACTCCAGACAGCGATTCTGTCTTCCAGCTGCTCATTATGGACGCTTCACGTGCCTGAATTCTTGAGGATCCATTCATCTCAGGCATTTGGCTCGGACACTCTCTATCCATATCCGTCAATTTCTTTTTCTGAGACCTGCTTCGAGTTTCTCTCAAGTCACTGCTCCCCCTCTGTGGAGAGGTTGATGCCCTCCTCTTTCTGCTGGAGTGAGAATTAGTCGCATTTTTATTCCCATCTGCATGTAAAAAGCAAAATCACAATGAACCAATTTATACTACTGCAAATATTAAAAGTTCATAAAACCAAGATACATCAGAGATCTTGCTCTTCTTACCAGGTAAAGCAGAGTCGCTTTTAGCTTCACAAATAGGATCCATGCTCAGATCCACATGTATTTCAGGAGGTTCATTCAGTCTCCGCTGACGTTCTTCAGGTGAGCTCAGGAGTTGTAATTTCTCCACGAATTCTCTTAGCGTGAAATGTGGTCAAGAAATACTCAGAAGAATTCCCTATTTTCATTCGAAAGCAAAAGGCAGAAAGAAGAAGACACATCTTTGTTTCCACTGCTTAATTCAAGAGGTGGTGGTCCAGGTAGAGAGCTGTAACACTCATAATCGTGATTCTGCTCTATCCATGTGAACTTACAATGGGGAAAAGAACATATAACTCCCTCAACTTCTATTTTATGCATACCCACCACTACTACCATCTTCCAGTAATTAAAGTCAAAGGCTCAAACCATAAGCCAAGCAAGCCCCTTCCCACTGCAAGGCAGCTGAGCTATAATCAGCATGTACATAGAAAAGGGCATCAAACAACAAAAAGCCAAGCCTCTTTCTGCCCAGTGCAGTTGGCATAAAGAGAAGGGCATCATTGGGGGAAATTTTTGGCAAATACCAAGAGAAAACTTATCTCAGGTGATATTTTTTAGAAGTCTAAACAGGCTAACATAGAATAAATCTTTATCAAACCTGCAGCAAACACAAAAAATTTAATAGGTAGGACCTAGATCATAGTTCAACTAGGTTCTTCAACAAGGATCAATGTAAAGACAGACGACATGGCTGAACCTGAAAACATCAGACACAAAGGATGGGCTATTATTATGATTATAGTACGTCACAAACCATATTATTAGTTTTATATGCCCCTCTGGAAAGATCTCTAAGCCTGTTGCAATATTTATCACCACATGTTTGACCCAAGGTCACTAAAGTACAAGGCTACAACTGATTAAGATTGACTAAAAATGCTTGGTCCTTAAAGGTCAGGTCAGGTTCACCCAATTACTGGCAGAAAGAATACAAAGAAGTGCCATAAGATCTAATAAAAGAGGATATTCTTTTTCCTGTCCCTTTTCACTTGCTCGATCGCGAAGATGATTGAGCCGTACTATCTCCTTCTCCAGCCACTAAATCAAAAATGAAGGCAAGGGCAAACATAAAGCAAATGTAACAATTAGCCTGCTAGCAAGAAGAACAAAAATAACATCCGCTAACTGGAGTGAGATTAAAGATGAAACTAAATCCTCAAAAAAGGTACAAACAGCAACATGTGATTTTGGGTTTGAAGGAACTTACATCAGTAACTCTTACTTCCTGCAATGCCATTGCTTTCCTCTGGATCTCACCCTGCCAGGAAGCATGGACCATCTTTAAGTTAAGTCAAATCCTTTAAGCAAGAAATGACTGAGATTAGAACATGCCAACTCACCACAGTCATCTGTTTAATCAGCCCACCCTTTATACTCTCGTGTAATAGCCTGCATTCATCCTGAAAAGGAAAAAGAAAAGGTCCATCATCACAAAACTACAAATTATGTCACATATTTGACTTAAGAACTTTTGACATTACAACTAAGTCAATCAAAATCACTCAATGCCATGGATTTTATATTCTAAAACTTTAAATCAAGACTTATAATCCTACAGAAAATAATATTCCTCATGGAGCTCAATTTAAATAAGGTCAAAGCCAGAAAAGATTGAAAGGCGATATACTTAGTAGACCCAAAAAAAAAAAATGGAAAAACTTGGATTCTCCCCAACAAACATCAAAGGACAGAACTAGAAAAGACTCCAAAACTTTGGCTACTGGTACTCATGTGGTATTTTTTTCCTTTATAAGTAAAGTGAAGATGAGAAAGGACAGAGCTGTAAGACAGAGCTGTAAGTGGGCTTATTGTTGAAAGCTCACTCAAGCAAACAAGGTAGACAAGAGCTTATAAAGCCTAGCAAACCAATTCCAAAGAGGCCAACCTTAGGAACCACAGGACCAGGTAATGAGCCATTCAATTCATCCAATGCTCCTACTATAAGTCGAGATACAAAGTTCAAGACAATTTTTTGCTAACAAATAAGAGGAGGCACCAGTGTAGCTGCCTTCCTCAAACGTTACTACAGGCACTCCACACCTTGCCACCAAAATTTAAGACACCCACACTAGGATTGCATATGAAATAATCCACAATTAAGTTGACCTCAAAAAGGTAGCGGCTATTTAAGTACATTGTGCAGAAATACAAACTATGAAGCTAAGTAAAACAAGCATACAGGCTATCATGTATTGATCAATCAAAGAGAGCATCTAATGATACTTGTCTGATCACCTCAGAAAATTCCTGACTAGAAATCTCATTGATTGATATGGCTTCTTTCTTGTCCAAATTTAGTATTTCAAGCTTCATACTTGTGCTTTTGCCTCCAGTATTATTTGTCTCTTCTACCCTGCTAGAATCTGTATAACAAAAAATAGCGCTTGATAAGTTTGCACAGAATATATACCAACAAGCATTGCTCCCAAAACTCATAGGAATGGCAATGAAACAATTACCGACAACTTGGACAAGCCTATAATGATCCTGCTTTTGGTCCCCGCCAGAAATCTTTATGCGGACAAACGATCCCACGACCTTTTCATGAAACTTTTCACAATCATCGATCAACTTATCCATCATGTTCCGCTCCAAATATATCAATCTTATATTATGAACATCTATCGCAGCATAGTCATCTGGATTAGCCTGCAATACCCTCTCATCAATCTTCTTCCTACTTTTACGCCTTTTATCAGTACCCACCATCAGGTCATTATGATTGTTCAAATCAATATTCATTTGGCCAGTAACAGCATCAATAACTGACCCTTGGATGAAACCATCAATCCGAGGTTTATCTTTTACAAGAAAGTGAGACTCAAGAAGCTTCAGCATTTCAATATGCCCAACGACAGCTTTGCCAAATAGACTAAACAGCATTGAATCACAAAGGATTTGGCATTTCTGGCGTGGGTCACGAAGATTATTCCTTTTAATATATTCCAACAATAGTTGCTGCACATCAAAAGGAGATAGAATGGATGTATTGCCATCTCTCATGAGTGCAACAAACTCCAAGAGCTCCTTAGATGCCCACGCAATGCCTTCATTAGAGGATGAGGATGGCCCTCCATCGATTGGGTTTAAATGTTCACTTTGAGCCTCTTCCTCAACAACCTTCACCTGCTTCTTGGTCTTTCTTCTGTTTGAGCAATCTGCTGCCCCATATCTGTTGAAGCCATCCAATCCAAAGCCTTTTCGACCATTATTACCATAAACTACTCTATGAGGCACTTGCTTATTAAACATCATGTCAGATTCTTTCCAAGGATTTTTAGCTTGGATGAGTTCATGCATAGATAAAGACAACTTCTCCTTCAGGTATATCCAGTAAACCTTGAAGAGATACTCCCAGCTACTTTTGTCATCAAAATCTACTTGAACCTGTAAAGTAGCATCCAAAGGACAAATAGTAAAGGTTGAATGCCTAAAATTGGTGTGTGCATCAAGGAGTGAGTGCCAGACATCTGCACATGCACACGCATGTGAGCACGCTCGCATGTACAGTTGGTGAGGCACATATATAAGGAATTTCAAATTCAACAGACCAACTTCTGTAACAAGCCTTAAGATACACAGAATAAGACATAATAATAACACTCAAAAATAAATGTACACAAATTGAGGGGCAGCAAACATACTGCATCTAGCATAACTGTAATCTACGGTCATGCAACGTTCATTTTTCCTTTTCACATATAGGGAGACAAGATTCTCAAAGGATAGAGGCTTCACTCAGTGGACCCAGACATAGATGGGCTGACATGATGCCTTTTTTGGCACATAAGGATGGAACACGAATTGGCACATTATGTAAATTCTTGGAACTGCTAAGCACTTTCAATACCTGAGCTGGCACCCCATGGGACCTCGACATCAATTCTTCTCCATGCTTATCCAAGAGGAGGATACCACTAAGCACAAGAGTAAGAATCCAAGGGACGGCTGAGTTACAAGAAAGTCCTATTGCGAGCTAGTTGTCCCACAAAAACATTTAAGACTAAGAAGACGGTTTGATAGTACCATCATGGTCAGTGTTAATAATGGTGGTCAAATTGTACAAAAATGAGTCGCCCATTGTCATATATAGAAGTTAATTCAAATTTACAATTAGATGCATACATTAGTTCTCCACAGCTTGTGGATGGTACTCTTCTTGGCAAACCTCATTTCATCTAAGAAACCATCAGATGTTCTAAATTAGGAACTTTCAACCTTTCCCTTCGTCAATAGTTTCTATAAAGGGTGTGATAATAGTGGGTATATCTTTATTATTAAAGATATAAATTGGTGATAATTATGGGGAAAGTATTAATACATACAAATGATAGTGACTTTTAGTAAATAATGTGGGAGTTAGAGAGAGATTGAATACCATAAAATTTACTACATATTAGTTTGAACCAACCAAATACAAATCAAAGATTTAACAAGTGTGGAAGGCACTAACATATTTGACGGAAAGTGCTGCACTTTGGAAACACGTATGACATAAGTTAATGACGCTAAAAAAAATTAAAATGCCGACTAATCACATAGCCAAAGAATCGCAGATCCGTGATTTGAATAAACAACAGAGCATCACTAATGCTTTGTTTGGAATGGAAGGGAAGGGAAGGAAAATGAGGGATGGGTGTGGAAAATAGAATAAATTTTAAAATTTCTGTAAGGAGAAAAGAGAATTTAAAATCTGCTCTCGGTTTTCCTCTCCTCCATGTCTTGCAGACAACCAATTAATGGTCATAAATCAGTTTTCCATCATAGGCTAGATGAGTGGTAAAGCACTGAAGAAGGCCGCATTTCTGGAAGGAATGCAATATATGGCAGCACACGGTTTTTATTTGTATCATGCCAAAACCAATAAGCTTCCCTTTCAGAAAACAAATCTTAATCCTCTATTTAAATCCAAGCATGGAGGTTTCCCGAAAAACCCTTATCAGCTTCATTATAGTTCTATCCAAACCAGGAGGACCTCCATATAATTTATTTCACCTGCGCCTCCACCAAGTGAACTTCCAAAAGTTGAGATCTCTCTATGCCTAATTTCTAGCCACAAAATTTTAGCATATAAGGGTAGAGGTCCAACATCTGCAAGTAAGTATTTGTCAAAAGCAGTTTTGAAGTTACAACAGACAGCCAAAAATGAGCCTGGCAAGATCCTGGTAACAAAACTCCACTTTCTAACAAACACCCCCGCTGCACAATTTGAAATTTGGTTCCAACCAATAAATAAATAAAAAGAAGAAGGAACATTGTCAAAGCAGCCCGTCAAGGTAAATGTCCCAAACTTCTTAGGTTTCCTCTTAATCCACAGAGAGAGAGAAGAGAGAGAGAGAGAGAGAGAGAGAGAGAGAGAGAGAGCTGTGTAACTATTGAGCAGAACTCGGTCCATTGACAGCTTCTCAATCAAATGGAAGCAAGTTGGAAAAATTTTCAGTTCGTAGTTCTACGCAATTCCCAGACATGCAAAGCTTGTTCAAAAAAAGAACAACAAAGATAATCAACCTTGAAGTTGGCACATACCCTTTCCTCATTTCCCAGCCTTATATTTTCAATAAGCATTATGGTCTTGAAGCATGTGCCACACAATCCTTTGTTTCCTCTCACACACACATAGTCAGCACCTTTTGTACAATTCTTGCAGAGAGAATACGTGCAGGTATAACACATATGGTGGGCCGCTCTTTGACAAGTGCTACATATATGCCAACCTGAAATGAATGAAATACACACGTAAAGATCATAACTAAGGTTAACAGTGGAATTCAAGAAGGTGATATAATATATATGTTTACCGAATTAGTTAAATAAAGACAGATAAGTCGTTTGAACACACCACTTTATGATGGATAGGAAAATGTAAATGCCAATTCTGTAAACAATAACATAAGAAAATTTCCATTAATATTACCAATGGAAAGTGAAAACGTGTAAATGAGGCACTCAAGTTTGCCACGTGGACATCTCTTTTACACGAAAGTTGCCTAATTGCATGCTCTTTTTTTTTTTAAATTTTACTTCATAGTATTAGTAGGATCAAAATAATGCAAGGTTTTAAGTGCTAAGTTGAATTTTCTTTTAATAGATAACCACTAAGTAGGCTTTTTCTTATCATGAAGCCAAAAATGTTATAAAATTGCTCATTTATAATAACATTGTCCATTCAAGAAGATGCAGTGCCATAGTTTATTTGCTCCTTAGAAGGATCATGGCCAAATCGTATGACGACTTCAGAAGGGGAGAGTCTGAAGTATCCAACATTTTTAACATTAAAAAGAAAAATTGACTTGTTTACAAGAATTTAAGGACCCAATTGTATCTAGCCTTTCCCTCTCTATCCTCGGATACTTCCAATTCGTACTCTTTCCCTCAATAACTATAATCATCGGCCATGCAGACTATAATGATTTAGTGCATTAATAACCTCCCTCTCCCTCTTTCTACTTCTTTGATGAAGCACTACCAAGGCTCACTAACCTATGAAAGTGACATGCACCTTAGAATGTACAGAGGGTTACTGTTGTTTAAACCCAACTGAGGTTACAGGAAAATATCCCCAACCAGTACAAACCATGCCATCAAAGGAAAATCATTTACAGAACTAGCCAATAGATGTGCTTGACCTGCCATTTCATGAATGCTTACAGGAAGGTCAACTCTACAACCTCCAACTACACGGGAAACATAATTGGTTTGTCCATTCAGTATTAAATTTCCTGCAATTTTGAAGAGCAGCAAGTAAATAGGGAAAGGCTTCGCTTTAGTTACTAACAGATCCAATATTTCTGTCCGTTTATATCAATAAAAAATAAACAGTAAAATTACTCATTGTAGAGCTAGCTTTATAGCTCTGTTTCCTAGAGATTTAGGGAAAGGGCACATGCCACTATAATTTTCAATATTTTGTTTCATTTCATGACTTCTTTACAAATTCTTTCAAAAGTTAGAGATGTATGTCATCCTTAAATCCCCAGTAACCATCATTCTCTTGTAACATCTCCGTCCTCGTCCTACTTAGACGATCACTTGAACTCATTTGCTGGCTTTATTGAGCATACTAAGAGGCTACAACCAATTGTATTGTACGAAGGAATTGGAAGCTCATGCGGAAAACTTGCAATAATACCACAAATCACATACGGTGCCTCCATTGGAGCATCTCTCACACAGAATTTCATTTTCTTGGTTCAGTTGAAGCAACAACTTCTTTTTTCATTTGCCAAGTATTGAAGCAACAAGTGCACTAGATAATGGGGACCTATCTTTGGACCGATAGTGTTTTATGAAGGTCGAGTGTGGGTTTACTATCCTCCTTTTCCTATTTATATAAGTATAATGAACAGGTTCATGCACATAAGTGGTTCTTCCCTTACCTTTTGGATTTCTTTTGATACATCTCTATTTCTCTCTTTCGCATATAATTTAGTCTAAGCTATACATCATATTTCACTACATGTAACTGTTTTGAGCTTTTTTTTCGAAATGAAATTTTATGAAAACATGTGAGTGCTATGCACTGAAATGTGCTGAAAATGGTTATTCGGCATGTCGATATGTATGGTTATCATCACCACAGATTTTTCATGCAGATTCGTTATAATTTCAGGTCCAAGAGTTCACCCATCATCCCAATAATGGAAAGGAATATCTACCACGTGTGTATTAATGTCACTTTGTGCGGGTCAGAAAGTTGATAATGAAATTTTATCGTAGTCTTACCATGAAACAACTGATGCTATACTTTTTCGTAGGTTAAAAACTCTACTTCTCCATTATGGTGAATACTCAGTAAACCTACCATCAAATGATTAGGTTCAAATTACCTCCAACATCAACAACAGATTCTCACTCTCTTACAACATACATTGAAATCAACGTTGTTGAAGCTGAAGATATATGATTTGCAATTTGATCCGCTGCTTTATTATTCAGTTTACAATGTCAGTTTCATTCTTCTTGTTATTCTCACAATCCTCAATTCTCCACATTGATGAGAAAAATAATTCACTTTCGCATTTTCACGATTTTGCACAACACACGGGCTTGAGTCAAGTCTCTGAAAATACTCCCTTTCCATTGCGAAGTGAGTATAAAGGCAATAATCAATGCTCTTATAACACCCAAATGCCTGAAGTCTATCTAAAGTCGAGAACTCTGAAGTATCTAACTGCAAACCAGTTATATCGTGGTAATGAACAATGTTCTCCCTCGAAAAATATGTCATGTCAAATCTAAACCCTAGCTCAAGAAAAAACAACAAAATGCCAATCGACCGAAACTCATGGGTAAATGATAAAGTTTTGAGAATTTGGCATACCACAATTCCATTTAGCTCTCGAACGGAAAAATGCCTCCTCCCGTTTGACACAAGCAGGATGGTATGCCTTGGGGCAACCCCTACAGTCAAGAAATTGCAACGAATTAACCATAATGCACCACATAAACCCTCGAAAAACCCCAATCACATCACGATGAACAAGACTGCCATTTTACTTAAGATAATATTAAAATTCAGTTATCCTATCCAACATGGGATAAACGAGGAAAAGGCCCTAATATTGAGAAAAAAATACATCTCATAGACCTGGCTAAACAAGCTTACAGTTTTTCTTCTCAAGCAAGACATCAAAAACCGAAAACAACAAATCAGACAAATTTCACTTTCTCAAATACCATTAATCGAAGCCGGTGTGCAGATTAAAACATTCCCATTTTCTTGCCATGAAACTAGACATCAAGTTCGCCTCATAAATGATATCCAAACCAAGTAGAGAGTTATGATTTTAGCTTCAAATGCCAATTTTAATTTACCAAAGAAAGCACCATTACAATTCACCCTAGAACGTCCCCCTTCTTTCCGCCGATTCTCCAGTTACTGCAACGTTTTAAATTCTAACCGCCAAACTATCAAAAACGCAAAGCCCAAAAAAATAAAAAATTCAAAAGGAAATCACCTGCGATCGCATAACACGAGGTTGCCACCATCGAAGCAAATGAAGCAAACATCCTCCTCCTCGTCGGTGGCTTTATTCCTCGCCGCCACTGGCTTCGACACCTTCACCTCCGCAATATTTTTCGGCGGCCTGCCGCGCTTCCGCCTCCCCGGACCACTCATCGAGGAGGCCATTAATTTCACCTCCGCCCTCACCGCAGCTCCCCCGCCACCACCAACCGCCACCGGAGGCGCCGCGACCGCGACGACGGCGCCGGCGCCGGCATCCCGCGTCTCGGCTGGCCGCCGCGAACCGCCCGATTCCCGAGCCGGAGCCGCCGCACCGGCCTCCCGCTTATCGACGCCGGCTAGGTCCTCGCCCCCGCCGCCGCGCGCGGGGGCCTGCGGCTCCTGCTCCTCGGTGGAGGACTCGAAAAGGCGGAGAATCTCCTGCTTCCGCTCCTCCTCCCGCAGCTGCTGCTGCTGCTGAAGCAAGTCCATGAGATCGGGGACACCGCAGGCGATTCCAGTACAGCGATGGCCGGAATCAGGAACTGCCACTGGACCAAAACAAACCCTAGTTTTTTCAATTGGGATTTTTTGGGGGAGAAGAAGAAGGAGATGGATTTGGACTTGGTTGTGGTCTAATGGGGTTCGGGTTGGAGTGGCCACATGGGGAATGGCAAAAATATTGGGACTGTGGCGAGAGATGTGACGGCACAATTTTCTCTCTCTCCTCCCCTTTATTTTTCTTTTTATATTAAAAAAATGGGGACCAGAAAAGGAAAAATATTTTGACCTATTATTTTTTTGGGAGAGGGATTTTTTTTTTAATTTTTTTTTTAATGAGAAAGTGGGGGGAGTGGACGGAGGGCGGAAGAGGAGGACGACACGGCAAGAGCGTGTGCGGGAGAGAGAGAGCGACAGCTAGAGAGACCTTACGGGGTTTTGGACGGCGATTCCTGGATTCAAATGCCTTTCTGAGTTGCGCTTCAAATCCGGTCTAGTCTGAGCCAATTAAAACTAGGGTTACCACACGTGGTTTTCGGTGTGTCGCACGCAAAAAAAGTTGATGGTGTTGGGAAATTATTATTTAGAAAATTAGCTTTAAAGACAAAGGGTTCTGATGACATTTTCTTTTTTCAACGTTCTCTTTGCCATGATATAGAAAAAGATGGACTCGACATTTGCCCCGTCAGTTCTGTGTGTTTAGGTATTCATTGACCCAAATGTCCCGAGCACTTTGAGGCTTAATTGAATGTCTAAGCGATGATGATTCCAATTCAAGGGTCGAGTCCCAAGGCATACCATGACCAAGGATGGACTCTAGGACTAGAGACTTCCTGTTCACGAGCCGAGGTCCCGATCAAGGTGATCTCACCATTGAGACTTAGGAGGAGGATAAGTTGTAAATCTCTCAATTCTAATGTGAAAAAAAGGAAAAAAAAATATTGAACCGAAAGAATTGACACGGCGAAATAGGTTGGGTCTTGAAAACGCTCTATGGATCACCAAATGGTCAAAAGAGTTGCATTTGCATGGATGTCAAAATGATTGTTACTCTTCGAAAAAATATGATGTAAAAATAAGAGCAACGATAATAGCAATTTGAAACTAAAAATAAATTTAGCCACACTCGGATAAAAATACGGTCGGACAAAGATTTTTTCTATTGGTGAGGTCATTATTATGGCAACTTTCAAAAAAGAATATTCGACAGATTCAGCAAATTGGCCGACGAGGCATTAAAATTTCGTAAAACCATTATTCAGAATTTTTATTTTTTTTGGTCGAAAACCACTATTCAGATTGAAAATATCTACTTTTTGGCTTTCTTTCTCCTGCGATTACGGAGTTGAAGGCAACAGTAGCTCAAAGTAAATTATTGGATGTTCACTTTTCTACTTTTTAGATCATTCGATGATGGATAATATTAAACAAAGACCATTTCCTTTTATAATTAAGGAAATTAATTCATGTTTACATGAATTTCGAGTCAAAGTGATCTACGATGTAGTAGCATATCGCACTCCATGCATGCATATACCACGACCAGCTCTCGATTAATTTTCTTTCCAAAAAAGGCAAAATAGTAATGCAAAGAAATATAACAATCGATCAATTATATAAGTGAATTTGATACCTACTTTATCAAATAAATTTGACTTACTACATTCTTTAAAATGCTTGACATGATGGGAAAATTAACAAAGCAAAGTCGTTTGGGAAAAAAGAAATCGAGTGAAGTTTAGTCCCTGCTCACCTCCTAAATTGAAGCTCACGATCCAATGTCATATGCAAGGTATCGGTATATTTCTATTTCTATTTATTGGTAGAAATTGTTGATTCTAAATAAAATGACAAAAAAAGATTAATACCTTGAACATCCCAAACTAATTTTTTAACTATTAAAAACATTAGTTAGTACACTTGCGATAAATTTATTCCAAACTAATTTTTTAACCATAAAAAATTTCAGCTAGTACATTTGTGAGAAATTTATCATTTGTTAGTTTTCACTAAATTTGATTAATATCATGAAAAACTCCAAACAATTACACCTATGACAAACAAATGGTAAAACACCACTTATGCACTTGCCAACCGCCATGAGTTATTAAATTTAGCAATTTGATGTTAAGATTTAACAAAAATTAATAGAGTAAATTTATCATGATTATATTAGTTTTGAGTTTTTTGTGGTATTAATTAAAATGGTTAATACCTCGAAAAATCTAAAATTAATACACTTATAATAAATTTACGATTACAAAAACTCAAAACTAGTATATTCATGACAAATATATTCCAAACTAATTTTTTGACCATAAAAAATCTAAAATTGGTACATCTGTGATAAATACACTCTCTGTTAAATTGAATTAATACTACAAAAAATTGTATAACAAATAAAAAGTAAAATCCAAAATTAGTATACCGGTCAACTTTATATATCATCCGACTTAACAATTTGATAATATAATTTAACGGAAATTAATAGAGAATGAATTTATCATAAATGTATCACTTTATAATAAATTTATTAACAATATATGAATTTGATATTTTTTATGATGTTAATCTTAATTAAAAATATATATAATCGTTTGACTTTGACTGGGAAGGTAAGAGAGACGAGCGAATCGAGGTGGCATAAAGGCGGATTCTCGGATTGGCGCTTGAGTTCGTGCATGGGTTGGATAGACTCGCACTAGGAAAGCTTGCTTTGCCACGAGAATCAAGCTTAAGCAAGCGACACGTGTCCACGATTCAAGCTTTTCCATTTTATTTTATCACCCACTTGCTCCTTTCTTAATTTAGACAGCAACCCAACAAGGCGATCGATCTCAATTATCGATTGCACAGGGAAAATTAACTAGAATTAAGCATCATTAAACTAAGCAATTAATGATAGTCTACACCCAACGAAGTCATTTCGAGATTGCTTTCTTTCTTTAGTCCCCGAGCAATTGTCCTTTCCATTCACGCTTCCAGGCAAATAATGCCAAACGAAAGATCGGCAGGGTGGGGCTCGCAAGGAACCATCCCCGACCCTCCTCCCGAAAGGAAAAGGTAGTGGCGATAGAATCTACCCTTGAAAAATTTAAGTGTTGAACCCTTGAATCGACACATCAGCTTGAACGTGTGCCTAGCATGAATCTTAAGCATGGACTGGGTGTACTTGAGCAAGACAATGGTGGATTGAGATAGATTGGTGGCATTGCCGAAGGATCGGTCAATGCAAACAAGAACCTCACGGCTTGGCCAAAGCACATATTTTTGCTCTTGAATCAGAATACCAAGCGGCCGGTTCACGATCGTGGTGCATCTGCACGATGCCGGTGCACAAGCATAGCTTGCATAGATAGTGAACAAACACGGTTCAAGCTTTGGGAGCAGGTATCGGCTGTTGCATGGACAATGAACCAACATGGCTCGAATGAATGCCATCAATCAAGTCCGGCACATACCTTGGCCCTAACCTAGGGCCCACGTGCCGATGATTAAGCTCATGAATAATCACATATTCTAGGAACAAGGATGGCTTTATATAGAGTAGTTGGCCGGTGATAAGGCCGAGATATATAAGGAGGATGTCTAGGAGCTGCTCGAAACCACTGGAACACTTGCTAAAGCTAGGGTGGCCCAATGTGAGCGACGTCCCTTTCTTTCACCTTGTATTGTGCCCGCATTTAGACATATGTGTGTGCATGTCTATGTTGTTACGTCTAATAATAAGCCTCAGCAGTCTCAATCAATGTTGTGTATTGAATAAATAAAAATTCTGAGAAGCTTCCCTGCATTCGTTGTGAACTTTAACACAACACCTGGATGAGGGGGAGTGTTTGGGCAACTCTTGTTCCCATCACTGGGTTTTGGCCGACAATGACCGGGGCGTGTGACCTTCGTTACCAGGGCATCACGGCCTGGTCCGTGGGCAGCGGGGCTGGCGGGGACCGTGACGCGTAGCTTGACTCGTGAAAAGCGTGTCCGCGGTTACGTGCAGGAATTGGGTGTGGACTGATCCAGGCGTGCTGCGCTGCGCTCGACGGCACCGGAGATCCGAGAATTTGATGGCCAAAATCGACCCGGGTGGTCAGAAAAGCGTAAAGCTCGAACTTCATCACGCCTGGAATGAAAAAGGACACGCGGACATGCCCCCTGTCGAACGGAGAAATTTTAATTGCAAAATGTTTAAATAACCATTTTTATCTCTTATTTTACTCTGTCTAATCTAATAAATCCTAGAAAATTTGCCGGCACTTTGGGGGCCGTTCCCGCAAAGACTTTTTACTCTCTCTCTCTCTTTTAAAAAAATTCGAACTTTTTTATTTTAGGCCGTACGTATTATTACGTGGGCTCAATGTTCGATCAGATTCTCAACTCCCGCCACGTGCTCATTTATTAAAGGGTCCCCAGAAAAGCAAAAAAACAAAAAAAAAACAGGAGGGGGGCACTTGGGGCGGGAGTGGGCCCCACACTTCGCAGGATTTTGTCCCGACACGATTGCTAAAAAAAGGGCGACCCCGTGCAGTCCTCCGCAAAGCTGCATCGGGGTTCGTAAGAGAAATTCGTGGGAAAGAAAAATAGAATAACGGTCAGCTCAGCAAAAGCACAGGCGCTGTCCCAAACTTAATTTATAAAGTACATTGAACTGCATTTCATAGTATGAATTTCTAAACCGGATAAGCTAATATACGAAGTTCAAGCACTTTGCTATATCTTATTTACTATTTAATGAATTGAAGTAATAAAATTAGATATTTTCATATCTTATTGTGTTTATTATTTGGTATGAATGATATGTCAGTATAAATGAACCTAAAAATTGCACAAACGAAAATAGTGAGAATCTCTTATGACATTATTACCTACTTCATTTTTATTTACTTATTTTTATTATTTTTCCCTCTCTCTTTTTATGTTTCTTCTTCCCTTTCCATCATTCTCTAATAAAACTTATTAAAAATGTAAACTATATTAATGTACCTTAAATACTAAAATACATAATATATGAAATATATATATATGAATTCTAAATATTTATTTATAGACATTGAATTTATATTTTAAGATAGAAAGAAATTCGAATATATAAATAAAAATATGAAAATATAAAGAAAAATTGTTGTTTTGTTTTTGTTATTTTGAAGTTTTGTATTAAAATTCAAATACTATTTTAATTTTATTAATTTGAGACGTTTGCTTTTTGAGAGAAAATATTTTCATATTGTGGATATTATAAATCTTATCTACTTTTACCCGCCTCCCTCATAAGACAATTTGATCCGAGCTATATCCCTATTATACTCGAGTTTATTTTATTTAAAATTTTATCCTTACTACCTAACATACTTTATGTCTTTGGAAAAGATAGTTCCTAAAAAATTAAAGCATAACACACGACCTCTAAATGTACCATGTATTCTACCTAGTCATCTCAATTAAATGAGTTTAGAAAGCTCCCTCACATGAGCTCAATCGCCGATGATTAACGATGATCGCGAGTGTGGTGGCTCAAGGGGTTCATCTAGGACCACCGAGTAGTGGCCCCTAGAGGTCGGGGCCAATGGACTTTGGTAAGAAAGTTCCCTTTCTAAACTTGATATGCTTATCTTGGCATGTGTCATACGAGAATGTTCATGTGTGGAGAATTCAATAATCTTTTCACGATGGGTGGGCTCGGGCATAAACCGTAGATCCCTACGTTAAGCTCGAGTCACCTGGGCTTGGCCATTAACCGAGCGTACCTGCTGCCAGCGACCACCCTCTTCCCATGCCTTCAATCCCTTACAATTAATGGAGAATTGCAAACTAACGTCGACGATACACTCACTCCAAGCGAAAGCGATGGTGAAAACGGCAATGACCGGACGATCCAGCTACGGCTTGCCGAGGACGGGGCTGAACTCGCCTAAAGTTCAGTCCCTTTCACTGTCGAGATCGGCCCGTCCGTTAGGGAATAAATATTCCCAAAGGCTTGTTTTCCCAAGTGATGGGATGGCATCGTCCCCGAGAAGTTGATTCATCGCGAAGATCGCAAGAATTGACTCTTCACAATCGCTTTCTCCCCCTAATCAAACGTAAGAAAGAGAGAGAGACGAAGATATTCGAATAACGTGGACGCGTGGTAAAGTTTTAACTGCGAAGATGTTACCCGAGCGCATATTTCAAGGGTTCGCGGTATAATTAGTGTGCCAAAGAGGAAATTACCAAGAAAGTTCTAAATTTATTGTGCTTTTACCAATTTAACACCAAACTTTTCGTTTTGGCTAAATTAATTATAAATTTTTTGATGATTTTTTAATGTAGTCCATCCGGGTAATATTGGCCAAAAATCATTGACGTGAAAGCTAATGGTGTTACGTGGCACGACCGATGTTGACATGAATAATTTTTGAAAATTTTAATTATTTTTCCTTTCTTTTTCTTTCCTTCTTTTTGCCAATGGTTGGTCACTGGCTCAAGTGAGCATTGTTGAGGGGGCTCCTCATAAGGTTTGGCGAGAGCGAGGCCTGGCGAGGTTGCCTTGGCTTTGGTGAGGTTGGCCTTGTCAAGCATCGCTTGGGCCAGGTTGACCCTTTTTGGGCATTGCTTGTGGCCAGTGACTGGCCACTACCAAAAGAAGTGGGAAATGCAAAGAAAGTAAAAAAAAAAAGAGAGAGAGTTTAAAAAATATTAAAAAATTATTTGCGTCAACGCTGGTTGTGCTACATAGAATGCCAACATTCATGTCAGCAATTTCCAATTAAAATTGATCAAATGAACTATATTGACAAATCATGAAAATGTTTAGGATTCAATTGATTAAATTGAAAAGTTTAGAACTGAATTGATACAAGTTTAATACTTTCTTGTTAATTTCTTCATGTGTATGATTTAATTAGAAGCCCCCTTAATCTCGAGATGTTGTAATTCTTCACGAGGATGTTTGACCTCAATGGTAATTGGTAAACCTTTTGAAAAAAGCCAAAAAGTAAAGGAATAACCCGAGAAGTGTTCATGAAAATATTCTGGACTCACCATCCAAAATAACTTGGATTGCAAGAAGTTCTTGATAGAAATATCGGAACTTTTGTTTTTGAAATAAATCGTGTTACCAAGTTAATGAGGTCGCAATGTAAAAATAATAAAGCTAAGATAGCCAGTAATATATAAAAAATTCATGATGACTCCGATAGGGGCAAAAAAATAATGCATCCATAATGAGATCTTCCATTTATGTCACATATATACTAGCCGATATTTGATAAAACAAATTAGTCTAATATATCTAAAATGTACATATACACCATGAAATGAGATCACTCGTAAAAGCGAATTTTCCGCATTATTATTATTATAACTGGCGTTGCTACTATAGGAATCTTAGAATAAATTGCACGGTCTATGCTCATTCTCCAATCTCGGGATCCTCTAACCTTTATGTTCTTATAATTTACAAGTGAGGTGGGTCATAATGTTGACTTTGAACGAACCTTTTTTTACCAAAAAGTGGCTTCTTTGCCTATTCGAAAGCGAAGATGGACAAATGCAGAAGTTAGGTGGTCAGTAATCGAAAAGAGCCCATTACGGAGTGACAGCAAGAAAACTTTGAAGCTGGCTTCACTGGACACGACCAACGCGCGTTACTATTTTGCCATGATCGGGCAACATCACATGAATTTACGTGTCTTGAAAGGAACCTGTATTTCCTACTCCGCTCCCGACGATTGATGTTCGGACACGTCATCATCCTTAAAAAGAGTCCTCTTTCTTGAATGTGCACGGAAACGTTGGTCGGTCGGATCTCCGGTTCGACTGATTCCACTAATGCACCAAAGCCGTGCCGCCCATGCGAATTGTGGAATAAGATTTCCCTGTAAGTAAGGGATCCGGTTTTACCTCTGCTTGCAGAATCCGATCAGTGCCGAGCTAATTACCATTGATAAGAAGTGGAAATTTGATGCGCCAGCACGAAATGACAAGTCTCTGCATGCACATAATTTCCATGTGGTACGTTAAATTGTCGCTTGAATAAATAAAGAATAAAGAAGAGGTATGTGTTCTAAAAGTTTAATAGTACTAATTGATGAGGTAAATGTGCCATGAAAATATCCGAACTCATGATTTCAACTCTAATATCATGCGAAATCATTACCAATTGTTATAATAACTCAAACTATTAAATGAAAGTGTAATTTTAAAATTTAATTATTTTAATAGTACGCCGCTCTCATATTGATGGGAACAAGTAGCAGTTGACGGATCTGACACATCAAGATCATCATCATGCACGATATATAAAGAGTCAAAAGACAAGAAGAAAAAAAGAAGAAGAGAAAGCAAGATCAAGAGCGATCAAGGTTTGGCCAGGGCAAAAGAGAGCCAACTGTGGGCGCGACGAAGTCGAGCGAAACGAAGGGCTCAGCCTCTTCCGGAGTGAGCTCCCTCGACCTCGACACTCGCTCGCTGGAGGAAACCCCCAGTCCCATGCGCTTGTACTGCCCGTGAAACGCCGTCCTGCATCGCACAGATTCGCAGCGCAATGGAATTTCTCTCGATCCATGCAGAGTATTTCTTGATGGACAAGATGAGTAAAGTTGCTTACATGTCCCTGCTCTTGTCGCCCCAATCGGACCATCCTTTCGGGGTGACGATATCCATGTAGGTGTGCGCGAACACCGCCCCGGAGAAAGTGCCCCACGCTCGGCCGAGGAACACTGCGCCGAACCCGACCCCGGCCCTTCACCTTGCACCCCACGAACGAGAACCCCGTCTCCTCCAGCAGACTCTCCCTTTTCTGCGCCATCATGGCTCCATAGCTGCTGCTCGTGCCGTGCAGATGGCAGCCCCTGTGGAACGACAAGCCGCTCCTGAACACGTGGTCCACGGACCCCTCGACGCAGCAGTCCCTAAAGTAGTGGCTTCTGACGTGGTCGCAGAGCGTGTCCTGCGACCCGGTGAAACGGCATCCCATGAAGGCCGCCGCGTCCGCAGAGATGCGTAGGGCCACTGCCTGCTTCCCTAGCGCTCCTGACGCGGGCAATGGGGCTTTGTTCTTGAAGGTGATGTTCCTGGCGATGAAGAAGGGCGAGTCGACAGCGAAAGTGGCCGAAGCGCATGCACCAGTTGGTCGAACGTCGGGTCCGGTTCTGTGTACCGTGTCGTCACACTATATGACCGTCTTCCTTTCACGGTCACATAAGCCATCGTCGCCGGAATCTCAACTTTCTCTCTACGCTTGATAAAAAGGAACTGGTGTAAAAGAAGACCAAGCATTGAAGGCATGAATTAAGTTTTCAAAGCCCATGCATTTATCGACATCTAAGCACTAACCTCACGGACGTACATGTAACATGTAGATATACCTGATATGTGCCTGAGATATAGGGCAAGATTAGAAGGAAAGAAGGGCCATTAAGGGTGCGTTCCATTTTCTTTTTGAAAACAATTTTCGTTTAAAATTAATTTTTTCTAATTATATTCCTGAACAAATTTCTGAGTACTTGAAAGCATTTGGTAACTCTCTAAAATTTTTATTCTTGGAATAGAAATAAAAATAAAAATATATTTGATATGACTCTCAATTTCGTGATTTAAAATTTCTTTTAATTTTTTAAAATAATTTTATTACGATTTTCTTTTTATCTTTTTTTTTTCTCTTGCCGGTCGTCAGATAGTGATACACAATTTCAAGGTAATAATGCCTTTGGCGAACAACTGATACACAGTCTCATTATTTCTTGACAGGCTCCAAAAACAATCAACATTGAAACGACTCCCGTCACCATCTCATCAGGATGATGATGGCGATGGCGATGAGCTTCACTTATTTATATCTTCCCACTCACACACATTAGGGTCAACCAAAACACCGTCCCCTGAAACTTCTAGCTTTTGATCATTTGGCAGCGCATTTGGGTTCAGAAGTTTCTCCAGCCTCCGCAATGCCAAGATGCGCCATGAGAGGCAGAGTTCGCACAGATCTCGCGACTTTCTCGACTTGTGCCCCTCCTTGCATACCCATTCGATGATGACCGAGCCTTCATCCTTTGACATCCCTGCTAGCTTGCCCTCGAAGAACTATTGAAAGTCGACCAAAGTATCTTTGTATCGGAGCAACCCTATCCCTGTGGGCAACATGGAAGGATGGAGTAGTATAAGATAGAGCATGTACCGACTACCGAGAGACCAACCTACTCATCTTGTATGTCGTGATGTCTTCAGGGTTTTCGCCCCACCTCAGGTCGAGGTCCCTGTAGTAGCAGATTTCAATGGCGATGTGCCAGATGAGGATGCTCTTGTCGAACTCCATCTCTTCCCACCACTGACCAGATCCATATACTTTGGCCTTTGCAGTACTTTGCTCGCCTCCAGGATGAGACTCACCACCCAGTTCTTCAATATGTCGTTCGGTTCCAATATTTGACCGTATCCCTCGTGTGACCGAAGATCCATTTTAAACTTGCTCTTGAACTCTTTGTAATCGATGTAAGAGATCACCGACTTCTCGTCTAACTTGGCGCCCATCGGATACTTGAGGAAGAATCCGGTTCATTTTCCAGATAGATAATTTCAAGAGATTGGATTGGGCCGCGGAATTTGACCATCTTTGGTTCGGGCAGAACTGGAGAAAAGCCATCATGGCGGATGAAATTGCGCTATCTCCCAGGTCTCTGAAACCACCAGTGGCCGGCCCAATCCGATGAAATTGCTAGAAGAAGCGTGTTAATATCTAAAAGTATAGCTACACTCCAAGAAGAGAAACTTGAAGACCTCAAACAACTCAGGCGTTGACCACGATCCGGGCCTTTTCTTCACCGGGCATTAAATTGGGCCACTGTTCACTTGTAAATTTGACTCATAGACCTCTATTTCGACCTGGTGACCCTCTTCTTTCCTCGAGTGTGTTGCTCGATTTTCCTGGGGCATATGGGAACGAAATTGGGACGCGAAAGCATCCAATCTTGAAGCTCGCCTTTGCTTGCCAGGTACAAACACAATATTTTCTCTGCATATTTCATCAAACCCACCAGGATCATACCCGATGCTAACATCAACAGTGTAGACCCCCGACAAGGCCATGTAGTGAATGAAACCCACTAATCCTCCATGGATGCAAAGCCGCACAAACTGCCTCAGCCATAGTTCATTGTCCTCCTGGACAAATGCGATGATCATGTCGGTCCTGCCCAAGTGGAGGAGAAGGAATGGCGCCCAAAATGCTGCGATCTGGCTCTTTGGATCAATCGTCCCCTTTGTTTCCTTGATATTGGCCAGGCAGTTCAAGAAGACACTGAGTGCGAGGTTCGTGATGGAGTCTGTCGTTATATACGCCGTCCAGATTATGATTATCCACTTCCTGAACTTGTATTTCCTCCGGCTGACCTGAGTTGCAAGGGTCAATTGGAGGAACAAGCTGAGGAGGACAAGCAACCGCTGCTGCCACTCCTTCCACGGTTCACGAGTGTTTTGAATGACCAGTGAAACTCCCATGGTTGAACTCGAACTGTTGGCGCCGAAAGGCAGAGCGATCAGGCCTCCTCTCAAATGGCAGTCAAACTTAGGATATACTTATGGAGAGGCCAAAGCAAGGCACAGCAGCATTAGCCTTGAATTTGTCTCAGCATCATCCTCAGAATTGCCACCATCTTATAAGCATTAACTTGGGATAGGAGTTGAATTCAGAAGCATCCATTTACTCCCCATTATATTACAAGGAACAAAATAGCATTAACCTTTTCAAAAATCTCACGAATTTCTAACATTTTTAAATAACCATTGTCAAATGCTTTGCATTTGGTTGAATGACAATTTTCCATCATTCATACTAGCATGAGTATAATCTACTTCAATTGACAAGATTGGAATATAGGCCGAGAATTAAAGTTTTATTTCTTAATCACTACTCAGAGTATAAATCTTATGAACTTCACTTTAACTCGCTTGGATTCTCACATTTTCGTCTAGCATGCATCACTAGCCTAAATGTGATTCATGTCGAATAATTAAGTTACCTATTTGGCTTGCCATAGCAAGTAAAGACGCACAAAAAACCCAAAGGAGGGCAATAAATGCTCATTTCAAGTTGAAGCGAGTCTGATGCTCGAGTCAATTGCTTCCATTGCCGCATCAAAATTTTATTTCCTTAAACACTAGTCTCCATATCAAACACATGAGAGAAATTGTCACTACAATAAAACATTGCACGGCGAGTGCGTTTATCTCATATCACGTTCCTGTGCATTTTATTTCCCTAAACACTAGATTTGATGGGTGAGTGGTCAATCTCAGGCAAAAGGAAGAAGAAAGGAGGAAAAAAAAGAAAGAAAAAAGAAAAAAAAGTCAGAAAAATAATAACAAATAGAAAAAATTAAAAATATTACTAAAAATTATTTATATCAATATTAATACCTCTATTTTTATAACAAATTGATTAATTATAAAATTGTTGCTCTAAAAAATTTATAAAGTTAGCCTTTTTTTTCTCCCCCTTTAGGCACAGCAAGGGCCTCACATGCGGTCGTCTCCAGAATCTTACCATACATTAGGTTTTTAATCCTATCATATTTATAAACCTATCCATGTAGGTATAACCAAACCTCTGTTTTTGTTCTATCACAGAACGAGTAATATCAAGGTCAAAAGGAGACGTAACATTCAGTGATTAGAAAACTTTTAAGCGAGAAGATAACTCATTCAATTAGGTGAAGGAGTCTACACTTAGATACATGATCTCCATGTCATGCATTAAATAGAATTGGTCAAAGCGAAAGAAAGCCAATTGTGGGCATCGATGAAGTCGAGTGAAACGAAGGGCTTCGCCTCTTCTGGAGGATTTACATGTAGATGTACCATATGTGCAGGAGGATATAGGTAACATTAGAAAGAAAAAAGTCATTAAACTTTGAATAGCATTTTGAAATTGCTGAGATGCAAATGTTGGGCAAGAATTGTATTGGGCCAAGGGCTTTGAAACTATTAAATTTTAACTCAAAGGCCTTTGGAATTGTGCAACCAAATATCTCAATTTTAGCATAAGCTGCCTTTGGGGACCCAAGTATTTTGAAAAAACAGAACTAAATGCAACTATCATTTTTGAAAGATTGAAAAGGAACGTGGGGAATCAAATTTCAAACGTTTGACTTTCGCAAAGTCAAGGGTGCAACTGTTTGTTATAAAACTAAACTATTAGAGAATGCGAGATGGGCATATATTTTGTACTTCAACAAATTGCTTATGCACATAAAATCAATGCTGCTAGATGGGCAGATTTTATCATTCTAACGAACCCAGTGACTGAGTGGCTACTGCCAGATTGGCTTAAAGGGCAAAACGGATGGACTTGGGCAAACAATTCCATTCTTGAGACAGGCACCACTGGGTCCAATCGATCTTATTTATAAGACCATAACAATTTTTCAAGCAGTTGCTGGGCTTGGTAAGGATTTTGTGTTTCAGTGCGAGGCCTTGCTCATCTAGGCCTCTGCATCGACCGGGTTTGTTTCAGACTATGTATGATGAACACTCACCAGTGAAGTCCTGCACCGATGGAGATCACCACCCGGCAAGTATTGAATATTAGCACTGAAAGTATGGCCACCCCCACCGAAGCAAATCCTCCTGACCTCGGCTTCTTGCTTACTTTCAGCCTCGAGCACGGCTTGAGCCTGCTCTTGGCCTTCTAGACAGAGAATCATAGAAAGACGAACCCAAACCCGGACCCATCTGTCTCACCTAATGCTGATATCCGTCACCGATCGAACTGAACGAGGAAGGAGTAGTGCCGATGGTGCTTCCAAACGTTAGACGCAATAAGCAAAGCTTCAACGACATTGCTTGCTCGCCTGTTGTTGGCACTCTTGAGAGACTTGAGAGATAAGAGGTTAGCTCTTTGGACAACGTTATCGGAATGACTGGTTTGAAAAGTAGAGAGGTGAGCTTTTGGACAACATCCGAGTGTCTCTGTTTAGCTTCTCTTGTGCATTCCCATCACTTGTTTGACAGGAAAATTGTCCAAAAAGTTATAAATCTATTATACTTTTACCAATTTAGTCATAAATCTTTTAATTTTGTCAATTCAATTTTAAACATTTTCACTTCTTGCCAACTAAGTTCATTTGGCCAATTTTGGCTGGAAAATGCTAATGTGGACGGACCGACATTGATGTGGCATTTTTAAATAATATTTTAAACTTTTTATGATTTTTTTAAAACTTTTTTTGCTCTAGATCTAGCCACCAAGGGGTCGTTACTGGCCAACCCTTGCCTACTCTAGACGAGGGCTGTGACGCCCTCGCCGGTGAAAGCAAGGGCGTGCAAGCCCTTGCTTGATTGAGCCCTCGCTAGATTTGGCCAGGCTAGGGTTTAGTGACCCTCACTTGGCTAGATTTGGTGAGGGTGTCGTAGCTCTCGTTGTTTTCTAGGTGAGGCCTCATGCGCCCTCGCTTTCGCCAATGAGGGTTGCGACACCCTCCCTTAGAGCTGGCAAGGGTCAGCTGGCCCTTGTCTTTGGTCGGTAAGGATAGCCAGTAGATCCAAAAGAAAAAAAGAGCAAAAAGAGTGAAAAATCATAAAAAATTCAAAATATTATTTAAAAATGCCTAATCAGCACCAATCCATCAATGTTAGTAATTTTCGGCCAAAATTAGTCGAATGAACTCAATTGGCAAGAAATGAAAATATTTCGGACTAAATTAATAAAAAGTGAAAAGATTTAAGATTTGATTGGTAAAATTATAATAAATTTATGACTTCTTGGACAATTTTCTGTCGTTTCATCTTTGCAGCTGACTTTTAGACAACCCTCTTCACTTCCTTTTGGCTATTTTTGGCCTGTTTCCCGGTCGATATTCATCAACCCAAATTTGCCATTCTAACGTCAATATCTAAACACGATCTGATGCAATAATGACAACATCCGTGGCACACGATTAACTAGTACATTAGCGAGAACTACGATATACTTTTTGTTGGAAGTTAATTTCTTTTGGACTCGTTTAATAAAAGTTAAACATGATGTTCTAACGGCACGGGTTGACGGGAAGATCCTCAAATCGCAGATCTACTACGAACACGAGTTTTCTTCAAATTAGCAAAATGGAAGAAGAAAAAAAGAAAGCAAAACATATTGGAATTCTCCTCGAAACTAATAGACATTTTTTGGCTATTTAATTTCAATTGTTTGTACTTGAGTAAATCCTTAAACTATTTTATCTGAACTCTAGAATATAAAATGCGGGGATATTCCCATCATGTTGAGGAATAAAAATAAATAACTTAAAACAAAGAGTTTGAGACGTGTATGTATTGATATATAAAAATAAGGAATATAGCCGGACATGACATTCTTATTGAAGAGATTACCCTTGACGGCCCTCGTAGGTGGAAACACCTCTAAAAAAGATAGACCGATAAAAACGACCTCAACTTCGCTTCATTGAGAGTCCATGACCATTCAACAACCCCGAATTGCAAACTAACAAACACCGAAAGCAAAAGCTATTAGAACTCTCCCCCAAACTAACAAACAATTTTTCTGGCTACCTAATTCCAATTGTCACTCCATGGTCAACTGGCAATATTAAATTCGGGTGGTGAAAAGGTAAAAGATAAAAAAAAGAAAAGATTCCGTTGCCGGGACTTGAACCCGGGTCTCTCGGGTGAGAGCCGAGTATCCTAACCAACTAGACTACAACGGATTTGTTTCTATACTCCCAACTAATTTTATATAATCTTTTCTAAATGAGCGAACCAACCGCGAGAAGGGTTCAAGAGCCAGCTTCTGATAAATCCCTCGCTCTCTGCTCAGCGCTCACCCTTTCTCCTATACGTTTGCAAATGCTCGTCGACATTTTCGATTCGTCTCCGAGAAGAAGATAAACGCCAAGAACACCCCCCGACTTCGCTCTCTCCAATCGCAAACTGGGTATGGGCATTCTGTTTCTTCTCGAATCGATTTTGTTTTCATCAGTTCTTATGCTTACTCGTCCCATGCTCAATAAGAAGCTTGTCCTCTTTAGCTCTTCGTTCCTAAGGACAAAACGGGTTCAGGTTGTTCTTTTTCCCGCTGTTAGGTCTTTTCTTAATTGTGGGTAAATGGCTGAGGACTTTGTTGGTCGACAGAGTTCCATTTAACTCGCATGAATAATCGAGCTCATTTCATAGTTACTTCTGAAATTTTCTCGTTGGTCAAGGATTCTTCATGAGATGAACATGGTTGTAATTTGAGCTGGGAATTCCTTATTTTTTGGCTTTCGGTATTTTCTTGGACCGAAGCACTGTATAGGAAGAGCAACACCCGCTAAGTGGCAGACTTACTTGGCCGTCTCGTCTGAGGTCGTATCTTGTCCTTCAGCTGTGATTGTTGAGGCTGTCCATGACCCCTCGAGATAGAACATGGGGAGTGTATGATTGCAAAAATGCAAGTTTTTCGGTCTGGACGAAGCTAGAGTTTAGTATATTCTTTAGGCATAGTTTGGGTGCAGCATATGATCATTGTAGAGAATTTGATGAATGAGAAGTCCATGCTTGGTGCTGTCAGGTCAACACTGTCTTTCCAAAGTGCGGTTGGTGTAAATGGATGGTGTCAACCAACAATGTCTCTGACTTGATAATGTCTTGGCAATGCAATTTCTTGACAGATTCCAGTGTCAATGAAGGGTGATGCAGTGGTTATTATTTGTTGCTGTTAATGAGTGCAGTGGAACGTTGTGCTACTCATGTTACAAAACTGATCTGCCAATTATATGCATTTTGACTTTGAACTTTGCTGACAGATTTCCAATAGCTAACAAACTGAGTCAAAGATGACTGTCTCCGGATTAAACGTTGGTCTGTCAAAATGTTTCTTGATACCTGCTCGAGGTGCCAAGTCCTTTTCTGTAGACTTCCCGGCCCTTATATCTATTGCAAGACCCAAAGGAAAGTTCAGGTTCCTGCATGGAGGAAGGTATTGTTGCATTGAAGAAACCCTCATGGTTATTGAAAATAAACCATTCGGTTCTTTGCAATTTTCTTACCTTATTTATGGCTGTTTGTCCATTGAAATTTGCAGCAGACATCAAGCTCTAGTGATCAGGTCTGCAATGGATGCTTCATATAGCGACTCCACTGGTATCAAATGCTTTATCCTTTGTCAACAAAAAGTTGATTGTTGGATTCTGTTTTCTTCTCTCCTGTTCTAGAGCTATTGGAGTATTAAGGTGTTAATTTGACAGAAGCAAAACAGTTTCTCGGAAACACAATTTTGGAAAAGCTTTTGAAAGCTGGTGACTATTGTTAAAACAGATGTGTACTTTGAAGTAATTAGAAGATTGTGTGAATAACTTTTTGTTCCTTACTGTATCTAATATTTTAGGTCAAGTCTTGATCATTTGATCTGGCTTCAACTTTTGGATAGAGGTTGCTACTACGGTTGTTTGCATTTGTTCAAAAATGAATTAGGCAATGAGCTACATCAAAAAAGCAAGATATATGCCCACTTTACTACCATCTTTACTTTAAGCTCTCATACCTGTCGGCATTCTTTTATTCCTCAAAGTGGGATTTGCATTGGGGAACATTTTCCAGGTCATTTGTTCCACATACTATATGTTTTCTGATATTAAGATTTACCCTTTCCTGATCTCTGTTGAACTATGGAGTCAAGGCATTACAGAATAGAAGCAAGAAAATACGCGCAACTTCTTTTCATGGTTGTCAATCAATATGAGCGTGTCTTTGAAGTCCCATGCAGTATGCAGATTATAATGGCTGTTCACATGTCAAGCCCAGGACTAATAGGTCATTCTGAAAGGACCTAAAGTACTTAAAACTGTCTGCCCATTGAAATGCTGATTTTTATGTTGAGTCAATTGATGTTTTGTCATGGCTAAAAAAAATTGATGTTTTATCAAGAAAAACCTGAGCTAATTAATGATGCATTGTGTTGTTTTGTTCTTCACATCACTTCATTCTTTTGACTGGCCTCTTCAGGTTCAACCGTCTTTCCTAGAATAAATGTAAGGGACCCGTATAAGCGGCTTGGAATCAGTAAAGAGGCCTCCGAAGATGAAATTCAAGCTGCAAGGAATTTCCTCGTCCAAAAATATGCAGGACACAAGCCCAGTTTGGATGCAATTGAATCAGCGCATGACAAAATAATCATGCAGAAGTTCTATGAGAGGAAGAACCCAAAAATTGACGTCAAGAAAAAGGTCAGGGAGGTAACTCAATCCCGCGCCGTGCAGGCTGTCATGAGCAGGTTTCACACTCCTTCCTCAAAGTTCATCATAAAAACAGCTGCCACATTTTTAGTACTTGGAGTTCTCACCGTGCTTTTTCCAACGGAAGAAGGCCCCACTCTTCAAGTAGCCATATCCCTAATAGCTACCATATACTTCATTCATGATCGGCTGAAAAGCAAACTGCGAGCTTTCCTCTATGGGTACGTACATAGATGACATACTTTTAGTGTTCTTCATCGATTTCAGTCAACGACTCTCTCTAGCTATTATTTTATTTTTAATTTGTATATTCCTGGCCTGGTGGTTGATTAGCTCATTCCTCACCATTCATATATCTGTTGTTGTAAGTCTAACTGCTCATATGTTGAGTTCTCGCAGTGGATGAGTTGGATTCATGATTTGACTTCCATATGCAGGGTTGGTGCCTTCATTTTGTCATGGCTATTGGGGACATTCTTGATGGTCTCCATAATTCCACCTTTGTTTAAAGGACTGCGCGGTTTTGAAGTGACAACTTCACTAATAACCTACATTCTGCTCTGGGTTTCTTCTACTTATCTGAAATAGGAAATTTGGTGACCTTCGAGAAGACCCCAATTTTGGTTGAAAGTGGCCTGATATGAGTGTTCTTGGTTTCTTCAATCTCCAATTTCATGATGGCTCTTGATGGTATTCAATAATGTATCCATTGAATGCGCGAGTCTCCTTCATTTGTCTTCTAACATCTGTTCGATGGACTTGCTGGTACAGGATCAACAATTTTGAGATGGCTGTTTTATTGTTTGGAGAAGGAAAAGGATGTGAAAATGAAATATAGTGACCTTTTGACTCTGGCAGTTTTTGCATTCCGTTCTTCTGAAACTCATCTTTGTAGAGCATCGAGGGAAGTTACGGCTTCATGAAAATTCTTGGGGGCTTACTGTGAAGTTATTGAAGTCGGCTAATGGTAGATATATTTATCAAAAATATAGGTTTACAAATTATGTCACAATCAGAAAGTGATTAATTATGTTCTATTCACGTATCCAATAAGAATCTGGCAAATCAAATTGCAAATTTAATGTATATACCATTGTAAATATCCATGTCATTATTGGATAAAGTTTCCCCCAAACAAACGCTCCATTATAGTCTCCTTAGTTCATCCGAAGTCTCATTAGGTAATTTTCTTATCGCTATTTCTTCTTAGCTAATGTTACCGAGATACTTGCAAGTTGGAACACTGAACTCAAATCTTCCATCAGGATCAAAAGAACCTTGCCAGAGTATTTGTAGGGGACTGGGGATGATTTGATCTTTTGTGTGAAGGTGAACTTACTGCATTGACTAGGACTCGGCATGAGTACGTTTTCAGGTGGATCTGATGAACTGTCATAACATATGCTTATAGAATGGTTGAAGTGGCGATCAGTTCAAACGCTAATGCACATCACTGCAATAAAATTAACAAGAGCAAGAGGCCTGTCTTTCCGTACTCTTGACCTCATCTGATGCTAGTCTTTCATATTGGAAGATGTCAAAGCATTTCCAGCTCGGGAAAGTTAGTCCTCATGGGGCACAAAGTTCTAGATAGTAGATACCAGTGTCAGAGACGGCCTAAGAAAGCAGACTTCTGTGTATTCATCACATCACATGAATGGCAACATGTTAAAGAAGGGAAGATAGGAGTAAGAAGATTGACCTGGAATATAATAAAAATGAGTTACTACAGCCATTTTACACCGTTTTGAGTAATTATTCTATAGTTACAGGTGGTATTGACAGAACAATTATAGGGGCGAATCACAAGTGCAACTAAGCATGATCGGGATGAGGGTTACAGTATCCTCCATAAATTAGAATTAAGCATCTCCTGAAAAGTTTATCATGATATCACGGTTAGGCAGAGAACCACCTCCCAAATTCACGTTCACCATGGGCATGAACTTCAGATAGAGCTCCTACCACTGTTTTGGCATTCAGACAGCCACAAGTCTATGTTTTCTGTGATCTGTTGCCTTACTTTGTGGACCGCATCTGGGGAGCTGCAGTTCTGGGCATTGCCTGAAAGAAGCATGCCACTCGGACAATGTAAACTTAGAAAATTTTCTTTAACAAAGACAAAAGTATTTGAATTGCACATGGAATTTGCTTTTCCTAGCAAAAACACATTCAAACAGAAGTCATTCTATTTAAGCTGGCAAGGGTTAATGTCAATGTCAACTCCACCAGAAGCTAGGTGGCCCCTGGCTGGTAAACCTTTAGCAGAAGATGATATCAAGGGTTCAATCCTCGCTAATCATTGCTCAGTTTCCTCACCAGAAGGAGGAAGTCAACTGCACAAACACTATTCTCGATACTAGGGACTACCTGTTCTCGACAATTCTATAATATTTCTTAGTTTTAAATAATTCACTTGGTGCAGCACTTCATTTTCATCTTCTCCTTCTGCTCACTCTTCTAATATCAGGAGACAGCAAATAGTCATTCTTGTTTTGTACTTTTCATTTCAGATTTTGTCTTCGTAAGGGGGGAAATTCATGAGTTTATTAAAGAAAATAATCAGATCTTGAAACTGTTGGGACCAGCAGAAGAAAAACCAAAATGAGAAGCAAATAGGTGTGGCATGTGGCAATATCAGCAAGTTATTTTTGTAAGAATCAAACTTAAATTTCCATTTTCCACAGCAACGGCATTCAGTTCAGATGCAATTCGTGCCACTGGAAAATGCAACTCTCCCAATGAACCAGCATACAGTCACAGCCATGAATATTTCGTAACTTTATGCAGCATGTAAGGAGATCCAAGTTGTCCATACCTTCAAGGCTCAGAGGAGACTGTGGGCACCCTCGCATATCAGTTCCATGCCCGCAATTATGACAGGAGATGAGGTAGGAAGGCACTGACATCATTCCAAATTCAACAATAATTTCAGTAAGAAAGAGAGCAACAAAGAGAGGTCCAAAAAGCATAAGCAATGGAACCCCCATATGAACATGTAACTGCTGACGTACTAGACCAAAGAAGTATCACGTGGAAAGATCTCTGACAGTTTATAAAGGCGCTTTAGTTTATATTCTTAACCAAAGACATTAACTTGCAAGGCAATTCTTCATCATAATTCATTCTAACAGTTCAGCACCATAAATTGTTGTCCATGTAATTTACAATAACAACTACGAATACTATTGATATTTATACAAAAGAAAGATTAATATCAAAATGCATTGGGAAGTTAAGGTTTATGTCATCATCTCATGGAATGCGTGTGTTCATGTTGCTAGCTTGAAACCAAAGAGAAACTTCACAATCATGTTCTAGTCTTCACTAATTGAAACCAGTGGCAAACAAAAACTGGTAATTGGTTTTCTGAAATCATGAGAACTTACTATCTGATGAAGAGATCTGTTTTGAAGCATGCCGCCATGGATCTTGAGAACCATTTGCGAAAATTATCTTTGAACCTGGCAAAGTTACACCTTAATATCAAAAGGAAGCACACAAGTTTCTTTTTGATAAGAAGTAGGTTATATGTACAATGTGTGCCTATTTCCTGACAGCTTACCCTTACAGGAAAAACTGCCACCTGAGATTAAGATAGTATTAGAGCACAATCTTGAGTTCGAATCTTGACACTCCTATATTCATTACGCATATTTGTCTCCTCCCTAATTATCTTGTGGATCTGTAAGGCCTTATGCTCGAGGCGGAATATAAAAAAGCAAGCTAGATATACATTATGAGCCTGTTTCTTGACAGCATTGACTTTTGGGGCTCACAAATAGATAGCTTTGATGAAAAAAAGCAATGCGCAGATTCCAGAATATGCTCACAATGTGTAGTGCACTAATATATTTCATTCAGTTTATTGTCACCATTATTCAACCAGATTCATTTTCAGCCCTTGATATGACTTTTCATTGATGCCTATCAGCTCATGCAGAAAGACTCCAATAAACAGAATTGTAAGAATAAATTGAAGAACGCTAATTACAAATATAGCAGTCTCAGTTCAATCTTCAGTAATAATCAGTTTACTTATAAGAATCCTGGAAAACAGGGAACATACTGCATGAAACTCTCTAAATATATAAAACAGTTCCATCCATCTGGGCTATTGTAATTGTGTGTTCCAGATTCAGGTGTCTGATTATTTTTGTTGCTTAGCTTTTCATGTAAAGGATAAGCTCAGAAATTGCCAGCCAGGAAAGCCAAATCTCCTAAATGAAAAATATCGGAACTTCTCAATTTAAGGGCCATAAAGAACCACAGAAATGTCCAGTCAATTCTGGAGAGGAAATCCACATGATTCTTGGATGCATGGATAACAAAATGCTAAAAAGCCAAACTAGAAAGATTAGTGTTCAGACCAGCTATTCTTGTGCCTCCATAGTATAAATTTGTTGCGTCAACGTCAGGATATATTCCCTGGCCAAACACATTCTTGCAAAGATCTAAATGATATCTGTTGCAACACAAGAAATATAAGATCACACACAGAAAACTAATGAAACAAGGAATGAAGAGTATGGAGATGAGAAGACCTTGTGTCAACTTTTGACGAGCGGACACTGTCATTGGAAGGGGCCACCTGAAAGTATGCAACTTCAGTGCAAACTTGGAACCACCACAACCGATCGCTCCTATCTCCATTAAGCGCTGTGTTCTTCAAGTGCTTTTGATTATAACTAGCACTTTCTGCATAATTGTCTTTAACATATTTGGCATATGCACCCTGCATAAACATTTCAATATGACCAAATAAAACTCAGAACAAAAGCTCAAAAGGAGGAGCACGCCCTCAATTTCTTTTAAGCTTCCCAGGTTTACTAAGATAAAGCTTGCATCACAATAATCCTGAAAATCTGTTTGCACAGCTACTCCACAGAAAACAATTTGTAGGTGAATGATGACAGATATTTAAATAAAGCAGATTAATGATTGACTAGGATAAATTTTTGCACTTGTTCAAGAAGCATCATAAGACAAATCACTCATAAATGTGTAATGGATATGTGTTGCTAAAAATTAGGAATCCTACCAGATAGAAAGTGAAGATTAACTTTGTGGAAGGCATAAAAGTAATGGCAAACATCCTACTGTCCAAGGAAAAGTATATATGTGGAGAAATTTCATTGCCTCGAGGAAACTCTTTGAGCATGCATGAATTGTAACCATGCTTTTGATCTGTCTAAATAATCTCAACTCAAAAAAAAAAAAAAAAAAAAACTCCCAAAAGCTATCAACTATGCTATTCTATTTGGCAAAGCTAGTAAAATCATATACAATTTGAGGTTGCACTATCAATCGGAGAAAACATTTTAAAAGGTACAGACACCTGGAACATTTACTTCCATAAAGCTCTACAACAAATGAATGAGGTTCAGGCAGGAAAAAGTTTCTTACCACCAAATCCTCCCCATCCTTCTTAGCTTGAATAAGAGGGGAGCACAATTTATCCGGATTTCCATATTGGAACTGTGGAGGATGAAATCTTGAAGATCATTACCTTGTAAAGCAACAGAATAAACACAAATGAAAAACGATATGCTTACAGCTGTAACAGCAGCGTCTGCCAGATAATACAAGAAGTCACCATCGATCTCAAGCTGCAAAGTATGAGAAAAATTACTTTCAAAAAGAAGAGGGATAAAAAAGGACTCCACATTGCACAACAGCTAAACACATTTTTGAAGACATAATCGCCACATTAAGGAAGGAGGAATTTGAACCTCAGCAGCACCAAACAACTCCTTCAATGCCTTTCCATCTGATGCAAGCCGTTGCTCAACAAGTTGATTGACTTCCTGCAATGCAGCCTTACATTCTGCTCCAGCTGAAGCACCAATCTAAAGTTGGAAACAACAGGAAAATTTTTTATTTAGTCAGAGAATATTTCCAGATATTTCTCAATACAGATCAACTGGAACATCATAAAGGCTGAAGACAGCAGCCAGACATCAAAACACACCTCACAACATAATCATAATCCCCAACTTCTTGGCCTTCTAGCAAGTAAAAAAGGACAAATCTGGCAATAAAGATTTTCCTTACCTGCTGGTCAAATTCAGGGAAATTATACACAGCTTGAACAACAGCAGAACTTGCAAGACTTCCGCATGTTAAATGAGGAAACTTAAGACGGAACCATGCACTGAGAGCTCCAGGATATGAAATGCCAAAAACAAACCAGGGGTTTCCAGCATCTGTTCTATTGAGCTTCAGATTTACTGAATCCTGCACATAGTGTCAAAGCAACTAACTCGTCAGACCGCTAGCAGACATCATGTGAAAGGGAGACTCACTTCAACACAAAGAACTAATGACTTTCTAGAAGAAATGCTAAAAGTTTTATTCAAAAGAATATAGCACATGATGTAGCCATATTTAATTATTTAAAGAACTGCGTTGATTGATAACACACTAAAAGCAAGCCCTCTAAAGAAAAACTTTCGTGGGTCAAGCATCACTTGCAAACATGTGACAAACAAATTATGATCTGATATATACAGGAAGGACAGTGTAAAGCCAAATCTTCTCATTCCAGCAGCCCTCGTTTTCCATATGCAGTAACACCCGTCAGAGATGACACTTCAATCAAACAAAAACAATAGCAGGTCATCCAATCGCTTGGAGCAATAGCTCTCATGTCATGTGCACAGCAATCAAATGATACCTTAATCAATTTCTTCCCCCATGTGCTAAATTTTCAGTCAGCTCAGCATCAAAGTCTTTTGGCAAGTGAAAAAAGGACACTTTGACCACATCCCAGTTGTAGGTCAAACTAATACTAGTTTTGACTAGTAACAACATTACTTCATTGATGATTTTTCCGTATTTCAAACCATCACTCTTCTGAAAATCAAGGTTTCTTTATGACTCTTCTATGACCATTGTCATTCATGGTTAATCACGTGCCTAATGGATTCGGATACTCGCCTGATAAAATTGATGAAAGGAAGCCAAGTCAAAGAGTGCCTGTTTAGATGATAAGTATTTTAGATTTGTCGTTGTCAATGATTTGAAAGGAGAACTCTTCCCATAGTACCGATGTTCAAGTGAAACCACAGCAGCTCCAAACTTCTTTGCCAAAACCTGCATAAATTAACAAGGGGAAATTTTTTTAAAGAATCACAGCTCAAGATAACCATGAGATTCCAAATCCTTAACAGGTAAAATAAGTTCTCAGATTTTCTCTCCAAATGTGCCAGTATAATGCCTAGTGGGATGCTAACCGCTTTATAGTGATTTGACAATTAGCATGCTTATACTAGCCAAAAAGCTAGCAGAACACTGAGCTAAGCAGCACTTACACTAATGTAGTCATTCACTATCCCATTACATGCAGATTCACCGCAGATCTTCAAAAATATGGGTCCATCTGGAAGCTGGAAGTAATCGAGGAACTCATAGTAGCGCTGCGCAAACTGACGATGATCCTGAGAATGAAAATTCAATATCCAATATTTAGCAATTACATGATGCCCCCTTCTGAAGATTGCTATAGAAACATTTCAGTTATAGTGCTCCCTCCACTAGATTACATGTTGAGTCACTTCATGACAATCCACAATCAGAACCATGACATAAACTTCCAACTTCAAATCTAGAAGTCAAAAAGATAAAAGGCAAAAAAACCTCCGGCTTATGTCCAGAAACACAACACAGAATCCGTTGTCACAGAAGTAGAATGTGTAAAAATGTAATACAAGCTTTAGCAATTAACAATTACAAACAATACTTAGAGATCAAACCCGTGCAAAACATGGTCAAGAGCACTAGTTTAGATATGTTGCCAAATATTGGCCTTCTGTACTTATTTTGCAAACACAGATATTGTATCATCTCTCATTTCAAGGAATGGGCTACTGGAATCTTCGAATTCAAATTGTATTTCAACAGAGAAAATATAGAAAAATTTGTTCGAGTTCATAATAAATAGGTTGCCAATAAATTTACTAATAATTAAGTTACGGATGTAATTAAACAATATGCACAAATTTACGTGGCGAAGAAAACAGTTTATCGAAAGTATCCGATCAATCGTCACCCCAATTCACAAGTAAATTGATCGCGTCCTCCAAACTCAATTACTTCAAAGTTCAATCGGATTAACCTTCCCAACGGAAACAGGAATCTATTATTAGGGAAAAAAACTGATGGGTTTTGTATCTCAAGCAGCTCATCACCGAGGACACCAACCGCCAAGCATCAAGCGACCGGTTACACGCTAATCCACATGAAATCGAGCGAAACAAATACCAAGATCGTCCAGAGAGAAAGAGAGAGTAAGTACATATGGAGAGAAGTGATCGAGGGTTTGGTTGAACCAGAGCTCGTCCTTGGTCAAGTAATATCCGACGTCGTTGCTGGACGATTGGTGAAGCAGAGTTCGGTCCTTTACGTAGCCATCGCACAGAGCCACGAGCATCGACAAGAAGAGAGGAGTCAGTATCGAAATCGGGCTCATCGTCGTAGTCCCCATGGAAGTCGCTTCTCCTCCTCCCCTCCTGTACAAGGAATCGGTTTTAGAGAGGAAAGGTTGGCTCTTTTCTTCTTTGTATTGCCAGACCAGCTGAGAAGAAGATAAAAATAACATTTTTTTTTTTCAAACTTCCTTGTGGGTCCAACTTATCCATGGATTAATTTTTTTTATAGTATCGATTTAATTTTAATCCGAAATTATTAATATAAAATATATATTTTTAAAATTTTGTTTATAACTTCGGGCCCAGTTATAGCTCACCCATATCTAGGCCCAAGGCTAGTGATCTTCACTGGCCACTATTGAGTCATGACTCGACGGAGGGAAATAAAAAAAAAAAGAAAAAAAAGAAAAAAAATTATTAAAATTTTTCAAAATTATCTATGTTAGTATTGATTACAGTTGGTCATGTCATGTAAGATAGTCAATATATACTTTTTAACGATTTCTAACCAAAATTGACTGGAATAATTTAATTGACAAATCGTTAAAAAATTTAGACTAAATTAATTAAATTGAAAAATTTACAATTGAATTGATATAAATATAATAAGTTTATTAATTTCTTGATAATTTTCCTTCAAATGTTGGGACAATTGCCAAATATCCACTATTGTCTTTTCAAAAAGAGGCGGAGGACGGCGATGGCGGGGATGCCTTTCCTGATCATTGAACATGTACCTTGGGAAATTCTTTTTTCTGCAAAAAAATAAAATTGCAAATTTGTGTCCGTTACTAGTCCTTTCATATAATCTTGTTTTTTGGTCAGAACTAATGATATTCAAATGCCCTTTCCATTCGATGAATACTTGAATAGAAGGGGAAAGAGATGTCTTTTAGCAGTTGCTTTTTGATTAAAAGAATCTTAACCCCGTATACTACACAGCGAACAATATAATAAAAACATTCGGGTAAATTGATAAATTACTAGACACATATTTGTTTTATGAAAAATATTTTTGTGAAATATTTTTTCAAAATTTCTCGTGTTTAGTTTGTTGAAAATTGATGATTGAGGAAAAAGACTTTTACGTTAACATCTAGTCTAAAAGGGAAGAAATCGTTGTGACTCCTTTTTCATATGCACCTTCACATAGAGCTTCAATCTATGTTCTCTTTATCATGGTCTTCGCTACTCTTCGGTACCTTTCGTTTGGATGCTTATTATGGTTTCGCTTTTTGATTACTTTCTTTTCTGAAATGGAGAACCATTTTCACATGAAGTTTTATGAGCATTGAGAGATTAAATTTGTTGATTATTTGCATTTCCTTGTATCCTTTTTTAGGTTACTGTATTTTGATAGTAAATAACACAAAGTTTTTACTATACTTCATACATTGGTAATGTTTTAGACAAGCATTTTAATATTATCCTAGTATCTCATATTTCCAATAAAATATAATTATAATAGAGAGAACAATTCTTTAAAAATAAAATCTAAATATCAAAAAGATATTTATGTCTTGCTTTACGCTTCCAAACATAAAAAAACAACCATTTTTCTTGAAAATAATTTTCACAAATTTTTTTTTTTCTCCATCAAATTTTTTTTTTTTTGGCTAAACAAACACCCCAAGGATAGCAAGTCAAGAGAGATGGAGATACTTGATGGACAAAAAGATAATCATATATTTATTGAACAAAGGGACGCTTTTTATCGGATTTTCTCATTATCTTATAAGAAACCATTTCATCCCCTCTTGGAAGTGCAAAAATTAGAATAAATAGCAATCACTCATATTATTTTAACACATATTAGAAAAGGGACATGTGATAATTAATCACCCTTAAACCCTTCAACAACCAATTTATGACACTCAATACGTATTTAGGTCCTTTAGTATTACAACCCTTGAAAACAACATGACAAAGTACTTAATTTCACACAAATCATCAAAAGAAAAGCGAATTGAGTTGGCTTCTTTTTCTTCTTCTTCAATCATTATCAATGATTTTTCCCTGTGAATTGAAACTTGAGCTCTCAAAAGGAGAAGTTCATGATGTCCATGCTGAGGCTCTCCATCATCATGGTCTCCATGAACCCGCAGTTGCTCGCGGGCGCTTTGTTGAAGCTCCCGAGCTTGGGCTTAAACGCGCAAGAGGAGATGGGGAGGATCGGGATTTTGTCGCAGTTGCAGATCTCGACCATGTACCCGTCGGGGTCGTGGAAGAAGACTTGGTCCACCATCACCCCAGCTTCCTCCACCACCGCGGTTACGTACCTCATCCCCATCTCCTGTAGTCTCCTCTTCACGAGCCCCACGTCCGTGCACTGTACAAAGAAGGCGAAAAATCCCGGTCATAATGACAGCCACGCTTTCTAAATCAATGAATGCAACGGGAAAACACGGGTTCTCGTCTAGGTCTATGAATTCTTTTCAAACAAATCCTTTTAACAATCGAACAACTATGACTGGTAACTCAGATTCAATTATGCCTTAAAGTTTCTTCCTGTTAATGGAGACTCATGCTGTATCAAACTTACTTGGAAAGAAATATGGTTATCCTTGGGGTTGATTGGTCGCGGCTCGTCAATTGTGTCGTTTTCCTCGATTGATGGGTTCTCAATCAAGTGTATCCCTATTCCATAATTGTATAACCTGCATATCAAAAACAAAACACGCACAGAGAATCATGCGCATGCAGGAATGGGACGGCCTGAAAGTGAAATAATGTCTTTCATATCAGTAACTCTAGAAAGAAATAAAAATAGAGAGAGAGACGGACCAAGCTCCATTGAAGTCGAAAGAAGAAGGGCGTTTGATGAGGACAAAGCCGAGGACGTCCTCGTAGAACCTCGCTGAGTCCCACACGGATCGGCACATCAACGAGACGTGGTTCAGCGAGAGGAGAGGCAGTGCTTCGCTGCCGCCCATCACTTCCTCAATCTCCAACGTTGCGTCCATCATCATCTTCTCTTTAAGAGCTTGGTCACCTTCTGATCCTCCTCAAAGAGTTTCTCTATGTTGCTCTTCTTTTGGTCTCACTCGAACAGATGCGATGAATGGAACGAGAGGCCCGGCGTTCCATTTTAAAGAGAGGGGTCATTTTGCTTTAACTTGAAAACTTGGGCAAAAAAAAAAAAAGCCCGCACGAGGAACTTTCCTCGCAGATTCTCTCTTGGGACAAGGTGGATGCCCTTCGTATCAAATTATCTGATTTTGGTTTGGTTATCTTTTGTTTCGCACACACCTTAGGGTAAATGTTTAATCCACGCCAACCCTATCGAATGTAAATTGTCTGTATTCCGAAGCTTATTTAGCACGATGAAATTATGTCGCCTGTTTTTCATGTTAATGAAGTGTTTAGGACCATCTTTAAACCCTCGACTGATCTTCACCGGGTGCGGCGACCCTCTTTTAACCTCATGCATGCTGAGTTTTTACCGAAGCCATAGATACATGTTTGATATTGAGGTTATCTCAAGAGAATGCGCAAGTGCGGTGATTCGACTTACTTAAGAACTTTACAATATGCAGCAAGCCCTTTCAGGTTAAAGTACATTAAAATTATACAAATTTTGACTACCGATTATTTGAGATGTATACCGTTTCCTAAAGTGATAAAGAAACCTAAACTGCGATTTATACATGTTTTTTTTCCTTGCCATAAACTTACCATGTCAAAATAGAATCTGTTTCTTCATTTTAATTTGGTCCGTTGACAGTCATTAAAAGCTTCTGAGCAGGTACATAGAGATCACAGCCTTGGTGTAGATGCATACAAGAGTTTTTGCGTGTCGTAAAACCAATAGATTAGAACAACGCTACGCAGGATCTGGAATCCACCGAGTCCCCAGAAAGTACTGATGGCACAAGATTCTAAAATCTGAGAAACTTCCGCGATGCTTCCTCTGATCAGAAGGTGAAGCCCCTCCATCATCGATCTCTCCACGCGTTTGTCTCCGGAAAAGCTCAAGAAGATTCCAAGGAGCCAAGCAGCGACGAAGTTGCCCGTGGCTCCGACCAAACACACATGCCGTGAATTGCATTTTGCGTGCGGACCTGATCTTGCACCGCCCTAATTTCAGTAGAGGTAATTATGGGGAAAAGTTGTCAATAAAGTCATAAATCTTTTGTATCAATGCCAATTTAATCCTAAACTTTTTATTGGTGCCAATTTAATTCTAAATCTTTTGAGTTGATGCCAATTTAATCATAAAGAGAAAGTGTCAACAAAGTCCTAAATCTTTTGTATTAATGCCAATTTAGTCTTAAACTTTATATTGATGCCAATTTAATCCTAAATCTTTTAAGTTGGTGCCAATTTAATCATAAACATTTTATTAGCGCCAATTTAATCCTAAAACTTTTAACCTAGCGCTAATTCGATCATTCCGGCTAATTTTGGTAGGATTTTGTTGACATGGATGCCAAATGGCTAATGTGGCATGGTTAGCACTAACGTAGATAAATTTTAATAATATTTTAATATTTTTCGAATTATTTTATTTTATTTTCTTTCCTTTTATTTTTCCTTTTATTTTTTTTCCCAATTCTCTCCTTCCTCAATCAGTCGCCGGTTGGGCGACTGGCTAGAGGGGCGGGCCGGCAAGGTCAAGGTCGACCTCACCAACCTCCGACATGACTAGGGCGGCCTCGCTTGAGCTAGAAAAAATTTGGAAGACGAAGTTATTCTAATATTCAAGTAACTTATCATTTAATTAAATTTTGAAAAAATAAAACTTTTTACAATACGACGTCCATCCACACTTGGAAAACGAAGTTAATCTGCCAGATTAGAGGCTGAAAAAATTTGGAAAACAAAGTTATTCTGATAGTCAAGTAACTTATCATTTATTTAAATTTAAAAAAATCAAACTTTTTACCCCAAAAGCTAACCCAATTCGTTTGAGCTAGAATATTGTGTCCAAGTAAAATTAGAGAAAGATCAATAATTTTAGTGGAAAAAGTGGATGGTTAGCTAACTGGAAACTTATCAGGAGTTTTCACCTCACAGAGCAATGCAGGGAATGAAGATCAGAAGCAAAATATGTATTAACTAACACTGAATTTTCAAGGGAAAAGGGAAAAGCACTTTTACAACAATTCATGAGGATAATTGGAAATGGGTAACAAAAGACAAAGAAAAATTAAGATTAAAAAAAATCTATAGTCAAGCTGAGAAATAACTACCAAGAACGAGATGAAAGTGTTACCAAAAAGAAATGGCAGGAAGGAAGATTAATAGTTTGATTAGAAAAATCATATGGTAGTTGTGTTGATCATGGCACTCATTAGTGGGGTGGTTATCTACTATGAACCTCTAAACAATTATTGCATCTTTTAAGTACTTTCTCTACCATTGGCTAAGCTCAATAACATTATATTGAAAAGTGATTTACCAAGCATTAAGTATTCGAGTGGGCCAGTCTTGCATAAAATCATAATGGAAGATCTATATTCTTTGAACGAGAAGAAGTACCTCAATAAGGTATATATCTCTTATTTAATTAGATAAAATCAAATTATATGAAGATTTTATCTCTTATTGGGTTTGAACTTGTCAAAAAGATAAATCAGAGAAAAAAATTATAATCATACCATATCATTTTTCAATTTTTATGTAACATCCGGAAAATTCCTACATCTATTAATATGTAGGAATTTGGTTGCAATCGATGAAATGAGTTAGGAATTTTATGGGGTTGATTAATAAGACTATTATATTTGAGCAATGGGTTAGAAATTTATTAAGCTAAATATTCACTTATGATCAGAAAGTTTTGCTAAATGTTATGATGGGTTCAAAAGTTAATTATAACTTATGTTTGGAAAGGTTTTGACAAGTCGAAAATATTTTTTGGATTTGTCAATATTTAGAACAGACACTAGTTTTCTTATTTATATACCGATTCCCTAGATTCTTTAGTATTTTGATAAAAAAATGCTACTTTGTAAAGTTTTTCCTTTGGCTCTCTTCCATCGGCATGAAAAAATTTGAATTTTGTGTTTCAACCTTTCTTCCTTGGCGAGTCTCATTTTTGAACTTTTCATTTCTACCTTTTCTCCATCACCAACTTGGGACATTGAACTTAACCTTATTAATGTCATTCCTATTTCATCTATATTAACCTCTAATTCATTAATATAAGGCATGACTCACCTCTTTACTTGACAAAAGGAGATAAATCTCTCATAAATCTCTCTTCTCTTAACTTATGAGATTGTGCCATATGCCTAAGCTATTTTTTATTTTTTATTTTTATTTTTATTTTGGTCGAAAAGATGCATTGCATTCGATTAGATAAACGTCTGAGAAATTTGGTGACTCATATCAGCACACAATAAATCCAGAAGAGATGAAGGGGGATAATTGACCCAATTTGTCGGTAGTGTTCGGTTTCGTTGGGCTTTCACCACCCAATTGGCCACCCCATTTGCCTCTCTTTTGCAAAGTGGATTATCTTGATGGGCTGTAGGTTTTCCGGATGGGCCCGGGCTTCGCTGATCGGTGCACGTGCGTCCCAGTGAAGTGATCTCGGAGCGCTTATCAAGGAGGCTAAGTCTAGCGAGATCACTTTCAATCTCTACCTCACGTTCGCTGCAACCTTCAGCTCATTTTCTCTCAATTCTCCTTAGGGTTTCGATCAATGCCGGGACCTCGGCTTGGACAGGCGGAGCCTACTCTTACCGAACTCGCAAAGCCGTCGAGCAGCCTGTGCCGGCGTGGTTCCGACAAATCCCGGCGATCGCTGCTGCTCCTAGGTGCCATCAACGTAAGACCCATCCACGTTCCACTTCGCTTTGCTGCGCTCGGGAGGTCGCCAATGGAGAGGTATCGCTTTATTCGAGTAGATCTCGCTGCTGTTGTTCTTTGTTTACCCACCTTTGGGTATTCGATTTTGCGCTATTGCTTTCGCTTCGGTGAGTAGTTGAGGGTTAGGTCGGGTGTGCCGGAAAATATAGTCATTCCGGGCTCGCCAAATCTGCCATAAAATTTGGGTTAGTAGTTCAAAGGAGATGGAAGTATGATTAAACTGAGTAATCCATTCCTCGATGCGTGCTATGCTTTGCGAAAATCATATTTGAGCTGAATTTCGGAACTTTCCCATACCGATTTCGTCCGGGGACGACGAGCAAGAAGAGATGTTCGCTTGATTCGGGGTGGCGCCGACACAACTCGCACACATCATCGGTATAATCTGTCGCCTTTTAAGGTTTGAGCGTGTGGGGAGTGCATTGTGACAAAGCTGCCATAAGAAGTGTTTGAGTTTTGGTTGTAATTTTGCCCGCCAAATTCGTTTCCATAATGCTGGTGCTTGCTGGAATGAGGATGATGCCTCATATTGTTTGCTAATTTTCTGTGTTTCCCTCCGGTATGATATGCACTTCCGACCGTGTAGTGGCCTCTCTTTGTGGGTGTCCGACTAGATGGTCTTCCCGCAAAGCATGGCTTAATGGAACAGATAATATGTCTTCTACTATATGCTGGTCAAAAATCTCTCGATGGTCCTGTTCTTTCCATGTAGCTTGAGTCACATCGATCGCCCGCCACCATAATAGGATCATCTTTGTTTGCTGGACCTCCTATCACTCCTCTAGATAGCCATTGATCTTGGCGAATGTTGACTTTTTGCCCATTTCCAACGATCCATCTAAGAGACGGATTTAAAAAATTTCGCCCTGAAATGAGACTTCGCCATCCCCAAGATGGTTTGTTACCTTTACCAGCTTGTAGGAAAGTGTTATGCGGATAGTAGAAGCCCCGAAAAACTTTACTCCAGAGGGAATCAGGATTCTGAATTAGCCGCCACGCTTGCTTGCCTAGCATAGCCTCATTAAAGGAGATGAGATCTCTAAACCCTAGGCCACCAGCATCTTTCCGATCTTTTAAACTTTCCCATCTTCGCCAAGTGTATTCCTCTGTGTTGGTCATTATTTTTCCACCAAAAGTCGGCAATTTTCCTTTCGATAGCACGACATACTGACAAAGGTATTTTAAACACAGACATTACGAACTGTGGTATAGCTTGCACCACTGCTTTTATAAGAATCTCCTTACCTCGCTTTAGACATTAGTTTCTCTTTCCATCCTTCAAGTTTAGTATTCACTTTAGCTAGGATCCGTGCAAACATTTCCTTTTTTGACCCACCCTGTCGACGGGATTCCCAGGTATTTTCCTGTTCTTTCTAGTTCAGCCACCCTCATTTCAGTTGCTAGATTTTGTTTCAAAGCATAGGGGCAATCTCTACTGAAGAATATGCCTGACTTGTTCAAATTAATAGCTTGTCCTGAAGAAAAACAGTACTGATTTAGGACAGCAGCTATGTTCTGGCCTTTAGTAATTTTTCCATCCATGAATAGGATTAAGTCATCCGCGAACATTAGGTGTGACAAGACAGGGCAGTCCCTATTCAGCCGAATCCCTTTTATACTTCCATCTTCGACAGCTTTGTGTAGTAAATGAGATAGGACATTTGCTACTAGAATGAATAGATAGGGAGAGAGTGGATCACCTTGGCGTAGTCCTCTCGAAGGAGTAAAAAATGGCTGGGGTTGACCATTAATTTTAATGCTAAAGGTCACGGTTGAGACGCATTGCATTATCCAATTTACCCACACTTCACTGAATCCCATTTTAATCATGCATGCCCGCAAAAAGTCCCATTCCACTCGATCATACGCCTTTCTCATATCGAGTTTCAGGATTGCTTGGAATTTTCTACGTCTCTTCCTTGTTCTCAGCTGGTGAAGCACCTCCTGGACTATTAGGATGTTGTCTTGAATTTGCCTACCCTGGATAAATGCACTTTGTTCCATAGTGATCAGCTGGGGCATCCATGTTTTGAGCCTATTCGCTAGCACTTTTGCTATAATCTTGTAAGCGAAATTACATAGGCTAATAGGTCTGAATTGATCAATCTTTTCTGGATTCGGGACCTTAGGGATAAGGATAATGTGGGTTTGATTCATCTCTGAGTGGAAACGTCCCGTTGCCCAAAATGAGTGTATTTCTTCATAAATTTCCTTACTAATATCACTCCAATGATGCTGGTAAAACTGTCCATTTAGTCCATCCGGTCCGAGGGCCTTTAACGCTCCTAGTTGAAAAGTAGCATGCTTGATTTCCTCTAAAGTGACGTCATCTATAAGAGCATGGTTCATTTCTTCCGTCACCACACAAGGGATCTGGTCTAGAACAGGTTGGAAATTGCGTTCCCCCACTGATCTGTACAAGTTTTGAAAGAAATCAGTGGTCATTTGCTTAATCTCGATCTCGGGCCTCTCGATCCATTCATCATCCGAGTTTTTCAGCATGGTGATTTTGTTTCTTTGCCTTCTTTGTACCACTGTAGCATGAAAAAACTTTGTATTTTTGTCCCCCCAACGTAACCATTGGATACGTGATCTCATCCCCCAATAAATTTCCTATTTTCTCCATAATCTCTCGATTTCGCCCTTAATCCACTGAACTCTGTGCTTGTCATAAATCTGCTCAGTGCTATTTGTCAAGAATTGCAATTCTCCTTTTAGCATATCAATTTCCTTGCGCGCATTGGTGAATCTTCTCTTACTCCACTTGGTAAGCTGTCTAGTAACATTGTTGAGTTTACTGATCAGTCCTCTATTGTCTTCCCCTGATTTGTTCCATGAGTCCCACACCACCTGTTCATACTCCTCATCCTCTAACCAATATGCTTCAAATTTGAACTCCTTGCATCGTTTTTCCACAATAGGGCAAAAGTCCAACAACAGAGGGCTGTGATCTGAACCTATTGCAGGTAAAGCATAAACTTCAGCAGTTGGAAATTGCACTCTCCATTCCATATTGCAGAGTGCCCTGTCCAGTTTTTCCTTCACAAATTCCTCCCCTTCTCTGTTATTAGCCCAAGTAAAGGCGCACCCCTTACTCTCAACATTCATAAGGTTACAAGAATCTAAAAATTCTGAAACGCTTTCATCCTATGATTCTCAGCTAGTCTCTTTCCTACCTTTTCCCATACATATAATACTTCATTAAAATCCCCAATACACACCCAAGGGACCGTATTAGGACTTCGTGTAGAATTCAAGTCAGCCCAAAGTTTCAATCTCTCCTGAAAGTCTGTCGGGGCATAGACGAGAGAAATATTCATGTGTTGGTTCATCACCCCATACCTGCATGTTAGGTTTAGACAGTTCATATTACTTGAATTAACTGTCATAGAAACCTCATCACTCCATAAAACTGCCAAACCCCCAGCAATTCCCCTTGGATTTACTATAAAGCTGTGTTTGAAATTTAATCTCCGTTGTAGCCTTTTACATACGTCCTCTTTGTTTTTTGTCTCCATTAGAAATAGGACTGCGGGCCTCTCTTGAGCCACTAGGGCTCTAATGGCTTGAATTGTCAGGGGATTGCCCAGCCCCTGACAATTCCAGCTTATAAGCTTCATTTGTTACTCGGTGGCTTATTAGGGCAAGCCACCGCCGCCCAACCGTTTGTGTCTTCTCGCTGAAAATATCGGAGTCTCCATCAGGTTTGCTTCATCAATGGTTTGTTTACTCGACCCTTGAGGTTCATAGGGTGAGTAACGTTTTTGCTTTTTTTGACCTGAAAGTTTAGGCCCCTTTCCTTGCTTTTCACCCACTAAGCCAACCCCTTGCGAGTGCCGAGTGAAAGTAGAGTGGTGGAATAGCCCGAGTCTAACTCTGCTTGAATTTGGTCTGTTTGAGTCCAATGCATGTCCTCCTGGATTACTTCTTTCCATTTCCCCGTATCTTTTGGCTGATGAAGACTGTCTTCTCTTGGCTTTTCATATATAACCATTTCCCCTGGGTTCACTGGTAAGCCTTGGGCATCTTCCTCAACTTCCTGCAACTCCTCCACTTTTTTGTTATAGAAAATGTCCCAAAAAGGGCTAGGTTCATTTGCTTCAGCTTTCAACCAAGATCCGAACAGCATCTCATCTCTATTTGAAAACTTTTCTTCTTGATATGGGATGTCCGGACAATGCTGGGCATAATGTCCTAATTTACCGCAAGAATAACAATAGTGTGGTAAACGTTCGTAGCGAAAGTCAAGCCATATTTTCTGACCTTTGTTGCTAAATAGGGCTCCCGGTTTCAAAGTTTCAGCATGTCCACTATAACTCTCACTTTGCCTATTATATATGGCATATAGCCTTTTGCCTCTATTTTCACCTCGGTTACTGTCCTATTTCTCCAAACTACCCGTTCTACGACATCAGCCGCAATCCACTCTGTTGGTAGACCATGAATATGAACCCAAAAACTGCAGGAATCAAACTTATAGCATGCGGGTGGAGTATTCGGCTCCCATGGTTTTAATATCGAAGATGATTCGCAAATGACCAAGGGCTAGTGGACATAATTCTTTCTTTATCCATTGTCGAAGCAAATCGGAAAACAAATAAGCCTCGGTGCCAACAGATTTATCTCTACGTTTTCCACTTTCCAAACCCTTTTCATTGTAGTTTGAAAAGCTTGGAAGTTGATTTTTGGGTTTTGATACAACTGCCCAATAAGTGTATTCTGGCATTCTTTAACCTTTTCTGCAGATATAACATCATCCACTTCTATAATGGCTTGGTTTGACCAAAGTTTACCTAATCGTTTGCGAGAGAGCAGCCGGTCGAACATGTTCCTCTTCATGGGTTTCCATTCCGGAATATGCCCGCAATGTTGGGGTGGGTGCACGATTCTGATGAAGATCGGGTACCAGGCGGACCGGAGCTACAGCACTTCCTTGCCTTATCTTAGTTTGAAGGAAAAACTGGAAGACATTACTCAATATGAAGGGGAGGTCGCAGAAAGAGTAGATGGGTTTGAGCGAGATGAGAGTTAGGGTTCATGGTAGTGTGAGTGAAGTTTGGTTATGGTGGGAAAGGATTGTGAGTAAGGGAATGTAAACTTGCCATCCTTGTTGCTCTGGTCGAAGATTGAAGACTGATTTAGGGTTTGGATTTTCTGAGGGGACTACCGCAAAGGGTAGAGAGGAGCTCTCACGATAGAGAGAGGAAAATGCCTAAGCTATTTACTTAAGGGTCACATGAACTCTTTTGATTGGAACAACAACCTTCTCTACCCTTAAATCTCATGATTTTACCCTTGGTTAATTGAACCACTTCATTCATTCACTCTTAAATAGGGAGAATTACCTAGAAAGTCCTAAACATATTGTAACTATGCCAATTTAGTCCTAAATCTTTTGCAATTGTGTCAATTCAATTCATCCGAAAAAATTTGGCCGGCCATCCAATGAGCAATTTTTAATTTTTTTCAAAATTTTTAATTTTCCTTTTTTTTTTCTCCCCCTCTTAATCCTTGGCTTCTTCTCCATGCAGTGGCTGGTGAGGCTCGAGTGAGGCTCATTGGCCACTGGGTGAGGACCGCGAACCCCTCATTGGTGACTGGTGAGAGTCATGATCCTCGCTTACCCTCATCGGTGGCCTCGCCCAAAATCTAGGCAAGGCTTGGGGACCACGAGGGAGGTGGCTTCACCATGGTCGGGCCACTAGCGAAGGCTGCCTTGTTGGTGGCTAGTGAGGCCATGGCGACCTCCGCTCAGGCTTGCCATAGCCTCGCTAGACGATGGCAAGGCCACCTTCTCTCGCGGCCTGGCCATGGTAAGGCTGGCTTTGCCTAGATTTGGGTGAAGCCGCCTCGCCCACGGCCCCCAGGCCATACCTAGATCTAGACGAGGCCGCTGGTGCGAGCAACGTTGACCATCTAAGTTTCGTCAGATGAACTTTATTGGCACAATTGCAAAAGGTTTAGAACTGAATTGGCAAAAAAGAAGAATGTTTAGAACTAAATTGACACAATTGCAATAGGTTCAAGACCTTTTTGATAATTTTCCCCTCTTGAATACTTACTCTACCAAAGGGTAAGTGCTCACCTTCAAAAGAGAGAGAACTCCCAAGAGAATGCACCACTTCATTGCTTCACCAATCACTCTCCACTTTTCTTTCAACTTTTGCTTTCAATTCCAAGAATTAAAGGAAAAGATTCTACGTGCATATTTTATTAAAGTCTCAAGTTCATTTTCAAGTTTTGAATGTGGTAAACTCATTAACTTCTAAATACTTTCCATAAATGGGTTTGTCATTTTCAAGAGAAAAATAATTGATTTTGGTTTTGTTTTACTTTGAAGGAAAAGTAAAGCTTTGATTTTACGCAAGCTATTTTTGCAGTAAGTGAAAACTATAGGCACTAAGTTAAGTTGTTTTGTTGAATACTTGACTTAGTTACTTGATGGATGTTTATTTTAGTGAGTTTTATGAAAACATGTGACTAAATTTGGTGATAGCATGTTGAGTTCTTCACTTGTGTGAATCTTGATGATGATATGCTGAGTTTTGCATTGATGATCTTATTTCTTTCAATAAGAAGCATGTATTAGTTCTTTGGTGATTGGTGGTGTTTTGATCAAGAGAGTGTAAAAAAAAAAAAAAGTTACCGAATATGGCAGTACCGATGATCGCTTATTGAATATGGTAGTTATCAATTATTAATTATAGCAGCTTGCCAAGGTGGCCTCTGTTCAAAAGATAGAAATAAGTACATCGGTTTTGGAATCAATCATCATTAAGTCTTTTTGAACTTTCTTTTAAAAAAATACAGCTATTATTTCGAATTGTTTTCTTAAAAAGACTATAAAAATATTAAAATTGCCATTTAGTATTCTCATTAAAACTTTGTTGTATCCTGAATAATATTTATCAGTAACCATCAGCAACTTCACGGGGTAAATAAATTTTTAAAAAAAGTGATATCAGGTCTTAAAATTTAATTTGATTGTTTCATTGATTCAAAGCCATGCTTTTATTGTTCTGCCCAAATCCGATGACGATTTTCCAACAAAAGGGACGTCTCTGCCCCCTTTTGCTTTTAGACGGTCGCGGCATGAAAGAAGCAGCAAAACAAAACCCTTGCTTTCATTTTACCTTTCTTTCCTCTGGCTAGTGCCTCACCCCACAATTCTTCTTTTGTACGGCCAAAAAGAAATCCCTGTAGGCAATTGGAGTCAACTAAAGTTTTGATAGTGCTATCCAACCAAATAAAAGAAACTCTCTGTAAGTATGCCATTCAAAAGGGAAATTCTGATTTGATTTCTTTCTTAACATATTCGATTTAACCAACTAACTAATTCCTCTAATTGGGACGAATTTCATGGACGAACCTAAGTTCAAGACATGATTTAGCTTCTAGCTCCTTTCTTATTTAAATCATCTAGTTGGCTTTTGAATGAACTTCCAAACAAACAATAGTTCACATCAATAAATAATTGGCTTAAAGGTAGTTAATTTTTACGGCTGAGGAGCTGGCTAGGGTTCATCATATGCTCAATCTAGATGTGACATATCATGTGTCTTATTTGCAACACACTTTTATGTAACTTCAGGGGCAAACTCACCACCTATGGAGTTTTACCCAAGTAGATAGACAAATACTATTTGCACATATTAATAAAAATAAGTCGGGACAAAAAATTTCGACACCCTCTGTCATAAAAAAGATGTATAATCTTAACGTATCTTAATGAAATAATAGGCCACATATACATGCATAAGAGTGGAATATTGTTTTAGTTTTCTTGGGCCAGCATACATGAGAGTGGAAGAAAAAAAATGAAATTTTCGGTTGGTCCTACTTTTGGGCCAATTTAGGTGTTTGGTTGGTCGACCTATTAGCCGAATAGGTAAGCCTCTCACCAATAGGCCCTGGGCCTCATACTAAGAATTAAGGCACCTTTATCCTTATGATATCACAAGCACTAGACATATGATTGCAAATGTATTTATATGATACTCAGTATACTTCCATTGACCTTAGAACTTTTGTTAGATTAGGAGCAAAAATATGGGATCACTTCTTCAATTTGATGATTTATAAACAAATAGACGTGATATGTACCATGCTCGGGTTCAAAAGTATGTGAATCCCCAACTTTCCACATATACTCTTTAGTCACGTGTAATTCATGTAATGAGTCATAATGTTATCGAATATTCTTGACACGGTGAAAGAACACACATTCGATGGAATTATTGCATGAATAAACAAAAGCAAAGGTGTTTATTCCATCTGCGTCAGCTAATTTAAGCTGGATATGCATGGAACGCAAATGTTAATAGCCCATAAATATAAAATGGACAATTCTTCATGTCGTTTGAAAATTCCTTGCATCACATGGTGTGGTTTGGATTCTTCACCAACATTCAGCCATAAAAGGACAAAGAGAAATGAAATTGATATTCAATTTTTTTATAAATATATATAAATAAATAGTGGTCAAAAGGAGGTGACTTCAACTACATAATTGGCATCTGGTGCTTGCCAATTCTCTTATTTAATTTAAACATTTTATAAATACGATAAATGCTAAAAGAAGAGTTCTTTCTATGTGGAGAACTAAGTGCAACCACACTCTGATCGAACTCATTGGAAACATCCTTAATTGTTCTCAGTTTTCTATTCGCAGGCACACGACGATGAAAATCCTCAAGGGCTTGCTCTAGTGGAACAAAACAAGCTACGCCGTGGTCGGGAATGACTCGAGAAGGAGGGTCGGCGGCACGGCGACAATTAGATTCTGTTTTGTAATCGACGATGATGGCTGATGATGCAAATAGTAGCGAGACGGTAGTTCAATTATATGTACAATGAGGACAACGTGGGTGCGTAATTGTAGAGAGAGGAGAGAGATGACGGCGATGGTGGTCTGGTCTTTCATCGTGAGAAAGAAAGGTAGAAAATGTTTCTCAATTTCAAGATCCGAAATCATTTTTCCCATTTTCAAGGGCGGCTTTTTCAAGGAAAGTACTTTTGCTTGGACAGCCTAATTTTGCAGTATCAAACACTACAAAAGAAAAGAAAGAAGATAAAAAAATATGTAACCCAACTCCTTTCCAATATGAAAATAGAGAGATGGAGAATTCGAATCACCATATTTTTAATGGAGTTGGGGTGGGGACAATTTAACTTTAAGTATGAATTTCGACTCATACATCCTGTAAGATGGAACAAAAGTCTAACAGTGAGAGTTAGAGTAGACATATAATAGGACTGACGAAAAAAATTAGCTTAAAAAAATAGAACAAACAATACATAGCTTTTGGTCAAAATTAGATCAATGTTAGAGTGAAATGAAATATATCCGTATTGGAGTCCAAATTTGGTAGGTAACATGATCTTAACTCAAATTAGTGGAACAATAAATACAGTTTCAAAAAAAAAAGGTTAAGAATTTTCAAGAATGATGAAGCTTGCAAGAAAATATCAATTCAAATAATTTGTGTATCTTGAGGAATTTCAAAAACTCCGTCCCCGGGCCCATTAACTAAAGAACTTCAATTGACTAAACAACAACCCTGTCGACTATTTGAAAGGACATTATTAATGTTGTAATTTCAAAAGTTTTGAAATTCTAATTCTGCTACAAAAGGTGTGCTAGGTCTCCAGGACATATTTCATGTGAACACATGTATAAGGAATCTGCATATTCAAACACATACGTAGTTTTCTACCAATAATGGAATTATAAAAACACTCACGTAGATTAATATAGTCGGATGGTTGGGATGGAGCCCGCTAAAGCGCACATATATACACCCACACGTACATACACATTTGTTAATAATCACTTGAAAACTTCTTGCTGAGCTGGTGACCGGTGATTATCTGTACATTAATATAAGTATATAGTTTTGCCCTTTTTCTCCTACTAAAGAAATTATTGCATGCACGCAAAATATATTTGGACTGTTCAATTGGGTGGAAAATAAATTAACAACCCAAAAAAAATTGGGTGCAGATTAATTTGCTTTATATAAGAGACCCGTGAAATTTAAGACTTGTTTATTTATGATTCAGCATGCTCTCCAATCAGAATCCATAAATATTATATCGATATTAAAAGACCATGAAAAAATATACATGAACCTACCTGTTAACATACACACATATGTTCAATGTGTTTTTTCATAGCCTTTTTATGGGAACCTAAGTGTTAATTTCAACCCAAAAAAAAGAAGAAGAAAGAAACTACACGTTCATATTTGCATTTTGTGAAAATTTTCAAGTGTTTCAAATTTCACCTAGTGAATGTGTGTAATCTTATGGTTGATAAATGTGAATGCATGACTCCCTGAATTAGTCTACCTAAATAGGGCCAGGCATGCATCAACAAAGAACCTAATACACAATCGACTTGGATTATTCATCAGTCGTTTTGTATAAAATGTTTTGCAAGCACATGCTTCTACCTACACTACCAACCTATCATGGACGAAATAGAATATATATGCCTCCAATATTTAATCCACAAAACGAATTCAATCCATAATCCCATGCAAAATCTAGTCTTATTTAAGATGTATTTATTTCACAAAAAAAAAAACTCGAAAAAAATTTCTATAAAAATGAACCCTTATGTTGTTTATAAAAATAATAAATGAAAAAATTATATAAAGTAATATAAATAATTATTTTTAAGAATATATTTTAAATCATTTATTTAAAAAAAATTAAACCTGGTCTCAGATATTATCTGCTGAGTTTGACGGAACTTATGTCATTTCCCTCCGACCACGTGTCACTGTCGGTGGGAAGGCACATGCATGGATTCCGAAATTCGGTCTCCACAACTTTTTTGCACCTCTAATTTATCTTTTTCGAATTGCTATTATTATATATATTTAATTTCTATTACGCGACAAAAGAATTTATGACCATGGAAAGAGAGAACACATCCATGCGCGGCTTTCGCTAGCCACATGGGGCGTTCTGCAATTCTTTTCCCCACAGAGTCAAAAGTGGTCCCCCCTTCGAACTCTGGCAGCTTTTCTTCTGCTTTTCCCAAAGGGAAAATTGAGAAAGATATTCAAGAAATAAAGTTTGACCAGACAAGATCCAGTCGCATCCGCATAGTCCACTAGCTTTAGCTCCCAAGCTGACATATGTTTGATGTTTGCGATGCTTGGATGTCGTCTTCGATGTCTAATGATTGATTTCTTAAACGGGTTAGGCACGATTCCCGTCGAAAATATTCAACATGGCTTTCGATAATTCATAGGAGGGCTTAACCTGGAGAAAGCTTCAAACTATTACAATGCGATATAAGGCTGTGATCCTGTCATCTATGCGATCAGCAGCGAAGGATGCGGGAGAGAAGAAAAATAGGGTTTCGTAATTTAGGGTTCCTGTGTTTCTCATTACTATCCATGTTAAATGTTAATTTTGTTTGGTGACCCATTTGATCAGGGCTCCCTAGTGGGTGCATGCTAATAGTACGGGGTGATTCCAGAATAAAAATTAATATGATTTCAGATTTTAGGATATGCAAGGTAAGTTTTAAGTTTCAAAAATTGAGAAACCTATTTCAACGGATAAGTTCTAAGTTTTTGGTAGAATCAGTAACTTAAAATCTAAAACAAGTTTTTATGTTTTTCTGGTTCTATGTTTTTGCCAATCCTATGGCATTCTATAGCGTCTAATAATGAGTATGTAAGTTGAAATCACTAGTCTAAATTTTTATTTCTGATGATATCCATCGAAACTTTTACTTTGTTTATATTTCATTATCTTTATATGTCTAAATATAAGTTGTGATAAGTGAATTATAGTAAATGATGGTTATTATATGTGATTATTTACTGTAATCATTCAATTAAAAGTTCATATGGAACTTGGGTAGACTTTTGAATCGATCCTAAAATCTATTACATATTAAGTTTCAAGTTTTCGAGTTTGCAAAGTAGATTATAAGATTTCAAAATTAAAGAATTTGTTTTGACGAGTAGGTTTAAGATGAATCACTCACCGATATTGATAGCAACATAACCCATGGCTCGAGCAAATACAATAGAACTGAAGCACATGACGGCAATGAGAAGTCGACAGTTGGACGCTGGGGCGAAAGAGTCAGGGTTTCCCTTTCTATTTCCTCGAACGTGCTTGTTCTGATCGTTTTTGTTTTGAAACAAGTTCAGTAATGGGATTCCAGGTTGTTTCCGGAGTTTATGACATGAAACCGAACCGTACCATCAGAATTTCGTTGTTTCACTTACTGCTTGAACAGAATAGAAACCCTACCTAAAAGTGCCCATCTTTTCTTTTTCTTTTAATTCAAGTCGGTTCAGTTCAATATGAATCTCGGTTCGGACGGTTCTTTTTCACAACCGATACGGCCTACGGGATAATTATATCAAATGAAGCCTTCCAAACCACATCACTAGGATATTATTCTTGCTCTTTTCCCTGATCTGAAACCACGGTTTGTTTAAGTTTTACATCACCTCCTTTCCGGATGATTGACGGGCCAGTTAGGTCAGGAGATCTGTTCACAGATTAGCATTAATTAATCAAATGATTAGTTACCACCCAATTAGTTCGGGGCTGTAAACGTAGACCCACCAACAATGCCGGTTTAGGTTGCATGTTGTGTTCAAGCATCTACACAAATGAAATCAAGGAAGTTGCAGGGGTGGCCCATTTTGGTGCACAGGAGTTTTAATTACACAAAACGTTTGATTAAACTCTTGGCTTTGCCATCACTTTGATTTGATGTGGTTCCTTCCTAAATTTATCCCTAAATTAAAAATCCCTTTCACATATCTAAATTGGGTTCGCATGTAATCAATCCGATTCAAGCTGGCTTGACTTTTTATGGCGGCGTCATTCACACTGTGCCTTATAAGCTCCTTCCTCTCCTCAAGCCCCAGGCAATCGGCATTTTGATACTGTTGCGCATTTTTGAGATTAATTTTTGCGCATCAAAGTAAGTTCATTTATATGATTAAATAACGGTTGCTTGTTTACATAAGGAGGGTGAAATCAGACAATTATCGATTATTCTCTCTCTTGCACGGAGAAAAATGAAAGAAAAGTGTAAGAGTTGGGGCTAAGAAAAGTAAGGAAGGGTCACATGGCGAATAATGCAAATATCAATTTTCTTTTGGGAGTTGATGTTATCTTGATTCCAAGCAACCACCGCCATGTGAAATCAACGAAGGGCGAGGGCTTTTCATTAAATGAACAGTTGCATCACACTACGAGCATCGAAATAAACATGTTCGTGAACTAAATATTTTTTCCCTTGTTGGATGGCTCACCAACCTGCCCAATACTTTCATAAATTGCAATAATGGGCCTCCCAATTCAGACCACACTCTCTCTTTGCTGGTTGTTTGGGTATCAAATTAAATCACCTAACATTTTCAATTGCATTTCAATTTCTCTGACATTAGGAGATCTACCGATTCCATCTTTCGTAGATACTTACAATTACCGACCTATTGCATTGTGTTGTTAGTTGACATAGCATGCATAATTATCAACTCCATAGCACAGGGTGTTATTAGTGGATATGGCACTCGTGATTATCTACATTGTTTGGTTGTGATGTGCACTATCGATTGGTATATGAAGATCATGAGAAAGCTGAAGATATTGGACGCCTATTGAGTGCAAAAGTGGACGTGAAAGTCGTGTTACAAAAAAGTTGTGTATTAATATATTTTCGTTAATTTACGACTTATCGATTTAACTTTTTGAATGAACGTGAATCCAACTTAGTCTATTAACAGGTCGAGGTTGGGCTTCTACCGCGCATTCTCGACTGTATAAAAATAGAAATTTTATAATAATGGAAAAAGGAAAAGAGAGTAGAGTTTTGGTTCGGCCGGCAGTTTTAATTCAAAGGCTAAAAACGAAGCCGGCAAAAGCGGGTAATAATCAAAAAAACCCAAAGCAAACCCCTACCACGGAACAGACTTAACAACCGTTTCTCTCTCTTCTCTACATTAACAGGGCCTTAAGAAAGCCATCCGAAACCTTCATCGCCATCCTCTTCTTCCAGAGAGACAGAGCTTGCCAGGGTGCCCTTTCTCTCTCTCTCTCTCTCTATCTCTCGTGCACATCCTCGTCGAAGTCGCATTTCATTCGCCACTTCTTTAGGTTCAAAATTCGGAAGCAAGCCATCCTGTTGCCGGCTCGTCTCGGACTGCAATCTGGGTCGGAAGTGGCGTTTCGCGTCAGATCCTGAAGGGGATGCTGCGTAAGTGTTCGAGTTCGACAGCCGAGAGTCAATGGTAATTTCCCTTTTTCCTTTCGGCCGAGTTAATGAACCAATGAGGCGTCGTCGGTTGAATGGTTACATTTCGTGTGTATTCAATGAATCGCCTCGGAAATTTTTTTTTTTTTAAAAAAAGTCCTTGGAATTCTAGCAAAAGCGACCTGAAAGCGTTTATACATTCTCGTTTGAAACCGCCAAGGGCAGATTGGTGAAGCTTCTGCCGTCGCGGATGCGCATTGCCATTTCACTTGTCGAATTGTCATGAAAATTTGGTCGCTTCTTCTAAGTGCATTCGCTTTATGTTTTTAAGAGAGCGAGAGCAAACAGGTTTGTGGAAATTCATGTTCCGCCCTGGGGAGATTTTTCTGTTTACTGTCCAATTAGGAAGGAAATGAGGCAAACAAAAATTTTCAAAGACCAGTTTAGAACTCTCTCTCTCTGTCTCTCTCTGTCTCTCTCTCTCTGTGCACTGCGGTGAAATGCACAGTGCCATGGATCTTTGCGTAGATCTCAGACATTCTTTGGGAAGTCTTCACTTCCCAAGGTGAAAATATGTCTTGCTTTGTTTTTCTAAAGGCATTCTGTAAGCTAAGTCAGCACGAGCAAAGGAGACCTTTTGACAGTCTGTTATGGGGACCATCCCAGAAAACTCCAAAATGGTTCATTTAATAAAATATTTGCTAATTTTAAGAAAAAAGAAACACCGCCCATTTCTCTTGGAGAATGGGAACTTGTGACTTCGGATGTGCATTTGTTTGACCTTTCTAAATTAGATGACAAAAGGAAGGAGCAATTACGGAGGAACCCTTTGTTTTGTGCTCAAGACAAATTGATGGAGCGTGGGTGACAAAGCTCAAAGCCATGATTAGCTTGTTTATCGCAGGTGTAGAAGTTGGATGTGCCTCAGATTTCATATGATCCCAACATCACTCTGCTTTGATGACTCCAAAACTACAATGCCTAGTCGGACAGTGAAGTTGTGATGGGGCGTAGAACTACGTGATGTGTCGCTGGTTTTGTCGGAGTATTTGGTTGCAGTGAAGACTAATCTGGATTTCGGACGCTTCATAGACTTGGATCGTAAGCAGGTAAGCGATGGTGACAGTTGATGGCCAGGAGATAATGCAGGGGTCGAGTCCCTGTGAAGAGAAAATCTTTGTATCGGTTCGTCTCAGGCCCTTGAATCAGAAGGAAGTTTCTAGGAATGATGTATCGGATTGGGAATGTATCGATGACAACACCATTATCTACAGAAACAATCTCTCTGTTTCAGAGCGGTCCATGTACCCAGCTGCCTATACATTTGGTAATTGAATCCCATCAATGAAGTTTTTTCCTTTCTTTCTTCTTTGCCTTCACTTGAGCACATTTTCATGTTATTTTGGATTTATCATCCTTTTGATCTTGAGCCCACGTCTTCAAGTTCCAACAAAAATTTCCTAATATACTTTTTGATAAATGACTTGGTCTTTGTTTTTATGGAAATCGTTTATTGAGTCAAAGCATTATGTTCAATATCTCTCAGTGTTATGTGTTCTCCATGTTGGCTGATATGCAGACAGAGTTTTCTGTTGTGATTGCTCCACAAGGCAAGTGTACGAGGAAGGAGCCAAGAAAGTTGCTCTTTCAGTTGTCAGTGGGATAAATGGTAAACTTTAACCTCTTCTCCTTCTTTTTGATGTTTTTTTGTTTTGTTGATATTTGCCTGAGATTGCAACCATCCAATGCCCAATGTTGCAGCAAGTGTTTTTGCATATGGACAGACAAGTAGTGGAAAAACTTACACTATGAGTGGAATTACTGAATACTCAATGGCAGATATATACAGCTACATAGAGAAGGTAACAAATCAGATGATACTCAAAGATCTCCTCCATTTTCAAGCGCAACTTCTTCTTCTAACATTTGCTGGCTGATAAAGATATTCTCTTGTTTTTCAATAGCACAAGGAAAGAGAATTTCTGTTGAAGTTTTCTGCGATGGAGATCTACAACGAGTCCGTGAGAGACCTCCTCAGTGCAGATAGTACTCCACTGAGACTTCTAGATGATCCAGAGGTAAATTTCTTTGTACTATGCTGAGGAACTATGAGCTCATCCAACATCACTGTGAGAGCTAGCTCTTTTGACAGAGAGGGACTATAGTTGAGAAACTTACAGAGGAGACCCTGAAGGACTGGAGCCACTTTCGAGAACTTCTTTCTCTGTGTGATGGTAAGGACTAAGGCTTCATTCAGTCTTGTGTTGGGATGAATTTCATGGTTGCATACTATATCTAGCAGCACGATAAAATGCTTAGGCTGATCATTGGATTTCCACAGCTCAAAGACAGGTTGGAGAGACATGCCTTAACGAAGCTAGCTCAAGATCACATCAGATTCTCAGACTGGTAATGGTGAAATCTATCTGTTTAGTGGTCAACTCTTATTAAAACGTCAAAGATTTATTGCTCATTGTTTCTGCTGCCAGACAATTGAAAGTTCGGCTCGTGAGTTCTTGGGGAACGATAGTTCAAGCACTCTTACTGCTACTGTGGTATGAATATTCAGAACTCCACTTCAACCTATATACAGTTACCGGGAGAATATAATAGTTTCTTTTGGCTGCAGAACTTTGTGGATCTTGCAGGAAGCGAGCGTGCATCTCAGTCATTATCAGCTGGTGCAAGGTTGAAAGAGGGCTGCCACATAAATCGCAGTTTGCTGACTTTGGGAACAGTTATCCGCAAGCTGAGGTTGGCCTTACAGCTTGTTTTTTCATTGTCTTCATCTTAGAGATTTTATAATTTAGTTGGACCTTGCACTAACATGAACATAGAGCACCACTGTAATGCCTTTTCTGTGCCATAGGTCCATTTCTTACACTACTATTTTTCCTGCATAGACACATGATATACAAATAACAACATCATGAACAACCAAGCCTTTTCCCACAAAATAGGACAGGCTATACGGATCCCGTTATGCCAATGCTCTCTATTTCCTATCCTGCTTTCAGTAAAATCCAGATACTGAGCTCTGTTTACACTTTCCATCCTCCATCAGGGTTTGTGATTGCTGCCTATGGCAGGTTTAGTGCATGAGCACATGCATGTTTCATTCCATTTATGCTTGTCTGCCTACCTGTTGTGACTACCAAGTGCTCACAGAGCTGACAATGTCCTCTAGTAATGTCAAGTACTTCTTATACCAAATGCTTGGGCCAATCCATTAGACATGATATTGGCCAAAAGAATTTGTTCTATCTGGTCCTCTTTTTTTCTTTTTTTTCTTTTTTTGGGGGGGGGGTGGTTTGGGTTTCTCAGGCATAAATTCCACTGCATAGTTGAAATTTGTTGTTTTGAGAGTAGGGGATTAGTTTTCTGGGCTCTAAGATTTTTAGCATTCAGCTCCATATAGGTTATGATGCAGATTTTAGCATCAAGAAGATGAACTATTTCAAAGCATAAGAAATCGAGAGACTCAAGAGTAGTTGTTTAGGCTTTTTTGGAGCAAGTTTGACTTTTTCTTGTCTTCCTTTTCCTTTAGTGTTTGAAATTTGACTTTTATTGCACCTTGAACTCTTAAAATTTTAGAACATTTGAATATTGACATGCATGATTATATACTCTTTCTAATATATTTTTTTAATACGTGAAGTGTCTTTTAATTTCTTTATCAATGTTTTGGAGGAAAAGTTAAAAAAAAAAAAAAAGCCTTATAGAAATTCAAAGCAAACCATCCATGATGATGTTTCGCCAATTTTTCATATTGGATTGTATGAACAGAACAGTTGCTAATATTAAGATCCTATAAGAAATTGGGAGTTGGTGGAAGTATTGCAGTCTCAAGCTCTCTTTTCTTTCAATTCATCATTGATTTATTTTTAAACTTATGATTATTGATCAAGAACTATTTCAATGGCTCCAGCAAGGGAAGAAATGGACATATTCCTTTCCGAGATTCCAAACTGACTCGTATTCTGCAATCCTCACTGGGAGGAAATGCTAGAACTTCCATCATCTGTACAATGAGTCCTGCCCGAAGTCATGTTGAACAGTCACGAAATACACTATTGTTCGCAAGTTGTGCTAAAGAGGTCGCCACAAATGCACAGGTCAATGTTGTTATGTCTGATAAAGCTTTGGTAAAGCATTTACAGAGAGAATTAGCCAGATTGGAGAGTGAGCTGAGAAATCCAGGACTAGCATCTGTTTCATCTGATTCTGCTGTGCTGCTTCGAGAAAAGGATCTCCAAATTGAGAAGGTGACGATTCTGCATTAAGGCTTTTAATATTACAATTTGATGTTTCTTATATTTTTCGAGGTTTCTCTCACTATATATGGAAAAGGGAGGTACTTGTGTGTAATTATCATACATAAACTAGGTGTATCTTCCAATTTCCTTAGTTCACTGCTGTGTCAGAAAGTCTATTATTTCTTTCATACAGATGGTGAATGCCACCAGTTCCATTAGGATGAATATCCTTCAGTGCACATTACATGCAATTTTATCTCAATTGACATCTCTTGACCAATCTCATCCACTTGAAAGTTTGTTAAAAGTTGGTAATTTAACTTGGGAACCTAGGACTTAACAGAAAATTTTAAGAGCAATATCTTTGCCTGGCCTTTTTGACCTTCCCCTGCAGAATGCATATTTTCCACAATTGTAAATTTTCTTCATCTCTCTCGCCCGAGCATGTACCTTTGGACCATTTCTAACATTCCGCACCTTTGGACCATTTCTAACATTCCGCACCTTTGGGCAATAACCCGCAGCTTCACCATTATGCCGTTAGCATTTATGGCTGCGACTTTCTCATCAGCTTTTCTTGTATGTTATTTATTTATTTTTGGGCTACAAAGACAAGTAGAGCTTATTTGAGTGAACCTTCTGATTTACCTGGATGTCCCACTGATGTTTTCTGCAATCTTTTTCTCTGCAAAAATTGTGAGGTTGTCCTATCAAATTACTTTGTTCCTTTTTTCATATTCATTGCATTTAAGTTTTGCCATGATGCTGTCAACAGGCATCTATTTTCAGAGCAAAAAGCATACGAACATTCCCTATTTGTTGTAATTGTGTGTAATCTTTTTTGGCTGAAATGAGTAATAACTTCAGCTGGTCCCAAAATCAGTTCTAATTTGTGAAGAGCTAACTATTCAGCTTATTAACCAGCCTTCTTAATAGTTTTTTGTTGTGGCACTTTCAAGATAATGTTTGTAAAATTTCCATGTTGTCATCCCCTTTGAAGTTCTATGAACAGTGAAGCATTTTTTGTCCATCTATAAATAAAAAAAAACTTAATTATTTAACATCTTATTTTCTGTGGTTGTATCCTCTTACAGCTCAAGAAAGAGATTGCAGAATTGTCTCTACAGCGAGACCTTGCTCAGTCTGAGGTTCAGGATTTGCACCGATTGGTTGCAGATTACAAACCTTCAACTGTACAGGTAATTCTACTCTGTTAGATTCCTTGATGGATTTTCTGTTCTCAACTTATAACACCAATTATTCCTTAATGAATCGTGTATTCATTTAATACTTCAGGTGGATGCATGCAGTGATTACCCTAAACTTCGCGTGCGAGGTTCATGGGAACTCAAGAGCCCAAGTTCAGATACTCAAAACCAAGCAGATAATGAGTATGTGGATGTTGGTATCATAACATTTGATCCATGTCAATATTCAGATCAACACAGTAGGAGTGATTCAAATGGGGATACAATCCACATTCCTGACTTTGAAGAGAACTCTTTACTATTGGACCCCTCTCCACAGCTTTTAAATCCGATATCTCACTCCAGACGAAATAGCATATGTCCAGAGGACATTGGAGAATACACTGACGAAAATTCTGAGGACTTTTGCAGAGAAGTGCGCTGCATTGAGATGGAAAAACCAAACTCAAACTGCCGTGGCAATGGTGGCATTTCGTCAGTGGAGGAGAAGGAAGGCATCTCCGACTATATTGTGGTTGAGGAAGGTGATGAGGAAAAAGAGAAATTGGGATCACCAACTTTGGAGGAAACTAGACAGTCAGACAATGTCCCTCAAGATTATGTAGAACCTTCTCTTGAAAAATCATATTCAATGATGCAGGAGAAAGAGTTACCTACATTCAGAAGTTTCAAGCTAATTAGGAGTAAAAGTTGTGAGTCAGGCCTCACGAATATTTCATTTTCAATTGAGGAGATGGAGATAAACCATGGCACCCCTCCCCTTCAATACGAAAGGGAATGTCCTGGAAGACCTGAGGGATGTCAGAGAAAGTTTCCTTCAATGAAGTTTAGCTCCCGAGAAAATTTGTCCGGTAGTGGTTCTCATAATTCACTGGAGGATTCTGTGGATAATGGGCTTCAAGCAGAGATAATTCGGACGGTTGAGAAATGTGACAGCAGTATGGATTCCGCTTCCGAAATAGAGGAGTCCATCGCTCTGCAGGAGGATCAACCTGGTCAGCATGGGGTGAGCTTCGTTCCCTGCCTTCCTTCGTTCCTCTATTTACAGGCATATTTGAGCTATATGATGAACGATGGATTAATTATTTTGGAGGACCTGACAAATTTTTCATTTTCTCTAATGGATTAAATATAACACAGGAGTTATTATGCTTTTTCCATATCAAAGAATGTAATATCTCTGCTATCTAATTCAAATATATGGTGTGACACCCCATGACTAAAGTGAATGGGAGTTATTAGGGCTTGACCCACGGGGTCAGATTGGGCTTTTTTTACGTTGTGTTGGAAAATTACTATGGACAGGGTATAGAAGCCATGGCTTTCAGGTGTTTAAAGTTCATTAAATATTATAATTTAAATTTTTTTGATTCATCTAAAGATTGTTTTCAATGTACAAATATATGATGATTGTTGTAGTGATATTGCCCAGCTATGGTTTTGGCTATGTGAGTCTTGTGATACGTAAATGTGGACATGCAAGTAAGTTTAGAGTACCACTCACTTGGATATAAAGTGCTTGAAATTTGGAGAACGGACTTGGGGTTTGGTTATTACTGTTAGATATGGATGTTTTGTCGACATGCGCACATTTTGCTCAGTGGGGACTCTTTTGATTGACAGGTACATGATATAAAACCAAATGTGATTGCACCTACTAAAGACGTTAGGGATGTTGGGTTGGATCCAATTGAAGATGATACAGGAGGTTCTTTGGAATGGTTTTCACACTTCAAAAACTTGCAAAAGGAGATTGTCAAACTGTGGAAGGAATGCAATGTCTCATTAGTTCACAGGAGCTACTTTTTCCTTCTCTTTAAAGGTGATCCGACAGATTCAATCTACATGGAGGTAGAGCTCAGGAGGTTATTGTTTCTAAGGGATAAATTTGGCCGGTGTAATCAAGCTCTGGAAGATGGTCAGAGCTTGACAGCTGCTTCGAGGTAATGAATTCAAATTATATGAACCACTCGCTGCTTTTGTTAAATTCACAGTAGGAACATATTAAGTGTGGGAGTTTATTGTGCTGAACAGCATACAAGATCTTCGTCGTGAGAGGCAGATGCTCACCAAGCAGTTGCAAAAGAAGCTCACTAGGAAAGATAGAGAGATGCTCTTCCAAACTTGGGGGATCGGTTTGAATACGAAGCATAGAAGTTTCCAATTAGCCCACCGGTTGTGGTCTGACACAGAAGATATGGACCATATGGCTGAGAGTGCCAAAACTGTAGCAAAGCTTGTTGGTTTTGTTCAGCCAGAGGAAGCTTCCAAGGAGATGTTTGGCCTCAACTTTACTCCTCGGCTATCAAGCACAAAATCTCGAAAGTGGAAAAGCGCAATGATGTCTTTCCTGTGAAGCTTTGTTTTGGATACTTTTAATTTTGCAGAATGGTGACTTCTCCAACTGAGATGGTGTGACTTCATTTTAATTGCTAATATATATATGTGATTTAGATGCAGGTCATTGTACAAAAGAGTTGTAATTAATCATGAACATATGAGGGCTTGTAGGTCCACTCAATGGTCGAGGCTATTCAACATAAGCATTGGTGCGAGATTGATGTTAACTGGACTAATATAATAATGTTTCTATTTCTTCCATCCTCTTACATATTTTTTGTTTTATTAAAAGATTGTGGCTAATTAAATTAGTAATATAACTCATGGCTCATGCGACATGCGCATTGTAACTCGACTACATTTAAGCCTTTTTTTTTAACTCTCGTGCTTTCTTGACTTCATTGGATTGAGTACATGCTGACGTAGATGCTTAAAACTGAATAAAGAATATTTTGCATTGGATGAATGGTATCATGTCAATTTATTACATAAGATAACAGTTACATCAAATTATTTGTTTGCACACTAAAACGGAGAAAAAGAGAGGGGCTGGCAGGGTGAGAGGACGGGACATATACATATGTTTGACTCCAGAGATCATTGTAGTGGCTTATATTCTAGGAAGAGCATCCTCGAAATGGTCAGAACTGTAGGAAACAAGAAACCACTAAATTAGTAACCTTCACACACACGTACTCATACATAGAGATTTTCTAATAGTAATCGTCACGGTAAAAAGAAAGCAAACCTTATAAATTATGTTCCTATATGAGAAGCTTCATTTATGAACTATAATATGGTAAATAAAGGAGAGATCTTAACTAGTGTAAAAAAAATCTTGTTATCTCTTCTTTCAAGGTCTTATATGTAAGCTAGGCGAAAGGCTCACTCGACATGCACGGGTTATGGGGAGTATGGTTGGTTCCAAGATTACTTTTGAATCCAACATCAGGTTCCACAAAGGTTAAATAATATTGTTCATGCGATTTTGTATTATTTAGTAGGACTCATTGTAACCTTCATAATTTCTTAGCATCTATTGACTTGGTCTAGTGAAATGAGCCAACTTAATTCTTTTCCAATAAAAATAATAATTGTTGTTTTTAGTCACTAATGAGAAAATTATCAAGTCTACAAGAACATTTTCATTATCTTGTCTAAAGAATATGTTCCATACCTGTCATTGTCATCTTCAGATTCGGGCCTCTCAGAGTCCCCTTCAATGTGCAGGCCGGGCATCTCAAGGTCCCTGATTTTTGTTATTATTTTATTACTAATAAGTAATTATCGAAATTATCAGGTCTATAAAAAAATTTCATCATCATGCATAAAGAACATGTTTGAGATTTGATATTGTCTCGTACCAATTGTCATCTTCCATAGGTTTGAGCCTCTTGGTGTCCTGTTCATCATGCGGAGAGGGCATTTTTCCTTTTTTGTCCTTGTTTTTTATCGCTCTTTTTAATAATTAACATGTAATTATTGCAATTATCAATCTATAACAAGAATTTCATGATGTTTGAGATTTAATATGGTCCCATACCTGTCGTCCTCGTTATCATCCGAAGGTTCAGGGTTATCTTCTATTTTGTGCAGAGTCGTGGTCTCCCTATTACGTCCTTGAGATGGTCAACAATTCCACAAGCACCCCCTGCGACTACCACCCAGATGTTCTTCAATTCCTTACATTCCTTGATCCCTTCAACATTTGTCATCTTATCGAGGTGCCTAAGCTCAAGTTCTTTAAGATGGAGCATCGCCCCTTCTTCAATAATCACCTCCTCAAGCTTAGGTAGCTTCCAAATATTTAAGAACTTGAGGCTCGGAAACCCATCTTTGGCGAACCTCATACGAGTGCCTAGGAAGGAATTGGCCAAGAGCCTGAGCGTCCTCAGGTGTCTCAGGAGGCCACCCAGCTGCGGCATCATGTCGTCTTCCACCTTCAAACCCGACAGGGTCAAGACCCTGAGAGAGACTGGCACGAGCCGCGTCCAGTTGGGCTTTTTGAGTTGGCCCAACAAGTAGAGCTCCACCAGGTCGTGATGTCGTTCAGTTAACGACAGCTCCGGTAACGGGCCTATCTGCGATCTCTCGGGCTTGGCTTTTTTGGCAGGCTGGGCTTCTTTAGCGGTCTCAGGCTTGATTTCTTTCGCGGGCTGGGCTTCTGCCGCGGGCTTGTCTACTTTTATGGCTTCTCTCACGGGCTGGGCTTCTTTAACGGGCTCAGGCTTGATTTCTTTCTCGGTTTGGGCTTCATTCGGGGGCTGGGTTTTTTCCACGGGCTTGGCTTCTTGGATCACCCCAAAGGTCAAGGATTGGAGATTGGTGAGACTGAAGCTAATCCAATCGGCTACTGTTTTTCCTGCAGCGCCTGAAGTGTCCTTGTCCGAATGCTGCAAGAAAAGCTTGAGCGTGGTGAGCGTGGTCAAGCTGTTTATGTGGCTCGTCATCGAGTTCTCCTTCACTTCACCGATAACCAGCCTGCTTAAAGTTTGGAGTTGAGTCAAGGCCTTGACATTGTTGCTACGAGCCTTGAGGATGTTCTTCAAGTCGATGTAAAACCAGTTGAGATGCAGGTGCCTCAAGTTCTTCGCCTTCCATAAGGAACTCGGCAGCGAAGTGATGTTGGTGTGCTTTATGTCAAGAGTCTCGAGATGGTGCAGATCTGCAATGGCGCTTGGGAGCGTATCCAACACCGTGGATCTCAATCCTAGGTACCTGAGGAGCACCAGCTTGTAGAGCACATCCTGCAAGGATGGCTTATACACACCCTCCAAATCAAGCACCCTTAGCAAGCTATAGTCGGTCTTGGACGTCATCTTCCTAAGAAACGTGCTGATGTCTTTGGTGAGCATGCCTCTCCTCCGGTAGAACGAGAGAAAGGAGCGGATGTGGCTCAAATCAGGGTAGCTGCCGCCATGGATATCTGTTACTATGTTCGTGTGCTCTGCAAGCCACCGAATCTTGGTTCTTTCTTGCGGTTGGGCTGGAAGCTGTTGTTGCTGGCTGGTTGGGTTGCGGTCTTTTATGTCTTTCGACTCACTAGTGGCATGTATGTGGAGGAACCCCATGCTCATCGCAATCCGGCGGATCATGTCATACAGAGGGATTTGCAATCGACAAGCTTTGGGGGATCCATCCGCCCTCCAGCTCATCACGTGGATCACGTTCCTATCCGCGAGCTCCAGAATGAATGTCTCTCCCACATCCTCAGGCTGCCTTTTCGTTTCCCTTTCTACGTCGTAACAATGCGAATCCAATAAGCCCTCAGCTAACCACAGCCTCACAAGCCTTCTTGTAGGAATAGGGAATCCTACGGGGAACAAAGCCATGTAGATGAAGCAAGGTTTTAGATGAACTGGCAATTTATGGCAACTCAATTCTAGTATATCTAACAACGTCATCGTAGAATCCTCTTTCGCCAACGCTGCCCGTTCCTGCTCTCCAGCCTTCGACAGGAACCCACCAAGTAAGGATACACAGAGCGGCAAGCGAGGACACATGTTCAGGATTTTCTTCTCCTCAATTGAGAGACTCTGAGTATCGGGTACTCCATGCAACTTCTGTGCGAGCATCTTCTGGCTTTCTTCACCATTCAAGTTATCTAGCTCGATCGGCCCTGCCCCGGACGTATTCATAAACTTGGCAATCTTATAGTCCTCAGTCGTAGTAATTATGTGCCCTCGTGAAGAGAGTGGCATGCGCATCGCCAACTCTCGCAACAGTGGCTCGTTGGACGGCTGTACGCCATCCAGCACTATGAGGAATCTCTTTGTCTGGACCAATTTCTGGTACAGCATTTTATTTATCTCCTTGATATCCATGTCCGTCGTTTCCCTTGCTAGCTTCTCAATTTGCTTCAGAATCTTCAACAGGAACTCCCGCTTGTCCATTCTAACCGAGACGCGGACCCAAGCACGCTGCTCATAGTCCATGTACTTCGCTTGGTTGTAGGCAAATCTCGCGAGGATCGTCTTGCCGGCACCTTGCCTGGCCCAAATCGAAGTAGTCCCTTGGATCAGTGTCGGTTTTCTTTGATCCGCTCCATTATTTCCCCTTTCTTGGCGTCAACGTTAAGGAAAATAGTCGGCTGGTACTGATCCCAGAAGCCAGTCAGCCTCGCCAATTTTTGGCCTTGCCATGGAACACTAACATGGGAGGAGGAACTAGTAGTTTCCTTGTTCCTCTTGCCCTTGGCCCCCTCCTTCAAGAACTTCTCATCACACAACCCCTCCATCTTATTCACCAGTATGGACAAGTCCCTCCACAGCTTGTACTCGGAGATGAGCGCGACGAATGGCCATGTGGTCATGCGGAGGGCCTCATGCCTCTGGCGGGCCTCTCTGAGTTGGAACTTGTCGATGAACTCCTCAGCGTAGTACATGGTTTGGAGGAGCCGCCCCGACCACTCCGTGGTTTGGGACGGTCTGTATTGAGCAGAAACGAAGTCTTGGATTGTGGCCACCTTCAACTTGGCGTCCTCCACGCGGGCTTGCATCCATAAGCACTCGACGCACCCTGGGTGAGAGATCAAGGTTTCTAGTTTCTGGAACACGATCTGGGCAGCGGCTTCGGCGACCACCGTACAGCTTCTCATGCCGGAAGCAGCCATGGCTAATCAATGTGTTTGTTTCGAGCAAGGTCGTGTGGGTGTGTGGGTCTGTCGGGTTGTTTGCTTGGATGGAATTAATTTCTGAGGACATATTAATCTCTCTCAATGTATATATTCTTTACTTTTCTATGCTTTTTCTTTGTGTGGCCTCTCCCGTCTGCAACAAGCTTTGTTCAATTCTTTGCTTGTGCGATTTTTGAGCGTGAGACAGTGGAGAAAGCATCCCTTAGAATGATTATAATAGAGATAAACTAGTCGGGTAAAGTTGACGCTTTTAATATAGCAATCTTGCAAATCCACCTTAGGATGAATATCCTTCAGTGCACATTACATGCAATTTCATCTCAATTGACATCTCTTGACCAATCTCATCCACTTGAAAGTTTGTTAAAAGTTGGTAATTTAACTTGGGAACCTAGGAATTAACAGAGAATTTTAAGAGCAATATCTTTGCCTGGCCTTTTTGACCTTCCCCTGCAGAATTCATATTTTCCACAATTGCAAATTTTCTTCATCTCTCTCGCCTGAGCATGTCCCTTTGGACCAACCCACAGCTTCACCATTGTGCCATTAGCATTTATAGCTGTGACTTTCTCATCAGCTTTTCTTGTATATTATTTATTTATTTTTGGGCTATAAAGACAAGTAGAGCTTATTTGAGTGAACCTTCTGATTTACCTGGATGTCTTACTGATGTTTTCTGCAATCTTTTTCTCCGCAAAAATTTTGAGGTTGTCCTATCAAATTACTTTGTTCCTTTTTTCATATTCATTGCATTTAAGTTTTGCCATGATGCTGTCAACAGGCATCTATTTTCAGAGCAAAAAGCATACAAACCTTCACTATTTGTTGTAATTATGCGTAATATTTTTTGGCTGAAATGAGTAATAACTTCAGCCGGTCCCAAAATCAGTTCTAATTTGTGAAGAGCTAACTATTCAGCTTATTAACCAGCCTTCTTAATAGTTTTTTGTTGTGGCACTTTCAAGATAATGTTTGTAAAATTTCCATGTTGTCATCCCCTTTGAAGTTCTATGAACAGTGAAGCATTTTTTGTCCATCTATAAATCAGGAAACCACTTAATTATTTAACACCTTATTTTCTGTGGTTGGATCCTCTTACAGCTCAAGAAAGAGATTGCAGAATTGTCTCTACAGCGAGACCTTGCTCAGTCTGAGGTTCAGGATTTGCACCGATTGGTTGCGGATTACAAACCTTCGACTGTACAGGTAATTCTATTTTGTTAGATTCCTTGATGGATTTTCTGTTCTCAACTTGTAACACCAATTATTCCTTAATAAGTCGCTTATTAATTTAATACTTCAGGTGGATGCATGCAGCGATTACCCTAAACTTCGCGTGCGAGGTTCATGGGAACTCAAGAGCCTGAGTTCAGATACTCAAAACCAAGCAGATAATGAGTATGTGGATGTTGGTATCATAACATTTGATCCATGTCAATATTCAGATCAACACAGTAGGAATGATTCAGATTGGCATACAATCCGCATTCCTGACTTTGAAGAGAACTCTGTACTATCGGACCCCCCTTCACAGCTTTCAAATCCGATATCTCACTCCAGGCGAAATAGCATATGTCCAGAGGACATTGGAGAATACACTGACGAAAATTCTGAGGACTTTTGCAGAGAAGTACGCTGCATTGAGACGGAAAAACCAAACTCAAACTGCCGTGGCAATGGTGGCATTTCGTCAGTGGAGGAGAAGGAAGGCATCTCCGACTATATTGTGATTGAGGAAGGTGATGAGGAAAAAGAGAAATTGAGATCACCAACTTTGGAGGAAACTAGACAGTCAGACAATGTCCCTCAAGATTATGTAGAACCTTCTCTTGAAAAATCATATTCAATGATGCAGGAGAAAGAGTTACCTACATTCAGAAGTTTCAAGCTAATTAGGAGTAAAAGTTGTGAGTCAGGCCTCACGAATATTTCATTTTCAATTGAGGAGATGGAGATAAACCATGCCACCCCTCCCCTTCAATACGAAAGGGAATGTCCTGGAAGACCTGAGGGATGTCAGAGAAAGTTTCCTTCAATGAAGTTTATGTAATATATGGGCCACAACCAGCCCAGCCTTTTTCCCTTTAAGCAGCCCAGCCCATCTGTATTTGTTGCTTCTTCTTGCTGCGCGGACTTGCTGAAGACAGAAGCAAAACAGAACAGAAAAACAGCAGAAGCAGAAACGGGAAAGAGGAGAAAGGGAAGGGAAAGAGGAAAATGGAGGCGAAACCCCCATGTGCTCACCTCAGACGCATCCACAGCTCATCTTAACTTCGTTCCTCGGCGTCGGTAAGTGATTAAGGCATCTAATCATCCTTGGAAAGGATTAATAGCAATTAGGGTTTGAAATTCGGAGTTTATGGAGATTTGGGCGGCGAAGTCTGATTTTCGGGTCATTGAGCTGTAAATTTTTATGGGAATGATAATTTAGGATGTTGTGAAGCTATAGCAATTTGCGGAATTGAATTTGAGCTTGCGGTTTGTCCGGAATAAATTTTTGAAGTTCGGCGCGCGTTCTGTCACTGTAGCGAACAGTAGCCTCGAGACTGGTTTTCCGCTGTTTTTGGCGAGATTTTGAGGCGGCTGTTATGGGGATTGTTGTAGAGCATCAAAAGAGCTTTCTAATGACTATAAGTTGGCTTGAAACCGGTTTTTGTGGAGGAAGTTATGGGGTGACAAAGCTGTTTGCGTGTCCGTGTCCGTGTCTCGCGTATAATAATAGGTTTTCGTTTAAGGCGAGCTTTCCATTGGCACGTAGGTGTCGTGTTATCGATAAATAGACGTAGTATAGCCAAGTCGTTCATTAGAATGTCCTTTTACTCGGTCTTTAATATTATTTTTGAATTAATTGTTAGGAATTCAAGTGCATCGGCTCAATTAAGGGCTTAGTTGATTTTTGGCTTTTCTCAGGTGAGTGATACTATTTCTTCCTTGTATTTTAAACTCATATTTAGAAGATATTATGAGTAATATATGCTATTAGTTGAAAAATAGCATTCTTTGTTGCATAAAAATAGGATCGGGCTTTTACTGCAATTTGTTGTTTAAGTGAAGAAACTGTCCTTTGATTATTTGCTTTAAAGTGGTTGCGAAACCTTTATCAAAGGACCTTGAAAAGTTTCTGGTTTATGTAAAGCATTTTCATAAATGCTTGAATTGTGAAAGGATTCTGATTCTGTTGTGGATTACTGTGGATTTGTGATTGTTGGTTGCTGCTCAATGTCTCTGTGAACCCTGAGGGGTGTATGGGTATGCGCATACTAGTTTAGGATATCCTTGTGGGCCGAGCCACCGGCTTATAATAGGTGGAGACCTTGCCAAGGGGGGAATCTTGGTCGTCTCGTCACGGGCGTTAAGTGTGACCATGGTTGGACATTTGAGTATGAGTTTGGTCAATGGAGTAGACCATTGATATTTGATTTGAGTTTGGTCGGTGGAATGGACCATTGATCCGTGTTTTGACGAGTTTAGCCAATGGGATGGACCCTTGGCATGTGTTTTATGAGATTGACCGATGGACTTGACCATTGGTATCTATTTTGTTGATTCTTGAAATATATATATTATGTTCAAAGTGAATTATATTGGTGTTGTAAATGTGCATAGTGAATTCCCGATCCGCTTGGAAGAAATGTATTACTCACTGAGCCGTGGTAGCTCATTCCTTTCCTCTTATTATATTTTCAGGTCCCCTGGTAGTAGCCATGTTAGAGCGAGAGCGCCATCGCGGGACTTTTGGGAGCTGGATACATGGGTATAGTTTAAGGCTGCGTTCTTCGGGCAGGAAGGACGGCCGTGTCACTCCTTCATCCCTATAGGATTTGGGATGTGACAGTTTAGCTCCCGAGAAAATTTGTCCGGTATTGGTTCTCATAATTCACTGGAGGATTCTGTGGATAATGGGCTGCAAGCAGAGATAATTCGGACGGTTGAGAAATGTGACAGCAGTATGGATTCCGCTTCCGAAATAGAGGAGTCCATTGCTCTGCAGGAGGATCAACCTGGTCAGCATGGGGTGAGCTTCGTTCCCTGCCTTCCTTCGTTCCTCTATTTACAGGCATATTTGAGCTGTATGATGAACGATGGATTAATTATTTTGGAGGACCTGACAAAATTTTCAATTTCTCTAATGGATTAATTATAACATAGGAGTTATTATGCTTTTTCCATATCAAAGAATGTAATATCTCTGCTGTCTACTTCAAATATATGTGACAACCCATGACTAAAGTGAATGGGAGTTATTAGGGCTTGACCCACGGGGTCAGATTGGGCTTCTTCTACGTTGTGTTAAAATATTTACCATGGGCAGGGTATAGAAGCCATGGCTTTCAGGTGTTTAAAGTTTGTCAAATATTATAATTTAAATTTTTTTGATTCGTCTGAAGATTGTTTTTAGTGTACAAATATATGATGATTGTTGTAGTGATATTGCCTAGCTATGGTTTTGGCTATATGAGTCTTGTGATATGGACATGCAAGTAAGTTTAGAGTACCACTCACTTGGATATAAAGTGCTTGAAATTTGGAGAACGGACTTGGGGTTTGGTTATTAGCGTTAGATATGGATGTTTTGTCAACATGCGCACATTTTGCTCATTGGGGACTCTTTTGATTGACAGGTACATGATATAAAACCAAATGTGATTGCACTTACTAAAGACGTTAGGGATGTTGGCTTGGTCCAATTGAAGATGATACAGGAGGTTCTTTGGAATGGTTTTCACACTTCAAAAACTTGCAAAAGGAGATCGTCAAACTGTGGAAGGAATGCAATATCTCATTAGTTCACAGGAGCTACTTTTTCCTTCTCTTTAAAGGTGATCCGACAGATTCTATCTACATGGAGGTAGAGCTCAGGAGGTTATTGCTTCTAAGGGATTAATTTGCCCGGTGTTTTTAAGCTCTGGAAGATGGTTAGAGGTTGACAGCTGCTTCGAGATATTGAATTCAAATTTATATGAACCGCTCGCTGCTTTTGTTAAATTCACAGTAGGAACATATTAAGGAGTTTATTATGCGGAACAGCATACAAGATCTTCGTCATGAGAGGCAGATGCTCGCCAAGCAGTTGCAAAAGAAGCTCACTAGGAAAGATAGAGAGACGCTCTTCCAAACTTGGGGGATCAGTTTGAATACGAAGCATAGAAGTTTGCAATTAGCCCAGCGGTTGTGGTCTGACACAGAAGATATGGACCATATGGCTGAGAGTGCCAAAACTGTAGCAAAGCTTGTTGGTTTTGTTCAGCCAGAGGAAGCTTCCAAGGAGATGTTTGGCCTCAACTTTACTCCTCGGCTATCAAGCACTAAATCTCGAAAGTGGAAAAGCGCTATGATGTCTTTCTTGTGAAGCTTTGTTTTGGATACTTACTTTTGCAGAGTTGCGACTTCTCCAACTGAGATGGTGTGACTTCATTTCAATTGGTAATATATATGTGATTTAGAAGCAGGTCATTGTGCAAAAGCTTTGTAATTAATCATGAAACATATGAGGGCTTGCAGGTCCTCTTAATGGTCTAGGCTGTTCAACATAAGCATTGGTGCCTGATTGATGTTAACTGGACTAATATAATAATGTTTCTATTTCTTCCATCCTCTTACATATTTTTTTTATTATTTAAAAGAGGTGGCTAATTAAATTAGTAATAACACTCATGGCTCATGCGACATGCGCATTGTAACTCCTCGACTTCATTAAAGCCATTTTTTTTAGCTCTTGTGCTTTCTTGACCTCATTGTATTGAGCATATGCTAACATAGATGCTTAAGACTGAAGAAATAATAGCTTGCATTGGATGAATGGTATCATGTCGGTTTATCACATAAGATAACAGTTACATGAAATTGTTTGTTTGCACACTTAGAAAGAGAAAAAACAGAGGGGCTGGTAGGGTGAGAGGATGGGACATATACATATGTTCGACTCCAAAGATCATTGTAGTGGCTTGTATTCAAGGAAGAGCATCCTCGAAATTGTCAGGACTGTAGGAAACAAGAAATCACTAAATTAGTAAGCTTCACACCTGCACGTACTTGTACATATAGATTTCCTAATAGTAATCTGAATGGTAAACAGAAAGCAAACCTTGTAGATTTTGTTCCCACACGAGAAGCTTCATTTTTCAACTATGATACGGTAAGTAAAGAAGAAGTCTTAACTAGTGTAAAAAAATCTCATTATCTTTTCTTTCAATGTCTCGTATGTGAGCTAGGTGAAAGGCTAACTCAACATGCATAGGCTATGGAGAGTAAGGTTGGCTCCAAAGGTTAGTTTTGAATCCAGCATTAACTTCCACAAAGGTTAAATAATATTATCCATGCGATTTTGTGTCATTTAGTAGGACTCATTGTAACCTTCATAATTTTTCACCAAACCAACTTAAATCTCAACCGATAAAAATCATAGTCATTGTTTTTTAGTCACAAATGAGAAAACTATCAAGTCTATAAAAACATTTTCATCACCATGTGTACAGAATATGTTCCATACCCGTCGTCATCATCTACAGATTTAGGCCTCTTGGTGTCCCGTTCAATGTGCAAGTAGTGCATCTCTCCTTGTTCGTCCCAGATTTTTATTGTTCTTTTTAATAACTAATAAGTAATTATTGAAATGATCAAGTCTACAAAAACAATTTCATCATCATGCATAAAGAACATGTTTGAGATTTAATATTGTCTCATACCTGTCGTCGTCATCCATAGATTTGGGCCTCTTGGTGTCCTTTTCAACGTGAGGAGAGGGCATTTTTCCTTCTTCGTCCCTGTTTTTTATCGTTCTTTTAAATCATTTAACATGTAATTATTGGAATTATCAATCTATAACAACAATTTCATCATATTTGAGATTTAATATGATCCCATACCTGTCATCCTCATTATCATCCAAAGGTTCAGGGATCTCTTCCATTTTGTACAGATTCGTGGTCTCATTTACGTCCTTGATATGGTCAACAAAACCACAAGCGCCCTGTTTGACTACCACACAGATATTCTCCAATTCCTTACACTCCTTGATCCCTGTAACATTTTCCAGTGCATCGAGGTGCCTAAACTCAAGTTCTTTGAGATGGAGCATTGCTCCTTCTTCAATGATCACCTTTTGAAGGCGAGGCAACTTCCAAATCTTCAAGAACTTGAGGCTCGGAAACCCGTCTTTGGCGAACGTCAGACTAGTGCCTAGGAAAGAATTGGCTAACAGCCTGAACGTCCTCAGGTGTCTCAGGAGACCGCCCAACTGGGGCATCATGTCTCCTTCCACCCTGGAACCCGACAGAGTCAATACCCTGAGCGAGATTGGGAAAAGCTGTTTCCAGTTGGGTCTGTCGAGTCGGCCCAGCAAGTAGAGCTCCAACAGGTCGTGATGTTCATCAGCCAACGACAGTTCTGGTAATGGGCCTACCTGCGATCTCGCGGGCTTGGCTTTATCCGTGGCTTCTTTAGCGGCCTGGTCTTCTTTGGGGGCTTCCTTCTTGGGCTCAGGCTTGATTTCTTTCGAGTGTTGGGCTTCTTCTGTGGGCTTGGTTACTTTCACGGCTTCTTTCGTGAGCTGGGTTTCTTCCGCAGGCTTGGCTTCTTGGATCACCCCAAAGGTCAAGGACTGGAGATTGGTGAGCCTGAAGCTAATCCATTCGGCTACTGTTTTTCCGGCAGCGCCTGAAGTGTCCTTATCCGAGTGCTGCAAGAAAAGCTTGAGCGTGGTGAGCGTGGTCAAGTTGTTCATGTGGCTTGTCATCGAGTTCTCCTTCACTTCACCGATAACCAGCCCGCTTAAGGTTTGCAGTTGAGTCAAGGCCTTGACATTGTTGCTGCAAGCCTCGAGGATGTTCTTCAAGTCAATGTAGAACCAGTTGAGATGCAGGTGCCTCAAGTTCCTTGCCTTCCATAAGGAACTCGGCAGCGAAGTGATGTTGGTGTGCTTTATGTCAAGAGTCTCGAGATGGTCCAGATCTGCAACAGCGCTGGGGAGCGTATCTAACACCGTGGATCTCAATCCTAGGTACCTTAGGAGCACCAGCTTGTGGAGCACACCCTGCAACGATGGCTTATACACGCCCTCCAAATCAAGAACCCTTAGCAAGCTATAGTCACTCTCGGACGTCATCTTTGTAAGAAACGTGCTGATGTCATTGGTGAGCATGCCTCTCCTCCGGTAGAACGAGAGAAACGAGCGGATGTGGCCAAGCATCAAATCAGGGTAGCTGCCGCCGCGGATGTCTGTGACTATGTTCGTGTGCTCTGCAAGCCACCGAATCTTGGTCCTTTCTTGCGGTTGAGCTGGTAGCTGTTGTTGCGGGCTGCTTGGGTCACGGTCTTTTATGTCTTTTGACTTGCTAGTGGCATGTATGAGGAGGAACCCCATGCTCATCGCGATTGGGCAGATCATGTCATGCAGAGGGAGAGCATTCGACAAGCTTTGGGGGATCCATCCGCCCTCCAGCTCACCACGTGGATCACATTCCTATCCGCGAGCTCCAGAATGAACGTCTCTCCCACATCCTCGGGTGGCCTTTTCCTTTCCCTTTCTATGTCGTAACAATGCGAATCCAAAAAGCCCTCCGCCAACCACAGCCTCACTAGCCTTCTCGTCGGAATGGGAAATCCTACGGGGAACAAAGCCATGTAGATGAAGCACGGTTTTAGATGAACCGGCAATTTATGGCAACTCCATTTTAGTATATCTAACAGTGTCCTCATAAAACCCTCTTTTGCCAACGCAACGCGTTCCTGCTTTCCAGCTTTCGACAGAAACCCGCTGAGTAAGGATATATAGAGCGGCCAGCCATCACACACTTTAAGGATATTCTTCTCCTCAATTGAGAGTATCTGACCATTGCCTACTCCATGCAACTTCCAAGCAAGCATCTTCTGGCTTTCTTCATCGTCCAATCTTTCTAGCTTGATCGGCCCTGCCTCGGATGAATCCGTCAACTCGGCTATCTTATAGTTCTCAGTCGTGGTAATTATGTGCCCTTGCGAAGAGAACGGGATGCTCATCGCTAACCCTTGCAACAGCGGCTCGTTAGACTGCTGCACGTCATCCAACACTATGAGGAATCTCTTCGTCTCGGCCAATTTCTGGTACAGCATTTTATTTATCTCCTCGATATCCATGTCCTTCATTTCCCTCGCTTGCTTCTCCACTTGCTTCAGTATCTCGCACAAGAACCCCCGCCTGTCCATGCTAGCGGAGACGCGGACCCAAGCGCGCTGCTCATAGTCCATGTACTTCGCTTGGCTGTAGACCCATCTTGCGAGGATCGTCTTGCCAGCACCTTGCCCGGCCCAAATCGAAGTCCCTTGGATCCCACTCGATTTTACTCTGATCCGCTCCATTATTTCCTTTTTCTTGGCCTCGAGATAAGAGAAAATAGTCGGTTCGTACTGATCCCAGAAGCTAGTCAGCCTCGCCAATTTTTTGCCTTGCCATGGAACACTATGATGGGAGGAGGAACTAGCAGGTTCCTTGTTCCTCTTGCCCTCAGCCCCCTCCTTCAAGAACTTCTCATCACACAACCCCTCCATCTTATGCACCAGTATGGACAAGTCCCTCCACAGCTTGTACTTGGAGATGAGCGCGACCAGCGGCCATGTGGCCATGTGGAGGGCCTCGTGCCTCTTGTGGGCCTCTCTGAATTGGAATTTGTCGATGAACTCCTCAGCGTAGTACATGGTTCGGAGGAGCCGCCCCGACCACTCCGTGGCTTGGGACGGTTTGTGTAGAGTGGAAACGAAGCCTTGGATAGTGGCCAGCTTTGCCTTGGCATCCTTCACACGGGCTTGCATCGATAAGCACTCGATGCACATTGGGTGAGAGAGCAAGGTCTCTAGTTTCTGGGACACAATCTGGGCGGCGGCTTCGGCGACCACCATGCAGCTCATCGGGTCGGAAGCAGCCATGGCTATTCAATAGGTTTGTTTCGAGCAAGGTCGTGTGGGTGTGTGGGTCTGTCGGCTTGTTTGCTTGGATTGAATTAATTTGTGAGGACATATTATTCTCTCTCAATTGTATATATTCTTCATTTTCCTATGCTTTTCTTGGCGTGGCCTGTCCTGTCTACAGCAAGCTTTGTTCATTCTTTGCTTGTGCGATTTTTGACCGTGAGACGGGAGAAAGCATCCCTCAGAATGATTATTATAGAGATAAAACTGGTCAGATAACTTTCTTTGCTTTTAATATAGCAGTCTTACAAATCAATCTTAGGATTCCTTACTTTGCTCATTAACGTGAAAAGATAATCAATTCATTTTGTTTGCTTTAATATAGCAGTCTTACTGATCAATCTTAGGATTCCTTACTTTGCTCATTAACGTGAAAAGATAATCGATTAATTTACTGCTGCTGGACTGGGAGTTGCCGAGACAAGTAAAAATGGCCCATCACGAATTTTATTTTTTTGTGATGAAATTCCACCCATCTTAAGAATTTATGATTAATATTGTGAAAAATCTTAAACTAGTACAATTGTGACAATTTTATCTTAAACTAAATTTTTAACTACAAAAACCCTAAACCAATATACCTTTGATAAATTTATGACAAATTTGCTTTATGTTAGTTTTCATTAAATTTTACTGTCAAATTGTTGAATTAAATGACATGTGATAGCCGACCGGTGTATTGATTTGAGATTTTATTCTCTGTTTGTCATAGTTGTACTAGTTTTGTGGTATTAATCCATTTCAATGGAGAGTATATTTATTACAAATGTATCAGTTTGGACTTTTTAGCAGTCCAAAAATTAGTTTGGGGATAAATTTGTCATAAGTATACCATGGGTTTTTTGTGACCATTTGAGGTAAATTTGTTAGAGATATATTAGTTTTGAGTTTTTTGTGATAAAAAAATTAGTTTGGAATAAATTTATCATAAATGTACTGGTTTGGGGTTTTTCGTGATATTAACCCAATAATTTAAACTATACCGACACGAGTGATGTGAGATTAAATGAGAATTTGGCTTATATTATCCCAAATAGAACACTAAAATCAATTCAAAGAAAATCATTACTTTTCTTCTGAATTTTAGCAATTAGGTACTTGGCTTTCAAATTACTGGATTTAATTATACAATTTACAAATTTTAGGATTAAATGATATATCGATTATATCTTCAAAATGCACATAAAAGGAGAAACGGAGCCTGTTCTTATACACATTTAAACTTGTCTATATACGAACACGTAATCAATATACCTTATAATATCAATGTCACTTCACATGTGGTGCCCATATAAAATACGTCAATATTATGAAACTATCATAGATTAGATATTACATGGTAGAAATGTTACCATGGAAGGTGTGTGTGTGTGTGTGTGTTTTTTTTGGGGGGGGAGGCGTTCTTTTTCATGATTTTGTTTTATATTCTGTTCATTTTTACTGTGCTTTTCTTCAAATGGGTGGCTCTCCTCCAGAATGATACTTGACTAAGCCAAAGAAAGTATCCGGTTCTTCTGTCATTGTCAGATTAAATAAGTAACAAGCCAGTCCAATTTTGCTAAGGTTCGAACGCGAAATCAAGGCGAGTGCTTGTAATATTAGTGAAGTGATGAATCGTTATTCGATAGTGATCGTGACACGCTTATTATAAATTTAACTTGTAACTTGCTGCATCATTTAGTATGTCCACTTACTAAGATTATTACTACAAGCGACTCTTGCAAAAATTTCAAATTTTAAAGTAGTAAAAAGTAAAAGCAGTGGAATAAAATTTCAAATTTTAGAGTAATAAAAGGTTACCTTGAACTTTTTCTCATGTCACAAAAAATTCCTAAACTATACTACTTATGGCACATTTACCCTAAACTCTTTAACTAAATGGCATTTTCATCTTTTTACTTTTTTTTTCTTTCTTCCTCATTTGCCATGGTTGATAGAGGGAAGCCATCGAGGGTGGCCCTCGCTAGGGAGGGTCGCCCCCGACTAGGCGATGGCTGCCCTTGCCGGATTTGGCGAGAGCGGCCCTCACCCGACTCAAGTGAGGGATGCCCTTGCTGGATTGGGCAGGGGTGGCCCTTGCCTGAGCCCCTGCCTAACTCAAGCGAGGGACGCTCAATGCTGGGGAGGGTTGACCTCGCCAGATTTGATGAGGGTGTCCCTTGCCTTGCCCGACTCAAGTGAGGGATGCCCTTGCCAACTCGGTGAGGGTTGCCCTCGCTGGATCCGGTGGGGGCGCTCGTGCACCCTTGTCCTAGGGCAAGGGCCGCCCTTGCCCAACGTTGAGGAGGGCCACCCTCGCTCGTTGTCGAGGAGGGCCGCCCTCGTCAGACACTACCGCTGGCAAGGGTGGCCCTCGTTGGCTTCCCTCTGCCGGCCATGGTAGAGGGAAGAAGAAGAAAAAAAAAAAAAAAAAAAAAGTATAAAACAAAAAGGACAAAAATACCCTTCAATTAAAAATTTGGAGTAAATATGTGATATAGTTTAAAATTTTTTGTGGCATAAGAAAATGATCAAGGTAAAATTGTTTCAAGTAACATAGTTTTGAGTTTTTGATGGCACTAAAAAAAATTCAGGGTAAAATTATTTCAAATAGGCATAGTTTGGGATTTTTTGTGGCATGTGTAAATAATATATTCCATACTTCTTGTCATCTATAGATTTAGGCCTCTCAGTGTCCCCTTTGTGCAGGTCAAGCATCTCTCATTGTTCGTCCTAGATTTTTATTGTTATTTTTAATAGCTAATAAGTAATTATTGAAATTATCAAGTTTATAAAACCAATTTCATCGTCATGTATAAAGGAACATGTTTGAGATTTAACATTGTCTTATACCCATCATCGTAATTGTAATCGGCAAATTTGGGCCTCTTGGTGTCTTTCACAATATGAAAAGAAGGCATTTTTCCTTTATTGTTCCTGTTTTTTATCGTTCTTTTTAATAACTAACATGTAATTATTGCAATTATCAATCTGTCACAACATTTCATCATATGTTTGAGATTTAATATGGTCCCATACCTGTGGTCCACGTTATCATCCATAGCTTTAGGCATCTCTTCTATTTTGTACAGATTCGCGGTCTCCCCTTCTACGTCCTCGAGATGGTCAACTAAACCACAAGCACCCTCTCCGACTACCACACGGATATTCTTCAATTCCTTACATTCCTTGATCCCTGTATCATTTTTCACCGCATCGTGGTGCCTGAGCTCAAGTTTTTTGAGATGGAGCATTGCTCCTTCTTCAATATTAGGCAGCTTCCAAATCTTCTAGAACTTGAGGCTCGGAAACCCGTCTTTGGCGAATGTCAGACGAGTGCCTAGGAAAGAATTGGCAAACAGCCTGAACGTCCTCAGTTGTGTCAGGAGACCACCCAACTGGGGCATCATGTCTGCTTCCACCTTCGAATCCCGACAGAGTCAAAACCCTGAGCGAGACTGGCAAGAGCTGTTTCTAGCTGGGTTTTTTGAGTATGCCCAGCAGGCAGAGCTCCAACGGGTTGTGATGTTGATCAGCCAGCGACGGTTCCGGGAACGGGCCTATCTGCAATCTCGCAGGCTTGGCCTTTTTCTTGGCTTCATTAGCGGGCTTAGCTTCTTTGGCGGGCTGGGCTTCTTTAGCGGGCTCAGGCTTGATTCTTTCGCAGGTTGGGCTTCTACCACTGGGTTGGCTACTCATGGCTTCTTTCGCGGGCTTGGCTTCTTGGATCACCCCAAAGGTCAAGGGACTGGAGATTGGTGAGCCTGAAGCTAATCCAATCAGCTACTGTTTTTCCTGCAGTGCCTGAGGCGTCCTTATCCGAGTGCTGCAAGAAAAGCTTGAGCGTGGTGAGCGTGGTCAAGTTGTTTATGTGGCTCATCATTGAGTTCTCCTTCACTTCACCGATAACCAGCCCGCTTAAGGTTTGGAGTTGAGTCAAGGCCTTGACATTGTTGCTACAAGCCTTGAGGATGTTCTTCAAGTCGATGTAGAACCAGTTGAGATGTGGGTGCGTCAAGTTCCTTGCCTTCCATGAGGAACTCGGCAGCGCAGTGATGTTGGTTTGCTTTATGTCAAGAGTCTCGAGATGGTGCAGATCTACAACGGCACTCGGGAGCATATCCAACACCGTGGATCTCAATCCTAGGTACCTTAGGAGCACCAGCTTGTGGAGCACACCCTGCAAGGATGGTTTATACACACCCTCCAAATCAAGAACCCTTAGCAAGCTATAGTCAGCCTCGGACGTCATCTTCCTAAGAAACGTGATGATGTCTTTGGTGAGCATGCCTCTCCTCTTGTAGAACGAGAGAAAGGAGCGGATGTGGCTCAAATCAGGGCAGCTGCCACTGCAGATGTCTGACTATGATCGTGTGCTCTGCAAGCCACCGAATCTTAGTTCTTTCTTGCGGTTGGGCCGGAAGCTGTTGTTGCTGGCTGGTTGGGTCACGGTCTTTTGTGTCTTTCGACTCGCTAGTGGCATGTATATGGAGAAACCCCATGCTCATCATGATCGGGCGGATCATGTCATACAGAGGGATTTGCATTTGACAAGCTTTGGGGGATCCATCTGCCCTCCGGCTCACCACGTGGATCACATTCCTATCCGCGAGCTCCAGAATGAATGTCTCTCCCACATCCTCAGGCTGCCTTTTCCTTTCCTTTTCTATGTCGTAACAATGCGAATCCAATAAGCCCTCGGCTAACCACAGCCTCACTAGCCTTCTTGTCGGAATAGGGAATCCTACGGGGAACAAAGCCATGTAGATGAAGCACGGTTTTAGATGAACCGGCAATTTATGGCAACTCAATTTTAGCATATCTAACAATGTCATCTTAGAACCCTCTTTTACCAACGCTGCGCGTTCCTGCTCTCCAGCCTTCGACAGAAACCCACCAAGTAAGGCTATACAGAGCGGCAAGCGAGGACAAATGTTCAGGATATTCTTCTCCTCAATCGAGAGTCTCTGACTATCGAGTACTCCATGCAACTTCCAGGCGAGCATCTTCTGGCTTTCTTCACCGTCCAAGTTTTCTAGCTCGATCGGCCCTGCCCCGTACGTGTTCATGTACTTGGCTATCTTATGGTCCTCAGTCGTGGTAATTATGTGCCCTTGCGAAGAGAGCGGGATGCTCATCGCCAACTCTCGCAACAGTGGCTCGTTGGACGGCTGCACGCCATCCAACACTATGATGAATCTCTTTGTCTGGGCCAATTTCAGGTGCAGCATTTTATTTATCTCCTTGATATCCATGTCCGTCGTTTCCCTCGCTAGCTTCTCAATTTGCTTCAGAATCCTCAACAGGAACTCCCGCTTGTCCATACTAGCCGAGACGCAGACCCAAGCACGCTGCTCATAGTCCATGTACTTCGCTTGGTTGTAGGCAAATCTCGCGAGGATCGTCTTGCCGGCACCTTGCCTGGCCCAAATCGAAGTAGTCCCTTGGATCCATGTCGATTTTGCTTTGATCCGCTCCATTATTTCCTTTTTCTTGGCCTCTACGTTAAAGAAAATAGTTGGCTCGTACTGATCCCAGAAGCCAGTCAGCCTCGCCAATTTTTTGCCTTGCCATGGAACACTAGCATGGGAGGAGGAACTAGCAGGTTCCTTGTCCCTCTTGCCCTCGGCCCCCTCCTTCAAGAACTTCTCATCACACAACCCTTCCATCTTATTCACCAGTATGGACAAGTCCCTCCACAGCTTGTACTTGGAGATGAGCGCGACAAGCGGCCATGTGGCCATGTGGAGGGCCTCATGCCTCTTGCGGGCCTCTCTGAGTTGGAACTTGTCGATGAAGTCCTCAGCGTAGTACATGGTTCGGAGGAGCCGCCCCGACCACTCCGTGGTTTGGGACGGTCTGTATTGAGCGGAAACGAAGTCTTGGATCGTGGCCCTCCCCGACCACAAGCTGTAACTTTTTCATCAGCTTCTCTTTTATGTTTTTTATTTATTTTTCGGCTGAGAAGACAAGTATAATTTATCTTATTTATTTGGACTCCACAAAAATCTGTCGATAGATGAAACATAAATCATGGATCAACTAAGCCCTCTCGGGGGCTTGCTTAAGAATAAGAAAGAGGAATCTGAGTGAACGGTTCTAATTTTCCTGGATGTCCAACTGATGTTTTCTGCAATCCTTTTCTCCACCAAATTGTGAGGTTATCTTATCATATTAGGGTGTGTTTGCTTAAATGAAAGTATTTTTTTGGAAAGTGTTTTCCAAACTTACTGCTGTTTGTTTCTCCAAAAATAATTTGGTCAATGGAAAATACTTTCTGGTCAACAAAAATATTATATTTTATTTTAGGAAAATGAATTCTCGTGCGTGGGAAGGGGAAAACATTTTCCCTCTTTATTAAGTCTTTAGGTCATTCCTTTTTATTAGGTCAAATGTTATTTAATTATTTTCCAAATGCCATCCAAACGCTTGAAAACATTTTCAATCACGTATCACCAAACACAAGAAAACTAATCATTTTCATGAAAAATGATTTCCTGAAAAACATTTTCTAAAAATGGTACGATTTCTGCAAAACAAACGCACCCTTACTTTGTTCCCTTTTTCATATTCACGACTTTTATGTTTTGCTGCTATGTTGTCAACGGGCATCTAGTTCAAAGCTAAAAGCATACAAACCTTCACTATTTGTTCCAAATTTGGCATACAAAATTGGCTGGCCAGTAGGTTTATGTGCATTTTCCTTTGCTGGAATTAGTTATAACTTCAAGTTCTAAATTCAGTTATAGTTTGTGAAGAGCTAACTATTCAGCTTATCATCATGCCTTCTTGATAGTTTTTTGTTGCGGCACCCTTAAGATTAAGTCTGTGAAATTTCCATCTTTTCACCCCCTTTGAAGTTCTATGAATAGTGAAGCATTTCTTTTTTCCATTGACAAATTGGGAAACCGCTTTTTTTATTTAACACCTTATTTCCTGTGGTTGTGTTCTCTCACAGGTCAAGAAAGAGATTGCAGAATTGTCTCTACAACGAGACCTTGTTCAGTCTGAGGTTGAGGATTTGCACCGATTGGTTGTGGATCACAAACCTTCTACTGTATGAGTAATTTTACTTTTTTGTATTTCTTGATGGTTTTGCTGTCCTCAACAAATAACACCAATTATTCTTTAATACAATCTTCTGATGATTTAATAATTCAGGTGGATGCATGCAGCGAGGTTCATGGGAATTCAAGAGCCTGATTTCAGATACTCGAAACCGAGCAGATAATGAATTTGTGGATGTTGGCATCAGAATATTTGATTTGCGTCAGTATTCAGATCGACACAGTAGGAGTGATTCAGACGGACATATAATCCACATTCCTGACTTTGAAGAGAACTCATCATCTGACACCTCTTCACTGCTCTCAATTCGCTTATCTCTGACACCTCTTCCTGACTTTGAAGAGAACTCATCATCTGACACCTCTTCACAGGTCAAGAAAGAGATTGCAGAATTGTCTCTACAACGAGACCTTGTTCAGTCTGAGGTTGAGGATTTGCACCGATTGGTTGTGGATCACAAACCTTCTACTGTATGGGTAATTTTACTTTTTTGTATTTCTTGATGGCTTTGCTGTCCTCAACAAATAACACCAATTATTCTTTAATACAATCTTCTGATGATTTAATAATTCAGGTGGATGCATGCAGCGATTACCCTAAACTTCGTATGCGAGGTTCATGGGAATTCAAGAGCCTGATTTCAGATACTCGAAACCGAGCAGATAATGAATTTGTGGATGTTGGCATCATAATATTTGATTTGCGTCAGTATTCAGATCGACACAGTAGGAGTGATTCAGACGGACATATAATCCACATTCCTGACTTTGAAGAGAACTCATCATCTGACACCTCTTCACTGCTCTCAATTCGCTTATCTCTGACACCTCTTCCTGACTTTGAAGAGAACTCATCATCTGACACCTCTTCACAGGTCAAGAAAGAGATTGCAGAATTGTCTCTACAACGAGACCTTGTTCAGTCTGAGGTTGAGGATTTGCACCGATTGGTTGTGGATCACAAACCTTCTACTGTATGGGTAATTTTACTTTTTTGTATTTCTTGATGGCTTTGCTGTCCTCAACAAATAACACCAATTATTCTTTAATACAATCTTCTGATGATTTAATAATTCAGGTGGATGCATGCAGCGATTACCCTAAACTTCGTATGCGAGGTTCATGGGAATTCAAGAGCCTGATTTCAGATACTCGAAACCGAGCAGATAATGAATTTGTGGATGTTGGCATCATAATATTTGATTTGCGTCAGTATTCAGATCGACACAGTAGGAGTGATTCAGACGGACATATAATCCACATTCCTGACTTTGAAGAGAACTCATCATCTGACACCTCTTCATTGCTCTCAATTCGCTTATCTCACTCCAGGCAAAATAGCATATGTCCGGAGGACAGTGGAGACTACACTGATGAAATTTCCGAAGACTTTTGCAGAGATGTACGCTCCATTGAGATGGAAAGGCCAAACTCGAACTGCCGTGGCAATGGTGATGTGTCATCAGTGGAGGAGAAGGAAGGCATCTCAGACTATATCGTGGTTGAGGAAGGTCACGAGGAAAAAGAGAAATTGGAATCACCAACTTTTGAGGAAACTAGACAATTGGACAGTGTTCCTCAAGATGAGGTAGAACTTTCTCTTGAAAAAGTTCGGTGACGCAGGAGAAAGAGTTACCTACATCCAGAAGTTTGAAGCTAGTTAGGAGTAAAAGTAGTGAGTCAAGTCTCGTCAATATTTAATTTTTAATCGAGGAGATGGAGACAAACCATCGCACACCTCTCTTCGAGACAAAAAAAGAATGCCCTGGAAGACCCGAGGGATGTAAGAGAAAGTTCCTTCACTGAAGTATGGGTCCCAAGAAAGTTTGTGTGTTTTTACTTCAATTAAACTTGATTGTGCAATTTAATATCTTGAGTGTTATTGTCATTTTAAGAATTTTAGGATGAACTCAAAAAGTATTTTATAGGCTGCCCTATCATTTTAGCTAATATGAAATCAAGTTAGGTACCGAAAGAACATTAGTCTTAGGATTAACGTAATCAAGTCTCCGTTTCAATATCTCTGATTGCGCAAAAAGTGAGACACTTTTCCATGTCTCACATGCTTTCTAGTTGATCTAAATAGGCTAATGACAACTCATCATGTAGAAATTCACATAGGATCAATTGAATAAAAATCGAATATTCAATGTTATGTGAGCTATGTATTTAGGAGAGTCCATGCTTGTGACGGATGAAATCATTTGAGAGGTTAGCAAATGATGGTCCATTCAAGATCATCATCTATATGAACCATTCGGTTCACTTGATAAGCAAGTCCTCTAAAGCTATTTCCCTCCCTACCAAGGGATACGTCACGACAGCGAGTTATTATGCTTTGTCCATATCAAAGAATGTCATATCTCTGCCATCTGGTTTAAACATTCAGGTGTGACACCCCATGACTCAAGCGGATGCAAGTTATTAGGGTTTGGCCCACGTAGGTCTTCTTTTACATTGTGTTTGAAAACATAATATGGACAGGGTACAGAAGCTGTGGTTTGTAGATGTTTAAGGTTTGTTAAATATTTTGAATTAGAAACTTTTGATTTGTCTAAAGATAGCTTTCCCGTGTACATATATTTGATGACCGATGTAGTGACATTGCCCAATCATGGTTTTAGCTATATGAGTCTTGTCATATGTAAACGTGGACATGCAAATAAGTTTGGAGTACCATTCGCTTAAATAAAAAGTGCTTTGAAATTTAGAGAACTTAGTGTTTGGTTATTATTGTAAGATATGTATTTGGAGAACCTGTGTACAAATAGTTGATGACCGATGTAGTGATATTGCTTAGCCATGGTTTTAGCTATATGAGTCTTGTCCTACATAAATGTGGACATGCAAATAAGTTCGGAGTACCATTCATTTAAATATAAAGTGCTTTGAAATTTGGAAAACTTAGTGTTCGGCCTCTAGTGTTAGACATGTAAGTTCTGTCAACATACATACATTTTTCACAGTGTGGACTCTTTTGATTGATAGGTACATGATGTAAAACCAACTGTGGTTGCACCTATGAAACTTGTTAAGAATGTTGGCTTGGATCCAATTGAAGATGATACGGTAGTTTCTTCGGAATGGTTTTCACATTTCAAAAACTTGCAAAAAGGAGACCGTCAAATTGTGGAAGGAACGCAATGTCTCATTAGTTCACAGGAACTACTTTTTCCTTCTGTCCAAAGGTGATCCAACAGATTCTATCTACATAGAGGTAGAGCTCAGGAGGTTGTTGTTTCTTAGGGATAAATCTGCTAGTTGTAATCATCCTCTGGAAAATGATTTGACCTTGACTGCTGCTTCGAGGAACTGAATTCAAATTATATGAAACACTCGCTGCTTTTGCCAAATTGATAGTAGGAACATTGTAAGTCTGGGATGTGCTGAACAGCATACAAATTCTTCATCGGGAGAGGCAGATCCTCACTAAGTAGTTGCAGAAGAAGCTCACCAGGAAAGATATAGAGATGCTCTTCCAAACTTGGGGGATTGGTTTGAATACAAAGCATAGAAGATTGCAGTTAGTCCACCGATTGTGGTACCGCACAGAAGATATGGACCATATGGGCAATAGTGCCAAAATTGTCCGAGGCTTGTTGGTTTTGTTCAGCTAGAGGAACCTTCCAAGGAGATGTTTGGCCTCAACTTTACCCCTTGCCTATCAAGCACAAAATTTCGAAAGTGGAAAAGCACCGTGATGTCTTTCTTGAGAAGCCTTTTGTTTTAAATAGTTTTACTTTTGTATAATGGCGACAAAATTGTTCCTCCAACCTTTTGAGATGGTATGACTTCTTTCTAACTAATAATATATATGTGATTTAGATGCAGGTCATTATACAAAAGCTTTGTAATTTGCTCATGATCAAATGAAGGCTCGCCAATCCTTTGACCTCTAGACTCTTCAAAATAAGTATCAGCGCCTGATTGATGTTAATTAGACTAATATATAATGTTACTATATCTTCCATCCTCTCATGCTATTTTTTATTTAAAACCATGTGGTTGATTAAATTAGTTTGTGAGCTCTTGACTCATGTGGCATGCGCGCATTAATTGTGACTCCTAAACTTCATTTTAGTCATTTTATTTTATTTTTCTCTCTCATGCTTTTCTGACCTCATTGAATTGACTATATACTGACTTAGATGCTTAAGATTGAAGAAAGAATATCTTGCATTGGGTAAATAACATCATGTCAATATAACATATGAGATAATAGTTACATGAAAGTATTTATTCGCACACGAAAGAAGAGGGGGAGGGGGGGGGATGATGGCACATATACATATGTCCAACTCCAAAGATCATTGTAGTGGCTTGTATTCAAGGAGAAGCATCCTCGTCCTCATCACAGACTGTAGGAAACAAGAAACCACCAAATATGTAAGCTTCAAACACACAAGGATACATGCAGAGATTTCCTGATGGTACTCCTACCAATGAAAAGAAAGCAACATTGTAGATTTGTTCCTACATGCTTCTTTTCTTAAAATATGATATAATACGGAAATGATAGGTCTTAATTATTATCTATTCTTCAATGTTTCGTAGGTGAGCTATGTAAAAGGCTCAGTCGACATGCATCAGCTATAGGGAGTAACATTGGTTCCAAAGGTTACTTTTGGATCCAACGTTGGGTTCCACAAAGACCTAATGACATTGCCCACATGATTTGGTATTGTGATAGGAAAAAGTATGAATGTAGACTTATTTCTAAGAGTTATCTAATTAATTACAGTGTAGAAATTGTATGAAAATTTGTGTTCTTATGTAGAACTCACTGTGGACATACATAGATGCTTCTTATGCATTGACTAGATATGGTAAAACGAATCAAGAAAATATTACCTTAACAAAAATCACAATTGTTCATTAACTACTAGTAAATAATTTTTGAGATTATTAAGTCAAACAAAATTTTCGACATCCTACGTAAAAAACATAGTTGAGATTTATTATTATACCATACCTATCGTCATCGTCCGTGGATTCAGGCGCCTCGGTCTCTGTGTTGTACAGATTCGTCTTCTCTCTCGTTTCCCCGTCGAGACGGCCAACAAAATCTGGAGCATGCTTTTTGAATACCACACGTAAATTCTCCAATTCCGTACAGTAGTTGGTCCCTTCAACAGTTTTCAAGCGCTCGAGATGCCTAAACTCGAGTTGTTTGAGATGTTGCATTGCTCCGTGTTCGATAGTCACCTTCTCAAGCTGAGGCAGCTTCCAAATCTTCAAGATCATGAGGCTCGGAAACCCATCTTTGACGAACCTCATCCTTTCGCATAGGAAAGAATTGGCCAAGAGCCTGAATGTCCTCAGGTTTCTCAAGAGACCACCCAATCGAGCCATCATGTCTATTTTCACCATTGAGCCCGACAGAGTCAAAACTCTGAGCGAGTCAGGCAAGAGCTGTGTCCAGATGGGTTTATTGAGTTGGCCCAACAAGTAGAGCTCGGACAGGTCGTGATGTCCTTCAGCCAACGACAGTTCCGGTAACGGGCCTATCTGGGATGGCTCGGGCTTAGGATCTTTGGTGGGCTTGGGTTCTTCGGCGGGCTTGGCTTCTTTGGGCTTGTGTTCCTCAGCAGGCTTGGCTTCTTGGATCACCCCAAAGGTCAAGGACTGGAGATTGGTGAGCCTCAAGCTAATCCAATCGGCTACTGTTTTTCCTGCGGCGCCTAAGGTGTCCGTATCCAAGCATTGCAAGAAAAGCTTGAGCTTGGTCAAGCTGTTCATGTGGTCCGTCATCAAGTTCACCGTCGCTTCACCGATAACCAGCCCGCTTAAGGTTTGGAGTTGAGTCAAGGCCATGGCATTGTTGCTACAAGCCTTGAGGATCTTCTTCAAGTCGATGTAGAACCAGTTGAGATGCAGGTGCCTCAATTTCCTCGCCTTCCACAAGGAACTCGGCAGCGAAGTGATGTTGGTGTGCTTTATGTCAAGAGTCTCGAGATGGTGCAGATCCGCAACCTCGCTCGGGATCGAGTCTAACACCGTGGATCTCAATCCTAGGTACCTTAGGAGCACCAGCTTGTGGAGCACACCTTGCAAGGATGGCTTATACACACCCTCCAAGTCAAGCACCCTTAGCAAGCAATGGTCAGTCTTGGACATCATCTTCCTAAGGAACGTGCTGATGTCCTTGGTGAGCCTACCTCTCCTCTGGTAGAATGACAGAAAGGAGCGGACGTGACTGAGGTTCAAATCGTGGAAGCTGCCGCTGCGATTGTTTGGGACTATGTTCGTGTGCTCTGCAAGCCACCGGATCCTAGCTCTCTCCCGTGGTGTGGCTAGCAGCTGTTGTTGGCTGGTTGGGTCGCGGTTGGTACTGTCTCTCGACTTGCTACCGGTATGCATGTGGAGGAACCCCACGCTCATTGCATTCGGGCGGATCGTGTCATACAGAGAGGTGAGCATTTGACAAGCTTTGGGGGATCCGTCTGCCCTCCAACTCACCACATCGATCACGTTCCTATTCGCAAGCTCCAGAATGAAACTCTCTCCCACATCCTCGGGCGTCCTTTTCCTTTCTCTGTCACAGCAATGTGAATCCAATAAGCCCTCAGCCAACCACAGCCTCACTAACCTTCTTGTCGGAATTGGGGATGCAAGGGGGAACAAAACCATGTAGATGAAACACGGTTTTAGATGGACCGGCAATCTATGGTAAGTCAATTGTAGAAGATCCGATAATTCCATCTTATAATCACTTTTCACCAACTTTGCGCATTCATTCTCTCCAGCATTGGACAATAACCCACCGAGTAAGGATATACAAAGCGGCAAGGCAGGAAACTGGTTTAGGATATCCTCCTCCTCTTTCGTGAGGCTCGGAACATGGGGTACTCCATGCAACTTTGTAGCAAGCATCTGCTGGCTTGCATGAGTGCTCAATTTTTCTAGCTTTATTGGCTTTGGCTCTGGCTCTGGCTTTGGCTTTGGCTTGGCTGTATTCATGATCCTGGCTATCGTATCGTATTGAGTCGTGGTAATTATGTGGCCCTCCGTGGAGAACGGGATGGTCATCATTAGCTCTCGCAAAAGTTGCTGGTCGGACAGTCGCACGTCATCCAACACTATGAGGAACCTCTTCGTCTTGGCCAATTTCTGGCACAACATCTTCTTTATCTCGTTGAAGTCCATCAAGTCCTTCGCTAGCTTGTCCACTTGCTTCAGTATCTCGAACAGGAACTCCTGCTTGTCTGCGCTGGCCGAGACGTGGACCCAAGCTCGCAAATCGAAGCCCAGGTCCATCGCTTCCCTGTAGACCGATCTCGCAAGGAATGTCTTGCCGGAGCCTTGCTCGCCCAAAATTGAAATCCCAAAGACGTCCTTCGACTCCGCTCCCTCCCTGATCCGCTCCACAATTACCTTTTTCTCAGCCTCGCGACAGATGGAGTTCATTAACCCTTGCCGATCCCAGGAACTAGTCAGTCTCGCCAATTTTTCTCCCCCAAATGGGGCACTAGCATGGGAGGAGGAACTATTATGTTCCTTTTCCCCCTTGCCCCCGGCCTCCTTGTCTGTCAAGTACTGATCCTGACACAACTCCTTCATGGCCTTCACCATATCGGACAAGTCCCTCCACAGCATGTACTTGTGGACGAGCGCGGCGAGCGGCCTCGGGGCAACGTATGGGGCCTCCTCCCTCCCGCGGGCCACTTTGAGGTGGAACTTATCGAGGATGTCCTCAGTGTCGTACATGGTTTGAAGAAGCCGCCATGACCACTCCGTGCTCTGATACGGTCTGTCTCGAGTGGAAAAGAACACTTGGATCATGGCTAGCTTTGCCTTAGCGTCCTTCACGAGGGCTGCCATCGGGAAGCACTCAACACACTCCGAACGATGGAGAAGGATCTCTAGTTTTTGCGACACGACCTCAACGGCCGCTTCAGCGGCCATCGTGTAGCTTCTGCTGTCGAATGCAGCCATGGCTAGTCAATATGTTTGTTTCGAGCGAGAATGTTCGTTTGTTTGCTTGGATTGAATACTCTGCAGGGACATATTATTCCTTCTCTATCTATATATATATTCTTCATTTTCCTATGCTTTTCGGGGAAAAGATTATCAAAAAAGTCCTAAGCTTATTATAATTGCACTAATTTAGTTCCAAACACTCTTTTTCCCAATTTAGTCATAAATCTTTTGCAATTGTGTCAATTTAGTCTATCTGACCAATTTTGGCCAGCCAGTTTTGGCTAACATGGATGCCGACCCAGCCAACCAAAGATTACGTTTACCAAAATTAACCAGATTGACTGGATTGACACAAATGCAAAATGTTTAGAATTAAATTGGTAAAAAAAAATTTAGTATTGAATTGGCACAATGGCAATGGGTTTATAATTTTTTTGGTAATTCTCCCATTTTCGAGTATGGCCTCTCTTGTGCAACAAGTTTTGTAAGTGCTTTATTTTTGGCCGAAAGCTCTGTAAATTCTTTGCTTGTGCAATTTTTGACCGTGAGATAAGAGAAAGTATTTGTCAAAATAATTATTATAAAAATAAAATTAATCAGAGAAAGTTCTTTGCTTGTAAATTTTTTTTTTTGGTTGAAAGCTCTGTAAATTCTTTGCTTGTGCAATTTTTGACCGTGAGATGGAAAAAAGTATCTGTCAGAATAACTATGATAATAATAAAATTAGTCAGGCAAAGTTCTTTGCTTAGCAAATTCATTCTTCATTTTTTTTTTGTCAAAAGCATTGTAAATTCTTTGCTTGTGCAATTCTTGACCGTGAGATGGAAGAAAGTATCTGTCAGAATAATTATTATAAAAATAAAATTAGTCGGGTAAAGTTTGTTTGTAAATTCTTTCTCTTTGTTTTTGGTTGAAAGCTTTGTAAATTCTTTGCTTGTGCAATTCTTGACTGTAAGACGGGAGAAAGTATCTGTCAGAATAATTATGATAAAAATAAAATTAGTCAGGTAAAGTTCTTTGCGTTGTAAACTCTTTTCTTTTTTTGGTCGAAACCTTTGTAAATTCTTTGCTTGTGCAATTCTTGACCGTGAGACAGGAGAAAGTATCTATTAGAGTAATTATGATAAAAATAAAATTATTCAGGTAAAGTTCTTTGCTTGCGAAATCTATGTGTCCCTTATTATGGCAACATTACACATCCATCTTAGGATTCCTTCTTTGCTCTCAAGCATGAAAATAATTAATTCCATCGTCACAGTGGGATTAGGAGTTGCAGAGATAATCGAAAGGGCCAATATCACCAAAAATCCCAAATCAATACATCCATGCCAAATTTACCTAGAAATAATTTTTGTGTCACAAAAACTTTCAAGTTGGTATAACATACCACATTTACCTCAAATTAATTTTTGTATCATAAAAGATCTTAAATTAGTATACTCCCCGCCACATAACCCCAAACTGATATATTCATGTGATATTTATAGTAAATGTGTTAAATATAAAATTATTTGGGGGTAAAAGTGACATGGGTGCACTAGTTTAGGGGTAAATGTAGATTAGGTGTACTAGTTTGAGACTTTTTTTGATATAAAATAATTTGGGTAAATGTTGTATGGGTACACCAGTTTGGGGGTAAATGTGGCACAAATATAATAATTCAGGAGTTTTTGTGATACAAGAATTAGTTAATAATTTTGGCATGAGTCTACCAATTTAGAATATTTTGTTATATTAACCCTAATAAAAAATGGCTCATAAAAAATTTAATGTTTTAATGAAGTTGCACCAACCTTAAAATTTAATGTTTACAGGCGTAATATCTCGTATGACATATCAAACACGCATCGAGCGAGAACACTTAATCAACTAATTGGATAATCGAAATCATGCCAACAGCTATATGTCAAGCCTTCGTTGCAAAGGAGAGTTCCCCGGTAAATAGAGAGGAACACCTGTCAAGCTTCTCACTTCAAGCTCAAAATAAGAACCACCAATTTATTGTATCAACGGGAAATTAGTAAAAAGCTAAATGCCGGCAGGTGATCAATGTGTCTTCTTTCTATAATCTATGGCGATCGAATGAGAACATTCGTTGGTTTATCTTATCTTAAATAGGATACTAAAACCAATGTAAAGAAAATCATTACATTTTCCAGATTTATGCAATTTGCCTTGATGGAGATACACAATGCTCGAAAGTTTTAGGATTTAATACCTGATTTTACGAACATTACGATTCAATCGCACCTCAGCTAGACTTCAATATGCTTAGGGAAGTGACCCCGTGCTTCTACATATATCATCGACTTGGCCATAAACATATTTGCTCAAAGAGTATTTATTATGATGTCGATATTCTTATCAAATGACGTGCTCATGTAAAGTACGTCAATATTACCTCATCATCACATTTTACATATTACATGGTATAAAGGTTACCATGTCGGGTGTGCAGGGTCGTGTTTTCTATGTTTGTTGTTTTACATTTTGTTCATTGTGTTTCTATGCTTTTCTTCAGGCGGGTCGCCTCTTCTTTAGATTGATTCTTAAGCCAAATCTTGACCGAGGGACAAGAAAGCATCTGGTGCTTTCCTCGTTGATAGGTTAAATAATTAATAAGCCAATCAAGATTTGGATTTTGCTAAAGTCCGGATTCAAAGATGAGAGAAGGGACATTATGATGCATTCTATTTCAAGTATAATGACATGGCAAGTGCCACAATTTGCGTAGGATCCACACTCGAGTGTCATCACTTTTTTTATCACTTAAGTGCCATGATTTCTTCTTTTTGATCATTTGAATGTCCTGACTTCTAAAATAGCATTTACTTGAGTATCATAACTTTCAATTGGCCATTTAAGTACCATAACTTTTAAAAAAGATTCATCACAAGTGTTATGTAGTCGAATTTTTGGCACTTGTGATGAATCTTTTTAAAAGTTATGGCTTTTTTTACAAGTCAAGAGATTCAATTGATTGAAAAAAATGTTATTTCACTCAATTAAGTGCCTTTAAAAGTTAGGAAAAATAACACAAATGATTCCTGAACTTTGAGAAAAGTGTAAGTGAGTAACTTAAATGTATTTGTAATCTCTATTGTAGTGTATTTCTATGCTGCTCTTCTCATGAACATAGATCACCCCGCTTAGACCATATAAATCTAATGTTTGATATATATCCTTATTCCATTTATTTTATTATTCGATTGTTTGTTTCCCACAACAATATTATTGTCAAAATTTTTATTTTGTGACGGTTACTTTGTTTAATTTATCACTTCATTGTGTTCTACAATTACCATGTCAACTGGTAGATCACCCTTTTGTCGGGAGAAACTATTTGAAAATGAAGAGTGAACGATGATTCAACAAGGAAACACCGGTCAACGACATCAGTGAATGAGATACGTAAGAATGAGGAGCACGTACATGATATGCAATTGCATACTCTCCACGTGATAGCGACCATGAGAATATATTTCAATCTTTCATGAATTCATTACCTTTAGGTGCATGACTACGCAGTAGTACAAAAAACATCCCACCATAATATGATATCGATATTTTTTAAATCCAATCAAGTGTGCCACTTTAACGGTCACAACTCAATTAAATCCTTGAAAATCACTCATACTAGGGATATTGTCTTTATATCTCACACTCACTATATACATGTAATTTTAGACTTAATTACAGAGAGGGCATTTATCATCAAAATCACATGTCATGCCAATCACATTACTTTATTCATTGATACATACTGGTTCTTATACATGCTAACAATGAATCATGCTCTCCAAACATCCTTTATGTGATGATATACATATGAGCTAACATTTGTATTTCCAAAATTATAGGGAAATATATGAAAAAAATATACAAATTATCCCTAAAATATATATGTATTTTTAGGGTTCCATATGTATTTTCGTATCCTTAAAAGCATCAAAGATATAAAATAAATATATCATAGTGTAGAGAATTTCCATACGAGCAAGTTGGTACCAAGAACGTGCCGATCGGAGACCGGACGCTGTGCCAAAGTGCACGACGCGTGTAATGCACGCGCTGGCACCGCCAGTTTGATCGGGTCTGATCGGTTCGACTAGTCAACAATTGATCCAACTGGTTTGATCGATTTGGTCAACGGAACCAAGTCGGATCTCGAATTGGGTCAAACGAGGTGGGGTCAACGATCAACCAGGGTCGCCTGTTGACGTCATCATGACACGTGTCATGCATAGTAAGGCAATGACATGTAATGTCATCGTGACATCACCAAGGACATATGGCACTCGGGGTTGACATGTGTCATGCTTGCGGTGACACATGTCAACGGATGACATCATGCATGCGGTCATCCAGTCGCTAAGGCAGTTCATGCGTTGTGCGTGGCAATGCATGACGTCACTCTCCTGCAGCTCCTAGGTGCATGCTAGCACATGGCGGTACATCTGGCTAGGGATGTCAAGAACCGAACCAAAGCAAAAATTAGAAACCGAACCAAATTTTCGATTCGATTCGGTTTTTTGTTTGGTTTGGTTAACCGAATCAAACCGGAATTCTTAATAAAAATTGAACAATCTCTCTTGTTTACCTAAATTCCAATAAGCAAAGTAAAAATAGGAAAATAAAAAAACCGTCCCGAACCGAATTGAACTAAATCACATTTTCGGTTCGGTTTGTATTTGGTTCGGGACGGTTTCGGTTCGGTTCGGTTTGGTTTTTCCAAAAAACCGAAGAAAAACCGAACCGAACCAAACTATTTACACCCCTACATCTAGCCTCTACCAAAGCCATGCCACCTATCAAATTCTTCGTCTTGATTAGAGTAGTTCAAATATATGATCAAAATTTACTTTCACTAGACAAAAAGTTACAAAAACACCCTAAATGATTCAAGAACGATCCGAATTGAAAACGCTCGTGTGGGAGTGTCCGATTGCCGCCGGAGGTGCGCTACCCACTGATGCGCTCGTCTCACCAAGACGAATCCGATTATGTAATCAAAATCAAGTTTCAATGGATAAAATTTCGAAGGACAAGCTAAATCCAACAGCTTGATTTCTAGGCTATGTTGGCTTTGATATCATATGTCGTCCATTCTAAATGACATTCCTGGATAAACATAGTTAGAAACTCGAACGTAATAACTAAGAAAGAGGAGATTTGTATACATATTTTCAAATCCATCGATCTTAATGCTAAATGACATCGATCAAATCCATAGATGTTATAACTGTTCAAATTATCGAATCCACAGATTTGAACGTAATAACTGTTCAAATTATCTCTGCTTGAAGCTCATTATCCAAAGAATCCTCTGAATGACATTGATCGAATCCACAGATTTTTGGCACTTATGGTGATTTTTTTTGAAAATTTATGGTATTTAAGTGAACCTTTTTTTAGAAGTCAAGAGACTCAATTGATTGAAAAAAAGTCATGTCACTTAATTAAGTGCCTTTAAAAGTTAGGAAAAATAACACAAATGATTCCTGAACTTTGAGAAAAGCTAAGAGTAAGTGAGTAACTTAAATGTATCTGTGATCTCTATTGTAGTGTATTTCAGTGCTGCTCTTCTCACGAATATAGGTCACCTTGATTAGACCATGTAAATCTAATGTTTGATCTATATCCTTATTCCATTTATTTTATTATTCGATTATTTGTTTTCCACAATATTATTATTATCAAAAATTTTATCTTGTGACGGTTATTACGTTTAATTTATCACTTCATTGTGTTCTACAATTGCCATGTCAACTGGTAGATCACCCTTTCGTCGGGAGAAACTATTTGAGAATGAAGAGTGAATGATGATTTGACGAGGAAACACCGGTCAACGACACCAATGAGATATGTAAGAATGAGGAGCACGTACATGAACAAGAAGATAGCAACTTCAAATGAGGCAAACCAAGGAAAATGAAAAAAAATCTAAATGTACTAATTGCAAGCGAATGAATTGGGTAAGTTACAGCAAATCCAATAGGCATTTGAGCTCGTTGGTCTACCCAACAAGATAGACAATTAGTTGAAAAAAAAAGCCATAGCCATCCCAAGAACACCTCAAACCCCTTAAACCTTAAAAAACAACTTACTTCGAGCTAATCTTCCAATAAATAACCTAACTGGAGCCTGAAAAAAGTTAAGAAAAGAAAGCAGAATGAGATAAGAAGCTCTGAATTCTCAGGGCTGTTGCTAAGCATCCATGTCTTGGAAAAATGTTAGATAATATGAAAAATAATGATAATTGTTGAAAATCTATTAAAAAATGACAAATAAAATCGGCATGCAAGTACTATCTTTAAGGATAATACCGCCCCTCATAGTACAAAACTCAATGCGTAAGGCTTCATCGCTATCCTCTCAAGATACAACGGACTTTATTCTATGCTCCGCACTGAATATTAGAATGAATATGAACAACGTTATGTATATAACCGAGCAAAAAGCAAAAGGAAAGATATGAGAATCCAATAGAAGAAAAGGAGAGATATGAGAACTCAAAAAAAGATTATGGTCCGAAGTTTAGTTTATATTCAAACAAAAGGAGTCATTAAAAAACTATTACAAATCCGTTGTAAAATAATTGAGGATTATTAAGGAATAAAACATACGTCACAAAACCGTTACAAAGTTTGACCATCATAAAATGTCACAAAACCATTTTATATTAATAATAGATAAAAACCACTACACATTGATAACAGTAAAAAAACCGTTACAAAAATAAATAGCTTTCAATATTTCAAAACTAGTGAAATATTTAATATCATGTACCCAGCATCAACAAGAACCTTCTCTCTTCTGGCCAATTCAATGTCCTCATCGACCATCATCTTCACCAACTTCTCAAACCCAACCTTGGACTTCCAACCCAACACCTTCTTGGCCTTACTCGCATCTCCTTTCAAGTTGTCGACCTCCGCCGGTCTAAAGTATCTCTTATCGATCACCATATGGTCTCTCCAATTTAGCCCCACATACTCAAACGCCATATCCAAGAATTCCTCCACCGCGTGCGACTCCTCCGTTGTGATCACATAGCCGTCTGGCTTCTCTTCCCGCAGCATCATCCACATTGCCTCCATGTAGTATTACATGAATGATTCTAAACTCTATTTATAGAGCAATTCCATTTAATCAGCATGACAACTGCCTTAGAAGATAGCTCAAAGACAGTTAAATTGTTTTAAGCTTTTGTTAGCCACTGATTTGACTAAGCAAAGCTTTTCTTATTCAACTTGAATGCTGGATATTCTTCAACAACTTTCCATCATTTTCCAGCCGAAAGTTTCTTGCTTCTCACGTAATTCTAGGTTCTCTAGTTTGGACTAGAGATTTCTTCAATAAATGGATCATTTTTCAACATCCTCATCCTCCGAATGCAATACAAGAATGAACCACAAACATTACTATTTTGGAAAGCATACTATGGACAGACCATTGCTTTCTTTGTACAAATGAGAAATGATGGCCAGTGCAGTGATATGCGCAGCTACGGTTTTAGCCTACGTAAGTCTTGTCAAACTTAAATGTGCACACGCAAGTAAATTTGGAGAACCATTGACTTGAATATAGAGTGCCTTGATATTTGAAAAACATATTAAGGGCCTGTTTGGTAATACTCCCGGAAACAATCGATTATGTTCTTTTGTTCTTAGGAACAGATTTGGAATATGAATCCGTTTGGTAAATTTTTTGTTCCTAACAACAAATTTGTTTCGAGGAATAGATTTGAAGTAAAATCGAGAATAAAAAAAAAGTTGCTTCTCGCTCCTGGGAATAATTTTGAGAATCAATTTTGCTATCTCTCTTTTTTCCCTTCCATTTCTTCTTCTTCCTCCTCCCAACCCACCGCCACCCATTGCCCCCCAAACGCATTTCTATTCCCGAAATAAAAATTTTAAACGGTTTATCAAACACTTTAAATACTCAGAATTGTTCTCACGAGTAAAATAAAAAAAAATCATTTCTGATCAAAAATTATTTTCAGGAGTAAAATTGTTACCAAACAGGCCCTAAGTGTTCAGGAACTCATGTTAGATAGCTTTGTCTACATACACGCATTTTGCTTAGTGTAGCCTGTTGTGATAGATAGGTACAGCATATAAAACCACATGTCATTGCGTTGACAAAACATGCTATGGTGTTGTCTTGTTTCCAATTGAAGATGATAGAAGAAGTCCTTTGGAATAGCTTTTGTGAGATTTTGTAGGATTAAAACTAACTGTTCTAAAAGCTTAAGCTGTTAAATAAAAGTGAGGTTTATTATTTAAATATTTTAATACTCCACCTTACACTCAATTTGGTCTTTTACCTAGTACTAAGTGTTGAAATTTAATTAGAGAGATAAATGGGGTCTAGAAAGATTCGAACTCAAGATCTCCAACTTTGATATTATATAAGATTTTTATAGGATTACTTTCGACTATTTTAAAAACTTAAGCTAATAGATGATTGCGTGGTTTAATTTTTAATTAAACTAACATTTCCCCTCATACCAATTGTTGTGATCACATAACAAAAGTCCAATACCTTTACTTGAGGAAATTGTCAAGAGGAAACCCAAATTCGAGCCAATCAATACATCTAGTTGAATCCACTTTTACTCAAAAGCTTAAGTTAATAAATTATGAGTCAATTAGGATATATTAACTGCTTTACAGCACATCAATTCTCCCGTGTAAGATTTCTCTAACACAACTTACTCATATATTCTAACAATCTCCCCCTCATGTGTAAGCTTAGTGTTAAGCCCGCTTCCCCTTATCCTTCTAGCCCAACTTCGTTCTCATAGGTCCACGTTGTTACACCACAATGTCCACTTACCCGAAAACCGCAACCATCGGCTCTGATACCATTTGCGGGACTACAACCAATTGTTCTAAAAGTTTAAGCTGTTAGATGAATGTGTAATTTATTATTTAATTTAAATATTTTAACAGTTTTCGTAATTCAAAAACTTGCAAAAGGAGATCGTCAAAATGTGGAAGGAATGCAATGCCTCGTTAGTTTATAGGGGCTGCTTATTCCTTCTGTTTGAAGGTGATCTGACACACTCTCTACATGGAGGTAGAGCTCAAGAAGTTGTCCTTTTTTGGAGATAAAATTTGCCCGATGTAATCAAGCTCTAGAAGATGGCCAGACCTCGAGCACTGCTTCCTAGTAATGAATTCAAACAATAGGAAATGCTAGCTTCTCTAGTTATATTCATAGTACGAACATATCAAGTCCGAGATTTTATTGTTTTGAACAACCTACAAGATCTTCGTCTTGAGAGGTAGAGGCTCACTAAGCAGTTGCAGAAGAAGCTCACACAAAAGATGCGGACAACATGGCCGACAATGCCAAAATCGTCACAAAGCTTGTTGGGTTTTGTTTAGCCAAAAGAAGCTTCCAAGGACATGTTTGGCCTCAACTTTACTCAGCAATTGTGTACAAAATCTCATCGGTGGAAAAGCACCTTGATGGCATTCTTGAGAAGATTTGTTTTGGATAGTTTTGCTTTTGGAGAATGGCCATCAAATTGCCCTCCAACTATAAGAGATGGTACAACTTTTTTTATAATTGGCATTATATATGTAGTTTAGGGTGAGTTTTTGCAGAAAACTCAATAGTTCTTTTTTTTTTTTTGGTAATATATGATTGAAAACATTTTCAGATGTTTGGACATCATTGGAAAATTATTTTAATCTTGTGACTTTATTTCAAGTAGAAATTTTTTTGAATTTTTAATAATTCTTAAATTTTTTATTTAAAAAATAAATTTTAATTATTTTTACTTTTTTTCTATTTTCTATTTTCTTTTCTTTTATAAAAAATTCAATTTTTGATAATTTTTAATTTTTAATTTTAACAAAAATTCTAATTTTTAATTATTTCTACTCATTTTTTTCTTTTTTCTTTTATAAGAAAAATTGAATTTCTGTTTATTTTTTATTTTTTATTTTCTTTTTTTCTGACTTCCTCCACTGCCAACTCGGCGACGACGGCTTCGGGCGAGCCTCAAGCTTGCTAGTCTTAGTGAAGCCCAAGCTTGCTTGGATCTGGAGGGGCTACAGGCGCCTTGGCGAGGACTTGCTCAAAAACAAAATTTGCATTTCCTTTGGGTCGAAATCGTCAAAAGGGAAATTCCAGAAAATGGAACTCGAGAGCCATCGTGGCCGGTGTCTAGTTTTTCTGTTTTCCAGAAATTGAAGCTGAAAAAAAAAGGCAAGCGAAATTTGGTTTCAGAATATGCAATTGAAAAATTTTCTATTTTGTTCGACGTAGAGGCCATCGGTCTTTTTTATTTATTTTTTATGTTGATCTCTGATTTCGAGTTGAGCTCCGTATCGCTGAATTTCGCGGAATTCGTTCGATTGATCGCTTTCTTAGGGTTTCTCCCGAGAATTTCCCTTTCAGCACGGATCTTTTTAGTTCGTTTTGTTGGTCTCCACCGTTGCTGGACGGACGTGAGTTCATTTTCAATCGACTGGCTTCTTTAGGGTTTTGTGAAATTTGTTTGGAGCGTCAATTGAATTCCATGGGGACGTTCTGACTAGTGGTCGATTGAGGCTGTGGGAGCGAGCACGACCTGGAGGTGATGGTGAGTGAGTTCCTGGAGAATGAAGGAGCGGTGGAGTCAAGTCGTGGTGAAGCAGTGAGTCACTCAGGTCTTTGCAATCTCGTCGATGCATCGGAGAGGGCTGCGATCCTCTCCTAGTTCTGGTGAGGGCAGGCCCTTGCCATGGCTGTGGTGACCCCACCAGCTATGGCCAATGCCCCGCTGCGATGGGGCGGTGGCCACAAGCAGAACTTTTTTTTGTGTTTTCTTTTTTTTTCCCCTCGAATTTTAGCTTTTTCTTTAGCTTGTTTTTTTTATGTAAAAAAAAAGGAAAATGGAAATTAAGAAAAATAAATAAAGGATAAAAATGCCCATGACCAACCTATGAGATAAACCTTTCTTTGACATTGATATTGCCATCTCATGATCTTATTTGAAAGAATGTCAATTTTATATCATTCTTTAATAAAGTAACGACACTTTAAGCTTTTATTTGAAATTTTCTTATTTTTATAATTTCTTTTACCTAGTCAAAAGGACTGAATATTAACGTAGTCCTCAGCGAACCCCAAGTTTCGGGAGGCCTGCAGCTTCCCCAAGAACAGCTTCTTCCGCAGCCCGATCTTGATCCGCCCCACAGCCAGTGTGATCTTACTGGCCACAATATTCTCGGCCGGCCGCGGGGACTCATGGTTGAACAGGATCCCGTTGCGCTCGAACAACTCGTAGGCCTCGCGATAGTTCACGGTGAACCAGTACGCGGCGCACTTGGATGCGACGTAAGGGGACCGCAGGTGCAACGGGGAGGTCTCGGACTAAGACGACGGGGAAGATGTGGAGGTTGATGTTTGGCCTCAACTTTACTCAGTAATCAAGCACAAAATCTCATGGGTGGAAAAGCACCGTGACCTCATTTTTGAAAAGCTTTGTTTTGGACAGTTTTGCTTTTGCAGAATGGCCACGAAATCGCCCTCCAACTCCGACTATCTGAGATGGTATGATTTCTTTATTATTGATAATATATATGTGTGTGTGGGGGGATGGGGAGAGGTTTAGATGCGGGTCATTGAGCAAAAGCTTTCTATTCACCATGAACAGATGAGGGCTTGCAAGTCCTCTCACCGATCTAGGAGGCTGTTCAACATAGCAATTGGCATCTGATTGATGTAATCATAACACTCACATCTAATATTTCCGTTTCTTCCATCCTCTTATATGGTTTGTTGTTTAAAAGCTTGTGGCTGATTAATTTAGTTATTTAGCTCATGACTCATGAGGCATGCGCTCATCAATTGTGACTCCCTAATCTTCATTTAAGCCATCACTTTTTTTTTCACTGGTGCATGTCTTACCTCATTGGACTAAGTGTATGCCGACATAGATGCTTAGGACCAAAGAAAAAGTATCTTGCATTAAATGAATGTCATCACATGATATAATCATTACATAAAATTGTTTATTCACACACCAAAGGACAAAGAAAGGTGGGTGGGCGGACGGGCGGGATATGCACCTACGTTCAGCTCCAAAGGTCATTGTAGGAACGTTTATTCATGGAGAAGTTGTTGCCTCATTCGTCATCACTGTAAAAAACGAGAAACTACTGAATAAGTGAGTTTTACACGTTACATGCACAATTTTCAAATAGTACTCCCATTGGTAAAACAGAAGCAACTTTGTAGAATTGTTCCTATACAAGAAGCTTCTTTTCTTGAACTAAAACATGGTACATAAACGAGAGGTCTTAACTAGTGTAAAAAATCTCATTATCTCTTCTTCAGTGTCTTGTATTTGTCATGTGAGCTAGGTGGAAGGCTTACTTGACATGCGTAAGCTATGAATAGTAAGGTTTGTTCCAATGGTTACCTTTGAACCCAACATTAGGTTTCACAAAGGTTAAATGATACTGCTCCTGTGATTTTGTGCTATTTAGTAGGACTCACTGTAGCCTTCATAATTTCTTATCTGATAAAATCAGTCCTTGTTTTTAATCACTAATGAGAAACCTTCAAATCTGTGAAAACATTTTTCATCACCTTGTGTAAAGATCATGCTCCATACATTCCGTTGTCATCCACAAATTTGGGCCTCTTGGTATCCTTTTCTACGTGTGGATAGGGCATCTGTCTTGTTTTTGTCGCTAATTTTTTTATCGTTCTTTTTAATAACTAATAAGAAATTATAGAAATTATAAAGTTTATAAAAACAATTCCATCATCATGCGTAACGAACATATTTGAGATTAAATTTTTTCTCATACCTGTTGGGGTCATCCATAGATTAGGGTGTCTCCTTTTCAACGTACAGATGGAACATCTCTCCATTTTTGTCCCTAATAATTATCGTTCTTTTTAATAACTAATAAACAATTACTGAAATTATCAATCTATAAAAATATTTTCAGCATCATGCATAAATAGCATTTTTGAGATTTAATATGGTCCCATACCTATCATCCTCTTTATCATCATTAGATTCAGGCATCTCGATGTCTTCTCTTTTGTACTCATACGTCCTCCGTCCTATTACAGACTTGAGATGGTCAACAAAACCACGAGCGCCCTTTTTGATGACCACATAGATATCCTCCAATTTTTCACACTTCTTGATCCCTTCAACATTTGTCATCTTATCGAGGTGTCTAAACTCGAGTTGTTTGAGATGTGGCATTGCTCCTTGTTTAATAGTCACCTTCTCAAGCTGAGGCAGCTTCCAAATCTTCAAGATCTTGAGGCTCGGAAACCCATCTTTGGCGAACGTCAGACAAGTGCCTAAGAAAGAATTGGCCAAGAGCCTGAATGTCCTCAGGTTCCTCAGGAGACTACCCAACTCAGCCATCATGTCTGCTTCCACCACCCTCGAACCCGATAGAGTCAAAACCCTGAGCGAGGCTGGCAAAAGCTGCGTCCAGACGGGTTTGTTGAGTGGGCCCAGCAAGTAGAGCTCAAATAGGTCGTGATGTTGTTCAGCCAACGACAATTTCGGTAACAGGCCTATTGGCAATGTCGTGGGCTTGTCTTCTTTCGCAGGCTGGGCTACTTTCGGGGGTCCGGCTTCTCGTGCTAGCTTCTCATCTTTCTTCGGCTCGACTTCTTTGGTGGGCTGGTCTTCTTGGATCACCCCGAAGGTCAAGGACTGGAGATTGGTGAGCCTGGAGCTAATCCAATCGGCCACTGCTTTTCCTGCAGCGCCTGGGTGTCCCCACTCGAGCGTTGCAAGAAAAGCTTGAGCGTGGTGAGCGTGGTCAAGCTGTCCATGTGGTCCCTCATCAAGTTCTCCTTGACCTCACCGATAACCAGCCCGCTTAAGGTTTGGAGTTGAGTCAGGGCATCAACATTATTGCTACAAGCCTTGAGGATCTTCTTCAATTCGATGTAGAACCAATTAAGATGTAGGTGCCTCAGGTTCCTCGCCTTCCACAAGGAAGTCGGCAGCAAAGTCGGTATGCTTTATATCAAGAGTCTCGAGATGGTGCAGATCTGCAACAGCGCTCGGCAGCAATTCCAATACCGTGGATCGCAATCCTAGGTACCTTAGGAGCACCAGCTTGTGGAGCACACCATCTAAGGATGGCTTATACACACCCTCCAAATCAAGCACCCTTAGCAAGCTATAATCAGTCTTGGACGTCATCCTCCTAAGAAACGTACTGATGTCTTTGGTGAGCATGCCTCTCCTTTGGTAGAACGACAGAAACGAGCGGAACATGGCCGAGGTTCAAATCGGGGAAGCTGTCACCACTGTCATCTGTGACTATGTTCGTGTGCTCCGCAAGCCACCGAATCTTGGTTCTTTCTCGCGGTTGGGCCGGCAGCTGTTGTTGCTGGCTGGTTGGGTCAAGGTCGTTCCCATCTTTCGACTTCCTAGTGGCATGTATATGGAGGAGCCCCATGCTCATCACGATCGGGCGGATCATGTCATACAAATAGGTGAGCATTTGGCAAGCTTTGGGGGATCCATCCGCGCTCCAGCTCACCACATCAATCACATTCCTGTCTGCAAGCTCCAGAATGAACGTCTCTCCCACATCCTCAGGCTGCCTTGTCCTTTTCCTTTCTATGTCGTAACAATGCGAATCCAATAAGCCCTCAGCCAACCACAGCCTCACTAGCCTTCTTGTCGGAATGGGGAATGCTATGGGGAACAAAGCCATGTAGATGAAGCACGGTTTTAGATGGACCGGCAATTTATGGCAACTCAATTGTAGCATATCTGACAATGCCATCGTAGAACCCTCTTTCGCCAACGATGCGCGTTCATGCTCTCCAGCATTGGACAGAAACCCGCCGAGTAAGGATATACAGAGCGGCAAGCCACGACACATGTTTAGCGTATCGTTGTCCTCACTTGAGGGTCTCTGACCATCGGGTACTCTATGCAACTTCCAAGCGAGCATCCCCTGGCTTTCTTTTTCGTTCAATTTTTCTAGCCTGATCGGCTCCGTAAAACTTTTACGGTAAAAGTTCTCCAGGAGCCACTCATGAATCTGGCTATCGCCTTGTCCTGAGTTGTGGTAATTATATGGCCCTGTGAGCCGAACGGGGTGCTGAACGCTAAGCCAGACAAGAGTGGCTTGTTGGACGGCTGCACGTCATCCAACACTATGAAATATTTATTTATATCGGTCAATTTCTTGTACAGCTTTGAAGTTATCTCCTCTGTTTTTATGTCCTTCACGTCCCCTGCTAGATTCTCGGCTTGCATCAATATCTCCAACAGGAACTCCCGCTTGTCCATGCTGGCCGAGACGTGGACCCAAGCGCGCCACTCATAGCCCATGTTCTTCGCTTGGCTGTAGGCCCATCTCGCGAGGAACGTCTTGCCGGTTCCTTGCTCGCCCCAAATCCCAATCTCTCTGTACCCTTTCTTGAGAATCCACTTTATTATTTCCTTCTTCTCGACCTCGTGACACGAGAAGTTTGTCGGCGCTTGCCGATCCCAGAAACTAGTCAGCCTCGCCAATTTTTTGCCTTGCCATGGAACACTAGCATGGGAGGAGGAACTAGCAGGTTTCTTTTTGCTATTGCCCTCGGCCTCCTCCTTCAAGAACTGGTCATTACACAACTCTTCCATCTTATTCATCAGAATGGACAGGTCCCTCCACAGCTTGTACTTGGAGACGATCGCGGCAAGCAGCCTTGCGGCCATATGGAGGGCCTTGTGCCTCTCGCGGGCCTCTCTGAGGTGGAACTTGTCGATGAATTCCTCAGCGTAGTACATGGCTCGGAGGAGCCGCCCCGACCACTCTGTGGCTTCAGATAGTCTGTATCGAGTGAAAAAGAACTCTTGGATCCTGGCTAGATTCCCCCTGGCATCCTTCGCACGGTTTTGCATCGATAAGCACTGCACGCACACCGGGTGAGAGAGCAAGACACCTAGTTTCTGCGACACAATCTGGATGGTGACTTCGTGGTACATCGTGCCGCTTCTCATGTCGGAAGCGGCCATGGCTAATCAATATGGTTTTTTCTAGCAGGGTCGCGTGGATTTGTGTCTGTTGGCTTGTTTGCTTGGATTGAATAAATTTGTGAGGACATATTACTCTCTCTCTATCTATATATTCTTTATTTTTCTATGCTTTTCTTGGTGTGGCCTCTCTTGTCTACCACAGCAAGCTTTGTCTGACATTCTTTACTTGATAGGAGAGAGTATCTCTCACAATGATTATGATAAAGATAAAATTAATCAAGTAATTTTTTTTTATTTTTAGGAAAAAAAACCACTAGAAACTCTAAATTATGTCATTTATGACAAATTTATCATGAACTTTTTTTGTGACATTAAAAATTCCAAACTATACCACTTATAATAAATTTATCTTGAATTTTTTTTATGACACTAAAAACTCAAACTATGCCTATTGTAACACATTTACCCCAAATTTTCTTTTGTAACACAAAAAACCCTGAACTTATACTCTTGTGACACATTATCCCAAATATTTTGGCCGAATGGTATTTTCATCTTTTTTCCTTTTCTTTTTCCTTCCTTCTCTCTTCCCTTTGCCATGACCAGCAAAGGGAAGCCGACAAGGCCACCCTCACCGGCGTTGTAGTTAGGCAAGGGTTGCCCTTGCCCGCCCAAGCAAGGGTAGTCCTTGTTGACATCAAATGAGAGTTGCCCTCGCTAGATCTGACAAGGGCAATCCTCGCTTGAGTCAAACGAGGGCTACCCTCACTAGATCCAACGAGGGTGGCCCTCACCAGCTTCCCTCTACCAGCCATGGCAAAGGGAAGAGAGAAAAAAGGAAAAAAAATAGAAAAAAGAAAAAGAAGAAAATGCCCTTTATCCAAAGAGTTTGAGAGTAAATGTGTTATACGAGTATAAATTCATAATTTTTATGTCATAAAAGAAAATTTAGGTAGATGTGTTACAATTGGCATAGTTTGAGATTTTTAGTATCACAAAAAAAAAAGTTTAGAGTAAATCTATTACAAGTGGCATAGTTTAGGGTTTTTAATGTCGCAAAACAAAATTCAATGTAAATTTGTCACAAGTGATATAATTTGGGATTTTTTGTGGCATTTTCCCTTACTTTTAATATAACAACCTTACATTTTTATCTTAGTATTCCTTACTTTGCTCTTATACATAAAGATAATCAATTCAATTGTAACTATTGGACTAAGAGTTGCAAAGATAAATGAAAACGGCCTATCAAAAACTTTAATTTTTGTGATGAAATTCCACCCATCTAAGGAATTTAACATTGTACCAACATGAGGGATGTGAGATCAAATGAGAATATTCGTGAGCCAATCTTACCTAATATAGAATACTAAAATGAATTCAAAGAAAATGATTACTTTTCCTCTAGATTATGGCAATAAGGACTTGTCTTTCAAATTGCTAGACGTGTTAGATTTTACAAATTTTAGAATCCAATTGAATTTCAAATATCAATTATACCTTCAATACATTAAAAAGAAGAAGCGAACCCTGTGCTTATACACACATTATCAACTTGTCCATATAAGAACCCTTGCTCAAAGAGAATTTGTCTTGTTATATCAAAATCTACATCACATATGGTGCTCATGTAAAAAACTTGAATATATGTCATCCTCACATATTAAATACTACATGGTAGGAATGTTACCATGAAGGGGCGTTGGGGTTGTGTTCTTTTTTATGATTGTGTTTTATATTTTGTCCATTTTTTCTATGCTTTTCTTCAAACCGGTGTTTTTGTCATTGGTAGGTTAAATAATTAACAAGTTTTGCAAAGTTCACATATTAAATTTGGTAGGAATGTTACCATGTAAGTTCTTTTTTATGATTGTATTTTATATTTTGTCCATTTTTTCTATGCTTTGCTTCAAACGGGTGTTTTTGTCATTGGTAGGTTAAACAATTAACAAGCCAAACGAATTTTGCTAAAGTTCACATATTAAATACTACATGGTAGGAATGTTACCATGTAAGGGGCGTTGGGGTTGTGTTCTTTTTTATGATTGTATTTTATATTTTGTCCATTTTTTCTATGCTTTGCTTCAAACGGGTGTTTTTGTCATTGGTAGGTTAAATAATTAACAAGCCAATCAAATTTTGCTAAAGTTAACACTCAGAAAATAAAAAATTAGAGAGGGGACACTAGGTTCGATTTCAAAGACAAGGTGAGTTCACACAGTTGACATAATTAACGATGTGATAAATTGTTATGCGGTAGTGATCTAACCCACTTATTATAATCTTAATTTGTAACCTTCCGCATCATTCAGTATGTCCACTTATTAAGATTGTTACTAACAGTGTGTCCTACAAACATTTCACATTTTAAAGTAATAAAAAGTTAAAACAATGGAAAAAGGAATTCATGAGAACCATCCTTTTTTCTTCCCTCAAGCTAACCATGCTCCTCAATCATTCTTTGCTTGGAGATGTCTTATGGGTATAAGATGCTCATACCTTTCCATGACCTTGTTTTCACTTTATCCTTGTAACAGCTCGGTTGGAATATGGAGATCATTCCTCAAAATACTCGCACTTCAGCCGAATATTATAGTAAGAGTACTCCCTAGAGAAAATATAGCCTTTGTCCGATAAAAGGGGCGTTGGGGTTGTGTTCTTTTTTATGATTGTGTTTTATATTTTGTCCATTTTTTCTATGATTTTCTTCAAACAGGTGTTTTTGTCATTTGTAGGTTAAATAATTAACAAGCCAATCGAAATTTGCTAAAGTTCACACTCAGAGAATAAAAAATTAAAGAGGGAACACTAGGTTTGGATTTGAAGACAAGGCAAGTTCACACAATTGATATAATTAACAATGTGATAAATTGTTATGCGATAGTGATCTTAATCCACTTATTATAATCTTAATTTGTAACCTTCCGCATCATTCAGTTTGTCCACTTATTAAAATTGTTACTAATAGTATGTCCTGCAAACATTTCACATTTTAAAGTAGTAAAAAGTTAAAACAATGGAAAAAGGAATTCATGAGAACCAGCCTTTTTCCTTCCCTCAAGCTAACCATGAGTCTCAGTCAATTCTTTGCTTTGAGATGTCTTATGGGTATAAGATGCCCGTGCCTTTCCATGACCTTGTCTTCACTTTATCCTTGTAATAGCTCGGTTGGAATATGGAGGTCGTTCCTCAAAATACTCGCACTTCAGTCGAATATTATAGTAAAAGTACTACGTAGAGAAAATATAGCTTTTGTCCAATAAAAGAGGCGTTGGGGTTGTGTTCTTTTTTATGATTTTGTTTTATATTTTGCCCATTTTTTCTATGCTTTTCTTCAAACAGGTGTTTTTGTCATTGGTAGGTTAAATAATTAACAAGCCAATTGAATTTTGCTAAAGTTCACACTCAGAGAATAAAAAATTAGAGAGGGGACACTAGGTTCGGATTTGAAGACAAGGCGAGTTAACACAGTTGATATAATTAACGATGTGATAAATTATTATGCAGTAGTGATCTTAATTCACTTATTATAATCTTAATTTGTAACCTTCCGCATTCATTCCACTAAGATTGTCCACTTTCAAGATTGTTAAAACAATGAAAAAAGAAATTCATGAGAATCATGCTCATACCTTTCCATGACCTTGTTTTCACTTTATCCTTGTAACAGCTCGATTGGAATATGGAGGTCGTTCCTCAAAATATTCGCACTTCAGCAGAATATTATAGTAAGACTACTCCGCAAAGAGTCTTTTGTCCGATATATTCCGGACAATCCACCTACACACGTCACTATTTTTGGATGGCTATCTAGTTATCAAAACAGAATGAAGTCAGCTAACATTGATGATAGTACATAGCTTAAGGCCATCAAATGAGTAGGTTGGGTTAGGTCAAAAGTGATCCGACCCAAACTTGAACAATTTACCCAATTTTGACTCATTTACATATGATAAAAATTTAGTGACCATATCTAACCCAACCTACACCCAAATCATACTCAACCCGACTCAACCCGACCTATTTATAATCCATCCTATGAATATCCGCCTAGTTAATCCACTTTAAGTTATTGATGTATATATGTTATATTTCTAATTCAACCATAAGGTGCTGAAAGATTGGCTTTCAATATTGTATAGAATTTTCAATTTTTACATTGATTTATAATGAAGAATAAAAGAAAGTTATTATTTAGTCATGAATATAAAATTTCAGCAACAAATAACGTGGACCTATCAAAAATTTAATTAAATGAAATGAAAATATTGGATAAAATGATTTATGCTAACGAGGAGTTACAATGACAAGAACCAATATTAGAATTTTATATAAAAATAACAATGCAAAATGCAACCAAGCAAAGATATACTCCAATAAATAATAGACGATACTTACAATATTAATCAAAATAAAAACAATGGGGAAAAAGAAGAAGCCATATTGATATTTTTAATAACGGGGAAGTCAAGCTCATCTTGCGAGCCCACTAAAAATTCTCTAAACTTAAAATAGAATGGGAAGTTCATAATTTTCTTGAAGAGGTGAAGAGGGAGTTTCAATTTTTGGGGCCTCAATCTCAACATCCTATCTACTTCAATCTTCATTGCCTCATGGTGAAGCACCTACATTGCAATCTTGACTGCTTTTACTAGTCCTTATATATTGAGCAAGCCCTTCCTTCTTGATGATATGAAGAATCCCATGCAGCCTTTGCTTTGGTCTGCGAATGCTAGTCCATACCTTTGAAAGAAGCCTTAGCTCCAGAAAAGGCTAGTTCTAATTATGAGTTCTTCTTTCCCTTTACTTGATACATTTGGTTTCCTTGAATATCACACCATCAAAGACTTATGTATTTAACCTTTTTTCTTTCATTCCATACAAATGTCAAGGGCTAGAAAGGTTTTGCGCATTGTATTAAATTAAACCATATACTCCATTAGTTATGTAGGTTCCCATCAATGCATTTGAGTTTCGATCTTGCAACCGTACTCCCCAAGTGCATTGTTTCACGCATTAGTTGGGCCCCTAATGTGAGTAGACCAAGGGTGAACACTCATCATTTACAGCATGGACTACCTAGATATCTAATCCCGTTCACTCCTCATGCTTTTGCACATGAGCGTTAGTAGAGACCCAAAGAGCTACCTTCGCTTTGGCCTTCCTTCATAGATCTCCAAAGTGGGTTAGGTTTAGGTTAACTATGAACTTATTTAACATCCTATTTTTTGGATTTTGCCATTGTAAACTCATTTATAATCTATTTACTAAACATAACTACCTATATAATGACTTGGCACATCAAATATGGGTTAAGAGATTAATCTCAAACTCATTATGATAGGTCTTTATATAAAACTAGACAACAAAAAGCATGACGATGCTCTAATATTATTTATCGATCGATTAATCTTCGAGGGACTTCCTCATCATCCCAGATAAATAGCTATAATCCCAATTTAACATACAATGCCACACAAGACAACAAGCCCTGCTCCAATATATTATTTGTAGATCTATAGAAAAACCGTCATATCATTGTGTTAATCTTTTCTTTCATAATAAAATCCTTTACGACCATGTAAATTCAACAGGAGGATATATATAAAAGTGCGTCAGCTAGTCTTGCAAGAGTCCCCATACTTTCCAATGCAGCATTGACCAACTACCAGTTCTTTTGGATCTTGTGATGGATGGAAATCCTCTTCCATCTTCAACTTCGTGAAGAAGTCGTGCTTGCACCGACACAAACACAGCTCTTTGATGAAAAGGACAATCATCCAAGTTTGAAAGCCCACACAAAGGAACCATACCAAAAATGACCAGATCGAGATCTCATTGGATTGTATCAAGGATTGTGAAACCTATCAATAAATGAAATGACAGAACCAAACTTTCAATTGCTGCCTTCCCATCAGAAAATTTTCCCTTGCTTTCCTATCAATTCGCAGACACAAAAGGGTTGGTCCATTCTCTTTCGTGGGCACAACGTATTGCAAACTCTGCAGAATTAACCAGATCTAAATAAAGTACACGCACAGGCTTCAACCCATCTGAAGCTCATCCAAACTTGAACAAGTAGGTAGCAACTTCAAATGAGGCAAATCAAGGTAAATGAACAAATCTAAATGTACTAATTGAAAGCGAATGAATAGGGTAAATTACAACAAATCCAAGAGGCATTTGAGCTCATTGGTCTACCCAACAAGATAGACAATTAACTGGTAAAGAACCTATATCCATCCCAAGAACATCTCAAACCCTTTAAGCCTTAAAAAGAAGAACTTTACTTGCTTCGAGCTGATCTTCAAATAAATAACCAAAAAGAGCACAGAAAAAGGTTAAGGAAAGCAAAGCAACCAGAGATAAGAAGTACCGATCTCAAGGCTGCTGCTGAGCATCCATGTACCCAGCATCAACAAGAACCTTCTCTCTCTTGGCCAATTCAATGTCCTCATCGACCATCATCTTCACCAACTGCTCAAACTCAACCTTGGGCTTCCAACCCAGCACCTTCTTGGCCTTACTCGCATCTCCCTTCAAGTTGTCGACCTCTGCCGGTCTGAAGTACCTCTTGTCGATCACCACATGATCCCTCCAATTCAGCCCAACATACCCAAACGCTACTTCCAAGAACTCCTCCACCGTGTGCGACTCCTCAGTCGCGACCCGTAGTCATCCGGCTTTTCTTGCTGCAACATCATCCACATAGCCTCCACGTAGTCAGCGGCGAACCCCCAGTCCCGGGAGGCCTGCAGATTTCCCAGGAACAGCTTTGCTCTGCAGCCCGATTTCGATGCGCCCCACGGCCCGAGTGATCTTCCGGGTCACGAAGTTCTCGCCCCGCTGCGGAGACTCGTGGTTGAACAGGATCCCGTTGCACGCGAACAGCCCGTAGGCCTCGCGGTAGTTCACGGTGTACCAGTGCGCGGCGCACTTGGACGCGGCGTAGGGGGACCGCGGGTGGAACGGGGTGGTCTCCGACTATGGCGGCAGGGTGGATCCGAACATCTCCGAGGACCCGGCCTGGTAGTAACGGATGTGGCTGCGGCCGGTGGCGGAGACGTGAGAGCGCAAGGCCTCGAGGAGGCGGAGGGCGCCAGTGGCGACGACGTCGGCGGTGTAATCGGGGATCTCGAAGGAGACCGCCACGTGGAACTGGGCTGCGAGATTGTGGACCTCGTCGGGGAGATCGTGTCGATCCAGCGGCGGAGAGAGGAGGCGTCGCTGAGATCGGCGTAGTGAAGCTTCATCCGGGCCTTGTGGGCGTTGTGGGGGTCGATGTAGATGTGGTTGATCGGCTGGGTGTTGAAGTTGGAGGAGCGGCGGATCAGGCCGTGGACCTCGTACCCCTTGTCGAGCAAGAACTCAGTGAGGTACGACCCGTCCTGGCCGGTAATGCCGGTGATCAGTGCCACCTTGCGCTGCTGCGGCAAAATCCCAACTCCCACTCTCCAAAATTACGGGTAGAAGATGAATCAACGATTTCAAGCCCAAAACAAGCGTGAAGAATTTTATCTGCTAGACAGCCATCACTGAAGGTAAGAGCGTTAAGCTTTCCCTCCTCTAAAAGCCTGCTCTAAGTTACTCGGGGGCAAATGCAAATACCATGTCTCTTCAACTGGATTGACGAGGAGCCACAGAGCTTTTAGATGCTTGAATTTGGTAACTTACTGAAAAATAACGTTTGCACTATCGGGCCACAGAGCTTTTAGATACCTTTTCAAGGAATTAAAATATTGTTATGTAGAATCATATATTATGAATTTTGGGAAAATGAGACAAATGATTTCTAAACTTTGATTTAATATGCAATGTGATCCTTAAAGTTTTAATTTATTTAATGTGGTCTATGAACTTTAATTCAATGTACAATATCGTCTTTTAACTTTTAAATCGTTTAATGTGGTTCCTAAACATGTGGTATATGTTTAATTTAGTTTTATATGAAAATGTTACACATTTATTAACCAAATCGAATATTTTCAAGTAAAAGTTATTAACTACATCGACAAGCTAGCTAACTGTTTTTATAGGTTGCAAGTTTTTTTCTTTTTTTAAATTGAAACTTACAAATCACTCTACCAAAAAGGAAAAAAAGCCACAAAATAAACCCAAATTATACCTACTACGACATTTTTACTATAAATTATTTTTTGTGACATCAAAAATTTCAAAATTGTACATATGTAACACATCTACCCTTAATCAAGATTCCTTCAATGAGCATTGTTTATATAGACGACCAAAGTTAATGGCGTCGACATAGTGGCTTAGGTGAAATAAAAATAACGCCATTTTGTCTTGACAATTATTTGACAAAACCTCGACAAATGGTAAATATGTCACACGGATAGAAATTTGGAGTTTTTGACATCACAATTAAATTTAGGAATTTTTGAAAATTTAAAATATTTTCAAGTAAAAGTTATTAACCACATGGACAAGCTAGCTAACTGTTTTTTATAGGCTGAACGTTACTCTTTTTCTTTTTCTTTTTAAATTGAAACTTATGAATCACTCTAAAAGAAAGGAAAAAAAGCCACAAAAGAAATCTAAACTATGTCTATTGTGCCACATTTACTCTAAATTATTTTTTTGTCAAACTAAAGTTCCAAAATTATACTTGTATAACGCATTCACCCTCAATCAAGATTTTGTTAATGAGCATCATTTATATAGACGACCAAATCCAATGATGTTGACGTGGTGGCTTAAGTGAAATAAAAATGACGCCATTTTATCTTGAAAATCACGTGACAAAATTTTGACAAATGATAAATATGTCACATAGGTAAAAATTTAGAGTTTTTGACGTCATAGTTAAAATTTTGGATAAATATGTCATAGTGTGTATAGTATGGTGTTTTTATGTCACAAAAAAAAAGTTCGCGATAAATCTTTCATGGTGGACAAAGTCTAGGATTTTTTGATGATTTTTTTTTCATTTCTTCCAAGAAATTGCTAGTCTTGGTCTCGCATACATAATCACTTTCTCAAAATTAAAAGCTTACAAGCCGGGGCGAAAGTCAGTTACGTCAAGGAGTTACTAACCAAATCATGAATGAAAAGCGATGAACCACTTTGAGGAGTGAGTAAATGCGGATAGGTAGGAAGTTCTAACCATTTTGAGAGGGACTCAAAAGTTCTCCCGTCCCAATTTGGCTCGGCTTCGGTGTGGAATGCCTCTGGTGAACGACAACTGATACACACGTTTTCATTATTTCTGACTCGACTCCATAGTGCAACACGTACTGAAATAAACTCAACCTCTCTCTTACCATCCCAACCTGATGATCAGTTTTACTTATTTATCTCGCTCGAATAAAAAACATCACGTTTAACCAAAAGACACATTCCACCTGAATCTTCTACTTCACGATCAGTTTGGTAATGACTGGTGCCCTGGAAGTTTGTACTGGCTGCGCTACGCCGAGATGCGCCATGAGAAGCCAAACGTGGCTGAGAAGCTCTCCTCCTCTGCTCAGGCTCTCGCAGTGTTCTCCTCCTTTGCACTCGCAAGCCGCGTAAACCAGCATCCTCACCCAGACCTTGCTGATAATGTACCACGTGTCGACTGACTTCAACTGGTCGGCAAGACGGCACGCGTCAAACAGCACCGACGTGCTTTTGGCTCCGCGCAGCTTCCGTGCGGGGAGGTCAGTTTTCACTCGGAGCAGAATATGGCAGAGCTTGCACAGATCGCTCGACCCTCTCGACTTGTGCGGCTTTTTGCAGCTGCCGAAACAGGTATGGACGCGTGCCTCTTTCTTGAATAATTTATGCGCCCACGCGATGACGACCGATGAGATGCTGTCTTCCTTCTTTGACAACATCGTGAGGTCGTTGTCGAAGAACTTCTGAGCTTCGACCACGGTGTCTTCATATCGGACCACCCCTATCCCTATCGGCAACATGGAAGGATAGAATATTAAAAGATAGAGCATGTACCGAGAGACCAACATGCTCATTTTGATGTTCTTGTCGTCTTCGTCGCTGTGCTCCCCTCCTGTGCCTTTGTAGTAACAGAGCTCAGTGGCGATGTGCCAGATGAGGATGCTCTGATCAAACTCCATCTCATCCAAACTCCAGCACAGATTATCGCAGTTTGCATACTTCAGTAGACGGCTCGCCTCCAGTTTAAGACTCACCAACCCCCCCTTCAATTCGACGGTCTTCGGATCGATCTTCAAATCGATGGGATGTCCCAGCCTGTCGACTATGTCCTTCATGCGATCGAAGATCAATCCTTTGATGCGGCGGTCGAAATTTTGGTATGTGATGTAGAAGTTCTTCTCCACCAGCACGTGCAACTTGGCTAACCTCCGATGGCGGAAGATGCTTTTTCCTCTCCTGATAGATGATCTCAAGAGGTGGAACTGGGCCACGGAATTCGACCATCTTTGGCTCGGGCTGAACTGGAGAAGAGCGACGGCAGACGAAATCGAGGATCTCCCGGGTCTCTGAAGCCGCCAGTGGCGGGTCCAATCGGAGGAAATAGTTAGAAGAAGCGAGTATATTTCTAAAAGTAGAGCCACGCTCATCAGCAAGAAAGTTATACAGATGTCAACAGTGGGGTAATCCTTCTTATCTTGCAACGAGAAAAATACCAACACGGCGCCCGGCACCGAGAGACTGATGACCCAACGAACGATGCCCCAAGCCAAGTTCAGCAACGGGGCCTTGGTGAAGAGCAGATCGTACATGAACCCGAGCTCGATCTCCACGATTTTAAAAGCCTGCGCCGAACCCATGTCCCCTCCCATAAACATGCGCCGGCTGACTTCCAGGTCGACAGAGTTGACGGTCAGGCCCACAAAGAAAAGCTTGAAGATCTTGAACAACTTATAGGCTTGGACCAGAGGATCTCGGCCGCTGCTCACCGAGAGATCCTCTGGACCCGGAATCTGTATAATTTCGTCGACTCCGACCTGATAGCCCTCCCCTTTCTTCATCGTGAACTGCTCCATTTTCCTGGGGTATATGGGACCGACTTCAGGACGCGGAAGCATTGAATCTCGAAGTTGATCTCTGCTCGCCAAGAACAAACACAGTGACCTCTCCGCATATTTGATGAGCCCCACAAGGATCATGCCCTCCGCTAGCATCCACAGCGTAGACTCCGACAAGGCCATGGAGTAAATGTAACCCGCTAGTCCTAGCTGGACGCAAAGCCGCGCCAACTGCCTCAGCCATAGCTCGTTGTCCGCCAGGGCATACGCAGTGACTGTGTCGGGCCCGCCCAAGTGGAGGAGTAGGAATGGCGCCCAGAACGCCGTGATCCGGCTCTTCGGATCGATCATCCCCTTGGTTTCCTCAATGCTGGCCAGGCGGTGCGAGAGGACACCGAGCGTGAGGGTCGCAATGGAGTCGGCCAATAGGTACGTCGTCCAGACCACGACTTGGATCCAGTTCCTGTAGATGGATTTCCTCCGGCTGCCATGAGACGCAAGGGTTAGTTGGAGGAACAAGCTGAGGAGGACGAGCAACCGCAGCTCCCACTCCTTCCACAGTTCACGCATGCTTTCGGGGAGCAGGAAAAATCCCATCGTTGAACTCGAACTGTTGGCACCAAAAGGCGCAACGATCTGGCCGTTGTCTCAAAAAGCGGTCAAACTTAGGATATGTGTAGAGAGAGAGAACAAGGTAAAGTAGCATTAGCCTTGAATTCACCTCAGCATCATCCTCAGAACTGCCACCATATATAATGCATTAACTTGGGACAAGAAACAAATTCAAGAGCACGTATTTACCTTGCATAACATTACAAGGAACAAAAAAGCAGTATGCTTCTCAAAACACTCATGATACATTATTCGCAATACCACTTTTAAATGCATGATCATCAAGCGATTCGCTACATTTGCCCCAAGTTGAAGTAAAGAGATGGAATTAGGTTCCGGCATTTATACTAGCATGAGTAGGATCTGCTTTAATTGAGAAGATTGAAATATATGTCGAAAGATAAAGTTTGGTTTCTCAATCACTACTCTCAATTTAAATCTAGTGAACTTCACTCCAACCACTGTGATTTTTACATTTTGTTCGGCATGCATCACCAGCATGACGTAACTCATGTGGAATATAGAAATATCCGATTTAGCTTGCTCTAACAAGTAAAGTCACAAAAAGGCCAAAATAGGGTTATAGATGCTGACTCCAAATGGAAGCAATTCCAAATGATCAAATCAATTACTTAGATTTCAGCAGACATGCATATTATTTCATTCAACACTAATCTGCGTGTCAAATCTGTGAATGAAGTGGTCATCACAATAAAACATTGCACAAGAGTCCATATATCTCACATCATGTCACCGTCAGCTAATTTGGTTTCTGACCATCATATCACAACTTGCATCCATGTTTGAACAATTGGCACATAGTGTGTGACATCGGCTGAACATTTTTCTCAACCATACATGATGCTTCATAAGGATGCATGTGATGCGTGACGGTTATTGAGCATTTTGATCTTCCACTACCTGCCCCGCGAAGGACATGTAGTTGGTGGCCAACCTCTAGCTTAACTTCATTAAGCCCTTAATATTGCAAATCAATGCTTGAAACATGCGATTGAGAACCTATAAAAACATTGAAATCCAAGAATCGATCACCTCAAAAAAGTTTTCTTTTTCCCAATTAGGAAAATAAAACATTAGTGCAACAACTTTTGTATTATGTTGCTAAAACCTTTCAAAAATCATCAAATTGTGAAAACGATCACTTAAGTGATCCCAGTGACTTAGTTTGTTGGAAAATCTAACATTGCTCACCGAATCCACTCAAATGGACACTTTGAAAAAGTTTTAGCATTGAAATGATCATTCATAAAGTGTTGACAATATATTAATTTTTTTACCAGATTGTCGCCTTAAAATTTTTATAAGTTGAAACTTGACAAAACAATATTAGGGGCGAAAAGCAAAAAAAATCACAAAGCAGGTATTCTAACTTTGCCATTATTTTCCTTTGTCTTGTCAGACTCAAAAAAATGCAAAATCATGGAGCAAGCATCCTCTCAAAATACTTTCATTTAAAATTAAAAAGATCTATTTGTTCTCTGAAAAAGAAAGGGAAGTAAGTAAAATCTTCATTAAGAACATGAGATCTCAAGGAACATTGATAAGATAAAAGTGAGGTGAAATACCAATTTTTGACTTTATATTTGTGGAGAACTAGAGATGTGGGATAACACTTCTAAGATCAATAGAGAGGTATGTAAAGTCCGGAGGGATTATAATACAAATATTTAATCGAGTCAATCATATACAACTTTTTTAAACCATTGGGATTTTTCTACATGCTATCCTATACTATTATGTAAAGCCAAAAAGATCTCCTAAAAGAATCACGATCCTTTTTTTTTCTTAAAAATATCCTCAATTAGTTTTTTTTTTTTTCACAAATATTTGATGAATGGGCAAATGAGTCGGTTAACGATTCTTCTTCATCTCTCATATTTATTTATATTTAATATTTAAATATTTTCTCTCATAAACAACCCTACTATAACCAAAATAAAAAAATCTCAAAACGTTTTTCATATTCTAGAGTATATACAATTCCTATGTATTGCGACAATAACTTCTTTTTGTTAATTAATAATTCGCATGGTTTTTGATAAGGCAATTTTATAAAGTCTTTTGAATGTCAATTTTGTTGTACAGGCAATGCATGTGTATTTTTGCTATTAGACAATAGGATAACGCACAACAAAGAGAAGCCCACTTGCACACTAGAAAGAGAAGCCAACTTAAGCTGTGTCCAGAGCTCTTGATTAATTAAACGCCTTGATTGATATTATAATCAGAAAAATTACCTTGATTAATTTCTTTGCAATAATTAAATCTTGTTGCACTAAAATTCTTCATACGGTCGAAAATACTCACGGTGAAATAACAGAAAAAGAGGATAATCAACTGGAGTTGACCATAGGTATGGCATAACATCAGTCATTCTAGATTGCACTCCAAGCGAATGATTAATTTGCAACCATTGAGGGGAAGTCATGCACCATGTGCACTTGTGCTGTCATGGCAAGAAGACAGATTAAAATCAAGTGCTCTTATCCTGTGAAAACCATCCATCGATGATAAATTATCAGTTCGCTTGCATACGCAACAGCAGCCAAGAACTGGCTAATTAATGACTATCACTATGTGCGAAAGAGTGTTCGAGATCACAGAAACAATGCGTACCTCTGGAACTGAGAGCTCGAGACGAAACTCGGGACCATCGTAGCGATGCAAGACTGGCCTAAATGAATCTTCCTCCAATGCTTTGCAGAGTTTCCTAATGCGAATCCTCACCAGTTGAACTCGGGCAGCAAGGAAAGAGAGAATGAGATGCTGCAGCAAAAAACAGCTATCTTCCTAAGATGGCGAATACAGGAGAGGTGGTGACCCCATTCTCCGAGAGAGTGCCGGTGACGCGGAAACTATTATTGTGGTATGGATCACGTGGCGTGCACAAGATAGATGATAACTATGGGGTTTAATTAGAGGGCAGCTCGGTCAATTGATTTTACAACACTGCATGCCCCGTCCCACTATTTCGCCATATAGATATTGCGATTTAATTAATTAATTTTTTAATGATTAGAAGGCGGCCTAACATGTAACATTGCATTTATTAATATTAGATTATAAAAAAAAAGAACCTCATTTTGGTGGTTTTATTAAAAAATATGATGGGCCCCATCGAAACTTTTTATTAACTTTTTAAAATTAATTAGATGACAATAGGGGCATTAATCATTGGGGTTTGGCGGTGGGCCTCCGCTGGGATTTGGACGGGTTTCTATAAAGACAACAGGAGAAGATGAATAAAACCATTTTGGGACTTGATTCTGCTTTGGTGGATCCGAAGCACGGATGATCCTGGCCATTCGATGCAGCTTTTGAAAATGAGTAGAAAATGGAGATGAAAAATTTGGAAATTAGTTCTCCTAGAGATTATTGTACGTACAATTTAATTTAAAATAATTTATTCTTTACCAAAAAAAAATTTGGAAATTAATTCGATGATGATGACAATCAAATCAAATGGATTCTATTGAAGCTGGTTAATATATATAAAATTGAATTCGAGTACTGAAATCTAGAGGTGATCAATTTCCAATCTAATTCGATTTTGAGGAATCTTGAAATCAGATTGAGAAGACCGACTTTTTAAATGGGAAACAGTTATGTTTTTTTTTACCACTTGATGCTATATGTCATGAAAAACTAAAGAAAATTATTAATTCTTTTGAAAAAAAAAATAATAAAAGTATATGCAGTTAATCGATTCGATTCGAACTGTTCGAACACCGACTCTACTTTTAAGAATAGGGAACTAGATCAACACTCTAAAAATCAAATCCGACTAACTGATTTGTTTTGGTCAATGATTCCGATTCGGACGATCCATTTTGCATACCTCCTATTGAAAATCATACATACTTCATTCAACAATCATGGGCTGGAGTTCATAAATGTGATTTTATTCTTTTAAGTTCTTGGATTAGGTTGAGTCGCTTCATATATCTTCGATATTCGTTTGTTTCACGGAAAAAATTCAAATCGGGTACATACCAACTTCAATTTGTTTGTTTGTTTGTTTGTTTGTTTGTTTGTTTATGACGTCTACCAATCTCGGGAGCTGCTTTCCTAGCGCACGTCTCGATTGGGCGCTCCAAACTGAAAGAAGGTCAAAGTCGTCATCTTTGACTTCCGCCTCCTCTATGTCCCGTCATCGCCGTCTTCCTCTTCCTCTGTCCCGAGAATGTACAGTTTCGTTTGGCCCCTCTCTCCCTCCCTCTCTCTCTCTCTCTCTCTCGACATCGATCGCACCGCCTGGACATCTGAGAGTATCGTGGGACGGATCGAAGCATGATGTCGGTGCCGTTCGAGTACGAGGTGAACCACAGCAGGGTGAGGACGAACGGGATATGGATGCACCTGGCGGAGAAAGGGGAAGGCCCCCACCTGGTGCTTCTCCTCCACGGCTTCCCACAGACCTGGTAAGCCTGGCGCCACCAGATGGCCTTCCTCGCCGCCCGCGGCTTCCGCGCCGTCGCCCCCGACCTCCGTGGCTACGGCGACTCCGACTCCCCCCTCAGCCCCGCCGCCTACACTATCCTCCACCTCGTCGGCGACCTCGTAGCCATTCCCCCCCGGTCATTGCTTAAAGTTGCAAAATTTCGTCGCTTGTTCTGTTAACCGATGCTCTGAATGTACTCGTGAGCAGAGTCTTTCCGGAGAGCTTTATGAAGCATCTCATAAAGATACTAAAATTGGTAGGGGGATTTGAAAATCGAAACTGTGGGTTATTGCAAGAAAGTTAACATATCAATTAGTGAATGGAAAATTTTGTATTTTTTTTTTTTTGGGCAGATTTGAATTATCAAGTGCTTTAAGGTCAATCTTGCTGCTATCCTGTGTAGAAAACTTTGATGATTACGATGAACTAGTACTATTATACGAAAAGAACTGGTGCTCCCAGCTGAATTGCTCTCTTGTAAATAACATGGACATAACAAGACACACGGCTTCAGTGTTCTTGGTCAGTATGTCGAAGTCATGGTCTAAATTTAAGGACCCGATTATGTGGTTTAATTTGTTCAGGCATTTGTGGTGGGGCATGACTGGGGAGCAGTCGCAGGATGGCTCCTGAGTTTGTTCAGGCCTGATTTGGTGAAGGGTCTGGTTGCTCTCTCTTCTCCATATTCCCCCAGATCTCCAGGTATCAGAATTCTCGAATCATACAAGCCGCTCGGGGATGGTTTCTTCATCACTCAATTTCAGGTACTTTTTTCGCTTTTTGCCATAAAAACGGAGTTGAGTTGCTCCCACCCAACTCAGGTTCTGTTCAACTCAGCTCGCGGCGACTTTGCATCAATCTCGAGCTAGGAGCTGTTAGCTCAATCATTGTTGATTAATGTTCATTCAGCTTCACTTGTTTTTGGCTTGACTGAGTCCGAAGCTTAATTCTAAGTCATGCATTAGACTGATGCAGCTAGTCACTGAAGCCCCTTGGGATGAGTACATTAACATATAGAAGTGTTCTGAATTTTGTGGTTCTGGTTCAGGCTTGAGCTCAGATGATAAACCGAACAAATAACAGAACTGCCTCAAATGAATTTCGATTGAGTTCATATAGAAAACATTGACTTTCTGAGTTGATGCAGATCCTAATAGTCCGTTACACCGGTTTATAGGTTTGACCAATGTAATTCGTGGACATTTTGTCGGTGTTTTCCAGTAAATCATTAGATGGAGTCATAAATGAAGTCAATTTCAGGCTATAAATCGCTTAGAATTGCCTTAAATATGAGCTTGGCACAAATTTTTGATTGGCAAGACAACTACTTTATGAGTAACTGAGTATCATTATCCTCAGTCACTCTTCACGTTCATTGATGTTGCTCTGCCACATGCTGTTGGATACAACAGAAGCCAGGAAGAGCGGAGCGGGCGTTTGCAAGATATGACTATTTGACGGTCATGAAGAAGCTGCTCTTGCACAACAAAAGGGAGATACTAATTGCTCCTCCTGGAATGGAGATCATTGACTTCCTGGAAACTCCGGCCACATTGCCCTCCTGGATTACCGAGGAAGATTTGCAGGTCTACGTTGACAAGTTCCATGAGTCGGGTTTCACTGGCCCTCTCAACTACTACCGAGCTATGGACTTGTGAGTATCTAAAATCTCTCTCTCCCCACAAATACTTTTTCACAGAAAGAACGGCGACTCAACCATGAGTCAGTTGGCTTTGTTAAGGGACCCAACCGCTGTCATTTTGCTCAACTGCATATGTAACAAAATCGACCCCACCCCATTAAATAATATGTCATCGACACGGGAGATGAGTTCAACTGCGTACTTAATGGAAGCGGGAATTGGGAGCTTCTGGGGCCGTGGGATGGGGCGAAAATCACAGTGCCTACCAAATTCATAGCTGGCAACAAGGAGCACGGTTTTGAGGTAGCTGGTGCCAAGGACTACATACAAGGAAACATATTCAAGAACCCCATTCCCAATCTCGAGGTCGCTATTCTTGATGGGCACTGTTTCATCCACGAGGAGAGAACGCAGCAAGTTTGTGAAGAAATTCTCAACTTCTTCCATAAACTTTCAGTTGAATAGCAACTTTTATTGGTCTTGATCATACTGTAGAAAGTCTCTCCATGACTCATTACCTCTCCCACTTCCTCTCCACCGTGCAGTGTACACACCAATGTCAGTAGAACAAAAAAATGAGATTGTTTTCATGGTCATGTGCTTCTTAGGTCCTTCATGGAATGAATCGTGCATTATCTTCCTGATGTCTTCCCTCACTTCGCTAAACTTTAATCTTGAGCTTTTGGTCCATAAAGCTTGCATGTTGTTTTTGTTGAGCATCGTGGATTCACCGGCTGACTGAACTAGCCTGCCAAGTATTTTTGAGAACCTGAATAATCAATCTTCAAATGCATATGATTTGAGGAGGGAACACATGTTTTACGAGTTACACACAAGCTTGAAAGCATGCCGTAGACAATTCAACGGCAGCGATATTGTGCATAAATATCTCCACCAGAGGTGCAGAAAAATTACATCTAAACAAACAATTTTGCGGGGAAAAGCAATCCATATTCCTAGAAATACTTTGAAGAAATGATTTTATCGACCAGTTAATCTTCAAGCGACTTTCTCATCATCTCAAGCAAATGGCTAAAAATCCTAATTCAACATACAATGCCACCCAAGACAACAAGCCCCACTGCAATATACAAATTGCAGACCTATAGAAAATCAGTCATATCATTGTGTTAATTTTTTCTCCTTCGTGATAAAATCCTTTTATGAACGTGTAACTTCAACAGAAGGATAAAGATCGTCAGAAGTTTTGCAAGAGTCTCCGTACGTTCCCAATGAAGCATTGACCAATACAACTTCGTGAATAAGATGTGTTGCATCAACACAAACACAGTTCTTCGATGAAAAGGACAATCATCCAAGTTTGAAAGCCCACACGAAGGGACCAAACCAAAAACCAGATCAATACCTCATTGAGAAACCTATCAATAGATGAAATGACAGAACCAAACGTCCAGTTACTGCCTTCCCATCAGAAAATTTCCCTTGCTTTCCTATCATTTCACAAGCACAAAAGGGTTGGTCCATTCTCTTTCTTGTGCAAAACATGCTGCAATCTCCAGAAATTAACCAGATCTAAATAAAGTAAACACACAGGCTTCAACCCAGCTGAAGCTCATCCAAACTTGAAGAAGTAGGTAGCAACTTCAAATGAAGCAAACCAAGGAAAATGAACAAATATAAATTTACTAATAGTAAGCGAATGAATAGGATAAGATACAACAAATCGAATAGGCATTTGAGCTCATTGGTCTACCCAACAAGATAGATAATTAACTGATAAAGAACCTGGAGCCATCCCAATAACATCTCAAACCATTTAAACCTTTAAAAATTAAATTTTTACTTGCTTTGAGCTGATCTTCAAATAAATAATCAAAAAAGAGCACAGGAAAAGGTTAAGAAAAACAGAGCGACCATAAGTACCGAATTCTCAAGGCTGTTGCCGAGCATCCATGTACCCAGCATCAACAAGAACCTTCTCTCTCTTGGCCAATTCAATGTCCTCATCGACCACATCTTCACCAACTTCTCAAACCCAACCTTGGCTTCCAACCCAGCACCTTCTTGGCCTTACTCGCATCTCCCTTCAAGTTGTCGACCTCCGCCGGTCTGAAGTACCTGTTATTGATCACCACGTGGTCCCTCCAATTCAGCCCAACATACCCAAACGCTACTTCCAAGAACTCCTCCACCGTGTGTGACTCCTCAGTCGCGACCACATAGTCATCCAGCTTTTCTTGCTGCAACATCATCCACATAGCCTCCACATAGTCCCCGGCGAACCCCCAGTCCCGGGAGGCCTGCAGATTTCCCAGGAACAGCTTGCTCTGCAGCCCGATCTTGATCCGCCCCACGGCCCGAGTGATCTTCCGGGTCACGAAGTTCTCACCCTGCCGCGGGGACTCGTGGTTGAACAGGATCCCATTGCACGCGAACAGCCCGTAGGCCTCGTGGTATTTCACGGTGTACCAGTGGGCGGCGCATTTGGACGCGGCGTAGGGGGACCGCGGGTGGAACGGGGTGGTCTCCGACTGCGGCGGCGGGGTTGATCCGAACATCTCCGAGGACCCGGCCTGGTAGTAGCGGACGTGGCTGCGGCCGGTGGCGGAGACATGAGAGCGCACGGCCTCGAGGAGGCGGGGGGCGCCGGTGGCGACGACGTCGGCAGTGCAATCCGGGATCTCGAAAGAGACCGCCACGTGGAACTGGGCGGCGAGACTGTAGACCTAGTGGGGGAGATCGTGTCGATCCAGTGGCGGAGAGAGGAGAGTCGGTGAGATCAGCGTAGGGGAGCTCCATCCGAGCCTTGTGGCGCTGTGGGTGCTGTGGGAGTCGATGTAGATGACGTCGACCTTGGCGCCCACCCCCAACGCCGTTGATCGAAGTTGACGCCACCATGCACCTCCTCGAAGTTAAAAAGGAAGAACCGCGGTCGATTTCCCGAATCCGAGCCTAGCTCCGCACCTCAGCTCTCACGGGAAATTGGCGGTGTGGTAACGAACAACCCTTCGTTTTTCCAATATTTCTCCTAAGTCCTTGCACTATTTCATCTAAGTTCTCGTCCGGACCTCAGGGTCACCTAGATGTAAAACAACTAACTAAAGGATCTTCCCTCTTGTTGAGAAAGATAATGATATGGTGAAAATTGAAAGTTGTAAGGTGTGTGTACTAGCACATTAAAATAATAAATGTATTTCAGTCGTCTACTTTATTTGAAGAGAATTAAAATCTTTATAGATGATAAGTAAACACGCGCACGCATACGCGTAAATAACAAAAAACATATTTAGGATTTAACAAAAATATTTTACACATTTTCCCATAACTTCAATATTTGTAAAATAAGTAATTAAGGTTATCTTGCAAAGGGGAGAAAGAGAGACTAAAATCCCCTAAAAATAGGAACCTTTTTTTAATTTTATATAATAATATAGATGATGTGACATAAGTTATCATTTTTAAGTATAATTGTTGCAATTGCGGCGTGTGATTAAGACTAATAATTAAAGTGTGGGTTCTTGAGGAACATTTTTTGTTATATATAATTAGTAAAAAGAACAATTTGATATTCCAATTACAATTCACGAACAATTCAACATTTTTTGTAACGAACATTTTTTGACATAAGTTATCATTTTTATGACCTCCGTTCCTGTGTCGCACTGAAGTTTCAGAGCATTATAGTGGGGCCGCAACCCACGAGTTTGTACTCCAACCCACCTTCATGTGACTCGAAATTGAACCGGAGGCTCGGTCTACGTCAAGTCAAGGCTCCACGTGGACGAAAAGAGAGAGAAATCTCCTACATGCCCTGTCGGAGATTTTAAATCACATATAATGATAATTTTCACGAGTGCACTAAGAATATTGAAATAGATTGTCATTTTATATGTTCACTCACTTCATGGCATTATTCGTCCCATCTCCATTTCATTGATTAATCAAATTGTTGATGTATTAATTAAGGCACATTTATGTTGGTATTTTCAAGATTTTATATGTTCACTCACTTTTATCTGTTTCTCGTATCACAATCTTGTTATCCCGATAGATTGTAATTTTCATTGTAATATTACGTTGTTATAGATAGTAATACTTTAAAGCCTATTTCTTGTATAATTCATCAACAAAAATAAAAATTCCACAACTTTATTTTCTTTTTTATTCTTATAATGATACGGGAGTCATTATGATTGAGGAAGTGCCACCCGATGAATCTTAAAAAGTGATGGTTGTAGCAACATTACGTCAGTCGCGCCAATATCCGTATTTGGTCAAACCGGTCGCTATTTAGTGCTATTACGCCACTTTCTATTGCTTCCTTTGCAAAATTGACACCACCATCATACTCATCGCTGTCAAAAGACCCCGACCCTGAAATTTCATTGCCATTCGATCCTATTCCGACACTTTGGTATCCTACTTTGGCACATCAACACCACTATCCACTTCTCCATCCTCTGATGAGTCGGGATCTAAGAAGATCGTCGCAATCCGACATCACATGCACCATTAGCCATCTTTGCAAATGAACTATACGCGCCACATGGCTCTCGCGCGATCCATGGCCCCCACTGACCAAGCGACGTCAGTCGTCACGTTAGCCCCACGTTTCAGCCACATCATCGACACATGATTACCGCATCTACCTCTGGCTGTGACTGTTGATTGCTGACTAGATGTTGATCGTCAATGACCGGCGTTCACCGTACATTGACCAGACTGGCTCACATACCTTTTCAACTGGTTCAACCCATTTCAGGTCGATTCTTGGTGTTTTTCAACACGTGCGTGATTGTTGACTGCGCTACCTTTCCAACGAGTTCAACCCGTTTCAGGGCAATTCTTGGTGTTTTTCAACTGGTTCCTAAGGTATTTCGACGACTTAAATCTATTTTTAGCCTTATTTTATCCATTATTATCGGTTTTCTTCAAACGCATTGTAGAATACTCGTATATTGCATATTATGGGCTCAAATAAAAATATCCAGCTTTTTGAAAGGACACTGGCTCTGGCTTTATGTCACTGGTGCTATTCATACACCTACTTAAGAGTACTAGTGAAAATGGGGAGAAATTTAATGAATGCTTGGACGATTGAGATAGCAAGAATCATCAAATCTTTACATGGTTTCAAAACACTTTGATTTCTTCAGTTAGACTTCACTTTGGTCGTCTTTATAGGCAAATGAAGCATGGGATCTTCTTGTTAGTCAATATTCCACTTCAAATCCCATCAGTATCGGTTGTCAGGGAATCTGCATAACATGCATTAGGAGACACGTCAATCTACTCATAATTTTTATCCTCTATGCATGCTATGTAGGATCAACTAGCATTATCTGAATTATAATGAGATGTAGATTTTGATGCTCGCATGGGTGTTATACAATTTTTTATGGCACTTAATGATGGATTTGAACCTGTGAGAGCTTCACTTCTACATTGAGGTCAATTTCCTTGTCTTGAGGCAGTTGTCTCCAAGTTGTTGATTAAGGAGATTCAACTTGCTACCTTAAAGGTACAACGACGTTTGTCCTTGCCTAAAGACACGGTGCTTGCCATTCTTGATTCTTTCTCCTCGCGCAAATAACATTGTATGAATTGTCATCGATCTAGTCATCTTGCATCCAATTATTACCAACAACAACCAAGCAACCTACAAGGACAACTAATCGATCCCAATATAGAGGTCCACCTCAACCTGGACATCAATCCACCGCTACTATCTTTGGGGGTTCTACCAAAGACTCATCCGTGACTCTATCATTGGAAGATCTTCATTCCATTCTTTAAGTATCTTTGAGGGTTCTACTCCTGATTCATGGTTCTTTGATTATGCTTGTTGTAATCACATGACTTCCAACTCCAATTTATTTAAGTCAAAATCATTTGTTTCACAAGTACCTATTATTCATACAACTGATAACTCGCATATGATAATTAGTCATACATGTAACATTTCAACATCCAAATTGTCCTTACCTAACACCTTCTCAATTCATGAACTCTCTTTAAACTTGACAATTGCAGGACAATTATGTGAGCTTGATTTTAATATTCATTTCTCATCAAATGGTTGCTGTGTGCAGTATTCACGGATGAGGCAGAATTTGGACAGGCAGTAAAGTGGGACATCTTGAGCTTGTTTCCTTATAGCTTCCAGACTCTTTCATTGGTTGTGCTACCACAGTTTCATTTGAAACTTGTCATTCTCACTTAGGTCATACTTCTTTCTCTAGATTAGGTCCCTTCATGTGAGACTTGGCATTCTCGCTTAGCTCATGCTTCTTTCTCTAGATTAATTTCAAATGGTTGTCATGTGCAGGATTGATAGATGGGAAAGAACAAGGACATGTCGTAAAGTGGGACATTTTGAGCTTATTTACTTACAGCTTCTAAAGTCTTTCACTAATTGTGCCTCCACAATTTCATCTGAAACTTGGGATTCTCGCTTGGGTCATGCTTCTAGGATCCTTTGATTTCCAATGGTCATCTAGGTCCTATTGACAATAAACCCTTCAATGGCTTATCTTATAAGTTGGGAAAACATCATACTTTTCTGTTTGATTTTAGTGGTTGTCTTTTATGGTCTCTTTAATTTTATTCACTCTTATATTTTAGGGCTATCTCCTACTCCAACTATGGGAGGATCTCGTTCATTTGTATTTTTGTTAATGATCATTCTTGTTACATATGACTTTATCTTATGAAAAATCATTTTGTACTTACTCATTTATCGTGATTTTTTTTTTCATGATTAGAACACAATTTTCTCGAGATACTAAGGTTTTCCATACCGACAATGCCATGGAATATAGAGATACTAAGTTTCTTCAAATTATTTCTCAAATTAGTGCTATCATTCATCGTTCTTGTTTAGGAACTTCACAACAAAATAGTCAAGCAGAGCATAAACATAAGCATATCTTAAATGTTGTATGCACTATTCTCATATCAACCTCTTGTCTAGAATAGTTTTGGTAAAAAGCTTGTCATACTATTGTATACACTATCAATCATATTCCATCACCTACTATAGGTAACATATTTCCTTACGAGCGCTTGTATGAAAGTATTCCTAATTACAATCTTTTTCGAGTCTTTGGTAGTACCTATTTTGTGCATCTACTTCCTAATGAATGCGCGAAGTTAGAATCTCATGCTCACTTATGTTGCTTCCTTAGGTATGGCATTAAGCATAAAGGGAATAGAAGTTGGGATCCTATCTCTAATCATCTACATGTGTCTTGTCATTTTACTTTTTGGGAACACAGTATGTTCTCATCTCTTTGTCCTTTTGAGTCATCTCCAACCGCTTGTTTCTTCACCTATCCTTTAGTGAAACTATTTCTAGGAAAGTTCATAAGCTTGCAAATCGGTGTGTAAGATTAGAACATGGACAGATGGTACAATGAAACATTATAAAGCTCGACTAATAGCAAAAGGTTTTACTAAAAAAATGGGATTGACTACGTTTAATTCAGTTGATTGTCTTATGTCTGTTCAAAGCCTTCTTGTTATCGCCTCTATTAAGCAATGGCCTTTGTTCCATATGGATGGTCAAAATGTTCTTCGCAATGGCGATTTTACTAAGGAAGTGTATATGGAACCTCCTCTCAAAACACTACTTCTAACAAAGTATGTCAGATTATTCGAGCACTCTATAGATTGAAGCAAGCTCCAGTTGCTTATCTTGCATCTGTTCGAAGTCTTCTTGCTATCGCCTCTATTAATCGATGGCCTCTAATCTAAATGGATGTTAAAAATGCGTTTCTCAATGGCGATCTATTGATGAAGTATATATGAAATCTCCTCCTAGATATACTCCTTTTGACAAAGTGTGTTGATTACATCGAGCACAATATGAAATGAAATAGGCTCCTCATACATGGTATTCTAAGTTCAGCTCCACGATGGAATGCTTTGGTTATAAATCTAGCCCTTATGGTAATGCTCTCTTTGTTCCACAAACATTTCTTGAATATATTCCGTTACTTTTATATGTAATCGACATGGCTATCATTTGCAATGATCATATCGGCATTACAAAACTTTAGTAGTATCTCAATTTGACTATTTGAAATTAAAGATCTCAAGCGACTCAAGTTATTTTTAGGCTTGGAGACTACTTTAGATTCCTTGAGCTATTAGCTTTTTCAGGCTAACTATGCCTTTTATCTTCTTTCTCGAGTGACACTCACTCATAACAAGATTGCTACAACTCTATTGAGACTAATGCTAAATTTAATGACAAAGACGAGACTCTTCTTCTAAATCATCTGTTTTATTACAATTGGTTGACAAACTTGTATATCATAGCATAACTCAACCCAACATAGTCTATGTTATTTTCATTGTTAGTCAATTCTTGACCATGCCCCGAGCCACTCATATTACCTATGTCAAGGGCATCTTATTTCATGGTCTTCACTTTATACCTAATCTACCTTGGAGTTGGATTGTCCTGATTGTCGTCACTTCGTTACTGGCTATTGCTTCTTGATCAACTCGATCTTCACTTATTTCATAGGCTGGAGACTCTTTTGATTGTTGTGTCACTACCGACTACTATGTTTTTCTAGATAACTCACTTATTTCATGGTGTAGCAAGAAACAAACCGTTATTGCCCAATCTAACACGAAAGCATAATATCATGCTCTTACTAAAACATCAACAAAATTATTATGGCTGTGATAATTATTAGAGTACAAAGACGTCCATAATAGCAATGGAACCGCACTTTATTGTGGCAATCAAAATGCTATCCAAATAGCACATAATATTATAGCCATTCTATAAAGCTTATAAATAGGCTCTTCTATAATTCATCAATAAAAATAGAAATTTCACAATTTTACTTTCCATGGGACTTCTCCGTCCCGGTGACTGTGTGCGGCTTTCCGTTATGGAGTGGGAAGTGTGTGCGAATGTCACTCTCCCTTTTTCCCGGAGCATGCGTCCGCCTTCGACGATAAATGGACTCAGCATTCTAGAAGAATTCATTGGCAACCCTATTTCACCTTGGGGCCAACCCCAACCCGAACACGGAACAGACTATGCCAACCGGCTCTCCCTCTCCACATTCGCAGGAAACCATCGCCATCCTCCTCCTTCGAGAGAGAGAGAGAGGTTGCCAAGGTTCGCTTTTCTGTCTATCCTCTTCGAAGTCGCATTCCATTCGCCTGCATTTTGTAATCTCTCGCCAGTTCCTTTGGTTCAAACGTTGAAAGCAAGCAATCCTGTTACCGCCTCGTATCGGGTTGCAATTTCGGATCCGGAATGGCGTATGGATTGGAGTTCGACAAGGCTGAGAGTCAATGGAAAATTTCCCCCTCTTCTCGTTTGGTCAACCATTCCGGAGTTCCGTTTCGTGCGTATTCAATGATTCGCCTCGGAATGTAAAAACTCCTTGGAATTTTAGCAAGAACCGACCTGAATGCGTCTATACATTTCTCGTCTGAAACCGCCAAGGACAGATTGGTGAAGCTTCTGTGTCGTGGATTCGCAATGCCATTTTACTCGTCGAATTTAGGTGGCTTCGCATGTAGCCTGGAGACGTGTCATGAAAATTTGGTCGCTTCTTACTAAGTGCATTCGCTTTATATTTTGAAGTGAGAGAGAGCAAAAGGTTTCGCGGAAATTCATGTTCCGCACTCGTGAGATTTTGCTGTTTACTGTCTAACTAGGAAGGAAATGAGGCAACTGAATATTTTGCAACGACTAGTTTAGAACTCTCTCGTTGTCAAAAAAAAAAATGTTTAGAACTCTCTCTCTCTCTCTCTCTCTCTCTCTCTCTGTGCACTGCAATGAAATACAGAGTGCCAGGGATTTTGCGTAGATCTCAGACATTTCTTTGGTAAGTCTTCACTTCCCAATGTGAAAATATGTCTTGCTTTGTCTTTTCTAAAGACATTCTATACCATGCAAATCAGACTTTTTGACAGTCTGTTATGGGGACCATCTCAGAAAAGCTCCAAAATGGTTCATGTTATGAAATATTTGCTAATTTAAAGAAAAAAGAACAACCGCCCCATCGCTCTTGGAGAATGGGAACTTGTGACTTCACGTATGCATATGTTTGACTTTCCTAAATTAGATGACAAAAGGAAGGAGCAATTAAAGAGGAACCCATTTTTGTGCTTAAGAGAAATTGACGGAGCGTGCTTGGTTTAGCTCTAAGCCATGATTAGCTTGTTCATTACAGGTGACAATGGTAGGTCTAGAAGTTGGATGGGCCTCAGATTTCATAAGATCCCAACATCACTAGCTTTGTTGACTCCAAAACTACAATGCCTAGTCGGACATTGAAGTTGTGATGGGCTGAGAACTACACAATGTGTCGCTGGCTTTGTCAGAGTATTTGGTTGCAGTGAAGACTAATCTTGATTTTGGAAGGTTCATATACATGGATAGAAGTAAGCAGGTAAGCGATGGTGGCAGTTGATGGCCAGGAGAAAATGCAGGAGTCAAGTACCCGTGAAGAGAAAATCTTCGTATCAGTTCTACTCAGGCCCTTGAATCAGAAGGAGATTTCTAGGAATGATGTTTCAAATTGGAAGTGCATCAATGACAACACCGTCATCTACAGAAACAATCTGTTTCAGAGCGGTCCATGTACCCATCTGCCTATACATTTGGTAATTGAATCCCTTTCATGAATTTTTTTCCTTTCTTTCTTCTTTGCCTTCTCTTGAGTACATGCTTATGTATGTTGGATCCAGAATCCTTTTGGTCTTGAGCCCACATCTTGCAACTCCAACAAATGTCTCTAATGCTGGACTTTTTGATAAATGATGGGTCTTTGCATTCTTGCAAATCATCATCGACTTAAGGAAGCACTATGTTCTATATCTCTTAGTGGTATGTGTTCTCCCTGTAGGCTGATATGCAGACAGATATTCTGGTGTGATTGCTCCACAAGGCAGGTGTATGAGGAAGGAACCAAGAAAGTTGCTCTTTCAGTTGTCAGTGGGATAAATGGTAAACTTTAACCTCTTCTCCTTCCTTCCAATGTTGTTTTGTTTTGTTGATAAATGCCTGAGAATGCAACCATCCATTGCCCAATGGTGCAGCAAGTGTTTTTGCATATGGACAGACAAGTAGTGGAAAAACATACACTATGAATGGAATTACTGAATACTCAATGGCAGATGCATACAATTACATAGAGAAGGTAACAAGTCGTATAATATTTAAAGATCTCCTCCATTTTCAGTTGCAACTTCTTTCTTTAACATTTGCATGTTAATAAAGACATCCTCCTGTTCTCAATAGCACAAGGAAAGAGAATTTCTGTTGAAGTTTTCTGTGATGGAGATCTACAATGAGTCTGTGAGAGACCTCCTCAGCACAGATAGTACACCATTGAGACTTCTATATGATCTGGAGGTAACTTTCTTTGTACTATGCTGAGGAACTAATAGCTCATCCAACATCACAATGAGAGCTAGCTCTTTTGACAGAGAGGGACTTGGTTGAGAAACTTACAGAGGAAAAACTGAAGGACTGGAGCCACTTTCGAGAACTTTTTGTGTGTCAAAGTAAGGACTAAGGCTTCATTCTGTCTTGTGTTGGATGAATTCCATGGTTGCATGGTAAATCTAGCAGCACAATTAGTCTTGGCAAGCTATCATAAAATGCTTAGGTTGATCAACTGGATTTCACAGCTCAAAGACAGGTTGGAGAGACATGCCTTAATGAAGCTAGCTCAAGATCACACCAGATTCTCAGAGTGGTAATGGTGAATTCTATCTGTTCTGTGGTCAATTCTTATTAAAATGTGAAGATCCATTGCTCATTGTTTTTGCTGCCAGACAATTGAAAGTTTGGCTTGTTAGTTCTTAAGGAATGATATTTGAGCACTCTTGCTGCTACTGTGTTATGAATCTGCAGTATTTTGCTGCTACTGTGTTACAGGGAGATATAGTTTCTTTTGGTTGCAGAACTTCGTGGATCTAGCAGGTAGTGAGCGTGCATCTCAGTCATTATCAGCTGGTGCAGGGTTGAAAGATGCCACATAAATCGCAGTTTGCTGACTTTGGGAACAGTTATCTGCAAGCTGAGGTTGGCCCTACAGCTTATTTTTTCGTTGTCTTCATCTTAGAGATCTTATAATTTAGTTGGATCGTGCACTAACATGGACATAGAGCACTGCTGCAATGCCTTTCTGTGCCAAAGGTCCATTTCTTACACAAAACTAGTTTACCTGCATAGACACATGTTATGCGAATGACAACATCATGAACAACCAAGCCTTCTCCCACAAGATAGAATGGGCTATATGGACCCTGTTATGCCGTTACGCTCTTTTTTCTAACCTGCTTTCAGTAAAATGCAGATACTGAACTCTGTTTACACTTTCCATCCTTCACCGGGGTTTGTGATTGCTGCCTGTGGCAGGTCTAGTGCATACACACGCATGTTTCGTTCCATTTATGCTTATCTGCCTTCCTGCAGTGACAACGAAGTGCTCACAGAGCTGACAATGGGTTAATTTTTGCCACTGTTTCCTCCTCTAGTGATGTCAAGTACCTCTTCTACCAAGTGCTTGGGTCAATTGCCCCTGGGGTGGGGAGGCGTTTGGTTGATTTGGGTTTCTCAGTCATAAATTTGACTGATTAGTTGAAAATTATTGTCTTGAGGGTAGGGATCAGTTTTTGCGCTATTGACTAAGTTTTTAGCCTTCAGCTCCATATTGGTTATCATGCAGATTGTAGCATCAGGAAGATGAACTGTTTCAAAGCATAAGAAGTCAAGAGACTCTGGAGTAGTTGTTTAGGCTTGTATGGAGCGAGTTTTGACTTTTTTGCATTTTCCTTTTCTGGTAGTGTCTGAAATTTGATTTTTATTGCACATTCAACATCTTAAAATTTTAAAACGTATAAATATTGACCTGCATGGTTATTTAGACTTTTTTGGAGGGAAAGTAAAAAAAAAAACATTTTTGAAATTCAAAACAGACCATTTGTGACGAAATTTCACCTTTTTTCATCTTTGATTGTCAGAAGAGTTGCAAATATTTAGATCCTATAGGAATTTGGATTTGGTGGAAGTATTGCAGTCTTAAGCTCTCATGTCTTTCAATTTATTGTTGATCTATTTTGAAACTTATGATTATTGATCTTAGAACTATATGAATGGCTCCAGCAAGGGAAGAAATGGACATATTCCTTTCCGAGATTCCAAACTGATTCATATTTTTCAATCCTTACTGGGAGGAAAATCTATCACTTCCATCATCTGTGCAATGAGTCCTCTACTAAGTCATGTTGAACAGTCAAGAAATACACTATTGTTCACAAGTTGTGCTAAAGAGGTCACTACGAATGCACTGGTTAATGTTGTAATGCCTGATAAAGTGTTGGTGAAGCATTTACAGAGAGAACTGACTAGATTGGAGAGTGAGCTGAGAAATTCAGGACTTACCTCTGTTTTATCTGATTCTGCTGTGCTGCTTCGAGAAAAGGATCTCCAAATTGAGAAGGTGATGATTCTGCATTAAGGCTTTTCATATTGCAATTTGATTTTTATTCTTTAAGGTTTTTCTCACTACCTATGGAAAATGGAGGTTATTGTGTGTAATTATCATACATAAATTGGGTGAATCTTCTAACTGTGTCGGAAAGTCAATTATTTCTTTTGTTCCGATGGTGAACTCCACCAGTTCCATTAGGTTGAATATCCTTCAGTGCACAATAAATGCAATTTTATCTTGATTGACGTCTCTTAACTGATCTCTTCAACTCAGAAGTTCGCACAAAAGTTGGTAATTTAACTTGGGAACTTGAGAGTTAACAGAGAATTTTTTAAGAGCAATATCTTCGCCTGGCCTTTTTGACCTTCCCCTGAAGAGTGCACATTTGCTAGGATTGAAAATTTTTCATCTTTCTCACCCTAGCATGTCCATTTGGACCATTTCTTACATCCCAGACCTTTGAGCAATTACCCACAGCTTCACCATTATGCTGTTAGCATTTATAGCTGTAACTTTCTCATCAGCTTCTCTTTTTTGTTATTTATTTATTTTCCAGCTAAGAAGACGTGTATAGTTTATTTGGGTGAATGTTTCTGATTTTCCTGGATGTCCAACTGATGTTTTCTGCAATCCTTTTCTCTGCCAAGTTCTGAAGTTATCTTATCATATTACTTTGTTCCTTTTTTCATATTCATCACTTCTATGTTTTGCCACGATGTTGTCAACAGGCATCTACTTCAGAGCTAAAAGGATACAAACCTTCACTATTTGTTCCAAATTTGGCATAGAAAATTGGCTGGCCAGTAGGTTTATGCACATTTTCCTTTACTGGACTGAGTTATAACTTCTGCTGGTTCTAAATTCAGTTATAGTTTGTGAAGAGCTAACTATTCAGCTTATCATCCAGCCTTCTTAATAGTTTTTTGTTGCGGCACCTTTAAGACAAAGTTTGTAAAATTTCCATCTTGTCACCTCTCTAAAGTTCTATGAACAGTGAAGAATTTCTTTTTTCCATTTATAAATTGGGAAACCACTTTGTCATTTAACACCTAATATCTGTGGCCATGTCTTCTCACAGCTTAAGAAAGAGATACCACAAGACCTTGCTCAGTCTGAGGTTGAGGATTCGCACCGATTGGTTGTGGATCACAAGCCTTCTACTGTATGGGTAATTCTATTTTTTTATATTCCTTGATGGCTTTGCTGTCCTCAAGATATAACACCAATTATTCTTTGATATGATCTTCTGATGATTTAATACTTCAAGTGGTTGCATGCGGCGATTACCCCAAACTTTGTGGGCAAGGTTCATGGGAACTCAAGAGCCCGATTTCAGATACTCGAAACTGAGCAGATAATGAGTGTGTGGATGTTGGGAACAGAACATTTGATTCGTGTCAGTATTCAGATCGACACATTAGAAGTGATTCAGATGGACATATAATCCACATTCCTGACTTTGAAGAGAACTCCTCATTATCTGACCCCTCTTCACAGCTCTCAATTCGTTTATCTCACTCCAGGCGAAATAGCATATGTCCGGGATTAGTGGAGATTACACTGATGAAAATTCCGAGGACTTTTGCAGAGAAGTATGCTGCATTGAGATGGAAAAGCCAAACTCGAACTGCCATGGCAATGGTGATGTGCCATCAGTGAAGGAGAAAGAAGGGATCTCAGATTACATTGTTGTTGAGGAAGGAGACGAGGAAAAAAAGAAACTGGGATCACCAACTTTGGAGGAAACTAGACAATTAGACAGTGTTCCTCAAGATTATGTAGAACCTTCTCTTGAAAAAGCATATTAAATGATGCAGGAGAAAGTGTTACCTACATCCAGAAGTTTTAAGCTAGTTAGGAGTAAAAGTTGTGAGTCAGGCCTCGTCAACATTTCATTTTTAATTGAGGAGATGGAGATAAATCATCGTACACCTCCCTTTTGAGACAAAAAAGAATGTCCTGGAAGACCCGAGGGATGTTAGAGAAAGTTTCCTTCACTGAAGTATGGATCCCAAGAAAGTTTCCCCAGTAGTGGTTCTCATAATTCACTGGAGGATTCTTTGGATAATGAGCTTCAAGCAGACACGATTTGGACCGTTGAGAAATGGGACAGCGGTATGCCTTCCGCTTCGGAAATAGAGGAGTCCATTGCTCAGCAGGAGGATCAACGTGGTCAACATGGGGTGGGCTTTGTGCCCTTGCCTTTCCTTGTTCCTCTTATCAGGCAGATTTGAGCTATATAATGAACGGCGGATTTATTATTCTGGAGAACCTTACAAAATTTGAACTTTCTGTATTAGAATTTAAATATAATATAGGAGTTATTATGCTTTGTCCATATCAAAGAATGTTTTATCTCTGCTATCCGTTTTAAACATTTGGGTGGGACACCCCATGACTCAAGTGGATGCAAGTTATTAGGGCTTGGCCCATGTGGGTCTTCTTTTACATTGTGTTTGAAAACATAATACGGACAGGGTACAAAAGCTATGGCTTTCAGGTGTTTAAAGTTTGTTGAATATTTTGAATTGGAAACTTTTGATTCGTCTAAAGATAATATTTGACGACCAATGCAGTGGCATTGCCCAGTCATGGTTTTAGCTATATGAGTCTTGTCATATGTAAATGTGGACTTGGAGTACCATTCGCTTAAATATAAAGTGTTTTGAAATTTGGAGAACTTAGCGTTCAGTTATTGCTGTTAGATATAATTGGAGAACCTGGTTACAAATATTTGATGACCGATGTAGTGATATTTCCCAGATATGGTTTTAGCTATATGAGTATTGTCATACATAAACATGCTAATATGTTTGGAGTACCATTCAATTAAATATAAAGTGCTTTGAAATTTGGAGAACTTAGTATTCGGTTACTATTGTTAAATATGCAAGTTCTGTCAACATACATACATTTTGCTCAGTTTGGACTCTCTTGATTGATAGGTACATGATATAAAACCAAATGTGATTGCACCAATGAAACTTGTTAAGGATGTTGGCTTGGATTCAATTGAAGATGATACGGTAGGTTCTTTGGAATGGTTTTCACAATTCAGAAACTTGCGAAAGGATTTGCACCTATGAAACTTGTTTCGATTTTGACTGCTGCTTCAAGGTACTGAATTTAAATTATATGAAACACTTGCTGCTTTTGTTAAATTCACAGTAGGAACATTGTAAGTCTGGGATTTTTATTGTGCTGAAGCATACAAATTCTTAGTCGGCAGAGGCAGATGTTCACTAAGCAGATGCAGAAGAAGCTCACCTGAAAAGGTAGAGAGATGCTCTTCCAAACTTGGGGGCCAGTTTGAATACAAAGCATAGAAGTTTGCAGCTAGTCCATCGGTTGTGGTCCCGCACAGAAGATGTGGACCATATGGCTGAGAGTGCCAAAATTGTCGCAAAGCTTGTTCATTTTGTTCTGCCAGAGGAAGCTTCCAAGGAGATGTTTGGCCTCAACTTACTCCCTGGGCGATCAAGCACAAAATTTCAAGAGTGGAAAAGCACCATGACGTCTTTCTTGTGAAGCTTTGTTTCGGATAGTTTTACTTTTGTGGAATGGTGACATGATTGTTCCTCCAACCGCTTGAGATTGCGTGACTTCTTTTTTACTAATGATAGATATGTCATGTAGATGCAGGTCACTGTACAAAAGCTTTGTAATTTACTCGTGAACAGATGAAGGCTTGCCGGTCCTCTGACCTCTAGACTCTTCAAAAAATAAGCATTGGCGGCTGATCAATGTTAATTAGACTAATATATATTGTTATTATTTCTTCCATCCTCTTATATGTTCTTTTATTCATGCGCACGTTAATTGTGACTCCTAAACCTTTTTTTGGCCATTTTATTTATTTTTTTTTTTCTTCTCATGCTTTTCTGACCTCATTGGATTGAGTATATGTTGACATAGACGCCTAAGATTGAAGAAAGAATATCTTGCATCGGGTGAATGGCATCAGGTCAATTCATCATATAATATAATAGTTACACAAAATTATTTATTTGCACACTGAGAGAGAGAGAGAGGGGTTTGGCGGCGTGGGAGGAGATAATAGTTACATGAAATTATTTATTCACACACTGAGAGAAGAGGGGGGATGGGACATATACATATTTTCAACTCCAAAGGTCATTGTAGTGGTTTGTGTTCAAGGAGAAGCATCCTCGTCCTCATCATGGACTGTAGGAAACAAGAAACCACTAAATATGTAAGCTTCAAACACACAAGTATACATATAAAGATTTCCTACTGGTACTCCTACCAAGGACAAGAAAGCAACATTGTAGATTTGTTCCTACATGCTTCTTTTCTTAGAATATGATATAATATGTAAATGATAGGTCTTAATTATTCTACAGTGTTTTGTAAGTAAGCTATGTGAAAGGCTCACTCGACATGCGTAGCTATGGGGGAGTAAGTTGATTCCAAAGGTTACTTTTGGATCCAACATTGGGTTTCATGAAGATCTAATGACACTGTCCACATGATTTAGTATTGCGATAGCGATAGTAAACAATATATAGATGTGGACTTGTCTCTAAGAGCTATTTAACTGATTACGTTGTAGAAATTATATGAAAATGTGTGTACTTCTATAGAACTCATTGTTGACTTACATAGATACTTATTATGCATATATTAGATATGGTAGAATGAGTCAAGAAAAGATTACTTGATAAAAATCATGATTGTTCGTTTTAACTAATAACAAATAATTGTGGAGATTATTAAGTCTAAAAAAATTTTCAACATCCTGTGTAAAGAACATATTTGAGATTATTAAACCTGTCATCATCGTCCATTAGTTCTGGCGCCTTGATCTCCTTTTTATGTCCAGATTCATCTTCTCTCCCCTTTCCTTTTTGAGATGCTCAACAAAATCGGGAGTGGCGACAACCACACGTATGTTCTCCAATTCCTCGCAATTTTTGATCCCTTCGACATGTTTCATCTTATCGAGGTGCCTAAACTCAAGTTCTTTGAGATGTAGCATCGCTCCTTTTTCAATAAACACATGCTCAAGCTTAGGCAGCTTCCAAATCTTCAAGATGATGAGGCTCGGAAAACCCTCGTTGATGAACTTCATGTTTTGGCATAGGAAAGAATTGGCCAAGAGCCTGAATGTCCTCAGGTTCTTCAGGAGACCACCCAACACAGCCATCATGTCTATTTCCACCTTTAAGCCCGACAGAGTCAAAACCCTGAGAGATACTGGCAAGAGCTGTGTCCAGATGGGTTTGTTGAGTTGGCCCAACAAGTAGAGCTCCAACAGGTCGCGATGTTGTTCAGCCAACGACAGTTCCGGTAACAGGCCTATCTGCGGTGCGGCCGGCTTAGGCTTGGTTTGTTTTGCGGGCTTGGGTTTTTTTTCCGGCTCGGGTTCTTCGGACTCTGACTCTTCAGAGGGCTCGGTTTCTAATTCTTCAGTGGGCTTGGGTTCTTCCGCAGGCTCGGCTTCTTGGATCACCCCGAAGGTCAAGGACTGGAGTTTGGTGAGCCTGAAGCTAATCCAATCGGCTACTGTTTTTCCTGCAGCACCTGAGGTGTCCTTATCCAAGCATTGCAAGAAAAGCTTGAGCTTGGTCAAGCTGTTCATGAGGCCCGTCATCGGATTCTCTGTCACTTCACCGATAACCAGTCCGCTTAAGGTTTGGAGTCGAGTCAAGGCCATGACATTGTTGCTACAAGCCTTGAGGATTTTCTTCAAGTCGATGTAGAACCAGTTGAGATGCAGGTGCCTCAAGTTCTTCGCCTTCCACAAGGAACTCGGCAGCGAAGTGATGTCGGTGTATTTTATGTCAAGAGTCTCGAGATATTGCAGATCCGCAACCTCGCTCGGGATTGAGTCCAACACCGTGGATCTCAATCCTAGGTACCTTAGGAGCACCAGCCTGGGGAGCAAACCTTGCAAGGATGGCTTATACACACCCTCCAAGTCAAGCACCCTTAGCAAGCAATAGTCAGTCTTGGACATCTTCCTAAGGAACGTGCTGATGTCCTTAGTGAGCCTACCTCTCCTCTGTTAGAATGACAGAAAGGAGCGGATGTGACCGAGGTTCAAATCATGGAAGCTGCCGCTGCATTTGTATGTGACTATGTTCGTGTGCTCTGCAAGCCAGCGGACCCTGGCTCTCTCTCGTGGCGGGCTTGGTAGCTGTTGCTGGCTGGTTGGGTCGCGGTTGGTCCCCTCTCTTGACTTGCTAGCGGTATGCATGTGGAGGAACCGCGTGCTCAACGCGTTCAAACGGATCATGTCAAATAGAGAGGTGAGCATTTGACAAGCTTTGGGGGATCCATCTGCCCTCCAGCTCACCACATCGATCACGTTCCTGTCCGCAAGCTCCAGAATGAATCTCTCTCCCATATCCTCGGGTGTCCTTTTTCTTTCTCTGTCACAACAATGCAAATCCAATAAGCCCTCAGCCAACCACAGCCTCACTAGCCTTCTTGTTGGAATTGGGGATGCTATGGGGAACAAAACCATGTAGATGAAACACGGTTTTAGATGGACGGGCAATCTATGGTAACTCAATTCTAGAAGATCTGATAATGCCAACTTAGAATCATCAGTCGCCAATGCTGCACGTTCATGTTCTCTAGCATTCGACAGTAAACCACCGAGTAAGGATATACAGAGCGGCAGGGCAGGTAACCGGTTTAAGATTTTTTCCTCCTCTGGCGTGAGGCTGAGAACATCGGGTACTCTATGCAACTTCGTAGCAAGCATCTCCTGGCTTTGTTTTTCTTTTCCTTGGTCAGAATTATGGCTTTCTTTACTGGGCAAGTTTTCTAGCTTTACTGGACCTGGACCGTCTGTATTCATGATCCTGGCTATCATATCGTATCGAGTCGTGGTAATTATGTGGCCCTGCGAAGGGAACGGGATGATCATCAGTAACTATCGCAAAAGTTGCTCATCGGGCAGTTGCACGTCATCCAACACTATGAGGAACCTCTTCGTCGTGGCCAATTTCTGGCGCAGCATCTTCTTTATCTCGTTGAAATCCATCAAGTCCCTCGCTAGCTTGTCCACTTGCTTCAGTATCTCGAACAGAAACTCCTGCTTGTCTGCGCTGGCCGAGACGTGGACCCAAGCGCACAAATCGAAGCCCAGCTCCATCGCTTCCCTGTAGACCGATCTCGCGAGGAATGTCTTGCCGGAGCCTTCCTCGCCAAAAATTGAAATCCCAAGGACATGCTCCTGCTTTGGCTCCTTCCCGATCTTCTTCGCTTCCTCCTGCTTCGCTTCCTCCCTGATCTTCTCCGCTTCTTCCCTGATCTGCTCCATAATTTTCTTTTTCTTATCCTCGTGACAAATGAAGTTCATCGACGCTTGCCGATCCCAGAAACTAGTCAGCCTTGCCAATTTTTGGCCTCCCCATGGAGCACTAGCATGGGAGGAGGAACTAGCAGGGTCCTTTTTCCCCCGCCTCTGGCCTCCTTATCTGTCAAGTACTGATCTTGACACAACCCCTTCATGGCCTTCACCAGATTGGACAAGTCCCTCCACAGCATGCACTTGTGGACCAGCGTGGCAAGCGGCCTCGTGGCAACGTGCAGGGCTTCCTCCCTCCCGCGGGCCACGTTAAGGTGGAACTTATCGAGGATGTCCTCAGAGTTGTACATGGTTCGAAGAAGCCGCCCCGACCACTCCGTGCTCTTATACGGTCTGTCTTGAGTGGAAAAGAACTCCTGGATCATGGCTAGCTTTTCCTTGGCGTCCTTCGCGAGGGCTTCTATCGGTAAGCACTCAACACACTCCGAACGAGAGAGAAGGATCTCTAGTTTCTGTGACACGATCTCAACGGCCGCTTCAGCGGCCATCGTGTAGCTTCTCCCGTCGGAAGCAGCCATGGCTGGTCAATATCTGTTTCAAGCGAGAATGTTGGTTTGTTTGCTTGGATTGAATATTTTGGGGGGACATATTATTCATTCTCTCTCTATATATATTGTTCATTTTCCTATGCTTTTTGAGGGAAGATTACAAAAAAAAGTCCTACACCTATTGCAATTAAATCAATTTAGTCTTAAACTTTTTTTTTCTCGATTAAGTCATAAACATTTTGCAATTGTGTCAATTCAATTAATTCGGCCAATTTTGCCTGGTCGGTTACTAGCCAACTGATACCGACATGAATAATTTGTAATAATATTTTATTTTGTTCAAATTTTTTTTCTCTTTCTCTTTTTCTTCTTCCTTCTTTTTCCTTTTTCCCCTTAGGGGCCAGCAAGGAAGAGAAAGAAAAATAAATAAAAAATATTATTAAAAAAATATTATTAAAAATTGTTCACATTAGCGTTGCCCGAACGACCATAATCTATATTAGTGCCGCCAACTAAAATTAGTCGGATGGATTGAATTAGTACAATTACAAAGGTTTAGAACTAAATTAGTAAAAAAAAATTATGACTGAATTGACATAAATTCAATAAGTTTAGGACTTTTTTGGTAATCTTCTCTTTTTTGGTATGGCCTCTCTTGTTTACAATAAGTTTTGTAAATGCTTTATTTTTGGTCAAAAGCTTTGTAAATTCTTTACTTGTGCAATTCTTAACCGTGAGATAGGAGAAAGTATTTGTCAAAATAATTATTATAAAAATAAAATTAATCGCATAAAGTTCTTTGCTTGTAAATTCTATTTTTTTTGGTTGAAAGCTTTGAAAATTCTTTGCTTGTGCAATTCTTGACCATGAGGTGGAAAAAAGTTATCTGTTAGAATAATTATGACAAAAATAAAATTAGTCAAGCAAAGTTCTTTGCTTTGTAAATTCTTTTTTTTTTTTTTGGTCGAAAGCTTTGTAAATTCTTTGCTTGTGCAATTCTTGACCATGAGATGGGAGAAAGTATCTAACGGAATAGTTATTATAAAAAAAAAATTAAAAATTAATCAGATAAAGTTCTTTGCTTGTAAATTCTTTTTCTTTCTTTCTTTTTATTGAAAGCTTGGTAAATTCTTTGCTTGTAAATTCTTTTTCTTTCTTTCTTTTTATTGAAAGCTTGGTAAATTCTTTGCTTGTGCAATTCTTGGTTGTAAGGTGGAAGAAAGAATCTGTCAAAATAATTATGATAAAAATAAAATTAGTCAAGTAAAGTTCTTTGCTTTGTAAATTCCTTTCTTTTTTTGGTCAAAACCTCTGTAAATTCTTTGCTTGTGTAATTCTTGACCATGAGATGAGAGAAAGTATCTGTCAAAATAATGATGATAAAAATAAAAATAGTCGTTCTTTGCTTGCAAAATCTATGTATCCCTTAGTATGACAACTTTACGCATCCATCTTAGGATTCCTTCTTTGTTCTCAAGCATGAAAATAATTAATTCCATCATCACAGTGGGATTAAGAGTTGCAGAGATAATTGAAAAGGCTAATATCACCAAAAATCCCAAATCGGTACATTCATGCCAAATTTACTTAGAACTAATTATTATATGACAAAAACTTTCAAGTTGGTATACCATGCCACATTTACCTCAAATTAATTTATATATCATAAAAAATCTTAAATTAGTACACTCGTACAACATTTATCCTAAACTGATATATCCATTTGACATTTACCCTAAATGTGTTAAATCTAAAATTATACATGGGTAAAAGTGATACAGGTGCACCCATTTGGGGGTAAATGTGGATCGAGTTTACTAATTTGAGACTTTTTGTGATATAAAATAATTTGGGGTAAATGTTGCAGGGGTACACCAGTTTTGGGGTAAATGTAGCACAAATGTACCAATTAGGAGTTTTTGTGATGCAAAAATTAGTTAATAATTTTGGCAAAAGTCTACCGATTTAGAATTTTTGGTGATATTAACCTAATAAAAAAATGACCTATCAAGAATTTAATGTTTCAATAAAATTCCACGTACCTTAAAAATTTAATGTTTTACAGGCGTAATATCTCGTATGACATATCAAACACGCATTGAGCGAAAACACTATCAACTAATTGGATAATCGAAATCATGCCAACAGCTATATGTCAAGCCTTCGCTGCAGAGGGGACACCCCCCCTGCGGGTTAAGATTGTTACTTCAAGCTAAAAATAAGAACCATCAATTTATTGTATCAACGGGAAATTAGTAGATAGCTAAATTTCGGCAGGTGATCAACGTGTCTTCTTTCTATAATCTATAGCCTGGAATGAAAAACAGTCGTTGGTTTATCTTATCTAAAATAGATACTAAAATCAATATAAAGAAAATATTACTTTTCTTCCAGATTTCTGCAATTAATGATTTGGTCTTCAAATTGATGGAGATGCACAATACTCAAAAGTTTTAGAATTCAATTACACAATTTTACAAATTTTATAATTTAATTGCACCTCGGCTATACTTCAGTATGCTTAGGGAAGAAGTGACCCCAGTGCTCCTACACACATCATCAACTTGGCCATAAACATACTTCGTTGAAGAGAATATTTATTATGATGTCAATGTCGATATCAAATAACTTGCTCAATGCTCATGTAAAGTACGTCAATATTACCTCATCATCACATATTAGATATTGCATGGTACAAGTGTTACCATGTCGGGAGTGCAGGGGCGTGTTTCCTATGTTTTGTTGTTTTACATTTTGTTCATTGTTATTCTATGCTTTTCTTCAAGCGGTTTGCCTCTTCTTTAGATTGATTCTTTACTAAGCCAAAGCTTGGCCAAGGGACAAGAAAGTATCTGATGCTTTCATCGTTGATGGGTTAAATAATTAATAAGCCAATCAAGATTGAGATTTTGCTAAAGTCCAGATTTAAAGATGAGAGAAGGGACTGTATGATGCATTCCGCTCTAGGTATAATGACAAGACAAGTGCATAATTTGCGTATAACACTCAACTAAGTACCATAACTTTTTTTATCACTTAAATGCCATGATTATTTCTTTTCGATCATTTGAACGTCATGACTTTTAAAACAATAGTTACTTAAGTGTCATGACTTTCAATTGACCACTTTAATACTATAACTTTTAAAAAATTATTCATCACAAGTGTCATGCTACATCTGATTTTTGACAATTGTGAATTTTTCATAAAAGCTATGGCACTATGATGAATGTTTTTTAAGAGGTCAAGGGGTTCGATTAATTGAAAAAAAGTTATGTCACTCAACTAAGTGTCTTTAAAAGTTAGGAAAAATACACAAATGATTTCTGAACTTTGAGAAAAGCTGAGACTATTTGAATAACTTAAATGTATTTGTAATCTTCATTGTAGTTTATTTCTATGTTGCTCTTCTCACAAACATAGGTGACCCTAATTAGACCATGCAAATCTAGCGTTTGATCTATATCCTTATTCTATTAAAATTATTGTTCAATTGTTTGTTTTCCACAATATTATCATTGTCAAGTTTTTCATTTTGTGAAAGTTATTGCATTTAATTTATCACTTCATTGTGTTCCACAATTGTAGTGTCAACTGGTAGATCGTCCTTTCGTCAGGAGAAACTATTTGAGAATGAATGGTGAATGATGATTTGACGAGGAAACACTGGTCAACGACATCAGGGAATGAGATACGTAAGAATGAGGAGCACCTACCCTAGTCCTTGGTCAATCGAAGTACCAGCATGTCTAACAACAATGACAATTTTTTTTAGCAAAAAAAAAAAAAGACGACATTTTTTCTTTATTTTTTTGGTTTTTGGGTCAATTATCATTTTTACTCTTACATAACACAAATTTGATAGTAACTATTTCAAATTTCTATAAGCCAAATAGAAAAATAATACCAGCAAAATACATATGTGCCCAAAACGATTGTTCTCATGTGAAAAGCAAAAAGGAAAAATTAATCTAAAACGATATTATGAGAAATGTTACTATTTTTTTTGTGCTGAAAATCTTTGACCAAAGATATTTAGAGAAAGGATTCGTCGTTGATATTAACAAAACAAGAGAGAAAAATTCAGTGCTTGATAAACTTGAAACAGCTCCTCTCACTTTGTATATGAGAATGTTCTCTCCTAACATGAGAGAGAGATGTTCTTGCAAATTGTCTGTTGGTTTTTGGAGCCCTGATACTAATGTTGGATTGTGAAAGCATGGTTGGATACAGCTGATAGTTTTTGGTATTGACGTGCAAGTGTAAATGTTTGTAGAATATATTTGGTAGAGGATGCTTGTACCTTTCCATGATCTAGTTTTCACTTTATCCTCCTAACAGCCCGATTGGAATATGGATGGCATTCATCAAAAGAGTTGCACTTCAACTTAATATAAGAGTGCCTGAGTAAAGAAGATATAATATTGGACAATCCACCGACACGTCATTATAAATTGCAAATAGCTATTCAATTGCAATCCCATGACTTTATTTCAGACAAAAAAATTCAATTTAATAATTAATATTTTTATTTAAAAATCAAAATTTTAATTATCTTTACTTTTTCTCTTTTTTTTTTTCTTTTCTTTTTAAAAAAATTCAAAATTTTAATTATTTTAAAAAAATTTTCTTTTTTCTTCTTTCATTTTTCTTTCCTCTTTCTTTTTCTTTTTCTTTTTCCAACTTCCTCCGCCGCTGACCGGTTAGCAACGGCCTCAAGCGAGCCTTGAGCTCGCTTGTGTCGGTGAAGCCCGAGCTTGCTTGGATCTTGCAAGGGTTGCAAGCACCTCAGTAAAGACTTGCTCAAAAATCAAATTTGCATTTCCTTCGGGACGAAATCGTCGAAAGGGAAATTCCAGAAAATGGAACTCGAGAGTGATTGCAACCGGTGTCTAGTTTTTCTATTTTCCAGAAATTGAACCTGAAAAAAAAAAAAAAAAAGCAAAAGAAATTTGAGTTTCAGAGTCTACAATTGAAACATTTTCTATTTTGTTCGATGTAGAGGCCTTCGATCGTTTTTTTTTTTTTTTTTTTTGATCTCTAGTTTCGAATTGAGCTCCGCGTCGCTGAACTTCGCGAAATTCGTTCAGTCAATCACTTTCTTAGTTCAGCGTGGATCTTTTTAGTTCGTTTTGTTGGTCTCCACTATGGAATTGAGCTCCGCCTTTTGCTGGATTGACATGAGTTCGTTTCCAATCGATTGGCTTCTTCAGGGTTTCGTGAAATCTGTTAATATGAGTTTCTTTGGGACGTTCTGACGGTGGTCGATTGCGGCTATGGGAGCGAGCACGACCTGGAGGTGTTGATGAGTGAGTTCCTAGAGAATGAGGAGCGGCGGAGCCAAGTCGTTGTGAATCAGTGAGTGACTCAGGTCTTTGTGATCTCAACAACGCCTTGGAGAGGGCTGTGACCCTGTCCAAGTTCTAGTGAGGGCCCGGCCCTCACTGAGGCTCCGATGACCCTGCTGGCCATGGCCAATGCCCTACCTATGATGGGGCGGCAGCCACCAGCGGGAGGTTTTTTTTTTGTGTTTTCTGTTTTTTTTTTTCTAGTTTTGGCTTGTCTTTTTAATTAAAAAAAAGCAGATAAAGGAAAATAAAAATAAAGTAAAATAAGTAAAGCACAAAAATGAGCTTAATTAGCTGGTGAAATCAAGCCCTTTTCTGAAATTGGTATTGTCATTTCAGGATTTTATTTGAAACAAATTTCACTTCAGCTCTTATTTGAAATTTTGTCTTTTTATTTTTTTTTACCTAGTCAAAGTGAGCAAATATTACACGTAGTCCCCAGCGAACCCCAAATTCTGGGAGGCTTGCAGATTCCCCAAGAACAGGTTCCTCTGCAACCAGATCTTGATCCACCCCACAGCCCGCTTGATCTTCCTGGTCACGATGTTCTCGCCATGCCGTGGGGACTCGTGGTTGAATAGGATCCCGTTGCACGCGAACAGCCCGTAGACCTCGCGATATTTCACGGTGTATCAGTGCACGGCGTAGGGAGACCGCGGGTGGAACGAGGGGGTCTCGGACTGTAACGGCGGGGATGACGTGGAGGTAGATGTTTGGCCTCAAATTTACTCAGCAATCGAGCCCAAAATCTCATAGGTGGAAAAGCACCCCAGCGTCGTTCTTGATAAGCTTTGTTGTGGACAGTGTAACGGCAACGAAATCGCTCTCCAACTCAATTGTCTAAGATGGCACAACTTCTTTTGATTGGTATTATATATGCGTGTGGTTTAGATGCAGGTCATTAAGCAAAAGCTTTCTAAATTCATCATGAATAGATGAGGGCTTGCAAGTCCTCTGACCGGTCTAGGAGGCCCTTCAACATAGGCATTGGCATCTGATTGATGTTAATTATACTAATATCTAATGTTTCCATTTCTTATATGTTTTGTACTTGTGGTTGATTAATTTAGTTATTTAGCTCATGACTCATGTAGCATGCACTCATCAATTGTGACTGTAATCTTCATTTAAGCTGCCATTTTTTTTTTTCACTAGTGCATTTCTTACCTTATTGGACAAAGTGTATGCCAACATAGATGCTTAGGACCGAAAACAGAGTATCTTGCATTAAATAGATGTCATCACATCAGTTTATCACATAATATAACCATTACATAAAATTGTTTATTCACATACCAAGGGACAGAGAAAGGGAGGATGGGTGGGAGAATGCAATATATACATACGTTCAGCTCCAAGGATCATTATAGTAACTTGTATTTAACGAGAATTTGTTGCCTCATCATTGTCATCACCGTAGAAAACGAGAAACTAGGTAAGCTTCACACAATACATGCACATAAATTTCCAAATAGTACGCCAAACAGTAAAAAGGAAGCAACTTTGTAGAATTGTTCCTATACAAAAAGCTTCTTTTCTTGAACTAAAATACAGTACATAAATGAGAGCTCTTAATTAGTGTAAAAAAATCTCATTATCTCTTCTTGAGTGTCTTGTATGTGAGCTAGGTGATAGGCTCACTCGACATTTTAAAATTCAATTTTATTTCAAATATCAAAATATCTCCAGTACACTTAAAAGGAAGAAGCGAAGCCTGTGCTTATACACACATTATCAACTTGTCCATATAAGAACCCTTGCTTAAAGAAAATTTATCTTATTATATCAAAATCCACTTCACATATGGTGTCCATATAAAATACTTGATTATCATGTCATTATCGCATATTAAATACTACATGATAAGAATGTTACCATGTAAGGGGCGTAGGGGTTGTTTCCATTTTATGATTGCGTTTTCTATTTTGATCATTTTTTCTGTGCTTTTCTTCAAACGGGTGTTTTGTCATTGATAGGTTAAATAACTAACAAGCCAATCCAATTTTGTTAAAAAGTCCACACTCGAAGAAGAGAAAATTAGAGAGGGAACACAAGGTTTGGATTCAAAGACAAGATGAGTTCGCACAATTGATATAATTAGCGATGCAATGAATTGTTATGCGGTAGGATCTTAACCCGCTTATTATAATCTCAATTTTAATCTACCACATCATTTAGTATGTCCTATTACTAAGATTATTCCTAACAGTGCGTCTTGCAAAAATTTCACATTTTAAAGTAACAAAAAGATAGAACAGTGGAAAAAGGGATTTATGTGAACCAGCCTTTTTTCTTCCCTCAAGTTAATCGGGTTCCTCAGTTATATTCTTTGCTTGAAGATGTCTATGAGTTGAAGATGCTTGTACTTTTCCATGATCTTCTAGTTTTCACTTTATCCTTCTAACAGCCCAGTTGTAATATCGATGGTGCTCCTCGAAATAGTCACACTTCAGCTGAATATTATAGTAAGAGTACTCGGTAAAGAAGATAGGGAAAATACCACAAAAAATATTAAATTATGTCACTTGTAACAAATTTATTCTGAATTTTTTTGGCGATACAAAAAAAATTAAACTTTGCCACTTGTAACAAATTTATTATGAACTTTTTTTGCGGTACAAAAAAAAATTAAACTATGTCACTTATAACAAATTTACCTTGAACTCTTTTTTTTTTTTATGTCCGGGAACCATCGTATAGCCGGCAGCCGGCGACGTAAATCCCAGGGGATACTAGCCAATGGCCCACCTCCCAGGTACCCCACTTAAGTCGTGCAATGAGGGCGAGAAGTTTCGAACTTCTACCCTCCGGCAGAGGGGTCAGAGCGCGAACCAACTCGTCCACCACGAGGTGGTCCCTAAACTTTTTTTGTAACACTAAAAATCTCAAACTATACCCAATATGATACATTTATTTCAAACTTTCTTTTGTAACACAAAAAGCCCTGAACTTATACTCGTGTAATACATTTATCCCTAAACTTTTTTAGCCAAGGGCATTTTCGTCTTTTTCTTTTTCCTTTTTTCTCCTATTTCTCTCTTCCCTCCACCATAGTTGACAAAAGGAAATTGGCAAGAGCCAACCTCGCCAACATCGGAGTCGGGTAAGAGTTGCCGTCACCCCCGGACGGGGTCAAGCGAGGGCTGCCCTCGTTGGCTTCCCTCTACCAGCCATGGTGGAGGGAAAAGAGAAGAAAGGGGAAAAAAAGGAAAAAAAAAAAGAAGACAAAGAAAAACAAAAAAAATTGAAAATTGAAAAAGAAGAAACTGCCCTTTAATCAAATATTTTAGGGGTAAATGTGTCATACAAATACAATATTCTAAGTTTTTATGTCATGAGAGAAATTTTTGGGTAAATATATCACAATGGGCATAGTTCGGGATTTTCAATTACATAAAAAAAAGTTAAAAATAAAATTGTCACAAGTGGCATAATTCGAAGTTTTTTATAGCATTTTCCCAAGAAAATATAATTTGGACAATCCACCAACACATCATTATAGATTTTGAATAACTACCCAGTTTCAATCCCATAACTTTATTCAGGCCAAAAAAAAAAAAATCGAATTTTAATCATTTTTAAATTTTTATTTAAAAATCAAATTTTTAATTATCTTTACTTTTTATTTTTTATTTTTTTAAATTATAATTTTTAATAATTTGTACTTTTTATTTAAAAATTTCGATTTTTTATTTTTTATTTTATAAGAAAATTCGAATTTTTAATTACTTTTAAATTTTTTCTTTTCTTTTCTTTCCTCTTTCTTTCCTTTTTTTCTTTTTCCGACTTCCTCCGTTGCCGACCAGCTAGCAACAGCCTCAAGTGGGCCTCGAGCTCGCTAGCCTCAGCAGAGCCTGAGCTCGTGTGGATCTGGCAAGGATGTGGGTGCCTTAGCAAGGACTTGTTCAAAAATCAAATTTGCATCTCCTTCGTGATGAAATCTCGAAAGGGAAATTCCAGAAAATGGAACATCATCACAGTCGGTGTCTAGTTTTTCTGTTTTCCAGAAATTGAAGCTGAAAAATGGCAAAAGAAATTTGACTTTCAAAATTTGCAATCGAAAGATTTTCTTATTTTGTTCGACGTAGAGGCCTCTGGGTCGTTTTTCTGTTTATCTCCGATTTCGAATTGAGCTCCGTGTCGCCGAATTTTGCGGAATTAGTTCAATTGATCGCTTTCTTAGGGGGTTTTTCCCTAGAATTTCCCTTTCAGCACGGATCCTTTTAGTTCGTTTTGTTGGTCTGCACTGTCGAATTGAAGCTCCCTGTTGTTGGATTGACACGAGTTCTTTTTCAATCGATTGGCTTCTTCAGGGCTTTGTAAAATCTGTTTGGAGTGTCAATATGAGTTCCTTTGGGACATTCTGACTGGTGGTCGATCGAGGCTAGTTGAATTGCCTTATGACTTTGTGTGTCATGGATTGCACGGCGTGCACGCCGATGACAGAGAATTTTCGGTCGACGAAAATTGGTGAAATCGGAGGAGGTATTTAGCCGTGGGAATGAGCGTGACCTGAATCAGCAAGTGATTCGGGTCTTTGCGATCTCGCCGATGCCTCGAAGAGGGCCACGACCCTCTCCCAACTCTGGCAAGGGCTGGCCCTTGTCCTCTCTTGTCCAAGCTCCAGCCACCCACCCGGCCATGGTCAACGCCCCGCTGCATTGGAGCGGTGGCCACGGGCGGGATGTTCTTTTTGTGTTTTTTTTTCCTTCAAGTTTTAGGTTATTTCTAGCTTGTCGTTTTTATGAAAAAAATAAAGGAAAATATAAATTAAGTAAAATAAGTAAATGACAAAAATACTCTCAACAAACTTATGAGATCAAATCTTTCTTTGAGATTGATATTGTCACTTTTGGATCTTATTTGAAATAAAGTATATTTCAGGCTCTCGTTTAACAAAGTCACGATATTTTATATTTTTATTTGAAATTTTCTTCTTTTATTTTAATTGTTTTTACCTAGTCAAAGGGATCAAATATTAACGTGGTCTCCGGCCAACCCCCAATTTCGGGAGGCCTGCAAATTCCCCAAGAACAGCTTCCTCTGCAGCCCGATCTTGATCAACCCCACAACCCGCGTGATCTTCCTGGTCACAATGTTCTTGGCCCGCCACGGGGACTCATGGTTGAACAGGATCCCGTTGCACTCGAACGACTCGTAGGCCTCGCGATAGTTCACGGTGACACAATGCGCGGCGCACTTGGATGAGACGTAAGGGGACCGACCGTAGGTGCTAACGGGGAGGTCTCGGACTATAGTAACGGGGAAGATGCGGAGGTAGATGTTTGGCCTCAACTTTACTCAGCAATCAAGCACAAAATCTCATAGGTGGAAAAGCACCGTGACATCATTCTTGAAAAGCTTTGTTTTGGACAGTTTTGCTTTTGCAGAATGGCCACGAAATCGCCCTCCAACTCCGACCATCTAAGATGGTATGATTTCTTTGTTATTGATAATATATGTGTGTGTGGGGGTTTAGATGCGGGTCATTGAGCAAAAGCTTTCTATTCACCATGAACAGATGAGGGCTTGCAAGTCCTCTCACCGATCTAGGAGGCTCTTCAACATAGCGATTGGCATCTGATTGATGTAATTATAACACTCATATCTAATATTTCCGTTTCTTCCATCCTCTTATATGTTTTGTTGTTTAAAAGCTTGTGGTTGATTAATTTAGTTATTTAGCTCATGATTCATGCGGCATGTGTTCATCAATTGTGACTCATAATCTTCAATTAAGCCGCCACTTCTTCTTTTTTCACTGGTGCATGTCTTACCTCATTGGACTAAGTGTATGCCGACATAGATGCTTAGACCAAAGAAAGAGTATCTTGAATTAAATGAATGTCATCACATCAGTTCATCACATAATACAATCATAACATAAAATTGTTTATTCACATACCAAGAGACAAAGAAAGGTGGTTGGGCGGGAGGATGAAATACATACATACGTTCAGCTCCAAAGATCATTGTAGTAACGTTTATTCAAGGAAAAGTTGTTGCCTCATTCATTATCACTGTAAAAAAGGAGAAACTACTGAATAAGTGAGCTTCACACGTTACGTGCACATTAATTTTCAAATAGTACTCCCAATGGTAAAACGGAAGCAACTTTGCAGAGTTGTTCCTATACAAGAAGCTTCTTTTCTTGAACTAAAGTACGGTACAGAAACAAGAGGTCTTAATTAGTGTTAAAATATCTCATTATCTCTTCTTCAGCATCTTGTATGTGTCACGTGAGCTAGGTGAAAGGCTTGCTTGACATGTGTAAGCTATGAAGAGTAAGGTTAGTTTCAAAGGTTACTTTTGAATCCAACATTAAGTTTCACAAAGATTAAATGATACCACTCAAGTGATTTTGTGCTATTTAGCAGGACTCACTATAGCCTTCATAATTTCTTAATTTTTATTGACTTGGTATGGTGAAATGAGCCAACATAATTCTTATCTAATAAAATCCACGATCTTTGATTTTAATCACTAATGAGAAACTTTCAAATCTGTGAAAACATTTTTCATCACCTTGTGTAAAGATCATGCTCCATTCCTGCCGTTGTCCTCCGCAAATTTGGGCCTCTTGGTATCCTTTTCTACGTGTGGATAGGGCATCTTTCTTTTTTTTTAGCTAATTTTTATCGTTCTTTTTTATTACTAATAAAAAGATATAGAAATTATAAAGTTTATAAAAACAATTTCATAATCATGCGTAAAGAACATGTTTGAATTTTAATATTGTCCCATACCTGTCGGAGTCATCCATAGATCAAAGGCCTCTCCTTTTCAATGTACAGATAGAACGTCTCTTCTTTTTTGTCCCTGATATTCATCGTTTTTTTTAATAACTAATAAATAAATATTGAAATTATCAATCTATAAAAACATTTTCATCATCATGCCTAAAGAACATGTTTGAGATTTAATATGGTCCCGTACCTGTCGTCCTCTTCAGCATCCATAGATTCAAGCATCTCGCTGTCTTTTAGTTTGTACGAATTCGCATTCTTTCCTATACCATCCTCGAGATGGGAAACCAAATCATGAGCACCCTTTTTGACGACCACACAGATATTCTCCAATTCCTTGCACTCCTTGATCCCTTCAACATTATTCATCATATCGAGGCGCCTAAACTCGAGTTGTCTGAGATGTAGCATCGCTCCTGGTTCAATAACCACCTTCTCAAGCTTAGGCAGCCTCCAAATCTTCAAGATCTTGAGGCTCGGAAACCCATCTTTGGCGAAGTTCAGACTAGTGCCTAAGAAAGAATTGGCCAAGAGCCTGAATGTCCTCAGGTTCCTCAGGAGACCACCCAACTCGGGCATCATGTCCGCTTCCACCTTGGAACCCGATAGAGTCAATACCCTGAGCGAGACTGGCAAGAGCTGTGTCCAGATGGGTCTGTTGAGTTGGCCCAGCAAGTAGAGCTCCAACAGGTCGTGGTGTTGTTCAGCGAGCGACAATTCCGGTAACGGGCCTAGCGATGCTGCAGGCTCGTCTTCTTCTGCATGCTTGTCTTCTTTCTTCGGCTTGTCTCCTTGGATCACCCCAAAGGTCAAGCACTGGAGATTGTTGAGCCTGAAGCTAATCCAATCGGCTAGTGCTTTTCCCGCAGCGCCTAAGGTGTCCCCACTCGAGCGTTGGAAGAAAAGCTTGAGCGTAGTGAGCGTGGTCAAGCAGTCCATGTGGTCCTTCATCAAGTTCTCCTTGACCTCACCGATAACCAGCCCGCTTAAGGTTTGGAGTTGAGTCAAGGCATTGACATTGTTGCTACGAGCCCTGAGGATGTTCTTCAAGTCGATGTAGAACCAATTAAGATGCAGGTGCCTCAAGTTCCTCGCCTTCCACAAGGAACTCGGCAGCAAAGTGATGTTGGTGTGCTTAATGTCAAGAGTCTCGAGATGGTGCAAATCCGCAATGGCACTTGGGAGCAAATCCAACACAGTGGATCTCAATCCTAGGTACCTTAGGAGCACCAGCTTGTGGAGCACACCATCTAAGGATGGCTTATACACACCCTCCAAGTCAAGCACCCTTAGCAAGCTATAGTTAGTCTTGGACGTCATCCTCCTAAGAAACGTGCTGATGTCTTTGGTGAGCATCCCTCTCCTCTGGTAGAACGACAGAAACGAGCGGACATGGCCGAGGTTCAAATTAGGGTAGTTGTTGCTGCGGTCGTCTGTGACTATGTTCGTGTGCTCCGCAAGCCACCGAATCTTGGTTCTTTCTCGTGGTTGGGCCGGCAGCTGTTGTTGTTGGCTGGTTGGGTCACGGTCGTTCCCATCTTTCGACTTGCTAGAGGCATGTATGTAGAGGAGCCCCATGCTCATCACGATCGGGCGGATCATGTCATACAGAGAGGTGAGCATTTGGCAAGCTTTGGGGGATCCATCCGCCCTCCAGCTCACCACATCAATCACATTCCTGTCCGCAAGCTCCAGAATGAACGTCTCTCCCACATCCTCGGGCTGCCTTGTCCTTTCCCTTGCTATGTGGTAACAATGCGAATCCAATAAACCCTCAGCCAACCACAGCCTTACTAGCCTTCTTGTCGGAATGGGGGATTCTATGGGGAACAAAGCCATGTAGATGAAGCATGGTTTTAGATGGACCGGCAATTTATGGCAACTCAATTGTAGTATATCTAACAATGTCATCGTAGAACCCTCTTTCACCAACGTTGCGCGTTCATGCTCTCCAGCATTGGACAAAAACCCGCCAAGTAAGGATATACAGAGCGGCAAGCCACGACACATGTTTAGGATATCCTTCTCCTCACTTGAGAGTCTCTGACCATCGGGTGCTCCATGCAACTTCCAAGCGAGCATCCTCTGGCTTTCTTCATTGTTCAATTTTTCTAGCCTGACCGGTTCCGGTTGCATAATGGATTTCCACCGGTAACTCATGAATCCGGCTATCTCCGGGTCCTGAGTTGTGGTAATTATGTAGCCCTGCGAAGTGAACGGGATGCCCGACGCTAAGCCAAGCAAGAGTGGCTTGGTGGACGGCTGCACGTCATCCAACACTATGAGAAATATATTTATCTCGGTCAATTTATTGTGCAGCTTTGAAGCTATCTCCTCTGTTTTCATGTCCTTCACGTCCCCTGCTAGATTCTCAGCTTGCGTCAGTATCTCCAGCAGGAGCTCCCGCGCGTCCATGCTGGCCGAGACGCGGACCCAAGCGCACCACTCATAGCCCATGTACTTCGCTTGGCTGTAGGCCCATCTCGCGAGGAACGTCTTGCCGGTTCCTCGCTCGCCCCAAATCCCAATCCCTGCGCACACTTCTGCCTTCATCCCCTCCATTATTCCCTTCTTCTTATCCTCACGACACGAGAAGTTTGTAGGCGCTTGCCGATCCCAGAAACCAGTCAGCCTTGCCAATCTTTTGCCTTGCCATGGAACACTAGCATGGGAGGAGGAACTAGCAGGTTTCCTTTTGCTCTTGCCCTCGGCCTCCTCCTTCAAGAACTGATCATTACACAACTCTTCCATCTTATTCACCAGAATGGACAGGTCCCTCCACAGCTTGTACTTGGAGACGAGCGCAGCAAGCGGCCATGCGGCCATGTGGAGAACCTTATGCCTTTCACGGGCCTCTCTGAGGTGGAACTTGTCGATGAATTCCTCAGCGTAGTACATGGCTCGGAGGAGCCGCCCCAACCACTCTCTGGCTTCGGACGGTTTGTATTGAGTGAGAATGAACTCTTGGATTTTGGCTAGCTTCTCCTTGGCATCCTTCACGCGCGTTTGCATCGATAAGCACTCAACACACACCGGGTGAGAGAGCAAGTTACCTAGTTTCTGCAACATGATCTGGACGGTGACTTCGTCGAACATCATGCTGCTTCTCGTGTCGGAAGCAGCCATGGCTAATCAATATGTTTTTTTCCAGCAAGGTTGCGTGGATTTGTGTTTGTTGGCTTGTTTGCTTGGATTGAATAAATTTATGTGGATGTACTATTCTCTCTCTATGTATGTATTCTTCATTTTTCTATGCTTTTCTTGGTATGGCCTCTCTCGTCTACTACAACAAGCTTTGTGTGATATTCTTTGCTTGTGCGATGCTCGACCTTGAGATAGGAGACAGAGTATCCATCACAACGATTGTGATAAAGATAAAACTAATCAAGTAAAGTTCTTTGCTTTTAATAAACAATCTTACATATTCATCCTAGTATTTCTTACTTTGCTCTTATATTTGAAGATAATCAATTCAATTGTAACTATCAGTCTAGGAGTTGCAAAGATAAGTGAAAATGGCCTATCAAAAATTTAATTTTTGTGATGAAATTCCACCCACCTTAAGAATTTAACACCATACCAATACGAGGGATGTGAGATCAAATGAGAACATCCGTTGGGCGATCTTCATAATATAGAATACTAAAATGAATTCAAAGAAAATGATTTATTTTCTTCTAGATTTTGATAATAAGGACTTGTCTTTCAAATTGCTAGACGTGTTAGATGTTTATAAATTTTAGAATTCAATTGTATTTCAAATATCAATCATATCTTTAGTACACTTAAAAACAAGAAGCAAAGCATGTGCTTACACAGACATTATCAACTTGTCCATATAAGAACCCCTTGCTCAAAGAGAATTTATCTTATTATATCAAAATCCACATCACATATGGTGCTCATGTAAAATACTTGAATATCATGTCATTATCACATATTAAATACTACATGGTAGGAATGTTACCATGTAAGGGGTGTAGGGGTTGTGTTCTTTTTTATGATTGTGTTTTATATTTTGCTCATTTTTTCTGCGCTTTTCTTTAAACGGGTGTCTTTGTCATTGGTAGGTTAAATAATTAATAAGCCAATCGAATTCTGCTGAAGCTCACACTCAAAAAAGAAAAAATTAGAGTGGGGACACTAGGTTCAAATTCGAAGACAAGACAAGTTCACACAACGTATATAATTAGCGATACGATGAATTGTTATGCGGTAGTGATCTTAACCCACTTATTATAATCTTAATTTGCAACATACCGCATCATTCAGTATGTATGTCCACTTAATAAGATTATTAATAACAGCGCATCTTGCAAACATTTCACATTTTAAAGTAATGAAAAGTTGAAACAGCGGAAAAAGGAATTAATGAGAACCAGCCTTTTTTCTTCGCTCAAGCTAACCATGTTTCTCAGTCATTCTTTGCTTGGAGATGTCTTATGGGTATAAGATGCTTGTGCCTTTCCATGATCTTGTTTTCACTTTATCCTTACAACAGCTCGATTGGAATATGGATTTCGTTCCTCAAAATACTCACACTTCAGCCGAATATTATAGTAAGACTACTCCTTAAAGAAGATATAGTCTTTTGTCCGATATATTTCGGAAAATCCACCTACACACTTCATGATAGATTTTGGATGGCTATCTGGTTATCAAAACAGAATGAAATCAATATTCATTGGTGGATGTTGGAGCCTCCACCTTTCTCTGATTTGTCACATCCGTTGAATATCTTCATTTTCTCGTTTCTGCTTTTCCTTTGTTCTTTCTTGCTAGGACATAGCTTAAGACCATCAAATGAGTAGGTCAGGTAAGGTCAAAAAAGATCCGACCTAAATTGACCAATTTACCTAGTTTTCACTCATTTACATACAATAAAAATTTAGTGACCATATCCGATCCAACTTGCACCCAAATCATACTCGACCCGACCCATTTATAATCCAACATTAACCTAGTTAATCCAAATTAAGTATGTATGTGTTATATCACTAATTCAATTATAAGATGCTGAAGGATTGGCTTTTAATATTGTATAGAATTTTCAATTTTAACACTGATTTATAATGAAAGAAATTTATTATTTAGTAGCGAATATAAATTTTCAGCAACAAATAACATGGAGCAATCAAAACTTTAATTAAATGAAATGAAAGATATTGAATAGGATGATTTATGCTAACCAGGAATTGTAATGACAAGAACCAGTATTAGAATATTATATAAAAATAACAATACAAAATGAAATTAAGAAAAGATATACTCCAAAAACTAATAGACGATACTTACAATATTAATAAAAATAAAAATAATGGGAAAAAGAAAGAAGTCATTTTGATATTTTTAATAAGGGTAAAATCAGGATCATCTTGTGAAAAGGGAGTCACAATTTTTGGAAAGGCCCCACTAAAACTTCTTTGAACTTAGTACAATCTGGGAGGTTCATTATTTTTTTGAAGAGGTGAAAAGGGAGTCACAATTTTTGGGGCCTCAATCTCAATATTCTATCTACTTCAATTTTCATTGCCTCGTGGTGAAGTGAAGCACCTACGTCGCAATGCTTACTACTTTTACCTATCCTTATATATTGAGCAAGCCCTTCCTTCTTGATGCTATGAAGAGTCTCATGCAGCCTTTGCTTTGGTCTGCAAATGCTACCTCTTCTATAGCCTTCTCAACGGGTGATGAACAAAAGGTAATGTCAAAACATGAACAATCTGAGGTTGCATCATCCTTTGTGGTCGTCTGCGTTTTTCATTACCTTTCCCAGTCCTTACCTTTTATAGAAGCCTTACCACCGGAAAATGCTAGTTCTAATTAAGAGTTTTCTTTTCCTTTACTTGATACATTTGGTTCGCTTTGAAGATCGCACCGTCAATGACGTATGTATATAACCTTTTTTCTTTCATTCCATACAAATGTCAAGGGCCAATAAGGTTTTGTGCATTGTATTGAATTAAACCACATGATTTACCGCTTGTGCAAGCACCCATCAATTCATTTGAGTTTCAATCTTGCGACAATACTCCCCAAGTTTAGTACTTCACGCATTAGCTGGGCTCTTAATTTGTGTAGACCAAGGGCAAGCACTCATCGTTTATGACATGGACTACCAAGGTATCTAATCCCGTTCACTTGCCATGCTTTCGCACACGAGCGTCGGTAGGGACCCAAAGAGCTACCTTCGCTTTTGGCCTTCCTTAGTAGATCTCCGAAGTGGGTTAGGTTTGGGTTAATCATGAACCTATTTAACATCCTATTTTTTGGACTTTTCCATTGTAAACTCATTTATAATCCACTTACTAAACATAACTACCTATATAATGACTCAACACATCAAATATGGATTAAGAGATGAATCTATGACCCATTATTTTATCAACCTGTTAATCTTCAAGGAACTTTCTCATCATCTTAGATTAATAGCTATAATCCCAATTTAACATGCAATTTGTAGATCTATAGAAAATCCGTCATATCATTGTGTTAATTTTTTCTCTTTCATAATAAAATCCTTTATGACCGTGTAAATTCAATATATATATATATATATATATATATATATATATATATATATATATATATATATATATATATGTGCGTCAGCTAGAGAGTCCCCATGCTTTCCCAATGCAGCATTGACCAGATACCAGTTCTTTTGGATCTTGTGATAGATGGAAATCCTCTTTGATCTTCAACTTCGTGAAGAAGGCGTGCTTGTACCGATACAAACACAGTTCTTCGATGAAAAGACAATCATCCAAGTTTGAAAGCCCATACAAAAGGACCATACCAAAAACCAGATTGAGATCTCATTGGACTGTATCAAGCATTGTAAAACCTATCAATAGATGAAATGACAGAACCAAACTTCCAGTTACTGCCATCCCATCAGAAAATTTTCCCATGCTTTCCTATCAATTTGCAAACACAAAAGGGTTGGTCCATTCTCTTTCATGTGCACAACGTATTGCACACTCTCCAGAATTTACCAGATCCAAAGAAAGTACACGCACAGGCTTCGACCCATCTGAAGCTTGTCCAAACTTGAACAAGTAGATAGCAACTTCAAATGAGGCAAATCAAGGTAAATGAACAAATCTAAATGTACTAATTGAAAGCGAATGAATAGGGTAAATTACAACAAATCCAAGAGGCATTTGAGCTCATTAGTCTACCCAACAAGATAGACAATTAACTGGTAAAGAACCTATAGCCATCCCAAGAACATCTCAATCAAAAAGAAAAACTTCACTTGCTTTGAGCTGATCTTCAAATAAATAACCAAAAAAGAGCACTGAAAAAAGGTTAATAAAAACAGAGCAACCAGAGATAAGAAGTACCGAATTCTCAAGGCTGTTGCTGACCATCCATGTACCCAGCATCAACAAGAACCTTCTCTCTCTTGGCCAATTCAATGTCCTCATCGACCATCATCTTCACTAACTTCTCAAACCCAACCTTGGGCTTCCAACCCAGCACCTTCTTGGCCTTACTCGCATCTCCCTTCAAGTTGTCGACCTCCGCCGGTCTGAAGTACCTCTTATCGATCACCACATGGTCCCTCCAATTCAGCCCAACATACCCAAACGCTACTTCCAAGAACTCCTCCACCGTGTGCGACTCCTCAGTCGCGACCCCGTAGTCATCCGGCTTTTCTTGCTGCAACATCATCCACATAGCCTCCACGTAGTCAGCGGCGAACCCCCAGTCCCGGGAGGCCTGCAGATTTCCCAGGAACAGCTTGCTCTGCAGCCCGATTTCGATGCGCCCCACGGCCCGAGTGATCTTCCGGGTCACGAAGTTCTCGCCCCGCTGCGGAGACTCGTGGTTGAACAGGATCCCGTTGCACGCGAACAGCCCGTAGGCCTCGCGGTAGTTCACGGTGTACGAGTGCGCGGCGCACTTGGACGCGGCGTAGGGGGACCGCGGGTGGAACGGGGTAGTCTCCGACTATGGCAGCAGGGTGGATCCGAACATCTCCGAGGACCCGGCCTGGTAGTAACGGATGTGGTTGCGGCCGGTGGCGGAGACGTGAGAGCGCAAGGCCTCGAGGAGGCGGAGGGCGCCAGTGGCGACGACGTCGGCGGTGTAATCGGGGATCTCGAAGGAGACCGCCACGTGGGACTGGGCTGCGAGATTGTGGACCTCGTCGGGGGAGATCGTGTCGATCCAGCGGCGGAGAGAGGAGGCGTCGCTGAGATCGGCGTAGTGAAGCTTCATCCGGGCCTTGTGGGCGTTGTGGGGGTCGATGTAGATGTGGTTGATCGGCTGGGTGTTGAAGTTGGAGGAGCGGCGGATCAGGCCGTGGACCTCGTACCCCTTGTCGAGCAAGAACTCAGTGAGGTACGACCCGTCCTGGCCGGTAATGCCGGTGATCAGTGCCACCTTGCGCTGCTGCGGCAAAATCCCAACTCCCACTCTCCAAAATTACGGGTAGAAGATGAATCAACGATTTCAAGCCCAAAACAAGCGTGAAGAATTTTATCTGCTAGACAGCCATCACTGAAGGTAAGAGCGTTAAGCTTTCCCTCCTCTAAAAGCCTGCTCTAAGTTACTCGGGGGCAAATGCAAATACCATTTCTCTTCAACTGGATTGACGAGGAGCCACAGAGCTTTTAGATGCTTGAATTTGGTAACTTACTGAAAAATGACGTTTGCTCTTACACAGGCTAAGAGCAAGTAAATCCTAGGCAAGAAAAAATGAGCATGTAAACCATAAATTCTCATCCCATCACAAAAAGCTCAAAGATGGTATTTCCAGAGCAAGTGTGTTGTGAGGAAATGATGGTTGCTAGTACATAAAGTCCCTGAAATTTGGTAACGTTACTTTTCAGTCTATAGATAACACATGATAGAGTTTTTCTACCATAGTCATGGAAGATGAGATTGTACAACATACAAATAATCATGCATGAACTGGTAATTCTTAAAGGGTCCAATTACACTAGTATCATTTAATTCAGGACGAATGTAGTTATTGCAAACCGGAAATTTAGCAGAAAAATAGAGAGATAAGAGCATCTCATCATCAATAGCAAGCTCATCAAGCTTCAACCATCTGACAGTGTCCTTTTCTCTTTTGATTTACACGGTTCATGTTCCAGTAAATCCTCAATGCACGTGTTGCCAGGGTCCTCTATTGAAGTCCCTCCCTGAACTTCTTCATCTACATTCAAATCGCCCTCACAGCCATCCTCTGAGCCAACCCCATAACTTCCTGAAGCTGTAATTAATGCAAGTTTATGAAGACTCATGCAGCCAAAATTAAAGCAGTCCTGAGGTTTTCTAATTCGTAGTTTCAGAGTAAGCAAACCCAGTAGGATTTTATAGTTGAACTAATCAAAAAAAGAAATCCATGCATCAACTTATTCTGCATAGTATAGGCAAAGGGATCATATCGCCCTAGAAAAAGATTCTCTATTGTAGACTAACACTATTATTATTTAAAAAGAAAAAAAGAAAGAAAGGAATGACGTGAAGTGATACCAACTTTAAACTTTACACGTATAATCAACCTTCTACTAAACTCAATTGACATTCTCAATAACAATTCTACAGTCAAAAGGCTAGCTTTGTAGATTTTGTTCCTATATGAGGAGCTTCATTTTTTTAACAATGATACAGTAAGTAAAGGAGAGGTATTAACTAGTGTGAAAATATCTCGTAATCTTTTTTCTAGCGTCTTGTGCGTGCGCTAGGTGAAAGGCTCACTCTGTGTACGTAGGCTATAGTGAATAAGATTGGTTCCAAAGTTTACTTTTGATTTCAATATTAGGCTCCAGAAGGGTTAAATGATCTTGTCCATTGTCCATGTGATTTTGTGTTATTTTCTAGGACTCAATATAGCTTTAAATTTCTTAATATGCATGGAGTTGGTCTAGTAAATGAGCCTACATAATTCTTATCCGACAAAAATCATTATTGTCGGTTTTAATTACTAATGAGAAATTATCAAGTCTATAAAAACATTTTCATCACCATGTACAAATAACATGTTCCATTGCTATCGACATCATCCGCAAATTCAGGCCTCTTGGTGTTCTTTCCAACGTGCACATAGAGCACCCCTCCTTTCGTCTCTGATTTTTATGATTTTTTAAATAACTAATAAGTAATTATTGAAATTATCAAGTCTATAAAAACAATTCCATCATCATGCGTAAAGAACATGCTTGAGATTTAATATCGTCCCATACCTGTAGCCGTCATCCACCTCCTTTTCAACGTTCAAATAAATAGTCTCTTCTATTTCGTCCCTGGTATTCATCATTATTTTCAATAACTAATAAGTAATTATTGAAATTATGCTATAAAAATTTTCATCATGTTTGAGATTTAATATGGTACCATACCTCTCGTCCTCGTCCTCGTCATTAGATTCAGGTGTCTCGGTGTCTTCTCTTTTGTACTCAGACGTCCTCCGTTCTATTACATCCTTGAGATGGTCAACAAAATCGTGAGCACCCTTTTTTACCACCACACAGATATTCTCCAAATCCTTGCACTCGTTGATCCCTTCAACTTTTGTCATCATATCGAGGTGCCTAAACTCGAGTTCTTGGAGATGTGCCATCGCTCCTTGTTCAATAATCACCTCCTCAAGCTGAGGCAGCTTCCAAATCTTCAAGATCACGAGGCTTGGAAACCCATCTTTGATGAACCTCAGACTAGTGCCTAGGAAAGAACTGACCAAGAGCCTAAGTGTCCGGAGGTTCCTCAGGAGGCCACCCAACTCGGGCATCATGTCTATTTCCACCTTCGAACCCGACAGAGTCAATACCCTGAGTGAGCCCGGCGAGAGCTCTGTCCAGATGGTATTTTTGAGTTGGCCCACCAAATAGAGATCGAGCAGGTCGTGGGCCTATCTCCGATTTCACTGGCTCATCTTCTCCAGCCGGTGCGGCTTCTTTCGTGGGCCTAGCCTCTTGGATAACCCCAAAGGTCAAGGACCGGAGATTGGTGAGCCTGGAGCTAATCCAATCGGCTACTGCTTTTTCTGCAACGCCTGAGGTGTCCGTATCCGAGCGTTGCAAGTAAAGCTTAGGGTGATAAGCGTGGTCAAGTTGTTCATGTAGTCCCTCATCCAATTCTCCTTGACCTCACCGATAACCAGACGGCTTAAGGAAAAAGGTAGAGCCCAGAGGTCGTGTGGGTGCGTGTCTATTGGCTTGTTTGCTTGGATTGAATTGATTGGTGGGACATATTATTCTCTCTCAGTTGTATATATTCTTCAGTTTTCTATGCTTTTCTTGGCCGGGCCTCTCCTGTCTACAACAGACACACACACCCTCCTGCTTCGTTTGAAGAGAAGTAAAACCTTTATAGATGACAAGCAAACATGCACACGCATATGTCACGGGCTGATCGTTTGGGATCGCGACCGTGCGGCGACTTAGGCTATTTCGGATCACTTGGGATATTTAGGGCCCTAAGCCAAGCCTTCTTCGGATCATCTGATCACTCACTCACCCGGATCATCACTCACTCACCCGGATCGGAGAGAGAAGCTCTGAACAAAAGAAAGAAGCTTAGATTGCTAATAGTTGGATGATACAAATGAGAGGGAGGGCGCCCCCTTTATACTTGAGGCCCTCAGTTACAACCATTGATTTAGTTTCGATCCGGCAAATAACAAGATTGTATTTCCCCAATTGCCTTAATTATCGTATCTTCTGCCCCTAGGAATATTCTAAGAATATTTTGGGAATATTCTAGGGAGTATTTTGGAATATTCTAGAAGACTTAAAAAAATCTCGCCCCTAAGAATGTTCCGGAAGTGCTTGGATCCTCCGGGGGCGTTTTGGTCGTTTATCCTCGATTACGAATGCCCCATTGATCACGGAAACCTCTGCTCCGTGACATTCTCCCCCACTCATTCGAGCGACGTCCTCGACGCTCACAGCATGAGGAGAGGTTTTTTTGGCACGAGCTCTTTCCTGCTTCTTCCTATTCCGCTTGGCCCTAACCAACTCGAACGGCTTCTCGAACGATTGGTTGAGTGGCTTCATGATCGGTTGGGCGTACGATCCGGTACGCGGCACGTACTCCACTTCAGGGAAGAGGGCTTCGATCGGCATATCGTGAGTTGGCGCAAGAGGTCCCAACTCTACCTTCGGCTTCTCTAATGGTTGGGTCTTTGGTTGATTGGCCATGCGCTTGGCCGCTTTCAAGCTCTTGTCGAGGAGATGGACTGCAGCAATTGTCTTGGTGTTCATCGCCCCTTTAAGCATCGGCACCATGGACGGACACTTCGGGTCGAGCACTATGATGCACTTGGACCCCATATCGATCATGGCTTGCGCTTGGTCGAAGAACTGCATTCCCAAGATGAGGTCGTAGTCGTCGAGCGGAACTACTTCGAACGGGAGTTTGCTCTTCCATCCGCCAATTTGGACTTCGACCTTAGGGGTTGTGCCTCCACTTGCAAGGTCTTCCGAGTTGACGGTCTTGAATCGCCTTCCGTTCGGCATCACTTCCAAGCCCAACTTCTTTGCTACCTCGGTCGCCATGAACACGTTGGACGCACCCGTATCGACTAAGGCATAGAGAGTGATTCCACATACCTCAAGTTCGACGAAGTACATGTCCGTTTGTTCCTTCTTCTTGGGCGGTGGTTGAGCTTGCATAGAGTTGAGAGTCATCCCACCAAGTCGGACTTGACGCTTTTCCTCCTTTGGCCGTTCTTCATCTTCGACGGATAGGATGGCGTTGACTTGGTGCTTTTGAGGGCACTTTTGTGTCCAATGATTCCCCTTGCAAATGAAACAAGGAGCAGGCGGAGGTTGATCGTACTTACTTGTGAAGTTCGCTTGCGATCAACCTCCATGGACGGGTTGTTTAGACGAGCCTTCTCCCCAAGTTTTTCGGCCACCTTGATCCTTGGGGCCACGAGAGTTGTCTCCACCTTCGTCCTCAGAGGACCGATCCGACCTCCAATCCCTCAATCGATGCTTCGTTGAGTCGAACTTGTTGAGGTCGATGAGCGATTCGGCCACAGTTAAGGCCCTTCTCACATCCCGACGCATCAACTCTTGTTTTGCCCAAGGCTTGAGTCCATTCAAGAACACTCCGAAAGCCTCCACTTCTCCAAGATTGTTGATTTGGAGCTTGAGTTCGGTGAATTCCTTCACATACTCTCGGACCGTACCTCGTTATTCGAGGCGATGGAGCGATGGAACTTGCTACGGGCTTCTTGTTGAGCAAACTCGGGGAAAAAGTATTCTCGAAACTCCTTCACGAAGTCATCCCACGTCTCCACGGGATGGGCACCACGCTTTGTCTCATCACACCTATTGCGCCACCACAGGAACATCGTAGTTGGCGGCTCCGAAGTACTGCTCCATGTTCCATACAAAGTTGTCTACCTCTTTGGCAGATCGATCACCCTTGAACTCCTTGGGCTTCGGCACCTCTATCTTGGGCACCGCTTGGGTAGGCATCACTCCGTTTGCGATGCTCAGTTTGCATAGGGCGAGCTCCGCCTTGAGCTCTTGGATCTCCACCTTCATGGCTTCGACCTCATCCTGTCGGGGGTTCTCCTCTTGCATTGCATGGACACATTCCCTCAAGTCATCGATTGACGTCTCGAGGTCATCATCCTTCGCTTGAAGAGGGACCGTCGCATCGTTAATGGCGTCCGTGAAGTCTTTTGTGAAAGGAGCCTTCAACCTCCATGATCCAGTCTCGAACATCATCGAGTCCGTCAATGAGATCAGATACGGCAATCTCGAACATCATCGAGTCCGTCAATGAGATCAGATACGGCACTTTGCATTTTCGCGAACTTCTCATCAAGCGCAGCAACGGGTTCTAACGAGGTTTCCCTTTTCTTGCTTCGGCTGCGAGTCTCTCTGACTTGGGCAACCTCTCCATCCATAATAGCTCTGATACCACTTGTCACAGGCCGATCGCTGATACCACTTGTCACAGGCCGATCGTTTGGGATCGCGACCATAATAGCTCTGATACCACTTGTCACGGGCCGATCGTTATTTCGGATCATTGGGATCATCACTCACTCACCCGGATCAGAGAGAGAAGCTCTGAACAAAAGAAAGAAGCTTAGATTGCTAATAGTTGGATGATACAAATGAGAGGAAGGGCGCCCCTTTTATACTTGAGGCCCTCAGATTACAACCATTGATTTAGTTTCGATCCGGCGAACAAGATCGTATTTCCCCAATTGCCTTAATTATCGTATCTTCTGCCCCTAGGAATATTCTAAGAATATTTTGGGAATATTCTAGGGAGTATTCTGGAATATTCTAGAAGACTCAAGAAAATCCCGCCCCTAAGAATGTTCCGGAAATGCTTGAATCCTCCGGGGGGCGTTTTGGTCGTTTATCCTCGATTACGAATGCCCCATTGACCATGGAAACCTCTGCTCCGTGACACATACACGTATATGAGAAAATTAATATTTAGGATTTAGCAAAAATATTTTACGCATCTTCCCATAAATTCAATATTTGTAAAATAAGTAATTAAGGTTATCTTGGAAAGGGGAGAAAGAGAGACTAAAATCCCCTAAAAATAGGAACCTTTTTAATTTTATATAATAATATAGATGATGTGACATAAGTTATCACTTTTAAGTATGATTCTTGCAATTGCGGCATATGTGCTTATACACATATGATCAACTTGTCTATATAAAAGCCCTTGCTCAAAGAGAATTTGTTTTATCATATCAAAATCCACATTGTGCTTATATAAAATACGTGAATATCATGTCATTATCACATATTAAGTACTACATGGTAGGAATGTTGCCATGTAACGGGCATAGGGGTCTCTGCTCTATTTTAGGATTGCGTTTCATATTTTCTGTGCTTTTCTCCAAACGGGTGTTTTTGTCATTGGAAGGTTAAAAAATTTACAAGCCAATCCAATTTTGCTAAAGTTCACACTCGAGAGAATAATAGGAGGGAACATTGGGTTTGAATTCAACGACAACATGAGGTCACACAGTTCATAAATTAGCGATGTGATGAATGGTTATTTGGTGGTGATCTGAACCCGCTTATTTTAATCTTAATTTGTACCCCGCCGCATCATTCAATATGTCCGCTTACTAAAATTATTACTAACAGTGCCGCTTGTAAAAATTTCAAAATTTAATGGAGTAAAAAGTTAAAACAATGGAATAAGGGATTCATAAGAACCAGCCTTTTTTCTTCCCTCAAGCTAACCATGTTTCTTAGTTATTCTATGCTTGGACGTGTCTAATGGGTTGGCGATGCTTGTTAGGGGTGAGCGATTTCAAATTTTGTATAAATTCCATCCGAAACCTAGAACCTACCCCTTAGAGTAGGTTCTTTAATTTTTTTGGAACTTAAAAAGTACCTTGCATACCTTGGAAATTGAAATCTACCCGTTCACAAGTTATAGGATAGATTCCAAGATCTACTTAGGTATCACATGTATTATCGATTAAATAATTATAGTGAATTATCGCATTTAATTTCCACCACTTATTATAATAATATATTGACCACAACTTATATTTAGACACACAAAATATAAAATATCAACAAAATAAAACTCTCGGTTATAAAAAGAAATTTAGACCAGTGGTTCCGAATGATATACTCATTATCGAATGCCATGGAATATCGCAAAATTATGCAAAAATATAGACCAAGAAAAAATAAAAACTCATTCCAAGTTCTAGAACCTAAATTACCATATTTCTCAACTGTTGAAACCTAAAACCTATTATGTATACCTTAAAACCTAAAACAAGACATATTCCTACCAATTCAATTCTTCATTTCAAGGTTCTACTTTCAAACCATGCTCATCCCTAATGCTTGTACCTTTCCATGATCTAGTTTTCATTTTATCCCTTCAACAGCCCAGTTGGAAGACCTCAAAATACTCTCGCTTCAGCCGAATATTATAGTAAGAGCACTTGGTAAAGAAGATATTCTTTTGTTCAATATTTTCTAAACAATCCACCTACACGTCACTATTGATTTCGGATGGCTACCCAATTATCAAAACATGATGAAATCAATTAAGATTGATGATAGTACAAAGCTTAGGGCCATCAAATGCGTAGATCAAATCAAATAAAAAATGATTCGACCTAAACTGACCTATTTAACCATCTAAGAATTATTTACATACAATAAAAATTTAGTGACCATACCTGACCCAACTAAAAAAAAATTTCTAAAAATAATATATATATTTACTATAGGTTTAGCGGTATTGTCAATTTAGGGCCGACGGGCCTCAATTAACTCGGGCTCTCCCAAGCCCATACCCCGCGCGACGTTGGGATATTCATAAAAACTGCAAACAAGGAGTCGCCACTAGTCTATTGAGATCGACTAGAAATCGAGCAAGACATGGGAGCATATCTCACTTTTACGCAACCAGAGAATCTAGGGTCGGGGACTTGATTACGTTAGTCACATGCGACTAACGCCCTTTCTACCTAACTTGATTGTGCATAAGTGAGATCTCGACAATGCATTCAAGGAAACTAAGATATGTCCTAACCGTTCTAAGGTAAGGGAATAGTATTCAAAATATCATTCTGAAAACAAGGGTGCGGGAATAACCTAATATCGTAAGCTAGAAAACCTATTTGTATAGCCCTAAAAGCTTATTTAAATTTGGTCTTTTTTCTTTTTAAGGGGGCTTTTGAATTTTTGCAATTTTTCTGATTTTTCTGATTTCTTTTTGAATTTTTTTATGTTTTTAATATTTTTTAATACTTTTTGATTTTCTGAAATTTTTTATTTTTTATATTTTTTTAATTTTAATTAATTTTATTATTGAAAAAGTGATTCGGACCGGATCGGGAAACCCGGCCCTACTAAACCGACCCGGACCCTATCGGTCCGGGCCGGGGCAATGACCGGGCTGGCCGAACGGCCCGGTCGAAAAATACTCTAAATGGCCCATCGACAATGAAATAAAAAAAATAAAAAGCCCATTTCCCTATTTCTAAAATTTCAGCCCACACCAACAAACGGCCCACATTCAGACCTAGCCCATTAGAAAATTCTCAGTCCGGCCCATTTTCATTCGATTTTCAGCCACTTTTTTTCTATTATTTTTTTTTTCGATTTTCTTTGCATTTTTTTCATTTTTTAATTATTTTTTCTTCACTTTTTGTCTTTTTCCTTTTTTTTTGTCTTCTTCTGCTGCAGATTCCTCCATGCAGCATCGTCTTCTTCAACCTCCCGAAAGTCGATTTCTTCATGCATTTCACGCTTGACGCTTCACCGCAGCCGGAAACATCAACGCCACCCGTTTGGCCGTCGACCACCGCCACAACAGCCTCATCGACTGTCGTATTCCACCATCACAAAACCAAACGACGCCGGCCTATCGCCGGCCGTCCACTCCGGCGACCCAAAAGTGAAAAATAAAATAAAAGAAACAACGGACATAGCACGAAAAACACAACAAAATGAAAGGAAAGCATGGCAAAAGACGTGGATCGACAATTTATGAACAAACACACGTTAAACGGGACTACTGGGGGCAGATCCGACTATGAGAGTTTCGGAGTTTCGTTCAGGCATTTTATCGAACACATGGTATGCGATTCATGGGCTCAAATTCTAGGTCCGAACCGGAAACATTCCTCAGTGTAAACATGATATCTTAATCTCAATGCTATCACAAATCACCATGAAAATGTTCCGAATATGTTTCAAGACAGCATCGACTCCGTTCGGCCACATCATGTCATGCGGGTGAAACAAAATTACGTGTCAACGGGAGGCCTACCTGGCTGAAGCAAAGAGATATGGTCGACTCTTCTACAAATGATCAGGGCTCGTCTTTAAACCACTCGAAGCTGGCTTCAATGAGCTTTTGATGTTGTACAGAAAAGATCAGCAAGAGGCAACGATCGGTGTCGAAATCCAAGAACAACGGCTACCTCTCCCTCTCTTTTCCTTGCTGCTCGTTTTTCCTCCTGCCTTCCCCTTCGATTTTCCTGCGTTTTTCTGTGTTCTGATCTCTCTCTTTTTTCTTTTTCTGGTTTTCTTGCTTCTTCTTCTTTTTTTCCTAAAACCCAGAAAACGGCCCTTCATCCTCTTCCTAAAACCCAGAAACCAGCCTCCATCTCTGCGTTTTTTTTTCTCCAAAACCAACAAAAACAAACTCTGTTCTTATCCTGTGTTCTTCTTTCTTTTTCTTTTTTCTATGTTTTCTTTTTTTCAGTCCCAGCTCAAAATCCTCCCCAGAAAACCCAGAAAATGGGAAGAAGATCCCCTCTCTGCTCTCCTCGCTCTCGGATCCGTCTAGCCAGCAACCATTTTTTTTCTCTCCGTTTCTGCATTTTTTTTTATTTCTCCTATGCTCAGTCACTCGAGCTCTCTCCCCTGCCTTCTGCGTTTTCTTTTTCTTTTTCTTTTTTTTGGTTTGTCTTCCTCAGATCTGCTCCTCCTCGTCGATTTTCATCTCCGCCCTTTCACGTCGCGTGACAGCGCAGCAAGGGAATCTTCCCTTGCTGGCGTCGCGCGGCCAACGTCACTGCCGTGGGAGTGGGGTCGCCAGACAGGCGGTCCCGTCGAGCGTTGCTGCTGGCTTCTTTTTCAGATCCCTGTGCGTCGCCCTCCTCCTCTCTTTTCTTCTCTCGGGTTCCGCCTCCAACCTCGCTCTCAGATCTGGTTTTTTTTTAGACCTTGGTCTCTTTCACTCGGCTTCTCACTAGTTCCTCTCTCGGTCTTCGAAACCAGCCCTTATCCTCGGCAACACGCTGCTGCCATCTGACCTCCCTCTGCCATCTGACTTCGCCGACCTAACCCCTGCCGTGTGACCTTCTCCATCTTCTGCCCATGCTGCAACTTGCTTCCTTTTTTTTTTTAATTCTTCTTGCAGGTCCCTCATTGCCGTGCGATGGGGAAGGAGGGAAGAGGAAAAGAAAGGCACGGGCTGGGCTGAAAAGGGAGAAAGAAAAGTGGGCCAGGCCCGCACGGGAAGGGGAAGGAAGAAGAGAAAGGGGCCGGCCAGGCTCAGCCTTGGCCCGGAACCACGTTTTTTTTTTTTTTTAATTAATAATTTTAAATTTAATTTAATTTTTAGAAATTAATATGTATTTATATAAGCAAAGTAAATAGACATTTAAGACAAAATAAACAAAAATTCGGGTGTCGGCAGGCAATGCTCTTTTGAAAAGGAGCTCGAAGAGGTGCGTTTGTAAGTAACACCCGAGTTTTTCTTGACGAGCTATGGAAGGGAGAATTTATTCCATTCATTTTTTTTTTTTTCATTTCATTTCATTTTTTTTTTACTTTTTTCATTTTTTTCCAAATTAGTAAAGTCTTACCGTGTAACAACGGGCTTCGACTGGGTTATTGGAGGGAGGTCTTACCGTATAACAACGGGCTTCGACCGAGTTAGTAAGTCTTACCGTGTAATAACGGACTTCGACTTGAAGGGAGGTCTTACCGTGTAACAACGGGCTTCAACCGAGTTAGTAAAGTATTACCGTGTAACAACGGGCTTTGACTTGGGGAGAGGTCTTACCGTGTAACAACAAAGCCGAGGAGTTAGTAAGTCTTACCGTGTAACAACGGGCTTCGACTTGAAGGGAGGTCTTACCGTGTAACAACGGGCTTCAACCGAGTTAGTAAAGTCTTACCGTGTAACAACGGGTTTCGACCGAGTTAGTAAGTCTTACCATGTAACAACGGGCTTCGACCGAGTTAGTAAAGTCTTACCGTGTAACAACGGGCTTCAACTTGGGAGGAGGTCTTACCGTGTAACAACGGGCTTCGACTTGGGGGGAGGTCTTACCGTGTAACAACGGGCTTCGACCGAGAATGCATGGTTTAATGAGGACCCATGAACCTTTTGGAAATTGCATTGACCACGAACCATGTGGTTTAAGGATAGACCCACGAACCGTGTGATTTAAAGATAAGCTCACGAACCATGTGGTTTAAGGATAGACCCACGAACCATTGTGATTTAAGGATACGCCCACCAACCATGTGGTTTAAGGATAGACCCACGAACCGTATTAGAAATTGCATGGTTTTCCGGTTAACCACGAACCATGTGGTTTAAGGAGGACCCACGAACCATGTGGTTTTAAGGAAGACCCACGAACCCTGTGAGAATTGCATGGTTTTCCGATTGACCATGAACCATGTGGTTTAAGGCGGACCCACGAACCATGTGGTTTTAAGGAGACCCACAAACCCTGTGGAAATCGCATGGTTTTCCGGTTGACCATGAACCATCCACGAACCATGTGGTTTTAAGGAAGACCCACGAACCTTGTGAGAATTGCATGGTTTTCCGGTTGACCATGAACCATGTGGTTTAAGGTGGACCTACGAACCATGTGATTTTAAGGAGACCCACAAACCCTGTGGAAATCGCATGGTTTTCCGATTGACCATGAACCATGTGAAAATTGTATGGTTTCACTGAGTGAACCTGTCAAATTCAACTTGAGCAAATGTCATTAGAGACAATATCATAAAGATGCATTGGCAATGTTGTAGCATTAATTGCATAAGCAAATCAAGCTAAGCTTGATCAAATTGAAAACATTTGATCTTTTGATTTTTGATTTTTTTTTATTTTTGTTTTTTTTTGGTATCATGTACCACAAAATTGTCATCAAGCTTGAAAAGTATCATTTAATCATCAAATCCTTTTAAGAGAAAAATTATGTCAGAATGATCCTACTCATGAAAGAGGTTCATTAAGCATGCCAAGCAAGAGCTCCTTAGTTAAAAAGGGCTTATCACATGCTCTCAAGAAAGGCTATTTGATCCCATCCATTCATGTGGGAAATAATTTGATCACTCAATCCACCTCACATTTCTAATGTCGAAGGATCTGAGAATCATTCGCAATAAATACACATTGACCAATCCAAAAGGTCTTTCAAAAGGACCGTAATGCAGGCTTGATCATGGTTTTAGCAATAGATAAGTATCATTGGTCATGAAATGAAATAATTCTCTGCCAACATCTTCGCCAGGTTTACAAGTCAAGAAACCTAAAGATGAGATAAGACAACCTTGCCCCCACCTCTTCGAGCGGTAGCTTCTTTGGAAAATCCTTATTCTCGCTTGAATCATCCCAATCTGAAGAGACTTCCGGGAGGGTTGTAATGTTGGTTTGGTTATGGCTCGAAAGGCTCAGAATTTTTCACAAAAAAGGATTTGAAAGTTGGTGATTGTCATGGCATCATGGTCATATCACTCAATCTTTTTGAAAGCACTTGACTTTTGAAATCTGAATTGTCTCGAAAGTCCATTGACTAATCGAATAAGAGCTTTGTCCTTCTCAATTTTTTTCATTTGCAACGATTTTCTTTTCGATGCAAGCATTTTGAATTTGACAACTTATTTTCACATAGGAGTTTATCACCCCCCTTGATGCAAATTTTTTCTTTCTCTTTTTCTTTCTCTTTTTTTATTCACGGGCATTGGCCCTGCTTTTACCAGGCACACTGCTTTTTCATGCCCCTTAATTTTCATTGGACTTTTGCTCTTTTGAACTTTTTGAGCTTTTAGGACTTTCGAGAGAGTTTTTTTTTTTTCACATTTTCACATAAAATGCCAACCGCATTGGTCAATCATGTGCCTTGCCCCAGTATGGGGAGATAATCACCACTTGGGGTTTTAGAAATGAACGACCAGGCTCAACTCGGCTTAAGCAATGGGCAATGGTGTTTGGGTAAAGAAATGAATGCTCTTCTTCACCTTGGGATGTTTCAAGCTTTCATAAGAATTCACCTGAAGTTACCACAAAAAGATTAATGCAAGTGAACGCAAAGAAGTCTTTCTCATTTTTTCACCATATGATATCAACCAAAACCTCCAAATCTGCCCCATTGTGGGGTGGTTCTTGACAGGGGTATTTTAGGATTTCTTCGCATTTAAAGGGCTCAAATGGGCTGACTATGGTCACCTGTGGTGTTTAAGATAGAGAAGATAAATACCTCTTTTCATTTTGGTCCATATACCAAATGCGAATGACTCCTTCGTCCTTAAACGGCATAGATTTTCTCTTTCGCTCAATTCTCACAGTGTTTGAAAGACGTGTTTGGGAATGGATTGCCTTTCATCATCCTAGGTATTTCCTACTTGGCATGATTAACATCTCAATTTCATTTGGTTGAGATCATCTGAGTAGATTAATCTCCATGAGGAATTTTGATTCAAAATGAGTGATCCACCAAGCGGACATACAATTTTGAGATAAAAAACAATGCTCAAAAACTTTTGTGAAAGGTTTATTTTCTCAATTTTTATCTTTTTTATCTTTTTTTTTTTTTACATGCTCCCAATAAAATGCTGGAATTTTTTTAATTTGAAAATTCTCAATTTTTTTCTTTTGAGTTTGAGAATAAGGGTACTTACCCGCAACAAGGTGACTTAGTAACCCCAGTAAAGAATAGGAAGGAAAGTGTTAGTGTCAGAATTTTCCAAGATTGAAAAATTGGAAACGATACACTATTACCCTTCACTCGCATTTATCACTCAAGTGTCATCATCATCCTCTTGGATATTTGGCAACCCCAAATTGCCATTCACTTGCATTTTTTCTTGCGTTTGGTGTTTCCCTATCAAGTGAAAAAGGGATCATGTTAGAGACAATATCAACATGAGCAATTGGAATCGATACGATTTACCCTTCATGTGCTTCTGTTCTTTGGGTATGAGCATTTATGTCTCAACATTTGATGACATTGTTTCTTGGATGCTTTGCCCCATTTATTGCCTGTGAAGAAAAGATTGAGCATGTTATTTCCACACTCAATTGGAAATCATTTAGGAACGAAATACATCCTTTACGCCAAAATGGACAACTGGGCTTTAACATGCTTCTTTGGTAGAAAGCACTGCTCCTACAATCAATGCGCACATTTTCCTACGAAAGATGGGACATGTTATTTGCACTCCAAACTTGAATTGGACTAATTTAGGAATGATACATCCTTTTGGCATTGAATTGATTGACTCCATTTCATCATGTTTCATGGGTGCAATTTGCTATGCTTTGAGTGACTTGTGTCGATGATCGCCCTGTAATAAAAGAAGAGGAATCGTGTTATCTCCATACTTAATTGGGGCTCAATTTGGAAACGATACATCCTTTTGTGATGAATTTTTGCCCCAGCACGCGTCATTAGTGAGGAAGAGGAGATATTGTCCCAAAGTCAAATGTTGCTCCAATGTCTTTTACATTAAGACATGTAATTAAGCTTCACCATATCTTGCTCTGGCACATGTTGAAATCTTGTGCCCTACCATGCTCATTTGATGGGCTCTTGTTTCATTTTACCCTGCATCAAAGAAAAGGACGTGTTATTTCCTTATACTAAAGAGTATAAAATTTAGGAACGAAATACACCCTTTTTCAAAGTCAGATAGCTTAGCATCCCAAGGAATCTTTTGCAGAGAAAGGGAAAATATTGCCCCCATGATCAAATGTGTGCTTCACAAAGTTTGAATAACTTTATCACGCATAGCTCCATTATGTTGGATTACCAAATCTCCACCTCGCTTGAATTTTTCATCGTTCATGATGAACTAGGTTTAAGACCGCTCCATCACTTTGTTCGAATGTTATAAAACTTGGTGCCCAAACTGTCTCCTTTTTGAATGATTAGCAGTTCCCTTCCTTTGTCTCATCATACAAAGTGATCGATGGACTAGTTTGATATTTGAAGGTTTTGCTTCATTTCCTCGTGAAAAAGCAGATAACAAAGCTGTATTTTGCATCACAAATCATGAGGGCTGCATTGATGGTCTCCAAACAAAGTCGACGCCGAAGGCGTTTAAAACCATATTTAAACATTTTGTGTTTCTTGACTACCCAACGAAGCTGAATAAGGAATGCTTCAAGTCTTCATGATTGGAAATTGAGATAACTAAAGTTCAACGGCTCTTGGTTGTGAAGTGAAACAAAACAAAGCACATCCGGTGCATTTTCAAAACTAAGATTGGCACGGTCAGTTGACGATGGATGACCTTCGATGTCTCTTAACAAGGTGGCTTTGTATGGTTAATCTTCCCTATGACATAATTCAAAGTAACACACAAATCTGATAGATGTATTAGTAATGCCAATTCACGAGCAAGTGAGTCATCGATGGATAAAGCTCGTCAAAAGTCTAGTGATGGTGGCATCCGGCTTCCAAATAAAGTAACTTCCTGGAACAGAGCTTGGCTTCATTTAGCCTCCGTGGAAGATTGACACCAGCAAAGCTTCAACACATGCTTGAGGCACTTCGGGTTCTCATCAAGGATTGATTTTCAGTTTCAAGGAGTGAGGAATCATGAACCTCCTATGTAACGTATTCTTCAATGGTCGCTTCTCAGTTGATAGCTCTAATCTGATTATATTCATTTCCATCCATGGAAAGATCGTCTCGGTACATTGACCCTCTAGAAGTGGACATCATTGTTGGCAACTACCATTCAAGAGGATACCGGATTTGTAATTACACTAATCTTTTCCCAACCATGGGAACTTTTCCAACAATCATGTGTAAAATCATGAAGATAAAAGCCCAAAAATCCAGCAAGCTATACCGAGTATATTAGCGTGCAATGACTTTATCTAAATTCTAAATAGAACCAGTGAGAAAAATTCTTCTCTCATTGGGGACGTTAACATTGGATTGCATCTCAAAAAATCCGTTCTTTGATGAGGCATGATGCTGTCTTGAGGCTTGAACAAGCTATAAGTCTATGAGGCAGTGAACTCCCATCACAAGAAGCTGATCAAATGCAATCTAGCTAGTGATCTTTCCGACCCTTAATGCTATATATCTGATAGCTTCAAAGATTTGGGACATGATGGAAAGCGATGCATCGGAAGTGTCGTTTGAATTCATGGTGCGAGTTTCTAAAGAAATTAATGTCAAAGTTGGACTCTCATTCCTTTGAATTCCAAGATCAAGACTTGTGAGAGTATTTGCTTGTGATCTAATTCAAATACTAATGTCAAAATTGTTTAGTTCACTCCTGCAGGACAATGAATAAACAAATCAATTTCAGCATAAATCAATTCCATTGGAATGATTACGATTTTACCATCCCAAATTAACTTTCTCGAGATTCTCTGCAAAGGATGAATACGTGAGAGAAACAAAATGCATTGACTTTCAGAAACTCATGAAAATTCAATAAAATGTACTAACTTCCGAATTGCCTTTGGGGCCAAAGATTTTTTTTTTTTTTAAATTTCTTTACCCAAAAAAGGAATGAGTCACTTGGGTTTATGATCAACTTGGAATTGAAAACATATGCTTAAAAAGAATAAAGAGAAAAATGAAATACAACACACTCCTATGAGCAACAATTATTCTCATCCTAAATTTAAGGTCCACTTCTAGGCACGATCAAGTAAGAACAATTCGAAGGATGGGCGTCACGCATCTGCAAGAAGAAGAAACGATGTCAGTATGTGAATGAGGAAATGATCCCCCAATGAGTTCGCCTCTTACAATGAAATCGAGGCGATGACACATGCCCCAGAACTCCTATTACAGGATTTCGGTATTTTGCCAAGATTTGATTATAAGAGGAGACGTCATTGAAAGATCAATATGCAATTATCAATAGAATGCCCACTCTATTCCCAAAAGTTTCATATGCAAAATGTGGCATTAATTTTGAAAAAGCGATTTGTGCTTTCATTGTTGCAAAAATGAGGTGATTTTTATTTTGAGAAATCTACACACAATATGATTTGACATTTCAATCTCAAAATGTGAGAGGGAAGGAATTTGATTAAAAGTGTGATTTCAATTTTTTTTGTCTCCCAAAATATTATCATGAATTTGAAATTTTTTTTGAAAAGATGTGATTTTAAGCCCATGATTAGAAACTTTGACAAAATCATCCGTTGTGCAGGGCTAAATTAATGATTTTTTAAATTGACGCTGAATGTTTGCTTATGAAGAGTAATTGCCAATTTTCCCAATTAGAAGCCTACACTAAGGGCATTCGATTGATATCCGCAAATTTCAAAAATGAAAGTTTCAATAAGAAATGAACAAGTAAAAGGGGGAAATCATTCTTACCATTGGCGATGATTTTTTTATTTTTTCTATTTTTTTTCAATCACATAGACATACGCATGAGACTGTGGGTCGATTTCTATTCTAGATGGCTCAAATGAAGCCATGGGATTACCGGACTGAACCGACATGATCGCAGTTGGGTCGAGGTTCCCATGACTCCGGCTTTGTCAAAGAGTCGACTCGTGCTGCGTGTTTGCGAGCCGGGGTGGAAGCTCTCGACATCAGAAGAATTTCGAAATTGAGATGGGCGACTCGTACTACATAATGGTAGTCAGAGTGGTATCCATCTCAACACCATCCTAAGTGATCCTAATGCGGCCCAGGTCCGGCGGCAGGTTGTGTGTGCTAAAGTGTAGTGCCATGTAAGGGAGACATGCACAACAATTTATATAGCAACCAACACTTCAAAAAATTTAACCATATAAACATTTATTCCCATTTCACCACCCTACAACACAAAGTGTTAGCAAACACTCCACCCCTTATTACTCCAATCTTGCACCAACATTTAACACGAGGTTAGCGGACTTACCTCACATTCTCGAATGCACTGCCAAAGAAGCACATTAGATAACACACAATTAAGCAAAATAGGCCTAAGTCCTCTAAGGTTTAGAACCAGTCCCCAGCGGAGTTGCCAAGCTGTCGCAACTTAAAAAAATTTTCTAAAAATAATATATATATATATATTTAATATAGATTTAGGGGTATTGTCAATTTAGGGCCAACAGCCACTAACTCGGGCTCTCCTGCCCATACCCCGCGCGACGTTGGGATATTCATAAAAACCGCAAACAAGGAGTCGCCACTAGTCCTATTGAGGTCGACTAGAAACCGAGCGAGACACGGGAGCGTGTCTCACTTTTACGCAACTGCAGAGAATCTAGGGTCGGGGACTGATTACGTTAGTCATGCGACTAACGCCCTTTCTGCACCTAACTTGATTGTGCATAAGTGAGATCTCGACAATGCGTTCGAGGAAATCCAAGATATGTCCTAACCGTTAAGGTAAGGGAATAGTATCCAAAATATCATTCGAAAACAAGGTGCGGGAATAACCTAATATCGTAAGTTTGTAGAAAACCTATTGTATAGCCCAAAAGCTTATTTAAATTTGGTCCTTTTTCTTTTTAAGGGGGCTTTTGAATTTTTGCAATTTTCTGATTTTTCTGATTTCTTTTTTGAATTTTTTTATGTTTTTAATATTTTTTTGATTTTCTGAAATTTTTGATTTTTTTATATTTTTTTAATTTTAATTAATTTTATTATTGAAAAAGTGATTCGGACCGGGTCGGGAAACCCGGCCCTACTAAACCGACTCGGCCCCTATCGGGCCGGGCCGGAGCAATGACCGGGCTGGCCGAACGGCCCGGCCGAAAAATACTTTAATGGCCCAACGAAAAAAATAAAAAGCCCATTTCCCTATTTCCAAAATTTTAGCCCACACCAACAAACAGCCCACATTCAGACCTAGCCCATTAGAAAATTCTCAGTCCGGCCCATTTTCATTCGATTTTCAGCCACTTTTTTTCTATTATTTTTTTTTATTTCGATTTTCTTTGCATTTTTTTCATTTTTTAATTATTTTTTCTTCACTTTTTGTCTTTTTCCTTTTTTTGTCTTCTTCTGCTGCAGATTCCTCCATGCAGCATCGTCTTCTTCAACCTCCCGAAAGTCGATTTCTTCATGCATTTCACGCTTGACGCTTCACCGCAGCCGGAAACATCAACGCCACCCGTTTGGCCGTCGACCACCGCCACAACAGCCTCATCGACTGTCGTATTCCACCATCACAAAACCAAACGACGCCGGCCTATCGCCAGCCGTCCACTCCGGCGACCCAAAAGTGAAAAATAAAATAAAAGAAACAACGGACATAGCACGAAAAACACAACAAAATGAAAGGAAAGCATGGCAAAAGACGTGGATCGACAATTTATGAACAAACACACGTTAAACGGGACTACTGGGGGCAGATCCGACTATGAGAGTTTCGGAGTTTCGTTCAGGCATTTTATCGAACACATGGTATGCGATTCATGGGCTCAAATTCTAGGTCCGAACCGGAAACATTCCTCAGTGTAAACATGATATCTTAATCTCAATGCTATCACAAATCACCATGAAAATGTTCCGAATATGTTTCAAGACAGCATCGACTCCGTTCGGCCACATCATGTCATGCGGGTGAAACAAAATTACGTGTCAACGGGAGGCCTACCTGGCTGAAGCAAAGAGATATGGTCGACTCTTCTACAAATGATCTGGACTCGTCTTTAAACCACTCGAAGCTGGCTTCAATGATCTTTTGATGTTGTATAGAAAAGATCAGCAAGAGGCAACGATCGGTGTCGAAATCCAAGAACAACGGCTACCTCTCCCTCTCTTTTCCTTCCTGCCTTCCCCTTCGGTTTTCCTGCGTTTTTCTGTGTTCTGATCTCTCTCTTTTTTCTTTTTCTGGTTTTCTTGCTTCTTCTTCTTTTTTTCCTAAAACCCAGAAAACAGCCCTTCATCCTCTTCCTAAAACCCAGAAACCAGCCTCCATCTCTGCGTTTTTTTTTCCTCCAAAACCAACAAAAACAAACTCTGTTCTTCTCCTGTGTTCTTCTTTCTTTTTCTTTTTTCTATGTTTTCTTTTTCTTTTTTTGCGAGTCCCAGCTCAAAATCCTCCCCAGAAAACCCAGAAAATGGGAAGAAGATCCCCTCTCTGCCCTCCTCGCTCTCGGATCCGTCTAGCCAGCAACCATTTTTTTTCTCTCCGTTTCTGCATTTTTTTTTATTTCTCCTCTGCTCAGTCACTCGAGCTCTCTCCCCTGCCTTCTGCGTTTTCTTTTTCTTTTTCATTTTTTTGGTTTGTCTTCCTCAGATATGCTCCTCCTCGTCGATTTTCATCTCCGCCCTTTCACATCGCGTGCCAGCGCAGCAAGGGAATCTTCCCTTGCTGGCGTCGCGCGGCCAACGTCACCGCCGTGGGAGTGGGGTCGCCAGACAAGCGGTCCCGTCGAGCGTTGCTGCTGGCTTCTTTTTCAGATCCCTGTGCGTCGCCCTCCTCCTCTCTTTTCTTCTCTCGGGTTCCACCTCCAACCTCGCTCTCAGATCTGGTTTTTTTAGACCTTGGTCTCTTTCACTCGGCTCCTCACTGGTTCCCCTCTCGGTCTTCGAAACCAGCCCTTATCCTCGGCAACACGCTGCTGCCATCTGACCTCCCTCTGCCATCTGACTTCGCCGACCTAACCCCTGCCGTGTGACCTTCTCCATCTTCTGCCCATGCTGCAACTTGCTTCCTTTTTTTTTTTTAATTCTTCTTGCAGGTCCCTCGTTGCCGTGCGATGGGGAAGGAGGGAAGAGGAAAAGAAAGGCGCGGGCTGGGCTGAAAAGGGAGAAAGAAAAGTGGGCCAGGCCCGCACGGGGAAGGGGAAGGAAGAAGAGAAAGGGGCCGGCCAGGCTCAGCCTTGGCCCGGAACCACGTTTTTTTTTTTTTTTTTTTAATTAATAATTTTAAATTTAATTTAATTTTTAGAAATTAATATGTATTTATATAAGAAAAGTAAATAGACATTTAAGACAAAATAAATAAAATTTCGGGTGTCGCGATTCTTATTCACGCAAGATGAGTGTACAGTTCATCTTCTCCAAAAGTGAACAAGGCCGACGACTGCTAGCCAAGAGGTCACCAGCACCGGCAACCGCCGCTTGAGGTCGCCTTTAGTCCGACGACCTTAGGCAATGGTCACTTGGGGCACAAATCCAAACGATGCCTTTAACCTAGGCGACGCTTGAGCACCCAACCTCAAGCCACCCCACCTAAGGCCACGTGACCTCAGGCAAGATTGATTTGGCCACCAGAGGTTGGCTGGCAATGAGTAGATTTAAAAATATATATATTTGAAACTGTTTTTATAAAAAAAAATTTAGAAATAGTCCTTTGCAAAATGTAATTTTTACCAAAAACATTTAAACCAAAGTTGTTTCGTAATGCAATTTAAAATTACAATTTACCAAACGCGATTTGCATTTCAAAATTCTCTTTAGCCCAAAGGTATTTGTATTTTCCCAAAGACAATGGGCCAAACCCAAACTAAATGGGGCCAAATAGCAAGATGATTGCTCTAATATCATTTTATTGACCGGTTAACCATCGAGGGACTTCCTCATCATCTCAAGCAAATGGCTAAAATCCTAGTTCAACATATAATGCCACCCAAGACAACAAGCCCCACTGCAATATACAAATTGCAGACCTATAGAAAATCAGTCATATCATTTTGTTAATTTTTTCTCCTTCATGATAAAATCCTTTTATGAACGTGTAACTTCAACGGAAGGATAAAGATCGTCAGAAGTTTTGCAAGAGTCTCCATACGTTCCCAATGAAGCATTGACCAATACAAGTTCTTTTGGATCTTACAATAAATGGAAATCCCTTCTGATCTTCAACTTCGTGAATAAGATGTGCTGCATCAACACAAACACAGTTCTTCTATGAAAAGGACAATCATCCAAGTTTGAAAGCCCACACGAAGGGACCAAACCAAAAACCAGATCGATACCTCATTGGGAAACCTATCAATAGATGAAATGACAGGACCAAATTACTGCCTTGCTTTCCTATCATTTCGCAAACACAAAAGGGGTGGTCCATTCTCTTTCTTGTGCACAAGACGCTGCAATCTCCAGAAGTTAACCAGATCTAAAGAAAGTAAACACACAGGCTTCAACCCAGCTGAAGCTCATCCAAACTTGAAGAAGTAGGTAGCAACTCCAAATGAAGCAAACCAAGGAAAATGAACAAATCTAAATTTACTAATTGAAAGTGAATGAATAGGATCAGTTACAACAAATCCAAGAGGCATTTGAGCTCATTGGTCTACCCAACAAGATAGATAATTAACTGATAAAGAACCTAGAGCCATCCCAAGAACATCTCAAACCCTTTAAACCTTTAAAAATTAAAATTTTACTTGCTTCGAGCTGATCTTCAAATAAATAACCAAAAAAGTACAGGAAAAGGTTAAGAAAAACAGAGCAACCATAAGTACCGAATTCTCAAGGCTGTTGCTGAGCATCCATGTACCCAGCATCAACAAGAACCTTCTCTCTCTTGGCCAATTCAATGTCCTCATCGACCATCATCTTCACCAACTGCTGAAACCCAACCTTGGGCTTCCAACCCAGCACCTCCTTGGCCTTACTCGCATCTCCCTTCAAGTTGTCGACCTCTGCCGGCCTGAAGTACCTCTTATCGATCACCACATGATCCCTCCAATTCAACCCAACTGACCCAAACGCTACTTCCAAGAACTCCTCCACCGTGTGTGATTCCTCAGTCGCAACCACGTAGTCATCCGGCTTTTCTTGCTGCAACATCATCCACATAGCCTCCACATAGTCTCCGGCGAACCCCCAGTCCCGGGAGGCCTGCAGATTTCCCAGGAACAGCTTGCTCTGCAGCCCGATCTTGATCCGCCCCACGGCCCGAGTGATCTTCCGGGTCACGAAGTTCTCGCCCCGCCGCGGGGACTCGTGGTTGAACAGGATCCCATTGCACGCGAACAGCCCGTAGGCCTCGCGGTAGTTCACGGTGTACCAGTGCGCGGCGCACTTGGACGCGGCGTAGGGGGACCGCGGGTGGAACGGGGTGGTCTCCGACTGCGGCGGCGGGGTGGATCCGAACATCTCCGAGGACCCGGCCTGGTAGTAACGGATGTGGCTGCGGCCGGTGGCGGAGACGTGAGAGCGCACGGCCTCGAGGAGGCGGAGGGCGCCGGTGGCGACGACGTCGGCGGTGTAATCGGGGATCTCGAAGGAGACCGCCACATGGGACTGGGCGGCGAGATTGTAGACCTCGTCGGGGGAGATCGTGTCGATCCAGCGGCGAAGAGAGGAGGCGTCGCTGAGATCGGCGTAGTGGAGCTTCATCCGGGCCTTGTGGGCGTTGTGGGGGTCGATGTAGATGTGGTTGATCCGCTGGGTGTTGAAGTTGGAGGAGCGGCGGATCAGGCCGTGGACCTCGTACCCCTTGTCGAGCAAGAACTCGGTGAGGTACGACCCGTCCTGGCCGGTAATGCCGGTGATCAGGGCCACCTTGCGCTGCTGCGGCGGCGGCGGGGCTTCGCCGTTGGCTCCGGATCCGGATCTGGGCGCGCCGTCCTGGGTCGCCATTGTCGCGTGGGGTGGCGAAATTGGTCGGCTCGCGAGGTGTTCGTGAAAATGCCTGAGCGAGAAAGGGGCGGAATTGAAGATGATTTGATGGTGGAGTTTTTGGGAGACTTTTTAAGAGGCGGAAGAGGAAAGGAGTAGGGACGGTTCAGTCAGTCAAGGTAGATCTTTCCTCGTTTACGCGCTTTTTTTTTTTTAACTGACTAATGAGATCGCGCCACGTGGTGATGAGAAGGTCGGTATGGTCAATTAACACGGGGATGGACCGGATCTACCGTGCGACGGCGAGTGCGGTGCGTTGTGAACCGTCAGATGAAGGCTGCGACTTTCTTCAATGTAGATACTCGTTCCTGATCGTACGATCACTAATCCTCCATACCAAGGCCGTCGGTGTTACGGACGTGGCGCCGGCGGCGGCGGCGGCGGCGGAGGAGCAGCCGGTGTTGGCGGCGTCACGCGCCTGCTCGGAAGCTGCTCCGGCGCGCCAAGGCGGGGGTAATCGAGTCGCAAACGCTTCCGCGGTCACTCGACCTCGAGCTCTCTCCAATCCCACGCGACATCTCTCAGACCCCTCGACCTCTGCTTCGCTGTGGACCACTGCGATCGACGGTACGGTCACGCACATACTTGTACGATGGTGCAATTGTTTCGCTTTTCTGTCGATGGTGACCTCTCTCAATGTGTAGGTTTGATGGAGACAGATTTCAGAGTCGCGACGGCATTACCGGGACGCCGGATGAAGTTGACCTGAGTCCGAAAGCTTGTAAGGATCTCTCCCTTTCTCTCTGTGACGCGCGCAGATATGCTTTTGCCTCGTGATCATTGAGGACGTATATTTTTTGTTGCCATGGAATACAGAATCATGCATTGCTTTGTCACTGGAAATGAGCCATCCCAGGAACGTAGTAGCAAAATTGCACTTTGTGCAGCCTTGATTGGATTGAAGTTAAATTTACTCGTTTGGTAATGGACTTATTTGGAGGACCAGTGCTATGATCTGTCAACCATCAAGACTAGCTTATTCGGTTGAATCTGGCTTAATCTGAAATGTACATCCTCTGTTAGGAGTCCAGAGCACTGCTGGCAAAATCGTTGCTCGAGAAGGTCTTGATATTTGTTTCTTTTTACCCCCTTCTCGTCGCTTGGGCTTTTTGTTGAAGATCAGTTGGCATTTGCAGTACACGACTCTGTCCTCCATATCCTCCATCAACCCTAAACTCCTGGTCTTATCAGATGAAGAACTTCCTAGTTTACTTGGCCATAATCTGTCCCGAGGCATGGAGTCTATGGAGTAGATTTACTGAGGCAGTATGTTCACCTTTTTTTTTATGGCTAGTTAACAAGAACCATTTCATCCCGCTTATCTTGCGCCCGTGTTGCAATATTACGCTGCATTGTGCTCCAGCTGATTGAGTGATGACAACACTCATTGCCAATGCCATGGTTCATTGCACCTTGAAAATCAAACCCAGAATCTTTGTGGGTGTGCTCTACTCCTCAATACTCAATCAAATACTCTTCTTTTAGTGATTGAACATTAATTCCCGAACTCATTCTTCTGTAGTGAGGTCCTTGATTTTCTGTAGGACAGCAGACTGTTGCTTCATAAAGATTCTTCACGATATAATTTATCCGACTTCTTGTTCTATTTGCCTGATAGATGGAATAATCATCACTTTTTGCATGTTAGTCCCCCTTTTTAACTTTTTTCAAGGAAATACAGCATTTGACATGACTCTGACATCTGCAATATGTAATATTTTTCTCTTTGTTTTGGCGTATGTTTGTAAAATAACTTCTGAATAGACTCCTTTTCAATTACTTCTGGCTTTCTCAGTTCATATCTTCCCTACCGGTCGTAATCCTAGTCAGTAGCCACAGGTTTTCTTTGGCTGACCCTGTTTTCGTTTTGTGCTCTGCTGACTTAATGCCTTCTTGCTTGTGTGGGTCATTAATTTGGCTGAGCCAGAGGATGCTGAGGAACTTACCTGCTAAAAAGGTGATCAACCTGCTGCTCGGAGTAATCTTGGTCTTCATTCGACTACTTCCACAAAGAAGCTAATGAAGGTTTTGTAAAACATGTGTTGGTACAAGTTACACATGCCTTCATTTTGTTCTGACGGTTAAGAAGATCTCACGAAATTCTGGAGTTTCTTCAAAATATTGTGAGCTGGCATAGCAAGTGAAATGAAGGATCAACCACATTTTGCACGGTTTTGACTCTCTTTAGGTTTGTTAAGTATCAAGATGTATGAGCATTGGTTTTTCATGCCATATTCTAGAGGAGGTTGGAAAAGCAGGCGAATTTGAATAATTCCGTTTTGCATTGTCCATATTCTGCAATCTACAGGGCTCCTCCGATCATAGCACCTGAACCGGCAAGAAGCTCTGGTTTGACAAATGTCGGCCCCTTAGAACTGCTTAAAGGTTTCGACCTCTTCAATCACAAATCTCGACCTAGTACACTTTTGACTCATTGGGCAGAATAATCTGCAAATGGAAGACGTGAGATTCGTTGAGGTTTTTTAGCTGAGCCAGCAGTATCACTTTCCTAACCAAAAGCAACACGCACGGGATTGTGAGGCGTGATGTAAATGTGCTACCGCAAGTGCAGTCCTTGATTCAAAGCTGGTCCTTCAGCTGAAATAGATGACACTGTTAGGAGGGCTTTCTCTGTATTCATTTATGAATCTCGCATTTATTTCACTTGGAACACGAGAAAGATCTTAAGGGCCTTGCTTGAATACTCATTTATAAGTATTTCCGCTGCAATCATCGCAGTTGAAATGGCAGGTGTTTCTATATTTACAAATTACAGTCGAAAATGGAAGGATCGATCAAGTTGGTGTGAGACCCTTAAATGCTGTGTCTCATAAGTTATACAAATATATATATATATATAAAGGGATAATCTCAGCTTTAGTAGTTTAACCGATTTGATTTGCATAATTTATTCTCGTAACCTTTTTTTCTTAGTGGCGCTCTCTACTGCAGAGGTGTCGGGGCTGATTATAAACAAAGCAAGCAAGCAAACGACGTGCACCCGACGTACCTCCATTGGTCTAGACTTGCCGTCAGCTCATAAAATGGAACACCATCAGATCGAAGTTTCATTTTCTTCCCTTCTTCCAACAACATAGGACTCGTTATGTCTCGCTGTGCTTCATTTATCAATCGTTGTGGTCTCTCTTCTAGTCTTGCGGAACCAAGATGAGCCAACGATAAGACATTTAGATTTAAACAACGGTGCAAAAAGCAGGTCCGCTCAAGAAACTTATCACTCTTATCACGAGAGACATCCCAACAAGCATCCAAAAGTTTTTGACGGGTGAACGTTTCCCCAAAACAGTTTATGCAATTGCAATGACAGAGGAGGCATGGAACGGGTCAATATCATGGCAACATACTCCAAATATTCAAATACCACATAATCAGAATCACGAGTAGAGTATTTATCAAATACTTGGTCTCCTCTGCACTCCAACCATGTTTTAGCCGGTCCTCATTATGATGTGAACCCCACTGTCAGTATCGACAATGTCACTAATCTCACCAACCTTGAGAGCGTAAGTCGCTTCCTCAAAAGGTTTCTGCATCTGGCCTCGTCCAAAAGAACCTGCAGCAGTATTGAGAGTTTGTGAGATAATATATCGACTCTTCATCATGCTATACACTAAAATGCGTCACACATAGTCCTCTTTTCATTCCTTTCATTCTCTTTTCCTTTTCTCCTTTTCTTTATTGGTTTAGGTAGATATCTGACAGTGCAAGCCAGAAATGTAAACCTAACTATTTCACATGAAGCTGCGGGATATTTTACCAGAAGAAATTGTTCATCAAGGCATGTTCACAGACAACTGAGAATGCACATAAAAAAGAAAGTAAAGTTGAAAGAAAGAAAAGCAGGGAAACAATGTCTCGACGTTTCTGGAAAATACTGAGCATGTTGTCGACTCCGATTTCTTAAGATTAAAATTTAGTATAAACTCATACATATATCACACTGTCCACACCACATGGGTCAAGCTCTTGATAAAGTACCAAGGAGGTGTCAATATAAGGCAGCTCTCAACTTATGTTTAAATTTTTCTTCATTTGAGGTAGGAATGGGGATTTCCATTAATTCTTGCCAGTCCAAAACAGAACAAGAAAGTGCAGCCATCTCAAACATCCTGTAAATTAGCTCCTTAGGGTAACAAAAGGAGACGGACACTGTCAACATTCAGTATAATGCTCAACACTGCTTAGTAATTTTAGAGTGAGATGGGATTCTCCAATACATTCCTTCCATTAATAGAAGAGCACAGAACAAGCCAAGTTTTTCTCTGTTAATGTGAGAATATCTTGCACAGGCTCAACTAAGCCCAGTTTCAAGTCCCACCATCCCCTCAATGCTATATATTATCCCATAAGAACAAAACAACAGAACACAGCAAATCAATTTCAAGCCATTTAAACCATGTCTTTTCTCTTGTTATGAGGGTTGGGGGGTTAGGGAAGGCTCAATTGGATGATACTTCATATCATGTCTGTTCATTTTTGTAGTTAATGATATTCTTTTTTTTTTGGTAAGGTTGTAGTTAATGATATTCTTTTCACTGAGGAAATACATTAACCTGATATAAAAGTCAGTCGACTTCCTTATTGAAGTAGATGTGCTAATTAGCCTTTGTAAATACAAAGGATTGACACTGGCAATAGCTTCGAAACAAGAGTTGTGTGGTTTTTAATGGTTTGACGACAGTGGAGACATTTGGTTTAACTTAGTGAAACTATTTGTATTTTGTGCTTTGGCCTCCTCACATAGTTAAAACTGGTGTTTTCTTGTCCTTCATTAAGACAGGTGCAATAGAACCACATTAATCTAGCATTTCTTCAGATTTTACATTCTTGCTTGCATCACATTGATTTAGTACAAGAACACATTCATCTTTCATCATGCTGTCCCCAACACTAAATATAGATCAAGGCCAGGCTGAAAACTGATCCAAGTACAAGAGCACATTCATGTTTTATTTACACTGTCCCTAGCAACAGTTAATTCAATCAAATCCATGCCAACCTAAACTTTTTCAGGTACTTAATATATTGTGCAAATAGACCCCATAGCATAACTTGACTTCTTTGCCAGAAAAGCTAATCAAATAGAAGACTCGTTGTAAAGGCCAAAACAGTAACTAAGAAATTACTCAAAATTCACCGTTTAAGGTGTAGTTATAGGAACAAGGAAGATGAAGCTTGAAGTTACAGAATTCTCATGACATAACAAATAGGCCAGGGAATATGAAGCATGTTGGTGCCTCAGATTTAATTTTTGTGGCCTTCATCAAGGAACTTTTATTGTCCTTCTGAGATGCAAATTAGACCTGACTGGAGAAACAGCATTGTTACTTCAGTAAAGGCGACTTCATCAAGGGAGCCAAGGGTGACAAATCGTCTAGGAAATGATCCACTGCAGGGTTTATATAACGGAAATACAGCTTCTAGCTGGAAATAAATTATGAATTTGTCTTGTAAAGTTAAGTCAAGCATATAAACCCCATTTATCCTGGGGTGTATCAAGCAAATTCAACTTTCATTCAAAAACTTCTAGCTTTGAATTAAATATGACGAAGTCTCATAAAGCTGCAGCAGCATATGAACCCCATCAATCCTGGAGTTCAAATTATGTTCACAAGCTCAAATGTAACATTCCTTCCAGATAGCCCAAAAAAGATTGACGAGGCAGCATTTGAATGAGCTCTTTCCTTCCCTATACAAATTCTTTAACCCCTTTATTTTTCCTCCAATGCAAAATCAAAGCCCTTTAACAGCCAAACTCCAACAAAGTAATAAGCTCCCTCCAGGGGCTGCTGATTTTTTCACATTCCCTTCACTAAAAGATTTTCCCTCATATCACAGGGGACCTAGGCAACACATGATAACACCATATTCTTTCTTCTTTCAAAAAGACACCTCACACAATCTTGTCTATGAGGGTCTGTTGGCAAATAGCAATTGAAAAAATGATGAAAGATACCTCATTCAGCTAAGAGACTTCTATCTAAGTTCCTTGACAATAAAAGAACGCTCCAGATGTGTAATAACATGAGAAAAGTATTCTGAAAAACTGTTTGATATAGCACAAGTCAGAAAACATTGCTCATAGAAGCAGATTAGAGTATTTCTTTTTAGTTCATGTTGTTTCAATTTCAAAGAAACAATGTATTCTTCCGCAATTTTTGAAATTGGAGAGTTAACACGCCATGCCTGCGAGCTGCAATAATAATCGTCGGGAAGATTTCGTGGCATTGCTATCAGGGCAAAACCGCAATCACAAATTCGGATCTGCCGCGCTCACTCAAATCACCATATCTATTTCCATGGGATAGCGTAGACTATTCTCCAGTAATTTAATTCCTAGCAACCACGGATAACTCCACAAAACATGCAAACAAAAGGGCTTGATAGTTACAGAACTTAATCAAGCCCTATCCATGCACATCTGACATCAAAGGTAGAGAGACTCTAAAGCTCTGAATTCCATCCTCACAAGGTTAAAAGTGTACAACAGATTAAACTAACGACCCAATATTCCATGTACGTTCATTTATCAAATTTCAGCTACATAATCTTTCTTCCAAATCAAATCAAGAACAAATTGTTTCAGGTACATGAATTAAAGTTATATTTATCTGACTTCCAGCTTCACAGATTCAGTTAAAGTCCCGTAGATTTCTAAGGAAGAAACAGTATGGAAGGCAGACTCCATCAAATGAGCAGATGCACATTCAACAACAACAAAGCTCCTCCCCAATTTCCGACGAGCCAGGGCGACCAATTAGACGCAAGAGCAAAGATAAAGTTTACAAAAGGCAATCATAATAGGAACTGAGAGTGGCAAAAACAAGGAGCGCAAAGTCAGATGGAGCTAACCGAGATCGCCGCCGCGCTTGGCGGAGCTGCAGTCGGAGAAGCGCGAGGCGAGGTCCTCGAACTTGGCCTTGCCGGAGACGATGTCCTCCTTGAGGGCCTTGATCTGCGAGACGGCGCTCTCGCGGGTGGTGCTGCAGATAACCCTACCCTCCGGATCCTTCCACGAGGCCTTCCTCCGGGAGCCCTCGTGCTTGATGAGGATGTGCGATGCGCGGACCTGGTTCGCCGCCGCCGACGACGACATCTTGGCCTTCGCCCTGTGCTTGTCCCTGAGGCTGCCGGACTTGGCGGCGGCTGGATCTGCCGATGAGGTGGTTGAGGACGGTCTCTTCCTCTTCCGATCGGCGGACTCTATTTTGGCAGGCTGAAGACGGCGGCTACCTCGTTCCGCTACTCGACGCGTCGAAGTTTCGAGTTCGGTCGTGAGCTCGGTGGAGATGAAGATAGTGGAGAGTTGGGGTTGGCATTTTATAGATGAAATTTTTCAATGGACACATCCTTGATAATAGTTATCCTTTAATTAGCTTTTTCAGTCGATTAATCCTTCGACTAGACTTTCTTTATTTCACGAAAAATGACTTATTTATAAATCTTACCTCGCTTGCAAAAATTTATGAAAATATTTTTAAATATAAATAATTATCACTTGACTAATTATTTCAGATGATACAAAACGATCATTAATCAATCACTTTTCACGAAACGGATGTTATGTACGCTATAATGAATATTTAGAATATTTATAAATTAAACCATGTATTAATTTATTAGCTTATATTTTTAAAACAATCAATAGTAGTCTTATAAATTCTCACATAATATTAGAAATTGCTTACATTTTTAAGAATATTTATAAATTTAAACACATCTTCATCTATTAATTAAGTATGTAGAAAATTCAGCAATGGTCTCACGTACTCTCACATGATATTAGAAATTGCATATAAAATTTTAGAATATTTATAAATTCAACCACATCTTCATCTAACAAATTAAGTTTTTAAAACGTGATCTCACGTACTCTTATATGATACTAGAAATTGCATATTTTCACATTTTAAGCTTAGGCCGAAATCCAACCTACGCATGAGAGGGTGTTGGAAATATTTAAATATTAAACTCGAATGATTAACTTATCTTTCTAGCAACTAATTCCATGAACAACGCTTTGGGCCGGAGATCTCCTTGTGCATATTTTGAATCATTGTGACACAATTATCGATTACTCTTGTATTCATTTTGCAAAAGGTATTATAATATTTTGTTTGGTGTTAATACACTAACTCAAATTACCCGAATGAGTCAGTTAAACAGCAGCATATCCGTTGGTAAAATATATATTTAGGGTGAAAGTTTCTCGGCTAGTTATATAAGCCATCGGTCGGAGCAAGTCAAGCAGCAAAGCTATGTCACATGCCTCGTCGTGTGTACACCTGTCAAAATGGGTGTATAACCCATTTAAATATTAAATGGGTCATAAATGGGTCAGGCTTTTTTTTAGTATAACCCATTTATGATCCATTTAAAGAAAGCCTGACTCATTTATGACCCATTTAATATTTAAATGGGTCATAAATGGGTTATACACCAATTTTGACAAGTATATCTATAATGGGTTTAAAAATTAAAAAGACTAAAATACATGAGTTGTTAATGAACTTGAATAAGTTTAAAATCTTTAAAAAAAAATTATAAGAATAAGTTTTCCTAAGTTTAGTTAAATAGAGAAATGTTTTAACAATATGGGTCGGGTCGGGTATGGGTTGGATATGGGTTGGGTTGGGTATGGGTCAAAACTTTTATACTATGTTTAAATGGGTCATAAACGGGTTAATGGGTCAATTTGGGTCGGACCATTTATGACCCGACCCAAACCCGACCCAACCCACCCGTTTAACAGGTCTAACTGCAAGGGTGGAGCACTGGTTTCGGTTTTCACTGGACCTACAAGGTGTTTTTATTCAAGTAAATCGCACGTCCAAGAAAAACAAACTGCTGTTCAAAAGCATCAGCAGGTCAACCATAACATGTCCAGGGATCCAGCATCATGAAGCGCTGTCTAGGAATAACAGAATCGGATAGGTCAATTTTCATGCTAGAGGTTTATGTGAAAGGTTTACCTTTTACCCCACGTATCTCCACTTCCCGCCATTCTTGGACAAGGGCACAACAACAGCACAACAAGTGGGAGAGGAAATCATCAAACCATCCTCCCTGCAGTACGGGTTAAAAAGGAGAAAGGTCATCAGAAGGAAAAAAAAAATAGAGCAGATTGCTCTTTGTATGAAGTTCACGGGTGTTTCCAAAAAGTTACAAATAAATTAAAGATTCGGTCCTCATTATGGGTCATGCCCAGGAGGGACAAAGTGAGGCAGTGCATGTGGCGACTCATGGGATCCCAGAGTACCACTTAAGAAGATATTCTACCAGAGAATAAAAAGATTGTGAATGTTCATGGTCTGAAATGCTGGGCAGTCAAGTAATGACCGGTAAACAAATTGAGCGTAGCGGAGAGAAGAATGTGTATCAACCCTAACAAAGACAAATCTAGAGATGCACATATTCTGCCAAAGCTGGTGCAGACCAAGTGAGGACAAAGCGAGAGAGACCCATTTGAGATGGTTTGGACATGAAGAACAGTGACCTTAGTATGATCTCTTCAGAAGGTAACTTTTCTGTGACGAGGATGCAAGTTAAAGGTGCCAAGAGAAGACCCAAGAGGAAGTGAAAGGACATTATAACCAAAATGCCAATATTTATATTGAGGAATTGAAAACAAAATAGAGCATAACAAAGTAAGACAATACATCTGACTGACCCCGCACAGCACAAGAAGTTGGTGGTAGGGGTAGTCAGTTCCATGACGAACCTAGATTGTATATTTGTAATGTTAAATATAAATTGCAATAAAAGAAAAAACTCTGTATTGAGCATGTTCTCCAGAGTTTCATATTTACTAGAATCATTTAGAAGTTCACCCGGGATCAAGAAGCTCAATTTTCCAAATAATTACTGTTTCTGACAAGATTGCTGATATTTGGCTATTTTCTGGCAGCCATTCTAGCCAATTCCTGACATTTTTACAATTTCAACCCCCATAATTGAAGTCGTAAAAATAATTTTTGTTTGGAATGCTCATTGTTCCCTCTTCTCCAGCTCAACAAGACGAAAAGAGGATCAGCTGAAATCATCTGCTTAACTTGGCAGATCAGGCTCCAATGATTTGATTCCAAATTAGAACAGTATAAGATTTGGTTTTTTTTTTTTTTTTTTTTTCATCGAAGACAGGATAAGACTTCAAAGTGCCATTTTTTGTTTCAAGGAAGGAACAGTGCCAGGGACAAAAAGAAGATATGAATTTGACGCATCGTTAAACGAAATTCTGTGTAGCTGGCCAATCCTATTACCTTGATGTTCAAAATCATGCGAAGCCTCCTCCTGACACAGCAAGTATAGCAACAGCATGACAACACCAAAGAGTAAGCCATCAACTCATTACATGCTTCTTCTGAGGCTGATGACCATGTAAATGAAAATTTCTTGTAAGTATTTTAGAGCATCGAACCCAGATAGACTTCCAAAGACAAAGCACTAATTTATTCAAGTAGTGACAGTTGAAATATAGATCATAAGAAGGGATGCATTCAAATGCAGATGTCCCATAGTGACAACACAATCACGTTTTCAGCAAGAAATTCAGTGACAAGAACATTGAAAAGTCAGGACCACTGGATTAACCAAGCAACTGCTGGCTAGTACATAAAAATAAACGAAAAGATCATCAGAAAAAAGAACATGAAGTTTCTTACATATGTGCCTGTTAGATGCCACAGTAGCAACCCTTGAAAATGTGCCACAAGGGAAGAAGAGTGTTTTGACACCTGCAAACCAAATCAGTGGCTTAGAAGGTCATTTATACCAATAGGATTGCGTTTTGAATAGCAGAACTTTATTCAATAAGACCGATGCACTGTAACTCTGCTGCGAAACATGTCCTCTCATGCCTTAGGACAGATTTGCAATGGTCCATACAAAGACATTCTAGGTGATGGCCAGTAACAACACAAATGTACCAAATTCACACGTTTTTTGCGCACATAAAGCTGCTCCACCATGCCAATTTTTGAACCATGCTAATCACAATTACTAGAGCTATTAGTTATTGATTCTCTCATCCGCGATCGTTAAACAAATACGTTGAGTTCTCATCAGTGATCAGACCAAGCTGACTAAAGTACAAAGACTCGCTGTAACTTAAATGTTGCACTCTTTATACTTGTCTCTTCTGCCTTTCTGATTTCAGAGTTAAAAGATCTACCAAAGGCCATCTTCAAAGCCTTCTCACCTTTATTATGCTACTCTGCACAATATCTCCTCAGTCCTCGCTAACAATCTCCTCATATTACACTCATTGGCCAAAGGAACATCTTTTAAATGGGCATTTCTGATTTTTAGGCATAAAAGGATCATCTGCCCAATTACCAACTTCTTATTAGAGAATCATACTTCAACTATTCCTCTCAATTGAACACTAACTGAGCTATGACAGACATTAAAAGGAACAGTAACAAGACAGAATTATGGATTTTCTCCTTCATGGCAATGGACTAGTGAGACTGCCTACACCATAAGTGATAGCCTTCCATGAGATTAATCATGTGACTAATCCACCACCAAAGATAGATGTAAATTGATCAACTGAATTATTTCTTGAAATTGCTATGCATCATTTTTATAGCTACAAAGAAGGGTTTCATGGCATAAGAAAACATACATAGAAGTGGTTCTGAACAACAGCCCAGCAAGTCAGCATGCCATTCTTCATGTTGACGCAAGCCTCTAAGTGACAATTCTTCATGGTCAGACAAGATAGCAGGCACTTTTCCGTACAGAAAAATAGAGAATCGGGTTTTAGAGCATGGCCCAAACTACAGAGGATGGATGATGCTCGGCAGAGAATTCTAATAAAACTGATATAATCACATTATTATGCACTTTAACCATAACACCCGACAGAAAAAGCTAATGCGCTGATGCATCTACCTAAAGGGAAAGAGATGGGGGAAGCATGCCGTTACTGTGACTTCTACACATGCATTTACTATAGTTATTCTGCATCCTACTCTTCTGTGGATTATAATCTATGAAAGCACTGTCTTGGTCTCGCAAAGCATAATGCATAGTAATTTTTCATTGGAAAATCAGAAAAACAAAAGCCACCTAAAATACTAAGTGACTTTTCAGAAATCAAAATGAAAAACATAATCCTAAACTTTCCCCTTATTTAATTTAGTTTATTTTATCTTCTAGATGTTCGAAGAGTAAAAAAAGCACCCATCCTTGGAGCCTATACATCATCAGCCAAAATAAGCTGACATGATCTGAAAAACAAGACAAGGAATTCTGTGAATACATCTACTTGCTGTCACTAGTTTTATTCACAGTAAGTTGTGCCTAGAATAATAATTGCTACATTTGAGCAGGGGCCCTCATCAATTCTAGCAATAATATGATAAACATTTTTGCAACATAATTATACCAGACAGCATATTTAACAAATTTATTCAACATCAGCTGAATTTGAGCGGACCTTGTAGTTGTAGAGCAATCACTTTTCTTAGAATGGCTTTCATCTGAAGGATGATTCTTCTCATTATTAGCTTCTGAAGCACTGTTCATAACTCCTTTGGATCCTTTTCTGGGGGAATCATTCTCTGACACCATATTCATTGTAACAGTTTCCGTGACATCAATAAAATGTTGAATGAATTCACACTGGCTCACATCCAAAGTAGCTTGAGAACGCTGTAGTTCCAGCTGAAGCTTATCATTTTCCTTTCGTAGCGCCTCACCAAATCCAAGACTGGGGTAGGAACAGGAAAGAGATTTTTTCAGCACCATGGTATCATGCTTTGACGGTTCTCGTAGCAGGATTATATCCTGCACCTTCCGGTCATCTTCATCTAGTGAGTACTCATGTTGATCCTTCTCGATAGCTTCCATTCTCTCCTATATGTTGCTAAAATATTATTCTTTCAACTTAGAGCACTTATCCATGACCACGTATATTCAATCAACCAACCTTTCAGTTTGATAAAATTTACATAAATTGGAGATAAGACAATTCTTTGCTGGTGCTGCTTATACTCATGAAAGGGTCTCAATATTTTCACCAAGTTTTGATTGATGCATTCAATATCAACGTGATGTTTTGCACCGCACAGAGAGAAATCCATACCCAAACTCTAGCATTGTCGACAAGGGTGATGAGAGGGATGATTTTCAAGTATTGATCAATCTCATTCTGGGCTCGCCTAAAGTGATAAACGATGTTCCACCCCATAGCCAACAGATAGAAGTAACTCCATTCCTGGCAGCTGTTGACCAGAACGTAGGCCCTTCTGAGAGCATCCTCGAGCTGCTCCAAAGGCTCCCTCGTCTCGGGGTACTTCTTCAGCTGCGATATCTTTAGTTGCTGCAACAAGTTACCGATCAGCTTCAAATGCTGAGCGAATTGCCGACAGTTCCTCTTGTGCAACCGCGCCCTGTTCGCCGCCTGCACTATCATTCCAATTAGCCGAGTCGCGACGAGTCCCGTAAGTTGGGTCACACCGGCGGCCTCCCCAAAGAGATCCCATGCGAACACCATCTTCGCCCCTCGAAAAAGCACGCCCCTAGCCTATTACTACTACACCAGCTCTCAATGTATGACTCCAGCTATACTGTATGACCACAATGCTGCCCATGATACTCCCCACATCGAGCGAGGAACTCATCCAAAGGGTTGAGTTCCAATTTAATGCCGAAGAAGAAAAGGAAGATCAGAAAGCGAAATGACACTGTGGAGCCTTGGAAGATCATCGAGCAAGCTCATTGACCAACTTTGCAACGATGTAACTTAAAGGCGGACAAAGGAAAAAGAACATGAATTGAAGCAATGACCGATGATTAGCTTGTCTCTCGGACATCAAGTAGTCAATGATATTGAACAAACAAAACAAAAATTACCCAAAAAAGAAAAGGAAGACAAAACATACCTCCTCCGCCGAAAGATCTCCACGGCCGCCGTACCTCGCCGCAGCTCGCGCTTGTTGACTAGGAATCCCGACGGTACTTCGAGAGACACGGCGGCTCAGCAGTTAACCCGTCTTTCCCGTGAAGAAACTCTCGGCGAACTGGGGTCCGGCCCCCCAGATCTCGGCCGCTCCAGCCGATTAACCCTCCGTACAGAAGCGACACGGAGGAAGAAGAAGCAGAAGAATGAGAAGGAGAGGAGGTGGATGGGGAAGCATTGGTTTCAGAGTCTGGCAGACATTTCTCTTTCTTCTTCCTCGGCTGCCACCGCGGCAGCAAAAGCTTCTGCTCTTCGTGAATGTGCGCGCATGTTGGGGAAGAGAGAGGCGAGCGAGATGGCGATTGCTGGGTGGCTCGCTACTGCGTCGGTGGAGTTTGTTTGGTCGCTGCGGTACGGTCTCCTTCGTCGTCTTCTTCTTCGTTCTGCAGGTGGTGGCGCACGGGACGCTTCGCCATGGCACGGGGACCCCACGCGGTGCTGCAGCGACCCTCCTCTCAGGTCTGTGCTAAATTTACCTTGTTGCCAACGGCGGCCACGCACTCTCCTCACCGCACATCAGGACCCGCCTCCAGATGAATGGCAAGAGCCGCTTTGCGAGGACTCCTCCGTCTTAGAAGCACCGCCGCCCCCTCCACTTCGAGATCGAGCCTCGGTTTCTTTTCCTCGCATTCATGTCAATCGTCTTCAGTTGAGAGCGGGGACAATTCCTTGTTCGATTCGAGCCTCAAGGTTCTCGAAACCTGTCGAAGCGCTCGAGAGCTGCTTCAGATTCATTCTCGGTTTATCACTTCGGGCCTTATCCGCATGGCGGCTCTGTCCAGCAGAGTCCTGAGGATACATCTGGAGCTGGGTCACGTTCAATACGCGATCTTGACCTTTGGGTGCATTCATTCTCCGAGTACTTTCTGCGTCAATACCGTGGTTGAAGCTTACTCGGTTAGCTCGGTTCCGAGCGATGGTGTTCGGTTGTATTTTAAGATGCTCAGGCGCGGGGACTTTGTCCCGAACAGCTACACTTATGTGCCGCTCCTCGGCTGTTGTGCTAAGATTGGTTGTGCTGGAACGGGAAAGAAGTGTCACGGCCAAGCTGTTAAGAATGGAGTTGACGGGGTGTTGCCAGTGCAGAACTCGCTGATTCACATGTACGGCTCTTGTGGGGTTATTGAGGTTGCTCAGACGTTGTTCGATGAAATGCAGCAGAGGGATTCGGTTTCTTGGAACGCTACTCTCTATATGTATGTCAGAATAGGTGAATTGGTGTCCGCACGCAACATATTTGTTGAAATGCCTGAGAAAAATGTGGCTGCATACAACATCTTGATTGTCGGGATGTGAAGGGCGGAAATCCTGGGGCTGGGTTAAAATTGTTTCGAAATATGATGTCCAAGGGAGTGAGAGCCAGCAGTAGGACTATGGTTGGCACGGTTATGGCCTGTGGAAGGTCGGCCAGACTGAAAGATGGGAAATCAGTTCATGGCTTTCTCATCAAGAACTTCTTGGAATCGAATATCCTGATAGACACAGCTTTGATAGATATGTATAGTAGGTGTGAACGGGTGGGTGTGGCGTGCAAATTGTTCAACAAAATTGAGGTAAAGAATCCAGTATGTTGGAATGCCATGATCTTAGGGCATTGCATCCATGGGAATCCAACAGACGGGATAAAACTATTTGAAGACACATTAGGTAGACTTAGGTCAGGCAATTCTGGCAAAAAGAAAAAGAAAAAACGGAAAAGAAATTGGTTGGTGACGGTGGAAAGGCGAGAAGTTTTTCCAGATGAAGTCACGTTCGTTGGTCTTTTGTGTGCTTGTGCACGCGCCGGACTACTGGAAGAGGGCAGAAAGTACTTCAGCAAAATGACCAGTAGTTTCGGAATCAAACCCAATTTCGCACATTACTGGTGCATGGCCAATCTGCTTTCTGGAGCTGGGCTCATTCAGGAAGCGGAGGAGATACTGAGGTGCATGCCTCAAGGACGACATGTCATCACATCGATCTAACTTGTTCTTCATGTCGGTTTAAAGGCGCTGTGGCAGTGCGGCGAAAGGATTTCACAGTCCTTATCGAGAAGGAGCCTCAGCCTTCCACTCAACTCACAAGAATTTTAGTGGGAAGAGTTGCCAGGTTGAAGGATGTCATAGAGAGAAAGGATACTGGTTTTCTATCGGCTCAGAGTGTGAAGAAGAATGAGTGGAAAGGGTCGCTTAAGGAGAAATCCTTGGAGTTTGCGCACACGGCGCAATGCAATGTACATCGAACGCATTTTTCATCAATCGCCCGTGACATATTCAGACGTGAGCAAAGTTCGTTCCAAGGCGCAATGGCTGATTCCCGTCCTGAGGTGCTGATCGCGTTGGAGGCGGATCGCGAGGATCGTGGAAGAGCTGTCGAGAAGGGCAACAAGGGAAGGAAGAACCGTGCTGGTTCTAGTTCGAGGGATGCTGTAGGGTCCAGAGTAAAATCGTTTCCTTAAAAAGATGGTCTAATGAGAACATCATCTCAAATACAGGAGTGAAATAGCCAATTAAGTTTTAGACAAGGGCTAGGTGGCCACAACAAGATGTCAAGGTAATTTTTTTCTTTTTCTTTTCTCTTTTCTTTACTTTATTTTCTTTTTCCTCTTGCACACTGGCTGACAACGGCCAGCTCCTGGCCGACTTCCTCCGCAACCCCGCCATGTCTTCATGTGGTTGGCATTGATGACAACGTCGAACCGTGGACTGGCCAAGGTTGACTGCCTCTGCAACCCCGCCACATCTTCATCGGGTGGCATCAAAGGGCCCTGGCTGCGAGGGAGCGGGGTCGGGAGGAGCTGAGGAGCGCCGGGCTGAAGATGCTGATGAAGAGGCTGGTCATATGGAGGCAGATGGAGAAGCTGAAGTGAGTCCCAGCGAACCGGTGGGACGGCACTTGGCTCCCAGCGTGCAAGTTCAGTAGGCATATCTCAACAGCCATGAGTAGTCAACACAAAGCTCGGTCATTGCATCCCCATGCTCGGTCAGTGAAGAATCTAAGGACGCTACTAAAGCAATCTCTCTCCATGGTGTAAATGTTATCTGTTTCAAAATGTTTCCATTTGGATAATTTAATCTAAAAGGGAAAGCAGATTTGCTTGGAGGAAACTACTCAATGCTAGATCAACCTGCATTTTCTTGTGGCATAACAAGCGATGCCCTTCGGGCGTTGTATCTGTTGTCTTCCCTCAAAAGGTCATATATGAATCTGGTTTGTGCATTCATGCAAGATTGGGTCACTTATAAGTTGGGAGTGGTGTCGTCAGCCGACTACTCGATTTGATGCACTTGTTAATTTGATATTGTTGAATGACACTGGTGTCGTATTTGGTTTGGGTATGTTTGTTATTGAAATTTTCCTTAATTGAGGCTTCGTATAGGGTCAGCATCATCGCGTCAGTGATTAATAGGAGTGACAATTTGGGTCCTTCAAACATTAAGTGCTAGAATTCAAAAAGCAGCAGAGCGCATAAATGAGACTTATCATAGTGACTTAGACATAATCTGTGGGTCGACAGCAGGTGTAAACTTAACAAATACCAAAGCAATCCTCCAGTAAAGGACGCATTCACATTCAAAAGGAGATTAGCACGTTTAACATAGTGCGCAGCTGCAGATTCCATCTAACAAGCACATATCCCAACCGCAGATTAAGATTAATGGAGAGACGCCATCAGTCAAAAGCCCACTGATTCTCGCGGCGAACCTCGTCTTCTTCCTCAGGGGTGAAGTCATTCTTGATGTTGAAAATCTTACGAATCTCCTCCGGAGTTTTCCCCTTGATCAGGTCTGCCACAGTCTGGCCTATCAGATCCCGCAAAATCTTGATGTTTAGATGGTTTGCAGCCTGGTTTAACAAAAAGCCACACTTTCAGATCAAACCAATGAAGTGGCTAATCTAGACAACAACCCAGGCCATAATAACTCAGCATGAGAATCAACAACGAAATCTACCAGAATTAGGAACCAACTCCACGTCACATCCCAGGGAAAAATACATTCTGGAACATTTTAAGAGTTACTCCAGAACTTTTAAAACTTTAATTAATTACTATTCTAAGATCACCACTGAAGGCCAAAGAATTTTGGACAATGTAAAGAAAGGACCATCCTGTTCCAAGCTTAAACACATGATTGTCAATTGGCAAAAGAAAGGATAAGTACAGCAACCAATTCCCTTATTCACCACTAAGACACAAGAAAGATGCTACTCTAAAACATTTATATTTAGTCGGCCATTGGGCAAGTAGGAAAAGTGGCTTGACTGACAAGCTCTTTGTGTAACAGACCAGGAGAGACCAAGCAAAGATACTCTTCTAACTGAATGAGATTGCTTTGTGCCCAAGAATATTAGAGGTACCATCTTGAATAGACATGAGCAAATTAATTGAGAACTTGGTCAGTTCCTTCCTCATTAATATAACAAGAAGCTCTTCCCACAACCTGCCCATCTGTAAATATACGAAAAGTGCAGCCCCTTAACCATCTTTATGGAGAAAGCACACAAGTTGCACCATCGCATTGTCTTTGAGACACATAATAAAATATCACACAATAAAGCCACAGTTAACAATGGATAACAATTACAGTAATCAACTTTCACCTTAAACTGCCCCAAAAATAATATAGCAATTATATATTACGCCAAACTATTGCTACCTAATCTAGTGAGACCTCCTATTAACTTTTTGTTTATTGCCTTGAGACAAAAAACGACGCAATTTGGCATTTAAACCACCTAGTTTATTTCAAATACATAGTGACACATAAAACGACTTTCAGATATAACAGACAGGAGATCCATAATACAAATGGATATCAATACCAAACTAACATAGACCTGAAGACACACTTCTAATCGCAAATTAAAACAGTAGAAAAACTGATTCTCGCGGCGAACCTCATCTTCTTCCTCAGGGGTGAAGTTATTCTTGATGGTGCAAGTCTTAAAAATCTCCTCCGGAGTTTTCCCCTTGATCATCTCTGCCACAGTCAGGCGTATCAGATCCAGCAAGCCCTTGATGTTTAGATAGTCTGCAGCCTGGTTTAACAAAAAGCCACATTTTCAGATCAAACCAATGAAGTGGCTAATCTAGACAACATCTAACCATGAAATACCCAGGCCGTAATAACTCAGCATGAGAATCAACAACGAAATCTGCCAGAATTAGGAACCAACTCCACGTCACATCCTAGGGACAAATACATTCTGGAACATTTTAAGAGTTACTCCAGAACTTTTAAAACTTTAAGTAATTACTTTTCTAAGATCACCACTGAAGGCCAAAGAATTTTGGACAATGTAAAGAAAGGACCATCCTGTTCCAAGCTTAAACACATGATTGTCAATTGGCAAAATAAAGGATAAGTACGGCAACCAATTCTCTTATTCGCCACTAAGACACAAGAAAGATGCTACTCTAAAACATTTATATTTAGTCGGCCATTGGGCAAGTAGGAAAAGTGGCTTGACTGACGAGCTTTTTGTGTAACAGACCAGGAGAGACCAAACAAAGATACTCTTCTAACTGAATGAGATTGCTTTGTGCCTGAGAATATTTGAGGTGCCATCTTGAATAGACAAGAGCAAATTGATTGAGAACTTGGTCAGTTCCTTCCTCATTAATATAACAAAAAGCTCTTCCCAGAACCTGCCCATCTGTATATATAAGAAAAGTGCAGCCCCTTAACCATCTTTATGGAGAAAGCACACAAGTTGCACCATCGTATTGTCTTTGAGACACTAATAAAATATCACACAATAAAGCCACAGTTAACAATGGATAACAATTACAGTAATCAACTTTCACCTTAAACTGCCTCAAAAATAATATAGCAATTATATATTACACCAAACCATTGCTCCCTAATCTAGTGAGACCTCCTATTAACTTTTTGTTTATCGCCTTGAGACAAAAAACGAGGCAACTTGGCATTTAAACCACCTAGTTTATTTCAAATACATAGTGACACATAAAACGACTTTCAGATATAACAGAGAGGAGATCCATAATACAAATGGATATCAATACCAAACTAACATAGACCTGAAGACGCACTTCTAATCGCAAATTAAAACAGTAGAAAAACTGAAAAAGGAATTACAAAAATTGCCTGATCGGACCATGGCACTGACCAACACTGCATTACCAACACACAGCACTTCTAAGTAAAGAATCTTGCACGAACACCTTTAGAAAATCAAACCATAGCATCAGCAAACACAGGCATCATCCTGTGGAGACAAACAGCCATCAAATGCTTCAGCAAAAAATGGACAGCTTAAGTGCCAACCAGACAACCCAAAGGTTAAGACAAGATCAGTATATCATAGTGGGTATGCTTTGGCGAAGCTGTACACTTCCCGCTTCTCAAAATCTGCAACGGCACATTCTATCAAATTCTAAAGAAGGAACAAAACACGTGCATTATCATCACATAACAGGATGGACCGTGCGTAGTCAACGCATCACGGGTGCGTAGCTGTGACTTCTGTCCGGGTTGTTAAGAAAGTGCAGGACGCGACCGCGCAATTCACCCAGAATTTTATCAAGGCCTCAACTTTATCCCCTCCAAGCCAAACCAATGCGAACCAGCCACTACGCTCGACTCTAGGTCGAATCGGAAACTACTTACAAACAAGCCGTTCCGAGGAGCTAAAGAATCGACTGACCCGCATGAGATCAAAGAGGGTGGCCCGGTCGACTTTGACGAACTCGGCGTCCCCGGCCTTGAGGTCGTCCTCGGTGGTGCGATCGTCGGACTTGGCGGACTCGACGTGCTTCTTGCAGTACTCGATGACCTTCGCCAGGATCCTGCTATTGACGTTGGGGAGGGGGATCCCACTGTCGACGCAGACGTCCTCGATCACGTACTTGATGATCTGCGATTCGACGGCCACCGCCTCGTCCACCTCGAACGACTCGCCATCGGAGCTCCGGAGGGTGATCTTCTTCGCCGAAGACATCGTCGCTTCTTTGCTTGCTCGCCGCTTTTCCCGGTGACGGATTCGTGCGCCGGCGATGGGTGGATTGCTCTCAGATCGGGATCCGCCAAACCCTAGCTGCCGATTTCCGTCGTTCGGATAGAGAGAGACAGAGAGGATTGGGGGAAAAATTTATTTGTTTTCTGGAAACGTCAACATTAACCAAAAAGGATTTTTATTTATTTTGATTTTTCTATTTCGGAAATAAAATCTAACGAGGGGACGAGTCGACTGGAGACACGTGCGAGTCATCTGCCCCTAGCCCAACTTTATAGACTAGGGAAAATGGCAGAAATTGTTTACGGACTTTATGTCAATATGTTATATAATTCACCAATTTTACATTTATATAATGTGATCTTTAAAATTTAACTCAATATAAAATATTTTTTAAAATTTCTTATTTATTTAATATAGTCTGCAGACTTCTGATATATAATAAAAATATTCATTGTTATCCTTTCATTACTTCAAATTCAGTGACAATATTAAACATTTTATATATATTATTGGACATTTTCAGCACTTGTGTCATTGACTTTTGTTTTTCAATAAATTAGCAAAAAAGACACACGCTATGTATGTATGTATGTATGTATGTATGTATGTATGTATGTATGTATGATACTTAAGGTGTGTTTGTTTTGTAGAAAAATAAATTATCTGAAAAATATTTTCCCAAAATCATTCATATTATGAAAATGTTTATATTTGTCTACAATAGAAATATTTTTCATCAATGAATTATTTCAAACAGCAAAAAAATTATTTTTAAAAAGATATTTTTCAGATCATTCATTTTTTTTTTAAATGGTTATTGGTATCGTATAAGTGAATGAACGGAAAATACTTTGATTGCTAACAAAAATATTTAAACTTAAACTATTATTGATAATATAAATATTTTTATTATCTAATTATTTTAAGTAATAAATGTGGTCATTTTTATAAAAGTATTTTTCAAAATGATTTATTTTCATAAAATAAATAGACCTTAATCCGACAAAAAAAAAATCCTCATTGATTGGATTGAGATGAATGCGAAAGTTAAATGCATGTGCAAATCGTGGTTTGTTCCATTTTATATGTATGGTGAAGAGAGGAAAGCGGAAAGTGGGGACGAATGAGTGGTGGGTGGGACCACAAGCATGACATGAAAGCGGTGAATCCTCAAAGTAATGAAAAGACACAAATAATATGTGAATTTTAGCCTAATTAGGAATGTCGTGCATTAATTTTTAATTCATTTAATATAGTTTCCTAAAATTTTAATGTATATTCGATATAGTCCTTTCATTTGCTCGAACAACATATTGACATTATTGGATAAGATGGATTATTATATATTGAGTTGTATATTTAAAAATGACGAGTCAATAGGTCCATTTATTTACGCATGTACTTTACAAAAGGAAAAAAAGATCTAAACATTAATGTGTCAATCATTGTCTAATCATGTGAATCATGATATCCCCTAAGATAAATGTCTTACTCAAATAGTGTACCTGTTTTTTTTTGCTGCCCACCGTTCAAACCTAACGGATCGAAAATCATGTTAGCAAATTATATTAACTTAAATAAACAGAAAAATGACACTAAACATTTTCATATAATCTAGAAATTATATTGAACATTTACTTATAGCTCATGGACCATTTTGAAAAATGACTATTTTTATGGTATTTTCACGTATAGGAGCATTAAAAGTTCAACCACCAACCTGGGTGACGTTGCTGGTTCGCACTCTCGACCGCTCTCTTCCTCTCGCAATCTCTTCCTCTCGCAAAAGATCGAGAGTTCGAATCCCAGCTTCGTCATAGGGTGACTTAACCTGGTTGCACGTGTGTGGTAGATAGCACGTGCGACCCCCAAGGTTTACTCCCCCGGCTGTCGACAGGGTACGGGGTTCCCTAGGTCATAAAAAAAAAAAAATTATATACAAACATTTCCCCCCACAAATATTGTCTCATATGGAGGTGTAACAAACACAGAAAATATGAAATCTATGTATATGTCATTAATTTATGCAATCTAATGAGGGTTTCCATTTTCTTATCAGGCTCATGTTTAGTTTGGTTTGCCAATGGCATCTTATCATTAAGGCTAACTTCTAGGGCAAGATCAGTTGTTCTGAACTCAAATGTCCCAACAACCCGGTTAAAACAAATTATACATCCGTTGTATATACACAACATAAACATCAGTATATAGGTGGCCATATGGAGCACAAGAGTGCATTTCCTGTGTGGTTACGGCGTCCAAAATACCATTGCAAGTCGTTATTCCCGCGATGGTCTGTGCTGCTATAATGGCTCAGTAGAATGTGCAAGCATGATGCTCGAACCAAGCTTTAAGCGAGAAAGCCTAGAGTGTGAATCATAGCATATGAATATCCAATAAGCGATGTTAATCCTTGCCTTGAGCCAAACAAGAGAAGAGATAATTGTCCGGACATAATTAAAATCACGCGGGGCAGAAAAAAATAGCAGTATAAACCACCAGAAAGTAGGAAAGTCTTTTCCCGCGGATGATGTGGGCATTAACAAGGAGAGACAATTGACCGAAGAACATAAGAGCATTTCATCACTATCAATATATGAACCGGTTACCACCGCCCGCAGCGGCTGCGTTGGCTTCGGGCTCTCTTCCCCTCACGAAGGGAAGGAGTTCGAATCCCCGCGCAGTCGTTAGGGATTCTTAAGTGTGGCACCAGGGGTGGTGGGTCCTCCTGCTGCGTGTCGCCCGCCCAGGTTACCTCTGGCTATCGGCACGCGGGGTTCCCGGGTTACCAAAAAAAAAAAATATATATATATATGAACCGGTTTCTGAATCTATTCATAATTGAAAAAAGAGAAACAGCCAAGACAACAAAGGTCAAAACCCACTATCCTCGAACAAGGTATCATCTCCATGTGGTTCATAATAACCAGATCCTGGAATGATGAAGAGATTATTCTACTCAGGCTTATCTACATGAGGCACCCTAAGAACTCAGAAGAAACAGAGGAAGCAAACATTACCTCTCCACGTGTATATCAAGACTAAATTGTACTCAAACTTCTAATTAATGTAAATGTACAGTCGTTTCCTCCTTCCACTTTAAGATTGCATGAACTGCAAGTACACCTGTCAAAATGGGTGTATAACCCATTTATGACCCATTTAAATATTAAATGGGTCATAAATGGAGTCAAAAGTTTTTTTTAGATAACCCATTTATGATCCATTTAAAAAAAGTTTCTGATTCCCGTTTATGACCCATTTAATATTTAAATGGGTCATAAATGGGTTATACACCAATTTTGACAAGTATATCTATAATGGGTTTAAAAATTAAAAAGACTAAAATACATGAGTTGTTAATGAACTTGAATAAGTTTAAAATCTTTAAAAATTATAAGAATAAGTTTTCCTAAGTTTAGTTAAATAGAGAAATGTTTTAACAATATGGGTCGGGTCGGGTATGGGTTGGATATGGGTTGGGTTGGGTATGGGTGAAAACTTTTATACTATGTTTAAATGGGTCGTAAACGGGTTAATGGGTCGATTTGGGTCGGACCATTTATGACCCGACCCAAACCCGACCCAACCCACCCGTTTAACAGGTCTAGTCGTGTGTGAGAATTACAGAAGAGAAGTTAAGTGTCCCTTGGCAAAATCATATATATTAGTTTTGCCTCATGCTCACCGTTAATCTGTAGTCAAATTCGATGATGACACCAAATCCTCATTTTGTTCTAAAAATTTTTTAAATAAAGATCTAAAATGTCTGTATTTTCTCAAATAAAAGTTTACAGTGTATCTTGTTTCAAATAAAAGTCTTAAGTATCATTATTTTCTTAAATAATAACATAAAATGGAACATATTTCTTAAAAACTAACATGGCCACTTCGGACATTTATTTGTGATTAAAATATCTAGACCCTTATTTGAAAAAATGATGATAGTTCATGCTTTTATTTGAAATTCTAAACGAAGCACTCTACTAGGCTCTCAGAACTAACAAGTTAGTTAGAGTTGAATGTACACAATATGTCTAGAGAGTCCACACTTCAGCAAGTCCAACTGTTCCAACTACAAGAAAGTGAGCGCGGGCATCACCTTCGACGTCACGCGCAGTCACTTTGATTCTACCATTAGCCTCCGCAGTTTTCATTCTTCAGTGCAGAGAGAAAAACAAGCAAGGCCTAGTAATAGAAAACATGATCAGCAGGACGATCATCTTGCTAGAAGTGCCACAAGAAAACTTACATGGCATTTGATAAACATATTGCAGGTATTAAAAGATAGTAACATCTACAGGACAATTACAGCAGCATGTCTATCAATATTTATCTTGTTAACTCTCAAAAAGTTGGATTTACAGCTCCTAGCACGGAATGGACTCGTGAATTTGTTGTCATCTGAAACAATTAGTATATTGTTTAATCTAGGAACTAAACATTTCTCAAGACAGGCCAACTTTTTCTGATGATATCACCAATCTTTGCATCAATCTGCTTCTGAATGTGAGGTGGGCAAAGCTCAGCAGCGAAACTGTTCATTTTTGCAGCCAAACTTGATTTCTGAAGTTCCTCTTCAGGCAGGTTTCCCATCAGGTGGAGGAGGAGGGGGTTCTGCTTGAGCTCGAATTTCTGCACATTCATGGTATGGGAATTCTTCTCAGAAATGCTGGTAAGAAGAGATTATTACCAGTTCCTTGTGACCACCAAAAGTGCCAGATGGCACAATTGTAAATTCATATGGAGTGCAAGCATTTCACAATCGACAAGCTGAAGATTTCAGAGATGTCTGCAATATGCATTCTAATTGCAAGGGAAAACCAAATTAAACAACTAGAAGAGCCATAACACGCTGCAGAGGAGCCAAGCAAACAACCTGTCAACTTTATCACAACAGATCTGGTTTGACAATTCAGGGCATCCACCTAAGCAAATTAATACACAGGTGGACCTTTTTCTCTTCCAACAAAACTAGCAGCAAAGCACTTCCTTACACATCAAAAACATCTAGAACGTTTCACAGATCATTGTGATGGCAAATCAAGACAAATCAAAATAGTTGGAAGCACCAAATCCCCTAGTTATTTCCTGTCCTCTGGAGTAATTTCAGATCCACGCACGGAATGAATACTGGTAACATATTTGGATTGCAGGTATTTATGTAGCATTTGGCTGAGGGAACACATCAGAAGCAGCCAGCAATGAATGAGGGACTGCTCTAAATATGGAAAATTCTTCAACCTCACTCATTGTCAGTCGAGTCAACACAAAGTGAGGGAAATATTAATAAGTTCAGAATTTACCTACCAATTTTACTCCGACAAAAAAGATGGGATGGTTAAGGTTTAAGGTAGACACGATGTAAAGAGACATGTAGACAGGTGCAAGTTCAGAAATACCTATTCAGACATACCCACTTGATAATCGGCCAACTGATATTCTGACATATTGAGTTAATGATGACTGGTGAAATCAATTTTCTGACAGGTACACTTTCAATTAATAATGTGCAGTTCCCAATCACTTAACCTGATGTTCAGGCTCTGCATGATAAAATGTTTCAAGATGTTGAATCTGAGTAGTGACAACACTGCTCTTGGACTTGCTTTGCTCTCTTTCTTTGCTAAGGGCTGCTAGCCTGGACTCTTCAGTTCCATTTGTGAAGATAATTGACCTGACAACACAATTTCATCAGATATTAGGTAGACACAAAGCAACAGACCACACATCCTAATTCTGATAAACAGGAAAACTTTCAACACAAATAATTGCCGTCACCTGTACTGGTTACCAACATCTGGACCTTGCCCAAGAACTTGCCTTGAATCATGACTAGACCAAAAGACATCCAAAAGTTGCCTGTAACTAATCAATCTAGGATCATATTCCACCTGTGGAGCAGCATTCACAAAAACAAACAAAGACCAAGTAAATATCGATACCAACTGGAAATTTGTTGTAATTAAATGATTAAGTCCCAATAATAGGAATACTTAATATTGATGTTTACAAGAACCATAAACCATGGACATACTGAAGCCTAGAAACTCTCTTGCTCAAAAGAGAGGATTTATAGATGAAACTTTCTCACCAACCTCCTCCTCCTTCCCACTTCCCAAAAGGAAAAAGAAAAGCGACAAAACACAAAAGAAATGGGAGAGTCAAAACAATGATTCCTTTGGACAGAATCTTAGTTTGAATCCCAATTCACCCCTTCATGCTACCAGGGTTCACATCCAAAATCTGCTTCTGCTTGCTCAAATCCTAACCTCTCATATGCCCTATGTCAATCATTAGTGGGCCAAGATGCATCAATCCAAAATGATTGACATGCATAAATCAGACTGATCCTCAGAGGAAAGTGCAAGAATGATCCAGCACCTTTCACTTCATTAGCAAATCACAAATGACGAAAATGCGAACTCCCAGAATCAAATATTCAATAGGACATCTTTCTACGTCTTATGTCAATTTCTTTATCAGCCAGACACTAGGGCCTACTTACTAACCATCCTATTTGTCTATTTTTCTTTTCTTTTGTTCCCCGGAGCAGAAAAAGAACGGAGATCCGTTTCGTAACGTTAGCTAGTTTTCTATTCCCCAGAATAGAAAAGTGGCCAGGAAATAGACTTGAAACAGAAACAAGAAGTAAAAAGAATCTATTGTTTTGTCCCCAGGATAAGAAATATTACCAAATGCACCCTAAGTGACTAATGAGAATACCCTTATTTCATAAAGAAGCAGAACCTTTGCAACTGATCACAAGCAACCACAATGCAATCTTTCACGTTTTCACAGAATCGAAACTCTACTGTTTCCTCAAAACAAAGCCAAAAATACCACTTGGCAGTGGCGCCTGATGCTTAATGCCTGAATGACTACAGCAAATAGTGTCCTTGATTATTATGAAAAAATTCTAAGAGTCATTCTAATGGAGGTGCATGGACCTGAGCAAGTCCTTAAAAGGCTCAAGAGAGAAGATACGCTCTAGCAATGTCACCTCCCATATTTCCCCCTATCCGGGAAGAAAAAGATAGGATGGGAATTGAGGGGCCTTCAGTGGTAAAGGTAGACACCACGTTCGGACCTTGGTCCTGACTACTGCACGGGAGAGGCTACTACACTAGCCTACCGGATAGTAGCCTCCCGTACCTGGGGTGAGAAGGTGGGGCTTCAAGTGTCTGGTACCCGATTGGTCGACCTAGTACCCCACTAACCAGACCCTCTGCGAGGAAACAACAATGCGAAGGCCAGGATTCTGAAACCGAAAGAAACAAGAGCAATGGCAACCACACTAGTTGAGAAACGATAGCTAAGCATTTCCAATTATTGAAACTTTATACTCAGTCGACAGCACTATCAGCTTCTGCTCTGTACAATCCCAACGTTCTCCGTCTCCTACTCAATTCGCAATCACAAGGAATCATCTCGCAATAGCTCCATAACATAAAACCGAATCAAGATTCACGAGGAAAACTACCTGAACGCATTCGGCGTGATCGCGCAAGCTCCGGTACTCGGGGTTGGACTTGGAGCCGCCGGCGTAACCGACGGCAGTCCGGACGACGCCGTCGAGGCAGCCGAAGACGGCCTCGGACCTCCAGAAGCTCCCGAGAGCGAAGACGGCGGTCCTCAAGGGCCGGTTGGGAGAGCCGGCGGCCGGGTCGGGGGCAAACCTGATGGACTGGGCGTTGCCGAAGAACGAAGCGAGGACGATAAGGGTCAAGAGATTGGGCACAGAGAGAGGAACGCTTCGCGAGGGACGAATCGAGCGGGTCCCGGAGAGTGGCCGCGAGAGCTCTTCCATGGCATCGCCGTCGTGCAGCGGGAGAGGAAGAGGAGGAGGAGAGATTGGATCAGGGAATGGATCTGCTCGTTTTTCCAAACGTTTTTTTTTTTTTTCATTGTCACGAGGAAAAATACCAATAAAAATCCCAAATTTTAGCCACGCGATACATTTAGCCTAAACTTTTTTTTATACCAAAAATCACAAACTTTGTACCGTATAACACATTTACTTCAAACTTTTATTTTGAATGACATTTTCATCTTTTATTTTTTCTTTCTTTTTTCATTTTTTTTCCTTTTCTTTTCCTTTTTCTTTCTTCCCTTTTTTTCCTCCTCCACCAGAAGAGCCGCCGACATCGGCCCTTGCCCAACTCAAGCGAGGGATGCCCACCCCAGATCCAGCGGGGGCCGCCCTCGCTAGCGCCAATCGAAAGCCGCCCTCGCTTGGGCAGGCAAGGGCGGCCCCCGTCGGATCTGGCGAGGGTCGCCGTCGCCGTTGCCATCGCCTTGGCCCTAGCAAGCGAGGGCTACCCTCGCCTAGGTGGGCAAGGCTAGGGTGAGCTCGCCTGCCCAGGTGAGGGCAGCCCCCGCCGAATCTGGCGAGGGTTACCCTCGCCTAGGTGGGCGAGGCCAGGGTGAGCTCGCCCGCCGAGGTGAGGGTAGGCGAGCTCAGGGTGCTAGGGCTTGGGTGACAGCGAGGGCCGCCCTCCCCCGACCTAGGGGAGGGCGGCCCTCAACCGATGCCAGCGAGAGCGGCCCCCGCTAGATCTGGGGAGGGCAACCCTCACCTGAGTCGGACAAGGGCTGATGCTGGCGACTCCTCCAACGGTGATGGAGGAGGAAAAAAAAAAGGGAAGAAAGAAAAAGGAAAAAAGAATGAAAAAGTAAAAAAATCAAAAGACGAAAATGCCCTTCAGAATAAAAGTTTAGAGTAAATGTGTCATACAATGCACAGTTTGGAATTTTTTGTGTACAAAAAATTTTTTTAGGGTAAATGTGTCATATGGGGCAAAGTATGGGGTAAATGTGTCACACAGAGCAAAGTTTGGGATTTTTGGTGTTACAAAAAAAAAGTTTAGGGTAAATGTGTCACATGGAGCAAAGTTTGGGATTTTTCGTGACATTCTCCCTCTATTTTAAGCCATTTTCACGCTCTTTTTTTTTAATCACATTTGCAAACTTAATTAGGAATTTCTTTGGGTAATCCCACCGTGAGCTTTCCGCATTATTTGGATCTACACAAAAACTGACATTTTAAAAATTACTTTTCGAGAAGTCATTTTTTATTTTACACAAAAATGATAATATTATCTTATATTCAATTGAAATCTGAAAATAAATTAAAAAATATTATACGGCAACTACTGGGGTTTTCCGGTGGCCATTCTTCCCATCCACATTCTTAAAAGATTGGGGTGGGAATAATTTAATTTCAGGTGTCAGTTTCGACTCATATGTCCTATAAGGAGGCGAAGCAAAAGTCTAAAAGTGAAAGTATGAGTAAGAGTAAAACAATATCGACAAAAAAAAAAGGAATCATATACAACGAGTTTTTCATTATTTTCTTTTTTGCTTTTAAATTTTTTGGGGAAAGTCATAACTAGAAGTGATAAATAGGGAAAAACTGGCCCCAAATCAGATTTTTCTAAGTAATATGTTATTAACCACGTAGACAAACTAGCTAGTAATTTATGGTAGGTTAAAAGTTACTCCTTGTTTTTTTTTTGAAACTTATGAATCACTCTAAAAAAAAATACAAGTCCCGGTCTCGCATATGGATTCATACTTGCTTTCTCAACGTTTAAAGTGTACATACAGTGAAGAAAATTAATTATGTTAAGGGGTTGCTAGGTAATGATTCTTTTTGTTTCTATTCCCGAGAATAATTTTTGAATATTTAAAGGCGTTTGATAACTGTTCAAAATTTTTACTTTAGGAACAAAATGCGTTGGTAAAAATTTCCAATCTTTTGATTCTTTTAATTTTCTTTTTTCTTTTTTCTTTTTCTTTTCCTCCCCTTCTTTTTGTTAGCCGCCGCCGGCGAGCTTGCCAGAGCCTCGCCCAAGTAGCGCAAGGCCGGGCCTCGCCCTGGCCTAGCGAGGCTAAGCCTCACGCCGCCCAACGAGGCTTGAGCCTCGCCGGTGGTACCCGGGCGAGGCTCCGGCGAGCTTGCCAGACCTCACCCTGGCTTGGCGAGGCACTGGCGAGCTCGCCGGACCTTGCCCAGCGGCTCGCCGGCGGCGGCGATGGGGCGGCGATGGGGCAGCTGAGGGGTGGGAGGAGAAAGAGGAAGAGGAAGAAGAAGAAGAAAAGGAAAAAAAAAATTTGTTTCTTAAAATTATTTCATGGAACAAAAGGCAACTTTTTTTTTTCTGATTTCTACTCCACAAAAAATTTACCAAAAGCATTTATGTTCCCGAACAAAAAAAATCTGCTCCTGGGAATAAAAGAATAAAAACAGCTGTTTTCGGGACGTTACTCTACGGGACTCAAGTTCTCCCTCCCAACGGTAATGCCTCTGGTGAAGAAAAACCAACTGATACGCAGTTTTAATTATTTCCTGAGTCCTCAAGTACAAGTAGTATTGAAATGACTCAACCTCACCATCTCAAGATGATGAGCTTAACTTATTTATCTTATTCAAGTAACAGTAGGTTAAGCAAAAGACGCATTCCATCTGAAAGTTCTAGCTCACGGTCAGTTTGGCAATGCATTATTCTTCGGAAGTTTGTACCCGGGTCGCTACGCCAAGATGCGCCATGAGAAGCCAAACGTGGCTGAGAAGCTCACCGCCTCTACTCAGGCTCTTGCAGTGATCGTAGCCTTTGCTTTGGCAAGCTGCAAATATCAGAAACTTCGCCCAGACCTTGCCAATCAACTTCCATTTCTTGCCAAAGTCTTTCGACTCGATTTCATTCAACTGGGACGCTAGATGGCATGCGGCAAACAGCACCGACGCACTTCTGGCACCGCGAATTTTCATGGCGGGCAGCTGAGTTCCCACTTGAAGCAGAAGATGGCAGGCTTCGCATAGATCGCGCGACTCTGTTGACTTGTGCGCCCTGTTGCAGCCTTCGACACCGGTGTGGACATGTTTCTCTTTCTTGAATAAATTGTGCGCCCACGTCTTGAAAACCGATGATTTGATGCTGGTTTCTTTCTTTGACAACACCGCTAGCTTGTCCTCGAAGAACTTCTGAGCGTCGAGACGTGTCTTCATATCAGAGCACGCCTATCCCTGTTGGCAACATGGAAGGATGGAGTACTAAAAGATAGAGCATGTACCGAGAGACCAACTTACTCATCTTGAAGTTCCTGACGTCTTCGGCGCTTTTTCCCTCCCTCTCGTTGAGGTCCTTGTAGTGGCAGAGCTCAGTGGCGATGTGCCAGATGAGGATGCTCTCGTCGAACGCCACATCTTCCACACTCCAGGTCAGGTGACCGTCGTTTGACGTAATTAGTTCTTCGCTAACCTCCATCTGCTGGCTCTTCTATCTGCTGTTCTGTTCCAGATTAACGACCTTATGCCTCGCATTATTGAAGATCCATTCTTTGATGTTGCTCTTGAACTCACTGTAATCGACGTGGAAGTTCTCCAACTTCTCATCTAACTTGGCGAGCCCCGGGGAGGCCGCCTTCAATCGCGCGACCTCCGGCGACGCCCTGGGTCACGCAACCTCGTAGTGGATGCCTGTCGAGCGGCGGCTAGGTAGTGGTCGCTTGAGGTTGTGCGGTAGCACCTCAAGCAACGGTCGTTGGCTCCGGCGGCTCTATAATGCATAGAAGAGAAAATAATGAACAATATCATTTGCATTCTCAAAATGCTAAAAGCCCAATGCAAGGTGCATTGGGCTTTCAGCATTTGGCCAAGGGACCCTCAAAAATAGTTGCCAAACACTTTGTATTTTCCCCGAGGGACTTTAGAAGCCCAAAGCTGCTTTGCAATGCTAAACCAAACAAGGCCTATGTACCTCAGTTGCATTGACACGTCAATGTACCATGCTTGTTGTGTGGCGAGTAAATTGTCAGCGATTGCACTAATATTTCATGTTTATTTGTTGATAATACCAAAAATTATTTTGAGTAACTTGCCGAGTTAAAATACTCGTGGGCTTTTGGTGAATGCTTACATGTTTAATCACTACTAGACAGGGGTGATCGTGGTCATGATTGGATTGGTCTAATACCTAACTTATGAATCAACCCGCATTGTATTGATCCTCAATTTTATGACTAAGGACCAGTCCAATTGAGCCTAGAACTGAGAACTGGATTAACCTTAGGTACCAAGGTCAACCTGAGATCAACCAATCTTTTTTTTTTTTTGTATTCTTTGAAAAGATAAACATATTATTTCAAATTATATATATAATGTAACATTAAATAACCAACTATGCACATTAGTACATTTCAAGCATAAATATAAGATAAGGTAATAAATAAGATTTCATATGCTATAAACAACAAACCATAAAAACGAACACATGAGGCAAGCAAGGAGAGGCTAGAGGCAAGGGAGGCAAGCAAGGTGAGTGAACTGAGGCAATCAAGGCAAGTCTAGAGAGGCAACTCGTGAGCATAATATTTTTTTGTCAAATTAGGGCCGAGTCACTTTTTATTTTCTAATTCACGTGACAAATTGAACTGCAAAGAGAACATAGGAGGAGGCATTAAAGTTTAAAGTAGACAAAAGTATATAATATATAATACATACAGGTTGGCCTAGGTTGAATCAATCCTAAACTCTTAGGACTGAGGACCAATCTGTATAGTATAAGGTCCAGAGGTTCTAGGATCAAGGACTAATCTAGTCCCCCTAGATACCGGACCAAGACTGACCGGGTTGACTCTAGACTGGACCGACCCTAGACTAATGCTCACACCTACTATTAGAGGTAGGAGATCATTTACTTCCCAAGGGGCTCATTCCTTAATAATATAATATTTTTCAAATTTAGTAGAAATTGCTGAGAATAAACAGCGAGGTTTTTCATTATTGTTAGAATCTTAAAATATTTTTTGTTTTTAAAATTTTCAGAGCAAGTCAAAACTAGAAGTGATAAATAGGCAAAAGCCGGGCCCGGACTGACTTTTTCTAAGTAAAATGTCATTAACCACGTAGACAAGCTAGCTACTAATTTATGGCAGGTTAAAAGTTAATCTTTTTTTTTAATTGAAACTTAGGAATCACTCCCAAAAAAAATTATGAGTCTCGGTCTCTCATAGAGAGGAACACTTGCTTTCCCAAAGGTAAGAAGTGTAAAAACCGGGAAAAAAATTAATTATGGGGTGGTTAAGTAAGTCAACGTGAGTTACTTGACACTTCTGAGGAGATATGCCGAAAGTTACTAAACGACTTTGAGGGACATATTCTCCGTCCCAATGGTAATGCCTCTGGTGAAGAAGAAGAACTGATACACAGTCTTCATTATTTCCTGACTCCTCAAGTACAGCAAGTACTACCGACCAAAATAATAATAATAATAATAAGTACAGCAAGTATGAAATAACTCAACCTCACCATCTCATCAGTATGATGAGATTTAACTTACTAATCTTATTCGAGTAACAGTAGGTTAAGCAAAAGACGCATTCCACCTGAAAGTTCTAGTTCATGACCAGTTTGGTAATGCACTGTGCTCCGGAAGTTTGAACCCGCTCCGTTACGCCAAGATGCGCCATTAGAAGCCAGACGTGGCTGATAAGCTCCCCTCCTCTGCTCAGGCTCTCGGCCTGTTCGTAGCCTTTGCTTTGGCAAGCCGCGTGTATCAGAAACTTCGCCCACACCTTGCCGATCAATTCCCATTTCTTGCCGAAGTCTTCCTGCTCGATTTTATTCAACTGGGATGCGAGATGGCACGCGTCAAACAGCACCGACCTGGTTTTGCTACCGCTTATTTTCTTGGAGGGCAGCTGAGTTCCCACTTGGAGAAGAAGATGGCAGACTTCACATAGATCGCGCGACGCAGCTGACTTGTGCGCCTTGTTGCAGCTTTTAACATTGCCGTGGCGATGTTTCTCTTTCTTGAATAAATTCTGCGCCCACGTCTTGACAACCGATGAGTTGATGCTGTTTTCTTTCTTTGACAACACCGCTAGCTTGTCCTCGAAGAACTTCTGAGCGTCGATCGAAGTATCTTCATATCGGAGCACCCCCATCCCTGTCGGCAACATGGAAGGATAGAGTACCAAAAGATAGAGCATGTACTCAGAGACCAACTTACTCATCTTGTAGTCCGTGACCTCTTCCGGGCTTTTTCCCTGCCTCTTGTCGCGGTCCTTGTAGTGGCAGAGCTCAGTGGCGATGTGCCAGATGAGGATGTTCTGTTCGAACTCCATATTGTCCACACTCCAGATCAAGTGATTGTTGTTTGACCTCTTCAATACTAGACTAGCCTCCAGCTTAAGATCCCTCAACCCTCTCTTCCCTTCCAGATAATCGACCATGTCACTCATGTGACGGAATATCCGTTCTTTGATGTTGCTCTTGAACGGTTTGTAATCGATGTTTAAGTTCTTGTCCAACTTATCATCTAACTTGGCGAACCACGGATACTTGCTGCAGATCCTGTTTCTTTTCCTGAGAGATGATTTCAAGAGGCTGAACTGGGCCACGGAATTCGACCATCTTTGGTTTGGCCAGATCCGAAGAAAAGCCACGACAGATGATATTGCGGATCCCTTGGGTCTCTGAAGCCGCCAGTGTTCAACCCAATCGGATGAAAATGCGAGAAGAATCGAGTAAATCTCCAAAAGTATAGCCGCACTTATTAACAAGAAGGTGATATAGATGTCGACTTTGGGGTAAGCCTTCCTATCCTGTATGGAGAAGAACACCAACACGGCACACGGCACCGAGAGATTGATGACCCCACGAATGATTCCCCAAGCACCGTTCAGCAACAGTGCCTTGGTGTAGCGCAGATCGTACATGAACCCGAGCTCGATCTCTACAATCCCAAAAGCTGCCGTCGAGTCCATGCTACTGTTCACGAACATGCGCTTGCTGGCCTCCAGGTCTCCAGAGTTGAGGATAAGGTCCACGAAGAGAAGTTTGAAGATCTTGAACAACTCATAGGCTTTGACCAGAGTCGTGGCTCTCTCGTCGTCCCTGGCTTGACTGCTGCTCGCTGAGAGGTCCTCGGAAGCCGGAACCTCTGCGACTTCGTCAAAGCCGACTCGGTAACCCTCCTCTTTCTTCAGAGCGTACTGCTCCATTATCCTGGGGTATATAGGACCAAAATCGGGAAGTGAAAGCATCGAATTTCGAAGTTGATTTTCGCTTGCCAGGAACAAACACAATGTCCTCTCTACATATTTGATGAACCCCACCAGGATCATGCCAGCCGCTAATATCGACAGGGTAGACCCTGACAAGGCCATGAAGTAGATGTAACAAGCTAGTCCTACCTGGACGCAAAGCCGCGCCAACTGCCTCAAGTATAGCTCATTGTCCTCCAGGGCATAAGCGGTGATTGTGTCAGGGCCACCCAAGTGGATGAGAAGGAACGGTGCCCAGAAAGCAGTGATCTGGCTCTTCGGATCGATCATCCCTTTCGTTTGCTTGATGTTCACCAGGCGGTTCGAGAGGACGCCAAGCGTGAGGGTTGCAATGGAGTCGGCCAATAGGTACGTTGTCCAAACCACGACTTGGATCCAGTACCTGTAGATGGATTTCCTCCGAAAGCCCAGAGTCACGAGGGTCAATTGGAGGAACAAGCTGAGGAGGACGAGAAACCGCAGCTCCCACTCCTCCCACAGTTCTCGAGCGTTTTCGGGGATCAGCAAAAATCCCATGGTTGAGCTCGATGTCGGCACCAAACGGCGCAATGATCGGGCACCCTCCGTCAATCTTAGGATTATAAAGGGAGAGGACAAAGCAAGGCAAACGACATCAGCCTCGAATTTACCTCTGCAACATCCTCAGAACGGCCACTCTTTATAGCCAATAACTCGATATTGGAACCAAATACAAAAATACTTACTTAGCCTGCATAACATTACAAGAATGAAAAAAGCAATATGCTTTTGGAAACACTCTCGACATACTACTCACGACACCACTTTTGAATGCATAATTGTCGAGCAATTCTCTGCCTTTGCCCGAGGATGAAGTAAAGCCACAAAATGAGATTCCGACATTTGTACCGGAATTGCTTCAATCGAAAAGATTGAAATATAAGCCTAGAGTTCAACTTTGGTTTCTTAGTCACTTCTCAAGACTAATAGCGATTTCAATATGCTTTAATATCCTTTAATTGAGAAGATTGAAATATAGGTGTAGATTTAAAGTTTAGTTTCTCAATCACTTGTCAAGATTTCGAATCCGGGGAACTACGTTATAATTATTGTGATCTGAACACTTTGTCTAGCATACCTACCAACCCAACAAGATCCAAGTCATGGGGAATATTGAGATCACCCCTTTGGGTTTCTATAACAAGTACAGACACACAAAAAGGCCAAAAATAGGGTGCTAAATGCTCCCTCCAGGTTGAAGCAATTCTGATGCATTTAGTTGATTGCTTCAATTCCCAGACAGCATAATATTGTCCTTGGGTTGGAAAGAAATCGTCGCTACAATATAACAATGCATGAGAGCGCACGTCTTACAATACATCACCATCAGCCGGTGTGTTTTATGATAGTAAAAGAACACTAGAAGCACCAAAAATTTTCACCATATCACTTAAATACCAAATCGAAGAAAAAATGATCACTTGAGTGTTAACTATAAAAAATAAAGCGTGACTTTTATAATAAAATTTTTTATATGACTTGGCATATTATTTTAAAAAATCAAGTCCATGTGGCATTTCTACGTAGAGTGCTTGGCACTAAAATGATTGCTTTTTAACAATAACTAACATAGAAATGATCATTTTAAACAAAAATTTGAACTCAAATTATCAGTATTTACTACTTTTAGACAACGTCATTTTAGGGGTTACATACTGATTGGGCATGCCAATGAAGCACATGGGACTGAGAAATTAATAAAATATAATTACATTAGATTTTCAACGACTCATATATGAGTTGACACTTAAGTAACTATTTTTTTTTAAAATTGTACTTAAGTAATCTAGAAAAAAAAATTTGTACTAAAGTTAGCGTCATATATAATTCTTGATACTTCTAATATCCTTCTTGTGCTTTCCAACCATCGTGACTGAGACTTGACACCCATGTCTAACATATTGGCATGTGGTGTGCGATACTCACTAAACATTTTTCTTATGAGCTGAATATTTTTCGTCCTCCACATAATGTCACGCGAAGGACACAGCCGGTGCACCACCGTGAGGATACCTTAATTAAACCCTTTAACATTGCACATCAAGGCTAGAAACATGCGACAAAGAACCTATGAAAACCTCAAAGTCCAAATATGCATAACCTCAAATAAGTTTTATTTTTCCCTAGAGCGAAAATGACGTCATCTGCCACGATTTTATATGGCATCACTTTATTGTTCAAACAATCAATTTAAATGCCACGACTTTTGATAGATTATCATCTAAGTGAATACCTGACTTAGTCTACCGAAAATTTAGCGTGGCTCATTGAAGTCACTTAAATAGTTGCTATAAAAAGTTTTAGCACTAAAATGATAGGTTTTGACATTAAATTGATTATTTATAAAATTGTTGCTCTAAAATTGGAAAAATTAGAGCGAGCCAAAAGCAAAAAAATCACAAAGAAAATATTGTAACTTTGACACTATTTTTCATTGTTTTGTTAGACTCCAAAGCAAAATCATGGAGCAAATATTCTCTTTTCATAAAAAACCACCGACATCTATTTGTTTTCCTAACAAAATAGTAAGTAAAATTTTCTTTACCTCTGGTAAGTTTGTATTTATTTTCTCTCTGACCTTGCTCTATTCTTAGATTGAACAACAAAGCTTCAAGCATTGCGGAAATGGATTACAATGCATTTGGTTCAGCTTTGCAAAATACCCTTGCATAGACGCAAGAAAACCTTAGGTTAGAGGGGTTTCATAAAATGCAAAACACTATATGCCAAAAATTTGTAAAGAACTTTAGGCTTCGTCTGTTTCATAGAAAATAGCTTCCCGAAAAATATTTTCTGGATTTTCCGCCGTTCATTTCACAGAAAATAAATTGATCGGGAAAACATATTCCATCAAAAAAGAAGTATTCCAAAATAGGGGAAAATATTTTCTACTTTTCAAGTAAGAGATAATGTTTTCTACTTCTCGCTTCTTCTTTTTTCTTTTTAAAAATTCAATTTTTTAATTATTTTTTCTCTATTTCTCTTTTTCTTTTTTTCTTTTCTTTTTTCCACCTTCTTCTTCAGCCGATCGCCAGCCACGGCAATAGTTAGTGACCGTTGACCGACCACAAGCGAACTTGAGGCTTGCCAACACCGGCCTCAGGCCTTGCTAGATCGGCGAGTGGCGAGCTTGAGTTAGCCACCAAATCGGCTAGCCAAAGGCTTGTCCTTGTGCTTCAGTGAGACCTAAGGCTTGAGGCTCGCCATTCGGTGAGCCAGCAATGAGCGCGTGCCTCTGGCTAGGCTTGAAACTGGCGAGCTCAAGGCTGGCAGGAATCTAGCGAGCCTTGAGCTCACCTTTGGCTAGCCATCGCCATGGCCGATAGCTGGTCAAAGAAGAAGAGGAAAAAGATAAATAAAATAATAAAAGCAGAAAGAAAACTAAAAAATAAAAAACAAAATAATTAAAAATTTGATTTAAAAAAAATTAATAATATATATTAAAAGGAGTGTTCAAAGGAAAATTAAATTGAATTTTCCGTACCAAACAGCGTAAAATATTTTCTAGTTTATATTCAGGTTTCAACAGAACATCGGAAAATATTGTTATATTCCTGAAAAATGGTTTCTTGGACGTCACATTTTACGCAAAAGAACAGAGCATTAGTTTCAAATTAAAAAAAATGGAGAATCAAATTGGAAGCACAAACCAATGAAGATGGTGCCATAGACGAAGCTTGAAAGAGAGACGACGACCCATCGCCAAGGTCGCGTAACCACAAGCGACCACTGTTGAGGTCAAGCTACCCAAGTGAGCCTCAACCTCTACAACAAACACAACTAGTGAGCAAAGAGAAAGTGTATGAGAAAGATGATAAACAATGTTTCCAGAGGGCAAAAGTGAAATACACAATTTTAAGTGAAGGTAAGATTGGAAGGAGAAAATTCATTAGAAACCACAATAACATTCCGAAAATGCCGAAAGTGGTCCGCACGGCTTGAGCTTTCAGCTTTGCCAATGATGACTTTTCGACAATGCTCTCCAAAAAAATTTATTAGATACCCTAACTTTTCCTAAGGGATTTTAGAGGCCCAAAGTCCCTTGAGCTGAATCAAACACACTTCTCTTTAATCACCAATAACTTCTTCTAATAGCTACCGGTCTGCAAGGTGTGCTCTCAATCCTAACCCCTTACAAGGCTAGTCCTCTCTCCCCCAACAGCTAAGGCTCAATAATAAGGAACCTTTGGAAACCAATCTAACCAAATTTCTTAATTTGTGAAAAATTGATGTGTTTAGCAATGTTGTCTAGAATATAAATTACGCATCACACAATTTTAAAACTTCTCATGTGAAAACTTTAGGAAAGATTAGTTTAGTGCCAAAATTTTATAAACAAACATTTTCGGGTCAAATCTTTTTAAAATTGTCCATTTAAGTGACCTCAAGGAACCCCATCAATTTTTTCATCAGTCACTTAAATATTGGAATATAAAAATTGTGGCACATTGATAATCATTTAATAAATTTTGGTACCAAAGTAGGTGCTTTATAATAATTATGACATTGTTATCATCCATATTCCTACACATCAAAACTTCAAAATTTAGATCAACTTTATATAGAAAATAGCAAGTGCATACTTGAACCTTCCCCTTATTTTTCCGTTATTATTCGAGCAAGAATTCCTATCAAGATAAAGTATGCATAATTTCATTTCCAAAAAATTATGAAAAATGGCATGATTGCAATTGCAAATGTCCACAATGTCCCAATGCATAAGATTCTATATCATTAAATTTCAAATATCAAATAATAAAAAGTCAAAAATAGAAGTGATGCCTTTTCCATATATGCTAAAAAGATCGATAGAAATATGTTGAAGCGTCTTGATAAAATGCTCAATTTCTTGGCCCGATGCTAATAAAAAGTTATATATGAATGATAGATTTTATATACATTAAGGAAGCCGCGTTTCGCCTCACTTTACTAAGCTTTATTACAAATTTGTCCTCAAGTAAAATAAAGATAAAAAGCAAAAGAAAAGAATATTTTAGTATACGTTCAGTTTCATAACCCTTTCTCAACTAATTTTCATCGCACACACCAACTCATGAAAATCAGGATCCTTATCGGTTGGATGTGTACAAATGACGGTGCATATCTACGGAATGTGAATCTTGTTAAATGAAATCAAGCAAGGCAAACCCCAACCTTTTGCCATTTACTTAGTTGACCGTTCATATATCGGTCTTGGATTTTTTGAAGTAATAATCCTTATTTTTTATGAGAGAATGTCATGTCTTCTTTCAATCAACCAAGTAATCGTACATAATCGTTCGCGAGGCAATATGTTTATCCTTCATCCATTCACTCTCGAAGGACGCGAAAGTATTTATACACAGCGTGCAAGCGCATCTTCCTTAATCGATAGACTTATCATATATGAACCTTCATGAGGCAATATGTTTATCCTTTCATCTATTCGTTCGATTTCTTCGAAATAACTAGTCGAGGTAGGAAAACAGTCTCTATGGTGACCAACGATATGCATCTGCTTTTTCTCGGTCCGACATTTTCTCCCTTCCCAAACACCCCCCCCCACCCTTTCTTCCTCTCTCTCTCTCTCTCTCGATTATAGGTGCAAGTCAATAACACAAGCAAACTAAGGACACAATTGATAACAATTCTAATCTAGAAATTAATTTTTCTAGTTCTATTCATCAAAAAAGTTTATGAGATAAAATAGGTATTTAGTAATAATAAAAAAAATTGTTTTCAACATAGAAATCACAAAATTTTCCCCTCCCGGTGGTGGTGGGAGGTGGTCGGTAGGAGGCCACTAGTAGGCAATGGACGATCACAATTGGCAACAAGCGAGGCAATAACAGATGGTTGGTGTCCACAGGCAAGTGGGCAGTAAGCAATGATGAAAACGAGCGTTGAGAAGAATTTTTAGTTTTCACTTTTATTCTAAAAAATAGAAAAGTAGAAAAAAAATTTACTTCTAATTTTTGCTCCAAATCTATTTCTAAAGTAAAAATTTGTCTCAAAAATTAAAAAACGAAATTATGTTACCAAACGAATTTCTGTTCTTAACATATTCCCCCACCCCCTCATATTACTATTTTCTATTTATGCAAAATGTAAAGGACAAGATAAAAAGGAAGAAAATCCAAGGTAGTAGTAAATTTAGCCCAACGTAAATTAGAACTTAGATGAATTTACTTTGGCAATTCTATAGATATTTAACTTATGGGGATAAGTATACCAAGCATGTGAGTCCTAAAATTTGTATTTAAGTCCTAAAATTTTCAAAAAGTATAATTATGTCTGAAAATTTATTGAATTTCTGTAATCAATTTCTCTCATTAACTTTGTTGGTTTGGCTAATGAAAAATGCTGGGGATTTTTTTTTTAATGTTTTCTCTCTCCTAAGTGAATTATAATTCTTTGACAAAATCAAACACGAGAAAAATACAGAAAGCTTCGAAGAAAAACAAATTACAAAAAACTGTAAAACAAAACAAAACCCACAAAACGATAGAGTACAGCTCTCAACATGCTCCCTTCCCGAAAGGCTGAAATCTGTCACCAACATCACTAAACAATCAACGGCTGCTCATTGTAACTGTGAACGGCGAACGCATGCCGAGATCTTCCCCTCCAAAAATTATAGCTTGCCTTGCGCGCTTGAATTAAGCGTCCTCAATACCATCATCATACCATACAAAGACAACAACATATTGAACCATCACATATTAAATGCCTACAAGGAACTCCCACATTCAGTTTTGGACCGAAGAAAACCTTACAGATTTATGTCTAGATCTAAATTGGGAGAGGAGAGTTTCTCGCAGGTTTATTCACCCCAACAAACGAAGAAAAGCAAAAGCAGATCAGACGAATTAAAAACTCGCAAACTAGGTCAAGAGAGAAAACAGAAAATCAAAGTCTACAACCTCTATCCACAAACTCAGGTGAATGGTAAATCTATCGAAGTGGTGGACGTGAGCAATTACTGCAACTGATCAAATATAGTCATATCCAGATCGACCCTTTAAGAAAATATATGTCATGAATATTTTGTTGTGTATTTAATAGAAGTTGCATATCCATGATTTCGTTTAAAAGTATATGTAGAATTATTTGATTTGATATTCATAGAGAAGGGGGAAAAAATTTAATGAGGCACTAAGACACCTTTGCATAAAAAAGACTATCTGATACATTAAACCAGGAGCAAAACTTCAACTACAAAATGCATCCGCAAATTCTCAGAATTATAATTGTAGAATACCCAAAACTGAATCCAAGGAAAACCAAATGAAGGTAAACAGAAATATCTCTTCAAGCACTCTTATCAGCCTTGGAAGCAGTTGCAGCGGCTTGTCCTCTGAGCCGACCAGTCCTCCGGGCGGCAATGAGACCGACCTTCTGGCCGGGCGGGGCATCACGCCTGACTGTGCTTGCATGACCAATGTGCTGGTGGTTACCTCCTCCGTGAGGATGCTCAACTGGGTTCATGGCCACACCACGCACCTTCGGCCAGCAGTTCCTCTTCACTCTGAATTTGTGGTAAGCATTGCCAGCCTTGAGAAGGGGCTTCTCAGTTCTTCCTCCACCAGCAACCTGCCCGATCATTGCTCGGCAGCCACTTGGCACAATTTTCTTCGACCCGGATGGAAGCTTGACTCTGAAGTAACATAAGATATCAGTTCACTTTTCACCCAGCTCAAAATTGTGGCAACCCAGTTTGGCACACAAGTGGATATGTTGCAGTATAGTAAGATATGAACCAGCAAGAACAGTGTGGTTTCGATAGTTCTGTTGCCAATGTACTCAGTAGAGCAAAAGCACACCAGATTTTGTGTGCACAAATCATGTCAACCCAACTTTACATTCAGAGAACCAGATCAATTAACTTATCGGGTCGTGAAGGACGTGCAAACAAATGAGTCACAATGGTCGCATAACCGGACCAACCAGCAGAAGATAGGACGAAGAACAAAAGTTTCAGTCACAAATACAAGATAGAAACAACATCAGATCGGAATCGAGAAATGCATATCAAAGCATTCAAGCAGCTAGATATCAACAGCACCCTCAGATAACTACAACAATAAATTTAGCAATTGGAAAATATAATCACTCACGGGATGTCGGACCTCTCTGATAAATACCATAGATGGCACCAGAACATGTTGCACCAGAGCAGTACTGAGACCGCTAACCCAATGGCCTTACAGTGAAGAACTCGTAAACTTAAAAGTAATGCGAGGATATTCACAACGAAGCAAGGACAAACCAAGCCGAAACCATTACCGAAGCTCGAAACTCGAAAGCCACCACCAAAATGGCCAGAACCCAGCAAGTAAACTCAGACACATATGTACACGACACATCATAAGGAGCTGATTGATAACGAGCAAAGCTAATTGTAACCTATACTCTCGAAGCCTCAATGATGAATGAAACCCACCACCAGCATAAACACCCAGATGAATTTTTCCAAGATCTCGACTCCATAACATGACCAGACCACACCACCGTTGATGAACAGGTTCTCCAGAACAAGGGAAATACCTGGTGGTGTCATTATCAGGGTTGTGACTGATCACGATCGCGTAGTCGCCGGAGGCCCTGGCGAAGACCCCGCGGTCCCCGACGTGGTGCTCGACGTTGCACACGACGGCTCCCTCGGGGATGGAGCGGAGGGGCAGGACGTTGCCGACGACGAGGGTGGCCTTCTTGCCGCAGTAGACGAACTGACCGGTGTACATGCCCTCGGCGGCGACGAAGAGCTCCTTCTGCTTCTTGAAGCGGAAGGGGTGGCGGAAGGCGACGCGGGCGAGCGGGGCGCCGCGGCCGGGGTCGTGGATGATCTCGGTGACGACGCCCTTGAGGTACCCGTTGCGCTCGCCGAAGTCGAGGCTCCGGAACCTGGCCGGGCCCTTCCGGTGGTGGGTGTGGGACTTGAAGACGGAACCAGCACCCTTACGCTGCGCGCGGATGACGCGACCCATCTCGTCGTCGGGATCTTCGGGGCTCGCCGGGTGGTTCTGGGGCGCGCGAGGCTGTGAAATGTAGAAGACGAAGTGCAGGCTGGTTTATATACTAGGGTTCCTGAGGGGAGCTAGGGTTTCTTGCGGGAGCAGCGGCGACGTCGTTTTGCGCTCCCTTTTTTCGGGCCTTCGCCTTTGGGCCTATGAAGGCCCGAGTTGCTGTTCCTGACATTTTGGCGGGCCTGCGCGTGGCCTTATTGGGCTCGATCTTGAGTCCTGTTCTACCATTCGGGCCCAAAACTTTCCAGAGCTTTGGGCCAAAGCCGCCCCGTCAAAACCCGTGTTTCAGAACTTAATCTTCGCTTTTAATCCTCATGCAGTTGAAGTTAGGACACGAGAACTGGAATCATAATCATCTCCTAATTCTAGAGCTGTTTTTTTTTTTTAACTGTTAAGATAAAAAAAATTACATGAGTGTATGAACAACAACTATCGTAATCAATTCTTATCTATGTACTTTCCCAAGGTTAATTTCGGAATTCTGACAGACGCCGCCACTGTTAATAGCCATAGCAAAGCAAGCCAAAATGTGAAAATCAGCATTTCTATATCAGCTGTTTGTATGATTTAGTTCCCCAACTTACTTAAGATGTTACTTTCGTAGCTTTTCTCTTTTTATTTTTTTCCAATCAAATCGTCTAACTCACTTGACTTATACAATTAAGTAGTTTTTTTTTTTTTGCAGTTCTACTCTAACTTTTGATTCACTCTCAAACTTTTTCCCTACTTCTTTACAGTGAATGAGAATCGAATTTTACACCTAAAACTAATTGTCTCCACCATCAATCCTCTCTGAAAAGCAAGAATTCGAACCCCTTCTATATGAAAAGAGTGACCATTGAAATAAATCATAGTAGTTAGGATCAAGTAATTTCATCACTCATAATATTAGCAGAGTTTGACCGAGACATTCCACTTTCTAAAGCTGAAACGAAGATAGAAGAGATGCAGAGACCCCTCATATAATTTATCCAACTAAATATCATGTTTCGGACCGTGAGTTTGTGGTGTCATTGCCGGAAAGGTCGATACAATGCCGAGTGCCGCGCCTGCCAATGCTCTCCGCAAATATAGCAGAACAACTTAAAAGTAAACGAGAATAATCTCAGTCCTGATGGTAAATAACAGCATACTATAGTCAACCTGCAGAACATCCTGTACACTTCAATACACACACAACTACCAACTAAAAGCGCATCATCCACAAGCTCCAGACTTCATAAGACACAAATCAGGGCAATGGAAAAGGCAAATTACGCACATCTGTACATACATCCCCTTTAAGCCCCCTTATCGGGCCTTGAAGCCGGCTGCGGCATCTTGTCCTCTATGCCCAGCTAGTCCTCCCCGAAGCATTGAGATCGACCTTGTGGCCGGAAGTGGAGCCTCATGCCTGACCAGTGCTTCTTGTCACCACTGCGCTGGCCGCTACATCACCCATGAGGTTTGCTCAACCTGGTTCACAATACCATGCACCTTACGCCGGGAGTTCTCCTTCGCCCTGAACTTGTGCAGGTGCACATGCCAGCTCAGGAAGGGGTTTCTCGGTTCTTTCTCCACCCACCGCAACCTGCTCGTTCGTAGCACCAGATGGAAGCTCAACCCTGAAGTAAAAGTGAAAATCATATCACTTACACAGATCTTACTCGTAGAGAATCTAACTTATCACACAAGTGTGCATGCTGCAGAAGGAACAGCCAGATCTCAACCAAGGACTATGATCTCGCCCGTCCCATTGCCCATGTTTTCGGTGGAGAAAGACTTAGGATAGATTTTCTAATTACAAATCATGTCATATCAATTTTCAATTTAGGAGAATTAAAAGAAATAAATCAACCTCAAAACATCCACATGATGTGGTTTAACCACGAATTGATTAAGATAAAATGGTCACAATATCAGTGTATATGATTAAGCACAGAAGTCATGATCATAACTACAAGATAGAAAAACTATAGTCTGCATCATTCATCAAGATCGATCATAGAATCTGCATCACTTGTCAAGATACAGAGGGCAATGACCAGAGAAATTCCTATCGTATCCTTCATATAAGCCAGATAAAAAAAATTTCCATCCAGTACCATCAGATAATTTCAAAAAGATATTAAGCTATTTGGTGATTAGTACCTAATGCATAAACGGATCACATAGCACCACAACAAATATTTCATTTGGCAACTCAGCAAAAAGCACACAATTAGTCAACCGCAAGCATCAGAGAGGCACTACTTCCACAAACTCCGTAGTGGCCATGGCAATCAGCAGACTTTCCTGGACATGGTTGCTACACATGATTCGGCAAGGGCATAGCCAAATCTGAGATCATCAGCTGATCAAAACCAAATCACAAACATCTAAAATAGCCAGGACCCAGCAAGCAAATTAAAATACACAACATTAAAACATTCCAGGACATTACCTCTGCAATTTATTAATTTCTGTTGGATCAAAAAGTCCTGCAGGTAAAACAGGTTTTGGTTTAGGGGGTCTTCCAACACACTGCTTCTGTGCATGCTCAGAAGAAGGCAGGTTTCCTTTACTTGTAGCATCACCGGCTTTCCGTTTGCAAGGTCTCCCTTGGACTGGACCACACGATTGTTGATGATGCTGATCTAAAGGAGAGATCTTGACAACTCCATCTTCATCTCGTCTTAGTTTAGGAGGTCTCCCAAGACGTTTAATCCCCACTTGTCCCTGCCACTTGGTTTTAGGAGGCCTCCCACGGCGTTTAAACAGTGGTTGTCCCTGTCGCACAATCTGTGGTTGCACAACAGCATTGACAGCTGTTTCATCATTAAACGGCAACAAATCTGCAGGTATTCTATCTAAGCCAAGATCGCCTTGAATGGGCCCTGACTCTCTAGGGCGCAATTTGTTTTTGTAGAATGATGATTGTTGTCGCAACATTTGCAGTTTAGTTTGCCTCCCACTTTTCCAATGCTGTGTTTGCTGCGGAATGTCCACTACCTTGTGCAGAATCGCTAATTTCATTTCAGACACTTGATGATTTGATTCTGGTTCTTCACTTTGAAGCTTTGGCTCATCTTGCTGCAAGCAGTTCCCATTGCACTTAAGCTCACATGGCTGCTCATGTTGATGCTGCAGGAGTAACATTTTAGCCATTGTAGCCATCTTTTCAGATTGGAGGGGCTTCTGCTGCAAAAGCCTTTTTCTCTTCTGCTGCTCTGGCTGCAAGGACTTTGGCAAGAATGTTATAGGAGCAACTGCTTTGCGGTCAAATAACTCTAGGCCATAGCCCCTGATCGGCCTGCTTTTTTCGTTTGCTTCGTTCTCTTGCTCATTAATTAAAGGGAGTGCAGGTGCTTTGGAAGGAAGAAGCTTACAATCCCGAGGAAGAGATTTTTCCCTTTTGCATCTCATTCTGCACCTGCTCATGATGCACTGCTGCAGGCAGTCCAACTGCAGATGCAGATACAGAAACCGTTTGGGATTCAAAGACTTTATGCTGTTCAGGACTCTGTTGCTTGCTCTCTGGTGATATTGACTTCATCCTAAAGGCAGAAGCACCATTTCCTTTGACATTTAAGAAGCCTTGTCCCCAAGGCTGGGTTTTCACTCGCTGTTGTTGTCCAAGATTCTGCAGTTGAGTCTGATGCGGAGGCATAAATTTGGCTGCTTCCAGCACCCCTGCATGGCCTTGTACAGAAAGTTCTTGCTGCCTCTCCCCATCAAGCTGCAACGGATACATGAAGAGAATTAGTTCATTTCAAAATCACGTGAACCTTATTCTTGATGACTGATTTTCACTCGTCCCGCATTTCCATTCACTTTATTAGCTGCAGGAAGCATGACATGAATGTGAATTTGCTTGCCTGAGGAACTTAGGAACATGATTGTCATAGTTTTACCTGGTATGAGGTTTGGCTTCTCTCCCCATGCTCCAAATCCACAGGTCCATGTGGCAAAGCAGGTGCATCTGTGAATGGCAATCTAACATGTGAAGTTTTTCCTTCATATGAAGGTTCTGATAATTGTGCTTGCTCATAGACCTGTGCATCCTCTCGTCCATAAATGGCAGCATCTAACTGAGACTCAGGTGGCTTCTGCTGACTAAAAAATTCACCATGATATTTAGGAGAAGAATTTTTCGTTTCTTGGACCTTCTTAAATTTCCCTAAATCCACAAGTGGCACGTCAAAAGAGGCACCAGTAGTTATTGATTTTGATCCAGTGGACATGTCCACAGTAAAATTAGTTGTTAATGCCCCTGGTTCAACTTCCAGTGATCTGTAAACAGCCAAGATCATGAGGTTGCATCTCAAGAAGCGGCTTGAAATTTGGTCGCTCACTTGGAAGTACCAAGAAAAAATAGTTACACATACCTGGGTAAGTCATGGTCAGAAAGCTTTGGTTGTGTCTCCCTCAGAGATATATCATGCAATACTGCTGCTTCAATTTCTGGGGGTCTGTTGGATCTAGAAAGCTCCACTTGTTTCTTCACATTGAATATAGGTGCCTTCACTGGAGTATGAATGCCCTCTTGCTGGCACAGCTGTCTGGAAATTTCTGTATCTCCAACGTCACTTGTCAACATTTGCCCCTCTAAACCTTTATGATCCTTGCCATCCACCAACAGATTCTGCCGAGGCATGTGGGTTGATGACTCCATTGCATTCCAAGATTCAAAAATTGCCATGAGTCGACCCTCAATCTCTTTGTTCCGCTTTAGCAGTTCTATGCACTTCTCCTGATTATTAGTGCAGCAAAGATGCAATTGTAACAGCAGAGTTCACACAAAGGGATCAAAAGAAAACAAGCCAAACTCAATCACATTTAGCAAAGCTTATTTACCTTAGAAATATGTGATGGATTTACTTCCTCAAAAGTAGGAGTACGAGGAAGTGGGTCCGGTCTGACCTCAATAGAGAGAATCTCTCCTTGGTTGTCATGTGGCTGCTCCTGCACAGTGCTGTTTTATTAGGGGGAAAAAAATCAGTCATTGGATTATCATCAGGCCATTATACGGTAACAGGATGGAAGTTTACAATGTCTATATGTTACCAAAAAAATTTTCCTAAATGTCCATACATTGTTATAGTGAAGATTGTAATATATCCCAACAAAATAGACAAAAGGGTAATCTTTAAATGCTGCGGTTCGATTGTTGCACTAACTATGCTCAATCAATTGAACTTTGCTAGTGGTGATTTATATCAACCAATTACTTAACTATTTTGCCACTATACTTTCATCATTTATTCTCTTTTAGCACTCACATGCTCGTCAATCTGCAAGAAATGAGAATGGAAGGAGGAGATAAAGGGAAAGAGCATACCAAACATCAGTACTTCTGTTCCTCAATTTAATTAATGTTTCTTGCGCGACAACATTTCCATCAGCCAATTCAATTTGTTGCCTCGGGTGATTAGTTAGCTCTTCCAACCCTGCTACTTCATTTTCCAACATCTGGAGTTGTACACCAAGAACCTCACACTGTTGATCATGTAAATCGTTCTCCTTGATGACTTCAACTTGCCATTCATTTCTTTTATCTCGTTCGACTAATTTCCCATCAAGGTCTTCTCCTAAATGTTCTTCCATGGCTTCATTGTCCTGGGCTTGATGTTGTGGATTCTGCTCCATGACAGCCACATCAATTTTTTTTTGAGCTTCATCCTTGTGAACAATTGATTGACTATTATTTTCATCATGCTGCTCCTGCAATTGAGCTCGATTTTTGGTTACTTCATCCTGCTCTGGGGTTCTAAATTCTTCAATTACTTCACGCTGTTGTAAATGTTTCTCTTTCAGCTGAACTGCTCTAGATTGTTGGCACTCTTGTTTTTCTCCTTCAATTTCTTCAACCATTCCCTCTCGTGCTTTCTCCAAGACCTCAAGTCTTTCGTATTCCTGCATATGTGCTTGATGTGGTACTTCATTCGCTTCAACCCCTATTCTTCCTTCTTTCATCACATCCAGCTCCTGTAGTCTATTTAGATGAACTTGCTGATGCTCTAATTGATCTATGCTCTCAGTCCCCCTAAATGATGGGAGAGCAGTTTTTGGTGGGTTGGTAACTTGAATCACTAAACCTTGCTGCTTACTTCTATCCCCTACTCCAACATTCTCTTTCTCGGAGAATGCATCTTTCTTTTTGTGTAACTTTTCTCTCTCACTCCTTGGCCAGCCACCTCTTTTACTTTTATCCCTCCGACCATGTACTGAGAAATTGTTGTCACCAAATGATAAAGTGTAACAGTTCGCAGGAGTAGAAATAATCTCCCCACATTCACTGAGCTTCATTAGATGATGACTCAACAAGCTGGCATGTCCCCATGGCAAATCCCAATATTCTGCCTTAATGAACTTAGATATTGATTCCTCACTAGATCCCCCTTCCTCATTTAGTTCCTCAATTGCCCTGCGAATCATCTAGACAAAATGCTCTTGCAAATTAATATCTTGTAAAACACAATTTTACCAAAAATATGCAAGAAAAACCCAAGAAAGCAGAATGCTCCAAGGATTGTGTGTGGAAGAGCAGTAAATGAGATAAAAGAAAGGTAAATACCAAGGCATAGGTAGGGTGATCGGGAGTCTGGAACGTTGGGAATAACTTGCTGAGTCGCTTCTCAATGCTATTTCGGGAATGGGATGCAGGCATTCCATTGGTAGGGCCCAACTTGGCGAGGTTTGCCAGAACCACATTGGCAAGCTTTCCAACCCTCTTCTGCTCATGGTAATGCAATGAAAAACATCAAATTCCCTAAACGGAAACACATGCATGACTTTGAATGAAAAAAAAAAAAAAAGGAGAATCTTCAACGTGCACAACTCCTAGAAGCTGCCTGCCATTTATAAATTCCTGGAATATTTAATTAAGTTTCCTTTATCTTCTTGCTAATCAGAGAAGTTATCCAAGAGCACAAATTGACTTATACAAACTCCCCACCCTTCTCTTCCATATTAAATCGGATTATCATCCTCAAAAATTCTCCTTCATGGGGCGTACACAATCAATGCAAGAAGACAATTTCGCCGCAAAATTGGAGCTCGAGACAACGGACATTATCCGGGTCATCAATCTATAGATTCTTAATCATCCTTTAAAGAATGCATGCATTAGCATTACACGGATGGAGCAAAACCCACCAAATGATTTCTAACTCAACTATTATACAATCTCCAGACAATTTTATGCATGTGAATTAGGAAAAGCAAGACCAGAGAAATAGCGAAACAAATATCGGGTGATCTTGAGTCTCCCTAACCCCTCAAAAGGACCCTCATACTTATAAAGTGATCACTAGCCCCTTCCACAATCGAACCCTAACAATCTCCCCACACATCAGGCTCCATTGGATGATCTTGCGCCTCTCTCATAAGAAGTTAGCTCAAAAAGTAACATTTTCCCCCGCACTTATAAAATGACCGCGAACCCTTAATCCCAACAACAAAAACTAATATCTCAACATTGCCCGAACAAACAAATTTCTCCTAAACAGACCATCCGCAACACGGTATCAAACTGAGAGAGAAGAAAATAAATCCACGAAAGCATTCTCCGACCAGGGGTGAGCGAATGGCTTACCCGAGACAAGGGGGAGAGCTCAGTGGTCACCGGAAGAGCCGGCATGGAGGACGGCGGCGGTTGGGCAGTGGTGGCGGCACCCATTTAGGGTTCAGCACCGGGGAAACCAAGAGCCGTTTTGCTCCTATCAGGCGCCGGTTCAATGGGCGCCGACCACGCGACGCATCTCGTCGGACGTAAGCCTCGGTGGAGAAGGGCGGGGACGGGGGGCAGTGAAACGAAGGAGACGAAGTGAGGGCTTTACTTATATAGGTTTCTGAGGCAGCAGCGACGTCGTTTTATTGGCGCTTTTTTAATTTTTCCAGGCTTTGCTTTTTGGGCTTCTCTTGGGCCCTACCGCCACTCCTTCTCGACCATTCGGGCCTAATATTTTCCTCAACTTGGGCTGAAGCTGGCCCGTTGAACTTGGAAACATCACAATCACCTCTTCTGATTTTTCAGTTGCCTATCAACTTTTAAGCTAAGACACAACTTCGATTAGAAGGATGTGAAAAAGGTCACATTTGATTCTTGTCATTGGAATATGAGGGTATGACCAATGAAGATTGTAATTGGTTCATATGACTACTTTTTCTTTTTCTTTTAACATATTCAACTCCTCCAACTTGCTTGATTCATACAGTCAAAGCAATTTTTCCTCACTTGACTGAAAGATTCCATTTTCTAAGCTAAAACAATCACATAGATACAGAGATCCCTCCTAACAAAAGAACTATATTTGGACAAGGCCGATTGAGGCGATCCAATGTAGCATGACAACTTAAAAGCGAAACGAAATATCCAGATGGTAAATAATAGAAACAAAGATAAAATGTTGAAGACTAAATCCAATACTTCATTACACATCAAAACTCCCAACCAAAAGTGCATCCACAAGCTTTATATTTTATAAGACAACTCTGGGCAATGTTAAAGGCACATACATTACACACATCTGTACATATATCCCTTCAAGCCCCTCTTATTTGGCCTTAGCAACCAGCTGCGACATCTTGTCCTCTATGCCTGACTAGTCCTCCAAGAAGAGTTGAGATCGACCTTCTGGCTGCAGGTGGAGCCTCATGCCTGACTGGTGCTTTTTGTGACCACTGCACCGCCTGCTACCTCGCCCATAAGGTTGCTCAACTGGGTCCACAACACCATACACCTTATGCCGGGAGTTCCCCTTCACCCTGAACATGTGGAGGTGCGCACGCCAACTCAGGAAGGGGCTTCTCGATTCTTTCTCCACCGGCAACCTGCCCATTCGTAGCACCAGATGGAAGCTCGACTCTGAAGAAACATGAAAATCACATCACTTTGACAGTCTTACACATAGGATTTTAAGTTGTTACACTAGCGTGTATACCGCGGAAGGAACACCCAAATCTAAACCGACAAGAACATAATATGATAGTGCCGGTCCCATTGCTCATGTTTTCGGTGGAGAAAGACTATGTGAGATTTTCTATGATATGGTTTACAGAATCCATTAATTGATTAAGATAAAATGGTCACAAAATCAGTGGATATGATTAAACACAGAAGTTATCGATCATAACTGCACAATAAAAAACAATAGAATCTGCATCGCTTGTCAAGATTCGACCATAGTATCTGCATTGCTTGTCCAGATGCAGGGAGCAAGAGGAAATTCCTAATGCATCCTTCATATGAACCTGATAAAAAGAAAAATCACCATCCAATACCTTCAGATAATTTCAGCAAGATATTAAGCTTCTTTCAGGTTGTTATAAATTAAGCTATTTGGTGATTAGTGCCTAATGCATACAGGTATCTCGTAGCACCACAACAAGTCTTCAATTTGGCACCTCAACAAAAAGCACACAGATAGTCAACCAAAAGCATCAGAGGAGCACTACATCCACTAACTTCAAAGTAGTGGCCATGGCAGTCAATATAATTTCCCAAACATGGTTGCTTATGCAAAAGCTACATGTGACTCAGCAAGAGGACAGCCAAATCTGAGATTGTCAGCTACTCAAAACCACAACCACAAGCATCTAAAATAGCCAGGACCAAGCTAGCAAATTAGAGTACACAACATTAAAACATACCAGAACATTACCTCTGTGATTTATCAATTTCTGTCAGATGAACAGGTCCTGCATGTAAAACAGGCTTTGGCTTAGGAGGTCTTCCAAGATGCCGCTTTTGTGCATGTTCGGAAGAAGGCAGGGTTCCTTCATTTGTAGCATCACTGGCTTTTCGTTTACAAGGTCTCCCTTGGACTGGACCACATGATTGTTCATGATGCTGATCTAAACAAGAGGTCCGTACAGCTCCATCTTCATCTGCTCTTAATTTAGGAGGTCTTCCAAGACGCTTAATCTCCGGCTGTCCCTGCTGCTTGGCTTGAGGAGGTCTCCCACGGCGTTTAAGCTGCGGTTGTCCCTGTTGTACAATCGGTGGTTGCACAACAGCATTGACAGTAGTCTCATTATATAATGGCAACAATTCTGCAGGTACTCTATCTAAGCCAGGATCGCCTTGAGTGGGCGCCAATGCTCGAGGGCGCAATTTGTTCCTATACAACAATGATTGCTGTTGCAACATTTGCCGTTTAGTGTACCTTCTTTTTATCTGATGCTGTGGTTGCTGCGGAATGTCCCCTGCCTTATGCAGAATCTCCAAATTCATTTCAGACACCTGGTGATTTGATTCCAGTTCTTCAATTTGAAGCTTGGGCTCATCTTGCTGCCAGCAGTTCCCAATGCTGTTAAGCTTGCGTGGCTGCTCAGGTTGATGCCGAAGAAGTAACATTTTAGCCGTTGTAGCCATCTTTTCAGATTGGAGGGGCTTCTGCTGCAAAAGTCTTTTTCTGTTCTGCTGCTCTGGCTCTGAGGACCTCGGCAAAAATGTGGAAGGAGCAACTGCTTCACGATCAAATAACTCTAGGCCATAGCACCTGATTGGCCTGCTATTCTTGTCTGCCTTGTTCTCTCGCTCATTAATTAAAGGGAGTGCAGATTCTTTGGAAGGTGAAAGCTTCCAATCCCAAGGAAGTAAATTTTCCCGTTGCAGTTCATTCTGCACCTGCTGATGATGCACTGCTGCAGGCAGTCCAACCGCAAATGCAGATACATGACTTGTTAGGGATTCAGCGAATTTATGCTGCTCAGGACATGGTTGCTTGCTTTGGGGTGATATTGATTCCATCCTAAAGGCAGAAGCACCATTTCCTTTGGCATTCAAGAAGCCCTGTCCCCAAGGCTGGGTTTTCGCTTGCTGCTGATGTCCAAGATTCTGCAGTTGAGTCTGACACGGAGGCATAAATTTGGCTGCTTCTAGCACCACCTCATGGCCTTGAACAGAAAGTTCTTGCTGCCTCTCCCCATCAAGCTGCAACAGATACGTGAAACAGAGAATTAGTTCATCTCAAAATCACATGAACCTTATTCTTGATGACTGATTTTCACTCTTCCCACATTTCCATTCACTCTTTTAGCTGCAGGAAGCATGACATTAATGTGATTTTACTTGCCTGAAAAACTTAGGAATGTTATTTTCATAGTTTCACCTGGTATGAAGTTTGGCTTCTCTCAGCATGCTCCACATCCACAGGTCCATGTGGCAAAGCAGGTACTTCCTTGAATGGCGATCTAACTTGAGAAGTTTTTCCTTCCATATGAAGGTTCTAATAATTGTGCTTGCTCATAGGCCTGTGCATCCTCTCGTGCATCAATGGCAGCATCTGACTGAAACTTAGGTGGCTTCTGCTTACTAAAACTTTCAGCACAATATTTAGGAGAAGAAATTTCATTTTCTTGTACCTTTTTAAACTTCCCTAAATCCAGAACTGGCACATTAAAAGAGGCACCAGTAGTTATTGATCCTGATCCAGTGGAATTGTCCACGGCAAGGTTAATTGTTAGTGCCTCTGGTTCAAATTCCAGTGATCTGAAAACAGCCAAATCAAGAGGTTGCTTCTCAAGAAGATGCTTGAAATTTGGTAGCACACTTGGAAGTACCAAGAAAAAATACTTACACAAAGTAGTTACACATACCTGGGTAAGTCATGTCCAGAAAGCTTTGGTTTCGTCTCCCTCAGAGATTGATTGTGCAATACTGCCACTTCAACCTCTGGGGGCCTCTTGGAGCTAGAAAGCTCTGCTTGTTTCTTCACATTGAATATTGGTGCCTTCACTCGAGTATGAATCCCTTCTTGCCGGCACATCTGTGTGGAAATTTCTATTTCTCCAATGTCACTTGTCAACATTTGCTTCTCTACAGCTTCATGATCCTTGCCTTCCACCAACAGATTCTGCTTAGGCATGTAGGTTGATGACTCCATCGCATTCCAAGATTCCAAAATTGCCATGAGCCGACCTTCAATCTCTTTGTTCCGCTTTAGCAGCTCCATACACTTCTCCTGATTATTAGTGAAGCAAAGATGCAATTGTAATAGCAGAGTTCACACAAAGGGATCAAAGGAAAACAAGCAAAATTTCTTCAGACATGCAAATTTACCTTGGAAATATGTGATGGACCTACTTCCTCAAAAGTAGGAGTAGGAATCAGATCCTGTCTGACCACAGCAGAGAGAATCTCCTGTTGTTTCTCATGTAACTGCTCCTGCGCCACACTATTTCATCATGGGAAAAGAAATCAGTCATTGGATTATCATCCAACCATTATACGATAATGGGATGGAAGTTTACAGTGCCTAAATGTTATCAAAAAAATTTCCTAAATCTCCGCACATTGTTAAGATGAAGATTGTAATACATGCCAACATAAAAGACAAAAATGGTAATCTTAAACTTCTGCAGTATGAATGTTCGACTAACCATGCTCAATCAATTGAACTTTGCTAGTTGTGATTTATATCAACAGTTACATGACTTTGCTACTATACTTTCATCATCTGTTCTCTTTTTAGCACCCAGGTGCTCGTTGATCTGCGAGAAATGAGAATGCAAGGAGGAAATAAAGGGGAAAGAGCGTACCAAACATCAGTACTTCTGCTCCTCGATTCAATTAATGTTTCTTTTGCGACAACACCTTCGTCAGCCAATCCAATTTGTTGCCTCGGGTGATGGCGATTGGTTAGCTCTTCCATCCTTGCTATTTCCTCTTCCAACATCTGGAGTTCTATGCCAAGAATCTCAGACCGTTGGTCTTGTAGGCCATGCCCCTTGATGACTTCAACTTTATCCTGTTCAACTAATTTGACATCAAGGTCTTCTCCTGCATATTCTTCATCCATGGCATCATTGTCCTGGGTTTGATGTTGTGGATTCTGCTCCACAACAACCACAATTTGTTTTTGAGCTTCATCCTTGTGAACAATCGATTGACTATGATCTTCATCATGTTCATCCTTGTGAACAAATGATTGACTGTGATCTTTGTCATGCTGCACACGCAATTGAGCTTGATTTTCAATTACTTCATTTTCCTGCTCTACAGGTCTAGATTCTTCAATTATTTCACACTGTTGAGGACATTCCTCTTTCAGCTGAACTGCTCTGGATTGTCGGCACTCTCGTTTTTCTTCTTCAATTGCTTGAAAGATTCCCTCTCGCGGTTTCTCCAAGACCTCAATTCTTTTGCATTCCTGCATACATGCTTCATGTAGACCTTCATTCGCTTCAACCCCTATTCTTCCTTCGTTCATCACATCCAGCTCCTGTGGTCTATTTAGCTGAACTTGCTGATGCTGCAATTCATCTTTGCCCTCAGTCCTCCTAACTGACAGAAGAGCTTTCTTCGGCGGATTAGTAGCTTGAATCACTAAACCTTGCTGCTTACTTCTATCCCCAACTCCAAGATTCTCTTTCCCAGACAATGAATCTTTCTTCTTGTGTAACTTTTCTCCCTCACTCCTTAGCCGGCCACGTCCCTTACTTTTATTCCTCCGACCAGGTTCCGAGAAATTGTTGTCACCAAATGGTAAAATGTAACGGTTCGCCGATGCAGAAACAATCTCCCCACATTCACTGAGCTTCTTTAGATGATGACTCAACAAGCTGGCATGTCCCCATGGCAAATCCTGATATTCTGCCTTAATGAACTTAGATATCGATTCCTCACTAGATCCCCCTTCCTCATTTAGTTCCTCAATTGCCCTGCGAATCATCTAGACGAAATGCTCGTGCAAATCAGATGCACAATGTCTTGTAAAATGCAGGTTTAACAATAATATGCAAGAAAACCCTGTGAAAGCAGGATTCTCCAAATTTGGGAGGATTGCACTTGGAAGAGCAGTAAATGAGGGGAAAAAAGGGAAATACCAAGGCATAAGTAGGGTGGTCGGGAGTCGGGAAAATTGGGAATAGCTTGCTGAGTCGCTTCTCGATGCTGGCTCGGGAATGGGATGCAGGCATTCCATTGGCAGGGCCCAACTTGGCGAGGTTTGTCAGAACCATGTCAGCAAGTTTTCTGATCCTCTTCTGCTTATGTTAATGCAATGAAACACATTAAGTTCCCTAGCAAACTCATGCATGAATTTGAAGGGGAAAAAAAAGAAAATCTTCAAAGGTGCGCAACTCCTCAAAGGAGCATGCCATTAAAAAAATCACAGAACATTTACTTAAGGCTTTCTTTGTTTCGTGGAAAATGAATGGTTCAAAATATATTTTCTTGAGAATGATAATTTGTATTGCTTGAAATAATTAGTCAATAAAATTTATTTTCATTATCAATGGCAATTCATGTTTAAATATTTTCATGTACGACGAAAATGTTATTCATTTATTCATTTTTGTAAGCGATACAAACAATTATTATCAAATTATTCATTTTCTGCAAAATAATTGCGTCATAAGTTTCCCTTATCCCCGCGCTAATCGGAGAAGTGATTTAAGCGGCACGTATTTCCCCACCTCTATCTTCCATATAAAAACGGATTGTCATCCTCAAAAGTTCTCCTTTATGTGGCGTACACAATTCGCCGCACAAAAAGAGACGACTTTGCCACGAAATTGAAGCTCCAAACGGTCGACACTGACACTGTTCAGGGTCATGGATCCACAGATTCTTAACCATTTCCTCCAACAATGCATGCATTACCATTACTACACGGATGGAGCAAAACCCAGCGAATGGATCTTGAAATCTTTGGACTCAACTACTAGCACACAGTCCCCAGACAAACCTAAGCGCGGACTCGGAAAAGCAAAGACCAGCGAGATCGCGAACGAAAGGCTAGTAACCCCAACATCGCACGATCACGGTATTGAAATGAGATGGGAGAAAGGAAATCGCCGATCGCATCCTCCGAGCAGGGGAAGGGGAGGGGGGCGCGAGCTGAGTGAATTACCTGAGATGAGGGGGAGAGCTGGACGGAGTCGGCCGCCGGCGGGAGGGCCGCGGCGGAGGACGGCGGGGGCTGGGCGGTGGAGGCGCCCATTGCTTCGGGAGAGTGATTTCTAGGGCTGTGGGACGCGAGGCCGGGCGGAGCATTTTATACCGTTGGGCAGTTCGCAGTGGAGAGAGCTCCAACTAACTGCCGCTTCGGGGTGCGCCAAAAAAATTATATTATTTTAGTCTCGGCCAATATGATAAATTAATTTAAAAATATGAGTCTTCAAAGAAATAATAATTTTTTAATATGGCCACTAGGCGTGATCAACGGTCGGGCGCTCCGCGGGCATGCCCGACCCGGGCCCGCCTCATCGTACTAATTACTGTTGGAATAATCACATGACTAATCGCATCAGCTCCATGCATTTTGCGCCTCCGACAACCTTAGAAGAGTTGAATTTTGGGAAAATTCCAAAAAATGCCTCAAGTACCCTTAATTTTTCAAATAAGGGCTCGAAATTGACATTATTTCGAATAAGAACCTGAAATAACCTTTGATTGTTTCAAATGAGAGCCTAACCTTGCCAGTTACTGGCCGACTATCGGCCGGCTAAATTTTCTGACCGATCAAGGGTATTTTTTTCATTTATCACTTTTCTATCTTCGTTTTTCTTTCCTTTTTTCTTCTGTTTTATTCGGCTATCGGCAACGCCCACAGAGGGCTGGGCTTAATCCGGCAAGGGCCACCCTCACTAGCCACAGGCAAGGGATGGGTGAGGCCGTCTCTCGCCCTGAGGGAGGCCGCTCTCACGGCCATTCGTGAGGTCGGCCCTCGTCCATTCGTGAGGTCGGCCCTCGTCGACCCCAAGCGAGGGACGGGCAAGGCCGTCTCTCACCTTGAGGGAGGCTGCCCTTGCAACCGTCCGCGAGGTCGGCCCTTGCCAGTCGCGGGTGAGGCTAGCCTCGCCAAATCTAGTGAGGTTGACCCTCATCAGCCGCAAGGGGCAACCTCCCCTAGGGTAAGGGTCGCCTCGCCCATGCGAGGCTGTCCCTTGCCCAGCCCTATATGTGCTTCACCGATGGCCGACCGACCACCAATGATGGAGAAGAAAATGATTAGAAAAAAGGAAAGAAAAAATAGCCAATGACAAAAATACTATTGATCGCCGGAAAATCATGTATTTATTTGAAACAAATATAATCACTTTATACCATTATTTAAAACAAAATTCACTTCAAACCCTTATTTGAAAAAGCGATGACACTTTAGACTCTTATTTGAAACAAAGTCAACTTCAGACATTTATTTGAGAAATTAATGGCACTTGAGACCCTTTCTGAAATTTTCCCTTGAATTTTTTTGGGGCTCAGTGGACAAGCTTTGATGAAAATTCCAAGCCTGCTCAATTGCCCGAGTCACCATATATTTATTGTAAGGGATAATCAAATATAGATTTATATGAGATGTTTTAGAAAAAGAAAATAATAGAAGACGTAGTTTTAATCTAGCTAGTCAATTGCATATATCAAATTAACAGTTTTTTCCAAGTCATGTTTGAAAATAGATTGGAATATGTTTAAATCCGAAATTATAGATGGAAAATTATTAATCAATCAATCATGTTTGAGAACCAAAAAAATATCCTTCTCTTCAAAAGCCGGGGCTTCTCCATCGACATCCTAAATGGATGGAGTCATGCCAAAAATATGCGATGCATTTCGTATGTCCAATAATAAATGTTTTTACTTGGTATCATCTACATTCAATGGTCAACACAAATAATACATAAAGATAAATAAACACATATATGCCAATTTAAAGATAAATAAACACATATAAAAGTACATTTATGAATATATCTCATTTTGATATATGTCAATTTAATTTATGCAATTGAGAGATTGTCGAATAATAAATTAGAACTTAGGGATTTACGTCTTAGATGATTTTTTTAAATATCTCAACAAGTGGATTTTGGAAATTTTATTTTCATTTTCATTGCTAAAATAATTAGCTTCAAATGATATATCTAAAATAAGTACATCTCAAAAGAAGGAGATAAAACTAAGTAAAATATAAACATTCATTTTCCAAAATTGTTGCGATTTCTATTCTTTAATTATTTTTTTGGTGGGATTATTCTTTTATTGTAATGTTTAAATCTAGTGAATGTTAAGTGGAATTCGTTCAAGTATTAAATAATTTACCCTTCAAGTTGTTCTAATTTAATTTTAAATTGAATGGTAAATAACTTAGTTAACAAAAGTTATGCTTCAAATTGTGAGGATTATCATTTGACAAAAAAAATTGTGAGGACTATTATATATTTCTGTTTTTTTTACTCAATTTGAAATTAAATGTCTAAGTTATATATTAAAATATGCTCTATATATATTTGCTCTCTTTTTTTATTTCAAATTTAAAAACAACAAGATAAGTCAAACGAGATAAATGTTTGGGATACATAAGCTTCAAGATCAATTTTGATCCAAGATATCAATCAATTGGATAAGTTAAGTTAATAAACACCTATCCAAATGACATTCAAAATGACACTTATTGAACTAAGGATGCCAAGGTTGAAAAGTAGTTGTTTCCACTTAACATTGTAAACTACCAAATGTAGAGAGAAACTAAGAATGGAACAATATGATGCGCTTAAATCTTATATCAACCCTAATTTACAACAATTTCATTCTATTCGGTTCAATTTTGCAATTGGGATTTGAATTTAATGCAAATGCTGAAGTCAAAGCTTTTTGGAGAAATACAAATTATGTTTGATAAAAACTCTTTACAAATAGACTTTGAGTTTAATATGTGTTTGGCAAAAAAAAAAAACTATTGCAATAGGCTTTGGGTATATTTTTTATATTTTCTTTTTATTGAAAAATGGCCCAAACCCTTCACCGATCCAACAAAGGGCTACAAGCGAAGGGATACAATCATCGATGAACTAGATTTGGTGCTAGTGGCCGTTGGTTGAGATCACCCAAGGTCAAGCGACCTCCAACAAGGGTTGCACAACCTTGAGCAACAATCGTGCATAGATAGCAATTGCACGACTCAAGCAACCATTGCTTGAGGTCTCAAGACTTGAGAGTGGTTGTTGCTCAAGGTCATGCAACTCGAGCGATGGCCACCTTGGGTCACACGACCTTCGTCGGCCAAATCAGACTTCCTTGGCCCATTGCTAGCATTTCACCGGGCACCCTCACGTGAAAAAGATGAATAATTATAAAGAGGGCCAAAATCGAAAAACCAAAAAATTAATGAGGATGGTTTTAAAAAAACCATTTCATCATTTGGAGAATACTAAAAGCTCAAGATTAGTGACCCAAAGCTGTCAAAGTTCCTTGAAATTAGTTGCCAAAACACCAGCATTTTCCCAAGGGTTTTGGCCCTCTAAACCTCTTGGAAATGCTTAACCAAACACACTTTTAATCTTATCATTTAACTTATTTAAAAAAAGTTATTATGGGCTATTTCTATCATGAATAGTCGTGAATTACAAACACATCGTATTCTTAATCTATTTAGCTTATATAAAAGGTTTTCATATGCCAATTCTGTCACGAACAGTCGCGACCAACAAATATGAATACGACATGCCAACAAGACTTGTGGGTCCTCATCGAGTATTAAAGAAAAGGTTTCTCAAGCAATGTTTAATCGATGGTTGGTAGTAATCGCCTAGCTCTCTCGTGTTGATAGAATGAACGTAATAAGCATGTGAAAATCAGAGGTGACAAATTTTTTTTTATTTTTTGACAAAATTTAGAACATTTGCGTGGTGGACACTGGCGTGAACTTGCAACTGCACCATTCTTCTGAGTATGATAACATGATGCATTGCAGTTCGCACCGACTCGATTTGACACAAGCAACCCGAATTCAACACATGAACATGAATCACCAAGAGAAAAATGTCTGATCCTAATAACAGACTGCCGAAGAAATTTTGTCGTCCCTGAAATGATACGCTATACCGGACTAAATTCTCTGTTCTATACCGGACTAAATTCTCTGTTCTATACAGACGTTCAGAGTCGAAGATAAAGTTATCAGTGCTCTTTCTTGAGGGTGACAAGAAAGACCTTTGATCGAATGCCCTCACCTGGATTCATCTTCTAAACTTTGATTCAAAGACGAACTAAAAGGTCACGAAAACAACCCCGCCACTCTATCTGGATCTCCCATGCAGAGACTCTAAGTCGCAGACTGCTGGATTCCCAGAGAAATTTCAGCACAAATCAAATGCTTGCAGAAATTGAACCCTATATTATAAGCAGAACATTCATGAGAAAATCAAACAAGTTGACTCATAATCATGTTCTGCACCCAATAGATTGCCTTGTCGGACAAACACTTTCTCGGCTCATTCCACCAACAATACAATGACTGGTCCCCAAGTCACAAGGGAAAATTTACTGTTCACAATTTTACAATCTACATAAATCAATGAAGAGTTCATACTATCGATCCAGCTGGTTTTGTTCGTTGCTGCACATGGTGGGTATGCACATGACAAAGAAACTCACCCAAGAATATGAACAGTGACATGGAGATGATGAGACTGTAGGCCTAAATATTCAACGAACTGAGAGCCATGACCTTGCATTGTTCGTTCAAGGCCATCAATTGTGCTTCCTTCTTATCGAGAAGCATGGTCAACCTCACATTATCTTCCATGAGTTTCTTCACCTCTGCCTCTTTTTGCATTTTCTCGCTCTCCAATTGGGTTGTTTTAGCCATTAGCCTGCTCCCATCCAAAATTTTGTTCAACTCCAGCAAAAAGATCACACAGAAGAAAGAAGTTTGCAGCAAAGACAAAAAATGAAGCAAATATAAGGAAACACGAGTCGTGAAGATAGACCACATCTGACATTCAAAAGCATGAGACAATTTTCGGACAAACTTGGTGAAAATGCATTTGAGCAGCCCTGGCTTATGACACACGATGAACTATATCATAGCTTTAAAAATGACTATCATACACTGTCATTATGTTAGCCCTAGCAATTGAAGACGAAGCAGAGAAACCATTTCAAAGTGACCCGTAGAGGAACAGGGCTGCTAAGCATGACAAGATGTATGAAACCCCAAACCATACTACAAGGCAAAATAGATAAGAAGTAGCCAAGAACATCAGTGTGTGTGTATTACCGTTCAAAAAGCTTCTCCATTGTCTGAAATTGCTTTTCTGATGAGAGAAGAGTTTCTCTCACTGTAATGAGGCTGCTAACATATGATTTCAGAGACTCAAAATCACGCTTTACACGACAAAGCTCTACTTCATTTTCCTCAGCTCTTTGCCTCTGTCTAGATGTCTCCTCCACCAAATCCTCAACCCTTTGTCGCATCTCATTTAAAATACTGTTTGTACCCACAGCAAACCTCTCCATTTCTTCTAACTTTAAGGACATGTTCTCAATTTGAGCAGCCTTCCTCTTAATCTCTAATTGACCAAAAGTAACCTTCTCCTTTTCTATTGCAATTTCAGATTCAGCCAAAAGAACCCTCTTAACAAGAGATTCCATTAAATCCGTCACAATCTGCACCGATTTGAGTAATTCATCAATATAGGCCACATCCTTTTCATTGAAGCAATCTTGCTGCTTAGCAGTTCCACTCGACAAATCTTCTCCATCCGAACTGACAATTAAAGAAAGATCAACATCCCTAGACACACTAGGCAATGGACTATCACTTCTCTCAACAAGTGCTACACCTTCCATTTGTTTGACACCAAATGATTCATGCAAGTGTGGTTCAGCCATGACCATAGCCTTTGATTTTAAGTAGGTCAACAATTTCGCTATACTTTTCACCCTTTCCCATAGAACCTCTAGTTCCTTCCTTTCATCTTCGTCTGACCCATGTAAACAAGCTTTTACTGCCTGAAGTTTGACTTGCAAAGCATCCACTCGTGTTTCCATCTGTGCCATCTCCTGCTTCCACATTTCAGGTGTTTGGCTTAGCTGGGTCTTCAGAGATTGCAAATCAAGACCTTCCCCAGCGGCCATCTTGACTTCAGACTTAGAGGGCAAGTAAAACCAGAAGTCTCAGGGTCTGAATGCTAGAAACCATCTCATGTTCAGGGGAGAAAAAATGGAGATAACTACACAAATCATTTTCATGAGAAGCATGCACAAAGGAAGGAAATTACACATCTATCTCCTAGTAACATCATCTGCAAAATAATTGAATTTGCATAGGAAATCAAAGATAAAAGATTCACATATGTGCAAAAGGCCAGCTGACACAATCAAGCACTATGGCACATATGGCACAGATGTTGCTGGACTTCAATATCAGTGCTAGCTTCTCAAGTAACACCTATTAACACTTCAAACAGAAAAAGAACACATATATATTTCCTATCCGAAAGGAAATTTTTTTACATACAAATCCACCCAACAAAGAAAAATCTAACCTCGATCAGCTAAAAGATTCAACCAACAGAAAACCCTGGAAATGTAAAATTTTCCAAGCTCTTTGCATTCTAGATCACTGGGGGTAAAGGCTATAAACTTCAACCTTATGACAGTTCAAAGTTGGAAGTACTATAAAACTACAAGACTAACAAATTGATTTAAAATAATAAGATATCTGACCAAATATCAAATTTACATCGTAAAGCATGTTATAAAGCGTTTCAGAACCATGACAAGATTGACCATTTTAAAATATTCATCATCTCTCATATTCAGAAGTGTAGGAGCAGCCAAAGAGCAATAAACATACAAGTCATCTTGCATAATCTAGGGAGTTCAACATATATAGCAGCACAAGAACATGAGATTGCCTGCAAAATATCCAGTCAAAATAACAAGAAGTCGATGATTTCATGGGTGTAAAGGCACATTTGATGAAAATAATAGATGAAAAAAATTTCTCCAAAACGGATTGAAGACTAGCATTTAGTAACCATTCCTTACAGGCTCACATTAAACCACCACATATCATTACCAAGCTGTGGAAACTAGACAATGAGTATACCTCTAAATCAGATAGCGCCCGTACTTAGCCAATGTCAAAACTGAGAATGGTGAAACAACTGAAAACCAGCAGAAAAATAAAAGAAAAGGGGAAGAACAAAGATTTAAGTCAGCTAAATCTATCACATAAGAGGTAATCAACTCCACTTGAAAATGGCGACACGTAAATCACCCCAAAAGAGGAACATCTTATGACTGACTGCACAAGGATATACTACAAACCGCAGGAATTCTCATACTACTACACACACTTCCACTGTACTGCTAAAGCTGGCGATTCAACCAAAATAAGCTAGAGATCACACAGACGATCCACAGCACAAATGAAAGTTCAACTTCAAGCTCAAGACTCTAACTTGGCACCCAGCCGCACATTCTGCGAGACAACAACCGAATTCAACAGATGGGCATCCAGGAAATTGCAGATCATACCCAGAAACCCCCTAATTACACACAACCCGCAGCACCATTCACTGTCGACGAACTCCACGCGGCGATCACTATTCACTGACCCACAAGGGAAAGAAACCTCCTCGGACTTCCCAAGCCCTAGATACCGCCGATCACGACAAAAGCGCACGCAAAATCGAAACTTTGGGGCGACCCACAAGATCACCGCCACCCAATGACCCCCTCCCCCCCAAGTAGAGAAAGGCGATCGAGGAACGATGCGAGAGTGGCGAGAGGCTTCCCTCCGAGAGCTTACCAAGAGAGATTGGCCAATTCGGCAGAAGAAAGGAACCCCCTTTTACTGCGATCGACGAGAGACGCAGCGAGAGATTTGGTAAAGTTCGACCCTTTGGAGACGACGGATGCGGTTTCCGACGGGTCCGCGTCCGGGTCCGGTGATGATTGCGCGTTCGCAGAGTGGTGTGTGAGAAAATGAATTGTATAATCGAAAGGTGAACGGTAGGGAATCAAGCTGGTACAGTTCTTCCTTCTTTCTTCTTCTTCCCCCCTTTTTTTTGCTGCTTCTGAAATTTTTTGGGTGATAATTGTACTTTAGCCCCTCGACTTTGGTGTTAATCTTATTCCGTCCCCACAAAAAAAAATTTTCTCTCTGTTCACCCCACTTCCCACCTACTTGTGAATTTTTTTTTTTTTTTTGAATTCTGGAGGGGCAGGTAGGCCACGAAGCAGAAATTGAAAGCAAGAAAGCAATACGGTCGGGTGGTCCGATTGATTTTATTTTATTTAATTTTTTGTTGAAAGTCTGGTTGAGTTTACAACGTCAAATATGAAATGAAATGGTATTTGGATTCAGAAGGAAATGAATGTCAACTCAAGGGTTAATTTTGACTTCAAATTGATAATATGTTTGGATTGATTTTTATTTCTTATTTTTTATTTAGTTTACATTTGGTAATTCACAAATTTTTATTTTTATTTTTAATTTAAAATTTGTGAAATTTTTATATCATATAGTTATTGAGAGTTGATTCGTATTTATTTATTTTTAAATTTTTTAGTTTTAGAAAATATATTAGTTGATAAGGAAAAAAAGCACCTTTGTGCTTAAACTAGTGTTGGTAGATATTTCCAAATTTTGAAATATTACTAAAATTGACATGTAAATCTTGATATTAGTATTGATATATTATGAAACTTTTGAATGTTTTGAGTTGACAAAAATGCAAAGTTGGTAGGGAAAATGTTACCAAAAACCTTAAACTATGCCATATGTGACAATTTTACCCTTAACTTTTCTTTTTTATCAACAACCCTAAACTATACCACTTGTAACAATTTTATCCTAAACTATATCACTTGTGATAATTTTACTCCGAACTTTTTTTTGTGCCACTAAAAATCCTAAACTATGCTACTTGTGACAATTTTACTTTGAACTATATCACTTATGACAAATTTACCCCAAGTTTTTTTGGGTTGAAGGCATTTTCATCATTTTTTATTTTTTTTCTCTTGACAGGAGGAAGCCGACGAGGCCGCTCTCGACAGCATCGGACTTGGGCGGCCCTCATTAGCATCGGGCAAGAGCCGCCCTCACCAGCACCCTCACCGGATCTGGGTGCCCATGCCTGGGCAAGGGCCTCGCCCGACTCCAACGCCCTCCTTGCCAGCCTCCCTCTATTGAGATAAAAAGAAAAAGAAAAAGAAAAAGGAAAAGGAAAGGATGAAAATGGCATTCAATCAAAAAGTTTGGGGTAAATTTTTCACAAGTGATATGGTTTGGAAATTTTTATGGTACAAAAAAATTCAAAATAAAATTGTCACAAGTGGCATAATTTTGGGTTTTTTGTGACAAAAAAAAAGTTTAGGATAAAATTGTCACAAGTAGCATAATTTGGGATTTTTTATGACAAAAAAAAAGTTATGGGTAAAATTGTTACAAAGGGTATAGTTTAGGGTTTTTTTATGACATTTTCCCAAGTTGGTCCATCAAAAAGCTATATTAAGCAAAATTTGAAAAAAATATAAAAGTTTATCCGATTAAGACTGGGCATAACGAATTAATGGAAATATTTTAATTACACATGAAACCCTACTCACGACAGCTGTCCATGATGATAATCTCAAACACGCTTGGGGAAATAATATTCTTTTCTGAATAAAAGCCATCATAAATATCCAAAAAAAAATCATTTTTAGGGAAAATACGTGTCTGACTTTTTCCGTTCGTTTGAGACTTTTAAGCTTTGGAAATTCTTGACATAGGTTACGGGGGAGATTGAAATGATAAAAGCTCCTTCCAAGAACAACATAGTAAGTCGCTATTCCATTTCCACTGTTGTCGCCAAGAAAAGTGTGAGCAAGAGAAGTTTTTTAAAAAATAGCAAAAGATTATTTCGAAATAATTTGAGCTAAAAATAATTAAGGTGTGTGTCACATGATAGAAAGTAAATTAATATGAAGATGACGAAAAATAAAAAATTAAATAAAAAAGGATGTGAAAATTTTAGGAAGATTATATAAATGATTCCTAAATTTTGGTCCCATTATGAGTTTCATGAACTACTAATTTATTAAACATAGTTATGAAATTTTTGATTTATTTAATGTAGTTTCTAAATCACCCTAAACTATATATTATCATTAATCAAGAATTATTCTGAAATTTTAATATAATTTAATGATCACATTGATCCTGTATCAAAAACTTAAAAATTTAAAGACCAAATTAGATATTAGACTAAAATTCATAAATCATTGTGTGGAAAGCCATTCGTACCGTGATCCCAAAAATCTATTTAGCCCATAAACATTTAAATAATTAATATGTCCACTATTAAGCAAAGCAAGAGGGCAAGAAAAGAATCTGCAAAATCGAGCGACACTGGAAAAACGGTGAAAGCCGCTTTGAACTGAGACCTCCATCGGCGGTCGCGTTCTCCGTCTTCGTCTTCTTCCCGGAGACCCTAGAGAGAGAATCTGCCGATCGCATACTCTCTCTCTTTCTCTCTCTCTCTACCCACCGCCGGAAGAGCCGCGCGCACGCAGCGATGGGAGAGGGAAGGGAAGGCGACTGGGAGTGCAGCAGCTGCAACAACCGGAACTACGCCTTCCGGTCGTTCTGCAACCGCTGCAAGCAGCCCCGCCTCCTCGTCGACACCAAGACCCCCGCCGATTCCAAGTGGCTGCCTCGCATCGGCGACTGGATCTGCACCGGTCAGTCTTGATATCTTGCCTTTTTAATCTCTCTCGCGTGCTCGATGCTTCTTTTGCTTCGTCCGGTCAGTCTTGTTGGGAATCGGGGGGCGCGGTTTCCTCGATTGGTCTCGGGAGGTGGATGAGAAGCGGTCGGGGTAGTTGAGTTTGGATTGAGGGTAGCGAGACTTCTCGAGACTTTGTAAGAATTGAAAGTTTTGCCTTAGTGATATATGGGAGGAGGAGTTGCTGGACTCTGGCTCTGGCAATCTGTGAGTAACACATGATGTAGTAATTACATGTAGTTAACACACCTTTGTTGTATTCATTTTCTCACGAAATTGGCCCCCGAATTGTCAATCTCAATGGCTAGGCATTGTGAGGAGGTTCACGGTGGTCTGAGTAGCATATTTATGAACTTAAAGTAATGTAATTGTGTAGTGCCCCCAAAAAACCTAAGGGTTCAGAGGGGTGTCTTTTACTGCGACAGCCTGTCTTGTCCACCAAGACAATCTACCCAGTTCATATGGATGAGAGTTAGTGTACATGAATAATTGAACATTGAATAGGTCATGAATTTTAGCGCTCAATTAGTTGCTGAAAGCTTGACCCCAAGCTTAATGTTACTAGTCACTTCAATGTACAGGATCTGCTTTAGATGTCTTGGACGGTATTAGAGTTGTGTGCGGATGCTTCTTTGTATGTGATTGGGCTGAGTCAGCACAGCTCATGGTGTTTTTGTGCTTATTCTTTGGAAATGAGCCAGAACATGTTTAAACCCTGGTTCACAATATATGTGTGGCTTTTCTTGTTGATAACTATATGAAGCTGATATTTGTTAGAAGGTATTATTATTGCCAATTCGTATATGAAATTTAATATTCCCTCATTTGAAGTCAACTTTGTGAGCTTGCTCTCATTTAGGTTGAGTTTTTTGCGTTGTTTTGTGTGTGTTGTGGTATGGGATGGACTGGTTGGTGTGCGTATACTTGGCTTCCTTTGCTTCTCCCTGGCTGCATTCTGGGTTGGGTTTGCATGGGAATGGATCAATAGGTTGCACTAACAACAATTATGCATCAAGAGAAAAGTGCAAAAAGTGCGGGCAACCAAAGGAGGTAGCAGCAATGCCAGCAATTGCCATGCCTGGGGCTTCACTCCCAACTTATTCAAATTATTTTGCCAGGTCCCAAGGAGGACTGGAACAAAATATGAATCTTGGACTTGGATTAGTGGGCAGTGGTGCTCTCAAGCAATCACTTCCCTTGAACTCCTCCTGGTCTTTCGGGGAGGCTGATAACTATGGAATTCAGGCTTCTGTCTGGTCCTTGGGTGCAAACTCCAATCCTGGACATCCATTTACAAATCCTATCACTCAGTATCCTTCTGTTCCAAAAGGATGGCGCAACGGCGATTGGATATGCCACTGTGGCTTTCACAATTACTCATCTCGTTCACAGGTATGGTTATACCATGCAGATATTTCCTGAATTAAGTCATTTCTTCTGATTTTGACTGAAGGAAGATTTTTTTGGCGACAAGTCTGATTTGACCTCAATTTTCTTTGCAGTGTAAAAAGTGTAATGCTTCTATGACACCAGGTACCTTACATCTTGGTTGGCTTCTTATTGCTCTGCACCTTATGATTTGCAATGCTTTGAATTACTCTGACTTTTAGCTACTAATTTTATCAAGTATACATAGAGATTACCCTTTGGGTGAATTTCATGGTCGCTTTTAATTCTCATATGTAGTTTTCTTTTTCCCCTGTAAGCAGTAATGTTATGTCCCGAATCTTCATTATTTTCTTTTCCATTTCTGATATAATCCTGCCCTTTGCTTGGTTTTTATTGAAAGCCCTTGGCATGAAGCGACTAGCATCTGAAGATCTTGTCCATGGGTGGGATAACAAGAGATTGAATGCAGGAACTGTGAGTTTTTTCCCCATATATTAGTCATTTCACAAATATTGTTGGTTATTGTATTCTGACTTTTATTCTTATTTACCTTTGTGAGAAAGCAGACAGCCGGGCTCCAGCAGTCGTATCCAGCATTTGATCAAATGGTTGGAACCAGTTCTGAACCTAGAATTGGAGCATATTCATCTTTTGGAAGTTCAGTTGCAGCTTCAAATATACAAGTCCAGATTCCACATCAAGCTGCAACACCTGCTCTTCTTGGAAAGGGGTAGGTTTTTGCTGAGATTGTTACTGTTGCAGTTTATGCAAATATGTCAATTGAAGATTGAGCTCTTCATTGTGCTAAGCTTTCAAAATATATGGGTGAATATGACAAATGCCATAGTAGATACTTACCCGAGATGTCTTTTGACTTCATACTCAGCAGGGCAAAGCAATGGCGACAGGGTGATTGGATGTGCACAAATTGCAATAATCATAATTATGCTTCTCGGGCAGAGTGCAATAGGTTAGTTTCTAATTCAGTCTAAGTAATTTGTGGTTGGTATGCATTGTATATCTTTTGCATGTTTTCAGGTTTTCATTGCAAGTTACCACATCTGCAGTGTCTGCTTGCACACAAGTCACTCTGTTCATTTATATCTAATTTAACCATGCATGTAATCCTCTTCTTTTCATTCTAGGATTGCCCTAAACATGTTTGGAAGCCTGCTTCTTCTTCTCCATCTGTATAAGGAATTGTAATTTGATAGGATAAAAGCATGTCAATCTACAACAATAAATGATAATCCGTGTAAGGGCAGGTGCACGGTTAATACTTTTTTTGGCTACCGAACTGTATGGTTCTTTGCAACCTAATGTTTGTAAGTATTAATTCTTGCTCCAGAAACTCAAACAGGAACAAGGCATTGGACATAGATTTCACATCAAAGATTTACTAAAAGCACAATTACTTAGCGAACGTGTCTCAAGTTGCAAATTTGAGTCCCAAAGAATTTTCAGTGGGCTTGTTCCTTCGGTTCAGTGTTTATGTCATGAACTGGAAAGGCAGTTTTGTGTAGTTTATTGATAAAGGTCGACTGTGTAATCTGTATCAATTGTAAGTTTGTAACTGGTAAATATGTTATATGCAAATTTTCATGTTCTTTCTTTTTTAGACATGATAGAAGCTGCTACATTGTTTCCCAAAATAACATGTTTCCCGGCCCTCAATGTCAATCCTAGGTCTGCTACTGTGTTCAAGGACCCACATTTATAAGCTTTTGTAAGCTGAACCAAAGTAAATGGCCCCACAATTATGTGTTGAATACTTCCTCTCAAGCGGGAGGGATCAAGAGTGCTGTGGAATTTTAAAAACTGAAATTTTAATGTTAACATGCTACTTATAAAAAATGTCAATATGCTGATTTGCTGTTGCTGTATGAGATTTGCTGATTGGTATGATTGAACTGCTTTTACTTCTCCTCTTTAGCTTTTAATCTATTTGTTCTGGCTGGATGGTCAAGTCTGCAAAAGGCCAGTATATCTGATCGAGCTAGACCAATATGGATGGTTTTCTTTCTTTATATCTTTCTCGCCTTCTTTGTTTCCCTTTTTGGTTTTCTCAATCTTTGCTTCTGGGAAACGATATATTGGCGCAATGACTACCATTTCTTATTGGACCCGCTCATTCTGTTTTTAAAAAGTTCATGTTCTGTTTTGCATATTCGTCATTAGCTGACTGTTGAAGGCTTTGTCTCTCCAGGTGTAAGACACAAAGAACCGTACTTTCCCAACCTGTCAATGCTGTTTGATTGCAGATTCAGCAAGGCTCCTGGACGATAAGAGATTTTGTATTCGGCAGTTGAGGCTTCTTTGCAATTTTTCTCTGTACCATGCCGAAAGAGAAGTGAAAGCTCAGGACAGGCTTGCTTTGATTTTTGTCTTTTAGTATGCTCATCATGGAATTTAGCTGGATATTCGATGGATTCCATCTGGACAGACAGTGCAGGTGTAATGCTATTTGCTTAAGGACCGCTTTGGCGTGCCTTATTGTTCTTTTGTTGGGGTTTTTGTTTTTGTTCTCGAAAGATAATTCATGAATTACAGAACACAGATTGTCCATCAATCGAATCAGGTTATTCTGTCTCCTTTCACTGATGTTTCACGAATGTCCGTTTTCCAGCAATGTGCTAGAGGCAGCCTTGGAAGTCATTATTTAACTTTTAGTGACATGCCGATCTTCACTGTCCTTGGTGCCGAGTCGAAGGTATCATACTAATGAAACTGGGCTTTAGAGATATGTGCATGGTTATACATAGATGCGCTTCTTGTGCTCTTGTGAGATGTTCTGTTTTGACTGCATTCCCGCCGTGGCTTTTCTTCCTCAACTTACCTACATCGACTTGATAATCGTAATAATTCAAGCCTGGGACATATAGACGGCCCTAAGTGCAGTCCTACGTCATATTTAGACCTCTTTCTGCTTTCTTTGAATCGCTTATTCCGCTACCAATGCAAAAGTAACAGGTACTTGATTACCAAAAATCAGCAGCTATGGTGCTTTTTGGAGCTGCTGGGTGGGCGGGAGCGTGACCGTGAATCGTTCAGCTCCATTTTGATTGTCCAATGTCAGGAGAGTATCGCATTAAAAGACTAAGCAATGGATGGATGCACTTTTTTAAAGGATTCGATCCTTACGAAATCTCCTTTAACTTTTCATTTATTAATTCATTCTTTCGAAGATTGCGGAATACATAATTCGACTTTTTATCAAGTGCAAGATGCTCGGCCTTATGTAGTGATATTCGGACGTGGTTCTTTTCATTCGATTTTCGAGGGAAGTTGAGTACGTAACTCTTTCCTTTAGTGAACACCAAGTTAGCTGAGTGGTATTCATGCATGTCGAATTACAAATACAAAATTCATGTTGTATCGTATGCATGAATATTATGTTCACAACTTTATTTTGTAGGAGTTACCAGGAAAATCACATGAAAGACTCAATATATTTTATACATTTTGATAGAAATCTTTATTTATGGAACTTTATCGATAAACTGAATTTTTTTATCATTGTAAGGTAACACCTCTATCATGTAGTTATGTACCTTGTGGATTGAAATACGTGCGGAATTGATTAGACTTCTTTCCTACGTTATGTGATTAAGATGAAATTGCATAGCATAGCCAAGAGTAATTTAAGAAGATTGAATATTCAAAATTTGCTCCTTTTTTTTTTCTCCAACTCGACTAAATGTGGAAATCGAAGGACGGACTTGTAAACTTTTTTGCCGTTAGGGTTTATTTCGAAACCCAACCTAAATTTCAGGGCGTTTCCTCGAAATATCCCGGCCGGATTTCCCTTTCCCATTCGAGATACGAGAACAACAACAAATCCATCGATAAATTAATTAAAGAGGAAATAAAAATTCCGTTTTTCTTCGTCCGCAAGTCCTCTCTCTTCTGCTCGCTTGCGGGCTCCCGACGCACCAACCTTCTCCGGCAACCACCGAATTGCGAGCGCGCGTGCGCGATCCGCACCTTCCGGCCACCGCCATGGGCGACGACCGCCCCGACTCGGACGATCCCTTCCTCCGCAAATACGACGAGTCCGAGCTCCGGATCGCCTCGGAGTTCTTCACGACCTGGCTTCCGTTCCTCTCCCGGGATCTCTGCTCCGGCTGCGCCGAGACCCTCGCCGATCGCATCCACTCTCTCAACTCAGGTGACCACTCATTTCGCTTTTGTGTCTGTTCTTCGCTTCCGGAGGAAAATTCTGAAATTTCTTTTATTGGCTGCGATGTTGAATTCTTCAGTTTTGCTTCATTCAGAGCGAATTTTTCAGTTTCGGTTCACTGATGGTGTGCTAGAGTTTAACGGTCTCTTTGCAAAACCTCCTGCTTTTTCTATTTTGGTTACTTCACGTTCACTTTGAATTTGCAAAATCAGTTTTTTGCTTGGAATGTTTATGTTTTGATGTAGTCGTCGGTTGAGCTGGTGTTTGGTGTTTTCCTGACGAGTGTTGTACTATAGGAGTTGATGGAGGTAAGTTCGCAAAACTGGAGGAGAATGTGAAACCGTCGTCTGCAGATGTCGAGGGAGAGCATGGGATGGATGAGAACGATATTGACCATAGGAATTTAGGAGAGAGCGAGGATGAGGAGGGCGAGACAAATTCATTGGGGAGTTGGAAGGATGGGGCGCAGGGGTGCTTTGAGAGCACTCCGGAAGCCTCCACCAGTAGTTTGGCTCATGAATCTCCTTCCGTTGGGACTCGAAGTTCGCATATGTCTTGGGCGGACATGGCTCAGGAAGATGAGCTTGAAGAGGAAGATGACCAGGAATCCAACAAAAACTCGGTTGATACGAACGAATTAACTGAAGAGTCAAGGGTATCCGCATCTGCCGTTTCAGAGAAGCCGAAATTGCCCAGGGAACAAAGAGAGTACATACGGTTTATGAATGTGAAGAGGAAGAAGGATTTTATATGTCTAGAGAGGATTGATGGGAAGCTTGTGAATATTCTACAGGGACTTGAGCTCCATACTGGTGTTTTCAGTGCTGCAGAGCAGAAGAGAATAATCAACTATGTATATCAGCTTGAGGAAAAGGGCAAAAGGGGAGAATTGAAAGGTCAGTTTCCCTTTATTAAATTGTGCTTAATCTTCTTATTTTGAGCTCTAACACAATTTACTTTTGTGCTGAGCTGTGTGGTTGGTTATATTTGATTAAATTGACCCTGAACTCCGACATAGTTGTTTGCTTTTATCCCACTGTGCTTAATTTTTTAGCTTACCCATTGGTTTGAGCTTCATTTGATAAGTGTTTTGGTGACAACTAGGTCTGGGTAATGATCTACTAAATCAAAACATTGTGAAGCACATATTTGAGATAGAGACTGACAAATCTCTGTAAGTCTGGACTTTAATAAAAAGACAATATGAGAAAATAGGACTTTTTCCTATGACAGATGCTAGATATGAAGTCAACATAGCCAAAGACTTGCTTCAAGTAGAAGGCTGGTGAGCAAATTAGTGAACTGCATTTCCTGCTGTAAAGTTGGAAATGTTGGCTTACTCAGAACATTTTTTTAGCCAATGTTTCACATAAGCAGCTGTTATGTGTCTTCTCTGCTTACTAGTTTAGTTATGGACCTCCCTCACACTGGTTGCTGGAAACAATGTGATATAAGCAGGCTTTTATGGTAGGTCTTCATGTCAAGAGAAAACATGTGTAGAAAAACTCATGAATAAGTAAATTTAGTGAAGATCTTTGATATACGGATGCGTGATTGCCATAGAAGGTTCTGTAATATATATGAAAAAAGGTGCAAAAAAAATTATATGGCAAGCTTCAATTTGTAGGAAGATGCTGTTGCTGTTGCTGTTTATTATATGTTCTGAAGTTCTGCAAGTAATGTCTTTGATTTTATCTGCACCCATAAAAATGCTTGCCACAGGTTTGTGACCTGTTTATTATCTTTGCATAATGATAAATTTGGTGCAAGATTATCTTGTTTGCTGGAGTCAGGAGGTAGTACTCAACAGACTGTCTTGTTATTGTTTGAAGATCTGTCTTGTTCGTGACTTTTTCTTTTGTCTCTTTTATGTCCTTTGCCAGATTGTGTTACTCTCCGTTTGCTGTTCTTGTATTTGCATTCAAAGGAACGAGAGTATTTTATGTATTATGTTTTAGCTATTGCACTTGCCCCTGAGCATGGTTTATAAAGTTCTCTTATTAAGCTGTGGAACTTGCCCTTGTTTTGACCTTCTACGTTGTGGCAAATTTTTATGCTTGGACCTTGAAGGCAGTGAAATATGTCATCTTCTCATGATTCTTGGTCAAGATATTTTTTTATCCTTTTTTCCTGGGAGGTCTTTCAAGGACTTCTTCACTGTCACATTGATTTGGCATTTTGTCAACTGGTGTATTTGATCACTAGACGACAATCAATTTCTGTGATACAAATAACTATGTGTTTAACATATTAAATGCACTTTTTTTTGGCTTCTGCTACTTTATTCTCATTATCTCTCATGTTTTCTTCAACCTTTATACTCTCAAGTATGCCATGCAATTGCATTGGCTTGTTTTCAACTGTTCATTCCTATGTTAAGTGTAATTCATTGCCTCTCACTTGTAAACCAGACTCTGCACGAAATCTTGTGCCAAACTGAATACTGTGTTCCTATGTGCAATGTGAAGTTGTTTCAATTCGTTTGCTCAAGATAGAATGTCGTCATGAGCCAATGAGCACACCGTTCTTCTAGGAGAGACTTGACATTGACAAACTCCAGAAATCAGAATTGAACCATAGATTGAGAGTGAGATGGTCTTCAAATACTAATTATCAAATATAAGCACATCGTGTTCACGTTGGCTTGGATGGGGTTCAGGGACCCTTCTTGTTATCATCCTTATTGTATCTACAAGTTGTGATCTTGATAATATTCTATGGGATGAAGTTATTAGTTGGTCAAGTCATTACTGATAGGTTGGTGCTTTGGTTCTAGAATCAGGGAAGTCCAAGATTCTGCCTTAACACAAAGAGTAATTTGAATAATTGTTTTAATTTGAGGAACTACAAAACATTTTGCTGGCCACAAGCACTAAATGCAATTCAGTAATTTGAGAAGTATCTTCATACCCTTGAAATGTTTTTATTTGTTATGCTTTTCTACTACAGTCGCTGACTTCTGATATATGGGGACTTGGACAAGTTCATACCACCTGTTTGAGTTAGTTATGAGCTTCTGAATTGTACTGCTGATGTACCTTTGCTATAAACAGATATTTATTATATGAATGTTCCGCAACCAACCTATGATTCATTCTCCGTGGTGTTAGACCTAAGGTTGTAATGATCGGGATCCTACCTAGGATTAATGGGATGTCTGAAGGCTTTTATCGTAAGATTGGATCGAGGATCATGATATCTTTAAAATTTCATCAACAAAATTAAATCTTGAATAGCAGTACAGAATTTACTAATTATTCACATTGTCTTACATTAGAACTTAAACAGGTGTTAATATAAAGCTCATGCCATCTTTAAACTAGATTTACAGGCAAAGTCGATGTTTCCATGACCTGAACATCTGATTAGGCAGATTGCAATGTTAGGATTTGTTGAAATTGGATTGGTTAGATATATTAGATAGTGTCAATCTGTGATTTTTGTTTGCTTAGTATTGAGACCATATAAAGATCCCAATAAGGTCTTGCTTAAGACCCGGATTGGTTCTTAAGTTTTGGATGCTAGGATTTTACAAACCATGGTTAAACCAATCACCAGATTTTGTTGGATCCATTTTCATCCTTCCTGAAGTGTTTATGCCTTGACAAAGCACATTGGATTGCCATTTATTACGTGTAAATACTAGTGTAGGAAATATTTAGAAAGCATGGTCGGTTGTCTGTGGTGATGATAAAGTACCAAATAAGAGTTGCAGATTCCTTCCACCAATAAGGCCAATATCTCTCTGCATATTCTTGGGTCAGCTAACAGAATATCGTGTCCATTCATTCTGTTTAAGCATAAAATTCATTCTGCTTTTGGTTATACTGTTGACTAATAACCTTGACCAAATGATACTTTGATGAGTTGCATATTTGGTTATGGAAACTTTTGAAATGTTGCTTGTCATTGCTTTCTAGATTTTGGCTATTACCTTTTGCGTTCCCTTATTTATGTCAATACTGATTCCACTTATCGGCATGATTGATCGTCTTCTTTATTGGCCTTTTTCAGAGCGGACATACACGGCACCACAAAAATGGATGAGGGGAAAGGGACGCATAACTATTCAATTTGGTTGCTGTTACAATTATGCTACGGCAAGTTTCTGAGGAACTAGATAAAAGATTTACTTTCTTTCAAAAGAAGTTCCATGTGTAATTGGTGTCGTGTTTGATTAATTTGGAAAGGCCTAATTATTGGATAATTACTCATTGCAGGATAGAAATGGAAATCCACCGGGAATTCTTCAGAATGAGTTGGTTGATCCATTGCCCCACCTTTTTAAGGTTATTATAAGAAGATTGATTACTTGGCATGTATTACCTCCAACTTGTATACCTGATAGTTGCATCGTCAATATTTATGAAGAAGGGGACTGCATACCTCCACACATAGACAACCGCGATTTTGTTCGGCCATTCTGCACTGTATCATTTCTTAGCGAGTGTGACATTGTTTTTGGGTCAAAGCTGAAGGTTATTGCTGCTGGTGAGTTTGCTGGGTCTTTTGCAGTTCCCCTTCCAGTAGGGTAAGTGTTAAGAGCCTTTTCTGTTTTATGTGATTGCAGTTACATTCTACATTATATGCTCCACAGTACCTGCCAAGCAGTTTGTTTAGAGTATTTTTCGTTGTTGTTCTCTGGAATCTTAAAATCTCCCCTGTCATCCAGATCTGTTCTTGTTGTAAATGGAAATGGGGCTGACGTGGCGAAGCACTGTGTTCCTGCAGTGCCTACAAAGCGGTATAAAGGATTCTGTCTTTATCTGCTTGTGATTTCTTGGCTTGATTGTAAAACCCCTTTCATTTTTTCCTTTCCAGGATATCCATCACGTTTAGGAGAATGGATGAAACTAAAAGGCCCAAAGATTATGTTCCAGAACCTGATTTGCAGGGAATTCAGCCATTGCAGTATGAAGTGGAAAGATCTAAGAGATCAAATTCGTATAAAACAGACCGATATTCAAGAAGGTATCCGGCTAGGAGAGAGGCTTACAATGGTTCAAGGGGATACACAGAGAGAAATGACCCACGTTCAGAGCCTCACTATTCACTTCAAGTTCAACGAGGGCCTTCAAATAGACGAAGGGTCAGGTTAAATGTGGACAGCTAGTGGCTGCTAATGCCCTGTTGATTGCCAATTGAGTTAATACACATTCAAGAGGAATGGTCCATTTGGACCATCATCAATTATATTTACACCTCTGGATCTGGTAGACGTGTGGTTGTTTTGTGGTCTTTCTACCTGGTAAGGTCGCTTTTTAAGTTCCTATATCCAGTATCTGAGGATCTCGCCATCATGTCTTTTGCCGTGGTGGTACATAAATTTGAGATTCTTTATATGGAGATCAAAATGCGGCAAAACATCTGGGTATAAGTACATTTGTTATCAGATTGAGTGTGCACATTTGCGAGCTGCAATTTTTCCACAAGTCATGGATGGCCTGGGTTGACATCAGTTGGTATCAGAGTTATGGGAGCTTTTGCAACTCGGCACTGCCTTAGCTTGATATATGATTGCATAAGATACTTGGAAGCTATGTATTTTTTTTAGACGTGGAAAGATTTGGTTGAGGATTGTAGTGGCTATGGCATGGTTTCATTTTTAAGTTTTTCCCTGCCTTTTTTTTATATAAGGGGGTCTGTTTAGTGATTGCTGTTTTTTATCGGCTGTACTTTGTCTAATGGATCTCCACGCCTTACAGACAGAGTTGATATGTGAACCCGTGTTCTGCTCTTGATGCTCTGTTAAGGTTGTGCATTGTGGCATGCAGAGACGTGATCTTGATGAACTTAATGGAAGCATAGCTCCTACTTTAGTCTTTACATGTAATCTGATGGCGATGATGTTAGGATCTGGGACCGATCTAAGAGACTGCTGCGAGAAAGACCTGATGTGGCAATTTTACCAGATACTTGCTGGCCATTAAAAAGCTTGTTGCTTTAACAGGTCTTTTAGATGGTATTGGAGGCTCGAGATCGGACCCTGCTTTCATGTAGCATGTATCCTTGTTAGCCCCCATCCTAGCATTAGCCAGCATGTTGAGGTCTGGATATTGCCTGATGGTTCTCTTGGGTTTCGAAGTTCTAAAGATTTGCTCGTGTATTGTATCCAAATTATTTTTGGATATAACTGCGCTCTTACTAGCATCTATTGTTTGGGTGCTCTTTTTTAAATATGCAACCGTGTCGTTCGACCTGAACCGTATAAGGAGCGAAATAGAAAAAAAATTGGGTTCTCTCGTATTATTGCTTGTACTCGCAGTATGGTCTTGGCGCTGTTAAATGAGTAATGAACTTCACCTCGGATTCAGAGCGTATACCAAACTAGAGAGGGTAAAAAAGGAATTAAGGTATATCTTATGATTGAGCTGTTTCTCTTAGTTTATCTTCAAGTCGATACTTGATTTCAGTGATATTATGCACTAGTATTTTACATAAAACCGACTTCCTCTCCCTCGCAGATTGGTATCTTCCAAGCTTCCTCTCTGAAAGTTTGCTCATTCAAGTCCACTTTAATCTCTGCAATTCGTGATCAAACGATTCCCAGTAAAGAGATCACGAGCAGAGTAAGTACATGTGCCTACACTGCCGATCTTGCTTCGCAGTTGTTCTTGACAGAGACAGAGACGCTTTAACGAGCGTTTGAAACATGCTGACCCACTCGGAAGAGTTTATCACAGCCACATCCGCTTAAGAAACAAGCTCTTCTTTCCTGTGGTCCCCTTTGACACATAGTCAATAAGGTGCATTCAATGAGGTTCGGCACAGAGGTTTTAAAACCTGGTGAAAAGAGTTGTTGCTTGCTGTGCTGGTTGTGGGTGTGGTCCAGACAAAGTACGTTCACATATTCTTTCTCCTTCTCCAATGTTAAACCTAGTCGATCCTAAAGCCACAGTGCCAAGACAAGATGGTCCACATACTAGGAAATCACCCCCCACCCCCAAAGCAAGTACAATGGGAAGTGAAGAGAAAACACTTGCCATGAAAAAAAGTGATTCTTCCAGTTCCTTCAGAATCTTCAAAAGAGGGTTTGGTACGTGGGAGTGTGTCCATTTCGAGTAAGTTATCTCTTTCTCTCTGCCCACCTTATAATGATTATAAAAATTGCATTGATTGGGGCATTGAAATCATGTACACTACATATACATCAGAGAAGTCTTTCAAGACCCAAATCATAAAAAAAGTGGGAAAAAGGTGGTGGTCCGCCGGTCTTGCTTCCTAGAGTGAGCAAAAGGGAGCGAAGAGGCTAAAAAGGCAAAACCCAGAAATCTTCAGTAGCAGTCTAGAGAGAGAGAGAGAGAGAGAGATATGGAATGATTCTTGATGTGTCCATGGAGATATGGAGAAGAAAATAGCTTCAAGAAGATGATTGCGCGAAAGAAAAGGTGGTGGAGGTGGTGGGGTCTGCACGCTAGCCCTCTCTCTCTGTCTCTCTCTCTCTCACATAGAGAGAATGACAGACATAGCTTCACAATGGCAAATCAGAAAGTTTGATCAGAGATGAAATAGGACTAGGGCTGATAGAACGAGAGACATATATCATTCCTGATCCTAGGGATGAAAATTCTAATGGCACATGTACCGAAACAAATCATTATAAATAATTTTTTTTTTACCTATCACAAAGACCGATGATATTTATAATAAATTTTTTCCTCGTCGTCAAAATACTTAATGAAATATTACAGTCAATTTTCATAACGATTAGATTCACCCTAACTACTTTTTTCATTTCATACATAATAATAGATCGAAATTTTAAAAAAGTATCATGATAACAACTAATCCTTCTGCGATGGTTGTGATTAGGAATAACCACAATTGATCCGATGGAATGGTGAAAGAATCTGCGCTAATGAATCCCTCGTTATTCTCACAGAGAGAGAGAGAGCGTGTGGGTAAATGCATGATAAGGAAAGGCAAATCTCATGATGGCAGTGTCAAGATCAACCAAAGAACGCAATCTGCAAAAGTGTTTCTTGGCGAGAGAGAGAGAGAGAGAGAGAGAGGAGAGCAGTCAGAATTGTCGAAAAATGGAATTTGGACTGCTGCAGGTTGAAATCAAGGAAGAGACTGAAAATTCTATGAGCCCGAAACCCAACGCAGAAGGGGATTAAACCCTTTTCTCTGTCCTGGACGACCATCATAATACTCGAAGACAATATCAGAAAAAAAGATAATCTTGCTTAGCTTTTTAGACCCAGACTCGTAGGAGCAGTGTCTTGTTTGCATCGCATTGATTGATGAAGCTTTTGCTTCACTCGCCTGGTTCGATTTAGAGATGTGAGTATCTCCTAGAAACAAGTTGCCAAGTACTGTTTTTCCATTTGAGAGAATGAGGAAGCGGCCATTGTAGCCTCGTCTTGCCATTATGAACAATGAGCACTAGGAGTGATGGAAATGGGCAACACCCTGTGGAAGTTCGGCACGACCTTCACAGAGTATAAGTGAAATTCATTGGCTCAAGGTCGTATCCTAGCTGCATCCTGTCATCGACCAAGAAGAGTTTGCGTCTACTCAGTGTCGGAGATGTAACGCACCTTGTCTTGCTTCCTGTCCTACATCTTCGAGATGCAAATGGATGTGTTCTTGCAGGCCTTATAACACTGCTACAGGACTTGCAAAACTTAGCCGTACATGTACATGTTCTCTGAGAAGGATTGTTTGCACCGTGAAATTTATGATCTAGGACAATATGATCCACGTACTGCCTTTCATATTCTTTTTATACATAGCTTATTTTCTGTTATTTATCATGCCCTAGACAGATATGCCTCTCATTCTCTGGCCTATCTTGTCACCGGTCCTTGGCAGAGAAATGGTTACTTGAACAAGTTCTTGATATATAGAAGGGAAGGGAGGCAAGTTGAATGGCCTCGGAAGGTTTAGTCTGTGCGACTTGATTTGCCTCGTCACTTCTTTTTAATTACCCAGCATTGTCTTTTTAAACCACATAGCCTACGAACACACTCCGACAAATGGTTTTTTGGCCAATGGATTGGGTCGCAAATTAAGCTATTTGGGTCGCCACATTTTCCAAAATGGTATATGTAGCCATTCAAACGATCCATTTTGCATCCTTAATTTGCGAGGACAGCTGAAAGCTAAAGTGACCATGGATTTGCTTCATTGTCGTCAGCATTCACGGATGAAATATCAACCTGGCCCTTTCTGAAGAAAAGCGGGCTTGCGACAGGATTCGAAGGAAAACTCCTAAGTGTTGAAAGCCTTCTGATCATCATCCACATATGGAAGAGATCATGCAGAAGAAGGTTCGCAGGACTGATATTGTAACATAGCCATACTGAAGGTCGGGATTTTTAGCAGAAACATCACCGGTAGGGACGAAATATTTCCACAACCGGGACTATTCCATCAACGATGAAATAAAGTGGACGGTTTTGCTTGGTAGAACTAACTTCCATGTAGGAGATGGAAATGCGAGGCAAGGACACCCTATCTTCCAATGGTGTTTGGGTTTCAATAATTGCACAATTCTTCCATTTGGAAAAGAGAGGAAGACAGCTGTATTTCTATTATTTTCCCATGCAATGACGTTTAATATTCGAGGATCGACTTCAGTTTTTCTCCTAAATAAACAGAAACTATATTCACAGTCAAATCAATGCAAAATTTCACAACAATTCGAGCGCAATGTGACAATCCAATGGAAACATATGATGGACCTCTATCATTTGAAAAGCATCAATATGTAAGTCTCTAATCATGTGACTTTAGCTGGAACTATTTGATCATTTTCCTTTTACTCTTCCATTTTCCTTGCAAATAAATTTGTATGTTTTGAAATTAGATTAACAATCGTTTCGCTTACTACAGAAACTGGATGGCGATATAAGGCGAAGGGAGGTGAAGAGCCCAAAACCCTAGCGAGTTATGGAAGACCATTTTGCAGGAATGGGAGGGACCAACCAAGCAAAAGAGCTACAGGCACAATCTCCTCTTCTTTACTCCAAGAGCCTTCAATTTACAGTTCTGCCCTTGATGAGGGTGGGGCCATAATGTTAGCTTAAGTACAAGAATATCTTTCTGGTTTCTGCCTCTTTTTTGGTACTATGGTGAAAAAAAAAGCAGAGGATCGCTATGACATGGGTGTTTGATCTGATGATCCCATTTGCAAGAAAGAACCTTTCACAAACTGTATATAGCCTCTCTCTCTCTCTCTCTCATAAAAGAGAGAACCCACCAAATCATTGCAAAGTTGCCATTCATTCATTCATTCAGCCAAAAAGCTCCCCCTCTTGTTCATCCTTCTCTTTCTTCCTTACCCTCCATATTTATCCCTTTCCATACCTAAAATCTCTCTCTCTCTCTCTGATCGTGTGTCTGTGAGAGGACTTGAGTGACTGGGGATGATAACTGAGATATATACCTCGTCACGCCTTTCGATCCAAGTAATCCCCACTGATGCCCTCCCTTTCTATCCCCTCTTTTGTCCCTTCCCTTTTATGAATATCTCTCTCTCTCTCTCTCTGGGATCTCTGTCAACTTCAGTCCTTCTCTCCCAGATATCTCTCTGATATCCTCTGTCTCTTCTCTCTCCATGTGCTTGCTTCGCCCTCCATTATAAGTTACAACCCACCCCCTCTCCCCACTCAGTTCATGTACTCCCTTACCTACCCACCATACCATCCTCTCTCTCCCTCATGGAACCCCAACAGCAGCAGCATCAAAACCAAGAAGACATGAACTGCAACGGCAACGGTGGTGGTGGGAAAGGAGCAGGCACGAGCGGTAGCAGCAGTTACGTTTGCAGGCAAAGCAGTACGAGGTGGACGCCGACGACGGACCAGATAAGGATCCTCAAGGACCTCTACTACAACTACGGCGTGCGGTCCCCCACCGCGGACCAGATCCAGAGGATCTCTGCCCGCCTCCGCCAGTACGGCAAGATCGAGGGCAAGAACGTGTTCTACTGGTTCCAGAACCACAAGGCCCGCGAGCGCCAGAAGAAGCGCTTCTTCTCCACCGACCCAAATTCTAATATCAGTGGCACTGCCCCTCCACCACCTACGGCCTCCGCGCTCAACCCCCCGACGAGAGGCGGAGGTCGCGGAAGCGGCAGTTGGAGCGGCAAACAGCCTCCTCCTGAAGACCCCTTTGTGCTCCACAACAAGTACCCTAACCTCACTCCTCCTGGTACGCGTGTATCTTTCTTCATCGCTGTTCCCCGTTCTTTCATTTTCTTGGATTAAAGTTTGGTCTTTTAAGGAGACTTTGTAGTTTTATGAGTATTCCCGTAGTGGGTGTGCATGGCTTGCTGGATCGTTGTCGTTCTTTCGGTCCTTTATCTCTTTTTTCCACTTTCCCGTTGCTGATGGGTTCAAAACTTTGAATGTTTTGTCAGGGCTTTGCTCTTCTTCAGCTGCTGCTGCTGGTGTAATGGCTGTTGGGCAAATGGGTAGCTATGGATATGGTTCTGTGACAATGGAGAAGAACTTCAGGGTAAGTAAAGAAGCGTTGGTTACTTGGTACGGAGCGAAAATTTTCTTATGAAGGGTATCAAACCATCTTTGCATGAAGTAGAACTAAACAAGCGGTTGATTAGTCCTTAAAACTCCTTATGCGTGGCCGATGCTAAGATAAAGTGTGACTGAACTTGGTCGAGTCACCTTGATGCGTTACTCGCCCAGAGAACTTTTAGCAGAATTAGATTTGTAGAACAAGTAATGTATTCTGGAAATGATTAGTGTTCATGTTCCCTCGAATTTGATATCCAAGTAAGAATCGATGTGATAATAGAAGAAAGTGTCTGCGCGATGACCACTTTCTCATTTCTTCTTCCCCATTCCAAGCAGGATTGCTCCATATCAGCTGGAGGCGGGGGAGGGTACCTTGGCCCAAACCTCGGTTGGATCGCGGTGGATCCACATGCTTCGCCACCGTGTGCCACTCTCTTAGAAAGGAAGAGCCGCTCTTTCCTAGAAAACCAACAGGAGGAAGACGAGGAAGAAGGAGGAGGAGGAGACGAAGAAGACGAAGAAGCTCCGGAGATTGAAACCCTACCGCTGTTCCCGATGCACGGTGACGACCACTTGAACATCGACGATGCCTTGCGCAACATCAAGCCTAACTCGGATCACTATCATCATCACATCCACCGCCAGGGCTACTGGTACGACGACGTTGTCATGAGCACTTCTCGCACCTCCCTCGAGCTTAGCCTCAACTCCTACACTGGCCGATCGCCCGGCCCCATTTAAACAAACCAGACCACAAAAAAGGAGGGAAAACTGTGGATTCTCTCCCCCTTTTTCTCGTGATTTTCATAACCCTAATGCTCATATTATAGCTATAGATATAGCTACTGGTATCTGAAACGTTATCATTCACCACCTAGGTTAATTATAACTATGGCTGCGCCGTTCTTCTTTCTTCTTCTCTTCTTCTTCTTCTTCTAGTGTTTAGTTAATGTTACTTGAGTGCAGTCTGCGTCTGATCCCTCTCTCCTTAGTTTCTGGTTGGGGAAAGCTTGTCAGTTCGGCACTTGTCGCGAAAAGAACTTAATGCTAGTGATTATGTTGCTTTTAGTGCTGCCCTTTTTTCGGCGGACATTCCATAATCATCGGATTAGCACAGAATCTAATAATGGCAACGTTAAAACACGAGAGAGTTGAGAGAGTTCGTATGTGTCGGAAAACGAGTGCTAATGACCCCAATACCTACCGCTAGTTTGTCAATTTTCCGTTACAAAATTAGCTCTAAAGCAACAAGTTTAATTCAAATAGTAACAACAATATAGTTAGGAACTGACTTGATCGTCTCCAAATGACATATATTTAATGAATGAAATTTGGAAAGCACCCCGAAATGTGACTATATACCTTGATAACCTAGGGGCAAAATTGTGAAGAGTCCAAAAAAAAATGAAACCCTTGTAAAGTTGGGTATAATCGTGACTATATACTTTCAACAAGGAATCGAATGGATGATTACTTAATAATTTTCCAGATGTATAGGAAATTAGTTCGTATTATATATGGAGTCGCACTAATTGTGAGAGTTGTCTTTTTATCTATCCAAAGTATTAACATTAATACGAGCTAATATATGTAGCTTAGCTCACAGTGTTCTGTTTTTAATTTATTTTCCAAATGTTATAGACTGATTTTTCTTTCTTTTTCTGATTAATTTGGTTTTCTAAGTTCCCTAGAAACGAAGCCATCACGTTGCGAATCATCCTGAAATAAATGGCAGTAATTTAGGCTTTTTTAAAGTATGAAATATATTATGATCGATGGAGTCTAATTTTATACCCCAAAAGACGAGTCTTGCTAGGTTGGTTATTTACTCGCTCCTTATACTCTTATTTTTCTTAGATAGGTAAGAATATCGCAAGAAATCCAAATCAAACGTAGCCTGTTAATTTGTTTAATCTGTTTCTTTAGAAAAATTAAAATAGGAAAATGCCACTTGGTAGGATTTCCTCAAATCCCAATAAGTGAGATTCCTTACAAAAGAAGAAAGAAAAACCAACAGAATGAAGCATATTAAATACGAAAACATCGATGATCACAAGCAGAAAAGTACTATCACTAGCGGAAATAGATCTTGATTTCATTAGAAAGATCTAATAAATCTTAAAGAAATGTTGACTTTGAGACTAATAAGAAATCATCGTGCATTCAAATGGCTACTTGTTCTTTTCCCTCATATCAAGTTGCTCTACAAGGACTCTTCAGTGATTTTAAACCAAGACAGTTATATTGAGTATGCAAAATAACAAATGAGATAAAGAAAAGATCAAAATATGAATAATGAATTAGTAGAGGAAGAAATTATCCCTTTGATTCAAATCTCATAGATGAAGATGTGCAAGGACTTGAAAAATTATAAAATCAATCTTAGGACTGCATGAGTCAAGGCTAAGGTTTAGAAAACAATTCAAATCGTGTTGTATATGTGTTAACAAATCACATATCCTAAAATAATGGGAAATTTGTATTAGATATCCATTTTTCTACTTTTTTTCAGTTCTTAATCTTTTCTTTTTATTGTGCAGAATAATATCCAATATTTGAAAAATTGCGGCTGAATCCTTCATAAATTATTATTATTGTTCAGTTAGATTTATTTATTTTAAAATAATCCTGCTATTTTTCTAATCTGGTTGCCCTTTAAACGATAAACCCATTGTTTCCCCTTAATAGTCTACGTTGCTCTATAACATTATCTAATAGTTGTGGCTAGAAGTTCACCGTTCTAACTTGAGCATAACAATGCCGTTATGCCAGCTGCTCCCTTGTTCGTATTCTCATCTCATCAATTCCTTTCATTAAGGTAAAAACTTACCATATATGCCGTAGTGAAAAGAATGACTTTTACTAAGAGTGATATTAACGAGTGTCTTTGGAACACTTATTATTCCTCTTTATAATCCAAGGGTACTAGGACAAAGACCATGCTACTAATTACTAGGTCCGTGAAATGCCTGACCAGCCTGATAAGCCAAATAAGTCATAATTTTAAAAGTCAAGTGCCTTAAAAACATAAATTGATCTATTCATTAATTGCATATAACACTAGAAGTTAGCGCCTTAAAGTTGTATGATTTTCTTGATTAGGTACTTATGCAATACTTCTGGTAATGCATAACTTGATTATGCTATTTGAAAGTTTTAAAAATTGAGTAATTCCAAACTCCTCCAACTTAACATGCATTTTCCTAATATAAGTACCTATTTCTATGATATACTAGATCAAATTCTCCTAAGTATTAAAATTTGATTGCACAACGAGTTTAAGGATTTTTAATACACTTGTCCTAAAAGAAAATAAGTAATTCCATACTTCTCCAACTTAATAGGCATTCTCCTAATATAAATACCCATTTGTATGATGTATCTGATCTAACTATGGGGATGTTTAAGACTTTTCAATGCGTGCCTCGTTCTTGAATGCAAAACAAAGTTAGTGAGACTTGCGCCTTGTGCATATATTTAGATGGGGACTAAACAGTTGGGAACAATATTGTACATGTCCAAACTCACTTAACTAAACAGTCAAATTAATTAGCTCATGGACCATAGTGCGGCATACGCACGTGCGAAATCATTCACGCGCCTACATGAATGGACCACAAATCCATTGCACATTTCGAATCATATGCTTCTCTCAAATTACAAAAGTAACGTATCCCAATGTCTAAAATAAGACACCCTTCTAAGCCCATGGCGTGCTGAGTTTGCCTCTCGCTCTTCGCATCGTTTTCACCGTCCCACGTTGGTCCAAATTCTAAGTGCTGAACGCAAAATGCTTCCGCACTCTTTCACATGGACAGATTCCTCTCGACGCACGTTCGAACGGAGATCATTTGCCCGAGACGTTTGGGGCTCTTGAAGAATTGAGACACATGGACGGTACGAGACATTGGTGAGTGAAGTTGGAGATGCGAACAGACATTCAGCAAAGACTGAAAGTCTCACTTCGTACTCTTCTTCTTCTTACTATTTTCCTTTGTTCTTTACTTTTCTTCTCTCTTTAGGAAAAGAAAGGAGCAGAAGAAGAAACCGGTTTCTCTCGGGAGTGAAGGTCGACATCAGAAAGATTTTGTGAAGGATGCTTTCCTTCAATTAGCTTGGACGGTTTTTCGATTGCTGATCGCACACCCACGACGACCCTCATTGTCTTTTTACAGAGAGAGAGAGAGAGAGAGAGAGAGGTTTGGAGGATCCAAGAAGATCTGGGATGACTTTTGGAGGATTCAAGGACGTAATGACCCTTTGGAGTAACAAGATGAGGCAAGGCATTGCATCATCGTCTTTGCCTTGTTTCGTGGAAGGTTCTAGCCATCTCCTCAATTTTAACCTTCTCCTCTCTAGGGAAGATACATAAAATGACTTGGTGTCTAAGTATTAAACGAGATTTATCATCGAGTCTTATCTCTATGATCCTTTGGTAAATCGAGATAATCTTAACCTAGTTATGGGGACTATTCTACCTTTGTTTCCAAGAAAATCAATTTATCTTTTATATCATGGAAGATTTCTGAAAGAACTAGTGTAAAAAAGCCGTCGATAAGAGAAGTTAATGGTCACGCGATTTTCCCACAACTAGTCGGTAACTTAGAGACGCTTTTATGAAGTTACAATATCTTATTCCAACAATTTACAAAGGATCAACTTCTTTTATTATTTATTAACTTTTACTTGTGTTTCGTACTAACACCTTATATATATCAACTCTTGAATGAATTTATCAGTCTTTATTTGAGTGACTTACTAACTTTCTTTTATTAAACCAATTCGATTTGGGTTGGTAATTTTCATTTAAGTTTGTTATCAACTTTAGTTTGGTCTTTTAAATTTACCATTTTTCTCTATTAAATTATCAACTATTATTTATTTTGTTTATCAACTCATTGTATTTACCGACTATCTATAGAAATCACAAACATTAACCGGAGTGATTACCAAGTTTTTTCGATTAAATAACCAAACTTTATATTACTGATTCTTATTGGAGTAAATCATTGACATTGATTCAATTTATTTTAAATTACTAGCTTCTGTTATATATAACCAAAAAATTTATTTGATCCTTGACGAACTTTTATCTACCTTTCTTATTAGCACCTTAAGTTTATCGACTATAGTATCAATTAACGATTATTTAAGTGCATCATCACTTTTTCCTGATTGAGTACCAACTAAGTTTGGATTAACGACCCTTATTAGATTTTCTTACCAACATTTATTTGTTTTCTAATTTACCAATTTTTTATTGAATTCTCATTTTTATCACATTACTTCCCAACTTTCAAAGTTACTAACTCGTTTTGAGAATTACTAATCTTAATTAGAGTGATTACTAATTTTTCTTTGATTAAGTTACCATCTTGCATTGCCAATTCTTATTCGAATTATTTAGCAACAGTTACTTCTTTCCTTTTCTTTTTTAATATCAACTTCCCTTGTCTCTAATAAAAAGAAAAGCTTATCTTAATGTTCACTGACTTTCGTTTATCTTTCTTATGATGACATAATTTTACTAACTATATCATGAAATCATCAACTTTCCTTTACGTGATTCACAAACTTTTTCTTCAATTATATACCAACTAATTTCGAATTATCAATTCTCATTCGAGTTAGTTACAAACATCCACCCGTGTTTCTCGAAATTTACTTACTTTCTAATTTCTATTGAATTATCGCTTTTACTTGCCTTGCCTATCCACTTTATAAATTCACCAATTTTATTTTTTTGTCAAAGAAATTACCAACCTCAAAGGGAGGGGATTTTTTATTTTTTATTGAGATCTTAACTTTTTTCTTGTGTCAGGTCGTAAGTTTCAAAAAGAAACGGCGCAAGAATGATTAATCTGAGGAGATAAAGCAGGGGATGTGATGAAAACCAAGACGTTGTCCTGGGGAGAGTATCTTTTGCTTGTTTATCATCTCGACGAAGCCCGAGAGAGAAGAGAATGCATCACCATCTTTTCACTTTCCGACCTCTGAGTCTCCTGATGTCCCGGGCATCTTGGACCTAAAAATTGACTATAAAAAATGGACAGATAAAGAAAGAGAGAAAATAGATGTCTATGAGACAATAAGCCGATTGCATAAATGATCGCGACGCCCTCTAATGGCTCTATAATCCGATCGACCGGAGGTGCTAAGGGTTTAGCATTGCCTTCGACGATAGATTTTGAGCCGGGCATTTTCCGCAATGCCTCGGCGAGGATAGCAGTGCTCCCGTAATCACGGCTGAAATCCGGATTCGAGACAAGCCCGTCCGCCATCGGATCGATATCTCGGATGGGTCGTGAATTTTCGATCCGGTTCTTCGCCACGCCGCACCGATTTTCAAACTCAAGTCTTCTGGAACCAGCCGAGTCAAGAGATGGGCTTCGAGTATCTTGCGGGCCGGAGCACGGGCCGGCTTAAGGATCGGAAGGTGCGTCATGCGGTGGGCGTTGGTAGAGGAGCGAAACGGGGTTGGGTGGGGGCGAACCGGTAGGTGAACCGGGCACGTGATCCTGAAGACGTTCCGATTCCTGGACGCATGTGCTGGTGTTGGTGCCTTGGCTTTTTTTCTTCGTTGCTTTCAGCAAAACAACAACCTGGGAAGCAACCCTTCTTTGTCCTCACTCCCTCTTCTCGTCTCCAAACGGATCCCCATTCCTCTCATTCCAAATTCTCTCTTCAGCTGTTTTCTCTACTCCGCCCGGCACAGCCCATCGTCTCGCGCCCACGTTTTTTCAGTGAGTATCGTTACTGTGACCTACTACTACTAAACAGATGATCGACTGGAAAGTATCCCAAAAAAAAAAATATTAAATCCATTGTGTAATTAGGGACATCAAATAGGTGGGTCGAGTAAAAAATGAACCGATCCATATCGACTTATTTAATCCGGTTTAATCCATTTTCATACAATATAAATTTAATAACTCATATCTAATCCGACCCGTATTATCAAAATAAATTAATATTCTAGGAAAATCATTTTCTAATAAAATAATCATATCTTTAGGTGTTCGGTCGAAATCTGAAAATAAATTAGAAAATATTTTTTATTATTCGAGAAGGGAAATATTTTTCTCATGCCCCTTTTTAATATATTTTTTAATTTTTTAATTTTTTTTTTTTTCTTCTTCTTCTCTTTTTGCCAATCGGCCGGCAACTATATTTCAAATGGTCCACAGTCACGATTTTAGGACTTCCTTCCTTCTTCTTTTTTGTACTTTTTCCCCCCAATGATCAATGGACCGCCTTCTAGAAACCGTCCCCATAGGCGTGGTCTGCTGACAGCGGTGCCCTTCCTAAGATGCCATGGAGATCCTTGGTATCGAGCCGAACGAGACCGGCCGCAAGATGTCGACCTCGATACGGATGTCCGCATACGGGAAATGACCGAACACGAGCATGTCCATCTGCATATTCGTGTAGACGTCTTCCTGCCACCAACACCGCTGCTCTCCCCCGAAGCCGACAGCTGGGCTCGGACGTAGAACCGTTGCCTGTTCTCGGATTGTCGGGCTTGGCGCTCGTCTAAGTCGAGACGCTAATAATCCACCCGAATGATCGGATTCTTGATCTTTCGGTCGCGCATGAGATGTCTTGGTATGAAATTAGGGCGCGTTCTTCCGTCGAGGTTTGAGCTAGAGACGATTCGATCGGATGATCTCATGGGTGGGTCCACACGCTACGATTAGAATATCATTGGACCACCCCGCTTGAAGGGAAGATGATGAAATGGTGGATGTCACGTGCGCTTTGCTGATTTGACTCTCGTGCAAGTAAACAGATGACAGATTTGTGAGGATTGTTTTATGGAAATCATCGTAGCTTTGGTTCCGTGGCCAATCGTTAGGACATCCTTACCAAACAAAATTAGTTACGTCAACTCTTAAGTCTTGAAATATTTTTTACGTTTTGTTAGTTGAATTTTTTTTTTTTATAATGGACGACTTATCGAAATAGCCTTCCGACTTTGATATCACTCTCCATACCACATCATCAGAAGTCATCGATAACCATGGCAAGAAGGCAAGGGGGGATTTATCGAGCTAAGATCAACTCCTTTTACTATAAATTATGGTAAATGGTCGTGTTAACCGTTTCATCCATACGCCGTACTTTCATCACAGTCAATTCAGTCAATTTACCCGGCTCCCAGAAATCATCATTACCCATAGCAAACCCTGCTTAACGCGCGTGATTCCCGGATGAAAACAAGGTACCTAAGGTTCCGTTCGTTTCACGGAAAATATTACTTTTCTGGAAAATAATTTTCCAATAAATTATTTTCCAGGAAAACGTAATTATTTTCTGGTGTTCGAGTAAAACTTGATTTTGAAATGGAAAATATTTTCCGCTTTGTTCGCTTGGGAAAATATTTTCTTTTATAAACTCTTTTTCAATAATTTTATTATTATTTTATTTTTTAAAATTGTTATTTATTATTTTTAAAAATAGATTATTAAATTATTTTATTTATTTATTTTGTGTTCTCTCCTTCCTTGGCCGGTCGTCGGCCATGCCTCAAGCTCACCTTGCTAGCAAGGCTTGAGGCTCACCTACCTTTGTCGAGCTCGCATGATCAGCTCACCGGCAAGGTGAGCTCAAGGCAATGAGGCTCGAGCCTCGCAGATCGGCATCGCAAGTTATGCGGCTTCAATTCAGAAAGTAGTTGAACTACTAGGAGGAAGAAGAAGCACAACGCCATGCAAAAGTTGAGTGAGGGAGATCGACCAATTAGGGCAAGTGATTGACTTTGTTCTACTTTAAAAAGGAGGGATTCGATTGTTTTGAAGGGAGAAAGAGAGGCGAAAGATTTAGAGGCGGCTGGTTCGTGAAGCGAGGAAGAAAGGATTACAATTTTTTATTTTGAAAAGGATAAATTTGGAAATAAGTTTCCGTCTTGTGACGCTCGGGCGTTGCCGATCGATCTCGGCTCGCTTGTCGTTTGTCACCAACCTTACCATGGTCGACAACCAACCGAAAAAAAAAAAAAGAAAAGGAAAGACAGAAAAATAAAGAAAAATAAAAAATAAAAAATCGATTTTATTAAAAAATAACAAAAATTTTGGATTTATGAAAAAAATAAAAAAATCTAAAAATAAAAGAAAGAAGTGAGGACCAATGGAGAGTGTAAGATAAGAAGAGTGAATGTGGAAAATGTTTTCCACTTTTCAAAAGTGGAAAATATTTTCCCTCACTTTAGAAGATTTTTTTTCCTTCAAAAATGTTTTTCCCATGAATTTATTTTCCGTGAAACGAACGTCGGAAAATCCTGAAAACGTTTTTCCGGAAGTTATTTTCCGTGAAACGAATGGGCTGCCTAAAAAAACGACAGGCAATGTGTACTTAATGAGCAGTCGGAGAAAGCTGGAGGCGACCGTTTCGACCATGTACTTGACCAACGATCGTGCTTAATGTCTACCCAAAAATGTATTAAATGAGTCTGATTCCTATCTACGCTTCACGAACGAGGTCCACAAGTTCATCCGTGCCTCTTGGCATTGGGTAGGTTTGAACGAGAGGCACGAGCTCGAGCTGTGGGTAGTTGGAGCTGCCCCCCTCGCCCCCCTCCCTTCCCCCGGTCACGCACTTTACCTCAACCACCATCATATAAACCCCCACCCTTCCTTCGGTTACCTCAGCACAGCACAACGCTCGAACGCACCAGAGAAATTCACAGGCTCTGCAGCACGAGCGTTACAGAGCGAGACAAGGTCAATCCAGTCGACGACCCGCCCCCGAGATGGCGAAGACGCTGACGGCCCTGGCGGGGGAGAAGACCCTCCAGTCCAAGTTCGTCCGGGACGAGGACGAGCGCCCCACGGTGGCCTACAACCAGTTCAGCGACGCGATACCCGTGATATCCCTGGCGGGGATCGATGAGGCGGGCGGCCAGAGGGGCGAGATCTGCAGGAAGATCGTGCAGGCGTGCGAGGAGTGGGGCATCTTCCAGGTGGTCGACCATGGGGTCGACGGGGGGCTCATCTCCGACATGACCCGGTTTGCGCGCGAGTTCTTCGCCATGCCCGCGGAGGAGAAGCTCCGGTTCGACATGACCGGCGGGAAGAAAGGGGGGTTCATCGTCTCCAGCCATCTCCAAGTAATTACGCTTCCTTCCTTTACTTTCTAACTCCAAAAGGGTATCCGGTTCGACATAGGAAAGTTACTGCTGTTGATCACCGTGTTTTGCTGCCAATCATTTGTGCATTTCCACCGCAGAATGGTACTGGAGAAATTTCCGCGTACACAAGTATGAACTATTCACTAGTTGGGACCACTTTTGTGGTTCTCATTTTTCGTAATTCCGCAATCGCAAAGGACAAAAGCATTGTGTAGGCAAGTCTATAATATATGTGATGAACCCAGTCGATCGACAATTTAAGGTAGAACAGGGAAACGTGTTGTGGAATTCATCACTTCGCATGGTAGGAATCAAGTAGATTTCTTGAACGGGAAATGTTATTTCAATTTTCCGGCTTTGACCTTACATTTAGTGAACTCAATCGAAACTGGAATGACTCGTGGCCAGGGTGAAGCCGTCCAGGACTGGCGCGAGATAGTGACCTACTTCTCATACCCACTTCGCACCCGAGACTACTCCCGATGGCCCGACAAGCCAGAGGGATGGAAGTCGACGACAGAGCAGTACAGCGAGAAGCTCATGGACCTCGCTTGCAAGCTCTTGGAGGTCCTGTCGGAGGCAATGGGATTGGAGAAGGAGGCACTGACCAAGGCATGTGTGGACATGGACCAGAAAGTGGTGGTCAACTACTACCCCAAATGCCCGCAGCCTGACCTCACGCTCGGGCTGAAGCGCCACACCGACCCGGGAACCATCACCCTTCTGCTGCAGGACCAGGTGGGTGGCCTCCAGGCCACCAGAGATGGCGGCAAGACCTGGATCACCGTCCAGCCTGTGGAAGGCGCTTTTGTGGTCAACCTAGGCGATCATGGTCATGTGAGTATTTATCTCATTCTATCTGTCTTGGAACCTGCGTTATCATGGTTCAAATACAATCCATTCTTAACCCAACCCATCTCTCCCCTGAAAGTAAGAACAAAAACCACTTGGGGGAAAAGGAAGAAGTAATCTCGGAGGACTTCTATCAAACATGTGGCGCGCGCTTCCCTTTTTGACGGCATCCATGAAAATTTTCTAGCACGTACTTCTTTGTCATCGGAAATGCTTGATGAAAAATTTCCCAACCCAATCAATCTCACTGTTAAAGAAAGAATAAGAACGCTCGAAAGAAGAAATAGAAATCTCGGAGGACTTTTATCAAACACGTCGCGCGCAATACCATATCCTGCCCCCTACCACCCCTCCCGCTGACCGAAATCTTGCGCGCAGTTTCTGAGCAACGGGAGGTTCAAGAACGCGGACCATCAGGCGGTGGTGAACTCCAATTACAGCCGTCTCTCCATAGCGACGTTCCAGAACCCAGCGCCGGAGGCTGTGGTGTACCCGCTGAAGGTGAGGGAGGGGGAGGAGTCGATCATGCCGGAGCCCATCACCTTCGCGGACATGTACAGGAGGAAGATGAGCAAGGACTTGGAGCTGGCCCGGCTGAAGAAGCTTGCCAAGGAGCAGGAGCAGCTCAAGGACATGGAGAAGGCCAAGCTCGACTCCAAGCCATTGGAGCAGATCTTCGCTTGATGATAAAGAGTTCCAAATCTTTCTTTACGTTCTTTCCCGTCAGTTCACCCCGTCGCTGTCACTCCCATTACCACCGAGTCTCGTGAATCACGGTTGTTCCAGTGGCTGTTCTATGTATGCATCGCGATGGGCAGTGCAAATAACATCGCTCTTGTTTCTCAGTGTAATGATTGATTTTGAAAAATGATATCTATATGGTCTTGCTTCAAGGGGTGCCTTGAAGACGATTCAGATACAAGTGGTGAGGGCATAGTGAGCGTCGGGCTAAGTTGGACTTGTAGCAGTACTCTTAATGGGCGAGGTAGGCGATCCCTTCTCTGTGGGGATTCCGAGCCCGACCAACGCTTTTCCTCATCAGCTCTTGATCTCAACAAATGGAGAGTGTGAATCGAAAGTAGAACGTTCGACCCAGATGACATGTTGGGCATTTGTTAGCAACCTTACACCTAAAATTAATGGGGTTGAATTTGAGTAGAGCTCATCATAGTTTTAAGGTAGAACCGGAAATGGACTAACTCCCTAGTTCAATTGTAAGTTCCAATGCGCCCCAGTTTGTGGCCTATAATTTTGCCTACGAGGCATTTTTGTTTCTTGAATTAGTCTTTGCTTTGAAGCTAGGGCTATGACTTAAAAAGTTGAGGTGGATTTGAAACCTGTGGCCAGGGCGTCAAAACTAAGCACTTCAACCATTGTCTATTGATATTCATTAGTGAGTATTCCATTGTCAACATTCCTTGTAGTTTCTTGACTTTGAACTTGAAAGTTCTCTTAAGAAGGATATGCCCCTAATTGAAATTGTTACCTAAGTTGCACTTTTCAGCTGAGTACTTCAAATCAAATTCACCTCCAAACAAGTGCATGGGAGTATCCTAGAGCCATGGGAGTGCTTGAAGTCATGACTATAACATTGAATGGTTGACTTGTGTCCTTGATCGAATTGAGGGTCACTCGAATTTACATATGGTAGGGGTCGGCTAAGTGGTATGTGCATCCCAAAAGAATCTCAAATGCTTATTCAAGATTTTTTTTATTCTTTAAGAAAAATACATGAAAACCTAATTGGTGGAGGATGCATTTATGCGTCGTCCTTTTTTTTTTAACGGTTTGATAAAACCCACTTCAAACAAGAATTAAAGCATTTTATTTTTGTTCTCATAAGAATTTAGATGCGCTTATCTATAGAAGGGCTTATACTAATCTTTCTTGCAATCAATAAGGATTAATGCGCCGGAAATCGTCTTTAATTGAGATAGGGGTTACTCTTAGGGAGAGATTCAATTCTCTATTAATAGTCGGTTATGAAGTTCTAACGAAGGGGTTAGATTGAGATTTTACATAAAAAGTTTGCAAATATCAACGGTTATATAGAACGACAATAAAGTTGGACATCGTACTAATTTTCTAAGACTGTTAGATCTATTCTCATTTCATTGCCTGAAAACAAACATATAGCGTTGGCATTTTGTTCTAATTCATATCATTCTATCTTGTTAATAGAGGGAGATCATTACCCTACAATACGTTATCTTGTGAAAATATGTAATTTTGCTAAAGTATATAATTTAGGTTTTATGTTGCATGTTTTGAACTTTGTATTATTTATTTTGTTTTACGTGTTCATCTTAATGGGGGATTTTAATTTTTGTTATTGCATTCGATTTCATTTTGCTTAGCAAAAAAAAAAAAAACATGTTAGACCCAAGAACTTATAAGAGGGTAAATTACAAGTCCCAAGTTATGAAGGGTAGGTTCAAATTTCAATAAATGAAAAATCTATTCCAACTAGAAGATTTCAAGTGAAACTTGGAACCGTACACTCGTAGATTTGGGTATTCAGTGGAAATTGGCAATTTTTTATGAAATAAAAAAGAGAGAGAGAGAGTCTAGGTTAGAATGATAACCCAACCTAAAACCAATGTTTCTTTAAGGCAATTATTATATGTTGACATCTAAATTTTGGGACTTGATTATTTATTTTGAAAATTAGGGATTAATTTTGAACCCCTAAAAAAAATTCGGAATCAATAACATATAATTTTAGGAGTATCTAGTTTGTATTTTTTTCATTAATCGCATTTGCATTGGACTGACGGTAGATGAGTTTTGATTTTACGAGTTGAAAGATATATATATTTCAGAAAATATTCAAAAAAGATAATTTCTTCCAATATTTGATGATATATGATGGTGGATCATTTGTATATTTTAGATCTTCAATAAGGACTAACGTAAGAAGGAGATATTGTGAGCTCATTTTTATAAGATTCGAAATTCGGAAAAATTCTATTAGGCAAATATTACCAAAAACCTAAACTATATTCTACCCTGAAAATTTTTTTTCCACCAAAAACCCTAAACTATGCTACTTATGACAAATTTATCTTAATGTTTTTTGGGATGAAGGGCATTTTGGTCATTTTTATTTTATTTTTTTTCTTGACGGGAAGTCGGTGAGGCCGCCCTCGCCGGCGTTGGAGTTGGGTGAGGGTGAGAGCCACCCAGGCCAGATCCAACTTGGGCGGCCCTCGCCAACGTCAAGTGAGGGCCGCCTAGGCTAGATCTGGCTCGAGCGGCCCTCGCCCAACCCAAGCGAGGGTCGCCCTCACCGAAGTCGGGCAAGGGTCTCCCTCGCCTCGCCCACCCAAGCAAGGGTTGCCCTTGCCTGACACCGGCAAGGGTCACCCAAGCGTGGGCAGCACTTGCCAGCATCAAACGTGGGCAGCCCTCGTCGGCATCAAGCGAGGGCCGCCATAGCCTTGCCCGACTTTGATGCCAATGAGGGCGACCTCACCGGCTTCCCTTTGTCAAGAGAAAAGAAAAAAAAACGAAAATACCACTTAATCAAAAAGTTTGGAATGAATTTGTCATAAATGGCATAATTTGAAATTTTTAGTAATAAAAAAAAAATTCAAAATAAAATTATCATAAAAAGTATAATTTAGAATTCTATTACGATCTCAAACTTTTTAGCAATGTTCGATCAAACGAAATCCGCGGAGAATGCTCAAAGGTACAAACATGCACACATAAGGGAACTAAAGATGGGGGAAATAAAAGGACGATGTGCTAGGGCAGAGCCGGTTGGCTGGCGTGAGTCGTACATCGAGTGATATGTTCCTCGTTTCGAGACAAGAAAGACTGATTAGACTCCCAAGGGAGCTGGAAATGACAGAAAGAAGTGAAGAAAGGAACCAAAAAAAATAGAGAGAATGCCACGAAAAACCCCAAACTTTACCCATTGTGACACATTTATCCTAAACTTTTTTTTGTGACATGAAAAACCCCAAACTTTACCCCATGTGACATATTTACCCTAAACTTTTTTTTTGACACAAAAACCCCAATTTTTGCTGTGCGCGTAACACATTTACCCCAAACTTTTATTCTGAAAGACATTTTTGTCTTTTTATTCTTTCTTTTTTTCTGTTTTTTCCCTTTTCTTTCTTTCTTTTTTTTTTTTCCGCCGGAGGAGCGCCGGCGTCCAGATCGCCCTCGCCAGCGTCGGGTGAGGGCCGCCCAGGCCAGATCCGGCTCGGGCGGCCCTCGCTGGATGTTGGCGAGGGTTCGGCGAGGGCCGCCTCGACCAATCGGCCGCCCGCCCGATCTAGCACAGGCGGCCCTAGCCGGCGTCGCCCGATTCGAAAGGTCGCCGCCGCCCGGCGAGGGCGACCCAGCGAGGGCGAGGGCCGCCCGAAGCCGATCCGGCGAGGGCCGCCCTTCGCCGGATCGGCGGCCCTCGCCGGCGTCGGCGAGGGCCGCCCGACCCGGGCCGGGCGCCCTCGCCCGACTCCGCGCCGGCGAGGCATCCTTGCCGGCTTCCTCCATTCAATAAAAAAAAAAAAATAGAAAATAACTAAAATGACGAAAATGCCCTTTAACTCAAAAAACTTTGGGGTAAATTTGTCATAAGTAATATAGTTCGGGGTAAAATTGTCACAAGTGACAGTTTAGGGTTTTTGTGGCGCAGAAAAAAGTTTAGGGTAAATGTGTCACACGAGCGCAAAAGTTTGGGGTAAATGTGTCACACATGACAAAGTTTTGAGTTTTTTGTGTCACAAAAAAAAAGTTTAGGGTAAATGTGTCACACGGGGTAAAATTCAGGGTTTTCGTGTCATTATCCCAAAAAAATATAATATTCTATGGCACTTTCTTTTCCTTGGTGGGGGCCTCGTTATTTTGGATATAAAGATTGGGGTCTCACAGTCAAGAAAGGCGGAGGGCGGACACTAGAGAAAAAGACAAGAGGAGGCCACACATATTGGAAATACACGGCACCTTTTGAGAGAGCTCGAGAGAGAGACATCGTCAGTGCTCGTGAAGGCTGGGGATGGTGACTAGACGGGGATGTCTTGTAGTCTTCCCTGGGAGTACAATTTGACAATTTAGTCAGGCGTGCACTCATAGTCAAGTCCAGCAAAGTGAAGTTCTTCCCGGCCACGAAACGTAGGAAAAGACAAAGGGAGGAGGCTACGGGCTCAACGCGAAAGTCGTGAGAAAGAAAGGCAACCGAGCCTTTCTCCACTCCGCATCCCTCGACGACCAAACCGAGCCATCGCCGATCCCGTGAATCTTGATGGATATCTTGAATCACTTTGGCTACGTTTAAATTTTGATTAGATAGATTTGCTAGTTTTAATCCATGAAAAAAAATATAAAAAGATTGCATCTTAGAATAGACATTTCCTAATGCTTGAATGTTTAGATGATATAGCATGTTCAAAATAGTTATCTAAGATAGGGTAGGGTTTAGATCAAATTAATCCCTAAACTAGCTTAGATAACTATTCATTGTAGATAGTTTAATTAGTGTCTTTATTAATTTCGATTTTTAATAAAAATGCCAAAAATACCATATGCGTGTTATATAGTTTGCATGTTTGGTTCATTTAATTAGAAATTGCTTGTCAATAGAGCTAGGTTATGTAGTTAAAGTGTATATTATATAGGAAAGTTTTAATTTCAAGGTAAGAGAAAACCCTAAAAATAATTGCTTGCTTAGGCGTGTTTCATTCCTTTAATGCATTTTTTTTATTAAGTGTTATATTTAATATTTGCGCACCCGCATGATAACTCTTTTGCATGTAAGAGATTTAGGCTATAATCAATCTAGATTGCTTGTAAACATTTTTTTTAAAATAAAAGAAAAAAATTTACCAAAAGGGCATTGAAATAATCTAACGTAATTAAGTTTTCGAACTCATTTAATCTCTGGTTCATAGTAATGAAGTAATCCTCTCATTATTTTACTTGAATTTCCAATCGATTCGCCAAAGATAGATTAATAGCGACTCATACTTGAAAAATCATTTGCATATTAAATAATTTAAACTTAAGTCGCGAATTGATATGAGTTTGGGAAAGCCCGGGCTAAATTTAGACTTAGTAATTCATTAGCCAAGTCTTAAGTGGTGCACTTAAGATTAGGTCAAGACATTATAAGAACTATTTGGGAAAAATAGGTCGTGACTGTGATTGCATATTTTATGAGAAAGATGCAAAGAACGATTCTATCATTCTATGTGTCCTTCGGGTCGTGCTTGGATTAACTTTTAACTTTTAGATTTTACCTTTTTGTTGAATTTAAATCTTACCCTACACGCACTTTGTGAGTTTTAATATTTTTCCGAGACGAAACACTTGAAAACTCTCATAACATATACATGTTGACACATAGGTACATACATGAATGTTTTCATACTTTTTGTAAATCCGGATGTCAAGGGAATTTTTTTTTTTTTTAAAGATTACTTTTCGCTTATCTTTACATAAAAACAACATAAGCCCATAATCGCCGGTAAAGAGAACATGAGATCAAAACTACAAAATTTATAAATGTGGGAATTTGGACGAATTTCTTATGGGCCAGTGACCAACTTGATGGGCCTAAATCGTACTTTGGGCTGAGCGAATCACTTGGAATCCGCAAGATGTGGCCCTTGAGGCTTATGCCGATTCCTGCTTCCATTGCATTCGAATATAAATCTCTCTTATTCTGTGAACATTCGATTCGTTTCCCATGTCAATTTCAACCATCAGTAATTTCTCCTTTTCCACCATGGTTCCGTACATCGGGATTGCCCTGCGACACGATCCTATCCGCTAGCAATCTCGATTCAGTCATTATAAAAGCACTTCACCGGCCCACTCATTTCGGGGCCTTCGGATTCCTGAATTATTCCACTCGTGCTCTCTTCACATTATTCCACTTCCAACATTAATGCTACGTGACATTTTCATCCGTGTCGGCTTCGACCTAAACATCTTCTTCTGTAGGTCGATTACTTCTTCGCTTGAATATAGATAGTTACATCTAGCACGTGTAACAGATATCGAATATGCAGGATGATAGCTTGGTGGAGGAGGGTGAGGGTTTGGCAAGCTTCGCTGGAATTAGGTAAAGGGGGTCCTAGTTCAGCCAATGGCTTCCTTTTGGAACCCTCGCTTCTGTACCTATTTTAAAACTTTTGAAAAATACAATTAAATTTTAAAACTTTCATAAAATACAATCAAGTTCGAAAATTTATCAAATTAATATAATCAAATTTTAAAATTTATTAATATTTTTCATTTATTAAATTGGACAGAATTAATGAAATCACTTTATTGTACTTTTTGAAAATCTTGAAACCAACGCTTTTGTACCTAAAGCTGCATGTAGGCATGGACAGAAATCTAACTAATAATAAAATTCACTGAAAAAAGATTAGGAGGAGAATTCTCAAAAAAGAGACCCCATGACGATGGAGCTTGTTTAATCATCTATGTTATTTTCCTTAAAATTGAAAATGAATCGCCAAAAAGCACAAAATCTTTTTCCGTACCAAAACCAATAAAGATGAACTGACCTTCAAAAGGCGCACGCATCACTAAAATCTAACAATATCTAAAGATGTAAATCATGTCCCAACTTCCACTCCACCCAAAAGTTGTGCAGTGAACACAAAATTAAATATGATTATATAATATGATCGTGCGGATAACAATAACAATTATAATAATAATAATAAAAAATTAGAAAAATTAAAAGAAGTTTTGGCTCTATAGACTCGACCTTCGTTCACATTCACATTCACATTCACTTTCTTTTATTTCTTTTTGTAATGATTGAACATGTGATGTGCGTGTATAAAGGACAGACAACAGTGTGTGAATCGCTGGTCCTTTTTCAGTATGGCCTAGTCATCATATTTAGTCCACCTATATTCAATCATTTCCCTTTCTTTCTCTCTCTTTTTTTATTCTTTTTTTTTAAGGTTATTATAAGGAGGACAACTCCACCTAAATTCAATCGAAATCATGTTTGATAATCTAGTAATTATTACACTCAATCGGTCGGTCTTGGAAAGAGGATTTTTTTTATTTTTCGCGCCGTGAGGGAAGAAATTTTCGCAATGTTCAGGGCTAATTACTTTGAACGTAATTTAGGGGCTTTTTTTGCAGAAACAAGAAGGGGAGTTTAACCTTGTGACCTCCAAATGACATGTTTCGAAGAATTAGAGTTTTCATCTTAGACATTGGGATCTCACCCGCATGTGAGCTTATTTTGATCTCTAGGGTGTGTTCATTTTGTGCAGAACTTCGTGATCAAGAAAAAGTAATTTGTTTTTATCTGTTACACATCATGCTGCACATGTATGACAGACAAATAACGTTTTCGCGTGTTTGAATTTCATTTGGAATAATGAGAATTGAACAAGTGTGATCATCTTTAGCGAACCAAACACGTGAACGAAATAAGGAGGAGATGATTCATAATGCAGTCTTCAATCTCATCATGGATGACATATTTTTGGGTGGACCACACGCATGTTCCATGAATATTTGCTATAGGCCTAGTACTTGAAATGGTCAATCACTTGGACCGATGTAACAACATCCAACGTGCGGACGCCACTTGTAAGAAAAGGATATGAGAAATTTGCCTAATCGGTCATAAACTTTAGCATACAAAAATCCATTCACCACTTGTAAGAAAGGATATGAGAAATTTGCCTAATTGGTCATAAATTTTAGGATACAAATATCCATTCAGGTATAAATTTTCAACTTTTGTTAATATAATCCTAAATATTTTTACGAGTACGTGTTTTTTAGTGAAAATTGAAAATATTTATAATTAAATTAATAATTAAAAAATAATGATTTAATTAACATTCATATAATATATTTAGGAATTGGTCGGTTGATTCTGCGGATCTGGCACCTCACCTCGCTTCCGTACAAATTCTACGCTTGGTTGAATTTTTTTTTAATGCTCAAGGTGGGGCCCGCCTCTCAGTTCCTTTTCCAACCATGGAGGTAGAAAACCTGTGTCACGGTCCGATGATTTCTGAATCAAAGTGCATCATGCCCTGTCTCCTCCGTCAAACCACGTGCACTTCTTCTTGTTGCCCAAGAAAGGAAAAAAAAAAAAAAAAAAAAGAAAGAAAGAAAGTAAACCACGTGCACGCACTGCTTCTCAGGTGGCGGATGGGGGACATCATACTATTCTATTTTGAAATATCTAAAGTTGGAGCGAAATCTCGTGAGACATGAGTCTTTGAATTATTTGTGTTTGTTAGCAAGAAAATCTATTTGTAGATTCACCAAACCTTGTTTCTCTTTACAATTGTTGTACTTGTCAATCACGCACAAGACTATCTTCATACATTCTGAAAATTTACGCTATTGACATGTGATTTAATTGAGTTAGGCAGGAATTTGATGTAAAACAAGATTATTTCATCCGGACATCAATTGAGATGACAGATTGAGAATTGACATTTTGCGCTTTTTTGTTAAGTTGATTTGGGACATTTACATAGAATGGAAGTTCCAATTTGACATTGCTTTCTTTTTGGAGTCTTTAATTTGGGTAAAGCTATTGTCCCCACTAACTAGAAATTACCCTAGGGATCTAGGGTTTTAGGGGCATGGACACTTTTGTCTTCTCTTGTGAGGCAAACGGCTGAGTTCAGTCAATCTGCCTTGGTCCATTTATCATGTGAACACAAATTTTCTCGATTTTCTAAAGTCGTGTTTCTCCATGATAATATGTATATACACCTTTTGATAAGTTGCATATGCATATTTGTGTGAAAGAAATGATTATAAATCTCACATGGAGAAATGAGGGGATTTCAGACAACCGAGTGAATCTTGGCCATCGATAACCGATCCTAGTGCTTTCTCTCTTCTCCAAACTCTTCGATATCTCCTTTAATTGAGAAAATACATTAAAAGTGGTACAATATCTGTACAACGTTTATTTAAAGTCCACTAAAGGAAGCGTGCTCAGCATGGCACTTAGGGAAGTAGAAGACTCTTGAATTCAAGAGGCATTTGGACCATTCGTCTAGTACATGCGTTCCAAAGCTATAGATTCAAACTTCTCTCGGGTTTCTTCAATACTGTTGCCATCTCTTACTTTTCACTCACGGAGTTGGAATTTCTTGCTTTTCTTTTTTCGTTCTTTCTATCTTATTGCGAGGGTGAGATTGAAAATGAGGATCAAGATCAATTCACTGGAAGGAAATCCTAGCAAGAACCCGAGAAATTTGAGGGAAAGTAGGGGAACCCATCCGAAATCAAATCCAAGAAGAGTGAAAAGAAATTAGAGCTGTCCATTGGTCGAATTGCAAGATGTCAAAGGGCAAAGACGAAGAAATCGTACTTTAAGACTTGTTCATGGACGACGGAACTTCACCGAAGAGATCAAAGAAGAGGGGCTTGAAGAATTAGGGTTTGAAACCGACCAAAAAGAAGAAGAAGAAGAAATAGGGTTTGAAGAAGATGGGAAATGGCTTGATTTATTCAAATTATGAGTTTAAATTTGAGGCAAACATGTGAAGCAACTTCATTGAGGGCTATTAATGCCGACTCAAAGCACCAACAAGCCACATTGATTAAAAAAAAAGATTAAATATTGGCATGTTAGATTTTCGATTTTATAAATTTGTGATGCCATTTAAGTAAATCGATTTTCTTTTTATAAAAGTGGCATTGAATTGAGATAATGAAAATTTTTACCACTAAAATAAGCCTTAGCACAAAATTACGACACTTTTAGTTTTAGCGTACTTTTTTCCCCTTTTTTTTTTATCTTAAATTGGGATGCTCTCTCTTTTGAAAATTTTCTTATGTCCTCGGACGGAGATGATGGACAACCCCGACTCCCACGGGGTGGTATCGTCAACGATTCTGATGAAATTTGGTCGTTTTCTTCTTCTTTTTCACAAGAATTCCATTGTTTGAACGCGTTCCATTATCCGCACATGTAAACTTTGAAGTAACTTTTATTTCAACCGTTTACGTTTTTTTTTTTTTTCAAATTTTACAATTTGCTTTTTGTTTACCATGAATTGTCTGCAACATTCTGAAATATAAATTTTGGTATATGAGATTGCATATAATTTTTACTAATAGTGCTTTAAAATGTCGTATGGGCAAGCGTTAAATAATAAGTCAAGAAAGCTTTACATACTTGTTAGGATAAATATGAGTTACGAACTAAGCATAAGGGGGAGTGTTAAAATAATTAAATATTAAATCATACATTCATTTAACAACTTGAACTTTTAAAACAGTTAACATTAATCTCACAACATCTCAAATCACCTTTAGATTCAAACTACTCTTCCAAAAGTCGTCGCTTCCGGTGGGAAGAAAACCACGGGAATGATACCAAGTAGAAGGAAATGCTTGAAAACTTATCATCTAGGGGATGGCCAAACGACGGTGATAGACTTGAATTGATGTATTCTCTGCATTCGTATGCTTGGAGTAGATGGTCTTTTTGCTGCTTCTTCTTCTTCTTCTTTACCATGATGAGTTTAAATTTTGCTCCATGCACTTTCCTAAGACAAAACAAGCTTCAGTTGGTGTTTTTCCTATTCAAATATTGAGCAATTTTGTAATGACTATTTAATGTTAATGGAAAAAGGGATTCATGCGCAATTTGGTGCTCTCTGTCATTATCTATTGATGCAGCTTCATTGGTTAATTGGTTGACTGATGTTCCTTCAAATTTGATGCTTATTTAACAAAATATGTTGATCTGATCCATTATAAAAGAAAAGAAAAAAGGGGGAGACACCATATTTTCAACATGTTGAAATAGAGAAGTTCCATTCATTTTTGACTTTTGCAACTCCTCTCTTCTGTATACATATGTGAGCAGTGCTTCTTAGGGGATTGAACTTCGAACTTGAGATTCTCCGACCCCACCTCCCAATCCCTTTACCAATAGGACCACCTGCCTTTGATCTAAGAAAGAACTGCATACATTCACACCAGACCACCATTTATTCACTTACACCTTTAAAGTATCTCAATACTACTCCTTTAAGTATCTATTGAAGCCTTAAAACTTCCCACCAACTCTAGCATTACTCCCAACCAGCTGAGCGACACAATACATGCACAGAATAAGATGTCAATTTTTATTTCATCTTCTCTTCTTCAGTAGTGCGAGCCCCTCCTTTAAATGTCTTTCAAAGAGGTCGATTATTATGTCCCTTGCTCAATCATGTGTGCACGGATCAATCCACATGAAAAAAATCGTAGCAACCTAGATCATTGAACTTCCCACAGCTAACGAACCTCCTTCTTGTGTGTGTGTGTGTTTTTTTTTTCCGTTTTTATAATGTGAATAGGTGAATAGAGACCATAGTAACAATTTAGCTTCAAGTCGACCTCATTAGCAATTACAAAACTTGATTTGAGCATATGCCCCATCATTATTATGGTCACCATTCTTCGATCACTTGAGCTAAAATGAGGGTTCGTAATGCCCTCACTTTTTCTCTCCAAATATCGATTCTCTCTCTACAATTGAATTAGAGTTTGCACTCCTCCTGATGAAGAAGAAATTTATTAAACGGCGGCATTTTCAATTCACCGTGGACGACTCAATTAAGCAAACGGCCAAGTAGGAGAGAGAATTCAATAAATAAAGCCACATCATCATTTTATATCCACCATTTTTAAGATGGACCATATTGAAGAACTTAATTGCTTCAACGTTACAAGTTAGGAGACGTGATTGCGTTATCTAAAATTTTATAATTCAATTATATTTTCACGAAAAACTTAAGAATTTTTAATGCAATTATCCCTGAGCTGAACTATCAGGATAACTTTTTAAATACATCTTTTTAGATGTTTGTTGCGGGCAAAGCAACATTTCTGGTCAATGCTTAGAACTTTTGTGCTCGCATCTAACTAGGCAGGTTGGATCTGTTGGAAAATCGTGTGAAAGCATATGAAGACGTGAACGTCCGAAATTGTTCGTACGATTATGCTTGCTTAGGAAATATCCATGTAACTGGCCTAATAATATTAGGCTAATATATTATATATGTTTATTAACATTATTTTCTATCAAAATGATTAATTTGCTAAATTTTGACATGCATTGATATCTGTTCTGAAATTTACGAAATTGCACTAGTGTCGTCAATCAATATCCGATATTTTAAAATTCATGGGTCTCAACAAAGTGAATATGATTTCGGGCACAAAGTCAAACTAGAGATGTGTTTAATTTTGGATAAAATTTTATGGTAAAAGAAAATATTTTAAAAAAAAAATTTTCAGAATAGTGGTTTTTCCTTTTCAAGTTAAGAATGTAATTTTTTTTACTGTAAATAGTTTTCTGTTGAATAGTCATTTCAGTGAACCAAATGTGTGATAATCCAGAAAATTAATTCAAGGAAAATTATTTTACTCAAATAAATATACCTTAAATCATATTTCATGTAGAGTTGATGAAGTATATATGATTGTTAGGAAAATCATATCTTATAATAAATTATTTCAAAAATATTTTCACCTAAACAAATAATATTTTCATAATTCACAAAAATATTTATACATGAATTATCTTTGATAATAAAAATATTTGTCATTAACTAATTATTAATTTTTAGAAAAAAATTTAAACTGTTTATTTTTAGGCTCTTTTTATTTCACAAAAAATGAATGATTTCAAAAATATTTTCTTAAAATTGATTGTTCATATTAGTTTAGAAAATGAACGAACAAAAAAATATTCCTATCTTTTATGAAAATATTTTATCATAAATTATTATAAATTAAAAATTATTTATTTCAAAAGATATAAATAATCATCTAAAACCCATCGGTACGTTACCATTTTCCTTTCTAGTGTGAAACTAATTCGATGGAAAGTAGGCGGTGTTTTCATGGGAACCTACCGCATCCAAAAATCTCAAAAAAGCGACTAGAAAACCATTAAAAGAAAAACAAAACGAAACAAAAAAAAGACAAAAACCTTTGAGAAACCCGGTGTCGGCTTCTCGAGCTGCTCGACGTGGCAGCACCGAGTCAATAAAATAAAACAAAAAAATTTAGCCAAACGTGATTCGTGCAAGAAAATCATTGGCCGGTCGATTTTTTTTTTATTTTTATTTTTCTGGTGCCGTGAAATTTTTAGTCAGTGGTCTCGTCCGAAAGTATAGTCAATGGACACGCAAAAAAATCAAATTGTCATTGACCCAGGACCACGACAATGAAAGCGTCGCGCACACTTAATCATGGTCGTCGCCCTCCTCGGGCGATCATATAAAAATCAGAAAAAAGTACCCCGCCAATACTAATGCTCCACGATATAATCATTGAGAATATTATATCAATTTATTAAGGCATTGTGCAAAAATACGAGTCGATCCAAGATGAATTTTTTTAGTTCTACTCTCTCATTCTAGATGTTAGAAATTACTATACCTGAAATTGTCCTTAACTCATACCACGACAATAAAAGCATCCGGCGTTCTTAATCATGATCGTTGCCCTCCCTGGTCGACCATATAAAAATCAGAAAAAATAGCCAAGCCAATGATTATGCTTTATGATCTAGGCTTATCTTCACATGAGAAGGTGAAATGAGTTATAAAATAATAGGTGGTGGAACTTATGTTGGAAACTAAATGGAGCGCACGAAAGTATTAAAGCTCGTGCCAATTGCACTAATTTATCTTTTGGTCAACATGTTAGAACTTTAATCATCTTCAAGATGGGCATCCTAAAAAATAAATAAATAAAGTTTACATGCAAGAAAAGCATGATTTGGAATGAATCGATGCCAGGGTTTTGAAGAAATGTACACGAAAAATCATGAATATCCATTAGAATTTGTACGTCTGTTATTCATGATTATAAAGTTATGGTGTTGTTAGTAAGTGTTCTAACGCTACTTTTGAGGAGGAGAATTAGTAAGTAAAAAGAAAATATTTCGATGTACATTAAAAAATATTGGAGGTTGAAGATATATTCTTTTTTTAGCAAAATTCGTGAAGTCTTTCTTTATATTTTTGGTGTGGGTGGAATAAAAGAAAATGTGCACTCAAGCTGAGATGTGTAATTAGTGATTTGGTAAGATCGGGTTAATGTATTACGCGGAAGCTTACCCAAGTCCAAGACCTGGCTCATAATCTTATATCTCTATTTGCTTCGCAGAAAGCAAATGTTGTGGAAATATTTTTTTAAAAATTATCAATTTGTATCATTAATAAAAATGAATAGACGATAAATATTTATATCATCCATGAAATTGTCTAGTCATAAATTATTATTGATAATGAAAATATTTTTGACTAATTAATTATTTTAAACAATATAAGTAATTCTTTTTAAAAAATATTTTTTAAATCATTTATTTTCTGTGGAACAGACGTAATAATTTAAATTGTAATTAAGGAATCAAGGAAGACATCCAGACCCTTCCTTGTCCAAACTACTTTTCGCAGAAAACGTAATTAAAAAATTAATTTATTCGCCTTTCACTCCACTTTACCATTTCTTCTTTCCTCATGCATTATTAACTCTTGATTTTCTAAATGTGAACGAATAATTTGACAAAGAACTAATGATGCAAAAGCTTAATTGTTAATTAATTGCAATTAGGACGCTAATGACATGGGATTAAAGATCATTAGACATAAAATAATCCCACAATAGAAAAAAAATGAATTGATATTGAATGATGATTGCAATAGTGGGGACTTGGGATCATGTATCATGCCGCGGCTGCCCACCTACCATTAAGCGAGCATCGCCACCGTAGGTTTGCTACCAAATTTGCTTGAGAATCCAATCGACCGTTGCTTGCCACGTGTGCATGTGTACATGTAGGGGAGATATCTTCCGAGTGGTGTTTTTCAATTAAGTACTGACTCTGACCGACTGATTATAAAGTATCGAGTATTATAAATTTTCTCATTTAAAAAAAAAAAACTTTATAGTAACACCTATTACTAAATGTTTAGTTGAATGGGCAATTATGAATCGCCTAAATAATTTCATGAAGAGTCAATTGAGTTGTTCCATTGAAAAGCTTGCATCTAGCCTTTTGTTGACACAGTTGTCTCAAACAATTATTTATCAACAAAATACTACATGGTCTATAGACCATGTACACCAAGCTCATCCTCGATCGACAATCATGTGGTCCCACCATGATACTCGTATAATTAGTAATTCAAATGATATTGGATCCATGAATATTCTCTGAACGTCGCCTTTGAGTTTCCCTTTGCAATTCATGTTTTGAGAAAGGCAAAGGATCATAGCATTCTAATTTAGTTTACCAAATCTTGTATGACCTCTTCAATATTGTTCATTTGATTACAACCACGTATGACTTGAATTTATAAATCCAGGCACAAGTTTTTAATCCTATTTTAAGAGGTTGCTTGAGGGGGTTATATTCATGCCGAGAATTTGTGTGGAATTGGTCCTTGGAAAGCAACGTTTTCCTCTAAGCAAATCTAGGGTTTAATAAGATATCTTAATACATGTAGCACTCCATAGTCTATTTTGATCCACAGATGAAGGAAGTACTAGGCGACAATTTTCCTTCCTTAAAAACAGAAGCATCTACGATTCTATTCTTTTTTTTTATTTTTTGGTTACCTTCTATTTCAAGTTTGATCCAAAAAGTGAAGATGAAAAGAAATTATAGATTAAGGCACAAAAAAACACATAAATCTACTCTTGAAGTTGTTAACTAACTCAAGCTAATGAATTAACCATTACCAATGATGTATATAGAGAAAGAGCAAATATAAAATAAATAAAAAATACAAAGTGCATATGTAATATAATCAAAGTTGGGTGTAATCCAAGTGGAGAAGCTTAGCGGAAATCCGATATCTTGGTTGAAGAAAACTGCCAACATTGAGTTAAAGTCCCACCGGTTAACATAATTATTGAACTTAACTTTACTTTACTTAAATGAGTTATAAACTAATTAAAATATATTAATTGCTTTATCCATATCAATTTTTCAATGTAAGACTTTTTTCACATAATAAACACGTGCACTTCAACAATCTTGATAGGTTTGATTCCCTCAATTTAAATTGCATTAACTAATCTTAACTTGAATCTCCAAAACCCATCTTCACCCTCGGTTTTTTAATCTAGATTGAACCATAAAAGTTGAAATTGAAACTGCGTTGTCATATCACAAAGTCATAGACCTGGAAAATTGCATTACTCACCAAATTTCTTCTATTGAGATGTTCAACAAACATCAATATATATTAGGATTGGGCCAGCTAGTATCATTTATTGGGAACCCACAATGAAAAGAATGAAAAGTAGGCCAAATTGGATACATTGTTTGGCTTTGACTTGAACTCCCATTTAGTGATATCTTTGGGTGAAGAACAAAACATACCAAGTTATTCTTTGAGCAAATTGTTCATTTAATGTCCATTTGAGGAGCAATTTTATTTTATTTTTTCTTATCTTGCAACTTCGATGTTTTGATTTTATATATATTGAACTATTTCAAACCTTTATGACATACGGGTAATGAATATATAATTATCATATTCATTTTTAGAATGTTCATAGTCTAACATTATAAATTTTGACATGAAAAAAATCAATTGAATTTCCGCTTAACAATCCAACCGGTTCTTATAAATATCCGTTAACAAACCTGATCAACATGAAATGGTCCACTCAAAGATATTGGGAGTACCCTCTCTCAAAAGCTCTAGTCGCTTTCTCTTCTCACTCACCTTAGTTCCATTTTTCTCTTCCACTTCAGGCTCACTCTCATTTGAGGGAGGCTCTCAACTCAAATTTAGATTTTCTCATCCAATCCGATCTGAGAATATTTTATTGCTTTTATCTAGTTTTTCTTCTTCTTCTTTATTTGCTGCTATGCTCTTCTCTACTTATTGTATGTATCTTCTCCTTTCATTGATAAGAACCACTCACTACTATCAATCCTTCAAATCAAGAAATCCCGATAAGATTGGGGACGGTTAGTTCATAGATTATATGGATTTACTCCGATTTTTCAATTTAGATCTAGATCTAGAAACTCTTATTTTCTGGTCTAAATCTAAGTTCAAGAATTTGTTCGACCCATTTTTTGGTGTATCCACAGAGCAATGGTGTCGAGAACTTTGACCCAAGCGTGTAATGCTAATTGGGCAAGCCATCATGACATGGAAATCATAGCTACCTTTCATTCTACTTTTTGACGCAAGACAAATCCATTCTTTTAGAACGAGAGTGTACTTATAATTTGTACTTTATCGTTCTATTTTATTGTTTGACAGAAAGAAAACAAACAAAATGCTCGTGGCATTTTGCAATATAAATTCCAAATAGATACAATAGATCGGTTTTTAAAGAAATATCATGGGCAATCATTAAGTAATTAATCAAGCAAAACTTCAATAATTTCCGAGAAACGGGCAACTAACATTTTCATCACTTTAAGAAATCGAAACTAATTTCACATCGGACATAATCTAATATAACACACGGAGTCACGCCTTGTCACGATTCTTCTCTAAATAAAAAAATAAAATAAAAATAAAAATCCTGTAACTTTTTTCGCGGGGGTAATAAGCCCTCGTTCGTATTTCCGTATTCCGTATTTTCGTATTTCCGCTTCCCCCTTCTTCTTTCTTCCCCCGTCTTCTTCCTCCTCCTCCTCCTCCTCCTTCCCCGGGTCAAAATAAACTAAAATACGAAAAAAAGAAAGAAAAAAAGACGGTCGTCTTTGACCACCACCGTCGCCATCACCATCGCCACCTTCCTCCTCCTCCTCCTCCTCCTTCTTCCCTCCTTCCTTCTCCTCATCCCTGTTCCCTCTCCGTCCCGCTCTCTCCATATTTATACGGCCGTCGTGCTCGCGAGAACGAACCAACCAACTTCAGTTTCCTACTGAAGCTTGAAATGGTCGCCGGTTGATTACCGGTCAGCCCCCCGGTTCCCGTCGCTATGGGGCTCTGCATCTCCACCAGCAAGGTCAGCGGCTCCAGCAGCAACGCCGCCGCCAATCACAACCGCTGCGAGATCGGGCGGCCGCAGGGGGCCGCCGCGACCGCCGCCGCCGCCGCGAATAGGGCGGACGAGAAGAACAAGCAGAAGAAGATCAGGGGCGAGGCGGACGAGGGGGCGAAGAGGAGGAAGAAGTCGAGCGGGGTGATCCCGTGCGGGAAGCGCACCGATTTTGGGTACGCCAAGGACTTTGACCGGAGGTACACGATCGGGAAGCTGTTGGGGCACGGCCAGTTCGGTTACACTTACGTCGCCACCGACAAGGCCAATGGAGATCGAGTCGCCGTCAAGAGAATCGAGAAGAATAAGGTGGTTCACTCTTTTTTTGTTTTTTTTTCATCTCTTTTTGTTGCAATTCGCAATTTGCTGGTTCAGGAGATCAATTTAGGTTGCGAGATTGTCTTGCGGCTAAATTTGGTCTTCAGTTCAGTTCCACATAGAAGGGGAACAAAAAAGGGGAAGGATTTAACGATCTAGCTGATGAACTGCTAGACTAGAGTATTCCAAAAGAAGCCTTTTCATTTTTGGAAAAGGGTTAAATTTTTCATACGATTCAGCTCTTCTGCTTGAGTGAGTCCAACTGAAGCGAGAAAATCGGCACAAGCATCCCGTTGTCCAAAAGGGTGTGGACACAATTGCAATTATTTCTCTCCATGAGCAGGAATTTGTTTTCTCGAGTTCGACTCGTTTAATGGATTCTGGGAAAGCTTGTAAAAGCGTTAAAGGAGTTAAGGTTTGTCGAACTGGGTGGGCTTTAGCCTAAAGCTTTTGCAGTTCAGGATCAGGTCAGATTCAGGGATTCTGCGTCTCGCCTTTTGTCCACTCAGTTGCTTTTCTCTTGTTAACTCTGTGAATTTGGGTTGTGAGGTTCTCCACAACCTTATCTGTTAGGTGTTAAGGATGAGCAAGCTGGATTTTCTGCGAAAATTTCAAAGTATTTGTCATTGACCTGACCGTGAAAACAACAGAAGGGCCCCCATTTTGTGCATTTTTTTGTCCGGTTCTTTATGTTCCTGGCTAATTCAAAGAGAAGAATAATGCTAGAGATACATAGATAAATTTGCAAGATTGGTTTACAAATTGATGTGCAGATTTCTTTTGAGTGTGGAATATGATCCACATGTTTAAATACTAACTTACTGGTCGCCATATTACTTTGAAAGTTATTTTTGTGGAGCTGTTATAGTATGATAAGCATTAGCCTTTGGGAGAATGGCTCGACACCTGCTGTTGCAAGTTCTTCAATAATTGTATGTCGAATGTCCACATGAACTTTAAATTCAACCCATAGGCTCAGTTATGACATGTGGGGTTCCGTGGAAATGAAAATGGGAAAAAAGGGAATGGGAAACAGTGAAGCTTGTTAAGCAAAAAGTAGATCGGTTACAGTAGGCATAGGCAATTAAATTGGCTTCCTTCAATTTCTACCTTATTTAAGTTGAATTTTCTAATTTCTTTAATATTTAGCTATATAATGTACGCATATGCTTCTTTTGCCAAGATGTAGTATCTCTTGTCTTATACAGTATCTTGATCTGGGTAATTCAGTTTGACCCCTTGCTTGCGCATAATTCTTTTATCTTGAACTCTAATTGAGGGAAAGATTTACTAAACATGCTATTTACCAACAGTTACATCAGTAGGCACTATTTAGAATGTAGTGCAGAGCCTCCATGTCAGGATTCAGAAAATTAGAATGGGTAAATGTATTGAACTCCACCTCTTTCTAGCAACAATATCTTCTAAGTGACTCTTAAACCTTTTGTTTTTCTTCTTGTCGTAGTTTAGTGCCTTTATGGTGGCTCAATTAAGCAGAGGTCTCCACATGGAGATAATCTTCTACTGTCGGTGTTATATACATATATATATTTTGTAATGTTTGCATGAAACTCCTTTAAAAATCTATCCTAAAACGGTTGGGTAATCTTACAAACAAATCTTTTTAATGTTGAATGCAGATGGTTCTTCCTATTGCTGTTGAGGATGTAAAGAGAGAAGTCAAGATATTGCAAGCCTTGACAGGGCATGAGAATGTTGTTCAATTTTATAATGCCTTTGAAGATGATTCATATGTCTACATAGTTATGGAGTAAGTTATGCCATTCTTTTTTGAGAGGTTGTCCCCCCCAAGAACTCAGTAAATAGTAGTATTCTTGTAATAATGCTTTTTTCTGCTTTTATTTTCTGTCTGTGTGTAATGACTATATGTTATCTTGATTTATTTATTTACTTGTTATTATTTTTTTTTTCAGGTTATGTGAAGGTGGTGAATTACTAGATCGGATATTGTCCAAGTAAGAATTTTTGTCTTAAATGACTGAAGCTGCCAAACATGTAGTTCTCAAATGCTTGATCAGACTGCTAATTCTTCATGGTTTTCTCTGAGCAGGAAGGACAGCCGTTACACTGAAAAAGATGCAGCAGTTGTTGTACGCCAGATGCTCAAAGTCGCTGCTGAGTGTCATTTACATGGTCTAGTGCACCGTGATATGAAACCAGAGGTAGAGTCATGATGTGTTGAGTTACAATGTGGAGTAATGCTGTTTTGGAAACTCTCTTATTTTCCTCGTTCCCTGCAGAATTTTTTGTTTAAGTCAAAAAAAGTGGACTCTTCTTTGAAAGCCACAGATTTTGGCTTGTCGGACTTCATAAAACCAGGTAATTAGATTTTTTATAAGACAATTTGCATTTTGCTTAGATGACAGTCAGCTTTCTCTGTCCCGATCTTGAGTAATATTTGTGGAAGTATTTCACTTCAGCACCTGCCTCCTCTTATGGACTGTCAGTAGCTATGGTGCTAAATGTGATAATGCAGATACTAAAGTCGACCATTTGATTTTTATAATCAGATCGACATTATTTTCTTTCATTTTCCCTTTTTTGTTTGTGGGGGTATGAAGGATTTTGACTTGCTTTTGCAAACCTGTGCTGATTTTTTTTTTTTAATCAATTGAATGAGAAAATGCCTGAAATTTGATGCCCTTTCATCGAGTGCAGGAAAGAAGTTTCCAGATATTGTTGGTAGCGCCTATTATGTTGCTCCTGAGGTATTGAAACGCAAATCAGGACCAGAATCTGATGTGTGGAGTATTGGTGTGATAACATACATTCTACTGTGCGGGAGGCGTCCCTTCTGGGACAAGACTGAAGATGGTATATTTAAGGAGGTATTACGTTTTTCTATTTGGAGTGGCTTCATTTCAACACTTTCTACTTTTTTTGTTCAACTCTCGTAGGTTACATGGCCCATGCAATTTGACTTTTACCTAGTGTGGAACACTTGAAATCTTTCAAGTTAATCTTCGCTCGAAATAAGTGAAAACAAATGGTCCCTAATAAACAAAGTGAGACTGTTAAGCGAAGTAGTATCAGTTTGCACTTCTATAATTTTGCACTGGTTCAGATGCCCAAAGATCCAACAATCAATATGTAACATGTAATGTTTCCAATCCTAGCAATAAAGGGAGGGAAACATGGGGAGAACCTGTACCTTACATGTCAAATCTTTCCTCGATGATTTTGTTTTTTGCAACGTCTCTTATGCTGCTGTTAAATTCTTTCAGGTCTTGAAGAGCAAACCTGATTTTCGACGCAAACCTTGGCCAAGCATAAGCAATAGTGCCAAAGATTTTGTTAAGAAGCTACTGGTAAAGGATCCTCGGGCTAGACTAACTGCTGCTCAGGCCCTTTGTATGTCTCCATTTCTTCTTAAGCTAACTACTGCAGGGATCATCATTTTCTTGTTCCTATAAAAGTATTCTAATGGGGTTTCTCTTATCCACACTGTCTCTGCTGTTGCAGCACATCCTTGGGTCAGAGAAGGGGGAAGTGCATCTGAAATACCTATTGATATATCTGTTCTGCACAATATGAGGCAATTTGTGAAGTATAATCGTTTCAAACAATTTGCTTTGAGGGTGAGTTGCACATTCTTGAAACTTTTTAGGAGAATGACCTATCCCCTCTTCTTATTTTTAATTTCATTTTGTCTCTTTTATTTAAAAAAAAAAATTTAATTGCCACCTACAGGCTCTGGCCAGCACGCTAGATGAAGAGGAACTGGCTGATCTCAAGGATCAGTTTGATGCTATTGACGTAGATAAAAATGGTTCCATTAGTCTTGAAGAAATGAGACAGGTGGGTTTCGGATTTTGGAACTATCCAGTATTATGCAACTTCCACAAAATATGTCTGTTTTTCCGTTCAGAGAAAAGACAAACTGAGTAAGATGGTTTTCCTGCAGGCCCTTGCTAAAGATCTTCCTTGGAAGTTGAAGGAAACACGTGTGTTGGAGATTCTTCAAGCTGTAAGCCTTTCTCTATCCATTGGATGAATCAGCATAAACTCATTTACTTGGAAGTTGTGTTTTTAACTCTGTTAATCTCTCTGATTGTCCCTCTTTAGGAAATAATAATTCTGCATCTTTCGTCCTCCTTTTTAGTTTAAACATGCACTAAGCTTTTTGTCTTTTCAAATAAAGAAATCTGCAGACTACTATTCTTCATCTGGAGAATTTCTTTGGTTTTTTTCTTTATCTAAATTTTTCCATCCTTCTTGAGCAAATATGACTATATCTAGTCCATATGACTTGCATTGCGTTTTCTGTTTGTCTGCATTGATCTAAGCATATTTCCATCTCCCTCATGCAGATTGATAGCAATACAGATGGGCTAGTTGATTTCCATGAGTTTGTTGCTGCCACTGTACATGTGCATCAATTGGAGGAACACGACTCTGAGAAGTGGCTACTGAGATCGCAGTCTGCTTTTGAAAAATTTGATCTCGATGGAGATGGGTATATTACTCCAGAAGAGCTAAGAATGGTACGTGTTCTTTCTCCCTTTGTGCTGCATGCCCCATCTTTAGTCTCATCTCCTGGCGTTCCACAATCTCACTGGCACCTCCCGGCAAATAATTTACTCTTGAAGATGACATATTGCTTATTTAGGTGCAATAAGAGAATATGGGATCCAACTCAGTGGGAAATTATCGTTCTGTCAACACTATTATTATCACCATCATCACAAATGCCTTTATCTGGATGGATCCCAGCTATTTCAATGAAGCAGGGATTGAATGCATGTTTTGAGCAGTTAAGCATGAGGAACTTCTTGAAAGCCTTTGTCTTAACATGTTATTCAGTCCGCTACAGTAAATGCCACCTATCCGTAATTGAAAGTTCTTTTCTTATTAGCAAGTTAGGTAGCATTTGTCCACGAGGCACTGCGTGCTTGGTTCATCACTGCCAACTGGCTTATCAGAATTAATTTGGCATGAAATCATTCTGGATCCGTATTATCCAAGATAGTGCCATCAGCATAATTTATAACCTGTTTCTTTTTTGGCAGCACACCGGCCTGAAAGGTTCTATCGATCCACTTCTCGAGGAAGCTGATATAGACAAAGATGGGAGGATTAGTTTATCAGAATTCCGCAGGCTACTGAGAACTGCTAGTATGAGCTCAAAAACTGTCACGAGCCCGTCGAATTTACGGAATTCACGTAAGATGTAGTTTAGGAAGATGTACATTCTCTTGTTCAGAGTGTCGGGAATTTTCTTGTTGTTTCCCCCCACAAATCGTAAGCTGTGATCGTGAGTATCGTATCGATGCAAGTACATAAGTTTCCCTCCCATCATGCTCCACTCCTTCATGAAAACGGAGGCGCGTTTTCGTAGACTCTAATTGTAGTGCATTGTAATCTGCCATCGAAGAGGAGAGCTATTAGATTTGATTCTCCGTATCGAGAAATGGTACGTAAACTCCGATCAGAGCTTATGTTTTTGTCATTCAAAGCCATGTTATCCAAATAATTTAAGCAAAGATGTCACTTTTACATCCAAACCGGTTGTAGAATTCACCATCTTGTTTCTTGTATGATCTGGTTCATTTCCCTTTTCTCCTGTTGTTTCTTTTTCTTTGATGTGGCGTTGCTTTACGAGCCACGCAAAGCTACGTATTCTTTAAAACTCTCATGGCATCTGAGGGTTTTAAAACTCATGACCTCAAAGTAACTGAAATTAACGTCTAAATTGATGCGCCATCGTTTCATGATTTGGTTTTTTTCTTTCCAAGTACTCGCTAATAATTCGTCACAAGATATCATATGTCAACCTTACGAATCACTTGTAATTGTTTCGCATCATGAGATTCGATACTACGAACATTTTTGTAATGTGTAAATCTTTAAGGAAAAGTTGGCAGGGTACGACGAAGCCGGGGGCAAGCGGGCTTTGGCCGCTCGCGTGGTGGAGTACTCTCGGACGGATTAGGTCTTTAGGAGTCGTGTCATTACAGGTCACGCGGCCTGTCGTTGCTTTCCTGAACGTATGTGGAGCTCTGCGATTCCTTAATGTAAACACTGGATCATCAGTGGATCCTCCTGTGGTGCGTTTGCCGCGTTGACTTTTCGTATTACGAAAAAAAGGAAATCTGTCTATTTTCAATGCAAATGCCTCTTTCCACCGCCTTCCCCACCGCCGGCCACCAGCCTCCGTCATCTTTTTCTTCTTCCACTCTTCCTCTGCTATTTTAGCGCTCTCTCTGTCTGCGTGTGCTTTAATCTATGGAACCTGCACCTTCATCAAGCTCTTGTTATGGAGATGGATCGTGGCAATGGAAACAACCCCTCTTGAACTTTATACTATGCACGTCACATGCTCAATCTAGCAATCTTGGACAATTGTTTTGATGAACTGTCACTAAATTAGGTCTTGGCTTTTATCACCCATTATTATCGGCACCATGGACAGACATTTGTGATTGAGCAATGTACTTGGTTCCATGTCGATCATGCCTCTTGCTCGATTGAAGAATTGCATGTCAAGAATGAGATCGTAGTCATCGAGCGGGTGTGCGGACTATTTCGAAAGAAGTTGCCTTTCCACCCTCCAATTTAGACATCTACCTACTTCTGGAGTTGTGCCGTGCTTACGCCTACGCCCGTGATGCCTTCTGAATTGGGTCATCAGCGTCAGTTGCTTCGAGCCCACCCCCGTCTCTCACAACTGCAACGCGACTGCAAGGCCACAGACAATGGCAACAGCAATTGGTCACACAAACCGGGCGAGTGAGAAGGTCGCTAATTATGGTTGCACCAAGGACTTCCACCAAAAGGCACGTGACGTGGGAGGCTGCTGGGACGCAGCCAATTGACGTCGGCATCGATAAGGCCAGTGGAGAATGGGTTGCCATCAAGCGACTTTACAAGAACAAGGTCACAAGCGCAGGGCATGATCATATGCATCTGCACGAGTCCGAATGCCGAATGTAAGTACACATATATATGGCAAACAGTTAGCTTTTAGTAATCATGTCATTGCCACTAGATTGCAGGCTTATCGTACCGCAGTTCAATAGAATAAATCTCCTTCTCGGATATTTCGTCTAAGGATTTCCTAGTTACGAGTTTAAGCTATTTGGCGGGTGAGGGGCCGTTTAGATACGCGCATCTGGACACTGGCCTTCCTGTTGCATTTCTTTCCATGCCTCTATGGTGTCTCCATCAGGCAGAGAGACCTTCTGGTTTATCTGACTGCTCAGTTTTGGCGGTGTTCCGTTTCCTGATAGTTACACGAGATTCTTCTAAGATTATGTCGTGAAAAACGTGGTTAGCATTGCGAATGTATCTTTTGAATTTCTGGACGCAAACTCCGCTCACGATGCAGACAAAGAGATCTGAGATCATGCAAGCCTTGACAGGGCTTGAGAATGTCGTTCAGTTTTATAACGCATCTGAAGATGATTCTTGTGTGTACGTAGCTATGGAGCCAGTTGTCCCACTCTTTCATCTTCTTTTTTATCGTCTTTTAGTCAAGCAGTGCATGATGACATTGAGTCGTCTCGAAACGCTTCTTTTCAGGTTATGCGAGGGCGGCAATTTACACGATCAGCTACTGGCTAAGTAAAAGCCTCAAGAACTCCTGCAACGCACGCATGCTGCAGAAAGTGCAGAGATAGTCAAACCGATTTCTGCTGTTTGTGAATTACTAACCTCCCATTTTGGCTCTCATAGCTCTCAAATTAGCGTGCATCCTCTTGCTTGGCTGTTCTTGCTGATAAGGAACAACAGACTCGAACCTGGCATGATTATGAAGGAGCACAGGCAGCTTATTTTGACCCGGACAAAGCAGAGAGAAAACATGCCGACTCGCGTCATATCGAAATGAGTCATGCCCGGATGAGTACTTCACCGTGTCTAGCAACCCCCTGTAATAATTTATGCGCATAGAGACGCATGTGCGTTACAGAATTGATTTGACTTCGGTAGAGCTGACATCATGAATCGACGCCAAGTTGAAAGAGAGGCAAGAGTCTGCAAATACACGGCTTCCGTGCGATGTGCAAAACTGGCTCTGGTTCAATGGTTACGTACCATTTGAGTGATCATACAAGAATCTGATGTAGTTTACTGCTATCATCCAGATTGTTAATTTACCAAGTTGCAAATCCAGAGAGGCCTCTTCCACGCATCGAGAGCTCAGATCGACCCGGATGCGACGTGAAGATGCACATAACCGATGATGCGGACAACAACAAATTCCCTGAGAGAACCCGTTGCCCGATTGGTCGCTATTCTCACAGCGTAGATGCACGCGGGTTTGCACTTTCCAATCGGTTGATCATGTAAGAATTATTATGGTCCATGTGATATTATTTATTAATGGTTTAATAATTATTTAAATGTTATAAAATAAATATTGGTCAGGAGAAGTTATGACTTTAATAAAATGAAATTGTACAATCTTCATAGAGAAGTTATTACTCTTTCGATCTTTCGAAGAGGTGCGACTTTTATAAAAGTTAAAATGTGTTTTGATGGAAGGCATTTGTTGATATAATGTATAAATAAAGTCGGGTCCTTTCTCCACTCACATATAATATAGAAAAGAAGTTGTATTCCATTCTCCATTGATAGAATACATTAAAAAAATAAAGGTGGGTTAGGGAAGAAAAATTGGATTTCTACGCTTCTTTAGTTTTCCATGACAATTATCTTCAAATATAATGCTATGAAAAATGTATATCTCCATCCATTTTATTGTGAAAATGATGAAAATCAAATATCACCGATTTAAGAATTTTTCGTATTAAATAATTATATTATCACTATCAGATCATACCGATGTATGGAGACCAAATCAAAGTAACCGCTAAGTCGGAGTCTTGAACGGTTCAAGCACGTGCTCATAAAAAAAAGCACCGAAGCAAACTCTTCGTTATCGATCCATATATCTAAAGCTTAGTAATACCGTCAAGTCACCGTCCCGTTCCGGCGAAAGCGACGACCATACGTACATGTCGGACGGGCAATTCATAAGATAAACCGATTTCGAGGATGGTCGTACGAAACTCCCGATGACGACTGAGACAGTCATCCCGGAAGGAAAGAAGGAAAGGGAAGGGAGGGATCACGGCCGAGTCCAACGGGGATTAAACGTCGCCATCGAGTGATGGTTAACGTGACGAATCGAGCAGAGGGAAGGCACGCGAACGCAGCCCCACTTGGGAGACACCAAGTTGCCGTCGTCGTCGTCTCTTCGGTGCGCTCTGGGGACCGACACCATCATCGTCATCGTCGTCATCGTCGCAGAGCCACTGGTCTGATCTTCAACTCCACGGCACGAGAAAACTTCGTCCCTTACGATGGCGACGGGAGATGGGGAGACGACCCGTTTGAACCGTTCAGCGGATCTCTCTTCGTACGCAGTGGGGAGATCTCTCTTTGCGAGGAGCGAGTCAAAGCCGGGGGCTTTATCGAGAGCTTTGGCGAGAACTGAGCTTTCGCTTGTGCAGGAGTTTTTCCATCTCGGCATGTGCGCAGGGATTGAAAAACAGGGCTGTCCTTGCCCGCTTACGTCATAAAGGCTTTTCCTAATGGGCAATGTCGGCAGGTCGCTAAATTTCTCCACACGTGCATCGTCCTATATATTATATGAGTATCGGGTTGGGTTCAATCCAAGAGGCTGGACCGACCGGTTTAAGGCCAATTTTAGGAAGAATTGGTTCGGCTGCCGGTTTCAGGATCAAAACCACCAATTCTGCTCAAGAATGAGTCTAAATCGATAATAAATAAAAAATTATGCTTTTACATCCGGTTAGAATCGAATTATGGTTTTCAATGCCAAAATAATCACTTGACCCATGTAAATTTTTGTAGCAAAATGGTGGGATTTTATATTATATTTAAAAAATTGATATTTTTAATGCAAAATGAAAAAGAAAAAGTGGTTGATTCCAAATTTTTAAAATCGTTTGAATTAAGGAGTCACGGAATTTGTTCCCAATTATAGATTAGGAATACTCACCTAAGAACCAATCATTCGACGTGGTCCTACATGGGAACCGGTGCAATAGTGCAAAAGGGTTTTTTCGTTTTCTTTCCCAATCAACAATTTCAGTAAAGTCCATCATATATAATAAAGGCATTTTTTGTGAGAAGCAATGTCGGTAAATTACTTGGAAACTGGACGGCCAATTTCTCCACACGGGCCATAACGCACTCTCTTTTTCCACTTAATTGCTTCGCAGGCCATTGACTTTTTGTGAAGTTCTTGTCGTAGGCTCGGCTTTCGTTCCGCAAGAATTAATAATTTAAGAAACATTTTCTTGAAAGAAAGGATAACGGAAAATAATTTCAATATTAATAAAAATATTGAGGCGTGAATTATTGTTGAAAGAAAAACTATATTTGTTCAACTGTCATTATTTTTCCATGAAATCGACAACTGAGCACGGCGAGAAAGTAGCGAACTTTATTTGACTTTTATTTCCTAATAAGACCGTACCGTCGACTTCCCGCAACATAAAATTACAATGTTCAACCCTTCAAAATTTCGGTGGACCATTGCGTGTTTACTAGCCAAATGAGGATAAGGGTCAATATCTATACCATCTTAGATTTTTAGGCAAATATTTTTTTCTTGATCCACCATCAATTTCGCCTATATATATTTTTTGGCACTAATGTTGAGCAAGCATTGTATTTTCTAGATATATATACACACAATTCATGAACTTTGGTTGAACATGCAACTTGTTCTCAAAACTTTAAAATTTGTTCAATTTAATTCATAAACTTTTGGTACATATTTAATATGTATAAAAATATTCAATGTAGTTCATGATATCAAATTAATAAAAAGATTATATTGAAAAATTAAAAATTTCAAAAATCTCATTACATATTAAGCTAAAATTCATGGATTATATTGAACAAATTAAAAATTGAGGGATTAAGTTTCATATTAGATCAAAGTTCGAGAATTGTTAGTGCCATTTTTCTTATATATTATACACCTATCAATCAACATCATATCCATCTACTATTCGTTTTTTTCGTCCTCTTCCTTCTTTTGGTTGGTTTTGGGGTCCCATTGAGGATCGCATCTCGATCGCCCTTTTCTTTCCACGGCTGGCCATGTGACCAGTGATTGATTAGCCTAAAACCATAATCTGATTATTCCTCCTAATCGAGTTTGTAGGGTCTTCGGAGCATAATTAACAATCATACCATTCCTCGGACAACTGGTAGTTAACATACCGGTAATCATTGGGGTCGCGAAAATGCCCTATGCCTCGAGCACGACACGTGTCTTTGCATCTTGATGAGCCGGACCGAATACAAAATTCTTCTTCACATGAGATGCAAACGTGGGCCGAGGCCAACAAATTCTGCCCAATTTCGCACATAAGATTTGTTGGAGAGTTAGATATCTCGAGTCCGATAAATCAAATGCCAAAAATCAAGGTTGTAGATGATGGTTTTTCGTCCGTACTATAGGATATCTAAGGTTTTTTTTTTTTTTTTGGTGTGTGTGGATGTTGGGGAGGGACAAAGTCCAATCAAAGTGATTGTGGTCCCTCTAGAAATAGAAATTAGCCACTCCCATGCCCGTGGAATTTGGATGTGTAGATTGGCGTAGACCACCAAATGTCCCCTCCCCACCATTATTCTCGTCCCAACTTGCATCACAAGAGACTCGATTTTCGACTGAATATCTCCCGTCCGAGGACCACGGATCAATAGGCTAGATCATTGAATGGATAAGAATTTGAGACTCTTGATTTTATTTTATTTTTGCTTGTTTTATATCCTCTTGACTCATTACAAACCCGAAAAGGCGAAATCGCTCGAGGATGGTCCTAAAATGGTAGGTATCACCTTAGATTCAAGATGGCAAGATTGTGAGAGAGCTTAAGAGAATAAATCATTACTCAAGGATGACAGATCAATAGACTAGACCATTGAATGAATAAAATTTCGCCATCACTCTTAACTTTTTTTTTTGTTTTTTTTTGCCCTTTTGACTCATTACAAACTTGAAAAGACGAAACTCCTCGAATTTCACAAGCAATCTCCAACGGACATTGTCTAGAAGGTCCTAAAATGGTAGGTATATAACCATAGGTCCGAGATGGCGGGGGTTTGCCAGAGAGCGCTTAGGAGAACAAGCCATGTACCATCTAAATTGCCATTTTCGGACAACGTAGTTCAAAGGACCTTCATCATTCACATAATGCAACGCAATATTTTATTATGGAACTAATTAACACAATATCCCATCTTGGCAAAGAATTAAAATAGGAAAAAAAAAAAGATCTAATGAAACTTGCCTATTATTTCCAATCCGAGAAAATATTATTTAACAATTTGAAGTTTCCAATCATGGGAAAGCCGAAGCCCCGGATTCAGAATCTCATGTCCTTTCTCTGGTCACCGTGCTCCCGCTGATGGTTACTATATTTTAGCTCTTCATTCTCGTGTGATTACAGTAAGCTGTTTTTAATTGGAAAATTGTGGGTTGAACCCAAATAATAATAAAAAATATATGAAGTCCTAAATTCTCCGTGAGATTAGAGTATAAAATAAAGTGAAAAAAAAGATAATAGGCCCATCTAATTCGATTTTTTTAATAGAAAAAACTATTCAAAAAGTTCTAAACCAATTCTACCAATTCAGTCCAAAATTTAATTATAACCCTATTGACGATTTTCCCATATAACCCATCTAGCCTATTTAGGCCATAAATCATTTAAGTGTTGATTATCTTATGTGATATAGCTGGCAATGACATACAATAAATTGATGACTTTCTTTGACACTTTTCCTTTTTTTGGGGGAAAGGGGAGACGGGGTATGCGTATAGTCAACTCTAAATTCCTGATCGGAAGAAAAAATCAACGAGGAACTTAACTTTTGATATCTTTACTGAAAATGAATCCAACAAGCGATTGATTGATATCTTTATTGAGAATGAATCCGACAAGCGATCAAAAGTGAAGGGGGGAATACGCACCACATTCTTTTAGCTTTTTCCCTTGATAGGAGGAAGGCATGCATTGTCAATGAGACGAAAGATTATCCTTGCGAGAGGGTATCGGTGTGATGAGTGCCGAATGGCGATTCCACTTCACAGAAAAAGATTGGATTCCCATTGGAATGAAAGGGAGAGGATAGGTCCTTTCCTTTAGCCACAACCATTCCCCTTCTCGGCTGCTTTTAACGGAAGTACCAACGTGAAGGCGTGGTTTTTGTACATCGATGCAAGACTTCTAACTTAAACATGCATTCTTTTCGAAGAAAAAGTTAAAAAAATCCCCAATTATGCCGATTGTGGCTTGTTTACTACTAAAAAAATTTTGTGACATAAAAAATCATGAATTTATATCCTCATGACATAATTATCCTAAATTTGTATAAATATAATATATTTATCCTAAACTTTTTTAATAACACGAAAATTCCTAAATTTTAAGTAAATATGTTACATGAGTACAATTTTAAGATTTTTAGCATCAATTTGAGATAAATGTGTTGTATGGATATAAATTTGAAATTTTTTATATCACAAAAAAAGTTTGAGGTAAATACACCATACAGTATAAAATTATTTTATTAAAAAGGTAGGGGTAAATTAATTTAAGATTCATTGAATCAACTTGGGGCACCAAATTGGTTTATCCGGCGACATCAATAGCGTGGAAAATCCCGAATCGGGCGATGGGGGAGGGAGTCACCGCCACCTCACATTTCCTCCGCATTCTTTGACGATTCGCACCACCACTCCTCCGACTCTGTCGGATTTGGATTTTTGATATAAACCCATAATTTTGCTGACTCACCCGACATGTGGATAGGCATTTCATTTTCCGCCCCCCGCAAAAATCCGAAATTAATAATACGACCCCGAGTGACGGAGAGAAAAAGAAATGGAATTGGCTCGAGAGCCGGGGGGCTCGATGCGATTTGACTGTTTCCTTGGGGATCCAATCGAAATTTCTTTTTTTGCAATCACGCCCCTGATGAAATACACGCCGTTCCCCGATTTCCACGGGGTCCCGGGTTGGGCAAAAACGCGGCGTTTTTGGGTTGTCTCCGCCCGGTCGTTATAAGGACGGAGTAGAGCCCATGTCAGACCGCGCCATAGTAGAATCGCCGCACCGTACAATGCTCTCGCTCTCCCCTCCGCCGCCCCTCCTCCGCCCCTCCGCCGCCCCCGCCCCGCCGCGTGCCGCCGCCGCCGTCTCCCTCAGCCCTCGCGCCTCCGCCGCGGCCACCGCGTTCACCTCCCCCGACGCCAGCCCCCGCGCTTCGCCGCCGCCGTCGCCGCACCGCCTCCTCCGCCGCAGCGGGATGCCGCCGGCGTGCTCGTCCCTCTACGAGGTCCTCGGCATCCCCGTGGCCGCCACGTGCCAGGAGATCAAGGTGGCGTACCGGCGCCTGGCCCGGTCGTGCCACCCCGACGCGGCGATCGACCGGAAGGACGCGTCGGCCGACGAGTTCATGAGGATCCACGCCGCCTACTCCACGCTGTCGGACCCCGAGAAGCGTGCCGTCTACGACAGCAACCTGTTCAGGAGGAGGAGCAGGCCGTTGACCACCGTCGCGTCGAGGGGCGGAGGGGGCGGCGAGGGCTACAGGGGGAAGAACTGGGAGACGGATCAGTGCTGGTAGGGCGCCCGAGCTGACTCACTGATTCGCGATTTCCTCGAGTTTGGGACTGATTTTTTAGGGTTGTAGCTGTACATATACATACAGACATATATATAAAAACTGCCGAGTGGAGCTTTTGTTCCATAGTGTAAATACTAAGCAGAGCGGTTATGGAGGAAGTGAAGAAAAGTATGGAAGTGCTTGATTTTGGTAAAGCACCATCTAATCTGAGTCTGGGTATTGTAACCAATTTGAGCTTGCAGATCGAATTTTTTTCTGGGATTTTGTTTCTCTTTCATCATCTTCTCCTTGATCATCTTCTTCTTCTTGCCTTACTGTCAAAGAAAGTTCTTCCCAAATGAGAGGTCTAGAATTGTTTGACACGATTATGGTTGAATTGCATATCCACGAGATGGGTCAATGAAGTCAATGAAATTTCATGGGTGTTAAAGCTTGGAAAAAGTAGCGATGGTGGTGGAAGATTGAATTTGGCCAAACCCCATATATTTTCTGCTTCTGTTGCAATCAGAGCTTCGCAAGCATCCAACTTTCTTTTGGGCCTTTCCTCACGGAACTTCTGAAAGCCATACAAAATGAATGGGTGGATATCTTTGGCTGGCTTTTGATGATTCCTTTTTTCTGCGAGGACACTACCTTTTTTTTTTTTCCTCTAATTTTCTTTCTCATGGGAAGCAGAAAATCGTAGAAGATTCGACGGTCCAACCCAAAATCTCAAGTACCAATTTCCGAACATCTATAGATAAAAATAATATCGGATCGTCCTGGTGGTCCACGCAATACAATCGGAGTTTGCCATTAGAAGAAGTGGATGGGTTCGGTTTCGACACCGTCGTGACTCTTTCCATGGGAAATTTCTTGTAAAGGCGCATAAGCTATAATTGGAACGACCCTGCAATTTTAGCAGATTGCAGCATCGAATTCGGGAATGATTAATCTTGACACTGGAGCTGATCCATGACGAATGAAAAATAAATAAAAAAAACGCCGCTGCTCGCGACTTGCGCGTGTGCGCCCCTCATCCGCATTCCAGATTCGCATACAGACGTTGAGAACGGAGATCAGACCCAGAATGAAAAGAGTCCCACGGGACAAGAACACCTCCGACCGACCATCCCTTTTAGGTTCTTGTCTTTGTGGACCAATCCACAGAGAAAGATCCAAGCACGTCAAACGAAAACCCAATCAAGATCTTGCGGATTTTTATGCCACTCTGTTTTCATTTCATTTTTTTTTTTTTTTGCACGGCAGCTACGAGCACTCATCAAAGATTCGTCGTATCGATCTTGTAGACTAATCTCGATGAGAGATAGAAGATCCACATCGTTGTCTGGATAATCTGGGCCACTCGAGACAAGCTTGTGACGGTGAGAAGTACAAATGGTAACCCCAGAAGCCGGCGGATTACATTATGCGAACAGCCTACGGTGTCCTAGGGAATTGATTTTGCTGTTCCTAGGCAAAAGGGCAGTACTAGGAGACGCGGATTATAGTGGTGCCATTCCCTGTCGTAATGTACCGTGTGCAATCTCGGCCTTTCGTCAAGCAGGCTGACAGGCAGAGCTCCACATACTCACGACAGAGGTGGACCTGGTGTTTGGGCTACAGGCTACGTCCCCACAAAAGTTCCTTTCTTTACCTATCTTTTTGTTAGGCCAGCAATAACCACATACGCAGGGTCTGAAAACCCCCTTGTTATAGAACTCTAATCATGATTTGACCGTGAACGATACATTGAAGTCTGGCAACGCTAGCAGGAAAAGTTAAGGTGATCATCAGGTACAATAATCGCATTAGGTGTCGGCAACAGCACTGACTTCACGTTGCATCTCCTGAACCACCCAACTACTCTCGCAAGGTTGTGACATTACAGAGTTTTAACTGTGCTATGTTGCTAGGGAATGATGCTCGAGAGCTGCCTTTGACTTGAGTGAACCGATGTGGCAAGTATGTAACGAGCAAGGGGAGGAAGATCAGAGGAATTACGAAAGCGACCGGTAAAGCCAAATGTGCCCAAAGTTCCCATCTTTCCAGACGATGAGCGGAAAAGTGAGGCGGATCTGAGAACTCAACTGGAGCTCCAGCCTAGAACGAGGCTAGTAGCTGTTTTGGTGATTCATAAAGCAGCAGCAAATTGCCCAAATAAATCTGAAGTGTTAACGGCTTAGCTAGCTTTGATCTATGCTTGCAAAAGGTGATCATTGAGTCTCCATGTCGAACTTCTGTCCAAACTTCACGTGACTTGCCATTTGATGGTGACGGCGGAGCAGTTGGTCGAAGGATGGTCAATTGCCATTGAGAACCAACAAATGTTGGAGATGCACCATCTGTGTGATCACTAGGCAAGTTGCAATCTTGACACTTCAGAGCAATAAGCGCTATCAACAACAGGTGTTATCTAAAAGAGGTTAAGCCTCAACTATGAAGTGACTGACTGACTATAGGATAATCTCTCAGCATAAGGAAACTGAATTCTGCTCGAAAACGGGTTATTCAGTTGTAAGGGCACTTCACCGTGACATTCGAAAACAGGTTATTCAGTTGGAATGATGCATAGGCCACAAGTGAATCGCTAATGGCAGGTACTCTCGGATTGCTCACCACGGCTGCATCATCCAGATAACCACAAACTTCCATACAGCGCCGTCGCCTTATCGCTGAATGGGAGAAGATCTTGTCAAATGCGGGTTCCTCAGAAAAAACCATTGGACTCTCGGAACAGTTCATCTAAGGCGAAAGATGAGCCTGATTGATTCTAATTCCAGACGAAAGTCCTGGGATCGTCTTTAGTTCATCTCCCAATTTGACAGGACTTCATCAATCAGCGGTTAAGTCCAGGGTGAAACCGATTCAAAAGCAGTTTCAAGCAAGGACCCATAATCTTCTCCACCAGCCAAGACGATCATCACAGTTGCAACGATTTTGAAGTCGATACTAGGTGAAAAACCACGTCGCACAGCTGATTAAGCAGTTGCTCGGGGCGAGAGGTTTTCCCCCATCTGAACTCGGGCAAATGATTGGCAAAGCGCCTCTTTCGCACCTTTGCACGATCAAAGATAATGGTCCCCTGAAAGACACTAGCCCCGACTCTGCGAAACCGCTGTTGATTTTAGGATACATCGGTCCTCAAAACTCTCTCCCCCTCAAAACAATGAACTCGCACTCCTATCATATCATATAAGCGAGAAATAACATCAAAACTAAGCAAAAGCTCGGCAAACTTAAAAGCTAACAAAAATGATTACTCAAACCTAAATGCAATGCGAAACTCGATCGCAAAATCCTAAAATCTTGCTCTAACGGCTCCGTAACGTCATAATCTATCATTCTCATGAAATCTCATAATAAAAAAAATTGGACTTTATGGTTCGATTTTCATGAAACTTTGAATACACGATCTAATTTCGAAAACCACTCTAATTTAGCGAACGACGGGCGTAAGTACTTATCCGGCGTTGCGCCACGGAATTAAATCGGCTTGGCGAGGCTCCCTTTCTCCTTCCCTTCTTTCTGTTTGCCGTGCGAGCTCTCGGTTAAAAAGAAGAGCCGAGCTCCCATTTTCCTTCTCCTTTTGTCCACCCCCTCTTCTTTTTCATTTGTTTTTCTTTCGCTCGTGGACCCCACCTTCGTTTGACCTGGTCAAATAGAAGGCAATGTTACAGCTAGAGCTCGGACACGAGACATTGACCACCTCTCATGTGCCCGTGGCAAATAAGAAGGGCCACAAGCCTATGACACGTGTCCACTCTTGTCCTCTCCTCTCCGATCCTATCTCTCTTCCCCTGCACTCTCTCTCTTGGCCGATTCTCTCCCTCCCCACCGCCCCCTCTTCGCACTGAGCCCTCGTCCGACCGATGAACTTAGCATGGTGGAATCAACCTTTCTAGGCGGAAGCGGAGGCTGCACAATGGCTCTTCGGATGAGGGCTCGGTTGTGATTCGGAGGGGGAGAGAGGAAGCAGCTATTCGGTGATAGGTCGGTTGGACGAGGGCACGGTGGCTCGTCCGACGAATCATTGTGCGGCCTCTACCTCTGCCCTCACCTCCGCCTCGAAAGGTTCCCCTATCGTCGCTTGTTGGTCGGGCACGGTGATTCGTCAATCAGACAATGACACGGCGGCTCGTTCGACGAACCACCGCATGGCCTCCACCTCCGCCTTGACTTTGCCGTCGCGAAGTTCATCGGTCCGATGATTCGTCGATCAGACAAGGAGGTGGCAAAGAGGGAGAGAGTTGGGTGAGAGAGTGTGTGTGCAGGGGAGGAGGGAGGAGAGTGTGTAAAGAGGAGCAGAGGAGAGGGGAGAGAAGAGTTGACTTGTGGGACTTGTGGGCCCACAGAGGACACATATCGTAGATTTGTGGCCTTTCTTGTTTGCCACACTGGTACACGAGAGGTAACCAATGTTTTCTCGACTCTCTCCTTTCCTATGCGGAGAAAATATTATGTGGTGCTAGCATGGCAAACCGGAAGGGTTTCTAGAGCCGTCACGTGTGCCGCGGGCCCACCTGTTTTCTCTCCCCTTTCTCTCTCCTCCGTCTGCATGCTCTCTCCTCTACAAGTCTCCTCTCTCCTCTCTCTTCCCCTGCGCGCTCTCTCTGTCACCTCTTCCTCTTTGTCATCCCCTCGTCCAATAGATGAATCACCGGACCAATGAACTTTGCAACGGCAGAGTCGAAGTGGAGGCGGAGGCCACGCTGTGGTTTGTCGGACGAGCACCTTGTCCTCGTCTGACTCTCGTTCAACTAATGAACCGCGCTTGACCGATGAGCTACGGCAGGGAGCCTTTCAAGGTTGAGGCCGAGGCTGCGTGGTGGTTCGTCGAATGAGCCACCGTGCCCTCGCTTGACCAACCTGTAGCTGAATCACTGCTTCCTCTCGATTGTGCCCTCTCTCTTCCTCCGAGTCACGACCGAGCCCTTGTTCGACGAGCCACCGCACGGCCTCCGCTTCCGCCTTGCAAGGTCACCTCCGCCGTGTGAAGTTCCTTGGTCGGACGAGGGCTTCGTGTGGAGAGAGGGGGCGGCGAAGAGGAAGAGAGTCGAGCATGAGAGAGTGTGTAGGGGAAGAGAGAGGAGAGAGAAAGCTTGTAGGGGAGACAGGAGGAGAGAGAGAGCACAGAGGGAGGAGATAGAGGAGTCTAATATGTGGGGCTATCCAGGACACATGTCACAAGTTTGTGATCTTTTTGATTTACCACACTGGCGCACGAGCTGTATCTAATATTTTCTTGATTTTGGTGGTCTTTGGGAAACGAATGAGGGGACTGCTCTGGATGACGAGAGAAAAACAGAAAGGGTGACCCGAAACCGGACCGAGAAAACCCAAATGCGAAAAAGGAAAACGACAGGGGGCAAATGAGAGCCTAACCATCTCTTTCCCTCCACCTCCGCCTCTGTCTCTCCCGCGTTTGTCTGGCGACGTGCTCGACATACTTGACAGCTCAGAGTGCGTCACGGGCAGACATCCGGCGATCCAGGGCCTCGATTCCGTCGACATAATATGGCTGAGGGTTAGAGGGGTTAGTTTGGCCGGTTGAATCACCTTTCATGGACGTTTATAGGCTAGGATTACCATATCGCCTTGAGTCGGAAGTGATGCAAGCGGTCGCCAGGTCGTTGGGGTTGGAGGCGTTAGAGCCCTGGTATATCTTAGACCTCCCCCTTTCTTTACCCTACTCAAGTAATGACCGGATCGACGATGGGTGGAGCGATGACGGCGTAGGTCCTGACCGAGAGGAGGAGGAGGACAGTGACGTCTCTTCAGGAAGTGATGAAGGCGGGCTTGACGATGATAGCGGGAGCATTGAAGAGAGTTCGACTGGTGCAACCCCCGGGCCAAGTACAGGAATCGCTGATGAGACCAATGACTCTTAAGACTTCGTTGGATATGTTATAGGGCAATGGCTGAGGTAATTTGCAAATTTTTAGGTTTTTGACTTGCACAAAAGGGATATCTTGCTCATTGGGGGCACTCCTAGTCACTGAGCTTAGCTTTACTTTTGTAGAGATCAGCAAATTAATGGCTTTCTTGATATTTCATTTTCATGGTAATAAGAATATAGATTTTTTTCCCATCCCATTTTGCTAAAATCAGTATACCTTTTTCTTTTTTTGAATCTTGACTGCTACAGAATCCTTATGCCCTCAAATCCGTATCAGATTTTGTATCAGGCTTTCGTTCAGCTGAGGACCTTTAATAGTTTTGTTTCTCCAGGGTACTTTTCTCAATTTCCAATCGGAGATGGCTTAGTATTACTATTTGGTTCCAGATACATTGATCATTTAGGTCGTAATGTTTACCTTAGTTTATGATGCAGGGAGCGAGATGTCAATTTGGATAGCCTGGAAACAATCTTTGAGAACTTTAATCTTAAAGATGTCTTGATGACTGATCCATCATTCATTGCTCTACTAACCCAAAAAACGAACATCGTGCACGATGAACTTTCGCGTATGCTAGAGATGAATCCCCAATTGAGGGAGGAGTCCTGTCATCCTTAATTTGCATCATTGCCATTTTCATTCTGCTGTGCAGCCGCTTTTAGTTGACTACTTTTCATTTTTTCTGCATCACTCAAATCTAACGAGTGTTAGAGGTGGCCCAAAAGCCATTGAACTTAGCTTGAATATCTCTGCTGCTGGTGAGACTCTAGGTAATGAACAAGAAATGTGTAGGATCTTTGGCAATTGACAATAGAAGCCGGAGAAAGAGGTTGACCATGTGATAACCTAAATGCCTCCGGCAATTGTGGTATTCCGATGGAGGATTATCCTTGTCATGGTTACGATGACTATAAGTTTGTTCCCTGCCTAAGAACATACAAAAATCAATAATCCCAAGTGCAATTCTTGCTATATGTACACCAAATAGGATTTCATAATGAAGATGATGAGGTTTTTGCATGGGACACTAGCTATGAACCTCGGAGAATATTATCCTCGCTGTCCAATTATAGAGATTGCCCCAGTGCCATTGCAATGCTTATGAACTCGGGAAGTTGGTCCTGTCCATCTCAGCATCGTTCGCTTAATGGTTTTCTTTGAGTATCTTGGAGGGTCAATTATTAATTGCTTTTAATTACCGGCAGCTCGGAGGAATTGAATTGAAGGAGTATTACGGTCCCATTTGTTGGAGTTCGATGAAGAGGCTGCACTTTCTTTGTTGCCTCAGCGACGGACTACTATCGAAAGCATCGGCCCCCAATCAACAAGATCGACTGAAAGTACTGCTTTGGAAAGAATTGGGGAGCAAGGAGCCACCGGTTTTTGATGGGGAGTGGATCGACAAAATGGATCCTATATAATTAGGGCTGCCATAGACAATGGTCGGCATTATTCGTAGGATTATAAATCTGATATTGGATTGTAGCGCTTTGTGAGAAATAAGTGGCACCACCGCCTGGAACTTCCGGCAGAATTTAAGGTACTCTTTCTATGGAATTGTGATGATTTTTGTAGCGGAATGCATGCAAGGCTTCTTTAGAAGTGAGAACCTTTTCAGGAGTACTTTGGAAGTGATGCGCTTTGACCCTCTGGGCACTTTCCATGATTCCTTCTTCAATCCAGTCGGTTGTGCATTCCACTCTGTCTTTTGTTGTATATACTCGACTCTGTTTTATAGTGTATAAATGTATTGTTTTAGATTTATAGTATGGCTGCAATACTGAATTGTTTTGTATGTATAGTGTGTTGTTCTTGATGTTGTATAAAAATAAATTATTATACTTCAGTTCAGTTCAATTTATTTTTTTATTTTTAAATTGCAATCCATGAATTTTATTTCTTTGTGTATTATTTCAAAAATGTAATCATGAGACCACCAAAAAAGAAGGGGGGCGGGTGGTCAACCCTAGTAGTGACTTTCTTCAGCGAAAGTACTTTTCAATTCTAGCCAGTTTTAATAACTTCTCCGCTTATCTAGTAATTTTTTTATATGGAATTCTCAACAACTAATGTTGCACGGGACAAAATTTTTGTTTATTTATTTTTATGTTTGATAGGTTTGGAATAAAAATCAATTTAATATCTGTAAATTTATTTTTCTTTTTCGAAATAGATTTATACTCTAGTAATATATTTGGAACAAAAATCAAAAGTTAAAATTTTTATTTTCAATTTTTGAAATAAAAATGAAAAATAAAAACTCTTTACTTATTACTCACTCTTATCACTACTGCTCACCCACTTGCCCCCATTGTTGGTCATATATCGTTGGTCACCGTCGCTCATTGACTACCACCGCCACTGCTCGCCCCTATCGTTAGCCGCTGGTCATTTCTTGCCACCACTTCGAAATGAAATATTTTATATTATTATTAAACAAATTTCTATTTTGAGAACATAAATTTTATATTGTTATCAAATGACTATTTTATCTTGGAAGCTCATCTAATGAATATAAATAGAAAAATCAATTAGAACTTGAATTCTAGGACATAAATTTTGTCATGCAATCCTAAAGATCTCGATAGAGTAGGTAACCTTCTTTGTTATGAAATAAATGTCAATCTACTGGCTAGCGAGTAGTTTACCTATGAAATAAGCATTATTTTATTAACAAGTTTAATTCTAATGGGGATTAGTGCTCCACGCATATTGATTTAGTACATGACACCTCATGCAATGATTTTCTAATTGAAAAGTAGGTTATTGGCTATATTTATACTTGAGTTATCAATTTAAGTTATGTCTCGAGCATTTTAACTTATTATAAAATTTTCATTCGATGCAAATGAAAAACACAAGACGATGCTTTTAAATAAGGTGACGGCATTCTTGCAAAGTGCACTCTTTTTCTTTTCAATTTGTATATTATTTTTCAATACAAATTCTTTACTTATGTATTTTCTCCGAGATGTTTTCTTAAAAGATTATTTTAATTTTGGGATAATATAAAAACCCTAAACTTATAATCACTGAAATTTTTACCCTAAACTTTTTTTGACACAAAAACCCCAAACTTTGCTCCAATGACACATTTACCCTAAACTTTTTTATGCCACCAAAAACCCTAAACTATGCCACTTGTGACAATTTTACCCCAAAGTTTTTTTGAAATGAAGGGCATTTTCGTCATTTTCTATTTTTCTTTTTTATTTTTTTTTATTGAAGTGGAAACCGGCGAGGCCATCCTCGCCGGCGCCGGAGTCCGGCGAGGGTCGCTGGGCGCCCTCGCCGGCGTCGGGCGAGGGCGGCCCGGCTCGGCGACCCTCGCCGGCGTCGGCGAGGCGGCCCGAGCCGGGCGACCCTCGCCGGCGTCGGGCGAGGGCCGCCCGGTGCCGAGATCCGGCTCGGGCGGCCCTCGCCCAACGCCGGCGAGGGTCGCCCTCCCGATCGGCCCGGGCGGCCCTCGCCCGACGCCGCGAGGGCCGCCCGGCCCGGCGGGCGAGGCCCCAAGCCTCGGCGGGCGAGGGCGACCCGAGCGAGGGCGGCCCTTCGCCGGATCTGCGGCCCTCGCCGGCGTCGGGCGAGGGCCGCCCAAGCCCGGATCGGGCGAGGGCGACCCTCGCCGGCCGTCCGCGACCCTCGCCAACGTCCGGCGACCCTCGCCGTCCGGCGAGGGCGGCCCAGCCGGATCGGCTCGGGCGGCCCTCGCCGACGCCGCGAGGTTCGCCTGTGCTCGGGCCGCCCTCGCCCGACGCCGGCGAGGTTCGCCCGCCAGGCCGCCCTCGCCGACGCCGGCGAGGTCGCCCAGGCTGGGCCGCCCTCGCCCGACGCCGGCGAGGGCCGCCTGGCGACCCTCGGCGGACTCCGACACCGGCGATGATGGCCTCGCCGGCTTCCTCTTCATTAAAAAAAGAAAAAAAGAAAAAAAAAAAAATAGAAAATGACTAAAATGCCCTTCACCCTAAAAAAAAAAACTTGGGGTAAGTTTGTCATAAGTAATATAGTTCACCGTAAAATTGTCACAAGTGGCATAGTTTAGGGTTTTGGTGGCGAAGACGAAAAAAGTTTAGGCTTAAATTGTCACACGGGGCAGTGGAGAAATGAGATGAAGATGGCAAAGTTTGGGGTTTTTTGTGTCACAAAAAAAAGTTTAGGGTAAATCTGTCACAGGGGGTAAAGTTTAGGGTTTTTCGTGGCATTAACCCTTTAGTTTTAGATGTGGATTTCGACTTCTACACCCTACAAGGAGGCAAGCTAAAAGTTTGAGAAGAAGAGTAGGTAGAACCGACCAAAAATAATTTAGATTATAGCTAAATTTAATTTGTCAAGATAATTACATGTGATTTTATTCTGGGATAATTGTTTAGAAAGTTCTAAACCTATTTTTAACGGCAACCAACTCAGTCTTAAATTTTTCAATCACATCGATTTAATCCTAAACCTTTTGAAAGATTTGTTGATTTAATCCTAAACCTATCATTTGCATAATTAGCTAAAAGAATTACATTAACAAATCATTGAAATGTCGAGAACCACGTGTTCTTCAGGTGTAAGGGCTCTTTGCCATGGCATTCGAGGTGGCAGAATGAAAGTTCGATATCAGACCCTGGAGATTATTCTTCCTAATCAATCTATTATCTACTGGAATCTTCAGGGTCATTCTTGTTGCTGTCGACGGTATACAGAGAGAGAGGGAGACCTAATTTCCGGTTTTTCATGACGGATTCAGAAAAATGGAACGTGGACACATGAAACCTGGAGGGTCACCGCCGGCCTGGAACCGAACAACGAACAATCGGTGAATAGAATGAGCCATAGGCCTCAGGTGACTAGCTAATGGCAGGCACTCGCAAACTGCTCACCACGGATGCATCGTCCAGGTAACCACAAACTTCCATACAGCATGGTCGTCTCATCGCTGATTTGGAGAAAATCTCGTCAAATACGGGCGCTTGGGGTCAAACTATCGGACTCTCGAACGGTTCATCTAAGGGGAAAGATGAGCCTGATTGATATTAGCTGTTGATTCCAATTCCAAAATGAAAGTCCTGAGATTGTCTTTAGTTTGTCGCCCAATTTGACAGGACTTTATCAATCAGCAGAGAGACCTAGGTGAAATTTGTAAGAGTTTTCTTAACATGGCTGCATTAATTGAGATTATGATTTATTATTTTACGATATTGGTCTAATAAGATGAAATATAAAGTTTCTTAATAGGTCGAATATGAATTTGGCTTGTATGGACTGAGTTGAGCCTGATTTGTAATGAGAGGGCTTGACTGAAAACTTTATAAATAGAACTAAGGTCCTTCCCTAACCTCTCTTTTGAAGTAACCTCCCTTTCAAAGTAACACACCTACCTCCTTATATAAGGAGAGTGGTGGGAAAGGGGGAGAGGTTGTCTCATTGGGCCAAAATTCTAAAGGCAATAAAAGGAGAAGATCTTTAGAATTTGAGAATTAGATCATCATTGTTCTGCATCAAGAATTATAGATTCCAAATTAGGTCCACAATCTCTCTTTTTTCTCTGTTATTATGTTAGAGTTTCTCGCTATGTTGATCTTGGGATGCCGTCTCGACGGCCTTTAATAATCTTCTCCATTAGCCATCCTACCTTTATACAGATCAAGAGACCTATTGATCAAAGCATACAATCATCGCAATTGCAACAATTCCTGAGTCATTACTAGGTAAGCTGATCAAGCGAGTTGCTCGAGGCAAGAGATTTTGGCCTGTTTGAACTCGGGTGATGATTGGCGAAGCTAGCTAGTGCCTCTTTTGCACGCCTTTGCCTGATTAGGTTGATAATGGCCCCCAGAAGACTCGAACCCTTGACTAACCATGTCCCTCGATGTGCACATGAACCCGATCCTTTTTTGTCACCTCCGAGAACCCATACGGGTGACCAATGTACCCTTAAAATTGACAACGCTAGGTAGCGGTTTTGGAGGGTTGGATCAAGAATAGAAATTCCCTGAGACATGTAGACAGAAGATCATCCTCCCTCTGGTAGATGAGAATGAGATAACACCAGATGAAAAGTCCTAGTTTCTTTCAATCACTTTCTGGTTTTTCCTTTTCCTCAAATCCTGCTAGTGGGAAAGATTTTGGTCAATGCACCCAAGAAAAATCCATTCCTGGCAGTAGCATGAGCAACTTGAGAGAAAAGCTACCTATCGAGTCCCCAAGAAAATACCATTCCTGGCAGCAGCATGAACAACTTGGGAGAAAAGCTACCTAGCGAATCCATCTGCAAAGAAGAGAAGTTCACTAAAACATTTCCAGTTTCTATAATTAGATGTTTAAAAAAAAAGTTCAGAACCGTCCTCTCACATGAATTGTTTAGTTTAATTAGGAATTAACATAAATTGATCCGAACATATTCGCATTTAAAATGCATGATTAATTAAGATGCATTTCCCATTTGAAATATTTTTTTTTTCAAAATTTTTATTTATTTATTTTAATTAGAGATTATCGGTTCGCGAACCAGTTTTTGGGAACAAGAGCCTGACCTTGGTCCAATAGAACTGGTCATTTAACAAAACAAAAAAAATTATACTAAAATTATTATTATTATTAATAAAAAAACAAATATTTTTAAAAAAAAGAGTCCATCCGATTCTCTCGAAAGCAACAATAGAACTGAAAATCACAAGTTGCTTTTTCGTGTAGTCAGAAATTGAACCGATGCCCCTGGAATATACACGAAATAAAGATGAAATTTATCAGGAATTTTTTATTTCGTAATTACACGAATCTTCAGAAAGAAGAGGGGGAAATCGGAGAGCCAGAGTCCTTACAATTGTAGGGCTGGCGATCGCGATTAGGGTTTTCCTTTTATATAACCCCGAAACTCGCCTGCGTGGCTTTTCTCTCTAGAACCCCAACAAACTCTCTCTCTCTCCCTTTCCTTCTCTCTCAAGGTCTCTCAGGTGATCCGTCGATCGATCGATCGGAATCCATGGCGAATCAGGAGCGATGCGTCGGCACCGTCCTGTGGTTCAACGACCTCAAGGGCTTCGGCTTCATCAAGCCCAAGGACGGCGGCGAGGACCTCTTCGTCCACCAGTCCTCCATCCGCTCCGACGGCTTCCGTAGCCTCGCCGAGGGCGAGGAGGTCGAGTTCTCCATCGTCACCGAGTCCGAGGGCAAGTCCTCCGCCGTCGACGTCACCGGCCCCGACGGCGCCCCCGTCAAGGGGGGCAGCGGCGCCGCCAGGGACGGCTTCGGCGGCGGCGGTGTCAGGGGCGGCCGCGGGTTTGGCGGCAGCTGGAAGGGCGGCGATAGGTACAGCGGGGGTGGGGCCGGTGGTGCTGGATGCTATGTTTGTGGCGAGGTGGGACACTTGGCGAGGGACTGTGACCGTGACCGCGACCGTGGTTCTCGCAGTGGCGGCGGCGGTTCTGGGGCTTGTTTTAACTGCGGTGGGATTGGCCACATGGCAAGGGATTGTCGCCGGAGTACCAATGGTGGGGGCGGGTTAGGAGGAGGGGGTGGCAGTGCCTGCTTCAATTGTGGTGGTTTCGGGCACATGGCGAGGGATTGTACTAGTAGGGGTGGTGGTGGCGGCGTCGGCGGCATTGGTGTCGCTTGCTATAACTGCGGTGGACATGGTCATATGGCGAGGGATTGCAATGCTGGTGCTGGTGGTGGTGGTGGAAGCAGATTCGGCGGCGGTGGCGGCAACAGTGGCGGTGGCAAGTGCTTCAATTGTGGTGAGCAGGGGCATTTTGCCAGGGAATGTACTATGACGTCTTGAAGAAGGGAAAGAGGAAAGAAGAGTGATAGTACATATTTCTCTTTTTTTCTTGCGTATGGCCTTTTTTTGTTCGTTGGTTTGGAATGTTATACATAGGATGTTTTGGAGATTTTAGTTTGTTTCTATCCTTTCGGTTTCCTGCGTTGGTCAGTGAGGATGACAAATTTGTTAACTTCTAATTGAGCTATTTTCACCCTAGTGGAGCTGATGGGTGCTCTTGTTCAGTTCTGTGTTGGTGATGCCTTATTGGCTTCTTTTTGAAGCTTGTGGTTATAGTATTCACATGGATTGAGTGGTATTGATGCTTGGTCTGGCAGAGGTCATTAATCAATTGTCAATTACTATTGAAGGATGGCATTGCGATAATTCTTAGTGTGCTCGGTGTGATCTTTGTGGGCATTATTTGTGCTCTGAGATGCCCATTGAGAGGAAGATGGCATGCTTTAATTTACTTTTAAGTAATGGTCATTATTGATAGGCCAGTTGGATTTGGAAAAAAAATTGCAGCTGCTGGGAAGCTTGCAGAATGCAGCTAAGAAGATGCGGGCAATGACCTCTCGTGTTCATTTGGGTCTTCATGACTTCATGATTTCTATCTTTCTACCAACTATGTACATTATGATAAAAATGGGATGTTTCAACCATCGAGACTTTGGAATTTGCTCTAGTTTCGAATGGCTAGCTCTGGAATTTTTTTGAATATAGGGTAGTAGGAATGTTGCTTGTACTATAGTGACGACAGCTACAATGGCTCAATGCTTTTTTCTGTGGGAATATCACGTTACAATATATTCTGTAACACCATGTTATTCCCTTAAGCTCCATATCTTCCATAAGATGCAACTGTAAACTCTTGGTGTCTTTAAGTATTGTTTTGGTTTCACTCATCTCTTTTTAATTTTTGCCTACTTTTTTGAATTTCCTGTTCAGTGTCTTAAGTTACCATGAGATAACATTAACATTGCTCATATGGAGACTATTTGATGGTCCCCATGCATCTTTGTTCAGTTAAGTGAGACGAGGATTATTCAGTTTTGTTCAATAGGTGTATGTTTTCTTGATAGGTAATTGTGTCTAGATGAATTATAATAACTGTAGAGATTCGTGTATTATCCAAAGAGACTAATAGATACACTAGAAAGTGATTCGTGCCGTCATAATTCTGTATCGATGCCATTGGAAGTTCTGTATTGCGGGCAGCTTTTAGAAGAAATTTGCTTGTGGCTGTATAACCTTTCTTTGTAGAAGGTTGAGCATGCATGTAATTTGGAGACTTTTGATCTTTTCCTGTTTGGTCTTTGCAGTTGATTTTCAAGGCCTTCCTGATCATGAGATTTTGGATAGCCAATTGTTCAACTGATATTGGAATCCTTTAGTCCATGGATGTGTTGTGTTGTGCTCATCATTTTTGTGTTGTGCTCGACATTCTGGAATAACTTTTGATGATCTAGAGTTTACCTTCACGGGTCAGGTTTTCTGCGCCTGGACAGTTTTCAGTTTGCAAAGAGGGCATACCATCCCTTTAGACGTAAATTCAATGTATCCAGTGAGTTCGAGAGTGCAGTAGGATCCTCTATTGCTATAGTAGGTCTAAATTACTGTGATAGTACAATCTTTGAGAGTGCAGTAGGATCCTTTAATGCTATGGTAGGTCTAAATTACTCTGATAGTACAGTCAAATTTGTTTGCAATTCCTTTAATTTCACATCATTGAATTTGGTTGTAGACCTTAATTCGACTTCCTATAATCACGTTTGTGGCATTGAAAGCAGATCGTGAAGCTATAATTTTCTGTGTTTTCAACATGCACACATCATTTGCGTGCAAAGGTGTGTGTCCATGTTCTTTCTGAACCATGACCAAATTTTTTTCCCTAAATGGCTCAGATGCAGGGGTGTCCTGCAACAGGGACAATCTGGCAGGGCAGGAGAGCTTTGCAATGTTTCTGCAAAGCGCTGTGTGATGCCAATCTCTGCGTGTGTGGGACGTGAGGCAGTATCATAGGTAAGTTGTGATCGCCTTTGGCCATGTTCTCTGGAATAACAAAGGTTTAGGGAGTTAAACTTACTGATTTGTTCCTTGTTTTGGAAAGTTTGGTTCCTCCAACGATTGGAGCTTCTGGTGAAAAGTATAGTCTCAGAGCATCTTATACTCTTATACTCTGTCGAATGCAAGGCACTGCAATGCTTTTTCGGCTAAAGACTGACAATAAAGAAAGCTTAAGGAGATTAATGAGAAGCAAACAACTCTATCCATGCAGTGCCTGTTATAGTCTTGGTATTTACGATGTAGGGGTGAGCATATCAAACGGACTAAATTGGGAGCCGTGTGGATCGGACCAACTAGTTTGGTCAGGTTTCCAAGGGTGTTAATTTGGCTGTTGGTTTCTTAAAATTGGAATCGGTGATTTTCGGTCCAGTTCTTGGTTCTAGGGGAACTAGACCGGACCGACTCTTTTAAGTTTTTAAAAATAACAATAAATCCTAAAATAATAATGACTAGTATTTTTTATTTATTTTTGTTAAGTGACCGGTGTTTCATTGGACCAGATTAGGAATTGATCATCCCTATTTCTATGGGCGAATATGATTAGGCTGTAACAGGAAAGGCTGAAGCTTTTAAGAATTTGATTCGGCTGTAATAGGAAAGGCTGAAAGCTTTTAAGGCAAAATCAATGGCTTTGACAAGTTTTGCCAACTTGCGTCGTTTAGTGCGATGAACATCTCCAAACAGGACTTGCCAACTTGCGTGAAGATTAGTAAGTTCACGGTGTAATTCATCTTTTACCCAACTTCCCTGACTGGCTCGATGTGACAAGATTGATGCACCACCGGCCTTTACTTAATTTCCCTCCAGAGAGCGTGCCCATGTTCTCTTTTGCCAACTTGCGGCTCGCAAGACATAAGGCAAGTGGGCTGCTCGTATATCGGCCAACGTTAACCGTAGGAAAAGCATCGTTTTTTTTGGGCCGACTGATGCGATGTTTCTCGAGTTAAAATAATGGAAAGTGGGCAGACAGAATTTGCCAAAATTTGTGCGGTGATGGGGATCAAAAGGTTAAGAAAATCATGGATTAGTTTAATGTTGGGCTGATCTTTTATGTCGCGAGGGAATAAGAGGCTGGCTGTAGGAGCTGTGTGGAGGCCAGGGCTCTCTCATATTCGCCCACCCAAGTTAGTCAAAAGCCATCCGACTGTGGTTGCGATGGGGTGAGCGCCCTTTTCTGGGTCAACGCCGAAGGAGCGTTCATTCCATGCTTTTTCACTAGAATCTGGAATCTGAATATTTGGACTATTTTCGCTGTGTGATAAGGGTGCGATGTACACAGGCCGGAAACTTTAGTGACTAGTGTGCTTGGATCTTGGATCATCGACTGCCGTTCTTTAGTCTTATGGGACGGCGACTATATTATGTGAGACGGAACCCATGGTTGGAACATTCTCTTTCTTTTTCTGCTGGGAAAATGTCTTCCGATAGTCTATTCGGTTTTAAATTATGATTTGAGAGATGTAATTTGAAGCCAACTATAGTGTGCACATTTATGATTTATGTCTATAGATTAATGTCGATATAATTAGCGAGTTGAAGCGATAAGCCATTATGGTGGGCGGCATCGAAATTGACAACACTAGCTCAGCCACAGCTATGTACTACACCTAATAGACATGAAGATGATAGGCAATCATACTATGAGATCTCCAACATCAAAAATTCATTTAAAATTTTAACTCACCAAGTAAGGTCCGAATATATCGGCAATCATACTTGGTATGATCAATGACGTGATGCGTAGCATTCCACGATACCCCATTGATTTGCCAAAGATAGAACCGAGCCTGGCCGACGAGGATGGTCCTGTTTCATCCTCCCCAAGAATGCTCGCGCATTGTTCACATGAGCTAGAGAAAGAGTCTCTATCCTAAGCACTCCTTCCATGGTCGGTCCATCACGCACATGCTTTGCACGCCCCTAATTCATCTCCTCCTCATATCCACACGCGGCCAGGACAACATTATTTCAAGATTCAATCATCGTATACGCGTCTCATCATTGTGTCTGTCTCCTTCCCATGCTTCTTTCGTTACTTTTTTTCCCCTTTCATCAAAATTTCTTGCGAGCCAATTTCACGGGCCCCTGTTCTTACATGAGGTACCGAAGCTGTGTCGTCGTCCGTAAAACTTGAAGCCGACCATTCATGTACCCGATTCCTCAAACCGCGCGAACAAGTTCTTTCCCGCTTCCGTCTTCGGGAACGATTTCTCATGGCGCACATGGAATCCCGACGCCCCTTCGTCTGCTCTGCCACGCAGCCTTAACGAAACTTGAAAATACTTCCCCCCTCCCTCCGCACCCCATTCATTTTCATGTGCATTTTGTTAATGGACAAGGACACCTGTCTCCTCTTCACTTGCTCGTGTGCAGAAATTTAGGTTCTCCATGCACCCCCCCAGAGGACATAGAAAATTTAAAGAAGAGGGCAAATTCATAAAATAAATTAAAAAAATAACAGAGCAAATTGTGTGACGCAGAAAATCACCGACTTCAACAGTGTCCCCATGTTCTCACGATATGACATTTCCGAGAAAATTAGAAAACCGTGATAGATTTTTGGCAGCGGGGTGGTCCCATCGATCGTCTCCTCAGGGCCTCCCACCGACTTGCACATGACCGCCATTTTTGTCCGCTTATAAATTCTCCCTCCTTCCCTCCTCCCACCTGCGCTTCGAACTCTTTTCCCACACACAACTGCAGTTGGTTCTGTGTCTCTCAGCAACATTCATTCTTATACCATTATTTCTTGAATTTCGAATCACGTGCTCATTCTTTAGATTTGAAACTCAATGGCTTCGCTTGGCATCGCAGTTGCTCTGTTCTTCCACGTTTTGATCTTCTCGGTCACTGGTGAGTTCGAATTGACTTTTGTCATGACCCTTTTGCTCTTTAGTCATTTTTCACTCGAAATCACATAAATGGTGATTCGTTTTCGGTTTAAAGTTTCGGACTTCCGGTGCTTTCGGCACGGGTTCTGATCTCATGCTCTGTTTCTTGAATTTGCAGGTGCGTATTCAGCGACATTCACCATAGTCAACAAGTGCAGCTTCACCGTCTGGCCGGGGATCCTCTCCGGTGCCGGAACAGCGCCACTTCCCACCACCGGGTTCGCCCTTGACCCCGGGGCCTCCTCCTCCGTCGCCATTCCCGCCTCCTGGTCCGGCCGCCTCTGGGGCCGCACCCTCTGCTCCGAGGACCCTGCCACCGGCAAGTTCGCCTGCCTCACCGGCGACTGCGGCTCCTCCGCCCTCGAGTGCTCCGGCAGCGGCGCGGCCCCTCCCGCCACCCTTGCCGAGTTCACCCTCGACGGCGCCGGCGGGCTCGACTTCTACGACGTCAGCCTCGTTGACGGGTACAACCTCCCGATGCTGGTGGTGCCGCAGGGCGGCGCCGCCTCCGGGGCGGGGAACTGCACCGCGACGGGGTGCGCGGCGGACCTGAACGCCGCGTGCCCGCAGGAGCTGAAGGTGACGAGCACCGGGAGCGAGGGCGGGGTGGCGTGCAAGAGCGCGTGCGACGCCTTCGGGGACCCGCAGTACTGCTGCAGTGGCGCGTACGGGTCGCCGAACACGTGCAGGCCGAGCCAGTACTCGGAGTTCTTCAAGTCGGCGTGCCCGAAGGCCTACAGCTACGCCTACGACGACGGCACCAGCACCTTCACGTGCGCTTCGGCCGATTACGAGATCACATTCTGCCCGACACCTTCTACGAGGTAAGAATTCACCTTGAACTTCGGCATTTTCTAGGAACCGCCATACGAGTTGCGGCTATAATTCAGTGTTTGGTTTGATTCTGTTCGCTTGAGGTGGTGACTGAAGGTCTTTTCTTGCTTTCTCTTTGCGGGTGCAGTGTCAAGGCGGCGGGCGAACAGTATGCGGTGGCGGCAGTGGCGTCCGGTGGCGTCGCCCCCTCGTCGTGGACGCCGCCGCCTTCGGCTGTCGCTGTCGCCGTGTCGGCGACAGTTTGGCAGTTGCGGCAGCTATTCTGATTAAAAAAAAAAAAAAACTTCGTCGCCATGTAGCTCTGATTGCATAGTGGGCCCACTTCTCTCTCAGTCACAACTGGGTAGGGCCCAAGCGCTTTACAAGATCAACGAGCGGCCCAACATGAAGAGAAAAATATCTCAAGAGGTCAATGCGTTACTCCTCTTCAGAAGCGAATCTCTGAACAAGAATATTTTCCGGCAAAAGTGATATTTTCCCGGAAAATTATTCGGAGGGCGGTGGCACGAAGTCAGCAGCCAGCGGGCTCTCCATGGCTTTGATGGATTCCAATTGGTCACGGCTTTTGTTTCTGTTTCCAATTAGTTTTCGACATCCAGAATGCGATTCGATGTTTAGATTATGTTTTAGAGTTAGAGTTAGAACGTAGAAGAGGGATGGAATTTCGATGGAATTATTATGAAGTGTTCCGACCTGTTGCTTCTTAGTATTTGACAAAGAGTGAGATGAATTTGTGATGTGAATATTAATTAATAGAACTTCTTTCTGAGCTTGCCCTTCTCTGCTTGGAACTTGCTAATTTTCTCGTTGTCCGCGCCAGCGGTTGGCGTCAGTCGGAAGTTTGTCTTTATTAAGATAATGGGGAAGTCAAGAAACAGATAAGAATGCAACGCAGATCCTCTCTCTCCAGTTGAAATCTAATCACAGGCCAAGTAGTTGCCAAAAATATCATAAATTTATTGTACTGATATCAATTTGATTTTAAATTTTTAAATAATACTCAATTTAATCTTAAACCTTTTGATAATTGCTCAATATAATTATTCCAGTCAATTTTAAATGAAAATCGCCGACGTAAATGCCGATCATGCTCGGCTGCAAGCAAGGGTTTTCAAACTAGTGGCTGGCTAGCGTCCCATAATGAAAGAAAATAGGGAAAAAACATTGAATGCAAAAGTTATCTCCATTAGTACCGGCCATGCCATAAAGGACAAACAACGACTACACCAATGATTTTCGGCCAAAATTAATTGGAATGACCAAATTGTTTAGGACTGAATTGGTCAAGTCAAAATATTTAAAATTGAATTGATATATGTACAGTAGATCTAAGACATTTTCCAATAATTTTCCCAATAAGAAGCTAATTAACACAATCATGACGCAGTGTGAAGAAAAGAGACATATGATAATATATATGATTATCTTATGTGGTTCAAGAATCGTTTACGAGATTGTTGATTCAAAGCTAAACATTGGTTATCATATGAAGTCACTTTGCATAGAACTTCAAGACACAGTAGGTCCGATTCAATCATAACTCATTCCTAGCTCACATTGAGAAGAACCCAACTCGATACTACTAACGGCTGTTCTAAAACTAATGCTTCTTGCCATCATCTCTCCATCTGGACGCTAGGGTTTCCTGCTGTGACGCGATTGTCATTTGGAGTTAAGAGCCAACAATGGAGATCGTCCGAGAAAAGCGCTAGTGCAATGCCCCACTTGCTCCCAGAGATGATAACGTGCAAAGCGTCTGAAAACAAGAAGATGAGAAGAAGACTTTTTCGGGGGAAGGCTCTTTCCCTATTCGGTCTGGGACAAAACTAGGTCGAGAAAGCACTCGCCGCTTCATCAAGATAAAATCCCGCATCAGCAAAGCAACTTCAGCTTTCCCCTGCCTTCTTTCGATCCATTTTCTATCCAGAAAAAGAAGAATCGTGACGCATAGCGGGCTCTTTAGTACCTTTTCTTCCGGGCTCGCCGATTCCTTGATATTAATATTTCCCATTTGAGCAGCAGATGGAGTCATAAAGGGCCCTAGGAGGTCAGCAGTTCGTCGTAGCATCCATCAATTCTTACCTCGTAAGGTAAAAAGTGGTCAGCAAAACACTCAGGTTTCCACGACTTAAGTCGATCGCTCACGCCGCGAAGTTCAACTTGCCCATGACATGGATTATTATAATTGCTGTGTGTGGGTGCATGGATAAGCATTTTAATTGACTTCTATCCTTCCCTTTTGATCTTCTCCTTTTGCCAGTGCATGTGTATGCACTCCCTCTGATAACGTCGGTCCTAGAAAGGAGCACATATGTTAAACAGAAATTGTTGGCAACTTGCGTTCCTGTTCGGTCACATAAGTCGATCCTTTTTCATCGCAAATTGTCAGCAACTTGTTTTCTCGTTACAACATTGCGTGGAGATGTAATGCGAAACCCTTCCAGATATGTCGACGAGAGTTCTTTCTAATTGGACAACTCAGAAGAGCTCGAGAGTGCACTTCTATCCAGTCAAAGGACGGTTTTGCAAAACTGTTTATACACAATCTAACCACCCCCTCGTCTTCCAAATTCAAAGATGCACATGGTTTAATGATGTTGCGAGACAAGGTGTTAATTTCAAGAGCAGAAGTTCTTCCTTTTCTTTCTTTCTTTCTTTACTATTTTTTTTCTTATCTTCTGCGTAGGAGTGATAAGCTCATGTTACAACTCACGCCATGACTTTCGCAAACTTATGATTTAAGGCTCGACTTTGGCAAACTTAGTGGAAAATACTCGTAGGGGTTATCGTATGCTCCTTTTCACGAGCGGTATCGTGACGTCTAAAGTTGTCTCTTTTCTCCTTTTGCGGCTGGATGGAATTGCACCGTCATCGTCAATCATCAATTGAGAAATCAGACATCGGAAACGACAAGAAATTTCTCGAGTTGCCTTGCGGTCGAGAGATTCTCTTTGGTCCAACGATCGCGTACTTTCATGGGTCAAAAGGTTTAGGCGCTCTACGAGGGCTAATGTACAGGCGCAGCCCTACGACAAGTTCATGTGATAATGTCTTAATGTTCACACCGGCTTTCGGCCGTCAGGACTATCCTAAAGAGACAAAGGCAACGATAGCGAGATGCTTAAATAACTAATGAGATAAGCGTTCGCAAAGTAGTGATAGGGGAATGATTCTGATGGATGATTTTTTTGACTTCACCCATCACTGGAATCACGGGACTTTCTCTCTAGCTGCTAGGAGCAATCGAATTAACTAAGTATAGTTGACGAGCCAATCGCACATGCAAGAGGATCATTGTTGTGTACCACCGTAAAACCCTACTTTAATGTGCTCAAGCAAATGAATTGTGGGGAAATTGTCTAAAAAATCATAAACTTATTGGACTTTTATTGGGAAAATTATCCAAAAAGTCACAAACCTACTATACAATAGTCAATTTAATATAAACCTTTCAATTTTACCAATTCAATCATAAACTTTTTGATAACTTGTCAATTCAGTCATAAACCTTTTGATTATGCTAATTTAGTCTTAAACCTTTAAAATATTTGTTCAACTAGAAACTTTTTAATGAATTGCCAATTGAGTCATTCATGCTAATTTTGGTCAAACAAAGTTGATGTGGTAGCTCAGTCAGTGCCAGCCGTCGTGTGTGGTGCGGCCAATGCTAACACGGATAATTTTTTAATTTAAAAATTTAAAATTTTATTATTATTTTTATTCTATTATTTTCTTGTTTTTTCCTTTTTTTACACATTGTTGCGATGCTGCCAACCACTAGCGACCTCCGCCAGCCAATGAGCAATGGTTGATGACCCTACCAACCATTGGGCAATGGTTGCAAAGCCCTCACCAATTGCAAGTGAGGGTCATGGCCCTCATTGGATTTGGCGAGGCTCATAAGCCCTCACTATGGCTGGCAAAGGCGTCGTGAGGAGAGAATTGCAATATTGTCTCATCCTCGCCCTCACTATATTGGCAAAGGCCGCGACACTCTTGCCTCACCAAATTTGGTGAAGGTGTTGTGAGCCCTCGCCTAAGCTATTGTGGGCCTTAACAACAGCGTAGCGACCCTCGCCCACCCTTATTATGGTCAACAAGGGCCGCAATGCCCTTGCCTTGCCAAGGCTTAGAGGGGGTTGCTAGTAACCCTGCATGACCTTAGCCAATAGTAGGCATCCTCGTTGGCCCTATGTACAAAGGAAAGAAAGAGATAAAAGAATCATAATTTATAAAAAAATTAAAAATTGTCCACTTCAATATTGACCGTACTATATAGGATAGCTAGCGTTAACTAGACCACCATGACAACGATATCTGATTGAAATTAATTGAAATGAGTAAATTAGCAATTTGTTAAAATATTTAAGATTATCAAAAGGTTAAGGACTAAATTGGCATAGTCAAAAAGTTTTGGACCGAATTGGCAAGTTATCAAAAGGTTTATGACCGATTGACAAAATTGAAAGGTTTATGACTGAATTAACGATTATATAATAAGTTTAAAACTTTTGGGTTAATTTTCCCATTTTGACCAATTCAGTTCTAAACCTTTTAATTTTGCCAATTGAATCTTAAACATTTTCATATCTTATCAATTAAATTCATCGGGCCAATTTTGGCCAAAAACCGCTAATGTGGACACTAGTTATCCACATGGCATGGTAGGCGTTGATGTGGACTGTGACATCATGAATTTTGATCCATTTTGGCATATATGAAATTATTATATTATCAATGCCTTATTAGTTACAATTATTTTGAACTAATTACTCACGGGTTGACTAACCTATTGAAAAATGCCACTAAGGATCGATACGTGTACCACTAGAGTATTCAATTAGGGATAGATCACTCGACCATAAGAATCAAAGAAGGATGATACCACATCGTTACAGGCCAATTAGCGAACGAAAAAAAATCAATTCAACAGAGGTACGGAGTCGAATTGCAGGTGATTTCGCACGACTGCTATACTTTTTTTTTTTTTTTTTTTTGGTCATGAAAACTTCATTGATAATCATCCATAGGAAGAAGTACATTCATTCCGATAGTCTAAGCATAAAAGGGAAAACAAAGGGTGGGGAGGCATCGACACCCAATTACGAGGAGGTTACCGGCCCGATGGGTTCGCGACCCGATCCCGCAACCTTGTTGGTGTTTCTTGGTTCGAAAATTACTTGGACCTGCGGGATTTGGCCCAACAACTGTCGACAGTCTTGGATCAGGCTCCGGGAGGCCCACGCTGTCGCTGTGCGGCCCGTGATCTGCTCCACAACAGACAAGTTATCACAGGAGATCAGCACGTGCAGATTTTCGTTCGCCTTTGAGGCTTCCCCAGTTGGAGTTCAAGACTTTAGCTTCGATCAACCAGAGCAGGACCGCACGAACTGCTAGGGTTTCTGCGGTTTCAGCTGAAGGAGCACAGATCTTCATCGCAAGGCCATTGATGAGCACTCCGTCGCTTCCCCGGCAAACCCCAGCAACCGATCCTTCGAGATCTGTAGCAGACCAGGAACAATCAGTATTAATCTTCACCCAGCCCTGTTCTGGAGGCAGCCAATGGTCAGTAAGGTTCGGTCGCTTTTCCATTCGTGCTGGTGAAGGTGAGCTCCACTTCTGGTAAAGCTGTTGACTGCTGCATCTTGTGTAATACAGGTCGAATTTGGCCGTCGCCCCTGGAAAACCAGCCCATTCCGCGCCTTCCATATGAGCCAAAGGGCGGTAGAGAACAGAGCTTGATCTTGCGGGGTGGCTCCCGAAAGCAGGTACTCCGCAACCCACTTGTCCATTCTTGTAATTAATGTTGGGTTGTATGATAATCTGCCATGAAATTCCGACCAGAACTGGTTTACCCAATCACACAGGATAAATAAATGTTCGGTTGATTCTGGAGCTTGCGAACAGACCGGGCAAAGGTTATCAGGTAATATTCGTCTCTTGTAAAGATTGTGTTTGGTAGGGAGACCTTCATGACATAAACTCCACATGAAAAACTTAATTCGGGGATGGGTGTTGAGGTTCCATATTATAGTCCAAAGTTTGTTGGGAACCTGGAACGAGGAGGAGGCTTGTGGCATAGGATGAGCTATTTTGATGCTTTGCGTTGTTTATTATAGCCACTTTTCACTTGGTAATCTCCTGATTTGTTGGCGGTCCACCGTAGTTTGTCTGGCTGTAAATGTATACTTAAGGGGGTAGCCAGTATATGTTGCGCTATAGAAGTCTCGAATTTCTCCATTACAAGAGAGGAGTTCCATTCTCTCGAATCTGTTTGGAGGAGTTCTGCAACTAGTCTAGGATCATCTTTGTTGTAGGGTCCTCCAATTTTACCAATAGGCAGCCAATTATCCTCTCTAACTCGATGCTTCGACCATCCCCTACCTCCCATCTGACCTCGGGTTCAAGAACAAGCACGCCCGTGAGAATACCTTGCCATCCCCATGACGGTCTCGTACCTTTCGAGCCGACCAGAAATTTGTATTAGGGAAATAGAGTCCTCTGAACACTCGGCTCCATAAGGCTGCTGGGTTTTGACTTAGTCGCCACGCTTGTTTACCCAACATTGCGTGGTTGTAGTCCACTAGATCTTTGAACCCCAATCCTCCTTTATCTTTCCTGGTTTTCAATAGGTCCCAGTTCTTCCAATGGATGCCCTTATGTTGCTGGTTTTGCTGCCACCAGAACTGTGCTATTTTCTTTTCGATAGCTCGACAAATAGATATGGGTATCTTAAAAATGGACATGGCATATGTAGGTAAAGCTTGGACAACCGTTTTTAAGAGCACCTCTTTCCCGGCTTTAGATATTAACTGCTCCTTCCACCCCTCTAGTTTCCTGTCCACTCTCCCGAGCAGCCCTTGAAATATCTGTTTTTTTGATTTTCCCCAATCTGATGGTAGCCCCAAGTATTTCCCAGTTTTGTCAATAATAGGGACTCTTAATTCTGATGCTATATTTCGTTGTAACCCCGGAGGACAGCCTTTCCCATAGAAGATTCCCGACTTATTTAAGTTTATGGCTTGTCCTGAAGCATAACAGTAACAGTTCAGGAGATTCGCCAAGTTTTGGGCCTCTCTGACCTTTCCTTCCAAGAAAAAGATAGCGTCGTCCGCGAATAACAAGTGGGATAGGACAGGGCAGTTAGAGTTCAACTTAATGCCATTGATAGAACCATCTTGCATGGCATTTGTCATTAAGGAGGAGAGCGCGTTCGCCACTATAACAAATAGATAAGGAGAAAGAGGATCACCTTGGCGTAGCCCTCGTGTAGGGGAGAAATTTTGGCATAATTCCCCATTAATTTTTACACTGAAACTGACAGTGGAAATGCAGAACTTAACAAGTAGAACCCATTGCTCACTGAATCCCATCTGTCGCATGCAATCACGGAGGAAATCCCATTCGACCCCGTCGTAGGCTTTTTCATATCCAGCTTTTTAGGATTGCTCCGAATTTCCTTCTCCTTCTCCCGACTCTAAGCTGATGTAGTACCTCTTGGACTATAAAAATGTTATCTTGGATTTGACGGCCTCCAATAAAAGCACTCGCTCCGGGAAATAATGCGTGGGAGCCGTCTTTTAGTCGGTTTGCCATAACCTTTGCAATAATTTTGTAGGTGAAATTGCAAAGGCTTATAGGCCTATATTCAATGATGCTCTCGGGGATGGCACTTTGGGAATGAGAGTGATTTGTGTTCTTTTTAAGCCGGGGTCAAAGCTCGCCATAGGTAAAGAAAGTCTCCACCATTCGAAAGATGTCCTCCTGTACAATAGACCAGGTATTTCTGTAGAATTGACCATTAAGCCCATCTGGTCCTGGGGCCTTTGTTGCACCCATCTGAAATACTGCTGCTTGGACTTCATCCCTAGTAACTGGTCTCAACAATTCTGCATTCATTGCATCGGTTACTACTTTCGGGCATTGTTCTACAATAGGACGATAGTGTCTAGGGCCTTCAGAGGTATATAATGCTTTATAGAAATTAGTAATGTGTTGTTTAATGGCCTTAGGGTCTCTGCTCCACATGTTGTCAGTAATACGCAGCATAACAATTCTGTTTCTTTGCCTTCTTTGAACAGTGGTAGCATGAAAAAACTTTGTATTTCTGTCTCCCCATTGCAGCCAATTGATGCGGGATCGCATCCCCCAATACATCTCCTCTTGTCTCCAGAGATCCTCCATTTGGTTTTTAATTTGCTTATAAGCATCCCCTTGATTTGCTCCTGTGGTAGAATTAGTAAGATCTATAAGTCTGGACCGGCATTCTTCAATTTGTTTGGCTGCATGTTTGAAGGTTTTTTTACTCCATTGGTTTAGGGCCTGTGTAACATGCATTATTGAGCTGGCAATGTTCACCGCTCTCCCCGTTAGCATTCCATGTATCGTTCACCACAGCTGTGAATTCTGGGTGAGATGGCTAGTAAGCTTCGAATTTGAAAACTCTATGTATTTTCACTCTAGGTGACTCGGTACATAATAGAAGTGGGCTATGATCAGAACCAACAACAGGAAAAGCAAATACCTCGGCTTGAGGGTACATCACTCTCCAGTTCATGTTACAAAGAGCTCTATCTAGTTTCTTTTTAACTAATTCATCCCCGTCTCTAGTTGTTTGTCCAGGTAAACTTGCAACATTTACTTTCAACTTCCATGAGAGAGCAAGAGTCAATGAATTCACGGAAGGCCACCACTCGGTATCTTTCCACATCCCTTTTCCCAGTCTTTTCCCAAGGGTATAAGACTTCATTGAAGTCACCGATACATAACCAAGGAGTATTAGGGGTATTATGAGAACGGACGGTATCCCACAATGCTGTTCGCTGGTGAAAGTTTGTTGATGCATGTAGGAGTGAAATATTCATTACTAAACCCTTGTCCGATCTTTGCACGTCACTTCCAATACTTCGTGCAATTGTAATTCACTGTCACCTGCACCTCCTCATCCCAGAATAATGCTAGACCACCCGCTATTCCCACCGGATTAACCACGAAGTAGTTTCGAAACTGAAGTCTCCTTCTCATTCGATCCACCATAGCTTCTTTATTTTTTGTTTCCATAATGAAAACTAGATTAGGCCGCTCTCGAGCCACTATGGCTCTTAAATCTTTGGATCAAGGGAGTGCCTAGACCTTGGCAGGTTCCGGCTAGAATCTTCATGTTTCTTTGTGGTGGCTTATTAGGGCTAGCCACCAAAGCCCTTGAGTGTGCCCCGTCCCACACCTCGAATCGGTGCGTCGGTAGGTTCTCCATGTCCACCAGACTAGCAAGAGACCCCTTTTTTTCATATGGTGCAAAACGTTTCAATTTCTTTGCAGCCTGTTTTTTCTGACATGATTTCTCTGATTTATACTGTTCTGACCCTGTGACATAATCTGTGGGGGAAAAATTTTGTTGCAGTGGTTCTTGAACCTGTTTGCCTTTGTTGGCCAAAGTATCCAAACCCCTTGATTGTCTTTCTACAGTGTATAAATTACTATGGCCTCGACCGGCCTCATTATGTTTGTGAAATTGCAGATTCTTGGCGCCCTGGTTAACGAGTTTCGGGGACCATTTCCTCCTCCTCTTGGGATACATCAATCTCTCCATAGAATGTGTGCCAGCAGGGGCTCTGCTCCTTCATTTCAGCTTTTAGCCAGGACCCATAATGTCCCGGTTTGTCCTGAGGTAAGCCAGATTCTTCATAAGCTATTACTGGACACACAGTTGCACGACTGCTATACTAACTGTGAACAAAGGTAAAATGATTCTTTTTTGACTTTGTACACAAGGTGAGCAATCAACCCCTTACGATTACCAAGGGTTGCCCATGAATTGGAGAGGTACAAACGTGAATTGAAAATTATCAATTATGGATCAAACATGCGAAAACCCCTAAAACCTGCCCCATTGTTTAAGTTGTACTAAAGTCACATTTGATCGATTTTAACCACGAATTCCAATTCAATTTTGGGTATTGAACTTTCGAAAATTTCAAGACTAACCTATTGGACGTCACCTTATTAATTCTCATATTTATTGATAAGTGTGAAAATTGTCGGAAAAGGCTAATGGCTTGAAATTGGATCCCATAAAGGAGATGGGCCCATTGAAGGCCCAATGGGCATCACGCTCATTAAGCTTCAGCCAAGTGGGCCTAATGAGGCCCTCCAAGCCCACCTAGCCCAATTCAAGCCCATTTCTCTTCAATTGAGCCCATTAAGCCCAAGGCCCATTTCAACAATTGGGCCAAAGGGACAAATTGGAAATTCATGTGTTAATTGTGAAATTACCAAATTACCCTTCTTGCATTAATTGAGAAATGACAAAAGGGAGAGAAAGTCTTCTTGCCTTAATGAAAGGAAATGTTGAACAATTTGTGAGGAATTGCTGAAACTTGATGAAGAAGATTTCAAGGGAAATATCTTCATCTCTCTCTCCTCCTCTCTTCCCTCTTGGTCAGCCACCCCCTCCTTCCTCTTCATTCTCTCTCTTTTTCTTCTTCTTTTGCTTCCTTTCTTCCTCATTTCTCCCTTTTGTCGCACATCACAATTGCCATCACTGCATCGCCCATCATTCGAACTGTCCTAGCCATCGTGCCTGCTACTCATTGTCGTCCGAACTATCGGATTGCCCTCCTTTCTCCTCACCGAAACCACCACCACCACCGTGAGCCACTGCCACTCATCCTTTGCCATTTCCAAGTGGAGCCCTTAGTCGCTTGCGCCACCACTGTCATTCCCATGCAAATGTCATTGTTAACAGGGAAGTTAATGTCTTAATCCCTTGATTAGGGAGTTAAACTTGATTAGGGGTAGTTATTTTATAGTTCATCTTGATTATGAGTAGTTAAATTAAGATTAAGCTTGATTAGTTTAATTAATGATAATTTAACTGATAAGTTGTTGTGATAGGTTGTCAAGGGTGGATGATGAGCTATCGCAATAAGTTATTAAAGAAAAGTTGATAAGCTATCGGAAATGGTGATAAGTTATCGTCAAAGGGACGATAAACAATTGAAAAAATAAGTGATAGGCTATTACTAAAGGGGTGATAAGCTATCAGAATACTGATGATAAGCTATTGTCAAATAAGCGATAAGTTATTGAGAAAGGATCGATAAGTTATCGCAATGGGGTGATGAGCGCTGTTTAATATGTGATTTATGCTTGAGTTCTATGGAATTCTCTACATGTTTCATGTTGTTTAATGCCAACTTTGCTATGAAAAATATTCGCCTCACATGAAACCTCGTTTACTAATTTTTACAAATGGGAATCCGCAAGGTGTCAAGTTTATATGTCTTGTTTTATGTATTAAATGGGGCAAAGATATTTTAAAATGAAAGCATGCAAAGTTTGATGGGTTAACTATATGTACATGACCACATGTGATTATTTTAATGGATTTTCATACATAAAAGTCATAGTAGTTTATTATTGTGAGCATGAACCATGTTTATATCAGCTAATAGATGAGAAATAAAATGAGCTTGAGTGGTGGTTGTGCTCGTATGGTCACATAATGGAACCCTTCATCCAATGGGGGTTTGAGGACAATACCCGATTTTTATTAGATGCGCGATAGAGGTCTAAATGCTGAGTCATAATTGAGGCTGGATCAATACTCCTTATGGAATGCCATCTAGGTGAGAGTTTTAGACGATGCCATGTCCGATGGGGCGGGTACAATACTCGGTCATATCGAAAGACCGCCAACTCTTGTGTTGGTTGTAACCTTATAAGGTCGTAATAATCAGAACATGCGTGAATACATTATGCATGGAAAAGTATAATCTATGTTCAAATTACGAGTATGCTTGTTTGCATTGATTATGACATGTGTGAAATCATATCGTGTTGGGTATATGCCATGGCAGATAAGAATGCTTGCAAATCGATTTGATGGCTTGTTGTTTTATTATGAGGTTAAAATGCCTTCTCACGTTTATAGTTAGGGCAAAGCATGGGTTGCTTTGCTATTAATCTGACGTCGATATAACGTTATATGTTTAGGTTGCATTCAAGGTGAGTTGATTTCTTAGTTGAGGCTTAGGACATTAATTTGCCGAGATTTATATTTCATGTGTTGTTAACTATTTTTCAGGCCCCTAGATATGGTTTTCCTCCCGGTGCGATTCGAACTCCCCCTTAGCCTTGAAGTACTCATATCGGTATTCACCACGGAGGGAAGTCAGGTAGTTTTCTTGAAGTTTACCACCATTGTTTGGGTAGACATGGGTTGGGGTGAACCAATCACACAATTTTACATGGCTTAGTTCATCTAGTTTGATGGTGACCTGCCGGGACCCTTCTAGGGAGTTGAAGGTAACTCATGGGTACATGCACCTTTCGCCTTTTTTTGTCTGACCCCATCCTTTTTGGAAGAAGTAGATTAACCCTTGGCCTAATATTTTTTTGTTGGCACAAGGAAGTACCCCGTCTGAAAGGGCTTGTGCAGGTTTCCTAGGGTTAATCAAAGTATATTAATAAAATAGTGGTGTTTTGCAATTGTTTGTTATGTTTTTTCTACTATTCCTATTGTTATGTCTGGTTGGGTGTTTGTTGATTTGCTTTTGAAAAATAAAAAAGAATGATCGGCAATACATCCTGACACATCATATTCAATTGACCAAAGAGAATAGGATTATTGCGTGCTCGAGGGTCGGAGCGTCACATAGACAATTTGTGATAATATTTTAATATTTTTTCAAATTTTTTATAATTGTCTTTCATTTCTTCTTCCTTTTGCCGGTAGCCGACCATAAACGATGACCAGGTGGGCTAGCCTCACCTAGATGAGGGTCGCCCTCACTCCCCACAAGCCAAACTTAACCTCGTCTAGGTGACAAGAGGCACCAACAAGGGCTCCCCTCACTAAATATGGCAAGGTCAACCCTTGCCCAAGCTAGGGTAGCCTCGCTAGGCATCGCTTTTGCCCAAGCGAAGCCTAAGCCATGGCGACCTCACCGGCATTCATGGCTTCCTATATTTGAAGTTGGAAGGCATAGTCGGTGTCGAAGTCTAAGGTTTGGGATGCAACAAGCTCTCAGTGTTGCTCGGCAACGATGGCCTCGAGTTCATTGACTTCCATTCCTTGAGTCAATCAAAACTTTTCCTGTTTTATTGCTAGGTGGATTGCAGGAAAGTGAGGTTTAGTAGTAACAGGAGGGCCGCCTTAGCCTGGGGCAAGGTTAGCCTGCCCGGTCATTGGCCAAAGAAAGAAGAAAGGAAGAAAAAGGAAAAAGAAAAGTGATAGAAAAATTATAAAATAATTTCAAAATAAATATTAAAAATTATTAAAAACTATCAACATCAAGGCAGGTCATGCCATGAAGGATAACTAGTGCACACGTTAGCGATTTCTAGTCAAAATTAGCTGGATGGACTCAATTAGTAAAAAGTGAAAATGTTTTAAACTAAATTGCTAAAAGTGCAATAATTTAGAACATTTTGGACAATTTTCTCACCAAATTGCTTGAACACAAGTTAGTTTTTAACAAGAGAAAGATTCATGCCATGAAATTCCATGTTCCTTTTATTTAAGTGTTAATACCACAAAAGACTCCCAAACTAGTACACCTATGACAAATTTATCCCAAATTTGATCACTAAAAATCTCAAACTGGTATACCTGTGACAAATTTACCATTTGTTAGTTTCCATTAAATTTTACTATCAAATTATTGAGTTAAATGATATGTAACAGTTGACTGATATACCAATTTGAGATTTTACTCTTTGTTTGTCATGGTTGTATTAGTTTTATGGTTTTTTGTAATATTAATCAAATTTAATGGATAGTATATTTGACACAAATCAATTTGGTATTTTTGACAATAAAAAAATTAATTTATGTTAAATTTATCATAGGTGTACGGTTTGGGATTAGTTGTAATCATTCGGGATAAATTTATTATAAGTGTACCAATTTAGAGATTTTCATGACATAAACTCTTTATTTAACTACACGGATAATGCCGTTCTATGTTCTTTTTCCTTGTCTAGCAATATTATCATTAGAAGAGGGACAGAGCGAAAGGATATGAATTCGAGGCCTACCAAGTTGGCAGTACCAACTACGGTATGATTAGTCGAGAGTGGGGCTATCACACAGCTGCTAAAAACCTAACTTCTATCCACAAGTCGCAAGCATCCCACTTGACGAAGAACTTTGCTCGAAATGTAGCGACAATCCCTAATAAACGAGGAGCCAAAGTACGATCTGCTTTTTCCGATGAACGAGAGCGAACTTGCAGCGTTCGTGTCCCAGGATAAAGCTCCCGGAATGCGAAAGAAGAGCTGTAAAACCAGCAGTGGAAAAAAGGAGGAGATAAAAGGCAACTTTGAGGCACAGGGACAGAACCATATCTTGATAAGGCAGCGATAAGAGCCAGCCCTACTGCGCACATTAATTAACCTTTGCCATCTCCAATGGTCGCTTCCACACCTCATCGTCAACATTCGCTCTTCGTTCGACCTTCGTTTCTGCCCGTAATCTTTTTCACTTCTTTTCCACTTTTTCTTTGCTAAAAGAAGAGCAAACCCCCTTGCTGCCTACTAGTTCTTGCGACGACCTTCTCCGGCCTTCTCCAAAACGCCCCTTTCTTTTCAAGAAAAAGGGTGTACTTTCTAGTAGGGGTGAGCACGGTTCCCGGGTAGAACCGGGAACCGGAGAACCGAACCGGAGGTTCCGGTTCAGTTCCCGGTTTTAGGGAGTCCGGTTCCGGTTCCCGGTTCCTCATTTCCTGGAACCGGTGGTTCCGGTTCCGGTTCCCGGTTCCTAATAGAACCGAAACCGGAACCGTGAACCGGAACCGGAACCGGACCGGACACCCCACTCCAGCCCCAACTCCCTCCCCCGCACATCGCGTCACTCTCCCCCTCTCACTTCTCTCTCTCTCTCTGCGATGAAAGAACCGTCGTCTCTCTCTCGCCTCCGGAGGAAACCCTCCGCCGCCGCCGCCGCCCCGTCAAGAAAGCTCAAGCTCGTCTGCAGCTTCAATGGCGAGCTCCGGCCCCGCCCGCCGTCCGGCAACCTCCGCTACGCCGGGGCGAGACCCGCATCGTCTCCGTCAATCGCGGCGTGTCCTACTCCCGGCTCGCGTCCAAGATCGTCGATCTCTGTCCCCGCAGTCCGCCCCGGTTCTCCGTCAAGTACCAGCTCCTCCCCGACGCCGGCGGCGGCGACGTGCCCCTGGTCTCGGTGGCCTCCGACGACGACGTCAGGTACATGATCGAGGAGCACGACAGGCTCGAGGCGCACAGTAAGCACGCGAGTCTCTGGGTCTTTGTTTTTAGCGACGGTTGCGGTGATAAACAAGGTCGCGAGGACGGTGGGCTCGGGATAGATCGTGATGCGCGGGGGGGTGTGTGTGGAGGGAATGAGTTTTCGGGTGGGAGAGGGTTGGAGGGTTTCGATGGTTGCGGATTCGAGGGCCAAAAAGATCAGGAGGCCCTATTTCGCGGTGGTTGGGTTGGTTGCGCGGTCGTTAAGACGGGATTTCGTGTCGCGGAAATGTAGCAACGAGTTGGGGATATGCAAAGGATGCTCGAGTCATTGTATTACCGTACCTCAAGATCCAATACAATGGGCCAATCCCACAGTGGTTTTGAAGGGTGATAGTAATGATGCTCCAAAGAACTTGAGAAGGAGCGACGTGGGGTTGTACAGTCATTTGAACAGCGAAAACATTGTACCATTACCTTGCACCAATCCGCTCACCGGAAGAAATTGTGCTCAAGAGCCTTCCGCTGTGGCTGGCAGGGCATGGGGAGCGATGCAGAGCAGTAACCACAGCCATAGATCAGGTGCATCTGATGCAAGATATCAGAGGGTTCATCCATATCATGTTCGAAATCATCGCCATGATCCAGCTGAGATGGAAAGCCACCTAGCCGTTAAAGCTGAACAGAGGCTCTCACTTGGAAAAAGTTATCCCGGTCTCAAGCCTATTTCTAATATGTCAAAGCAGGAGCAGTTAAGGAGAACACACCAGGCAGAGCACAAGGAATGGACCAGATTTTATAACTGTTTGTTGAATGGAAGTGTGAGTTTGATGAACTCCTATTTGAATGTTGAAAATCCTTGCATTTATGCTCAAGGTGATTATCTGAACTTACCATATGCAAATGCAAAGTTTATGGAATGCAATCCAGCTTATCGGGGCGTCTCTGTTGGTGTGGATAAGAAGCCACCTGCGCATCATGATTCCACATGTCTATCAACATGCCTAGAGGTGATGAATGCTCAAGAAGATGTCCAATCCACATTAAATGAGTATAACTACACTGCAATCTGCACTTCATCCCCTGAGAACATATACAAGAAACCACCTCCTATGGATCCTTTGGAAAGTTCTAACGTATATCTCTTACTGAGTGACAGCAAATGTAGCGACAGCACGGGCATGAGATGCAATGGGAAGTTTCCCAGTAGATGAATGGGCATTAGCTTGTCAAGCCATAATAATAACATTAAATCTTCAGTTGATCTGTCATTACATAACCTCTCATTGTCGTCATCAAAAGAAGTGGAACTATCCACACATTCTTCTCGTGCAACTAGCGACATTTCTAATGCTTTGACCAAGCCACAAACCAAGTCTATAGATTTGATGGAGTTTAGCGCGGGTCCACAACTTGATGAATCAAATGGAGTTCGATCTGATTTGTCTCCAGAGGCTGTCTCTAAGGTGGAAAAAAATCATGTTTATGAATATAATCTGGAGGAATTTTCATCAGGTTTAAGCATTGATGGCAAGGTAATGCTTGAGGATACTTTCCCTTTTGCTCAAGGAATTAGTGAGTAAAGTTTCTTAAGCATGTTATACTTTTCATTGACTTCACTAACCTTTTGCCTTTCCTTTGACAGGACAAGATTAAAGGAAGTCCCAAGTGCTCTAAATTAATTGGCGGCATCTCGATGGACTTGACTCCATTTTACACACAGCTCGCTTCTCAAGGGCTGCAGGTAGTATTTCAATTTTTCCTTGTTGCTCCCTTCCAATGTCAGAAGGATTAAAGGTTTCCATTTTCTCTGCAGACTATTAAAACTACAGATGTAGAATGTATAAAAGAACTGGGATCAGGTACATATGGAACTGTATACTATGGGAAGTGGAAGGGATCTGATGTTGCAATAAAGAGACTAAAATCCTGTTGCTTCACAGATGGTGCTGCTCGAGAAGATCGTCTGGTAATTTCTCCCAGTTGCGGCATTTAAATGTCACATCTTAAATGTTTGGTTGCTTGGTAGAATTGCAGATTTATTGTAGTTACAAATCACCTATAGTGACTATCTTTTTTTATGAGAAATACTATTTGTAGGATAGTTCATTGTTTTCTCAGGCTAAGGTTTACTTAGACTGCAATGCATAGAAAGGATGATCTAGTGAAGCATATGTAAGCACTTTCCTGCTGCATCAACTTCCAAGAGTTGTCCATCCATTGCCTAAAAGTCTATGCTAAACTATAAGGCATAATTTTTGCCTATTACTCAATCTTGTTTTCTGTTCTCCCTTCCTCATGTCAGTCAAATTATAACTAGTTTGTTCTGAGTAACATATTTTTCGGAACCGGAACCGGTTCCACTTAAATGAAAAAAAGAAAGAAAAAGAACCTGTTGGACCCTGGGCCGGAACCGGAACCTGTGAGAGGGTAGGTTCTGTTCCAGATTTCGACGGAGGTAGTTAGCCCAGGTTCCAAAAATGAGGAACCCGTGCAGGGTTCAGGTTAGGCTCCAAACAACCTGTAGCAACCCTAACCGCCACCCCTACTTTCTAGGGCATCAAATTGCTCTAGTGGGGTGACGCAATTCTTCGTTAAAAAACACAACGGGACGAAGGGAGAAAAGTAATATGAAACAACATGTAAAATAAAGGAGGAAAGTATTCCTTCTGTGAAAAAAGTGGCAAAGGGGAAAAGGAAAGGTGAAAAAGCTTATCCACAGGGTTCAGGGCATGGCGTGTAGCGCATCAATTTAAGGCCCCTCCATTGATGTCGACGTGAGTACTAGTATGGCAGGCTTCCTAGAGAAGGCAGGAAATTAAGCGTTGGGCACGTAGTGTTCTTATTGATAAGCAGAGACCAACCTCACATTGCTTATGCAAAAATGTGAAAATTGTAAGTTAGGAAAAGCTCAAATTTTCCACATTGGGTCGCAAAATGAGAGGTGGGATTGTAATATTTGAGCAAATGAGTAGGGCTGTGGAAGTAATTACAAGTACAGAGGTGGCAAGTAAACAACCATACGACATCTATTATGGTATGAATAGACTTAGATCGATCCCGACTATTGAAAAAGCTTCGGGTTTCAAAAAAGAAAAGTTAAATGGTCTTCACAACCATCTAATGATTAGTGGACCCTTCATTCGAAATTGATATCGGACTCCATTTCTAAGAAACACAAAAAAAAACTTCGTGTCAAAGGCTTTGTTGTAATTGGATGTCCTTAGGACATTTAACCTTTTATGATTTAGTGTGCTTTTTCAGTATTATTTAGGATTTCTCTTTTCATATTTATAATCTATGGATTTTGCATTTTACAATCCATTCATTCAATCTATTCAAAATAATTCACCAGTTTGTTTCAAGGTACATATGAAAAATATTTTCCAATGCAATTCTAGCTTTTCTCTTGCCTTTAATCACAGCCGATCCATTCCCAAAACACTCGACCATAAATCTCTTGATTTATAATTTTTCTAAACTCAAGTCGATTTTACTGAACTATCTGATCTATTAGTGGTCTCCGAACAAGTGGATTGACTTCTTTAGTACATAGGAGGATGGCCTCTTAATATAACAAGAAAAAACAAGAGAAAGGGACCGTCTTTCACAAAGTAAGACAACACTAGATGTCCAACTTGCAAAGCCGAAAGAAGGGTCGAGCATGGATCGACCGAAGAAGTGGTGGGAGAAAGAACCCAATGGGACTTTTGCATGGAATGTTGTACGTATCAATAAAGAGCGGGGAAAAAGATTGGGATTGGGGGGGTGAAATTGGGGAGAGAGATGGATCGTAGGCGGCTGCTGTGGAGACGTCATGGCGAATCTATTCACGTGCACCTCCTCCTCTCCCTTTCGTGTCTTTCAAGGTCAAAAAGGAGTTTTGGCATGGAGAAGGAGGGAGATGATTCTCTCTCCGCTCTCCTAAATTCTACTTGCAGACAAGGCTCCCCTCGCGTCAATGGACCATCGAATGGACGCCGAGGGGCTGGCCAAAAGGGTCGGAAAGTTTCACGGGAAAGTTAAATATATGAAAGTGACTATATTTTGTCGAGGGCATATAGTTCATGCTCCGCATCAATCGGGACGGCATGAGCGCTTTCCGTCACCAGAGGGATTTTATAGTTTTGACCTTTATATTATTAGTAATTGAGGTTTGGAACTATGAATGAGTTGCCTAGGGCTTTCTCGACCATCTTGGGCTTTCTTGTATTGCTTATACATAATCACTTTTTCTTGTAATTGAGAATCGTAACAGAAAGGTGGAAATGCGCTAATTATGGTGAATCTCTTGCTAGATATAATCCTAGTTTAAGGAAACTAGGATAAACCTTATGTCATGATTCCTCTTTCTTGTATTTACACTCTATTTTGTTGTGATTGTGCGCATAATTCTAACATATTTCTTGGGATGTCCAATGGGTGGATTGGAGCGGGTTTGAGTCAAGTAGAAAATGATCCAATCTATATTGATCAATTTAATCTGTTTTGACCAATTTTCATACAATATAAATTTGATGATCTATACCCGACCCAATTTATATTACCGAAACACATTAATATCTAATTTAATTTAGGAAAATCCACTCCCACCCATTTAATCTACTTTAAACCTTTTATATATAAGTTTTTTTAATAAAAATTTCATATCAAATGTAAACAATAAATCAAATAATAAAAAAGTTGCCAATGAAAAAAAAAAAATGTGAATACCTTTAAATTGAGACTTTTAGAAATTAATTTTAAAAAATTTCGAATTTTAATTATTTTTTTTTAAATTAATTATTATTATTCTTTTCTTTTCTTTTCCTTCTTTTCTCTTTTCTTTCTTCCTATTCCTTCTTCTTCCCCCTTTTCCTTTGTCGGAGGCTACTGGCCAAGATGTGAGCCGACAAGCCTAAGCTTGACCAAAGTCAGCAAACTTGAGGCTCGACCAATCTAGGTGAGCTCAAGCTTGCCAACTCAAGCTCCATCTCGATCGACGAGCTCTTGGCAAGCTCGTGGCTTGCCAAATCCGAGCGAACCTGAGCTCGGCCAAGGCCGTCGAGCTTGCGATTCAGCCAATACAAGCGAGCCCGATCTTCCCAACCCTAGCTCTATTGTGACCAGCTAGCTCGTGACTCACTAGATCTAGGCGAGCCGAGCTTAGCCAAGGCCAGCAAGCTTGGGATCCACGATAGAGATGGCAGCATGACGATGGGTAGGCAACCATAGGACCTAGAGAGGAGGGGAAAGGAAAGGGATTACTATGATTGAAGACACAAAGAGGATGAGGGGAATGGAAGGAGAGAGAGAGAATAGAGGACGTAGAGAGGAGGAAGGCCTTAGGACCTAAGGGGTTCGAAGTGGGTTTCCCTAATAACCCATTAAGACCCATTTCTATTTTTGTTTTACTTTTTAAGACCCGTTTATGATTCATATTTAGCTTTCACTTAATCCGTATTTAACCCATTTAATTAAAAATGAATCATAACATGGGTTTATGATCCATTTCGACATCTCTACATATTTCTCATTCAAGATGATATCAGTGGTTCTTTAAAAATGTCATTTCTTTAAAGGTTTTTTTTTTGTCTATTTGATCGTGTCCCTAAACTTTATATGTATTTTCTCGGACTATTTACTTCTTGTGTTTTAGTATAATTTTTTCAGGATCCAATTCTTGATATAGAAAAATAATGTGCAGGTCCGTACTGCACAGTATTGCTCCACGACTAGATCGCCATGTGATGCCAATCTCCCCCTAATCAAAAGCATGAACAATAAAGACGTGTCACTAGGGTGATGACCCACGAGATGCCCATCTCCATCTCGCTTGCTATGACCGATTCCTACTCTGCCCAAGGCGCAGGGCACAAATGGGGACTTCCTCGACCCCGGTAAGCCCCGCATCTTCCTTGTTTATGCTCCTATTGATAAAGTTGCTATTAATAATTCTAAAATTGTCCTTAAGACTAAGCTTTTACGTCACATCTAAGTAGGTTCTTATCGAAGCAGTCAATTACATTTTGGTTTTACGATAAAAACACGTTAGCATGATTGGACAATTTCTTCTCTTATTTTGTACGATTTCGTGTTACACAAAATAAATTTCTTTATTAAGGAAAAAAGAAGAAGAAGAAATTCCCCGGGTCAAACCGGAAGGAGCGCGGCGGCTCCCCGCATCGGGCGGGTCGGGGCTCGGAGCCCCGTCCGAATCTGGCAGCTGACCAACGGTTGGAATTGGGCCGCTATTCCATGCAATTATGGAGGGGATCACGAGAATGTGCTGTGGCACGAGGGGTGGGGCCGTTGGAGCGGACACGTGGCACCTCGTAGAGAATCTCGCACCAAATAAATGTACCCCCACCAGTGACCCAATCCATTGCCACGTCGTCGTCCTCCTCTGCGCTCTCTCCTCATTATTGCCTTCACTGAAATTTTTACAGTTACTGTCGAACTCATCAAAATTCGTTCTTCCGTCAGAGGACGTTACGGAAAAGTGACGACTCTCTGGCGAATCCGTTACGTCATCGGATCCCACACGGGAAAGCGTCCGACGTCTTGTTTTAATTCTTCACACTTTTATTTTGTTCTTGTAAAAATCAAAATCCACGACTTAAACTAAATTATCCAGATAACAAACTCAAGTACTCCATTTTTCACCATAATGTCAATTGCAGCAGCCATGTCGTCCATGGCTTATATTAACAGATGCAGCTACATAAGAAAGAGAGCTTATCACGACAAATTTACTAAGTTTTGATCTTGAGCTTCAAACATCAAATCTAATGTGTCAATTTTATCTAACAAAGCCAAGTTTGAGTTATGGATTTCATTAACCATAGCGTATTTGGATTTCACTATTTGGTTCCTGTAAACTAATAAAGACAAATGGAATCTTAAAGTGACCACACTAATATTGCTTTACAAAATTGGAAAGTATGCTTCCCCATGATTAATTGCAAGAAACCACCTGACGCATTTCCAGTTCTAGTGTATGATGGAGATCAATCATGATTCATTGTGAATAAGCAAAGATTCCTCGGTGATATTTTTCACTTTTGGACAAGATAATTTTTCTCTCTCGGGATTACAGAGATATTTGCACTTTATGGCAGCTGTCAAAAAGTTTAAAAAAAAAAAAAAAAAAAGGAGCTAGCCAATTATCACGTTCCAACGTCACCAATTGTTCTCTTTCTTTTCTTTTTTGTTTTGTTTTTTGTGTTGCAAATTCTTTGACGTTGCTCAGTCATTCTTCTTCTTCACCATTAACGGCATCATAAGCCCTTATGCTTTTAGTGGGACCTAATTTCCTAAGAAATCTCAAACTTTAAATCAATTTTCAATTTTATTATGAATTATTTTATTGTTTAACAAAAATCCCTCAATTTTCACTTAAATCTATCGATGCATCCAAAAATCGTTACTAATTTAATCAAAACTATCAACATCATAACTAGTCAGAAGTTCTTCGTCAGAACCCACATTTACATTAATATTCTTACCTTATGAGAAAGAATATTAACCTCCCAACATTGATAAAATTGAAGAAATCGGTTATGATTTTTTTAACATGCGGGCAGATTTGAAACTAGAGTAAAAGCTGGGAATTTTTTTATGATTATAAAAAAAAAATTCAGCATCGAATTTAAATTGAACTTAAAATTGATGGCCTTTTGGGGGAATTAGCCCCTTAATGCAATGTTAACCGACCCAATATCGTCTAGACTTATCTTGTTGTACTAAAGAAATTATATTGATGTCATCTGGCCCACCATCGAATTCCGAGCAAAAAAGTATGATTGGTGTTATTTTTGCATGATACATCATCCAAACGAGTCTACAATTGTGTGCAATTTGTGACAGAGTGAGGCGGTGTAAATTTGGGTCAAATTTTCCATCACAATTCTCATGCAATTTGCTGATTATCTTAGTACGAGTGCATATAATACAAGGGGAAGCAAAGCAAAGGCTTAGAGGGATTGAGATTCTGCACCACCCGCTGCTGAGCTCTGCCTCCTCCTTCCATTCCCCCACTCTTTTTTATCACAAACAGGGAGGAGGTCAAATAGTGGAAAAATCAAGTGCAGTTGGCAGAGTTTTCCTCTGCAAATTCTCCGTTGGAGGCGGTGGCAGGTGCAGATCTCGAAGTCCCTCTTCATTCCTCTCTCTCTCTCTCTCTCTCTCTCTCTCTCTCTGTGCCACCTACCACTGCAGAAGAAGGCCCTGCCTCGTCCTCTGTTCTTCTCGCTTCTCTCAAAAGTTCTCCCCTTTCTCATCACCCGTCGATCCGTCTCGCCCTCTTCATTAACACGCATTGTTGCTTTTCGCTCCATTCATTGCCTTATATACTTAAAAGGGTCCACTGCGACTTCTTGGTGGAACAAATCTCCACTCATTTTGCTTCTATCCGTTCAACTGGGTGGTGAGATTTCCATTGTTGTAAGAATAAAGGGAGGAAGTTCCGACATGGGTATGCTCAGCTTCTCCGCCAATTCTCTCAGTGTGCTCTCCGGCCTTGTTTTCCTCTCCATTTACAGAGGTCTGTCACATAAATTTTACTCTCTTATCGCTTATTGACTTGTTATATGAGCTGCGTTCCATACATTGTGTCCTGATGAATTTCTGTGGCCTCTCTGTTTTGGGACAGGTGCTTCTGGGGCAACTTTCACATTTGTCAACAAGTGTGACTTCTCAGTCTGGCCTGGGATCCTATCTAGTGCGGGCAGTCCCAAGCTGGCCAGCACCGGATTCGAGTTGTCTAAAGGCGGCTCGAGGTCCTTCCAGGCACCGACAGGGTGGTCCGGCCGCTTCTGGGGGCGTAGTGGCTGCGATTTCGATGGCTCAGGCCGTGGCTCATGTTCCACCGGGGACTGCGGCTCCGGTGAGGTTGAATGCAACGGAGCCGGAGCAACACCGCCGGCTACTTTGGCAGAGTTCACGCTCGGCTCTGGCTCTTTGGACTTCTATGATGTGAGCCTGGTCGATGGGTACAATTTGCCCATGATTGTTCAAGGCACTGGCAAATCAGGTACAAGTAGTGAAGTTTCTTGATTTTGAGGTTCTACTTACACGTTTTATCTTGATTTTCTGGGGATTTAAAACTTTATCCTTTCATTCGTGTTTGCAAGTGCTAGAAAATAGATCGGCTGAATACATGAAGAACTCGCTCTTAAAAGTGTAGAATTTGTTCGGTAAAGTTTGGATTTTCTCCACTCTGATTGAGACTGTCGGCTGAAACGTCAGGAACGTTAAACCTAACAGATCGTTAGGAGAAAATGTTAGGTTCTTGTTAACTCAACTTCAGGGGTGAAAGGTCATATCAGTATGGTGGGGTAAACCATTTGAGAAGTCATCTCATTTTCAGGTTTTTGCCTTTTAAGTACGGAATTCCATTTTTGTTTGTAGCTCTGAATTTTCCATCTTCAATCAATTCACCGACACCATGTTACAAGACTGTTAAAATCTGTGTCAAGATGCAATTGTTACACTACTTAATTGAAATCAACAAACAATTTGAACTCGAGATGTTTAAGGCACTTCCAAATCAAGGAGCTTCTCGACCAATTTACATCCAAATCGCAGTTTCCTTCTGAAGTCATACTCACTGGCGATTCTTGTGTGTGAACTTTAGGTGCTTGCGCCACCACCGGGTGCCAGACGGACCTGAATCTACAGTGCCCGAAGGAGCTGAAGGTGGGGGATGGTACAGGGTGCAGGAGCGCCTGTGAGGCGTTTGGGAGCCCAGAGTACTGCTGCAGCGGCCCATACAGCTCGCCTGCCACCTGCAAACCCTCAATGTACTCCCAGATATTCAAGACGGCATGCCCCAAATCGTATAGCTATGCTTATGATGATGCCACTAGTACTTTCACTTGCAGTGATGCTGATTATACCATTACATTCTGTCCCACCTCTCCAAGGTAAGTCTGTTTTGTTCTTCTATCACTTTGATTGAATGTATATTTCTTTTTCATGAGGTAGTAATTATCTGGTTGAAGGAAAGTTTTTCAGTTTTTGACTCATTTAGCTCAGAGAGTAGTAGTGTATTTTTAAAGTTTTTCTCCTTGAAAGTTGGAAAATCACAATTTCGAGTCATACTTTCGGAATCTGCATAAAACGGGAGGAGATTGTAAGCTCATGAGAGTTTACCATGCTTTACTGATCTCAACCAATAATGAGAGCAGAAATTATGAAAAAGTTGCAAAAGATGCATGATTAATCTGTCACGTCTACTTTATTTCTTAAACGTATCGGGGAAGTTGGACAGAAGAGATGGATTTTCCAAAGTTATTGTGGCATCAGAACCTTTTCAAGATTGGAGGAACCTTCGTCCGTCTAATTTTTCCCTGTTAGTGTATGCTGCGAAACTAGGCTTTTAATTGACATCATTTGATCTGGAATTTTATTCCTGTGCAGCCAAAAATCCGCCACAGATTCTTCTCCTCCAAAGACAACCGGAACAACAGAGAATCCGGATTCAGGGTCAGAATCCGGGTCAGAATCTGGGTCTGAGTCTGGGTCTGGGTCTGTGTCGGATCCTGCACCGGTTCAGGAGACTGCATTTGCCACTTCATGGCTGGCCAGTTTAGCAACTGGTGACTCTACTAGAACCCAACCTCCCACAGCCGTTCAATTAGCAATTTCTCTAGTAGTCTCTCTCGCCCTCCTCACCATCTCACGCTTGTAGTCCCTCTCTCTTTCTTTCACTTTCCTCCCACAACCAGAGCATAACCCAAGATAACCAAAACAAAGAGAGAGACGATGGGTATTTGGTTGGAGTGGACAAAAAAAGTTGGCAGGATCCGGATTGTAGACCTCCCACTTCCCGTATTAGATAAAGCATTCATTCTCGAAAAGAGAAGAAAGATGTGTCTTTTTGTTTATTTGGCAGCCCTTTTGATTTGTTTCAACTTGTCTATGGGGACTGACTAAACCACCATGCTTGCTAGCTCTGGAGTAAAGGCAAAGGAATCAAGTTGCAAAGCAAAACATTTTGGAACCAGAAAAAGGAAAAGAAAGAAACAAATGTCTGAAATATCTTGATGCTCTTTCTTTGCTTTTTCTTTTTTTCAATTGGTGGGGAGGGAATGTGAGGATGAGAAAGCGAATGCTTTTTGGAAGTGAATCTGAGTGGGTGGGTGGAGTGGATGTTGGAGGTCCACTTTGCGAGGATTACAAGCCTCATGAATAAATTATATCATCTGCCTCTCTAAGCTGAGGACAAGCACTTGGGACTATCCCTTTGCTTTTGCTTCAAGCTTTGCTCTGTAAGATGAAGTGGAATAGTGTAGCAATTCAGCAATAGAAGCCACGCATAGAGAGCCCTTTTGACGGGGTTCATGTTATTTTGACTGCAAACACTTTATTCCCCCCCTATCCGGAGCTGAAATTTCGAAATTTTGTGGGCAATTAGCCGTAGGACTCGGATTGTGACAGTAATGCAAAACGGCAGTGCGAAATTCTTTTCCTGAATCGAAAGGATCCAGTCTGGCTGCCATGATTTTTCTTAAAGTTTGCAGTTGGATGAAAAGAAAATTCAACACCTTGGGCAGCATGTTCAGCTTGAAGTTGCAGACTTGCAGCCGAGTGTCGATAAGGCCCATGGTGGGGACCAAATTTAGAAAAAAAAGATCAGGTCGGGCTTCTTTTATGCCAGAACGATCTACCGAGAGATTATAAAGAGTGGGTGGGAGATGTTTTGGGGTTAAATAATGTTAGCACTGACCTTATTCCTTCTTAGTGCAATCATTAAGATGTTGATATGCGCTAGTGTCGATCCATTCCTCTCAAATGCTCCGTCGATATCTGGCATTCCCAGATTTCAAATCACATTATGATGTCTGCAACATGCATGGCATCTTAAAGTTGATGGGAAGAATTCAAGAAAATTTCAACTTGGTTCTTTGCCGTCCGAAGCTGAGTGGAGGTCGGCTTGACATTGTCGCAAAGGCCATCGCACACTTAACATCAATCTAATGTCCTTTCGCTATCCTTAACCATGACAGGCAATGGAGTAAGAACAACAGCGATCCCGCTACTTGTCGTTAGGATTTCTTCAGAGAATGACAGTCTCTTGGAGAGAAGTTGCGAGGCTTTTACTCCACTCAATCAATCATGGCTAATGCTCGTGAATCTTTCTTAGCTGGGAAAGAACAAAATATATGAGGCCCTTCTCAGCTTCCACTGTCATGCCCACCCACAAAGAAATTTTCTGAAAACTAAATGATGGCGGTCGGTGGACTGAACAAGGTTGGAGATCGTTCAGACATCATTGTTGCTTTGACAAGGAAACAGACGTGGACATATTTGGAAGAACAAGATAAAGGAAGATAGGACAAAGATGAAAAGGCCAAATGCTAGGAGGCACCACCGGGACATGACATTGGATTCCCGTTTGATTTGATTAGAGCATTTGAGTCCTTCTTAGCCTAACTTTTTGTGGGGTTGAATCGAACCGAGCTAAAAGAAAAAATCAAGACAACAGCAACTTTTATTTCTTTTGTTGGAGATAAAGAGAGATCCTTTTCAATATAGGACCTTTGCAGAACGAACGAATAGAGTTCGAGCGCGAGCGCGTGGAGGAAGTAATAGAATCTAATGACCTAATTCATCGGTAGCTCAGTATCACCTCATCATTGTTGTTGCATCTGAGGGGTCTCGCTAGATATACAGCTCGACTATTGTGCTCGACACATCTAGATTATACTTATCACCCTGGAAACTGTGGAGCTCAATTGATTGAACAGCTCGTGATGCTCCAACATACATAAAGTGCTTCAGCTCTATAAGAGCACTCGGTTTGAAGGTCGATATCCATGGTCATGGAGTGTGCAATAACGCATGGTCACTGTATTCACGATAACCCATGATCGCAACAATATAAATATGGTATGCACTTTCACGATCTTTGTCCGAAAGGAGAAAGAAGAAGATACATTGGCCTAGTTAGGTGAAGGGTTTGGTTTGTTTATTACTAATTAAAGATTATATCTCATAGCTATCTTCCTTCCCTCGGGAGAAGATGAGAATCTTTCATCTAAGTTTTTAGGTGCACTCACATGTCCTGCTTCTACCTTCAGAAGAGGGAAAATAACTGAAAATGGTATGCTCTATGTGCTCTGCAATTTGATTGGCCAAGCATGAACTGCTGCTAGTCATGGTCAGAAACAGGTCATTGTGAAGTCAATATAGGGTCATGGATAAAGCAGAAATAAGAAAAGAGAAAAGAAAATTTGGGGTAGCTTCATGAAACTTTCTGGAGTGATCAGGGGATGGAACAATGAACAAGTCTTTCTTTCACCATCTGAAATCTATGAGCAATCAAGAACGAGACTCAAATTTCCAATCACTAAATTTCTTCACAGCCAATGCTCATATCCTCGGCCATTGAATTGAAGAGCATATGTACATACTCGAATTCATATATTCTTGAAAAGTAAGAAGTAAATTCCCTTGAAAAGGAAAAGGGATGAAGATATCTCAGGATTTGCTTGATGCAGGATGATTTTCATCCGCCATTCGAGCCTTGAGTTTGTGCTCGGCACACATCCTGGAATATATGCTCTTTGTCCGAATCGCGAGCAACACGTCAAGCCCGAAACCAAACATGCAAGCCAGGCCCATGATCACAAACACGAGCATATAACACTGTGGCCCGACACAAGTGTTGCTGCCTCCGCCGCTAATGCTGGCTTGAGCATCGTAAAGATGACCCGCAAGCAGGCCAGAGAAGAGGAAAGAACCTAGAGGAAGATTGAGAATTAGGATGTTGTACAGCAGGCCATAGTATTTGAGGCCGAACAACTCCGAGGCAATCGGAACGGTCACGGTGAGGCGGACGCCATAGCATATGCCTACCAGAATCGAGCCAATGAAGAACGATCCTGGCAAGGCCAGGGCCATGATGATGTATCCTAGAGTCATCAGTAACTGTGAAGCCGCATTCCAGATGGGCCTTGGTGTTCCATGCTTCCTGCAGACGAACAAAACACAGACGAAAATGTTGAGAGAAAACTCATCTTCAAAAAAATGTTCAGTCCTCAATTGACAAATCGAAAGCTGTCTCTATGCAATTTCAAACACTTGTAAAGCTAAAGAGTAGCATACCAAATGTAGTGTTCTGACATCAATCCTGAGATGATCCTCCCAAAGAATCCCCAGATGCTGGTGAGAGAGACGAAGATCGACACGTCAGTGTAGCCTAGCGCGAGCCCCATCTGTCCCATGTTGTTCATGAAGCACATTCCCGTGCCCACCCCACATAGAAACGATATGAAAAGTATCCAGAAATCGACCGTCTTTACCATTTCCAAAACCGTGTGATCCTCCCCGATCAATGGCTGGCGGTTCACCTGGACAGATCCTCGAGCTACAGTGCCGGTCACAGTCACCAAATCTTCTTGCCTCGTTGGTGGGGCAATAAGCGGCTGTTTGATTGCATGCTCAATATCAGAATTTGGTTCCGACTCAGACATACCTAAATAAAAAGGAACCCCTAATGGCAGAGCAAGTAAGAATATTAGTCCTATTGCAAATGCCACAGAAAGAACGTGGCCATGACTTCCGCTAATGTCAAAGGCCAACAGATAGGAGGCCAGCACAATGGCGATCACATTGAAGGCATTCAAGAGCTGTGTCTCTTGCCTTTCTTCTTCAGGGGCAGTCTTACGGAGGAAAATAGCGGCAACCAGGCAGATTACTGTGGGAACTACAGCTAGCATGAGTAGGAAAGTGGACGGATTGGAGGAGAAGAGAGCAGCACAAATGTCGGTGAATATCGCCGTGCTTAGCCCCACGTATCCCTTGAGAATACCAGAGACTGGTCCTCGGCTCTTTGGGAAGTTCCTCATGCAAGTCACTAGGACGGCTGTGTTCATCCAAGTCGTGCTGTTTCCGCCCATGCACAGGAATATGCACATCTGCATAGACATTGGCAGGGACTGAGTTCTGAACAGAAGGTTGGTCAAGAAATACACGCACACTTTTAAACAGAAGAAAATGTAAGATCTAACTAAAATGGGGATACATTTTAGAGTACTATTGAAAAGGCACAGCCTGCGGTTTCCACACAGGAATGGTGAGAACATAGCTTACCTGCCAGTAGGGAAGAGGGCTGATCCGCTGGCTCACGACAAGCCATTGAGCTCCATACCCTATTAGACCCTCCAAAGATCCGATCAGAAGTATAATCCACATTGGAAACCGATCCGAGGCAAGGCCAGATATGAGCCCGAAAGCCTTGCCAACATCTTTAGCCACGGATAGATTGTTGAGCTCAAGCTGCGTGAGCGCCATGAGAGATTTGAGTGCATCGGAGTAGTTGGAGAACGTGTAGTTGTTGCCTGCAATGGCTTGGACCCAAATTGCAGTCACAAAGCCCAGCCATTTTCCAGCAGGAGACATCAGAGATAATGTAGGAAACATACGGTGAAGATTGAAGAGGACTAGATAGATTTTTCTTGTTTGGTTTTAGAGCCATGAGGAAGAGATTGACAAGCTTATTTATACCTTTGGCATTGCATTCATTAATGAGATAACGATTAGTTTTGCCTGGATTTGATGGATTGGAAGAAGAAGGTTTTGGGATCAAAGGGTAGCACATGGTTTTTGTAGTTTCCGGATTGGTAATGGACTCGTGAAGAAATTGGATTAAAGAACCGAGTGCATGAATAAACAATTTCGAAAACCAAGTTAAGTAATGCAGACTACACGACAAGTGGGCACTCTTTGGTCTTTCTTTAATTATTTCTGAGGTTTTTCCAGTCAAGAAGAGGGCAGGAAATACAAGGTGATGGCCTGAATTGCCAAACAAAACAGCTTCATGCTAACTATCTAGACCGCTGAACATATATCCGAAATCAAGTCCCTGAAAAGAAGATATGGAAAGCGGCCTTGCCTCTTTTGGAGATCTTCACTTTTGAAAAGACGTTTCGAAGAAATGATCAGAAACGCAATTCAATTTTTTTTTAAAATATTTCTGGCAGTTCCATTATAGGCAAGAATCGAGATCTTACTTTTGTCCCGCAATTGACTCAAGAAACCTTTCTTGAAGTCAAATCATACTTACCGCTTACCACGATTGAATCCGAATGTCATGTGGAGTGACACGGAACTCGCTCACTTTCTCTAATCAAAATAGGACGAAAATATCATATATAAAAGTAATTGATCTTTCTAATGGTTATGGAATACCGGCATATTGTTTTCTGCTAGCAGTTGCTGTAAGGATAAGGTGTGGTCCCTTTTGAGCTCTCATAGAAAAGAAGAAAACGACAAATGTCAAAAACTAACGAAACAGAGGCAGATGCAGACGGAGGGAAAGCTGGTCAGCTTTCAAATTCAGCTTCCTCTTAACTGCATGACGCCCCTGAAATTACCAAGGAAGCGTGCGCCCACCACTTTGTGTCTTGGCTTGCATTCATGACTCAGATGTAGGGCCACTCGCCGACGCTCGAATAGAATACATGCTATCTGGTGCCTAAAACAGAGACTTGCATGTAAAAAGAGATAAGGAAAAAGTACAAAGGAACAGAAGGTGCTAAAATTATGGAGTGAACAGAATTGAAAATGCATAGTCCGTGTCAGGAGTAAACAGAATCGAAAGATGGGTTACTGCAAATACGTTTCCTCGATCGCGGTCTTGAGAGGAGAGGAGTGTGATCATTTTCGATGGCAAGGCACTGAGGTCACCAGTCCAACACTGCTGCAATATCTGCTAGGCAACTGCATGCATCTTCATGTGAAGAAGAGATATGTGAAAGATTAACCATAATGATTGTCAATGTCACGACTTTTCGATGGCAAATTTTACAGTATCGCATATCCACAAAACAAATAAGGGTCCATGAATTGCACGTAATAGATTTTTGTAAACTACATAATCCACAGCTCAAATGATTCTTCGCATCAAAAGACTGGACAGCCTTCGATGACCACCCCTTTGGCCGTGGGACAAGAGGCTAATGGACATCCATCAGGATCTTCACCCCACCAACTAAGGCTAACATGCTTCATTCCCAAACACAAGTACAGGAGGACAGCCATAAAAGCTAACCCAGCATCAAGTGCACCTGATAGCACATAATTATGGCGACTCCACCAACCTCGATAGTATCGGTAAGCAATGAATCCCGATAAAAATCCAGCAATGATCCAACTGGTGTAATTAACGGCAGTAGCTGGAGGCATGCTTACTGTAGCACCAAGGAGCACAGGCATTGTGATCAGTCTAATCCACTCCTTGTCCGGAAAGGCCTTATGTGCAAGCCAAACAATGAAAGGAGCTATGGCCCCTACCAAGAAAAACCAGTTGATGGCGGAGTAGTAGCCGAGATCTCCGAATATCCTGCGAGGCCCAATCAGACCCCAAATAACTGAAGCATCAAAAAATACATGGTCACTGGGACAAGTCCACGGACTGCCTGCTGGAAGCAGCTCCCGGTTACAAATGTCAGGGACTGTATCCATAAGCCACCATGCCGTTCCGAGATGCACTACTGCTGCAACAATAGTACCGACCACCTGATAGAAGATCAATTCTTACCTTAAGCAAAGGAAGGGAAAAGAACGAAAAACCGGTTTCCCAACAATTTCGGGCAGATTTCAAGTGCACAGAGATTAATTTTGTGGAAATCATTTTTTCACCTCACCAGGAATCCATCAAACTAATATGTTTAGTTCTATTACTCGTCACAGACCGGGCAAAGACAAGAGACTAACCTGTGCCATAAACATTGCTCGTGGAGGAATTTTCATGTAGTGCCCAAGCTTGAAGTCTTGTAAGAATGTGATCCCCTGCTTCATACTGATGTAACCATAGACTTTAAACAGAATGTTCGCAACTGGATATCCCGGGTAAAGGTACCCGATGATAAATTCTGTGATTACATTCAAAGCTGGTGTCTGGCCAACGTGCATGAAACTCATGAGGATATGCAAAACATTAAGCTTAGAGTAAGAGCGAAGTGTACATAATAATCACTGCCTTGCATGCTTGTGTAATCTATTGTAGAGAATAAACGATCTAATCGACTCATAAAACATTTGCTATAAACATGATGGATCTGCACCTGATTTGTCGTTGCAGTGATGACTCCAACGGGAAGAGTGAAAAATATGGCAAGAGCACATGCTAGCAGAACACCCCACCACGGTAGTTGAAGCTCATCCTTGAAGTACTGACACGTAAATATGGTTGCCGAAATATTTACCAAAAGAATACAAGTAAACCACCATTCAGGGACTTGCTTGTATCTTCTCATGAGCTTAGTGTGTATATCCATTTTCTTCTCACTAAAGGCTGACTTGCTCAGCAGCCATATTTCTCTAAAACAACACCATAAAACTAGATCATCTATCAGAGCATGGTAAATAAGAAAATGGAATTCAATTGGATTGGCAACACCCATATAACTCTGTTCAATTACAAGGTGCGGTGTCATATCAGAATAATGTCAGTTGTAGCAGAACTTAACCTACAAAGGAAGAACACTCCTACGAGGCCAACTATGGATCCGGGAACAAGACAACTATAACACAGTCCTCCGAAGAACTGATGCACTACTTGACTAGTTGACTTGGATTCTTTTTCTTTCTTTTTTTAATTGGCAAGACATGGGATATAGAAGTGACCAAAATAATGCTGATACATGAACACAAAACTCGCCTTCTGTTCACACGACACAAATAAATTCACTGCTAACATTTCATAATTGAGTTTTATTTGGCAAGGCTGGTGTGGTGCAGCCACATCAGAGAAGCTAACCATATTCTTCTCATCACAGTTTAGTTAATGAGTAGCAAGCAATTGCGCAGCACATAAAGATACAAAAGAAGAATGCAACTTACTTTCCATGGAAGAGGAACACATGAACAACAGTCGCAGTGAGGCAGGCAAAGCTGATGCCATAGTACACAGAAAAGAAAGTACACATATAGAGAGGACCCTCTCTTTCATATGCCTCGGCATCCAAATGAAAGTGTTCATCTATGATAGCAGTAATGTTGTATTCTTGTCCCGAAGATGTGAACAGGCTATCTGAGAAGATGGGAAAAGTCTTGGATCTGTATATGTTGAGCCAGTAAGCAAGAGGTGTGATGACATACACGACAAGGGTAAAACCAACAGCAATATTGGCGGTAGCAAACCACGGGCTAGCCAGTGGACTACCGAGATAAGAAGAGATGCTAGACCAGTCAAGTCCGATTGCACCAATCCCAAGACCATGGAGTCCAGAACCCAACTGTTGGGCTAAAACCGAAGCAGGGAATAACCAGCAGATCCATGAAAGAGAGGTCAACATTGGAAAGAGGTAACCTGGGAAGACATAGTAACTGAAGCTACAGATGAAGGCTATAAGGAAAAATTGGTTCCGCGTCAATCCACCTTTTGGCCTCTGCTCTTTCTCATGCAGTGCTCTGCATTTGAACAAAATAACGTTGAATTATATGAAAAACTACAAAAAGAAAAGAGAACGAAACAAAATTGAAGGCTAACAAGAACAAATGCCATTGCCAGACTCCTTGTTTACCGGGACAGAAGCAACTTATGGAGTCATCTTCATGAATAAAAAGTCGGGCTACAATATTATATATATGATTGTTTGGAGATCGCAGTTCTCAACCGTGAAGCTTTGAAACTTTAGATCAGACACAAGAGACACAATTTGCTGCTAATATTTTTTATTTTTTTTGATAACCCTGGAACCCCGCACCCCGCCGACAGTAGAGGAAGAAACTGCAAAAAAGAACACGTGTGACCACCACACACGTGCCACCAGGGTAAGTCACCCTGCAGCGAAGTGGGGTTTCGAACTCCCGACCTTTTACGAGAGGAGGAGAGCTCGAGCCAGAACGCTACTCAGGTGGGTGGTCAATTTGCTGCTAATATTTGTAAACTGAGACTTTAAAAACTCTTTGAACCGTGAGATTTTGAAACTTCAATAGCTGTCAACTGCGTTTAAAGGGGAGTACCCCATGAAATCGGGTCCAGACAAATTGACCAATGGAATCAGACATGGGAATGGCAAAATATCACGTTAAAGATCCTAGAAAACAAATTCATAAGAACAGAAACAAGACAGACTTCAGTTTGTCATCTTTCTTCTTGTCTCCTTTGAATGATATAGACTATATTACAAATTATCATGCACATGAAAAGGGTCAAAAGTAGTCTGAAACAAGCTATATTTAGTAAAAAAAACTAATGAAAACGAGGACAACCTAACAAAAATTCCTAAAACTGTGAATTTATTCAAGGCAAAACATGCTCATCAAACAACATACTTGCCAATGAACGCACAACCGACGCACCTGAACAAAGAGACTTGCACCAGATTCTGGGGCCACCACATGGCAGCGGGCTCCACCAAGTACTGCCGGAACATCCCGGCCCAGCCGAACCCCAAGACCTGCGTCGTCAAGATGATGACCAGCGCCACAGGAAACGACATCTGCTTCTTGTAGAAGATCTTGACGCCAGTGATGATGTGAATCGCGTAGACACTGGACGCGCCTGAGTTGGCAAAGATGGTGATCAGGACGTGCTCCTTGACGTTGAAAGGCCCCGGATTGAGCGTGAATTGCCACCTACTCCCCTCGAAGAACACTCTCTTCGTGATCACTCCGGCCATGAGGTGACCTATAGCCAGGCATGCTCATTAGTCTGATTGAATGCGCGGACGTGCAAACTCAAATGGAACTCCATAGAATACATCACAGATGCAGACTTCATACAACTGAAACTTCGTCTCGAGAAGTCAAATTCGATCTGCTCTCGAGTCTGAGGCCTACCTAGAGGGACGACGGCGATCTGAGCGGAGACGGAGGTCACAGAGAGAGGCTCGCGGCGGTACCAGAAGAACTGGTTGAGGAAGGAGAGGAGAGAGCACGCCAGGGTCCCGAGGATGAACGTGCGGAACGTGACGGCCGGGAGGGAAGGGTCGTCCCCGGTCGGGACCGTGAGCGCGACCTGCTCGACCGGGGAGCTCTCGCCTCCGGTGAGCTCCCCTTCCGCCGCCGCCGACAAGCCATGAGCTCCGACCTCCTTCCGGACTGTTCCCGTGTCATGAAGAAGAAGAAGAAGAAGAAGCTTTCCAGTCAGATCGCCGTTTGGATACAGGGAAAATCACGCGAGAAAGTTGGAGGGAAAGTGAAGAGAAAAAAGCGAGAGCGAATCTCACTGAGTGGAGCTGATATGTCTTCGCGGCTCATCGTCGGCGGGCTCTCTGCGCTTTCCAGATTCGGCAGCCGATCATGATGAGCGGCTTCCGTCTGACTTCGGTACGACAGTCGCTTCGATCCCGACCGTACATTCGATTTGTGACGTCAGCAGTGACGGGTGAACAGGAATCTCGGCGTTGAATCGTGGCCGTTGCGTGAAGTGGTGGCTCACGTAAAATTTAATCTGTACCAATGACGTTAACTTTGAACTAACATATAATAAGGTCATAAATTTTTAATTTAATGTGTAATATGATACTCGAATTTTTAATACAAGATCAATTCAATTCATGAATTATATAAAGATATTTAATATTATTACCGAATTTGAATTAATATAAGTATAATATTACACATTATTATAAATCTAGGGATTCATTTAAATATATACTTAAAATTTAAGAATCGTGTCGAGTAATTTAAAATTTATGAATTATAATAAATAAATAAATAATTTAGACATCATATTGTATTAATTAAAGATGAGAGACTACTTACGCGATTATGCCCAAAATTAATTTCATCAACGGGTGTTAGTCAACTGGCACGAGTACGACAGAACAACTTGTCTTGGAATCGGTGTAATGGGCCCCACCAGAGTACGATGTCTTTTCCGGAAAAAAATAAAAAAAAGAGTTCGATGAAATTTTTTTGCCTTTCCTGTGTCTCAAACCGTGAGATGCATTTGTCGGATTTAACCCCTACACAAATATAGACATTTATTTTCAATTTCATTGGAAAAATATACACTTTTTTTTTTATTGAACAGCATTTTTCATGTCCAGCTCATTGTCCACTTTTTATGTTTCATGTTCGAATATTTTTCACTTTTACAGTTAAAATTAGTTATTTATAAGTTATTTTAAAAAAAAAAATCATTTATATAGTAAAAATATTTTCGTTTTTTTTTTTCGTTCATTCACTTGTTTAAGTAATACAAACAATTATTTTTAAGAAGACATTTTTCAAGTCGTTTATTTTATGTGAAATGAATGTACCATCAATATTGTCGAATTAATATAAATAAAAGAAACATGTTTTGACATTAACATTTAAATATAAAAAAGTTGAATGAACATACGATATGTTTTTCATCGTGGGCATATCGAAAGGATGATATGAAAAGGAGAACATCAAAGGAAGTACTACAATTGTGTGAATTTTAGCATAAAAAATCAGAACATTGATAAATTCATATATATTTTCGTGATTTTTAAACCTATCACCTACGAGACATGCTTCGAATAAAAAAAGGAACAATATCGAGACAATTTTTTCTTCTAGGGGATCTTGGAGATAGCTTTAGAAAATCTTGTTCAATTCCATTGTAAAGAAGAAATAATGCGTCATTTTAAATAGAAGAAACTTGCGTTCTATTGACATCAAAAATTTCCCTAATTAGTCCAAAAATATTAATAGATGAAACAAATTTTCTAATTATAAAAAAATAAGTTTTTTTATGCTTTCGAGATAATAGATTATGTTCTTTGTTGCTTTTAAAGTAACCGATTTTTACTATAGCCATTTAAACCGTATTTTCAAGTGAAAATTTCTAATTTGCTTTCAAAAACAAACAAAGATTATTTTTATGAATGTCAAAAGTCCTCTAATTCAGTCAACCTAATAAATGATGCACCAAAACAAATTTGAAATGTCAAAAGCCACGGCACTCATAGACTTTTCTTTTTCTTTTTCTTTTTCTTTTGGGTCTGTCATAAGGCTTATATTTGTGATCTATCAATTTTTTCAGTCCAAATTAAATTCATTACATGCATAGATTCACTAAAAATACTTAATTAAATCTAAAAATACAGCTGTCACTCTAACCAATGACTACCATCAGACCTAATCACAGGCAGTTTACGAGGTTTAGACAATTCTTGATAGACTCGAATGATGGCATTCAAGTGAGATAATACAACTCTATCTCAAGATTTGTGGATGAAAATTTTCATGACAAGTCAAAGTTTAGGCAAGATTTGTGGATGAAAATTTTCATGACAAGTCAAAGTTTAGGCAAAAGTATAGACTCGATGTGGAGGCCCTACTCGTCATAGACCCGTGGTTTTGATACCATCCATTTGTAAAAAAGTCTAAATTGCACTGCTTATTATTTGTCTGGAATTTGTGATTTGATTGTGTATAAATTCAAAATAGTGAGCATAGGGCCAAAACAAATTATTGTTGAGAAGTCTTGTGTCAATTACGTGCATTCCAGCACACATCCAAGCCGCCTTTTTCAATTAATTGGTTCAACGGGCACGGATTCAACCTTTCATCATTAACAATTGAATTTCAAGATCCCAGTTACGAACAAGTATTAATCATCAGAACGCATCTTGACATTATTGGCCACTGCAACATTTTTTCCTAAAAAGTACATAATTAAATCTAAAAGTACAGTAAAACTAATTGTTTGTGTTGATACGTAAGAATCTGTCTTCGTGACCGCAATTGAAATTCATGTCAAATGGCCATTTTTGTGGTTTGTTCTGATTCTTGTCGGTATATAAATTAAACATTTTCTATCGTATTATGTTGTCGATATGGAGAAGTTTTTAAAATATTTAACTTACATAGACAATACTATCATAATCACTAAAGTGATTATGAATCTCACTATTGTGCCTCTGCATTTAATGACTATGATTGTACTAGTCATGTAGAGAGTAAGGGTGAGCAATTAGGTCGATTCAACTCAAGAACTAGCCCAAGCCAACATTATGCGATCAATTCAAGATTGGTTCACAAGGGGACTGGTCGAGTTTCCGGTCCAAAAAATAAGAAACAAGTTTTGGCCAGTTTGGTTCTCTATTTTATACTCAGAACTGGTCAATTCAACCTGGGAATCTAGAAGGCCAACCCGAGAATCCAATTGTTTTATCCTTCACCATAAATAAAGAAGAGAGTTGCGAAAGAGTAGTCATGATGATGATGATGATTATCCATTTTATGATTTCTCGATCACAAACTTTACAGTTTCACATATGGACAAGACAAACAACCGACCTGCGCGTGAATTGCACCTAATGGATTTCTATAAACTTACATAGATCCACATCTGAAATGATTCTTCGCATCAAAAGACTGGACAACCTTCGACGACGACCCCTTTGGCCGTAGGACAAGAGGCTAATGGACATCCATCCGGATCTTCACCCCACCAACTGAGGCTAACATGCTTCATTCCCAAACACAAGTACAGGAGGACGGCCATGAATGCTAACCCGGCGTCGAGTGCGCCCGACAGTACGTAGTTATGGCGACTCCACCAGCCTCGATAGTATCGGTAAGCAATGAATCCCGATAAAAATCCGACGATGATCCAACTGGTGTAGTTAACGGCAGTAGCCGGAGGCATGCTTACTGTAGCACCGAGGAGCACGGGCATGGTGATCAGTCTAATCCACTCCTTGTCCGGAAAGGCCTTATGCGCAAGCCAGACAATGAAAGGAGCTATGGCCCCTACCAAGAAAAACCAGTTGATGGCGGAGTAGTAGCCGAGATCTCCGAATATCCTGCGAGGCCCGATCAGACCCCAAATAACAGAAGCATCAAAAAATACATGGTCACCGGGGCAAGTCCACGGACTGCCTGCGGGAAGCAGCTCTCGGTTACAAATTTCAGGGATTGTATCCATAAGCCACCACGCCGTTCCGAGATGCACTACTGCTGCGACAATAGTACCGACCACCTGACAGAAGATCAATTCTTACCTTAAGCAAAGGAAGGGAAAAGAACGAAAGACCGGTTTCCCAACAATTTCGGGCAGATTTCATCACGGACGGGAAAAGACAAGACTAACCTGTGCCATAAACATCGCTCGTGGAGGAATTTTCATGTAGTGCCCAAGCTTGAAGTCTTGTAAGAATGTGATCCCTTGCTTCATACTGATGTTCCCATAGACTTTAAACAGAATGTTCGCAACTGGATACCCGGGGTAAAGGTACCCAATGATAAGTTCTGTGATTACATTCAAACCCGGTGTCTGGCCAACACGCATGAAACTCATGAAGATACGCAAAATATTAAGATTAGAGTAAGAGCAAAGTGTACATATTAATCACTGCCCCGCATGTTTGTCTAATCTATTGTCGAGAATAAACGATCTACTCGACTTATATAACATATGCTTTAAACATGATGGATCTGCACCTGATTTGTCGTTGCAGTGATGACTCCGACAGGAAGAGTGAAAAATATGGCGAGAGCACATGCCAGCAGAACACCCCACCACGGTAGTTGAAGCTCATCCTTGAAGTACTGACACGTAAATATGGTCGCCGCAATATTTACCAAAAGAATACAAGTAAACCACCATCCAGGGACTTGCTTGTATCTTCTCATGAGCTTAGTGTGTATATCCATTTTCTTCTCGCTAAAGGCAGACTTGCTCAGCAGCCAAATGTCTCTAAAACAATACCATAATACTAGATCATCTATCTGAGCATGGTAAATAAGAAATTGGAATTCAACTGGATTGGCAACAACCATATCTCTGTTCAATTAAAAGGTGTGGTGTCATATCAGAATAACGTCATTTGTAGCAGAACTTAACCAACAAAGGACGAACACGCTCCTATAAGGCCAATTATGGGTCCAGGAACAAGACAACTATAACACAGAACTCCAAAGAACTGAAGCACTACTTAACTAGTTGACTTGGATTCTTTTTTTCAATTGGCAAAACATGGGATATAGAAGTGACCAAAATAAAGCTGATACATGAACTTAAAACTCGCCTTCTGTTCACATGACACAAACAAATTCACTGCTAACATTTCATAATTGAGTTTTACTTGGCAAGGCTGGTGTGGTGCAGCCACATCAGAGAAGTTAACTATATTCTTCTCACCACAATTTAGTTAATGAATAGAAAGCAATTGTGCAGCACATAACGATGCGAAAGAAGTATGCAACTTACTTTCCATGGAAGAGGACCACATGAACAACAGTAGCAGTGAGGCAGGCAAAGCTGATGCCATATAACACAGAAAAGAAAGTACATATATAGAGAGGACCCTCTCTTGCATATGCCTCGGCATCCAAATGAAAGTGTTCGTCTATGATAGCAGTAATGTTGTATTTTTGTCCCGAAGATGTGAACAGGTTATCTGAGAATATGGGAAAAGTCCTGGATCTGTATATGTTGAGCCAGTAAGCAATGGGTGTGATGACATACACGACAAGGGCAAAACCAACAGCGATATTGGCGGTAGCAAACCACGGGCTAGCCAGTGGACTATTGAGATAAGAGGACATGCTGGACCAGTCAAGTCCGATTGCACCAATCCCAAGACCATGGAGTCCAGAACCCAACTGGTGAGCTACAACTGAAGCAGGGAATATCCAGCAGATCCAGGAAAGAGAGGTCAACATTGGAAAGAGGTAACCTGGAAAGACATAGTAACTGAAGCTACAGATGAAGGCTATAAGGAAAAATTGGTTCCGCGTCAATCCGCCTTTTGGCCTCTGCTCTTTCTCATGCAGTGCTCTGCATTTGACCGTAATAACGCCGAAGTATATTAGAAACTAAAAAAGAAATGTATGACCCAAAATGTTTGAAGGCTAGCAAAAGCAAATGTCATCGCCTGGCTCCTTGTTTATCAGGAGAGAAGCAACTCAATCCATATTTATTCTCAAAATGATTGTTTGGAGATCGCAGTTCTCAACTGTGAAGCTTTGACACTTTAGATGAAACACAATAGACACAATTTGCTGCTAATATTATTATGTACACTGGCGCAACACGGGACGAGAAGTGAAGTAAACTGAGACAAAAAAACACTCTTTTGAACCGTGAGATTTTGAAACTTCAATAGCTATCAACTGCGTTGAAATGGTGGTACCCCGTGAAATCGGGTTCAGACGAATAGACCAATGGAATCAAGACATGGGAATGGGAAAAGATCATGTTAAAGATCTTAGAAAATAAATTCATAAGAACAGGAACAAAAAAGGAAAAGATAAGATCTCAGTTTGTCAAAAGATAAGATTTCAGTTTGTCTTCTTTCATGGATGCAAGACTATTCTTGCCAATGAACGCACGAATGACGCACCTGAACAACGAGACTTGCACCAGATTCTGGGGCCACCACATGGCGGCGGGCTCCACCAAGTACCGCCGGAACATCCCTGCCCAGCCGAACCCCAGGACCTGTGACGTCAAGACGATGACCAGCGCCACAGGAAACGACATCTCCTTCCGGTAGAAGATCTTGACGCCACTGATGATGTGAATCGCGTAGACACTGGACGCGCCTGAGTTGGCGAAGATCGTGATCAGGACGTGCTCCTTGACGTTGAAGGGCCCCGGATTGAGCGTGAACTGACACCTACTCCCCTCGAAGAACACTCTCTTCGTGATCACTCCGGCCATGAAGTGACCTATAGCCAGGCACGCTCATTAGTCCGATTGAATACGTGGACAAGCCAAAGAAAATGGAACTCCATAGAAAACATCCCAGATGCAAAGTACATGTAACTGAACGGGGCTCTTGAGCTCGAGGCCTACCTAGAGGGACCACGGCGATCTGAGCGGAGACGGAGGTCACGGAGAGAGGCTCGCGGCGGTACCAGAAGAACTGGTTGAGGAAGGAGAGGAGAGAGCACGCCAGGGTCCCGAGGACGAACGTGCGGAACGTGACGGAGGGTAGAGAAGGGTCGTCCCCGGTCGGGACCGTGAGCGCGACCTGCTCGACCGGGGAGCTCTCGCCTCCGGCGAGCTCCGCCTCCGCCGCCGCAGCAGATGAGCCATGAGCTCCGACCTCCTTCCGGACTGCTCACGCGTCATGAAGAAGAAGAAGAAGAAACGGAGAGTTTCCGGTCAGGGAAAATCGCGCGAGAAAGTTTGGAGGGAAAGTGAGAGAGAAAAAGAAGAGGGAGGAGCGAAGATCTTACTGAGCGGAGCCGAGACGTCTTCGCGGCTCATCATGATCGTCGGTGGCGTCTTCTCTGCGCCTTCAGATTTCGTCCATTTAAGAGAGGCTGCTGATCGAACGGCTCCGGTTTGACTTCGGCGCGAACGGTCGCTTTTGATCCCGACTGTAGATTCGGATTCCGGGACGTCAGCGGTGACGGATGAACCGGGAATCTCCGACATGGAATCCTGGCCGTTACGTGAAGCTATCTAGCACATAAAATTCAAGGGGAAAATTATTACAAACTTTGCATCCAACGTAACGTGCAACATTGATCATTGAGTTTTTAATTTGTTAGATATAATCTCTGAATATTAACTTGATACGTAACATGGTGCATGATATTTTAATTCCTAACTTTTTGATACACTTTTTAATCTAATTTCGAAATAAACAAAACAATTCAATATTATCTCTAAATTTAAATTAATGGAAAAATGTCAAATATATTCATATGATTTTGAGACTAATTTGAAATATATCAAAATTTTACAAATCATATTAGATAAATTAAAAATTTAAAAGTCATATAGAATAAATTAAAAATTTAGAAATTAAAGTCCACGTTGAATCATAATGCTGAGGCTATTTGCGTGTGACTATTTATAAAATTTGGTAGCAGTCACTCAGGCACGTGTACGACCAAGAATTTCTCTGGAATCGGTCAAGTGGGGCCCACTAGAGTACGATTGCAAAATTGTCTGCGAGACCTAGACACTTTTGGACAGACTCGAATTATGACATTTAATGAGAAAATCCAACGCTATTTCAAGATTTGAATAAAAAATTTCATGACAAGTTAGGTTAGGCAAAAGTTTAGACTCGAACTAAGGCCCTACTCATCACAGATCCACGATTTTGACACCATCTCTTCGTATATAAAGCCTAAATTGCTATATTTATGATCCGTTTGGAACATGTGATTTGATTGTATATAAATTCAAAATATTGAATAGTAAGGCCAAAAGAAAATATTGTTGAATGGTTTAGTGGGGCTGTTGAGAAGTCATGAGTCAATTCCATGCATTCCCATACACATATAAACCGCCTTTTTCAATTAATTGGTTAAACAAGCATAGATTCAACCTTTTATCATCAACAATTGCATGACAAGCAACATTTTTTCTTGAAAAGTACGTAATTAAATCTAAAAATACTATAAACCCAACAATTGGTTGATATGGATGAATTTTTCGAGAAATTCATGTCAAATGGCCATTTTGTGGATAGTTCCAATTCTTGTCGATATAAAAATTAAGCATTTTTTGTCTAATCATATCATGTTGTCGATATGGAGAATTTTTTTAAATATTAAATTTATGTAAACTAATTCTATCATAATCATTTATTATGTGTTTAATGGATTTCAATGTAGTGTCATGCATTTAATGCTTATGATTGTGTTGGTCATGTAGAGAGTACTAGTAGGGGTGAGTAATTAGGTCGGTTAGACTCGGGAATCGACATTTCTCGGTCTATTCAAGGCCAGTCCACAACGGGACTGGTCTAGGTTCTAGTTCAAAAAATAAGAAACTAATCTTGGCTAGTTCAGCTCCCTATTTCATATCTAGAATCAGTTGATTTTACTCGAGAACTTGGAAGGCTGATACACACCTATCAAAATGGGTGTATAACTCATTTATGATCCATTTAAATATTAAATTGGTCATAAATGGGTCAAGCTTTCTTTTAGTATAATTCATTTATGACCCATTTAAAGAAAGCTTGACCTATTTATGATCCATTTAATATTTAAATGGGTTATACATCCATTTTGACATGCGTATCTATAATTGGTTTAAAAATTAAAAAGACTAAAATACATGGGTTGTTAATGAACTTGAATAAGTTTAAAATCTTTAAAAAAGATTATAAGAATAAGTTTTTCTAAGTTTAGTTAGATAGAGAAATGCTTTAACAATATGAGTCAGGTCGGGTATGGGTTGGGTTAGGTATGGGTTAAAAATTTTATACTATGCTTAAATGGATCATAAACGGATTAATGGGTCAATTTGGATCGGACCATTTATGACCCGACCCAAACCAGACCCAACCCACCCGTTTAACAGGTCTAGCTGATACTAAGGTAAAACCTTGAAACAAACCATTTTATCTTTCACCGTAAGTAAAGAAGAGTGTGATTGCCCATTTCACAATTTCTCGGTTGCAAGTTTTACTATTTCACATATCCACAAGATAAACAATAGATAGGTGCGTGAATTACACCTAATAAGTTTCTATAAACTTACATAAATCTAAATGATTCTTCGCATCAGAAGACCGGACAGCCTTTGACGACGACCCCTTTGGCCGTGGGACAAGAGGCTAATGGACAACCATCCGGATCTTCACCCCACCAACTGAGGCTAACATGCTTCATTCCCAGACACAAGTACAGGAAGACGGCCATGAAGGCTAACCCAGCGTCGAGTGCGCCTGACAGCACGTAATTATGGCGACTCCACCAGCCTCGATAGTATCGGTAGGCAATGAATCCCGACAAAAATCCGGCGATGATCCAACTGGTGTAGTTGACAGCAGTGGCTGGAGGCATGTTTACAGTAGCGCCAAGGAGCACTGGCATCGTGATTAGTCTAATCCACTCCTTGTCCGGAAAGAACTTATGCGCAAGCCAGACAATGAAAGGAGCTATGGCCCCTACCAAGAAGAACCAGTTGATGGCGGAGTAGTGGCCGAGATCTCCAAATATCCTGCGAGGCCCGATCAGACCCCAAATAACTGAAGCATCAAAAAATACATGGTCACCGGGGCAAGTCCACGGACTGCCTGCTGGAAGCAGCTCCCGGTTGCAAATGTCGGGGACTGTATCCATAAGCCACCACGCTGTGCCGAGATGCACTAATGCTGCAACAATGGTACCAACCACCTGATAGAAAATTAATTCTTACCTTAAGCAAAGAAAGGGAAAAGAATGAAAGGCCAGTTTTACAACAATTTCGGGCAGATTTCGAGTGGACAGAGATTAATTTCAGGGAAATCATTTTCCCCTTCACAAGGAACCCATCAAACTAATATACATTTAGTTCTATCGCTTATCACAGACCAGGAAAAGACAAGAGACTAACCTGTGTCATAAACATCGCTCGAGGAGGAATTTTCATGTAGTGCCCAAGCTTGAAGTCTTGTAAGAATGTGATCCCCTGCTTCATACTGATGTACCCATAGACTTTAAACAAAATGTTCGCCACTGGATATCCAGGGTAAATGTAACCAATGATAAATTCTGTGATTACATTCAAAGCCGGTGCCTGGCCAACACGCATGGAACTCGTGAGGATTTGCAAAGTATTAAACTTAGAATAAGAGCAAATGGTACATTGGGATCACTGCACTACTGTAAAGAATAAACAATCTAATTGACCCATATAACATAAGCTTTAAACATGATGGATGTACACCTGATTTGTCGTTGCAGCGATGACTCCAACAGGAAGAGTGAAAAATATGGCAAGAGCACATGCTAGCAGAACCCCCCACCACGGTAGTTGAAGCTGATCCTTGAAATACTGACATGTAAATATGGTTGCCGCAATATTTACCAAAAGAATACAAGTAAACCACCATTCAGGGACTTGCTTGTATCTTCTCATGAGCTTAGTGTGTATATCCATTTTCTTCTCACTAAAGGCAGACTTGCTCAGCAGCCATATATCTCTGAAAAAATAGCATAACACTAGTTCATCTATCTGACCATGTTAAAAAATAAAATAAAAAACAACTGGATTGGCAACAACCAAATTACTCTGTTTGATTAAAGGTGTGGTGTCATATCAGAATAATGTCATTTGTAGCAAAACTTAGCCAACAACGGAAGAACACACTCCTACGAGGCCAACTATGGGTCTGGGGACAGTCAACCATAATAGGTCTCCAAAGAGCTGAAGCAGCACTTGACTTGTTGACTCCGATTCTTCTCTCTCTCTCTCTCTCTCTCTCTAATTGAAAAGACATGGCATATAGAAGTAACCAAAATAATGCTGATACGTGAACGGAGAACTTGCCCTCCATTCATGTGACACAAAACAAAAATTCACTGCCGACATTTCATAATTGAGTTTTACAGGGCAAGGCAGGTGAGTGCAGCCACACCAGAGAAGTTAGACCATACTCTTCTCCTTACAAGTTAGTCGATAAATAGCAAACAATTGTGCAGCACATAACAATATAAAAGAAGAATGCCACTTACTTTCCATGGAAGAGGAACACATGAACAACAGTAGCAGTGAGGCAGGCAAAGCTGATGCCATAGTACACAGCAAAGAAGGTGCTCAGATAAAGAGGACCCTCTCTTTCATATGCCTCGGCATCTAAATGAAAGTGTTCGTCTACGATAGTTGCAATGTTGTACTTTTGTCCCGAAGATGTGAACAGGCTATCTGAGTATATTGGAAAAGTCCTGGATCTATATATGTTGAGCCAGTAAGCAATGGGTGTGATGACGTACACGACAAGGGCAAAACCAGCAGCAATATTGGCAGTAGCAAACCATGGGCTAGCCAGTGGACTACCGAGATAAGAGGAGATGCTGGACCAGTCAAGTCCAATTGCACCAATCCCAAGACCATGGAGTCCAGAACCCAACTGGTGAGCTACAACTGAAGCGGGGAATATCCAGCAGATACAGGAAAGAGAGGTCAACATTGGAAAGAGGTAACCTGGAAAGACATAGTAACTGAAGCTACAGATGAAGGCTATAAGGAAAAATTGGTTCCGCGTCAATCTGCCTTTAAGCCTCTGCTCTTTCTCGTGCAGTGCTCTGCATTTGTACACAGTTGTAACCAAAATGACAATGAATTATATGAGAAAAAACGAAAAGAAAAGAGAACGAAACAAAATGATTAAAGGCTAACATAGCAAAAGCCATTGCCCTGACTCCTTGTTTACCAAGACATAATAAACTTAACGTGTAGTCATCTTTATGCTAAAAAAGTCATGCCCACTATATATATATCTTCTAAAAATGATCTTTTGGAGATTGCTGTTCCCAACTGTGAAGCTTTGAAACTTTAAATTAAACACAATAGACATAATTCGCACAGCATTGTAAGAGAAGTGAAGTAAACTGAGACTTAAAAAACTCTCTGAACTGCGGGAGTTTGAAACTTCAATAACTATCAACTGCGTTTAAATGGTAGTCACCCGTAAAATCAGATTCAGGTAAATCGACGATGGAATCAAGACAAAGGGATGGTAAAAGCTCATGTTAAAGATCGTAGAGAATAAATTCATAAGAACGGAAACAAAAAGGAAAAGACAAGATTTCAGTTTGTCTTCTTTCATCTTGTTTGCTTTCATTGATATAAGACAATATCGCACGGCATCATCCACATGTGAATGGAAAAAAGTAGCCTGAAACAAGCTATATCTAGCCAAAAACTAATGAGAAAGAAATGAGAAGAGGGACAAACCACGATGGCCTAAAAAAAATCCCTAAAATGGTGAATTTATTCAAGGCAAAAAATGCTCATCAAGCAACATACTTGCCAATGAACGCACGAATGACGCACCTGAACAACGAAACTTGCACGAGATTCTGGGGCCACCACATGGCGGCGGGCTCCACCAAGTACCGCCGGAACACCCCAGCCCAGCCGAACCCCAAGACCTGCGTCGTGAAGACGACGACCAGCGCCACAAGAAACGACATCTCCTTCCGGTAGAAGATCTTGACGACGCTGATGATGTGAATCGCGTAGACGCTGGCCGCGCCTGAGTTGGCAAAGATGGTGATCAGGACGTGCTCCTTGACGTTGAAAGGCCCCGGATTGAGCGTGAATTGCCACCTACTCCCCTGGAAGAACACTCTCTTCGTGATCAGTCCGGCCATAAGGTGACCTATAGCCAGGCACGCTCATCAGTCCAGAATCAAATCAAACTCCATACAATTGCAATTTGCAACTTCGTCTCGAGAAGTCAAAATTCGATCTGCTCTGAGACTTCTTAATCAAACGGAACCGAACGGAGGCTTGAGCACGAGGCCTACCTAGAGGGACGACGGCGATCTGAGCGGAGACGGAGGTCACAGAGAGAGGCTCGCGTCGGTACCAGAAGAACTGGTTGAGGAAGGAGAGGAGAGAGCACGCCAGGGTCCCGAGGACGAACGTGCGGAATGTGACGGAGGGGAGGGATGGGTCGTCCGTCGTCGGGACCGTGAGCGCGACCTGCTCAATCGGGGAGTTCTCGCCCCCGCCGGAGGCGAGCCCAGCCGCCACCGTCGCTGAAGATGAGCCATGAGCGCCGATCTCCTTCTGGACTGCTCCCACGAATCACGATGAGCAGAAGAAGAAGAAGAAGGACAGAGACTTTCCGGTCAAGGAAAATCCGCGAGAAAGTGGGAGGGAAAGTTGAGAGAAAAACTGAGGAGCGAGCGAATCTTACTGAGCGGAGCCGAGACATCTTCATGGCTTGTGGACGTGGCCATGGCTCGTCGGTGGCGGATTCCCCTGCTTTCCAGATTCCGCCATTTAATAGGCCGTTGGTCCTGGACGGCCCCGATTTGACCTCGCTGCGACCGGCGCCCTCCGGTACTGGCCGCTAGATTTCGGTTTGTGACTTCAGTAGCGACGCGTGGACGGTACGGATGGAGGGGGATGTCGAGATGGAATCCCGGCCGCTGCATGAAGTACCTCGCTCGCAGACAAATTATTTGATCGACGGCTGGAACTAGTCAATGAACGGGGCCCACTAGAGTACGATGGGAGTTTTGCTTTTTCCAGGACAGAGAATGCACTTTCCCCTGTTTAAGGGCAAGGTACATTTGTCGGATTTAGGTCCCACACAAATAAAGATATTTGGGGCATATAAATAAATTTTATCGACATTTTCTTCCCAAATAAGAATAGGAAAGTAGGAAGTTCGAAGACGAAGATGATTTAATTTTATGTATAGGCTTCGACTTTCATATCCTATAAGGAAGCGGGTCTGATAATAAGAGTTAGAGTAAGAGTAGAATTTAACCAAAATTTTAACCCAATGTATAATATAATTTTTAAATTTTAAATTTTGTCATTATGGTCCTTGAACCCTGGTCTAATGTGTAATATCATCTACAAACTTTTAATTTTTTTAATGTGATTTATAAACTTTTTATCATGTTTAATTTAGTCTATAGATTGTATGATAACATTCAATATTGTCTTAGAATTTAAGGATGATATGCATATTAAATTAAAATTTATGGATCACATTAAACAAATTTAAAATTTAAAGACGACATTACATATTAAGATAAAAGTCATGCATCCTTTGAGCCATTCAACCTTCGATTAATTTGAACATCTATTGATTTTTAGGGGTGTTTGATTACACTTGATAATAATCATTTAAGATTTTCACTCATAAAATATTTAGTTAAACTTAATATTGACTATTGATATAAATATAAGAAGCACATTTTGATGTTAACATGTAAATATGAAAAAAGTTGAATGAATATACAATATATTATTACCACCCACTTGGGTGGCGTTCTTTGCGCGCTTTCTCTTCCTCTCATGAGTTGAGAGAGTTCGAATCCCGAACCGTCACAGAAATGACTTAACCTGTTTCGCGTGTGTGGTGGGTAAGACGCGTGTGGCACAGGGTTTCTCCCTGGCTATCGGTAGGATGCGGGGTTCCTTGGGTCATAAAAAAAATATATATATACAATACATTATTCATCATGGACATATTTAAAGGACCTTATAAAAAGGAGAACATCAAAGGAAAAGTACAACCATTGCGTGAACTTTAGCATAAAAAATTTGCACATCGGTAAATTCATATATTTTTACAATTTTTTGTTCCGAGTGATCTTGAAGATGGCTTTGGGGATTTTCATTCAATTCCATTGTAACGAAAAATAAACAATTTTTTTCCTTAATCAGTCTAAAATTATCAAAAGAAGAAATTGCTTCTCTAAATATGAAAGATAATTTTTTTATGCTTTCGAGATAATAGATTATGTTCATTAATTGTTTTTTTAATAGCCGATTTTATCCATAGCCATCTAAGCTGTATTTTCATGTCAGAAATGATTTTGCTTTCTAAAATAAATTATTTATATAAATATAAATTGTCCTCTAATTCAAGCTTGTCTTGTATAATAAAAGAAAATTAGACCCTAGTTGATTCCCTTATTTTTGGTGTTGCTTGTTGGCATTTCTAGAATTGAAGGAATAAACAATCATTTGAGAAGGATTTTTTTCTTACTAGAGAGCATTTATGTTTGATTCTAAATTATGTTAAGGATATTATATCAATTCGTTACAAAACATAGGTTATCTACTCAGGGAGAAAAAAAGGATAAATTTGTGAGTTAAATCGCCCCTCCAACTAGGTGCTTAACACAGATGGGGCCTCTAAAGCCAACTCAAGCCCCACTTTAGTAGGTGGGCTTCTGCATTATTAATTAGGTAACTAGCTTATTCGATTTGCTCAAACCGCGGGAGTGCGCTCTTCGCTTAAAGAAGAATTATGGAGTATCCTCTAAGGTCTTAAAATGAACTATGGACTCAAAATCTACTATTTCACTATTCTAGAAATCAACTCTTACTTTTAACTTTAGCAACAATTTCATTTATATGATTCAAAAACTTTTAATGTGTTTTAAGTATTTTAGAATTCTTCACAATTTTAGGGAAGGAAATTCATGTGCTAACTATTTAGCAAATCGGGCCATTCGCTCTTGTGATGCAAATAACAAATTAATCTTGGATATACCATCAAGATGTTTGATTCCTTTATTGATAGGAGATCCAATTAGATCTAGTTTTGTTAGGCAAATTCTATGTTACTTTTGGGTTTACCCTTTTAATACCAAAAAATAAGGAAAACTATTGAAATGTTTCATGTCAGAGCACCTCGGGCCATGGCCAACTACAATTGGCTAAGGATTTTCGAGCCATGGTGCATTTTGCCTTTTGAGCCTAGGTTGGCTTGGATAGGGCGAATGTGATGGTCGATCCATAGTCCCATTAGTTTGTCCCTTGACTTGAGATCATGGATCAAATTACGAATTGGGGCTCAAAAGGTTCCAAATTTGCTGTCACCAGACTAATGATGGGGCAGCTTGCGAGGCCAAATAAATTTTCAAAGAGACTTGAACAGTGGCATTTAGTGAGAAAGTCCAACTCTTAGGCAAGGGTTTAGACCCGATCTTAAAGCCTTATTCGTCACGAATCCATGGCTTTTTAAATTGCTCTGTTTATGATTAGTTTGGGATATGTGATTTGATTGTTTATAAATTTCAAAGAAGTGAATGTTAGGGCCAAAAGAAATCATTTGAATGAGCGGGCGGGATATGGAGAAGTCACGTATCAATTCCATGCATTTCCTTTACATGTACAAAACCCAGTACTTACTGTGGGCACGAACAAAGGTGCATTCCTTCCGGTCTTCTCGCCGCTTTTTTCAATTGATTATTGAAACAAGCACAGACTCGATCTTGTATTATCAAGAATTGCACTTTCAAATGCCGGTTACCAACAAAAACTAAGCATCACGATGCATCTGACATCATTGGCCCATGCATCATTTTTTTCCCCTAAAAGTGCTAGTGCATAACTAATCCTAAGAATACCATAAAATTGACAGTTCGGTGTCAACACGTATGAATTTGTTTTTGCGATTGAAATTGAAATTCATGTCAAATGACTGATCGATAGTTTCTTAAGATAATTTTGGTATACAAATTAAGCATTTTTCAATCGTATTATTGTCGTAATCATCAATTAAGTTTTTTTCTCATTGGAGTGCCCCACATTTAAATGACTATGATTATATTGGTTTTGTAGAGAGTAGGGGTGAGCAACTGGATCGATTCGACTCAAAAACCGACCCGAACCAATGTTACTCGTAGTGCCACTGTAAGGAGTTGTTTTCGCAGTTGAATCAATAGTAATCCCAAAAGAATGCACTTGGACTAGTTATCGCTCCGTGGGAACATATTTAACTGGACTGATGGATTTCAAATCTTAAATTACCAAGCGCGTGCCAATGCCATCCTATTGATAGTTGGGGGTGCATGGCGCTTATAACATATGATTTAGGTTGATTCACAATCAGATTGGTCTGGTTTCGATCCCAAAAACTAGAAATCAGCCTTGACCAGATCGATTCTCAATTTTATGCGCCGAACCAGTCAGTTTTACCTGGAAATCTGGAAAGTTAGTTTTAGGGTACAACCTAAAATTGGGGGGAAAAAAAAGAAGGGGGGAAAAAACAAAAGTCCCGGCCAGCCTCGGGACCGGTAGATTTGATTAACAGATTTCCGTCGGCTCTACATTTTTGGTAATTTAGCTCGAAACGCCGGAATCGGGACCCAGAGCCAGTCCCAATCGGGGCGCGCCGCCGGCAACGTCAGCGTGAGTCAGCCCCGGCCCACGGGCGCACGTGTCCGCCGAGGGTTCCAGGGTCGCCGCCTCCTCCTCTCTCACCGCTTCTGGCGTGGCGATAATGCCTGCTGACGCCGCCGCTCCTTCTCGCGCACGACACGTCTGAACCGGCCACCGCACCGGATTCCACCACGGTCGGCGGTCTTCTCAAGTGGTATAGGACCAGAGAGAGAGAGAGAGAGAGAGAGAGAGAGCGCGCGAGAGAGAGAGATGAGGCAGGCATTGCTCGGCCTCGTGTTCTCCGTCTTCTGCTGCTGCTCGGCAATCCGGAGGTCTTCCGCCACCCTCGTCCTGAAGCCCTCTTCCACCTCCTTCGAGGACCTTCCCGCCAAATACGGTATCTCTCTCTCTCTCTCTCTCTCTCTCTCTCTCTCTCTCTCTCTCTAGGGTTGACTTGACGATGAAGGAGCCATTTCCTTTTGCTGAGTTCTAGCTGCTATCTCCAATTTCGCAGCCGTAGATGTGGGCGTGGCGGGCATATGCGGAGCGCTGGAGATTGTCGACCCTGCCGACGCTTGCTCCGCGCTGCGCGACGGCGTTCGATCGACCGGGAACGGGACCGATTTGATTAGGTTTGCGTTGATCGTGAGGGGCAATTGCTCGTTCGAGGACAAGATAGTGAACGCCCAGACCGCCGGGTTCGGCGCGGTCGTTGTGTACGATGACCGCGAGAAGGTCGATTTGTTGTACAGTGAGTCGCATTGTCCTTTTTGAGCTTTTCCGCGCAACCAGTATATGTGCTTTCTTAGTCTGCCGACTGCTCGGTGCTGATTTAGTTTGAGTTGATTGGTGCATGTGCTGATGATGCTGAACCGTGACTTTCCTTTGTGGGATCGTTTCCTGTAGCTGAGCTCAATTAATTTTTCTTTTTTCCATTTTCGGTTGGCTCATTGGATGCTTAAAAGCTCCAAGATGGTGAGCTTGATCTGCTGTTCGCAATCAGATGTCCTGGTACCTAGAGTTATCTTAAATGGAAGATTAATTATGCCATCGGAAGATCATTGTCTTATGTAGTCGGGAGATTAAGGAGCAAAGACATGTCTCTTGCGCAATGTCACAAACTTATGGTCTATGTTGTTGCATAAATGCTGGGCAGTCAAGTGGCATAAATATCTAGAAACTTTATGGGCATCGAATGGTTACTTAAGTTATCGATTGATGGGATGTTCTCTATCGTGCAGTGATGGTTGATCCCAAGGAAATCATGATCCCTGCAGTTTTTGTTTCGAATGAAGCTGGTCAGAGTCTAAAGGAGCATGCCCTAGTTGGAACGGGGGAATGCTGCATTTATGAATTTCGTGTTGAAACAGGCTGGACTGTGCTGGCTATATCTTTCATCTCCCTCTTTGTAATATTTGGCATATTGGCTTTGTCCTTGTTTGTTCCAAGACGATGGTTGTACTGGCGAGGAAGAACACATCATGTAAAACATGTAGATGATAAAATTGTGGCAGAACTTCCCAACTTCGCCTTCAATTCTGCTCGAAGTAGTGACAAGTACTCTTGGGAAGTTTGTGCCATCTGTCTTGAGGATTACAAAGATGGAGAGATCCTTAAAACCCTTCCTTGCCAACACGGTACAACATGGCTATCTTTCTTGCTTGTTTTATGTGACTCTTTTGTAGAAATTTAATTTATGGTTCAACATTTTAACCTGGTCAGAGTGCAGTTCCCATTTCTTCATTGAGCATCCTGCATTCATTTTAGTTGAAATTACATTAGAAGGCTTAATCTATCATGTATTTATTGTCCTTTATTCTTGCAACTCTGCATTAGGTAGAATTTTAGGATACTTGGGTGATCCACTTCAAGGGTTATTACAAATTGGTTGAGAGAAAAGATTGAGACTTGTGCTGTTATATGACATCCTTATGAAAGTGGTTTCGCCAGTGTTTGTTGTTGCAATTCAACTTCCAAATTGTTCAGGAAAAACAGTTCTAAAGGTTGAGTTTTCATTGGCAAATATCATTTTCTGGAGGGTTTTATCAGTAGGTTGCTTCTTTCCCAGTAAGATAACTAGCATATGTAATCTTTTCTAACTTCGAGAGCTCCATCCAGAATTTCATTCAGGCTGTGTGGAGTCTTGGCTGAAGAAGGGAGGATTGTTCTGCCCTGTGTGCAAGCATGATGTGAGGATCAAGAGAGTATGCCGAGAGGTAACTTTCAAGAGCCTCTTTGAGTTGCAGTATCTTGATGAATATATGGTGCAGTTTCTCCAATGTTTATAGGAGAATTTACAATGCTATGATGACCTCATGCTGATTGAGCAACAAGACAATCTGAAATTGCATATTTCCATCTTATTGTCTTGAATAAGTCAACAGGAGGCTTGCTTCTATGGCTGTTCTCATTAGTGAACCTATGTTTTTGTTTAGGATTACATGTGAAAATTGAAATGATGCTGATTGGGATCAGTATGGTCATGGAGGTGGATGTTTCTGTGGATACATCTACATGTACGTGAGGAGTTCTTATACAGACTTAAACATGTGTCATTAAGACTGACAAATTTGCTGTGGTATCTATCTTTATGCTTGCATGCGACAGACAATTCTTTATAATGAAGTTAAGATAATTGCTAAATGCACCAATCCTTAACTTGCTTTAATGATGGGTAGGCCTTCTTCCAGTTGGCATCATAGTTTTGCATGAGGTCAATCTTGTCCGAGGTGAATATTTCTGCATAGCAAAGTACTTTGGGTTTATTAGGTAGTACAACGTTTTTGATAATTGATAGGCATTTGAGAGTTCAGTTGACCTACTTGAGATGTTTACTTGAAGCATCTCCATCTACATTGGACAGTTTGTCCTTGTAGAGTAACAAGGACCACTAGTCATTAGATTGAATGCCAGCAACTCCTTGCTGAAGATGGAGACCCTTGTAACTTACAAAGTTATGCTGGGTGCTAGACAGTGCTACTGCTGAAGAAAATTGTGGAACATCGTGAGTTTTGTACTAGTAGGCACCATGATAGTGGATATAATTGAAGCCCTTATACTTGTGCTGATTTTGTTCTTGACTAATACCAGTCTTCTGTTGAAGACATGAGAAACTTTCTTTGTAGTAGTACATCATGGAAATCTACTATATGCTGCTTTTTGAAAAACTTATATTTGTTGGATAGATACTTCGTTGAAGTAAGGCAAATCTAATATCTGCAGCATGCAATGGGAATTTTTAGAATGATATGCATTGGAAATGGAAATCTGAAGTAATACAGTTCCATAGGAGCAATGCTTAGGTTTTTTAAATGGATGGGTTTGAGATGTATCTGCTTGCCACCCTTGTGCATTGGGGGAATTGTTATTTTGATGGATTAATATTTATGGACAAATTTCATAAATGCTCGTGTGTTCAAAATTGATCAAAATTTTCGAGACCAGCACAGCAGTCTGTAGAGGTTAAAGTTAGTCTGTGTTTTGCAGACACAGAGAGAAACTGGGCTTTAGAATCAAGAAGGAAAATGGTGATTAGCTCTGCCATTTGAAAAGTCAGGTATGCGTTGCATCCTTTAGAAATATTTGTTGTTTAAAGTGTTTGGATGGCAGTGAATTCGTTTCATCATCAGATGGAGGAGTTGGGGTGAACCACAAAAGCTCCCACCATGACCAAGGACCCCCCTAGTTTGTTTGTTGCCTTTTGGATATATCTGACCGTGAAACAAGTTGATTTACAAGTTGATTTGTGATTAGTGGATCCTGAATTCTTGGTCTACGTTAGAACACATGGGATTTGCAAGTTGATCTCTGACAAGTGATGCTTTGCGCAATGTTATTCAGCTATGGTGTTACTTGACTATCATTTCCAATTTTTTTCCCCATGTACTTCCTTCATCTCCAGGTTTACTTTATCCAGGCTCGAAATGAGTCGGTGCACTCAACTTATGGAATCTTCTCTGGCTTCTCTTTGAAGATGCTGTATCGAGTTGAAGCTTGGCAATCCTCTTGGCAGCAGCGGCAGCGGCACAGCCCCTTCACAACCTGTGAGCTTATAGCGGAAACATTGATCTCGTCCTTTCAAGTTAGGAGCTTGTCATATGCCTAGTTCCCTGTATATATCCGTTCGTATTGTTGATCAGATGGATGATCCCAGATGAGAAATCAAAAGATCTTTTATCACTACAGTCCCACACGACTACACCACTGTACGTAGTGGATCCATAGCAAAGTGGATGTTTATGGAGATGTAGTGTATGGCATCTACGACGTGTGTTGTAATTTTGATTAATTGTATTGCGAAAATGAAACGTCATCGTGTTGACATAAAGAAAACGAAAGGACCGATAGAAATCGAGATCGATGTGGGATGATCCACGATCCGACAATTTACAAAGAATCCATTCATTGTCGTTCTCATTCGAAAAGCCTTTCAGACTGGGCTAGGTTTCACCATTCAATGGCTAAAATCGACAGATAAAATTAAGCAGAAATTCTAGTTTTTTTTTTACCATTATATCTGCATGGCTAAATACAATCTATAAGTTAGGAGTCCTTTGCCAAGAAATAAGGCCAGACAAATGCTAATATGTCTCTGCCCCAACCATCATAGAATATGCATCTTATAATTTTGAAGTTGATACATTTTACATACATTTTACAAAAATTCTCTAATGAATAATATTGATCAACAGTTCTTTATCCTTTTTTAAGCTAGATATTGGGTACCACATAAAAATGGTTACAGACTTACAGTAACTATTTCTAGATAATGATATTGAAAATTAGGTTATTATAGCCACTTAAACTTTTAATTTGTTAAAATCACAAAAGTGTTAGACAAACAAAACACCATACCTAAGTCATTACATAGAAATCATATGGTTTGGGATATTTCAATAGGCAAAAAGCTTGACTAACTAATCATGCTTTTCCTGAAAAAGCACAAGACTAAATTGAAGGAACAGTCATCGAAATAAAAAAAATACATGAGTCATAGAAGAAAAAACTATTTGGGACCAATTTTCTTGTTGACAATTTTGAATGATAACCGAGGATGCGGAAGATTAAGTTTATGTTGCGAAAATAGGAAATTACTAATTTCATGGTAATAGATGATCGTGATGTGAAAAAACATATACAGTAGAATAGTGCCAATAATTTGAATTTATTTCTTCCAATGAAAAATAAAATGCCTAATATATTTTAGAAGGTTATCATAAACAATAAATAGTCATAGCTTGATCGTTAACAAATATATCTTATGTTTATGCGAACGTGATGATCACTAGTTATTACTATTGATATTGTCCTATGATGAACTTTTTTTTGTGTTACGCAAAGGTTTCGGAGACATAATAAGTCGAGGAAGGGGCCAAGATGATCAAGAAGCTTTGAGATGGCTAAGTGTTTTCATGTGCATTGTAGAACACTCTCTAGAGTATAATAGGTATCATACACTTGTATTTTAGAGAATTTTCATAATAAATTTGTCTTGTCAAAATATGTTATATATCCATTTCTTAATACATATTTGATGAGTTGAGTTATTATATGGATTAGTTATATTCAATAAATAGATCATAAATTGAGTTTAGAATGGTAAAATCTAAATCAAAAGGGTTTATAATTTATTTAGATTCAATTCATCTTTATGATTTTCTCTCACCATCACACAATCTCACCTTCACTTATTTTGCACTCTCACCTAGATTTGTCTATGAGTTTTGTCTATGAGGTTTCTTAGATTGTGTTACATAAAAAAATATTTTAATGATATAGGTCGGGTCGTGTGTTAGATAGATTAAATTAATCAATTTAAATATGATCATTTTCACTTGACATTAACTTGACCTAACTTATTTGTTTGATGGGTCTATAATTAATAGTGCATGCAATAGTCATGGAGAGTGGATGTAGATCAAGTGGAGATCTATGATTATAATTAGAGAGGCTTAAAAGTATATGCCAACATCCCTACAATTTCGACATAATAAAATATTATAGAGTAGATCGAGAGAAAGTAGGGGTGATCGTTCTCGGTTCAGTCTAGTTCCACCCAGGGAATAGGGAATTGGATCAATCCAATGGAACTGGGTACTAATTTAATAAAGGGATATGTTCAGCAGAAGTCCTAAAACTTACCAGGATAGTGCAATTGAGTCCTAAAACTTACAAAAAGTGCAATCGAGTCCTAAAACTTGTCATATTGGTTTATTTGAGTCCTTCCGTTAACGGTGTTAATTTAGACTAACGGAAATGCTGACGTGGCATTTTAAATTTTAAATTTATTTTCCATGTGGCATTTTAATGTAATTTTTATTTTCCACGTGGCTTTTTTTATTCAATTCTTTTTAAATTAGATTAAAAAACAAAAACCAAATTTTTTTATTAAAAAACAAAACTGGAAAAAAAAAAAAAAGTGCCGGCGAGGACTCCTTCGCCGCCGCCCACGCCGGAAGGGCCGGGGCGGCGACCATCGCCCGGCGAGGGGAGTCCTCGCCGGCACCGGGTGAGGGCGGCGACCCTCGCGGCGAGCGCGAGGGTGCCCGGATCTGGCACGCCGGCCCTCACGGGGGCCGGCGACCATCGCCCGCCACAGGCGAGGCTCGCCCGGGCACCGGCGACGGTCGTCGGCCCTCGCCCGGGCTTGCGACGCCTCGCCCGGGGTGGGCGATGGTTGCCGGCCCCGGTGAGGGCGTGCCCGATCCGGCGCCCTCGCGCTGCGCGAGGGTCGCCGCCCCCGATGAGGGCGGCGTGCCCGGTCTGGCGCCCCTCTCCGGCCGCGAGGGGTCGCCGCTCCCCGTGAGGGCGGCGTGCCCGGATCCGGGCGCCCTCGCGCTCGCCGCGAGTCGCCGCCCGTGAGGGCGGCGTGCCCGGATCTGGCGCCTCGCGCTCGCCGCGAGGGTCGCCCCCCCGTGAGGGCGGCGTGCCCGGATCTGGCGCCCTCGCGCTCGCCGCGAGGGTCGCCGGCCCCACACGGGCGGGCGAGGGCCGCCACCCTTGCCCGGGCGCGTCGGCGGCGCTCTTCCGGCGATGGGCGGCGGCGGGAGGCAAGCCCCTACTCTTCTTCCTTTTTTTTTTTTTTTTTCAGTTATTTTTTAAAATAAAATTTTAGGTTTTCTTTTTCAGTTTTTTAATTTAATTAAAATAAGATTGAATAAAATAATAATTTTAAAGGCCGACGTGGCATTAACAAATAATTTAAAATGCCACGTCGGCTTTTTCCGTTAACGGTGTTAACGGAAGGACTCAAATGAACCAACGTGACAAGTTTTAGGGACTCGATTGCAGACTTTTTGTAAGTTTTAGGACTCACCGCACCATCCTTCTGAGTTTTGTGACTTCGCTGAACATATCCCTTTAATAAAATAAAAAAAGAAAGAGGGCAAAAGATTTCGACTTTTCTCTAACAAAAAGAAAAAGTTCCAACCAATCAATCAAATAAATCTTTCATGCTTTTCTATGGCAAATTTTAGCTAGCATGAGCAAAGAAATTAATTCCTCAAGACTAGGTAAAAAGGGCAACAAATGTGGCAGTGATTGAAGAGGGAAGCAAAGGAGGTTGTCTTAATTTTACTTTAGCAACAAATTGGCTAGGGAATCTTATTGTGATCGAAAGAGTATAAAGAGAGATATTCTTTTCAGAAGATAATATGAAAGGTTGATCAACAGGGAGGAATAAAAGAAAAATATGAGTAAAAAGAAATAGGGTGAGAGATTTAAGCATCAATGAAAATTAAATAAATCAGTAAGACTATTTACGTAACTCTCTTTCCTTAATTTTTTGGATAATATATTTAAATATATTTGATTCGGTCCAGTTTTTAGAGGAATCGGAACTAGATCGGCACTCTTGAGAAATGGATTTAATTGGCCGATTTGATCCGGTCCGAACGATTGATCCGTCTTGCTCACCGGTGCGGGCATGGCCGAATTCATGCGACTTTATGGTAAAGAGTGAATTAGTGGGAGGAAGGTTTAGGTGGCATGACGCGGCGATCTCAATCGTAGGGCCACTAATCGGTCGTGGACTCCACGGCGACTCTACACTTGGGTCTGGTCCGGACAACCCGAGTCCGACAAGAAATTTGTCGTTTTTAGTTGGGACGTCACATCGAAGTCCTCTGCTCCGGGGTCCACGTGGCGCGACGTGATTGCTCCCTCCTCCGCTGGAAACCCCAAGCTCACGCTCTCCCGGAAGCCCGGGCCTTATCTCTCTGTCTCTTCCTCTCCCTCGCGCCACCGGCAGCAGAGCAGCGAGAGCGTCCGTGAGAGCTCCGGCCACCATCTTCGCTCCGTCTCCCCACCCCGAAGCCCGGCGACCCGGGGGAGAGTTTTCGGAGCTTCTCGATCGCGTTCATGGCTTCTCTCGAAAGGTACGGGGTGGGGGTCGATCTTTGTGATCAGTTTTACTCAAGAAACTCCGTGGAATTCCGTAATTGTCCGGCGAACTTCGCCGGAGTTGGTTCTCGTTCATTCGGTTTCTTTGTGACTTGTTCATGGGTTTCAATCGTGTTCGCCTTGTAGCTCCGGACCGGAAGTGGTCACCATCGACGTTCTCGCGGCCAGGGATCTGGTCAGCTCCGGCCACCGTTTCCTAGACGTGAGGTGAGAGATAAGAGCCCGTCCTACTCGAGAATCAGTAGGGAATTTCTTCTTTGCTTCTGCGGTTCTCCTTTTCCAGCGAATTCATCATCTGGGTCGATTTATCAGGACCGAAGAAGAGTTCAAGGCGGGTCACCCCGAGGCGGATGACGTCTTGAACATTCCCTACCTCTTCGTTACCCCGGAAGGTGACAGAATCTTGTTCGCGCTACTGTCATGGAAACGAGAATATGTCGTCTTCTTTCCGGATATTGACTGATGTCGAAACTCTCTTGAAAATTCTTTAATGGAGTTAACGTGCTGTTCTTCTTCCTTTTCTTCTTCTTTAATGGAGTTAACGGGCATTTGACATGGTTGTTCGGTTAATATTGGTTATCCCACATGATCTGGTAAGTATTGACATGAATAATTTTTGGATTTTTTATAATGTTTTTTGTTTCCATGTCACCAATGGCCTGTTTATGGCAATGGTTGGCGAGGGCTTGGGCAAGGATGTTACCCTCACCAACGAGGTTTCCTTGTTGGCCAAAAGAAAGAAACAAAAGAAACAAAAAGAATAAATAAAAGTCAATTTTTTAAAAAAATTTCAATATTTTTGAGAAATTGCAAAAATTATTGACATCAATGCCCGTGGTGTCACATAGCATAGTCGACGTTCACATTAGTGATATCTAGCTAAAATTAGTCAGATATATCAAATTGATAAATTGTCAAAAGATTTGGAACTATATTGGCCAAATTGAAAGAATTAAACTGAATTGGTACAAATATAATAACTTCATGAATTTTTTGATAATCTTCTTGAATACTAACAACAATTCTTAAATATGTTATAAAAATAGAATTTGAGTATAGTCAGAATTGGTCAAGAGGAATCTGAATCCATTACACATTCAAAAGTACAGGAATTGACACGTACTTTTTAACTCCTTCTAAGCACACGTTGATTTTAAGAAATACTTTGTGATAAATTTGATGTTCAGGAAAATAATTTCCTATTTTCGGAATAGGGAATTCGTTTTTTCAATTTTAAGCATGAATTTTTACTTTGATTATAAATGATTTTCCGCCAATCAATATTTTCAACAAATTAATTGCGTGAAAGTCCAATAAATTAATCCCCAAAATCACTTCCACTCAGATAAACGTACCTCTTAATAAAAAAAATGCTAGAATTATCGAAATGATTCCACGAATAAATCGTTAATCCTAACGATGAACGCGTGATTTCTAGCATGATCTCTTCTCGAATGATGATGGCCCTGGAAGTGAAGCCACGTGCTCACATATGGCGAGCACTGATCAGCTGCTCCGACACCAACTTTATAATAGTCTCGATCCACATCATATAACTTGTCTCTTTCCCCAATGTTCTTTCGGGGAGAGAATCATCAAAAGAAGTGAAATTCCTCCTACCCTCGGTGAGAAAACGAGGCACAAAGCCATAAACTTTGCAGTCAAATACTGCTGCGGAGAGGGAGGCAGGGAGTGAGGAAGGGAGGGAGCGAGGGAGGGAGGGTCACGCACCTGAAAGAATGAGAACGACACGTACACGAAGTGGCAAAAGAAAGACAAGAAAACGGAGTCGCTTTTCAAAAGACAAACGTTGATAAAACCGATTGTATTTGAATATATTTTTAGAAAAGAAATAAGTGAGAGATCTGCTCTCGTAATATTACTTTATATTTCTTCTCATTCGAGATGAAAAAATTGACTGGTAATTAAGAGTTTTTTGGTAGGAAAGAGAGAAAGTAGACTCCATTTTAGGACTTGGATTTTGGTTATTATTGAATAGAAAAGATATAGTAACTTTTCACGCTGAAAAAAGTGTGGTGAAATATCTACTGCTCGGCAAGTTGCCTTTCGGACAAATCTCGTAAACGACTGCTCCTCCGAATGCCCCCGTTACATGACTCGCCCGGAAGAACGAGAACGACACCATCACAAAGTGGCAACAGAAAGACAAGAAAGAAAACAGAGTCGCTTTCCAGAAGACAAACGTTGATAAAACTGGCAGTTGCAGCCTCCGGGTTGTGGAGATCTTCAACAATGGCGGGGGACCCACCCTGCCCACTCCCTCCCTAACACCCCATGCACGTCTTCTTAAATGTGTCTTTTCTTTTCACCCCGTACGGCTTCCCTTCTCTCCTCAACCAACGACCCACCATCAATGTGACCTCGAAGACTTATTAACCTTTCTCGCTTCAGGCTGAGTCAAAGAGAGTGGGTGTCTCTTTCTTGTGTCTGTGGGTTTGGATTTGGGTTTTTGGAGATTTAAGAGAAAGGGAAGAGGGAGTTCTTGGGTTGGCGTTAAAATGGAAGGGGAAGGGAGATCGCTGGCTGAGACCCCGACGTATTTAGTGGCGACCGTGGTCAGTGTCTTGGTTGCTCTGGGTTTCTTCTTTCAAGGCTCTTTGAAGAGGGTTGGAAAGGTCTGGACTTTTCTTTTCTTGTCTGAGCTTTTCTCTCTGTTTTTTCTTTTTTGGTCCTTCAAATGTTTGAGAAAGGTTGGAAGAAGAAAAAAGAAGGAGAATGAAAATGTGTCGTCAGTTTTCACGGGATCGTTTTTAATACTGAACAGAGAATTCTTGCACGCGCACACATAGAAAAAGAATTAATTTTTCAGTTTGTTTACTATTTTGAGGTAATGTGGGCATGCTGCGAGGTTAGTCCTCTGGCTTGATTGAATTTTAGAATGATATTTTGCTTTAAGAGTGGAAAAATGCAAAAGAAAGAAGGAAATGGATGAAAAGGCTCTTGAGAATTAATGGTTGACGTTGCGTCGTGTCTCATTGTAGTGGTTAGACAAGACTAAGAGGAAATCTCTTTTGGCTGCTCTGGAGGAGATTAAAGAAGGTAAGAAATTGTAATATTCGGAGAGTTATGTACTCTTGTTTTTCGCCTGGAAGTTGTGAATTTCTCAGTTTAATTGATGTTGCTGTCATCTGCAAGCAGAGCTTATGCTTTTTGGGCTCCTGTCTCTGCTGATGGGTCATTGGATAAGATTTGTGTCAAAGATCTGCATCAAATCCTCGGCCTTAAGCAGCCGGTTTTATCCATGTGCAAGAGAAGATGACTTTAGAACCGGGGACCACAATCTCTTCCTGAATTCAGTTTCTCTGAACAACTCGAAGGAGCAGGTGATTGCTGGGAAGCATGGTGTCTGTCCTGAGGTAAGGACTCTACTTATTCAACTCCAATTGCCATTGCTAGTTTTGTTAGGGGGTTAACTTAGGGTGTTTTAGATGCTTAGCTGCAGTTTGTTTCTTCAAGCACTCACTATGTTGACATGAATTGTAATTTACGTACTGCCACATGTAGTGTAAGAGTAAGCCATCATACAATGTCTATGTTTCTCGGATAGACTGGGAGTTATTCAAGGTCAGGTAGATTGGTCTCAAAAGTTGCCCTTCTAGTCACTAATGGATGGTCTTTTTAAGAAGGTCATCGCCCAAGCATCACTTCCCATTGGTTTGGACAGTTTTGCTTCAGGTATTATGTTTGGCTGGCTCTGAGATATGCAGAATGTAGTAACTTATCATTTCCCAGGCAATATGCTCTTATTCTGACAATTTTTAAGATGTTTTAAATTATTCTTTGCTTCGTGAGTAGATTTTTCTGCAATGATGTATTATAATTTTGTTGACTAATATTGTTGATGCTCATTTGAAAGGACTGAAGAGCGGATACAATACAATATTCAAGACTCATTTAACCCACTTTAAACATTTTTTCAGGGTCATGAATCTTTTGCTTCATACGAAAGTCTTGAGCAGCTTCACCGTTTCTTGTTTGTCCTGGCAACCATCCATGTTTCTTACAGCTTTGCAGCCATTGTGCTTGCTATGATTAAGGTTGTATTATATCATGCTAGATCACTGACACAGTGTCGTATTTCCAGTGAACTCAATGTGCTTGCCTTGTGTTGTCACGCAGATATATAGCTGGAAAATATGGGAAAACCAAGCAAAGACAATGTCCAACCAGGAATTACAAGGTCCACATATATCTTTCACATGTGCCATTACTAAAGCAGACTAATAGAGTCATAGGCAATAACTTTTGTATTTGTGAGAACCTTTTGAATCAAGTATTCAAGTCATTCAGATGGTTCTGGACAGCCTAGGTGAAGTATTTTTATCTCGTGCTTTTACTTATCTTTATTTGGTGTCAGTTAACTGTTCAGCACATTGCGTCCTTTCGCAGTTTTGCCTTGTTACATTTTCTGACTTTTGCTTGTAACTCATCTAAATTTATTAGGAGAAGCTTCCAAAGATATCAGATTGATGCGGCTATCTACTTTCATTAATCACCAGACATCACATCCATGGAGCCAGCACAAGCTTCTGGTTTGGCTGGTATTGTCACATTATTCTAATCCTTGTATTTCTGCTTATAGTCATGTGACTTGGCTCAATGTCGATTAGCATCTTAGATAGTAGATACGTCCCTTGTACTAGTCGTACTTCTGGAGAGCTGAATTGGCACTTTTTATTCGCTAGAAATTCTAGGAAACTTGTATCTTTGAAGTTACTTTACCTGCATCCTAATCAAACTTCTCTTGCTTTCTAATGTTGATTTATATGGATTTAAGAATTATGGAATTATGGCTTTTTGTACCAGCTTATGCTTCTGAATGGATTGGTAGTGATCCTGCATATTTGTACTTTTTTTTTTCAAGACTTCTATAAAATAAAACTTTAATGAACTCTGATACGGAATCCTACTGTGGTCAGCTTTGCTTTAGTCGTCAATTCTGGAGTTCAATAAACCGGCCTGACTACCTGGCATTGCGCTTGGGCTTCATCATGGTGATTTCTCTCAAAGGATTTCTACATTCTGATTTATCTTTAAATGGACATGAAGTTATCACACGCATCTCTTATAGTTCATTTACTTTTTCTCTAGTTGTGTATATATGTTGATTGATGGAGAGAAAAGTTACAGAATCTCCATGAAAATTGTGGAAGGCTTTCGTGTTTGGGTGGCAAAGATTGAGACTGCTTTTGAAAATGTAGTCGTTTGAATTAAGAAATCACTGTTTCTAACCACTTAAAGATGATGCCTGAAATCTTATTAAAGGAGTAACAGAGCATCATATGTTCAATTGTAATAAATTCATGAATGCTCTTCCATTTTTGGTGTGTTATGAGCTGCAGACTCATGAACTCCCTCTATCATATGACTTCCATAATTATATGCTCCGCAGCATGGAGGAAGAATTTCGAGATGTTGTTGGGATTAGGTAATATCTCCTTGCCCTGCCTTGAATTTTGGAATTGAAGCTTTTACTCCTAACAAGTCTATTCCGCATTATATTAGAGGTAATAGCAGGAACAGAAGCAGCTTTGTCTCCAGACATAAACTTAGTCGGGGCAATTGTAGATTGGAACTGTACCTCAAAACTGTGTCGAGCCAATGTGTTGTCCATGTCCAGTGCACATGCTTGAAGATATAGCTTTCTAAGCGTAAGACGTGTGTAGAGCATACTTATCTACAGTATTTGACCTGATGAAGCATCTCATCGGTCTTGACAAAGAAGTTGCTTTGATAGATTTATTAGAAAATTATGGCTTTTCACCCTGGAATCTGGGCTAAATGATTTCTTTATTTCAAAGTCGGATGATATTTTTGTAATTTGCTTCTGGCGTACTGATGAGTGAAACAACTGAAACAGATGCCAAATATGCCGTTCCCTACATAATACAGTAAAATGCTAGAGTGTAGAGATTCACTAAAGTTAATGTGGTGCGCGTAAACCTGTATGTCCAAGAATTATGACTGCTTCTAATGTTATGAACAAACTAGTTATGATTAATAAAAACTGAGTCTTTCAAAATGTGAAGTTTGGGCTCACGACTCCAACTTTTTCTTGTTCTATAAGGCAGTTGCCCTCATGCAGCCATTTGTTTTGCACTTCTTTTGCAGTGTGCCGCTCTGGATATATGCCATTTTCTGCATGTTCATGGACTTCCATGGTAATTCTCTTTAGATCTGGAGGGTAAAATAGAAGCTACATTTTGTTTCGGCAATTCAACACATGCTACCCCATCTCTTGTATTTTCATTTTTTACGGCATCAGCTAGTATGTTTCTTTTCGGAGACATTACCAGGGCAGTGTGCATGTCTGCACCAAATCGGAGGATATGAAAGTCCACTGAAATGCATTTATGTCTCTTCATACCAAGATATGATCCATATAACATTACCTCGTCTCAAAATTCACGATGGAGTGGATTTCCAGAAGTCATCTCGAACTGCTGTTAGATGCTTAATTAGAAAGATTTGTGAGATATTCACTGGTTCATTTTACTGAAGTGCTGAGTTACTGATGGAGTGTTGGAGTTAGACATATGGCTAAACTTTCAAGGAGAAACGTGACTGCTACTGATGTGTTAAGATTTTGCACCAGTCATTCTGATCCTTCAATGTGTCATTTGGCTGTGGGTTTATCTTAGGGTACCACTCTTATGTCTTCTTCTTTTTTTTTTTTTTTTTCTTTATCAGGAAGCAACATCTATTTTTGGGTTTCCTTCCTTCCATCAATTGTAAGTCATAATCTGTCGTGTTATTGGTTTACATGTTCTTTCTTTTCCCTTTTAGAATTCAGATCTCACAACTAACTTTCCTTTCCCGTCTGTCTCAAAAGTTGATCCTGCTGATGGGTACCAAGCTTCACCATATTGTTGTGAAGTTGGCTGTTGAAATTATGGATCCATGTCCCCTGATGGAAAATCGTCAATGTAAACTGAGGGATGAGCTCTTCTGGTTTGGGAAGCCGCGGCTTCTTTTATGGGTGATACAGTTCGTAACTTTTCAGGTGAGCAATCAGGGAAATCAGCTCATCAATTGTTGCAGTTATATTATACAACCAATTGCTCATCCATTCAAGAAACCTTCTTTATATTGCAGAATGCATTTGAGATGACAACTTTCATCTGGTCCCTGGTAAGAAACAGACCCTTCCATAGTTAGTTCCGAAACATGTCTTTGTTGCATTGCATCTGAGGTGAAGTTTCCCTTTCTCACATGAGAATCTAAACTAGGAAAGTGTGACAGCATGAAGCGGAGTTCGACTTACCTCTCTATGTGCTGCTGATGAAATCTTTTTGTGTATTTAAGGGGACGCCTGCAATGGCATAGTAATTTGCCAATGAATAACCTCAGTCGAGCAATCTGAGCTAGCCTTGGTTTAATTTGTCTGTACTGTGAGAGCATCTTCATCATCGATACTACTTACCTCAACTATGCCTTGTTTAGATTAATCATTATAATGGTCTTGGCTGGATCATTGTTGGATTGCTGCTATCATCCTTTGAAACGCATCTGCACATTTTCTAACTGCGCTGTTTCCTCACCGCAATTATATTTAGCATTTGTCACGAAGACGTGTGATTGGAGAAATCAAATAGACATGGCCTTGTCATCTTGGACCTTGAATCCAACAAGTTTTTTGTTTCTGCACCAGAACAAAATGCACATCATGTTTTTATAAGTTTCCTATTCTGCTGATTCGATTGATTGTCCAACATGACACGATCTATATTTGCAGTGGGAGATAAGGGACACTACTTGTTTCATGAATAATCGCAGGTTGCTGGTGATCCGATTAACGTTTGGGTGGGTCTTCCTTGGTTCCCCTCCTACTTCCTCTTATGATCTATCCTGGGATATTAGCTCACACAAACATTTTGTGAATTTGTGCAGTGTTGTCTCTCAGTTCTGGTGTAGCTTCATTACTTTCCCTCTGTATGTCATTGTTACACAGGTCTCTCTCTCTCTCTCTCTCTCTCTCTCTCTCTCTCTCTCTCTCTCTCTCTCTCTCTCTCTCTCTGAAGTGTGATAAGTTCTGAGTCTATTCATGCGGCACCTCTCAAACTCGAGGTCATGTGGTGCAGATGGGTTCCAAATTCAAGAAGTCGGTGATCTCCGAAAGCGTGAGGACATCACTGCACGGATGGCACAGGAGGGCCAAGGCCAAGCGGAGCTCATCCACTCTGCTCCTTAGTGTGGCATCGGTCACTTCCCTGGATTCCTTGGCGGACGACATGGACAGATTCGATGGCCTAGGCCACCACCAGATTGGCATTGAAGGAAGCTCTCTGGATGCAGAAGATACATCGTTTTCGCACCATGATGAGTTGCATGAACAGAATTTCAAGCCAGCCCTCAAAAATGATGGTGGCCTGGGTCGACTTCATTCGGGGCCTATTTTCGATATCTACAGCAGCGATGAGGACCGTGATGTTGATGTACACAACAACGCAAAAGACGGGTCGCATATAACTTCCACCATCCTGACGATCTGATAGTCATTGTTAACATTGGATCTCCAGAGGAGTGAAGATTGCCATGATGGAACACTGGAGGACATTCTCATTTTCACCGTGTACTCCATGCACGTTCATCATGTTCGGACACACGTTCCGAGCATCTCTTCTGCGCGAGATCACTACGGCACGAGATGCTGAGAGGATCGTACCATGTATACATTCTGTAGCTGCGTTATTCGAACTGCTCTAGATGGTGATGCTTGAGGTATGAAATCTAGCCCATTTCGCGGCATTCATTATTCCTACTCGATCAAATATGATGCATGAGGTCTAGTCTTTTATCAGAATGAAATCGAAACAAAAGACCCTTTTCGTTTCCATGTTATTTCCTGAAAAAGAGTTACAATCCGCGAGAACTGAAACTCTCTTTGGACATGAATTTTGCCCCCAAAAAAAAAAAAAAAAAAAGAAAGGGAAAAAAATGGCTGTGAAAGAATATTCTCACCTAGCTCTCTCGTGAATTTCATCATTTCCGATTCAAAGTTTATTTATTTCCATCGCGATCTAAAAATTATAAAAAAAAATTGACACGGTAACTAATTTCACCTTTAGATTTCAGTGAAATTAAAAATTCCTTTTGAAACAAAGTATGATTGATAAATTGAACAAAATTGTCTAAATTATGAAGGAGAATGACATAAATGATCATTGGATTTTGACCAACGTATAATGTAGTTTTTGAACTTTTAATCTATTCAACACGGTCTCTAATTTTAATGTGATTTTTTAACTTTTAATTTGTTTCATATAATCTACAAACTTTCCTCTAAAATTTAACATTTTCATATAACTTAAGAATTAGTCATGTATAAAAAATTCATGCATCATATTGAATAAATTAAAGTTTAAGAATCACATTACAATTATGTTAAAGTTCACGGGACAAATTAAACAAATTAAAAATTTTAGGGTTATATTATGTATTATGCCAAAATTTAGAAACTATGTACGTGCGGAATGGTGTAAGAAATGATCAAAATCAGGTAAAAGGCGCAAAACTCTGAAAAGAGTTTGGGGGGGTGGAAAAAAATTACGTTGAAGTTCAGGGATCGAGGGCGATTTTCGCAAAACTCGCGGTAGCCAATCGAAACGTGGCAACTGCTGATTTGACGATACATGAAGGAGTATTTTTCGAACGCTGATCGCGACCGTGCAGGATCGCGGATCCTGCTATCCTCTTAAGCAAGTAAAGCCCCCCTGCCAAGGTTCGTCAATTCATCTCCTTCTTTCTCTCTGCAAATTCGTGTTCCGATCTTCGCTTTCCGGAGCTCAGAAATCCGTCAATCATGGTGCTCGAGGTCAGCTCTTCGCGATCCCCCTCTGCTCTACGCAATCTCCCGACGCTCGCGGTTCCGATGCGTTCTCGTCGTCGCGTCGTCGCGGATTAGGGTTTCGATGTGGCTGATTAGATTTGTTGTTGTTGTCAGGCGACGATGATATGTATCGACAACTCTGAGTGGATGCGCAATGGCGATTATTCTCCCAACAGGTTTCAAGCTCAGGCGGACGCCGTCAACCTCATTTGCGGCGCCAAAACGCAGGTGCGGTGATGCGGCCTTCTCGCTTAGCTTCACGATTTGCTGTTTGAGGGGATGGAGAGTTATAATTAGGGAAAAAAGGCCAATCCTTTTTGAGCGACTTTTTGTTCAGTCTGAGCTCACCGCTTGTGGGTTATTACGAGGGGTGTGCGCTATAGGGTTTGTTTTGTCTGCGTGTTCGATCATCCTTCGAGCGATCTGTGGTCGGTTCGTTTAAGTTTACTGGGTGTTGTTATGAGAGGGGAAAGGTTTTGAGACGTTGTTCTGATGTTGTGTGCAGTCGAATCCAGAGAACACTGTTGGAGTTCTAACCATGGCGGGGAAAGGAGTCCGAGTTTTGGTTACTCCTACTAGTGACCTTGGCAAGATATTGGCTTGTATGCACGGTGCGTCTCCATTTGCATTTTGAATGCTCTGTTTATTTTGGGTCTGTGGTAGAGGAGTGTCATGTACTGAAATAATTATCTGCTTGTACAACTATGTTCGTATATTTGCTGTGGCTTTGCATGAAGGGTGTCTCTGTCCACATGTATAGTTGAGCAATGGTATTTCTCAATGAATTTGGTATTTTCATTAGATAAATTTTATTTAATTATATGGGTTGGAGAGCTGTTTGTTGGTATCTTTTTAATCCTTATGTTCTGGGAAATTGGCCCTTGACAGGATTTATTTGTTGTGGTCTATGGGTGTTGGCCTTCTTCTTTTTCTTGTCGGGGTTGTTATTTTTTTTTTTTTTTATATTTATTTTTGGGTGGGGTGGGTTGAGGTTAGGTCATCCCCTGAGAAATTTTGTTGGAGTAGCATGAAAATTATGTTATGACATTTTTTATGTCTCATTTATTTGGAGAATTTAGGCCTGGAAATTGGCGGTGAGATGAATCTGGCTGCGGGAATCCAGGTGGCTCAATTGGCACTAAAGCATCGCCAAAATAAAAAGCAGCAACAAAGAATTATAGTCTTTGCTGGAAGGTGCTTTGAGTCTTCTTCTTTTTTTTTCTGCTCTCTGCTCTTCAATGTATCATGTTTTGCTTCTTCAATTGGATATTGATATTGGGTGCTTTCAGTCCCATCAAACATGACAAGAAGTTACTGGAGATGATTGGAAGGAAGTTAAAGAAGAACAGTGTAGCACTTGATATTGTTGACTTTGGGGAAGAAGATGAAGGGAAACCCGAGAAACTGGAAGCCCTGCTTGCTGCTGTGAATAATAACGACACCAGCCACATTGTTCATGTTCCTCCTAGTTCAAATGCTCTTTCTGATGTTTTGATAAGGTAGGCCATTTTGATTTCATCCTTGAAATTTTGTTGTCAATGCTAGAACATGTCACGATTTTCCTAATGTGTTTGATTGTCTTGTAGCACCCCTATCTTCACTGGGGATGGAGAAGGTGGAAGTGGTTATGCGGCAGCGGCTGCAGCAGCTGCTGCTGTCTCTGGTTTTGATCTTGGTGTTGATCCCAGTCTGGATCCTGAGCTGGCCCTTGCTCTTAGAGTTTCCATGGAAGAAGAAAGAGCAAGGCAAGAAGCAGCAGCTAAGAAGGCTGCTGAGGAAGCTGCTAAGCCAGAGAAAGGAGGAGAACAACAGCCATCATCACAAGATGCAACCATGACTGAAGGTGCCAGTGGTTCGGCTTCTGAAGCAGATAATAAAAAAGATGATTTAATGGTCAGTATCATTGTTAAGCCTTTCAAGTTGCCTGGTGTTATCAAGCCCATTTCTCAATCTCTTAAATTAAGAACCTAGAAAGATCCCTAGCTATCAGTTTCTACTGAGATATCTAGAGTTGTTTTTCACAATCAAATAGGATTTTCCTATTGAGATATTTTGAGAGAGAGAGAGAGTCCCTCTTAGGGGGATTGATAGTAAGGGTGCTTCTATTTTCTCATCTGGTTTACATCCTTGACTTTATGAGTTTTAAGAGTTATACAACTGTCCACATGCAATGGTAGGCTTTTGCTTTGTTATTATTGAATCATCAAAACTTATTGTCTCTTGTTGAAGTTATAGCATGAGGTTCATTGGTTTTTCAAGGTTGAAGCAGATTTTGGGATGCTCAGGGGAAAATTGATTATATGGTGTTATTCCCCTAGGTTTTCAGATTATTTAGTTCTTCTGTATTGTTAATCAAATGAAGCAGACTGAAGGATTTGATGATTTAAATGTCTACTTGTGAAAAATTTGCTGCATTTTGTTTTGATGGCAATTAGGGCTGCCTATTTTCAAATACTCACATAATCATCAATGTTTACTGCATGACGGTGAAACTAATTACCCCCATCCCTGTGGTGACATGATTGACCTGTGCTACCTTACTTTTTTGAAGGTCAATTCACTGAAAACGTATCATAATTATGTGAGGGATGCAATTTGCAAAAAACGTGTTTTTGTACTTGGACTTGGACTAATATTGGTTTAAGTGGCAGGATGACGAGAATGCTTTGCTACAGCAGGCCCTTGCTATGTCGATGGATGATACCACCTCTGGCCATGATATGCGAGACACTGACATGTCAGAGGCAGCTACAGATGATCCTGATTTGGCTCTAGGTTAGATCTTTTGATTTAGCCTTAAGTCTTGTGTCCACCCTTGACAGATGGGTGAATGGTATTCACCTGTTTTCTTGTGTGCTACTGTATAGAAGAAATACTTTTGGAAACTCACATGATCTCGCAGTATAATACTGGAAAGAGAGAGACTGCACTGCATGTTGACATCTTTCACAACACTAGTTATGTCTTCTGTGAATTCCCGTAGAAGTGATTATCTTCCTGGCTACATCTAATGTGGAGAGAAATATGGATTGGCATGCTGTCTTTAACTTTTGCTGCAACCATTGTTGGAAGCATATTAAACACAATTTTTTTTCTTCTTGCTGGTTGGTGGTTTAATACATAACTCTGTGGTGCTTGCAGCTCTTCAATTGTCGGTCCAGGAGAGTGACAAAGACTCATCAGGCCAGACAGATATGAGCAAGCTGTTGGCGGACCAATCCTTTGTGTCATCCATAATTGCATCGGTACAACTGATGCATCTTCTGTTTGAACCCTTGAATTCTTAGTTTTAACATGGAAAAGAATTGGTTGCCTAGCTTCCATATATGATTATGATTTCTTGCTCCTGCAGCTTCCTGGAGTGGATCCAAATGATCCTTCTGTCAAGGATTTGCTTGCTTCCATGCAAAACCAGTCTCAGGTGCGTTTTGACAGTCATAGAATCCCTGGTAGAAGTGGGATTTTTTGTTGCTTTTGTGTATCTGATATAGGGCATTATAGTTGTTTATCAGCCTGATGCTTCATTCTTGGCTTTTTGCAAGTGAGGGTGTAAATTGGCTTGAGTTTGATTAAGTTTGACTTGCATTTTCTACATGATTACTTATGAATGTTACTGCATTAGTACTGTAGAGAATGTGATATTTTTTTCCTCATATTTTGGTTCCTCTGTTAGAGCTTCAGTTTATGCAATGAGTGCATGTTATAGAATATGTGGCATGAGCCTATGTCTATATAATGATATATGTTATTTGACAAACTGCCATATTCTCTCTACAGCAGAAAAAGGATGAAGACAAGGGGCCAAATGAAGAGGAGAAGCAGTGATTTCTGTAGTTATTATTGTTCTGTCAGGTTCTTATTCTTGTGAGATAGTTGTAGCAACCTGCGATCATCTATGAAATGTGAACTTACAAATGGAATGATTGGTTCTAATGAAAATCTCATTACTGCTGGTGTTTGGTAGGTTAGTGATCCTTCCTCTGGAGCCACAGAAGTGCATGTTCACATGGGAAGAATTCAAGAGAGCAAAGAGTGAGCCAAAAAGGAAGTAGCTGCGATGAAGTCAAGCTGACATCTTTTATGGTGTTCTTTGAACATTGAGCTCAGCTCTCTGTAATTTGCTAGGGGTTTAAAGCTTTCTGGAACTTTTATGTTGTGCTATTTCGCCCCTTTTCAATCTCTATTATAAAAGCAGTTCATTACAGAAATTGGATGCCGATATTTTAAACAATCATGCTTTGTCCAAGTGATATTTCATTGTTATTTGAGATTTTGAGAGTTATGTGTTGACTTGTCTAGATCGGCCATCGATCATCTCACGTGGATCCTCAAGAATCCTCTCCCCGGGTCCACATTCCTTCGGAAAAGTTTGAATTGATGAGTTTTCACGAGAACGCCACACTTTAGCTTTATTTTATCTCCAAACTTGCTGGTAGCGTGAATTGAGATTTGTGGAGGAGCTGGAAATTCGTTGGGGATGAGACGAATGCTTGCTCAAGCTTTTGATGGTTGTTCAGTAGTTTGGCTAGATTTGGGGTTCGATCGAGTCCCCATGCATACTAGATTTTCAGGGCCAATGAGTTAAATGTGCTGTGAAGCTGCTCGATCTCGCGACTCATAAGTTTCTGTAATGGCACCAGCACCCAAACAAGCAATGAATACACAGAAAACGGAATGTTGATAGGTCGGAAAGGTCCTGACGTGGTGGTCCAAAGGTTTTCTGTCGATACTCTAGATCAACTATCATACATGACGGAGGTAGAGGTTCATCCGATTCCAAACTGTTGAGAAGGGTCGGGCGACTGTTCTTGGGTCAATTGCAATCATGGGATGAAAGAGCTTCATTCCGAAATCTGGGTAGCTTCTAGTTTAGTTTGGGGGGTATTGTCTTAGGAGCAGAGGGGATCATTAATTGAGCTCTGCGCGAGCTCACCCAGGCCCAAGGAGATCGGATTGGCGCGTGGAAGAGATTTGACAATGAAACCCAACTTGATTACACCTCTCAAAATAAGTATTAGCTTTTTCTTAACAAAATTAGGAATACTACGATCATAACAACCCAATCTGATAAGGGTGGGATTGATCATCGGAGCTAGAGAGAGCCTAGACAAAGTGTAACCGAGTTTAACAAAGATCGGTGTATAAAATTTGATATACTTAAAAAGATAAAGACATTTGTTAAGGGAAAATAGCATTCTAGTAAGTAAGCAATATTTAATACCCCAACTAAATCCTGCACCGAATTACACTATCGACACATCCCTTCATTAAATCACTTTTAGCCCCACTGCGACAGTGAGAAAGCCGTAGCCGCATGCATAAGACAGCATGCCGCGTTCCATTTGACGTTTCCGGCATGCCGCATGCTAATTTCTTCTTGTTTCCGGTCAAACTCATGGTGAATCAACCATTATCCTCGTCCAGTCCGAAAACATCTGCCCCGCCTTCTCTTTCTGGCCCAGCTTCGTCCGGTCTCTTGGCTCTGGACAAAGTCCTACAGCTTCTTCTTTGTGGAAGTACTCGTTACTCGTTCTTGTTCTGGTCTTTTTTGTCCCTTCGCTTTTGACAGGATCCAATTTGGCACGTTATGTCCGTCCGTCCGGCGTCATGGGGTTCGCGAGTGAGTTTGGCCTCGCTTTGATTGATCTAAGGTCACTCTCCTCACGTTCCTGTCAAGAACGGTCGTATGAACGACAGTAGGTGGTCGATGATATGGCCTAAAATAAGATGCAACTTCCAATGAGTGTCGAGGGACTTCTGGTGGTAGTTACCGAGGCGTGAAGGGCAATCCGTTCTCTCCCACAAGGGACGAAGGAACCAGTAAGAAAGATAGGATCTCTTTCGACATAAAGGAAACGGCAGGCCGTCCTGCATGAAAATAAAGATGAAGTTCAATGAATACGTATTCAATTCACCCATTATACAGTTCTCACTAGCAACGTAGGCAGAGATTGCCGAGGTTTATAAAGAGGAGATCTTGACGTTTATAACCGGACACAATCATTTTATCGATAAAGATCTGTGTTTTTTTTTTTTTTTGCATAAACAAGTATATCCCCTGCAGCCCAAACAAAGAAAGTGACTTTGCACTTTCAATTATAGAAAAGAGTGAGGCAAAAAGGGTAGGCCTTCAATGGAATACCATTTCAGAATCTGTGCCAAAATCACAGTCAAGAGTCAACATGGCTGGGCGGTAAAATCCAATAAAACCAGACTGGCAAGAATCATGGAATACCAACTCATCTACCGTTGGCATGCTAATCTGAAATTAAAAAAGATATCAAAAATATTTCATATTCAAAAAATAATATCAGAAAAGATTTCTGTCTTAACAAGCTCCACCTGTCATTGCTCCATCACCGGTCCATGTCTTTGGTGATTTCACCATTCATCAATCTTATAAATTCAACAGTTGCTGAGCACAATGAAGAGAGAGAGAGAGAGAGAGAGAGAGAGAGAGAGAGAGAGAGAAGGCAGAGATTGTGAGTGTGTCATTTTAGTTGCTGAAATGGGTACTCTAGTGGCTTATTATTTTGTAGTCCTGATTTTGGTGATTGTGGGTTTGAATGGAGGAGTGGATGGTGCTTACGTAAAGTACAACACTGGTGCTGGGGTTGTGGAAGGGAAGTTGAACGTGCATTTGGTTCCGCATTCACATGACGATGTTGGATGGTTGAAGACCATTGATCAGTACTACGTCGGCTCGAATAACTCCATCCAGGTCCTTTAAATTTTCGGGATAAAAGAGGGAAATGTAGTTTGGCTATAACGTTCATTTGATGAATAATTATGGGCTTAGGTGAATAGGAAAATGTCTTTATGTGTGTTATTGGTTTTGCAGGGCGCTTGCGTCGAGAATGTGCTTGATTCTATCATCGAAGCATTGGCACGAGATCCCAATAGGAAGTTTGTGTTTGCTGAGATGGTAAATTCTGCCAATTTCAGACTCTCAATGTGTGTATGATCTAGATTAAACTGCAAATCTCTGATGGCTCATTTTTGTTTTGATCATCTTCAAAACCTGTTTTAAAGTTCTCTGCAATCAGTCAATTTTGCTATCTCAGGCTTGAATCTAGTTGATCAGCTTGACTCCACCGGCCTAAAGCATTGTTGTAAAACTTCAATCCAATTGTCCGTGGTGATATTAATCCAACAATTCCGCAAATCCTTGTTGGTTGACACAAAGATACCAATCGATTCCACCTTCAAGAAGTTATAACCTTTATGCAATTCTGCAATCCAGTTGAATCAGAAGAGTAGCTGAACTTCAGGCATGCCACCAAGACACACTAGACAGAAGATATTGACGTTGAGCCTAACAGTCCCAATTAACATCAAAATGGCAGTTGCATGATTCTAATTTATAATTTCATGATAATGACAAAGACGTATTTTGGCAAGATGAACCTCTGGGATTATGTGGCTGCATGCTTTCTCTGTCTTTTATGCTTCATGAACACTACATTCGATACTACCTCTTACCACTTTTTCCCCATGAATGTTGGTTATTATCTGCAGTCCTCAGGACGTCTACCATTTATTAATCTAAACACAGAAGAAAGATTTGATGCCTCAGACAATTCTGTCTTTGGAATTTCAATCACCTTTGCATTTATATTCTCATGGACTTGCATAGTAGTTCTCTTAGTCTTATCAGCCTCAGATCATCCCCCTTAACTGCTTATTCTCAGAGCCCTCTTCTATTACCCTCAATTCTAAGGCTAAAAATCCAATGAACACAGAAAGGGTAACCTAACGAAATTTTTTTATAATTATCAAACTTTTATATTGCAATGTGTATCCTTTGTTATTGTTGTAAGACTATGCACTTTGAAGTATCTGTTTATCTTGATAGAAGCGGATCATAGCCAACTTCTGCCTCTTTTGAGGTGTACCTCGCAAATTGTCAAACAATTTTGGTATCTGTGGACAAACAATTGTTTTTACTCCACTGTCCACTTTCAAACGAGCTTAGCTTGACACAGTCACTAACGAATTTCATGAAAATGACAGGCTTTTTTCCAAAGATGGTGGTTAGAGCAAAGTCCAGAAACGCAAGAACTAGTGAGGAAACTTGTGACTGCTGGCCAATTGGAATTCATGTATGCAGTGAGGAAGCATGTAATGTGTCTATGGCAATTTCTGCACTAGTACTGTCCTGACAGTAATGTTGGTAATTTCCAGAAATGGCGGATGGTGTATGCACGATGAGGCAACAACTCATTATATTGACATGATTGACCAAACAACTCTGGGTCATGGCCTGATAAAGTCAGAATTCAACAAGGTTCCTCGAGTTGGATGGCAAATTGATCCATTTGGACATTCTGCTGTGCAAGCTTACCTACTCGGAGCTGAGGTAGAAGATTCTATCTAAGATTTCCTCGGCGTCATCCTTTTCTTTTTTCATTTTCCAATCAGTCTTAAGTGTAGCTCTGAGTTATTTTTGGTTTGATGTTTGCACACTATGATGCAACTATTAAACATCAACAAGTATCATGTTGTCTAACTTCTATGTCCTTAATCGGAATGAGAGTTGCTTAGCATGGTTGTTTTTCCTCGTACATTGTCCATGCTTTGTGTTGTATTTCTATAAAAGGACCATCCCAATTTTTGCAGGTTGGATTTGATTCCCTGCATTTTGCAAGAATCGATTATCAAGACAGAGCGAAACGCAAGAATGATAAATCTCTTGAGGTTATATGGCGTGGGTCTAAAACATTTGGTTCTTCATCTCAGGTTTGAATTGAAAGCAGCCTCATTACCTTCATTTTTCTTGGTTACTTTGCCTCAATGATTAATATCATGCACTTGTCTGTGCCCCACAGATTTTCACAAATGTATTTCCTGATCACTATGGTCCACCGGAAGGTTTTCGTTTTGAAGTGTCCGGTGATTTTGAGCCTGTTCAGGTGCTGATATTCAACCAAATCAGTCATCTTCAAGTTTTTCATTTTGTTCATTTTTCTTGAAGACAGATTCACAATTGGGATATTCAAACTGCAGGATAATCCTCTCTATACGACTACAATGTTGAAATAAGAGTGACTGATTTTATTAGTGCTGCAATGACACAGGTATACTCTGAATGAGGCAGACCATTATTGACTAATTAGTTGTGGATAAATGTCATTGAGGTACACATTTAGGAACTCATTTTTCCCATGAACAGGTAAATGTTACAAGAACAAATCACATCATGTGGACCATGGGTGAAGATTTTACCTACCAATATGCTGAGTCTTGGTTCAAGCAGATGGACAAATTCATTCATTATGTTAACAAGGTCAAACTACCTTCTCTATTATTTGCTTTTGTTATGTTATTATGCAAGTGTTATGCTTCAAAACACTCGAAGTTTTGCAAAAACTCATTTCCAATCCCAGATAATTTGGAGACTTCCCTGGGTATCAAGGTCATGGTACTTTCCCTCACATCACTTTCTTTGAGATGTAACCCAAAAGGATCTATAATTAGTTTAGAATAAGACTCTCTAAGCTTACTCTGGAGAGGAGAGATGTTTTTGCCCTTTCCTTTTCTTTATATGCATTTGCCATAATTTTCTTTTCCTGTTCCGGCATATCTTCTCTCTCAGGATGGTAGGGTGAATGCATTATACTCTACACCATCTATTTACGTTGATGCCAAAAATGCAGAGAACGTATCATGGCCTTTGAAAACTGATGATTACTTTCCGTGAGTACTGCTTCTTCACCCATCTCAGTTGCCTCTATGTGATATATCTATTTTAATCACCATCAACTAGATATATGACGAGTGCTTGCTTCTGTGTACAGGTATGCAGATGGTGAACATGCCTATTGGACTGGTTTCTTTACTAGCCGGCCAGCTCTGAAACGATATGTCAGGATGCTAAGTGGATATTATTTGGTATTGTTTCTCTTTCTTGGAGCTCATAGTACATCATAACACTGTATTTCCCTTCCTGTTGTTGCCAAATAGAATGCCCGCGACTTAAATGATTTTGAGTTCAGTTTGTGCTTACATTAGACATCACCATGATAGGGCTGTCTTTTGTCTATATAGGCAGCACGCCAACTTGAATTTCTTGTGGGGCGAAGGTCCAGTGGTCCTAGCACTTACCGGCTTGGAGATGCCTTAGGAATAGCACAACATCATGATGCTGTCACCGGTACTGCTAAACAGCACACAACCGATGATTATGAGAAGCGCTTAGCTATTGGAGCTTCTGAGGTCGGATACTAAGTCCCATTGAATTTGTCCTTTCAGGGTTTTTTATTCTCAATTCTCAATTTAATCTCTAAATGCTCGTTGTTCTATAATCGATTAGGCGGAAGCCGTTGTTGATAATGCTCTCTCGTGCCTAGTTAGCAAGAGATCAGGAGGTCAATGCTCATCACCTGCTTTAAACTTTAGCCAGGTAAATTTTAATTAATCCCCTCAGTTTCTGGCAAAAAGGATTTGTAAACGTTCCTCAAACTTCAACATAAGCAAGTTGGTTCATTGGGACTTTTTTTGTCTGAAGACTAAATGTTTCACTTACTCAAGATGACCTGTATTCATCTTTTGTTTACGTCACTTCCTTTGCAGTGCCAATTACTCAATATAAGTTTCTGCCCAGCAACAGAGGGAGTTATTCCGGATGGAAAGAGTCTGGTAACTTTTAGGGTTTTATGCTGTACATTTTTTAAAGAAATATGTATGTTCTAATAGAAATTTTCTTTATCAGGTTGTGCTAGCATATAATTCGCTTGGATGGAATCGAACTGATACTATAAGGATCCCCGTGAGTTTTTACTTCTTTCCTGTTGTGCCAATAGTTTATACATCAAGAGATTGTTAATTGCTCCTTGATATAATTTGGCAATGACAATGTCTACCAGGTTGCTGATTCAAATTTTGTCGTCCATGACTCTTCTGGTGATATCGTCAAAGCACAATTTGTCAATTTGGATAATGTTACAATCAACTTGAGGAACTTCTATCTGAAAGCCTACTTGGGATTGTCGCCAAAGCAGGTCCCAAAGTACTGGCTTGTATTTCAAGTTTCATTACCGCCATTGGGTTGGAACACATACTTCATTTCTAAAGCAGCTACAGAAGGTTGGTATTTACATACTTGATTCTCGTGTTCAAGCCTCTGAGATTGATATTTATATCATCTGCCATGACTTGCTAGAGTAGATTTCAAGAACAGGAAGTAGACCAAATAACGAGTCAAAATTCAAACCCATAGTAATCAGCATGAGGTAAAATGTATCATGCTGGAGTGGAGATGAGCCTAGACATGCTCCAAAAAATATTCAGAACCCATTTGTGGTGCATGTAGCCGTAAAACTGATCAGCACAATTCATTTGACACAGCTGTATGGTTGTTAGTGAGCCATGATGACTCGTTTAAATCTATCTTCCCTTGTCTTCGTTTTAAAATGATGCAGGGACAACTAAAACCAGTTTTGTTTCTACACTGAGCAATCCACAGAATGATACCATAGAAGTTGGACCAGGGGATCTGAAGATGCTATTTTCGTCGACCTCTGGGCAACTTGTCCGGATATTTAACTCTAAAACAGGGGTGAGTCTTGTGAACGTTATTGATCTTTGTATAGTGGTGAGGCTTTCTTCCAAAGTGTGTTCACTGTTCTGTTACCATTTCACTATGCATGGATAATTCCGTTGAAATTGTCAATCTCATTTACTTCTTTAAAGTTCTTTGGACCAGAATCATACTAGCAACTTTATTGTTGAAAGAACTTGCTCTTTTATGAAGATAATTTACAAGCCAAAAGACCTGGCTCTAAGAAAAGGGCTATTTTGTATACCGCCCAAAGTATCTTTATGAACATCTCAGTCACCAGTGTCTCTTGAAATATGTTTGTGAGCATCTCAGTCACCATTGTCTCTTGAAATCCAAAAACCATATGTACACTAGTCATGTTGCTCATTGACAAACACGTTTGGTATCCGAACAAAAATGGGTTCTGGTATGCAACTGGCTGCTTCAGCTTTCTACCTGAGATCATGTGTTCCAAATAATATTTTGGATTCTTATTGATTGATATACCTGTTCCATCTTCATTTTCCACTGAGGATCAGTTGAGTCAATCTTTTCTGCTATAGAGCACTATCTCATCTCCGCATTCTGCCTTTTCTTTTGCTTCTCGGATTGGGTCTCATGTGGTTGGCATCTTAAGCTACTTTATTAATATGTCTTGGATTTCAACTTTTGCAACATCTCTTTGTCCTTTTAGGACTCGAGACGAATGTGTAATTCTAGTTTGAAGGGTCATGGAACAATCTATCAGTAAATAAGAAGCGTCCATTCATAGTAGCAAAAGCGAAACAATGATAAGAACTCCTAAAATTAGACATCTCAATTCATATAAGGACAGATATTGTTGAGGGTTTGACAAGAATTCTTGTTCTGCAATATGACATTTCTTGTCCTTCCTTTACTTATTGGATTACCTTCTGGTGCATCAACAAGGGTTTCTTATATGCTACTCTGAGGCTATGCCAAATTCACTGCGTATCTTTAGTTGGCTGACTCAAATTTACCAGGTTGATGTACCAGTACAGCAAAGCTATCTCTACTATGCCTCGAGTATCGGCAATGCGGATACTTTTCAGGTAACTCTTTGTATGCTTGGTTTGTGACATGATGTAGACCGATAACTAGACCTATTCACAGCACAAATCAAGGAGTGATGGATAGATGAATGGAAGTGCTCAGCAGAGTTCTTCTATTGCAGGCTTCTGGTGCGTACATCTTCCGTCCAGATGGGGAGTGTCCAACTATCGTTTCAAGAAAAGTAAGCAGCTTGTCATTACTCAGCTGTGCATGTTCTAACTCACTCTTGGAACATTAAAATACTACCTATTCAGCAATGTTCTATGTTAAATCTTTTCTAACAAGAAGATTGGACAAATAAAAATTCATGACCTATTTCAACTCTCACAGGTGCCCCTGAAGGTTGTCCGGGGACCACTTGTCGATGAAGTGCATCAACAGTTCAGTTCATGGATCTACCAGGTCATTTGTTTGATTAATTATGTCCAAGCCCAGATTGTTCTTGCTTATCCCAATATTTTGGTTTGCTGTCTCTCTGATTTTCTTTTCAAGAACTTATGGGTTTTAGTTTTTATGGGCTTACAAAACTCAAGATACTTGAAGGACCCAAAATGGTCCGGAAAGTAGATCTTTCAACAAAGAGTTGAACTGAAGCATAGTAGTATTTGGCTTGAATAGCTAGTGCTACTGATCAGAAATGTCATTCATTTAACCAAGCGAACACGTATAGTAATTAAGTTCAATCCAAGTGAACACATAATTAAGTTTGTTTTGTTCTTGAACAACCTTGCTACCACAGCAAACAAACAATTATAAGGATTTTGATTCGATGGTAGAGAACTGGAGGTTAATTTATCTATTATGCCCCAATTTTCATAGCTAATTCAGATCCACTATATCAAGTTACTAAATTCATTTCAGAACACTTGAAGCAAGAAATCATGACATTCTTGAAAAACCCTTTTTGGCCCTTGGGGTATGAATTGCTGGAAATGAAGTGCTTCTTATGAATTTTTGGACTGTCATTCTATCATCATGAGTCAAATGGCTTGATTCTCAGACATCTAATTTGACTTCTTCTTTTTTCACTTAATTAGGTCACGAGATTACACAAGGACAAAGAGCATGCTGATGTTGAATTTACAGTGAGTTGCCCTTCCCTATTTTTGTTGTTTGTAAACTATGATTTTCTCCTTATGACAGGGTCATGCAACAAAACAGTTGATTGAATTTTCGATGCTTTGCATGCAAAGTCAAAGGATTTATTGTCACTGATGTCCACGTACTAAAGATTTAGCCTCTTCAGTCTCCAAGATATCCTCCTAAGATTTCTTGCTTTGAACTTTGAAGATTGGACCAATTCCAACAGATGATGGAGTTGGGAAGGAGGTGATAACACGAATGACAGCAAATATGGCAACGGAGAAGACCTTCCACACCGATTCTAATGGAAGAGATTTCATGAAACGGGTAAACTCTGAAACCTACATTTCCTGTAGACGCCGCCTTTGCTTATCTCTTGAAACAATAGACATTCCCAACAGATAATCTGCATATCAGTACTAGCAGATGGTGTGCAATGTTCCTAGACTTGTTATTGTATTCAAACTCACTCCATGAAGCATATATCCTAGTCTTAGATTTATTAATTATCATGTTCTCTCAGTATTCCAAATTCCAAATGTTGTTTAAAAGAAAAGTTGGTTCACTTATCATTGAAAGACATAAGCTAGAATCTGCATTTTCATTATTTTACTGAAAAAGCGAAATGGTGTGCAACATATTATTCTCTTCCAGCCATAGTGTTAATTCATCCAACGGCCATCTTGCTCGATTGCTGTAGGCTGATGCGAAAAAGCTTACTATGGTTTGTGCAGGTGCGAGATTATAGAGCAGATTGGTCCCTCAATGTTACTGACCCTGTTGCAGGAAATTACTATCCAGTAAGTTCTTTAATTAAATGATTTATCAAATGATTGTTAGTGATGTTATGGTCCTTGAATAGATGAAATTTCATCAACCTACATCATAGACTCATATCCTCCTCCTCCTACACTATGCCCTCAGATTAATCTCGGAATTTTCATCATGGACAATGAAACCGAATTCTCGGTCTTAGTGGATCGTGCCACTGGAGGTGCCAGTATCAAAGACGGGCAAATAGAGTTGATGCTTCACAGGTTCGACACATCCTTTCTGTGCTCCGCCCCACATGATTACTTCCTTTTTTCAAATTAAAAATCTTTTACTTTCTCTTGCTTCATGCACCAGGCGAATACTTGATGATGACGGCAGAGGTGTGGGTGAACCTCTTGACGAGATAGTGTGCATTGCAAATAATAGTACATGTGAAGGACTAACGGTACATTATGTTGAGTTTGTGTTGGTGCTGGGTTGCACATTTTTTGTAAATCTTGGTTGAAAATCATATTATACTTACCTTTACCAAAAAAATAAAAAACGGTACATTATGTTGCCAGAAGTTATCTGTGGACAAACAATCGTTTCTCCTCGTCGTTTTATCTAGGTGAAGTTGTATTTCCAGGTACGAGGACACTACTATATAGGCATCAACAAACCGGGGACAGGAGCTCGCTGGCGTCGGACTACCGGCCAGGAAGTGTACTCGCCTTTAGTTTTGGCTTTTGCACATGAGGTAGGGATAGGATGAATTAGCCTTTCGTGGTCTATGCTCAAGCCTTTACCTGAGTAAAAGCTAATGACCCTGCAGAAGATGGAGGACTGGACAGCATCTCATGTTACCATGGCGACTACTATGGATTCGAGTTACAGTCTACCTCAGAATGTCGCTTTAATCACACTGCAGGTAATTGAGTTTTAACTTAAATACTCTCTCTCTCCCTCTCTCTCTCTGAGAGATCAATTGACCTTTCGGTTTCGCAGGAGTTGGATGATGGAAGTGCACTCCTACGTCTTGCCCATCTTTATGAGGTAAGCCAAGTCCTTCATTTACCCTTTCAGCCCAAAAAGGTGCTTCACCGACCTATTTCATTCGAAAGCAATGTCATTTGCGCTACGATGTAAATTTCCATGCGAGATCTAGAATCAACAGAACTGTGAATCTTTGCGAACCCGCAAGAGACTGTAGTCCAACAATGCCGGAATCGTCTCTGGATCAACTAAACCGACTCTTTTAGGCTATTCACTCACTACGACACTTCCCATCAATTCGAAATACACTCATTGGTCATTTGGTGTAAGGGTGTGTAACCGGACCAGATTTACCCATAATTCGGACCGGACCACCCGAAAAATAGGGTCAAGGATCAGGTTCCCTGTTAAACCGGTTCGGGAACTAATTCCAGTTTTTGGGAACTGGTTGAAACCGGTCCGGGAACAGGGTCCAAGCAAAGACCCACTCAGAACCGGACCGGTTTTGGATCGGGTTTTACCCTTTTAAAAAAAATTAAATCGTCTCTTTATATAGTGCATTTAAGTCTCTTTGTCTTTGAAAAATTATTAAAAAAAGAAAGCTTTCTCTTTAAATCAAGTTAAGAGAGAATTGCTTTGAAATAATTGTTAAAAATAATTGTTCTTATGCATTGTTTTTCTCTTTTAATGGTTTCACCTTCAACTAATACTATAGTCACAGGACAAGTGCTACTAATTGTTATAGCACTAATTAAAACATTTTCAGTCCAACTCAAGAAAGCTATCTTCTTAATAAAAGCTATGTTGCATACACATGAGCAAGCACATTAGCTTATATCAAAAGTATTTGTGGGAATGAGACTAATATTAGATCCATATTTATTGCTAATGTTTATGCATTATTAGATTTTTGCTTTGTCTTATAATGTTATAAGGATTACGTTGTTGTTTTTTCGCTAATTAATGTAAAATTCAAAGCCGTATAGGATATCGAACGGTTGCAAAACAGAGTTCCAATGAAAACATAATTGACTCTGTTCCTAGATCGAAAAAACAGGGTCAGGTCCAAAACATGATCCAATAAAAACAGGATAGGGTACATGGTCCAAAAAAGAGGAACCGATTATAACAGGGTTGGGTACAGGGTCCAGGTTTGGACCCTTCACCCTTGACCTGATCACCCCTAATTTGGTGCAACCTCAATCAAAGAGAGGTGATTGATAGATTCTTCATCATGGTATTCACTTCCATCTTTCTTGTTGTGAATATGTCTAGCCTGCTGAAGATGCTGAATATTCGACCTTGGCTAAAGTCGAGCTGAAGAAGATGTTTGCCGGGAGGACGGTACGTAAAGCATTTACAGCTCTAATCCCATTATTCTTCTCAGTATCTGCCTACCACACAAAGTAGTTGCTCATACAGATGGACATAATTTGGTCATTGATATGTATGGTCGTGAGTTCAGATAAAGGAAGTAAAAGAAATGAGCCTGTCTGCGAACCAAGAGAAGTCTGAAATGAAGCGGATGACATGGAAAGTTGAAGGGGAAGTCGCGGCGGAACCAACGCCCTTAAGAGGCGGCCCTATCAACGTGTCGGATCTTGTTGTCGAGCTCGGTCCTATGGAAATTCGCACTTTCGTGCTGAAATTCTAAGCATTGCAATAATGTCTCTTTTCATAAAGTCAATTAACTTGTGATGTCACTTTCATGCCTTTTATAGTAAAGAGATCAATTAGTTCTCAAAAGCGCTCGATTTAGTCTAAGTGCATTTATAAATAAAGAAGAACGTACTTTATGCTCCATTCTCCATTTGTTGATATTTCTAGAAAATATTTTATAAGAAGTAATTTTTGAGGAAAATGATAATATTTTTCAGTATTCGACCGAAATAAAAAAAATAACTTATAAATTACTTTCCATTAATTAGAAAGGAAAATCTAACTTTATTTTCTTAAATGAACATGCATTGTTCGGATGCTAATGACTTGGACACAAGCACTTGCAAAATCAGGCATGGGCATTGGGGTCCTAGGACCCCAATGCCTGTGCTTGGGTCTCTGTTGCTCAAGCCCTTATCTCCATGGAGACTGGGCCTAAGACCTTGGTGCCTGTACTAGGTCCTCATGATTTGGTCCATGTCCATCAAGGCAAGGCCCAAGTGCATGGAGGCTGGCCTTGTTCCATGCTTATACCTTGGTGCTCGTGTTCAAATCCCCACCGTTTGGGCCTGGATACAGAGAAGCTAGGCTAGGTCCATATAGGCCAAGCCGATAAACCTTGTGCCTATTGAGATTCCCGGCGCTTGAGCCTAAGTTTGGGCTCGGCCTCCATGGGCCTGGGCCCAAGTACCAAGGACTTGAGCCCAGGCAAGTCATCTATATATATTAAAGTGTCCATTTAATGATATCATTAAAGATCTTGAATGTTAATCCAAGTCATCTATATATTTTCTTCTGTTTTTTTCTTTACCTTATTTCATTTCATTTTCTTTTTTGTGACAACCATGACTGCTCTAACTCATAGAGAAAGAGATGTACATGTGGAATGACATGTTGAAGCTTTTAACAGTATAAGTAAACAGAAACTTGATGGGGATCAAATTTGACCATTGAAGTGGGTGTTTTATTACTAGACCAAAAAAAAGTTCAAGCCAATAACTGGAACCAACTTAAACTTGATGCTTTTAAGATATTTACATCCAAACATAGCACCGAAAGAACTATTATTTTTAACTTGAATTTGCTCATGTAACGTCAAATGCTTCAAATTTCGTGGTGTGTGTATATGTAGAGACAAAAAGTTAAATTTTTATAGGTAGTCTCATGAGGTAATACCAAAAAAATAATAAAGAAACATTTAATTTTTTAACAGTTTAAGACATATAGATTTTTTTATCACGTGATAATTGTCTTGTTGACTTCTGCTCTGTTACTTTCCCAATGGGAATCAATCGATAATCTCGTCCGGTCCCATAAAAGAAAGACAAAAAAATCTCAACGGACGTGCCTCGTGATTTGTCTCTTTTCTCGTCTCTTTCTCCGCCCGTCTCTCTTGACTTCGGATGAATGTCCCCACCACTTCTTGTCAAATGGAAATCCTCGGTTTTCATCCCTGTCGGCTCTGGTTCTTGTCAGATCACGGTCTCCATATTACCTTTTGAAGTCGTCTAACTTTATCTTTGGCCTTTCATGGAATGGAGGTCCCTCGCACGAATGGCCCGAAAGAGATGATGTTAGATGAGTTACGTATTCAACTTTTGCATAGGTTTGTAACGAGGAAGCCTGACCATCATACCCCGGCACAATCATTTTATCGAAAAAGATTAGTTTCTTTATTTTTTTTTTGTCCGTTAGGGTAAACGAGTGCTTTGGCCATACTGGATTTTAATAATCCAATGTGTTCAATTATTGAATGATTGTGCCGACACAAGTAAAATATCTTTGTACTTTTAACTGGAGAAAGGACAAGGCAAGAAGAAGAATGGGTCTTTTAATGGAGTTCCATTTGCAGAATCTGTGCCAAGTGACAGTCAAAGAGTAGATATCCTACACTTCCCCTGCGCATTGCAGGCTGTCCACTAAAGTTTAATGGATCCAGCGGAGATCCACACGTCCCTCCATCACTGGTCCAACTCTTTGGTGAGTTCAGCACTTTCAAATCCTTAAGACAGTCTACAGCCGCCGAGAGAGAGAGAGAGAGATAAGAGATTTGTGTGTGTAGGTAGTTGTGGTTGCTGCAATGGGCACTCTTGTGGCTTCTCGTTTTGTGATTGTGATTTTGGAGATTGTATGGTTGTATGGAGGAGTGGATGGAGCTTACCTAAAGTACAACACCAGTGCTGGGGTTGTTGAAGGGAAGTTGAACGTGCATTTGGTGCCGCATTCCCATGACGATGTCGGATGGTTGAAGACCGTTGATCAGTACTATGTTGGCTCAAACAACTCCATCCAGGTCCTTAAATTTTCGGGTTCGAAGAGCTTAATGAAGTTTGGCTATATCGTTGTTTGATGTATTATTATGTGGTTATGCGAGTGGGAAAATGTTCTTATGTGTGCTATTGGTAGTGCAGGGCGCTTGCGTCGAGAACGTGCTTGATTCCGTGGTCGAAGCATTATCACGAGATCCCAATAGGAAGTTTATATTCGTGGAGATGGTAAGTTCTGTTAATTTTAGACTCTCTCTGATGCGTATCTCTGAAGGCTCGTTTTTGTTTTGATCATCTCCAAACCTTGTTTCCGAATTCTCTGCAATCAGTCAAAGTTTCTATATCAGGCTTGAATCTAGTTGATCAGCTTGACTCCGCTGGTCTATAGCATTGTGGTGAAACTTTTCAATCCAATTGACCGTCGTGATATTAGTCCTTTTCATATTTGTAATCAGCAAATCTACAAATTCAGTATGGTTGACATGTAGATGCTGATGGTTTTGGCCTTTAAAGAAGTTAAAAATCTTTGTGCAATTGTGCAATCCAATTGCATCAGAAGGGTAGTTGAACTTCCAGGCATGCCACCAAGACACACCAGACAGAAGATATTTAAGTTCAGCATTACTATCCCACTTAACTTTCATCGCCATTACGTGATTCTCATTTTTATTTTCATGTTGATAATAAAGGCGTACTTTGGAAAGATGAAACTTTGGGATTATGTAGCTGCATGCTTTCCATCTTTTATGCTTCATGAACACTACATTTGATAATACACGTTACCATATATTTTCTAGTGAGTATTGGTTATTATTCTGCAGTGAAGACATCTAGCATTTTATAATCTAAACAAAGGAGAAAGATTTGATGCTCCAGACAATACAATTTTTGGAATTTTACTCACCTTTTGCATTTATATTCTCGTGGACTTGCATACTGATTCTCTTAATCTTATCAGCATCGGTTCATTCCCCAGACAAACTGTGATTTAACCAAAATAAAACTAACTTATCAAACATTTATGCTGGAAATTGTGTACTTTGTTATGCTTGTAAGACAGTGCACTTTGTAATATTTGTTTTTCTTAATAGATGCGGATCATAGTCAACTTCCGCTTCTTTTGAAGAGTACCTCACTAATTGTTTGCTCGCGATTGTTAAACAATCATGGTTTCTATGAACAAAAAGTTGTTCTTATGCTATAGCTTCTTCATGTCCGGCTTCGCTCCTTTCCTCCACTGTCCCCTTACAAACGAGCTTAGCTTGATACAATCACTAACAAATTTCATGAAAATGATAGGCTTTCTTCCAAAGATGGTGGTTAGAGCAAAGTCCAGAAACGCAAGAACAAGTAAAGAAACTTGTAAATTCTGGCCAATTGGAATTCATGTATGCAGTCAGTAAGCATTTAAATGTGTCTATGGCAATTTCTGCACTATTACTGTCCTGACAGTAATGTTGGAAATTTGCAGAAATGGCGGATGGTGTATGCATGACGAGGCAACAACTCATTACATCGACATGATTGACCAAACAACTCTGGGTCATGGCCTGATAAAGTCACAATTCAACAAAGTTCCTCGAGTTGGATGGCAAATTGATCCGTTTGGACATTCTGCCGTGCAGGCTTACCTACTCGGAGCTGAGGTAGAAGATTCTATCTAAGGTTTTCTTGATGTCAACCTTTTCTGTTTTCACCTTCCAATCAATCTTAAGTGTAGCTCTGAGTTATCTTTTGGTTAGATCTCTGCGCACCACATGCAACCATTAGATTTTGAAAAGTATCATGTTGTCAAACTTTCTCAGTCCTTAGATGAAAAAGGAATTGACAGCATGGTTGTTTTTCCCAAAAAATTCCCATGCTTTGCGCTATATTTCCTATGAAAGGACCATCACCATTTTTACAGGTTGGATTTGATTCCCTGCATTTTGCAAGGATTGATTATCAAGACAGAGCGAATCGCAAGAATGATAAATCTCTTGAGGTCATATGGCGTGGGTCTAAAACATTTGGTTCCTCATCTCAGGTTTAAAATAGCAGCGACCTCATTACCTTCATTTTTCTTGGTTACTCTGCCTCAAAGATTAATATCATGCACTTGTCTTTGCCCCTGCAGATTTTCGCAAATGCATTTCCTATTCACTATAGTCCACCGGATGGTTTCGATTTTGAAGTGTCTAATGATTTTGAACCGGTTCAGGTTTGTGCTGTTATTCAACCAAATTAATCACTTTCAAGCTTCCTTTTTCTTTTCTTTTTTCCTTTTCTTGCAGACAGATTCACAATTGAGATATTCAAACTGCAGGATAATACTCTCCTATATGACTACAATGTTGAAAAAAGAGTGAATGATTTTATTAGTGCTGCAATGACACAGGTATTCTCTTTAGCTTTTTGCAGGAGTAGCTTGGTTTTATCTTGGTTTGTCTCTGACCGAGACTGATCATTGTCTAGTAATTTTATGTGTAAACATTATTGAGGTACACATTAGGAACTCATTTTTCCCAATGAACAGGCAAATGTGACAAGAACAAATCACATTATGTGGACCATGGGCGATGATTTTCAGTACCAATATGCTGAGTCTTGGTTCAAGGAGATGGACAAATTCATTCATTATGTTAACAAGGTAAAACTACCTGCTCTACTATTTGCTTTTATTGTTGTAATATGTGAGTGTTTAGGCTTCAAAACACTTGGAAGTTTTCCAAAAACTCATTTTTAGTAACAGATAATTTGGAGACTTCCCTAGGTTATGATACTTTCGCCTGTATCTTTTTCTTGAGATGTAACCCAAAGGATCTATAATTAGTTTAGAATAAACTTTCTAAGCTTACTCTGGAGAGGAGAGATTTTCCTTTTCTTTCAATGCATTTGCCATAATTTTCTTTTCCTATTCCTGGTATTTCTTCTCTCTCAGGATGGTCGGGTGAATGCATTATACTCTACACCATCTATTTACGTTGATGCCAAAAATGCAGAAAATGTATCATGGCCTTTGAAAACCGATGATTACTTTCCGTGAGTACCGCTTCTTCACCCATCTCAGTTGCCTCTATGTGATATATCTATTTTAATCACCATCGACTAGATATATGACCAGCACTTGCTTCTGTGTACAGGTATGCAGATAGTAAAAATGCCTATTGGACTGGTTACTTTACCAGCCGGCCAGCCCTGAAACGATATGTTAGGATGCTAAGTGGATATTATTTGGTATTGTTTCCTTTCCTGGAGTTCATACTGTATCAGAACACAGGATATCTCTTCTTGTCATTGTCTATTTCAAGCCGAGTAGAACACCCATGACTAATAGGAATTTGTCTTCATTGTATGTTTACATCTGTAACTTAAGTTTCTGGAGGGATGAGTTATGATGTTTTTAAATTGTCCTGGTGCCATGGGCAGGGTTAAATTTTCAAATGAACATCTCAGGAGATAATAAGTTTTCCCCCCTTGCTTCGATGATGAATATAATCTATTCCACATATATACTAAGTGCAGCACCATTGAACATCGCCATTACCATGCTCTATTTTATCTATTTAGGCAGCCCGCCAACTTGAATTTCTTGTGGGGCGAAGGTCCAGTGGTCCTAGCACTTACGGGCTTGGAGATGCTTTAGGAATAGCACAACATCACGATGCTGTCAGCGGTACAGCTAAACAGCACACGACAAATGACTATGAGAAACGCCTAGCTGTTGGATCTTCTGAGGTTGGAAACTGAAGTCCTGTTGAATTTTCCTTTTGGGGTTTTTGCTCACAACTCTCAATTTAATCTCTAAATGCTCTTTGTTCTAAAATCGATTAGGCAGAAGCTGTCGCCAATAATGCTCTCTCGTGCCTAGTTAGTAAGAAACCAGGTGGTCAGTGCTCATCACCTGCTTTAAACTTTAGGCAGGTAAGTTTTAATCCAATCCCTACAGTTCCCAACCAGAAGGATTTGTAGATGTTCTTCAAACTACCATAAGCAAGTTAGTTCATTGGGGCCTAAATTTTGTCTAAAGACACTCAAGATGACCTATATTCATCTTTTGTTTACGTCACCTTTTTCGCAGTGCCAATTACTCAATATAAGTTTCTGCCCAGCAACAGAGGAAGATATTCCGGTCGGAAAGAGTCTGGTAAATTTTTGGGTTTTATGCTATGAATTCTTTAAAGAAATGTGTATATTCTCATTGAAATTTCTTTCTCAGGTTGTGGTAGCATATAATTCACTTGGATGGAATCGAACTGATATCATAAGGATCCCAGTGAGTATATACTTCTTTGCACCAATAGTTCATGCATCAAGAGATTGATAATTGCTCCTAGATATAATTTGGCAAAGAAAATGTCTACCAGGTTACTGATTCAAATTTTGTCGTCCGTGACTCTTCTGGAAATACCATTGGAGCACAATTTATTGATCTGGATAGTGTTACAATCAACTTGAGGAACTTCTATGTGAAAGCCTACTTGGGATCGTCGCCCCAGCAGGCCCCAAAGTACTGGCTTGTATTTCAAGTTTCATTACCGCCATTGGGTTGGAACACATACTTCATTTCTAAAGCAGCTACAGAAGGTTGGTTTTACATGATTCTTGTGTTCAAGCCTCTGAGATTGATATTTATATCGTCTACCATGGCTTGCTTGAGTAGAATTCACGAACAGGAAGTAGAACAAATAACGAATCAAAATTCGAACCCATACCAATCAGCACGAGGTAAAATGCATCGTGAAGGAGTGGAGATGAGCCTAGACACGCTCCAAAACTATTCAGGGTCCATTTGAAGTGCATGTGCCTGAGGCTGTAAAACTGATTGGCACAATTAATTTGACGCAGCTTCATAGTTGTTTGTAAGCCATGCTGACTCGTTTAAATCTTTTTCTTCCTTATCTGTGCTTCAAAATGTTGCAGGGGAAAGTAAAACAACTGTCCATTCTACATTGAGCAATCCACAGAATGATACCATAGAAGTTGGACCAGGAGATCTGAAGATGCTATTTTCATCAACCTCAGGGCAACTTGTCCGGATATTAAACTCTAAAACCGGGGTGAGTCTAGTTTGATTTTTGTTTGGCAATGAGATTTTCTTCCAAAGTGTGTTCACTGTCCTGTTACCATTTCACTATAGATGGATAAATCCATTGAAATTGTCAATCTCATCTTATTCACTTCTTCAAAGTTCTTTGGACCAAAATCATACTCGAAACATATATGTAGAAAAAATTGCTCTTTCCAAAGATTTTGTACAATCTGATATAACTTTCTCTAAGAAAAGAGCTATTCTTTTACTGTCAAAATAGATAACTGCAAGTGCTCAGCGGTAATGCCAGATAGATAAAATTGATTGTAACTGCAAATGGATAACTGAAAGTGCTGAGCTCTTGAACTTCTATTAACTTCTATGTTGAAATATTTCAATTTTCACTCGCCTGTTTCTCTTGAATTGTGTTGCTCCTTGACAAACATGTCGGGTATTCGAACAAGTTACAACGATGAAAATGGGCTCTGGAATGCAACTTACCTGCATCAGCTTTCTAGCTTTGATCACGTATTTCAAATAATAATTTTGGACACCCAATTGATTCATGTACCTGTAATATCTTCACTGTCAACTGAGGATCAGCTGGATCAATCTTTTCTGTTTACAGCACTATCTCAACTCTATATTCTGCCTTTTCTTTGGCTACTTGGATTGGGTCTCGCGTGGCTAGCATCTTAACCTACTTTATTAGTGTATCTCATTCACCAGTGTTTATAGCACCTCTTTGTCCTCTTAGGACTTGAGATGAACGTGTAATTCTAGTTTGATGAGAACTCCTAAAATTTAGACGTCTCCATTAATACATTAACATTAGTTTTTCTTCAGGGTTTGACAAGAATTCAATGTTCTACTTTTATAACACTTCTTGTCCTTCCGTTACTTTACTTATTGGATTACCTTCCAGTGCATTCACAAGGGTTTCTTATAGGCTACTGTGAAGCTATGCCAAAATTCACTGCATTGCATCTTTAGTTGACTGACTCAAATTTACCAGGTTGATGTCCCCATACAGCAAAGCTATCTCTACTATGCCTCAAGTGTCGGTGATCCAGTTGATTCTCAGGTTATTCTTTCGTGTTTGATTTGAGACATGATGCAGAACGGTATCTAGACCTATTCACAGCATAAATCCGGGAATGGTAGATACATGACTGCAAGTGCTCAGCAGAGTTCTTTAATTGCAGGCTTCTGGTGCGTACATCTTCCGCCCAGATGGGACTCGTCCAACTATCATTTCAAGAGAAGTAAGCAGCCTGTATTACTCAGCTGTGCATGCTCTAAGTAACTCTCAGAACATTAATTAATACTATCCTTTCAGTGATGATGTTTATTAAATCTTGCCTAACAACAAGATTGGACGTGACCTATTTCAACTCTCACAGGTACCCCTGAAGGTTGTTCGGGGACCTTTAGTAGATGAAGTGCATCAACAGTTCAGTTCATGGATCTACCAGGTCATTTAACTGATAAATTAACTCCAAGAACACATTCTTCTTGCTTATCCCTATGATTTGCTTGGCTGTTTCTCTTTCTTCTCAAGAACTTATGGGTTTTGGTTCCCATGGGCTTACAAAACTCAAGATACTTGAAGGACTCAGGTGTCCAGAAATATTGGAGTTAACATTTGGCTTGAATAGCTAAACTACTTATCAAAAGTGTCATTCATTTAACCAGAATCCTTTAACCAGAAGATGTCCAGAATACTTGTTCATTGTATGTTGGACATTCACATTAAAGGCTTAAGTATTCAAGTTCGATCCAAGTTTAAGTCTGCTTTTGCACTCTGAACAACGTTGCTAACAAGCAATCATGAGGATTTTGCTTTGATGGAGGGAACGGAGGGTAATTTACTTCTATAATGCCCCCTCTTTGATTGCTAATTTAGATTGAGTATGTCGATTAACCAACTTCATCCCAAAAAACTTGGAGCAAGAAATCATGACATTCTCAAAAAACCCTTTTTGCCCCATCTGGTATGAATTGCTGCTAATGAAGTGCTATATCTTATGATGTTTTTTAACTGGCACAAAGGGAACACATGAGACAAATGGTTTGATTCTCAGACATCTCATTTTGCTTTTTTACTTAATCAGGTCACGAGAGTATACAAGGACAAAGAGCAGGCTGATGTTGAATTCACAGTGAGTTGCCCTTCTCTATATTTGTTGCTTTGCAAACTATGATTTTTAACGTATGACAGAATTAGTAAATTTAGCAACAAAATAGGTGATTGAATTTTCAATGCTTTGCATGTAAAGTTGATCGATTTATTGTCACTAATGTCTATGCATTAAAGATTTAACCTCAGTCTCCAAGAAAATCCTCCTAAGACTTCTTCCTTCGAACTTTGAAGATAGGACCAATTCCAACAGATGATGGAGTTGGAAAGGAGGTGATAACACAAATGACAGCGAATATGGCCACAGAGAAGACCTTCTACACTGATTCTAATGGAAGGGATTTCATAAAACGGGTAAACTTTAAAACCTACATTTCCCTTAGATGCCACCTTTGCTTATCTCTTGAAATTATCAACATTCTCAACATTTAATCTCAATATTAGTACTAGCAGATGGAGTGCGAGGTTTGCTAGACTTATTATTGTATGCAAACTCTCTCTACTAAGCAACATCTATCCTAGTGTTGAGTTATAGCTCATGATGTTCTCTGAAAATTTCACATTTCAAAGAAAAGTTGGTTCACTTAACATCAAAGACATTAGCTGGAATTTGCAGTTTCATTATCAACTGAACTACATCTTCAGTGAAATGATGTGCAACATACTCTTCCAGCCACTGTGTTTAAGTCAGACAAGAGCCATCTTGGTCGTTCATTGCTTGTCCTAGGCTGACGAGAAATAGCTTACTATTGTTCATGCAGGTGCGAGATTATAGACCAGATTGGTCCCTCACTATTACTCAACCTGTTGCAGGAAATTACTATCCAGTAAGTTCTTTAAATTTATCGATTTACCAAATGACTGCGAGTAACAATTTGGTGTTTGAACATATGAAATTCTATCAACCTATAGCATAGACTCAAGAATATATTTTTCCCTTAAAAATGATGCTCTCTCCTACACTATGCCATCAGATTAATCTTGGAATTTTCACAACGGACAACAAAACCGAATTCTCTGTCTTAGTGGATCGTGCTACTGGGGGAGCCAGTATCAAAGACGGGCAAATAGAGTTGATGCTTCACAGGTTCGGCACGTCCTTTCCATGCTCTGCCCCATATGAGTCCTTCCTTTCTTCGCATTAGAAATATTTTACCTTCTCTTGCTTCATGCACCAGGCGAATACTTAAAGACGACAGAAGAGGAGTGGGGGACCCTCTTGACGAGATGGTGTGCATTGATCATAATAGGACGTGCAAAGGACTAATGGTGCGTTACGTCGCCAGAAGTTTTCTGTGGACGAACAAATGATTCTTCTTGTTCATTTCTCCTAGTGACATTGTATTTCCAGGTACGAGGACACTACTATATAGGCATCAACAAACAAGGAATGGGAGCTCGCTGGCGACGGACTACCGGCCAAGAAGTGTACTCGCCTTTAGTTCTGGCTTTTGCACATGAGGTAGGGATTGAATGCATTAGTTCTCTGTGGTCTATGCTTAAGCCTTTACCTGAGCAAAAGATAATGACCCTGCAGAAGATGGAGGACTGGACAGCTTCTCATGTTACCATTGCGACTACTATGGACTCAAGTTACAGTTTACCTCAAAATGTTGCTTTAATCACTCTGCAGGTTATTCAGATTCGTCTCAAATACTCCCTCCCTCCCTCCCTCCCTCCCTTCCTCTGTGAGATTCATCGAACTTTCTGTTTTGTAGGAGTTGGATGATGGAAGCGCACTATTACGTCTTGCACATCTTTACGAGGTGAGAAAAGAACTTCATTTACTCCTTTAGCTCATAAAGAAAGGGCTTTGTCAATCCATTTCATTTGAATGCAATGTCGTTGGGTCTGTGATAAGAACTCCATGTGAAATCTAGAATCAACACAACTATGAATATTCACAAACCCACAAGAGACTGCAATCCAACCATGGAGGCATTGCCTCTTGGATTGACTAAACTCACTCTATCAGGCTATTCACTCACCACCACACTTTCCATCAATTCGACACTCATGAGTCATTTTTTTCCAATTTCAATCAAAGAGAGGTGATTGATATATACCACACAGTATTCATTTCCTATCTTTCTTGTTGTGAATACATCTAGCCTGGTGAAGATGCTGAATATTCAACCTTGGCTAAAGTCGAGCTGAAGAAGATGTTCGCAGGAAGAACGGTACGTAAAGCTTTTACTGTGCTAATGCCGAGGCTATTATTATTGTCTACCAACCACAGGAAATACTTTCTCATACTAGTGGACATTGATATATCTGGACATGACTACAGATAAATGAAGTAAAAGAAATGAGCTTGTCTGCGAACCAAGAGAAGTCTGAAATGAAGCAGATGACATGGAAAGTTGAAGGGGAAGCCACAGCGGAACCGATCCCTTTAAGAGGGGGCGCTGTCAATGTCTTGGATCTTGTTGTCGAGCTCGGTCCTATGGAGATTCGTACTTTCTTGCTCAAGTTCTGAGTATTGTATGCAATGTCTCGTTTCATGTAATCAATTATCTTCCAAAGTCTCTTTCATACATTTTATTTTCATAAAGATGTTCAACCCGTGCGCCAAAAGGGTACCATTTAGCTCATGATGAAACAAATAAGTGCAGTTTCTTTTGGCTTTCCTAAAAGGTGCACTTACAGCATCAATGAAAATGAATGGTAGTTCAATTACTTGCTTAGTTTATTAAAGCAATCAGACAACGGCCTTCACAAGTTTCTCAGGGACGACTCGTCAAAGATTAATCTTTAACAAGTACTCACCCGGATGATCACCAGTTCAAATGTACAGAACTGTGTCCTTCAGTGGCAATCCTCCTCTGCTATGGACTACGCAAAGAGTGCCCATCTCCAGGTTGCATGAGTTGAGAGAGATCAAGAAAATGAACGTATGAACTTACCTAGGAACATCTCACGTTCGATGCCAGTGTGTTCAAACTGAAAAATTACAGCGATGATGCTCAGGTAAGGGGCTGTTTCCTGGATTTCAGGGTTCTATTCCTCTTGAAGGATTTTAAAAATTTGTAGGGAGTTACCCAAGACAATAATCACTAAGAAAAATGAAGAAACATTTGATTTTTCCAGCAGTTCAAGGAATATCGTTTTTTTTGTTTTTTTAATAAACAAAACTAGACATGCCGAAATCAGTGAAGAAAATTAATATAAGAGACGACTGATTGATAGTGAAAAACAAAATTCGGATAAGCGAGCAACTTTCACGAGTGTGACCACGGAGAAAAATCTAAACGAGTCAGTCAGTATCCTCGTCCTGCTCCGAAAAGAAACAGACGAATCTCTTAACGAACGTCCCTCGCCATTTGTCTCTTTCCTATTCACTTCCTTGGCCCGCTTTCTTCCGGTCTCTTGGCTCAGATTGAAGTCTCCCACCACACCACCACTTCTTTTCAATGGCGTTTTCAATGGCGATACTCGTTTTATTACCGTTATTCTGGTTTTTGTCAGATTACACTTCCGCATATCTCAACACCCTCTTGTCCGAAATTATAGAATATCCCCTTCAGTATCCCGTCGAATCCCACGAGTCTTTATCCATTCTCATCTTATCACAGCGCGGTGTCAACCTGGGACGATTGCTTTCTTTCTTTTCTTTTTCTTTTTTTCTGTTTTTAAAAAGTGCAGTCCGACTTGCATATAGATAGAGATGAAGTTCGATGAGTACGTGTTCAATCTTTTGCCGAGGTTTATAAAGAAGGAAGCCTGACCATAATAATCGGACACAATCATTTTATAGAAAAAGATTGAGCTTTTTTCTTTTTCTTTTGCGCAAACAAATGAATCCATACCACCCCATGTGGTGGCGTCGCTGGCTTGGGCCCTCCTCCCCCTCACAAAAGGGAGGGGTTCGAATCCGGGGACGTCATTAGTGGACTTACCCTGGTGGCACGTGCTTGGTGGTCGTACGTGTCGCCCTCAGGGTTTACTCCCCGGTAGCTGGCGGGTAAACCCTGGGAGGACCCACCACCCTGACGTTGCGCTTAAGATCCCGTGCGGCCAGCGGGATTCGACCCCCTCCACTATCGTTAGTTTCATTGGAGAGCCTTAGCAAACTGGGTCACCGCAGACGGTGGTGGCCTCAATGGGTTTTAATGCCCGATGTGCTCAATTATGGAATGATTGCACCAACGCAAAGGAAGTATGTTTGCACTTCTAAGTAATAGAAAGAGAGAAATGAAGCAAAAAGACTTTGGACTTTGATGGAGTTCCATGGCAGAATCTGTGCCAAATCACAGTCAAGAGTCGATATCCTACACACCCCCTACGAATTACAGGCCGTCCACTAAAGTCCGATGTAACCGGCTGAGATCCGCACACCACTCAATCATTGGTCCAACTTTTTGGCGAGTTCACCATTTATCAATCGTATCAACTCAACAGACGCTGAGAGAGAGAGACAGAGAGACAGAGAGACAGAGAGACAGAGAGACAGAGAAGTAGTTGGGGTTGCTGCGTAAACAAACCGTGTTCAATCTTTGCTGAGGTTTATAAAGAAGGAAGCCTGACCAACATAACTGGACACAATCATTTATCGAAAAAGATCGAGTTTTTTTTTTCTTTTCTCCATTTGCGTAAACAAATGAATCTGCCGCATAATTCTTACTTTGGCCTCACTGGGTTTTAATTACCCGATTTGTTGAATTATTGAATGATTGCACCGACACAAAGGAAGTATCTTTGCACTTCTAACTAATAGAAAGAGAGAGATGAAGCAAAAACACTTGGTCTTCGATGGAGTTCCACGGCAGAATCTGTGCCAAATCACTGTCGAAAGTCGATATCCTACACAACCCCTACGAATTACAGGCCATTCACTAGATTCCAATATAGCCGGCGCACACCACTCAATCATTGGTCCAACTTTTTGGTGAGTTCACCATTTATCAATCGTACCAACTCAACAGTCACTCTGAGAGAGAGAGAGAGAGAGAGAGAGAGAGAGAGAGAGAGAGAGAGGAGTTGGGGTTGCTGAATGGGTACTCTTGTGGCTTCTTGTTTTGCGATTGTGATATTGGAGGCTGCATGGTTTTATGGAGGAGTGGAAGGAGCTTACGTGAAGTACAACACTAGTTCTGGGATTGTGGAAGGGAAGTTGAACGTGCATTTGGTCCCACATTCCCACGACGATGTCGGATGGTTGAAGACCATCGATCAGTACTATGTGGGCTCGAATAACTCCATCCAGGTCCTTAAATCTACGCAATCAAAGAACATAGTGAAGTTTGGTCTATACTGTTCGATTGATATATACTTATGTGGATATGTGAATCGGAAAATGTTCTTATGTTGTTATTGGTTGTTCAGGGTGCTTGTGTTGAGAATGTGCTCGATTCAGTTGTCAAAGCATTGGCGCGAGATCCCAATAGAAAGTTTGTGTTTGCCGAGATGGTAAATTCTGTTAATTTTAGACTCTCAGATGCATAACTCTGAAGGGTCATTTTTGTTATGATCATCTTCAAACCATGTTTTTGAGTTCTCTGCAATCAGTCATTTTTGCTGTCTCAAGCTTGAATCTAGTTGATCAGCTTGACTCCGCTGGTCTAAAGCATTGTGGCAGAACTTCAATCCAATTGACCATAATAATATTAATCCTATTCATATTTGTTATCAACAAATTTGCAAATCCATTATGGTTGACATGAAGATACTGACTGGTTTGGCCCTTAAAGAAGTTAAAATCCTTGCGCAATACAATTGCATCAGAAGAGTAACTCAACTTCCAGGCATGCTACCAAGACACACTGGACAGAAGATATTGAAGTCCAGCATTACAGTCCCACTTAACATGAAAATGGCCATTACATGATTCTCATTTTTAATTTCATGTTGATAACAAAGACGTACTTTGGCAAGATGAATCCTTGGGATTATGAAGCTGTCTTTTATGTTTCATGAACACTACATTTGATTGTACCTGTTACAATTCTTTTCCCGTGAATATTGGTTATTATTCTGCAGTAAAGACATCTGGCAATCAATAATCTAAACACAGAAGAAAGATTTGATGCCTCGGACTCTATAATCTTTACTCACCTTTTGTGTTTATATTCTCGTGGACTTGCATACTGCTTCTCCTAATCTTATCAGCGTTGGTTTATGCCCCTTACTTGCTTATTCTCAGAACTCTCTTCTATTACCCTCAAGTGAGGCCAAAAAGGAAAAAGAGAGAGAGTGGACAAACTTTGATTCAACCAAAATATATGTAAATTATCAAACATTTATGTTGGAAATTGTATACTTTGCTATGCTTGTAAGACATCACAATTTATAATATTTGTTAATCTTGATAGATGGGATCCTACCGAACTTCTGCTTCGTTTGAAATGTACCTCGCCAATTTGTTTCTCTTGATTGTTAAACAATCGTGGTTTCTGTGAACAAACAGTTGTTCTTATGCTATAGCTTCTTCACTTCAGGCCTTCACTCGTTCCCTCCACTTTCCATTTACAAACGAGCCTAGCTTAATACAGTAACCAACGAATTTCATGAAATGATAGGCTTTCTTCCAAAGGTGGTGGTTAGAGAAAAGTACAGAAACACAAGAACAAGTGAGGAAACTTGTGAATGCTGGCCGATTGGAATTCATGTATGCAGTCAGTAAGCATTTAAATGAGTCTATGGCAATATCTGCACTATTACAGTCCCGACAGTAATGTTGGCAATTTGCAGAAATGGCGGATGGTGTATGCACGATGAGGCAACAACTCATTACATCGACATGATTGACCAAACAACTCTGGGCCATGGCCTGATAAAGTCACAATTCAACAAAGTTCCTCGAGTTGGATGGCAAATCGATCCATTTGGACATTCTGCCGTGCAAGCTTACCTACTTGGAGCTGAGGTAGAAGATTCTATATAAGTTTTCTCAATGTCAACCTTTTCCGTTTTCACCTTCCAATCAGTTTTAAGTGTAGCTCTGAGTTATTTTTTGGTTTGATCTCTGCACACTATGATGCAATCCCATTAGACTTTGAAAAGTATTATGTTGTCTAATTTTCTCTGTCCTTAAATTAAAAAAAGAAGTTGCTCAGCATGGCTTTTTTCCCAATAAATTTCCATGCTTTGTGCTGTATTTCATATAAAAGGACCATCACCATTTTGCAGGTTGGATTTGATTCTGTGCATTTTGCAAGGATTGATTATCAAGACAGAGCGAATCGCAAGAATGATAAATCTCTTGAGGTTATATGGCGGGGTTCTAAAACATTTGGTTCCTCATCTCAGGTTTGAAATAGAAGCAACCTTATTACCTTCATTTTCTTGGCTACTGCGCCTCAAAGATTAATATCATGCACTTGTCTGTGCCCTTGCAGATTTTCGCAAATACATTTCCTGTTCACTATAGTCCGCCTGAAGGTTTTAATTTTGAAGTGTCTAATGATTTTGAGCCTGTTCAGGTGTGTGCTGTTATTCAACCAAATTAATCACTTTCAAGCTTTTCTCTTTTTTCTGGCAGACAGAGTCACAATTGAGATATTCAAATTGCAGGATAATACTCTCCTCCATGACTACAATGTCGAAAAAAGAATGAATGATTTTATTAGTGCTGCAATGACACAGGTATACTCTTAGATTTTTGCGGACAACAGCTTTGTTGTATCTTGGTTTGTCTCAGACCGAGACTGACCATTGTCAAGTAATTATATGCGAATAAACAAAATTGAGGTACACATATAGGAACTCATTTTTCCCAATGTACAGGCAAATGTTACAAGAACAAATCACATTATGTGGACCATGGGTGATGATTTTGAGTACCAGTATGCTGAGTCTTGGTTCAAGCAGATGGACAAATTCATTCATTATGTTAACAAGGTAAAACTACCTGCTCAACTATTTGCTTTTATGATTGTAATATGTGAGTGTTTATGCTTCAAAACACTTCAAGTTTTGCAAAGCTCATTTCTAGTCACAGACAATTTGGAGACTTTCCCTATGCATCAAGGCTGTGGTACTTTTCACCAGTATCTTTTTCTTTGAGATGTAACACAAAAGGATCTACAGTTAGTTTAGAATAACTCTTTCTAAGCTTACTCTGGAGATGAGAGATATGCTTTTGCCCTTTTCTTTTCTTTTTCTGTTTTTTTTTTATGCACTTGCGGTAATTTTCTTTTCCCGTTCCTGATATTTCTTCTCTCTCAGGATGGTCGGGTGAATGCATTATACTCTACACCATCTATTTACGTCGATGCCAAAAATGCAGAAAATGTATCATGGCCTTTGAAAACTGATGATTACTTACCGTAACTATCTCTTTTTACCCCATTTCAGTAGCCTCTATGTGATATATCTATTTCAATCACCATTGACTAGATATATGATAGATGCTTCTGTGTACAGGTATGCAGATAGAAAAGATGCCTATTGGACTGGTTACTTTACTAGCAGGCCGGCCCTGAAACGATATGCTAGGATGCTTAGTGGATACTATTTGGTATTGTTTTTCTTTATTTGAGCTCATGCTATATCGGAACACAGAATATCTCTTTCTGTTGTTGTGCTATTGTGAGCCGAGTACAATGCTCACGACTTAAATTATTTTGTCTTCAGTGTGTGCTTACATCTATGTAACTTAAGTTTCTGGAGGGATGAGTTGCGATATCTTCGAGTTGTTTAGGTGCCATGGGCAGGGTTAATTCTTCAATCGAACATCTGAGAAGATATTGAGTCCCCCCCCCACCCCCACCCTTTTCTATGATAAATATCATCTATCCCACATTTGAGAAGTATCTGAGAAGTATAGCACCATTAAACATCACCATGATTGTGCACTCTTTTGTCTATATAGGCAGCACGCCAACTTGAATTTCTTGCGGGGCGCAGGTCCAGTGGTCCTAGCACTTACAGGCTCGGAGATGCCTTAGGAATAGTGCAACATCACGATGCTCTCACCGGTACTGCTAAACAGCACACAACCAATGATTATGAGAAGCGCCTAGCTATTGGAGCTTCTGAGGTCAGAAAATGAAGTCCCGTTGAATTTTCCCTTTTTGGGTTCTTTGTTCTCAAATCTCAATTGAATCTCTAAATGCTCTTTGTTCTAAAATCGATTAGGCAGAAGCTGTCGTTGATAATGCTCTCTCCTGCCTAGTTAGTAAGAAACCAGGAGGTCAGTGCTCATCACCAGCTTTGAACTTTAGCCAGGCAAGTTTTAATTCAATCCCTACAGTTTCTGACCAAAAGGATTTGTAAACGTTCTTCAAACTATCATATAAATTGTCTGAAGACTAATGTTTCACTTACTCAAGATGACATGTATTCATCTCTTGCTTACATCACGTTTTTTACAGTGCCCATTACTCAATATAAGTTTCTGCCCAGCAACAGAGGAAGATATTGCGGACGAAAAGAGTCTGGTAACTATTTGGGTTTTATGCTGTACATAATGTCTTTAAAGAAATATGTATGTGATAACAGAAATTTTCTTTATCAGGTTGTGTTAGCATATAATTCGCTTGGATGGAATCGAATTGATATTTTAAGGATCCCTGTGAGTATTTACGCCTTTCCTGTTGTTTTAGTAGTTTTATGCATCAAGAGATTGATAATTGCTCTTTGATATAATGTGGCGATGACAACGTCTACTAGGTTACTGATTCAAATTTTGTCGTCCGTGACTCTTCTGGAAATACTGTGGAAGCGCAATTTGTTGATTTGGATAATGTTACAATCAACTTGAGGAGCTTCTATGTGAAAGCCTACTTGGGATTGTCACCAAAGCGGGTCCCTAAGTACTGGCTTGTATTTCAAGTTGCATTACCGCCATTGGGTTGGAACACGTACTTCATTTCTAAAGCAGCTACAGAAGGTTGGTATTTACATACTTGATTCTCGACAACTATTGTTCAAGCCTCTGAGATAAATATTTATATCATCTGCCAAGGCTTGCTAGAGTAGATTACATGAACAGGAAGCGCAATGAATAATGAGTCAAAATTCAAACCCTTAATAATCAGCATGGCGTAAACTGCATCATGGAGGAATGGAGATGAGCCTAGACATTCTCCAAAACTATTCAGAATCCATTTGAAGTGCATGGTTCTGAGGCCGTAAATCCGATGAGCACAATTAATTTGACACAGCTTCAAAGTTGTTAGGGAGCCATGTTGACTCGTTTAAATCTACTTTCCCTTATTTGGGATTCAAAATGATGCAGGGGAAAGTAAAACTAGTTTCCTTTCAACACTGGGCAATCCACAGAATGATACCATAGAAGTTGGACCAGGCGATCTGAAGATGCTATATTCGTCAACCTCTGGGCAACTTGCCCGGATATTCAATTCTAAAACGGGGGTGAGTCTAGAGGAAGTTACAGATTTTTGTTTAGCAACGAGATTTTCTTCCAAAGTTGCTCACTGTTCTATTACCATTTCACCGTGCATGCATAAAATTCATTGAAATTATCAATCTCATTCACTTCTTCATAGTTCTTTGGACCAGAATCATACTCACAACTTTTCTATAAAATAAAAAACTTGTTTTATATGAAGAATTTGTACAAGCTGAAGTAACTGGCCCTAAGAAAAGGGCTATATTGTGTATTGCCTAAAGTATGTTTATATACATCTCAATCACCAGTTTCTCTGAAATATAGAAACTATGAGCACGCCACTTGCGTTGCTCATTGACAAACACATCAGCAGGTGTCCAAACAAGTTACCATGATGATATGAACTCTGGAATGCAACTTGGCTGCTTCAGCTTTCTAGCTTCAATCATGTCTTCCAAATAATAACTTTTGGACGCTTAAGTGATTGATGTACCTGTTATATCTTCATTTTTCATTGAGAATCAGTTGAATCGGTATTTTCTGTTTAGAGCACTATCTCATCTCAATATTCTGCCTTTCTTTTGCTTCTTGGATTGGATCTCATTCAGTTGGCATCTTAACCTACTTTACTAATATCTCTCATATAACAAAGATTGCAGCACCTCTTTGTCCTTTGTGGACTTAAGACGAAAGTGTAATTCTAGGTTAAAGGGTCAAGTAAGAATTTATCGGCAAATAGAAAGCACCCATTTATAGTGGCTAAAGTGAAACAATGATGAGAACTTTTCCTAAAATTTAGATGTTTTGATTCATATAATGGCATTTGCTTTTCTTTAGGGTTTGACTAGGATTCAATGTCCTACAGTATAACACTATCTCCTTCCATCACTTTTTCTAATTGGATTACATTACAGTGCATCCACAATGGTTTCTTATATGCCAAATTCACTGCATAGAATGTTTAATTGATCGACTCAAATTTACCAGGTTGATGTACCAGTACAGCAAAGCTATCTTTACTATGAGTCAAGTATCGGCAATACAGATGATTCTCCGGTAAAACTTTCTGTGCTTGATTTGTGACATGATGCAGACCAGTATGTGGACCTATTCGCAGCACAAACCAAGAAATGGTAGATAGATAGCTTTAAGTGATCAGCAGAGTTCTTTTATTGCAGGCTTCTAATTTGTATGTCTTCCGTCCAAATGGGGCTCGTCCAACTATTGTTTCAAGAAAAGTAAGCAGCCTGTCATTGCTCAGCTGTACATTCTCCAACTCACTCTTGGAACATTAAACAATACCATGAATCCAGTAATATCATACATCAAATCTTTTTTAACAACAAGATTGGACACATAAAAGTTCATCACCTATTTCAACTCTTGCAGGTGCCCCTGAAGGTTGTTCGGGGACCACTAGTCGATGAAGTGCATCAGCAGTTCAGTTCATGGATCTATCAGGTTATTTGTTTGATAAATTTAGTCCAAGCACATTATTCTTTCTTATCCCAATGATTTGCTGAGCTGTTTCTCTTACTTTCTTTTCTAGAACCTATGGGTCTTAGTTCCCATCGGCTTACAGAACTCAAGATACTTGAAGGACCCAAAAATGTCCAGAGTGTTAACAAGGAGTTAGACTGAAGCATAGTAGTTAACACTTGGCTTGAATAGCTAACCCACTAATCAGAAATGTCATTCATATAACCAGAATCCTTATCTAGAAGGAAAAAGGGACTTGCTTATTGGATGTTGGACATTCCCATTAATAGCTTAAGTTTTCAAGTTTGAACCGAGTGAAGATATACAGTGATTACGTTTGGTCTTGTACTCAAACAACATTGCTCCCTTAGCAAACAAACTATTATAAGGGTTTTGATTTGATATCAGAGAACTGGAAATTTGGAAATTGACTTACTTCTATTATGCCCCATTTTTATTGCAAATACAGATTCAGTATGTCAAATAACTAAATTTCATTCCAGAACAGTGAGTGCAAGAAACCATGACACTATTGAAATACCCTTTTTGGCCCATCGGGTATGAACTGCCACTAATGAAGTGCTTCTTATGAAGTTTTGGACTAGCATAATGGCATCACACGAGTCAACTGGCTTGATTTTTAGACATCTGGTTTTACTTTTTTTCACTTCATTAGGTCACAAGATTACACAAGGACAGAGAGCATGCTGAGGTCGAATATACAGTGAGTTGCCCTTCCCTATTTTTCTTTCTTTATAAGCTATGATATTCTACATATGACAGAGTAATGCAACAAAACACTTGATTGGATTTTCCATGCTTTGCATGCAAAGTCAATGGATTTCTAATCACTACTGTCTCCGTAGTATTAGCCTTTTCAGTCTCCAAGAAATCCTCCTAAGACTTCTTGCTTTGAACTTTGAAGATTGGACCTATTCCAACAGATGATGGAGTTGGGAAGGAGGTGATAACACAAATGACAACGAATATGGCCACAGAGAAGACCTTCTACACTGATTCTAATGGAAGGGATTTCATAAAACGGGTAAACTCTGAATTCCTAGATTTTCTTGATATGCCATCCCGCCTTTCCTTATCTCTTGAAATCATCAAGATTTATGACTGATAATCTGAATATTGGTACAAGCAGGTGGAGTGCAGTGTTTGCTAAGACTTACTATTGTTTTCGAACTCACTTCTCTAAGAAACATCTATCCTAGTGTTATATATCTATGATGTTCTCGTAGTATTTCAAATTTCAAATTTCATTTAATAGAAAAATTGGTTTGAAAGACAGTGCCTGGAATCTGCATTCTCATTATCTTCTAAACTACATCTTAGCCGAAATGATGTACAACATATTATTCTCTTCCGGTCACAGCATTAATTCATACAATAACCATCTTGCTCGTTCATCAATGGTCCTAGGCTGATGGAAAAAGCTTACCATCGTTCATGCAGGTGCGAGATTATAGACCAGATTGGTCCCTGACGGTTACTCAACCTGTTGCAGGAAATTACTATCCAGTAAGTTCCTTAATTTAACAATATAGCAAGTACTTGCAAGTGATAATATGGTCCTTGAATAGATGAAAGTTCATCAACGCTATGCCCTCAGATTAATCTCGGGATTTTCACCACGGACAACAAAACTGAATTCTCGGTCTTAGTGGATCGTGCTGCTGGAGGAGCCAGTATCAAAGACGGGCAAATAGAGTTGATGCTTCACAGGTTCGGTACCTCAATTCTGTGCTCCACCCCATATGACTACTTCCTTTCTTCGCATTAGAAATCTCTTGCCTTCTCTTGCTTCGTGCACCAGGAAAATACCCTTTGATAACACAGGTGTAGTCGGACCTCTCAACGAGATGGTGTGCATCGCAAATAGCACATGCAAGGGACTAACGGTACATTACATTTATCTGTTGACAAAGAATTGTTTTTCCTCGTTCATTTTGCCCAAGTGATATCGTATTTCCAGGTACGAGGACACTACTATATAGGCATCAACAATCCTGGGACCGGAGCTCGCTGGCGTCGGACTACTGGCCTAGAAGTGTACTCGCCTTTAGTTCTGGCTTTTGCACATGAGGTAGGGATTGAGTGCATTAGCTTTGTTTGGTCCATGCTTAAGCTTTTACCTGAGCAAAAGATAATGACCCTGCAGAAGATGGAGGACTGGACAGGTTCTCATGTTACCAGTGCGACTACTATGGATTCGAGTTACAGTTTACCTCGGAATGTCGCTTTATCACTCTGCAGGTAAATGAGTTTTATCTCAGATGCTGTTCCACTCCCCCTCTCTTTGGGATTAACTGACCTTTCTGCTTCGCAGGAATTGGATGATGGAAGTGCACTTCTACGTCTTGCACATCTTTATGAGGTGAGAAAAAAATAAATAAACTTCATTTGCCCTTTTAGCCCAAAAGAAAAAAGCTTCATCAGTCTATTTCATCTGAATACGATGTCGTTGGGGCTATATCATATAAAACTCCATATGAGATCTAGAATCAACAGAACTGTGGATCTTCACAAACTCACAATAGACTGCATTCCAACAATGGAGGCATCGCCTCTTGGATCAACTAAACTGACTCTTTTAGGCTATTCAGTCACTACCACACTGTCCATAAATTTGACACGCTCAATAAGTGACTTTGTCCAACTTCAATCAAAGATAGGCAATTGATATATACCACATAGTATTCATTTCCGTCATTATTCTTGTGAATATATCTAGCCTGGTGAAGATGCGGAATATTCAACGTTGGCTAAAGTAGAGCTGAAGAAGGTGTTTGCGGGAAGGACGGTATGTAAAGCTTTTACTGCACTAAAGTCGTTGCTCTCCTTAGTATGTGCCAACCACACAAGATAGCTTATCATCCTGGTGGACAGGATTTAGTAATCGATACGTCTGGTCATGAATTCAGATAAAGGAAGTAAAAGAAATGAGCCTGTCCGCGAACCAAGAGAAGTCTGAAATGAAGCGGATGACATGGAAAGTCGAAGGGGAAGTGGCAGCGGAACCAACACCCCTCAGAGGCAGCCCCGTTGACGTCTCTGATCTTGTTGTCGAGCTCGGTCCCATGGAAATTCGCACTTTCTTGCTGAAATTCTAAGCATTGTGCATAATGAATGTCTCTTTTCATGTAATCAATAAACTTCCAATGTCTCCTTCAAACATGCCCATAGGGTAACCATTTAGCTCAAGATGAAACCATTGAGTGCAGTCTTCTTCCCCACTTTCAGACCGCGCAAACAGTGCCCGTCGCCGGGTTCCATCATTTGCCGGACATTAAGCGAACACGGAAGCTATAGCTTGTTTTAGCTGGTCACGCTACACTAATGATCCCTCCACCGACCATTTCCACAACACGTCGTTAGAGCCCGGCCGCGCGATTGCTTAATTTGATTGCTTTCCCAGATCAGGAGAAGATGAATTTAGTGCGTCATGACTCTTAAACTCTAGGAACAGCTCAGGTTCGACGGGAGAGAATGCTGTCAAAAGCTTTCGACGCAGATAGGGCAATATATAGAAACTCCACACGTCTGCAAAAAGGACAAAAAAAAAGTAATGCGATGTTTGGCCCATGCAGGTCTCGAACCTGCGACCTTCGCGTTATTAGCACGACGCTCTAACCAACTGAGCTAATAGGCCACTACGTTTGTTCCGTTCAACATATTTATATTAACTTAAAAATATGTATGAATTTAATTTGGTTTGCGTTCTTAAAATTTTCGGCACCTGTCGCGCAGCAGAGCAGAGAAGCAGAGAAGCAGCGAAGCCATCACTTTAGCTTCGTCCCAGTTTCCGCCATGAAAGAAGATTACGAGGTCGGTCGCTTCATCAGTTTCTCCCATCCTTTTCCTTTTCCTTTTCCTTTTCCTTTTCCTTTCTTTGAATCGTCGGTTTCGTTTCATGTCCCAATTCAAGCGTAATCGGTGATCCGCTCCTCTCGTTTGCCCCTTTCTGGTGTTGTCTGTAAGTCGTTCGACCAAATACCACAACTTTTTCGCTGAAAGAAACCGCCGCGATGTTGGGTTTGGTGAGGGATTCTTCCTTGGATTCTAGGGTTCCGCTGATTTTGAGGGATTGGGGAGGGAATGCAAGGGATGTCAGGTGTTCGGTCGTGGACGAGGATCACTCGTCTATTTGCCGTTTGGGTCTGGCAATCGTAATTGAGGGGGCAAAAGAAAACGTGGGTCGGTGCGAGTATATCCTCGATTGATGAATTGAACTTTCAAGATCGCAAGCTGTTATTTTTTTTTGGTTTTTTTGTGCGATCGAAAAGGTCCCGACTTGTTCTCCTAACGTTCCGGCTCACCCCGGAAAACGAATTTCAGGTCGAGGAGAAGAAGCAGGCCGCCGCGGACGTGCTCGATCAGTACTCCAAGTTCGTCCTGGCCTGCATCGGGAACCAAGTTCGACCTTGTGATTTGAGGCTCCATCTGATGAAGGTACCCGCAATTTCCCCTAGATTGATGAAATTAGGATCCGGAATGGCGAATTCCCATCTCATTCTTTAGTTTCTGTTTGTTGGAATTTGTTCAGGAGATTTCCGGACTGCCTACCTCTCTAAAGAGGGAGCCCTTCCAATCTCCAGCAAACTCCGATGCCATGGGTGAATCGTCGAGCTCCGGGACAGCCAGACTCGATAAGCAAGACAGTTTTCGAGTTTTATAGTTGATGATCATCTGAGGCGGAATTTCTCGATATTTTCCCCATGTAAGATGCAGATTGAACTATCGTCATTCTAAGATTCTTTTTAACTAAGTTGCTCTAGTTGTAAGTTGTAGGTAGTGAATTTCTCTGGAGTGAAATGTATATGACTGCTGAAATCTCATGTAATGTTATCTCTGTCGAGATGAGTTTATGCACATTGTTCATGAATTTCTTGTTTAGCCCTAAACTGGTCTTATAAGGAGCGGAAATCCTGCTGCTGTCTGTGCAATATGGTACTCAAAGATTGTAGCCTATAATTTGCATACGGTGCTAGTTGAAATTACTCTAGGCACGCAGTCATTGCTCTTCACCGTACTTTTCAGGCAGGTTTCTTAACCTAAGTAATCTCGAATTACTGGTCACTAATACTGTTTTACTTGGAGGAATTGTTGGGGCCTGTTATAACAATGTACTTTTTGAGGGCATTGATACATAGTAGTGGTTCAAAAGCACATGGTTCAGTTGTGTTTCACTGTTTTCTTCGCCAGTGTTTAGTCTATGCAAGTTGTCAATAGCTGTGTCCATGAAATTTTCTGAAGACAATTGAATTGCAGCTTGGACTCTCGGATGAGTCGATCAGGTTTCTTACCTTGGCGCCTTGGATCTTAGCGCATTTAGACCAGCGTGTGGTTCTTGAAGTGTTGAACAAAGTTGAACCAGATTTACCATCCTTCAATGGATTTTTAACTAACCGTGACAGGGGGAAGTTGGGTGATGTGTGGAAATCCGTTGTCTGGTAAACGCGCAAGAGCTTGCAAATCCTTTTCCTTATCTTGTGTTACTCTTTATACAGAATGACTTGAATTTGAGCTGCACGAGAACTCCTTAATGAACTTTTTGCGATGGAGATGTCACAGGTTATCTTGACACTTTTTTGGCCATGTTTGGTTCAATGTGAAGTTGGATTCCACCAGGTTTAACTTGTTATTGGGATGCCTCAGGCATTAGTTATAGACACATATAGCAAATCATAAACATAAATCTGGAAGAGTTTCAGCAGATAAAAGAAACTAAAATTAGAAAGATAAAACATGCTCATGCATCTTTCTTCTGTTGGACGTTGCCGAAGGTGGACTGGTGAATGTCTTGCGCCTGGCTGCCTCTCTCCCAGCCTCCTCTAGACCGTGAATCGCGTCTTCAAGCCCTTGGTGATGCCATAGAATGGTCACGCCCTTGGTGATGCCATAGAATGGTCAAGACACTATAAATCAACAGAGTGAAGCCAACGGTCACACCATTGTGGCTAAAGGTGTCAAAATGGGTCATAAACTCAATTTATGACTCACTTTTAGTTAAATGGATCAAATATGAGTCGGGTAAAAGTTAAATATGGGTCAAATATAGGTCAAGTGAAAGTTAAATATGAGTTGAGTGAGTTATTAGGTTGACCTAAGGGCATCAATATGGGTTATGAACCCGTTTTGTGGTCATGTGTTCTATCTTAATAGTCGAAAATAGGTCATAATGTGTGACTTATTTTCAACTCATTTTTACCCATTTTTACCCATTTTTAACCCATTTTTAACTCAACCGTAAAACATGTTTTTCTTTTTTGAGTTATCCTCAAATTCGGTTAGTGGTGATAACTTACCAGTGACCGCTCACCTCCACCCCATCTCAATTTATAGGTTTTTTACATTTTTTATTTTATTTTCAATTTATTTTTTTAATTTTTTATTTTATTTGTTATTTTCTAATTTGATTTGAAGTTTTATTCATTTAACATAGAGCTTAGAGTGAGTTTGAGTTTCTAATAATGATTTTTAGCAATACGAGTCGGGTCGGGTATGAATTACTAGATCTATATAACATGAATATAAGTCAATATGGATCGGATCATTTTCAACCCGACCCAAACCCAACTTGATCCACCCATTTGACGAATCTAACTGTGGCCATGGATCGTGAGTTGCAGCAAGGTGGGCAATTTCTGTCTGAGTGTTAATCAACAGATGCCTCTACGCTTACTCCGAAGATCCAGCCAAGCAACGGAGACCAGCCCCACTACCGGGGTGGCACGGCGGTCGAGGATTCATGGCTGCGGTGGCGGGAAGCCTCGCGACAGATGCGCAGCGATGGCTCAGCGTCGTTTTGCAGTACACGTTTATTTCAGCTCATTGAAGAATCGGGTCTTTAAAAAGTTCCCTTTTTTCCAGGATATGCAGTCATCCGAACAGGGGGAAAAGAGAACCGTTCCATTAGGTTTAAGGATGGTGGAAATGGAAATCTACTTCGGGTTTCTCGTCTATGGAATCGAGAACAAGGTCTTGTCGATTCACGGTCGAGCCTCGTCTGGGACATGACAAGTAGTGCATGAGATGTGATGCAGACGCTTTTGCTCTGAGCAATCACGGATTCCCGGGAGTAAACTGTCCTGAGGCTCTTGAATCAATCAAAATCATCTAACTTCGAACCCCACCACCCCAAAAAAAAAAAAAAAAAGTCAGGAGCATCCAACAACGTCACAAAGGAGGTAATATAAACCCTAATAAAGGGATGAGTTTCCAATAACGATTATTTTTACAATTAATTAAAAGGTAAAAGTCCCAAAAATTCTAAATTACGTCAATTATGACATATTTATTTCAAACTTTTATTTATGATACCAAAAATCACAAATACATATATGTGTGACATATATTTCCTAAACTTGTACCCATATAACACATTTACCTTAAATTTTTTTTCTGTGATATCAAAAATCCCAAATTTATATTTGTGTAACACATTTATCTGAAAAGTTTGATTTCATGGAAAAAAAATTTGGAATTCCTGATATCACAAAAAATGTTTGAGGCAAATATGTCATATAAGTATTAGTTTGAGATTTTTAGTATCATAGAAAAAAATGAGTTAAATGTTACACTGGTATTAATTTGGGGTTTTTTGATGTCATAAAAAAATTTAAAATAAATATGTCACACAAATATTAGTTTAGGATTTTTAGTATCACAGAAAAAATTTAAGTTAAATGCGTTACATAAGTACAAATTTGGGGTTTTTTAGTGTCTCAAAGAAATTTTGGGTAAATATAACTAATAAAGTTTACGATTTTTTGTGACTTTTTTCTTTAATTAAAAGCAAAAAATCAGTATTTCTTTCCCATCGAAATTCAAAAGACTATTCGAATTACAAAAACCTATGAAAAGAATATGTATGTGAATCTGTTGATATTTGAGTGTTGTGAAGCTTGAAAAGTTTCGGATTTTAAAGAAATCAAAATGCACGACCCATAAGATTTAAATTAAACTTAAAGTAAGAAGTTAAAATCAATCGGGCTTCTAGTAGAACTAATTAATATTCCCAAAATTGTGCAAACGGTAACTTCAAATTTGATAATGAAGGGGAAATACAACAATGTATAAAAGAAGTATAACATGCTTATGTATTCAAATTACATATTATGTATCGTGACAATGTTTGATTCTTGTTATGATTGAAAAAAGTTAAAAGTTCTTTCGAAATTATGGTTTCATATTACATTTAAATTTCTCATGAGGACAAAAAAAGACGTCGACCGCATTTTCTAATATTTTTTTCTCAAAAAAGATAAAGTCAAGGAATTCTCAACAACTACAAAAACTATTCATATGAGGCTTCTATCTAGTAGAAGATCCATTAACTTTGTGAGTATTTGGAACTGCACAATAGTTCTCTAAAAGTTATGATAGATTGTCTTTTTTTCGTTGTCACAAATAGATTGTCTAGCTTGTGGAAAAAACAAGTGTCAATTTTAGCTAGATCCGATGCACAAAGAAATATCATCTTCTCTCGTGGGCTTGAAAGTTTTTTAACCATAGTAAAAATTCTCACTTTCTAACCACGAAGGAAAAGTAAGAAAACCTGGAAAAAAAAAAGGCTTTCAAACAAACGATACCAGGCTCCTACCAGAAAGAAAAGGCAAAGCTCCAAGGACAAGTTTGGAAGTATTATAGGGACGTGGGGGGGGGAAGGAATTTTAACATTTCTGCGAAAATTAGGGCAACAACGCAAATAATCATCCTCGGCGTCACGAAACATGGAAACAAAGGAATAATAATAATAAAAGAGCCCCCCCGGAGAGCGCAACGGCTAGTTCCACGAACGGTCACCCCCAACGGTCACAAATCCTTTCAAAATAGGAAACTCTCTCCCTCTATATGGGACGTCCCTCCAATCTCCCCCTCTTCATCCTCTCTCTCTCTCTCTCTCTTCCCCACTGCATTTCTGATCTCCTTCAGAAGTGCTCTCTCTGTCTCTCTATCTCACAGGCATTCCACTATCTGCTTCGTCTTGTGAATCTTTAACTTTTGCATTGCGGAAAAAGTGAAGACTGAAACGAAAGAGCTTTTCTTTTTACTGATAAAAAAGATGTTGCAAGATATGTGGAATGCTCCTCCTGGATTTAGACCCACCAAATCCGCTCCCTCGTCGCCCGCGAAGCCGCTTGGGGTCTCGAGAACCCGGTCCGAGTCCTTCCACGTTACCCACAAAGTCCCCGTGGGCGACACGCCGTACGTCAGAGCCAAGAACGTCCAGGCAAGCATCTGGATCACCTCAGAGGTTCATCGGAGTCTGGTCTTTTATGGATAGTATCGATGTTAACGTTTGATGGGTTTTTCTTGTTTGTGGTTTGTAATTGATCAGTTGGTGGATAAGGATCCAGAGAAGGCGATACCGCTGTTTTGGGCGGCAATTAACGCTGGCGATAGAGTGGACAGCGCTCTCAAGGACATGGCCATCGTGATGAAGCAGCAGAACAGGGCTGACGAAGCCATTGAAGCTATCAAATCGCTGCGGTGCCGATGTTCCGATCAGGCTCAGGAGTCCCTCGACAACATCTTACTGGATCTTTACAAGGTCTGCAATCACTTCTTTTTAGCAAAAATCAGCACGGTTCCACGTGGTTCTTAAGCTCTTGACGGTGGGTATTGATAGCTAACAAAATAACTTACATCCTTCACTTGTGTTCAATGTTGACAGAGATGCGGGAGATTGGATGATCAAATTGCACTTCTGAAACATAAATTGTACTTGATTCAGCAAGGGCTCGCGTTCAACGGGAAGCGGACCAAAACTGCTCGGTCTCAAGGCAAGAAGTTTCAAGTCTCCGTGGAACAGGAAGCCACCCGGTTGCTGGTAAGAGTCTCCTCCACTAGCGTGTCGAATTTTTGTTCCATGCCAGATCCCAACTGTCAAAGCTAAAGCTGAATTTCAAATGATTGGAACTAAATTTAATTAGTGCGAATTCACGACATTTGCAAGTCAGACGTGTCAAATTGCATCGCACTTAAACGGAATCGATGTTGTTCTTGCTTTAGGGGAACTTGGGTTGGGCGCTGATGCAGCAGAACAACTACATCGAAGCAGAAGATGCATACAGGAGAGCGCTCATAATCGCACCAGACAACAACAAAATGTGCAACTTGGGCATCTGCTTGATGAAACAAGGCAGGATTACCGAAGCAAAGGAGACTCTGCGGCGGGTGAAACCGGCCGTGGCTGATGGGCCTCGAGGCGTTGATTCGCACCTGAAAGCCTATGAAAGGGCGCAGCAGATGCTCAAAGACCTTGAGTCCGAGATGATGAACCAGGGAGGAGACCGGGTCGAGCAGAGCAAGTTATTCGATGCGTTTCTCGGCTCATCGTCGATTTGGCAGCCTCAGCCTTGCAAGGATCATCATGTCAATGCCAGTAGTAAACCACAAGACGATTTCGGGGACGAGAATATCGACACTAACATTATTACGAACCAGACGACAGGGTTGGGGCAGCAGAGATACATGAAATCTCTGACATTCAATGGGAATTTGAATTCCCTCAACAAAGATGCACCGCCCTTTTATTCGACCAAAGTCGTGAAGGAAAAGGAGCCTTTTGGGGGGATTCCGTTCAATAACAACGAGACCCTCAAGAGGACGAGGTCTGGGCACGCGGCGAACGGCATGCGATTCAGGGAAGCGGAGGAGCTCACAAAGCCGTTCATGGAGCGGCCACGGCCAGAGAAAACAACAGAGAACAAGTCGAGGAGGCTGTCCGCCTCGCCTGAGGAGAAGCCGGAGAACCTGATGGAGTTGTTGCCTGACAATGATGACTTTGAAGAGGCTATTCTTGCTGCAGTTCTGGGTCAGAGTAAGGAAACAGGAAAGACAGTAGAAACTACCAACAGCAGCACTTGGAATGTCCCCAAGAAGATAGACAAGAGGCTCAAGGTTTTTCAGGACATTACACTCTCACTGAGTCCAAAAGCCTGAACAAAAGAGAGGGCAGGCTTCTTAGTATTCTTTTTAATTAGTGTTTCAGTCATAATTTCTGAATCTAAAATAGTTCTAATTTAATTTTAGGTTGGAGATGAACTTGTTCTCCTATTATATTTCATTCCTTTAGTATGAGGAGGAGGAAGGAGGGAGGGAGGGCAGAGTCTTTGTAGTTGTAGCAGCAATATGCAGAAGAAGTAGGGCAGAATTTCTAGTACTTCTCCCACTAAACTTGTTCCCTGTTAATTTGATGTAAGGCCTATCAAATAAAAAAGGCACATCTTTATTTTTCTGAATAATAACAACAGATGCATTTCCTGGATTTCATTCCAAAATAGGAAATTTTTCATAACTTATTATAGAAATCGACACCCTTCGACCGACTGAACGACATTTTGTACTCGTGGGCTGTTTACAGTTGATATTACAGAGGTTGTAATTTTGTACAAGAAATCTAGATTTCGATGAAATCATAAAAACCACACGCGACCATGATTCACTTGTGTCGTGTACTTCTTTTCACTTCACTTTTTGGTGAGCTCCACAGAGATTACTCCAGGCTGATTTGAGCTTCACTAGCGTGAGGCCAAAGTAATCCGGAGTAAAGCCTAGCTCGGACAGCTTCTTGTGTGACACTGCATAGTCTTTAAAGAAGGCGTCCTCATCCTGCACGAGTCGCTCGGAAAGAGAAAAGAATAAAAAGAAAACTCTCACAAAGAAGAAACTAGGACAAAGAAGAAACTAGGCTTCCTCATACTGCATTCTTTGGCGCAACATAAAAAGAACACGATGTCCCGAAGCCCTCAGTTAAAACGATAGTACCTTAGCATATAGCTCAACATAGGGACGAAACCCTGGATCCTCCACTAGAATCTTATCTGAAGGAAGTTTCAGGAGTCCTGGTGTGTCTCCTTTCATAAGTTCACTGCACATATTTCAATCGCAATGCATGTGACATTGGGCAGAAAGCTCATCTGATGGAAGTATGAGTCAATAGAGAGAATTGCGTGATCGAAGTGTGATCGCCTCTTACACAAAATAAGAATTATCAAACTTAAGGGTATCCCTGGTCCAGGGTCCATTAAAGCCAGATTTTTCCTTATGTGCCCTTCCCTGAAAATTCAGAGAAGAAAAGGAAGAAATCAGAATATGTATGAACTGCTAGTACTGCAGTAAAGAACTCGTAGAGGCAATTTAGGGCGTCTGAAATATCTACCAAAGTATGTCCTCCTGATAATGCTACGATATCCTTGTCAGATAGGCCCATCCGTTGAAATACTTCCCTTAAATGCGATGCGCGTGCGCCTGTATTAAGATGAACAAGGACTACATCAAGAGCAATTGTGGAAAGTCTTGAGGCTCTCTTCTAATAGAAGGTATCATTTTTCATATGGGTGTCATCAATTCAAACCCTTGAGAATTATTCGACCTAAGGTTTTAGTGATACGTACCTTCAACAGCATCTGGAAGACGGCCTTCCTCTGGAGACTCCGTAGAATCCTGATATAGAATCGACTCGGTTGATATATGTGATCCCTAAACCATTAGCCCTCAAGAATTCGTTCTGCCAATTTACCTTTCTTCCGGGCACAAAGTTAATAGAGGGGCCACCTGTTATCTCAACTGCAACAATTCCGGCAAGCTGAAAAGCAAATTATGGCTGAACTTGTGAGTACACGACATCTGAGAAGTCCTGCGTCTCGAACTTGAATTTACATAGACTTTTCTAGCTGTTCATCAGTTACCATAATAAGCAATTCAATACAAGGCTATCAAACAACTGGACAGATTCCGTCCCGGAGATATCATGATTAACGCGAGCAAAATAGTCAAACGCTGCCAGGAACTAACTAGCCGCGACCTCTTCGTCCAAAGTAAGGACAGGTAAGTTTACTCATACTGAACGTCGGATGCATTAACGACACTCTACAACATCTTAAAGAACACATTAGAAAGATCTCTCTTTTGCCAACATCAGACCCAGATAAGAGCAGCAAATTTCGAAACTATCTGGCTATGGATTCTGTGCAGTACAGGTTCATCAATGGTCCAAAAGTTTTCTTTTGACGCACAGCACATTGCACGACCTATGTAAACCAGCGTGTATCTCTCTATCATGTCGCTATCATGTCGCCAACTGAGAAGATCCATTAACTTTTAACCAAGAAGATGCAAAAATCCAAGAAAAAGACAGTTACCTGGTGAAGATCTGCGTAGGAAATTTTTGGACAGCTAGCCTTGACTTCTTCTGCAACAAAATAGAAGTAGAAAGACTTCAAGAAAGATGTTCCTAGAAAAAGCAGAATGAACTCGTGAATGTGGTTAAGTCATATATGCTAAGATGCGGAAGCCCACCGCATAAATCAACAGCAAACTTCAATCCTTTGTTGTTGCTATGATTCAGTTCAGCTTCATTCCGTATCGAGCCATTAGGCCCCCCCGTCTTTGTTTTAGCATCATAAGTTCCAGCATCGTGCCACCTGCAGATTAGATTTCACGACCGTTATGCGCCAAGGTAACTTGAGAAGTCCTAAACTGGCAATCTACGCGAAACACTGCAAAGCACCATATATTCCCCCGGTCGCTCGCAATCTGACAAGTTTCGTCACTCACCAACCTTCGAACAGACATTACTTCGCCGAAAAGAAAGGCATGATAAGAAAGAAGAGAAAGGATATGAGAATCTTTACGCTAAACGAAGCAGGATAGGAGCACACTGTCTGCTCGAAATGAGGGAACGGAGGAGTCTGCGAGCCTTCTCAATTTGCTTCAAGTACTCCGCATCCACGACCGTCGCCATTCAAGCAAACTTCGCTGGAATAAGGAGAATGGGCGGTCGATGCCAACGGAAGAACTAAGGCGGCGACGGGGAGGGCAATCGCAACGAAGCTAGTCTTGATCGATTTCACAGATGATGTTATAGAGAGGGAGAGGCGGAAGTGGAAGGTAAGGAAGAGAGAGTAGTGAAGAAAGGCACATATACTTTGTCAGTTGGCAGAGAGAATGGAAGCTCCAAGAAATGACCGATGCCATTGCCATTGCCTGCTCCTTCGTTTAAGAATATATAGAATATTCATGGAGCAGATCCATAATGATCAAGACATGAAATTCTCCGATAGTCATGTAGCGCACTCTCGTTGACATCTTGCATACCATGCCACGAGATGGCAAGGTGCTATGACTTGCAAATAGAACCGTCAAATGGGTGGATCGAAGTCGGATTTGAATTGGATTAAAAATGATCCAATCCAAATTGACCAATTATCTCGTTTATAACTCATTTATTTGTAATGCAAATGTACTAACTCATACTCGACTCAATTCACATCAAACTCATACCCGAACCAATGCATATTACTAAAATACTTCCATATTTAATCCAATATGTTAAAATCTATATCCAAATTGAAGTGAGAGTGCAGACTGAATGAGCTTTTGAGATCAAGTGAAACCAACAAAATTGGTTGGATCTAAATAAATGGTAAACTCATTTACAACCTATTTAGGACCCACTTAATACTTATATTTTGTTTAAACCCATTTATGACTTAATTTATTAATATAATTGACTCATATAATAACTCCACCTATCACATATGAGTTAATGACGGATTTATGATCGATTTTGACAAGTCTACTCGTAAATTACCATAAAAACATCATGTTGCCCAAATTGAAAGGGTCAATATCTATTTGCATAATTCTTTCTGTTTTTTGGTTGGTCTATTTGCATAATTCAAAGATTTGAAAAAGGAAATAAATCGTGCATAAAATTCACTAGATGGCAAGAAAAAAAAGCTAGAAATTTTACCCTTCATAAGTCTTGATTAGGATTTTCTTTTTACCTGCGATAAATGAAATGAGAATCCATGGATATCAAAAGGCTTGGGGAATGAGCATGAGCTCGTCCCGTCAAAGGGTTAGTCAAAGGCCATGACAAATTTGACCAATCATCGGACCGGGGTTTCTTGCCAAAGGCAACGACGCATTGATTGACCATCTTCAATAGGATTGAGTCATACAACCACAAGGTCCGTTGAACTTGTCCTAATTACCAGGAAGCCCCTCATCCCACTTTCTTCTTTTTGGAAAAATAACACAAATATTCATTCAACTTTAACTAAATATATTATGTGATCCTTAAATTTTAAATTTATTCAATATGGTTCTTAAACTTTAATGCAATGTGCAATATTATTCCTAAACTTTTAATTTATTCAATTCGATCCCTAAATTGTTAGTACAAATTCAATTTAGTCTTTAAATTTATGAAAAATGTTCAACATTATCCCTTAACTTAAATTAATAAAATGATAATATTAAATATTTTCATACAGTTCATGAACTAAATTGAACATATACCAAAATTCCAAAGACCACATCACACAAATTAAAAATTTAAAGAAGACATTGCACATTAAATTAAAGTTCAATGATTATATTTTTAAAAAAAATTAAAGTTCAAGGATAAATAGAGATGGACCCTTATTCTAGATTAGTAAGGATGCACTTCCTATAATGGGACTTGAAGAGATTGTGTCAACGTCAATTGCTAATTTGATGTTGTGTTTCTAACTCATAACAGGATTTACAAAAAACGAGGGATGCTTATATTAGGTCATTGCAACACGAAATTCCCCAGTATTTGAAAGACTTTCTTTCCCCCTCCGCACTTTTTCCCCCTCGATAAAATTTGTCATTGAATCAGATTTTTTTTTTATCTTTATAATTTATTAATAGCTATGAAAACCTCTAAGCAAATAATCTTAAGGGAAAAGTCATTATTTTTAGTAATACTTTGTATCTTATTATGGAAAATTGAAAATAATCTACGATTTCCATTTAAACACAACAAAATTTGCACTCACTTTTATGTTTTGATGCACTCCCGTGCATAGGCATGGGACATTATTCTTGTGTCCTTTTGAAATCGACGACCCGTCCTTCCTTTCCTCTTTCTTTTTTCTCCCTTTTATACTAAAGAAAATCCTGCCATATCTCTTTCTCACTCTTTTGCTGCTTTCTATTGTACTGTAGATTTTATTTTATTTTCAATTTTACTTTTAGTGCCGTGTGTTTATTTTGTAAAAAATGAATAATTTAAAAATATTTTCTCAAAAATAATCATTTATCACTTATAAAAATGAATTTATAAAAACAATTTTATAATCTACGAGAAATGTTTAAACATAAATTGTTATTGATAATAAAAAATGATTGATTATTATAAGAGATATGAGGACCATTTTTAAGAAAATATTTTTTAAATTAATTATTTTTCGCTAAATAAATAGAGCCTTAATATATTTTAAGTTAATATATCAACACATTTTATGCTTTTTTTCTCCTAAAATCCTTTCTATTTGATATAATTACAACCAAATTGTACCACGGAAAGAAATTGATTCCCAATTGAACTATGAATGGATGTCAACTTTTTTATTTTACATTTTATCACTTATGAAAGTTGTATATATTTTATTTTCCAATTATTTGTCGATATATTTGTCTTAGTTGCTTATAAAATCATTAAATATATATTTACATTTTATAACAGTATAATCAAATAATTAAAAACCTAGCAACTTTGCGAGGAGAAAATATCACCACTTTGTTATTTATAAATCACATCCCCAAAGATGAACAATTCATCAATTTCTAATTATTTCCCTCATCCAAATTTCAAGTGAAATCGTCTCAATATAGTCAAACTTAGGGGTAAGCATAATTTGAGGGTAGAATCTAGAATTGAATAATCGGATTAGTAGGAACATGTTCAATTTCTAAGTTCAAAAATATACAGAAAGTAGGTTTGCGGTTCCAAAAATTGAAGAACCCACTCAATATGTTCTAGATTCTAGGTAGGTGGAATATAGAACCTGAAATAAAATAATTTTTGTATTTTTCTTGGTCTATGTTGTCCAATGATAAGTGTATAATTTGAAACCATTAATATGAACTTTTATTTTATGAATAAGACTTTTACTTTATTTATGTTTCATATTCTTCATGTATTTAAATATAAATTATGGTTAGTTGATTGTAACAACAATGAATAGTCATTCAAAGTGATGATTCATTATGATTGTTTAAATTAATAATATATGTAGAACCTAAATAAAACCTAAAGCCAACCTTAAAATTTGTGACATGATAATTTTAGGTTCCAAAAATTAAACAACATATTTTAAAAAGTAAGTTTCGTCTAGATTTCAAGTAGACCTTATGCAGAATCTTAAACCATTTACCTCAGTGAGAGCGCGTTTTAATTCATAAAATAAAATAAAGGCCTTGCTATTTATCAATTATTTTATTTTTATGCCAAATTAGAGAGAACGACGCTGCGATTTCCATGATAAAAAAAACTTTATACCGCGGAGGAGCACGTGGTAACGTACTAAGTACAAATTAGGCAGGACAATTTATGACTCATTAATCATTAATTTTCTAATTGGCCAAAAAGAGAGGGAAAAAAAGACAAATATCTGTTTCGGACAGGTACGAGAAAAAGAACCGCTGAGTGCATTGCATGTTCGAAGGGCCGAGCCGTTGTAATTGAATGCCCCCAGTAGGGGCATTATGGTCATTCAGGTCCGAATATTAAAAAAATTTTACTGAGGGGGGACTCTCTGCCCGAGGCGCATTGTCCCTGTTGCATCTCTCAAAACACACTCTCGTTCGTGCTGCTCCGCATCGTCGTCCCCTGTTCTGTCCTTACTCCGCCAAAAGGAAAAACGCTCCCCGACCCACGTTCCAAACTCCGCACTTGGAACTGCCCATCTGCGTCGTTTTGTTTTCTTCTTCCTCCTTTCTTTTTTGTGGGTTTCGGAGTTGGTTCCGGCTGCGCTGAAGCGAAGTGTCTGATCACGAAAGCTGCGCCCGTCTGTGGGCCAAAAGGAGGAGGGAAGAAAAGGGCTGAGCTTTGCAGCCAGTTGTCGCTTGTGCTGCTGCTAAAGTCGAGCCCTCGCCGAATGCCGTGAAATGCCCGCCATTGTTGAAGCTTGAAGCAGCTCGAGGAACTCCAGCGAGGCCCCCACGAAGGAGAGAGAGAGAAAGAGAGAAAGATCTTTCCTTTTACCCATTTGGGCAAGAAAAGGAAGGACCCGTTTTGATCGTTCGGAGAGAGAGAGAGAGAGAGAGATGGGGTGTTGTTACTCGAGAGTGGAGAGACAGGAAATGGTGTCTCGGTGCAGAGCGAGGAAGAGGTACATGAAGCAGTTCGTGAAGGCGAGGCAGGGGTTCTCGGCCTCGCACGCCATGTACCTGCGCGCGCTGCGCAGCACCGGATCCGCCCTCCTCCAGTTTGCCAATGGCGAGACCACCCTCCACCTCCACCACCGGCGCCTCCACTCGTCGCCCCTGCTCCCCTCCCTGCCGCCGCAGACGCCGCCGCCGCCTCCGACCCCGCTGCCTCCCCCGCCCCCTCTCAGCTCCAGCTCCGACACCTGGACCTCCACCTCCGTCACCGGCTCCTCGGCCCTGCCGCCCCCACCCCCTCCACCGCCGCCCGGGGCTTCGGGGTGGGATTTCTGGGACCCTTTCATGCCGGCGTCCTCGAGGCCGGCCACGGAAGAGGAATGGGAGGCGATCACGACGGTTTCTGAGCTGGCGGCACCGCCTGTGGCCTCCATGACAGTGGTCAGTGGGTATTCAAAGGACAGCAATAGTGAGCTTGCAATGGTGGTGTCTAGGAATAATGGGAAAGATCTGATGGGGATCATCAAAGAGCTCGATGAGTATTTTCTGAATGCTGCCGATGCCGGCGCTGATGTGTCATTGGTGTTGGAAGTTTCAAGCCCTGCTTTTTCTTGCCAAAGCAAAGAAGGTTCAGAAACCACTAAGCCTTCTTGTTTTTTCATCATTTTTTTTTGTGTCAATTCTGTTTGACAGATCTGTAAAATAAAAATACCCATTTGATTATATTTCACTTTTACGTGCAATAAACCATGAGATGAGATAGCGAATGCAAAATGAAGTAAAACAATGTTTGGCTAGTTTGCTTTTTTCTCTTTTGTCACGTTGAACTGCATATGTATGTTTGAGGATTGATCCTTTGTTGTTGGCAGGTAAAGTTCATAACTATATATGGAATCTGAGTCCCTCACTGTGGACGCGGGGATGCACCAGTCCCAAATCAAATGGCTTTGGCAGGATGATTGCCCAGAATTTTGGCAGCGGAAGGTCTGTGTATGGTAGCCACTGTTCTACTGCTGAGAGGATATACGCTTGGGAGAAGAAGCTGTACAAGGAGGTCAAGGTAGCTATCAATTTCGATTATCTATCATGCTATTTTCTTTCTTTTGCTCTTGAATAGTAATTGTTAGTACGTGACACATCCTTAACAAGATATAAGACGATGTAGCTGTTAGGAAATTGACACTAATATCCAACGTGCTGGCAAGTGGCTACTAGGAAACAGTTTGACTGTCGATAAGTTTGATGATTTTAAAAATGGGTAACACGCGAATGGGTTTCCTAGAATGTTCTTCTCTTCTGCTATTGCTAATTACTATCTTTTCATGGACGAGGAATGACATTCTGTGCATATTGAGCAATTACTGGATATTTTTCCTATTCTGACCTATGCATGCGACCTAATTATTGTCATTTTATTTGTATTGGTCTTAGGATGCTGAGACCTTTAAAATGGAGCATGACAAGAAGGTGGAACATTTGAGGAAGCTAGAGCTGAAGCGGGCTGACTATATGAGGACTGAGAAAACTAAAATGGAAGTTGAGAAGTTAGAATCACAGATGATGGTCGCTTGCCAAGCCATCGAGACAACTTCTGCTGAAATCATCAAATTAAGAGACACGGAGCTGTATCCGCAGCTGCTTGAGCTAGTTAAAGGGTTAGTTAACGTCACCATGCTTGACACAAAGATCCAAACATTCTCTCTTTTATGTTTTTCTTTTTTTCTTTTTCCTAATCTTTATAGTAGGGAAACAATGTTTCAGAAACTAACTCAGCAATGTGGAAAAGTATGGAGTTTGCATGGTCTTTCTTAGTTGTACACATGCTAAATCATGTAGTATGCATCACTTTTCCTAGTATTACCTATCAAGATGTTCAATCCATATAGAAACAATGTCCATTTGAGAATTTATATGAAAATGATCGTGGTAACTAGGATGCCTCTGTCTAACCACTAAAGAAAAGTCACATCTAGCACAAAATAAAGTAAAATGCATCTGTTACTAGTGTTAAAGGCAGCTCCTGCATTTGGGCCAGAAGAGAAAATTATCCTAGTACTGTACAAGCAATTGCTTTTGAATGCTTTTTCTTATGCTTCTTTATCCCTCTTGTCCCATCTTTTCACTTTTATCCCCAGGGTTGTTCTCATTTCTGAGAGGTTTAGTACAATGTTGTGAACCTTACATCATGGTGTCATTCCTAGAACGATACACATGTTTGCTGCATGGTTTAGAATTAATTAGGAAACAGATTACAACAGCAACAGTAGTCAAAGCCTTTTCACTAGGTGGAACCAACTGCATGGCCCTTGCTAAACATAGAAGTGGTGGTTGATTCCTCTTTATGCTGCCTTTGAATGTCTTCTTAGGGTCGTCCCTGTCCCATGGAATCTCAAACAATCTATGGCCATCATGTATCATTTCAAAGTTATGACCATGTTAACAGGTTTTTCTCATCTCTATTGGTCTATTTTGATGACTTTAATCTTCTATTTTGATGACTTTAATCTTTTCTCCTGATCTCAAAACTATCTTTTCCTGAGTGCCCATAGCTCAGCTACTCTGCTTTCTGACCCACGTGACCCATCTGGTTGTCATAATGTAATTCGTGGAAAAATTCCCTTTTGCTTGAATGATTTATGCCAAAGGCACAACACCATGGATGCACTTCTTTTAGTTTCTTAAAAATCAGATAATCACTCAAATTGTGATTTTATTATGGAGAGTAAATAACAATTGGACATAATGTATTAAATATATCTTTGTTAGCAATGGGGCAGGAAGAACATTTGATAAAGGTTCAATAATCACAGCCACTTCATGCTGCTTCTGTTTAATAAAGTTAAGAGTGTTGGCTACTTTTCCTGTAGAAATTTAAACATGTCATGAGCCCTTTTTCATAGCTCAAAATGGGAAGTGGCAACTTTTTACGAATTTGACGTGATTTTCAACATGTGGGTAGTCACCTTCTGAATATTAGAATTACGATGCAAAAAATGACTCAATCTGGTGGGCTCTCTTGGATTGATGTACTTATATTATATATTCATCCCTCTCTCCACAGTCCATGTGCTCTCCGCTCTGTCTTACAGAATTGCGTAATTGTATTTTTACCTCCCTCATGGGGCTCTTTTCCCCTTTCTGTTTGCTATTGCAGATTGATGTGCATGTGGAGAAGCATGTATGAGTGCCACCAGGTCCAGACCCACATAGTCCAGCAGCTTAAATATCTGAACATCATTCCATCTGCTGAACCCACATCCGAGATTCACCGACAGTCAACTCTGCAGCTTGAGCTTGAGGTCCAGCAGTGGCACCTCTCCTTCTGCAGCCTTGTCAAGGCTCAACGAGATTACATTCAGTCACTCACAGGCTGGCTCCGCCTCAGCCTCTTCCAGTTCAACAAGAGCACACTATCTCAAACCTCAGAAGAGTCGAGGATTTATTCACTCTGTGAGGAATGGCAACAAGCCATTGACCGGATCCCTGACAAAGTAGCATCAGAAGCAATCAATAGCCTATTGACTGCAATCCATTCTATTGTGGTTCAACAAGCAGATGAGCAGAAGCAGAAGAAAAGGTCGGAATGTGCATATAAAGATCTCGAGAAGAAGACAGTTGAGCTCAGGTCATTGGAGAACAAGTATGGTCCATTTTGTGCAGCCGAGACTCTTGGTTCTGGAAGAAGTAAGGACCCTGTCGGAGAAAAGCGTGCCAAGGTGGCAGTTTCCAGAGCCAAAGCAGAGGAGGAGAAGTCAAAACATGACAAATCGGTGAGCATAACTAGAGCAATGACGCTGAATAACCTACAGATGGGTTTTCCGCATGTGTTCCAGGCAATCGTGGGGTTTTCTAGTGTGTGCATGCAGGCGTTCGAGTCCTTGTACAATGTAGCCAAGAACAATGAACCAGAGCATGATTTGAAGAGGCTTCTCCCTTGACTGCGTAGCCATGTGGATCGATTCATTGCAGAGAATGTTCATACCGATGTACATAGAAGAGAGTTTTGTATCAAACTTGGTTGTCCATGGTGAAGTTAGATTAGAATGAGGAGTTTAGAAACTCGAGTTGTGTATTGTGAGTTGTTTGTCCTTTACAGGAATGATTTTGGATGATTTCAGTATTCAAACCGCAATGACCACTCTGTGACAGCTGCGCATGAAATGGTTTGCTTCTGTGGATGTAAATTCCAGTAACATCCGAGCTGTCATTGTAATTTAGCCAACAAAGCCCAGAATTACAATTTCTTGATCTTAAAGAAGAAAATATATTATCAGTTTAAATCGCTGTCGATGGGTTGCAGGATCATAGAGATTCGAATCGACAAGGATTGGCCATGACACGCGACAGCATGTGAAGACCAAAACCTCATTAAGATATAAAATGACATTTTTAATTGATGACCTTAGGTAGGAACTGAGTGTCACTGTATCGCATAAGGACAATTCATAACAAGGGAATCTTTCTCTTCATGCAAACTGGTATATTTGTCGGTTGGCATGAATAATTTATTTTGCTATTAAGGAATTGCTTCAGAAGCACCAAAAATAACAGCCAAACTGGGGAAATAGAGATCATCACAGAAGGATTAATTTTTTACAAGAAAGGATGTGTCCCACAAGAACAAGAACTAAGAATCCAGCTACTTCTCCAGGAAAGACAGGCAAATAAGTCAAGTTCATCTTGTCTCTCGTCAATAGTAGTAGAGGCAAGTTCATGTGAGTGTCAAACCCTTGTAGATATTAATTATGGATGAGTGCGAACACAAATTGTCTAGTCCCACGAAAATACAGGCGGATTTCGATCTGCAGAGAGCAATGAAAACTGAGAAGATTCTGAGTATGAATGGCGGCTGCGGAGAAGAGAGCTATGCTGAGAACTCCAAAATACAGGTAGACATTCCCGTTTATCGTGAATTCTCTTTAAAATTGCAATTTCGTTAATTAACATTCTTGAATACAATTACAGTTAAATGTTTGTCTAGAACAATGTTTCTTGTAGGAGTGTGCTTAGTACTTCAGGTTGAAGTAGCAATTAAACAGATAATCTTCCAAGTCAAATCCGTGAGTTAGGTCACAGAGATGTGATTACAGAAGTAATTTTTCTCCATATTCTCCTCTTCTTCAATATCAGCAAAAGTTATCGAAGTGGAAGACAAGCACCAGAATCTCTCTAATATGATGCCATAGTTTTCTTACACAAAGTCGGTGATCCTTTTATGTTAATCCCTCAGTAGTTTTTTCGGTTAATATCAATCTCCAGTGATGAGAATCAAACCTCAAAATCATGCGGCTTGCAAAATGCTCCTAGAAGCTCATAAGAGTCTCCTAATAGAGAATGGTGCCAAGGCAAAGTTCGCTACTGGAGATGAAGTAGAGATTTTCCAACATCCGGATGAATTTGGTTTTTGATAAACAAGCTGAGACCATAAACAAACTTCAACTGCAAAGTACTAAGCTTTAATTCCACAAGGTCAATTTTTAATTAAATGGCCAAGAAAAACACTATTGTGCTAGTGAGAAGACTTTCCTTTTTTTGGGTCGAATAGTGAGAGGACTCTTACATGTGTAAATTATCATCCAATTCATTGAGTGCTGACATTGAGATTTACCTGTCCTTTGATGCAATGTCTCCCCCAAGTAAATTGAAGTTATTGTTTCTTCTCTAGACCGTTTATCTTTCCAGGACAATGCCGGTATTGCACACGTCTCTATTGGATTTCTGTAACAAGGAACTTCCTGCTACCGTCGCAATTGCTGATCTCGGCTGCTCTTCTGGGCCAAACACTCTGTTGGCAATCTCCGAAAGCATGAGCATCATCCACAACACATGCTGCCAACTCGGACGCTCACCGCCACAGTTCTGCGTGTTCCTGAATGACCTCCCTTCCAATGACTTCAACACGATCTTCAAGTCCCTTCCAGAGTTCCAGAAGAGGATAAGGGAAGAGAACGGCCACAACTTTGGGCCATGTTACATCGCTGGAGTTCCAGGTTCCTTCTATGGTAGGCTTTTCCCTGCGAAGAGCCTGCAATTTGTGCAATCTTCCACGAGCCTCCATTGGCTCTCCCAGGTCAGCACTCTCCCTTGTTTAAAAGAGAAATCCAATTTTACTTCCCTCAACGATAAGATCATTGTACTTTCAACCTATAACCATTTAAAGTCTTCAGCTTGCAAATATTTGTAAGAGCATTCCATCAGAATTTAATTACTTTTAATGGATTTGAATTCAATAATGCGAAAAGGAGTGAATAGTTCAATGAGAAGGATTCTGACCTGAAATTTCCTTCTGCAGGTACCTGTGGAGCTGTGTGACCGATCTAACAAGGCGCTGGTAAATAAAGGGAAAATTTATATTTCTAGGACAAGTCCACTAGGAGTCGCGGAAGCTTATTTGAACCAATTCAGGAGGGACTTCTCTTCATTTCTCAGGTCGCGATCAGAAGAAATAGCCCCTGGAGGACACATGGTTCTGACTTTTGGGGGCCGGAGGATGGCCGACCCATCTACCGATGAAAGTTGTCTCCTTTGGGACTACTTAGGACTAGCATTTCAGGATTTGGTCTCACAGGTACGTGTAGCTCCAACAATATTTCTTCCCATCCATGTGTTCTAGTCAATGCACATACAAGGCTCAGTGTCAAGAATTCTTGTTGGAATTTGAAGTCACTAATCGATTTTGCCTAGCCAATGCTGCGTCTGGATCTCTAGAGGAGGAGGTCAGTTTTGGCATGTCCTCACATCAGTCTTGGAGTGTAACTTGAACATTTTGCAAGACCTGTCACTTGGCTACTTGAATCAAATAAAACTGCAGAATATATTAATTTAACTCTATTTAGTGAGCTCTAAGTTGCCGGAATTGCTTTTTGTCACCAGTTGACTGATGGATGCTTCGAAATCACAAAAGCTAGCAGTCTTCTAGAGCTAGCTAGATTGTAGCTCTTTGATCAGATGATTTGTCATTGGATTGACATCATAGTAGAATGGAGTTAGCAGGCTAGAAAAATTTTAACCCTTTCACATGGAAAACATGTGCTTTCATGAAAAAACTGGTCTTCTCGTGATATCCCTTAGTCGATTTACTGGGAAAATGTTACTGAAAGAGAAAATTGTTCAAAAAACGCAGGGATTGATGGAGGAAGAGAAGCTGGACAGCTACAACACACCATACTATGAGCCCTACGTGGAGGATGTGAGGGCAGAGATAGAGAGAGAAGGGTCCTTCACACTTGACAGGCTAGAGATCATTGTAGCTCCATGGGATGGTGTGAATGGAGGGCACAAGTACGACAGGAGGAAGACAGCTGAGATGATGGCAAAGGCTATAAGGGCAGTGAACGAGTCCATGATCAAAAGCCACTTTGGAAGTCAAATCTTGGACTCCTTGTTTGAGAGGTTCATAGACATCATGGCTAGGGATACCAAGGAAGTGGAGCATCCCAGTCTTGTGGCGTCTTTGATTAGAAAGTCCTGAGGTTTCCCTAGATTGCTAATTCAGACACACAGAGAGGGAGAGCCCCGCTGTGTGAAAAGGAAGGGTGACCACCTAAATCTGTTAAGTTCCTATGCATGTTGCCAACAATTTGCAGTTTTCACTTCAATAACGCGTTTCCCGGTCAGAAAAAAGAAAGTCGTGGGTTTGTGTTGGCCAAAAGAAAAGGTCATGGATATTTGTAAGTCTTTTTTCTCTACAACGTTAAAAAAAAAAGAGGGGGGCAAAAGAAAACAAGTATAGGCATGTATATTTGTGAAAGTTGAAGTACTTTAAAATATATCCGCCAAAAGATTGAAATTAACAGAGAAGTAAAATCAATTCAAACATCAAATCTAGCTTAATTCATCAATTTGAACATAGATGATCTGTCTGACAATACACATGATTTATGGGAGGGAAACGGCAAAAATAGCAAAAACATTACTCAGTTTTCCCTTAGATATTGATTGCATATATTCCAAAAGAAAAAAGTCCACAAGTCGACAGTTGAGACATCGGAATCAGTCTTTCAGATATTTTGTGTTGCCTTTGCAACCACGAATTGGGATGACTTTTACGGTGAACGGGTCTTCCTCAGATGACAGCAACAGTGGAGCTTGCAATGGTGGTGTCTAGAAACAGCGGAAACATCTGATGGAAATAAGCAAAAAAGCTTGATCAGTATTCTTTGGATGCTGTTGGTGCTGGTGCTGAAGTTTCATCGGTGCTGGAAGTTTCATGACCTGCTTTTTCTTTCCAAAGTAAAGAGGATACGTAAGCAACTAAGCCTTCTTTTCTTTTTCTTCAATTTTCTTTGGGGTCAATTCTGTTTTACAAATCTGTAAAAATACCGATTAGAATATATTTCGCTTTGGTGCAAGAAACCATGGGATGAGATGGTGAGAGTAAAATGAAGCCTGACAATATTTTGCCAGTTTGCTTTTTCTTAGCGAGAGCAGGTCTCGTTTTGTCACTTTCAATTGCATATATATGTGCAGTTTGAGTCCCTCATTGTGGACATGTGAATGGATCAGTTCCAAATCGAATGACAAGACAAGTGCCTAGAATTTTGGCAATGGAAGGTCTGCGTATAGTAGTCACTGTTCTACTGCTGAGAGGTCGTATGCTTGGGATAGGAAGCTGTACAAGGCGGTCAAGGTAGCTCTTTTGCTCTTGAATAGTTATCGCTAGTACATGACACGTCCTCAACAAGATTTACGACGATCTAGCCGTTAGGAAACTGACACGAATTTCCAAGGTGCTAACAAGAGGCTACTAGGAAACAGTTCGACCATTGAAAACTTTTATGATTCTAAAGATGTGTAACAGCTTATGGGTTTCCTGTAATATTTTTCTCTTCTTATAGCAACTTTCTTTCATGGAAAGAAATGACACTCTGCATATTGAGCAATCAATGGATATTTTTCCTGCTCTGGTCCATCTATGCAGCCAAATTCATGTCATTTTGTTTGTATTGATCATAGATGCTGGGGCATATAAAATGGATCATGGGAAGAGGGTGGAGCAACTGAGGAAGCTAGAGCTGAAGAATGGCTGACTGCGTGATGACTGAGAAAACCAAAAAGGAGGTTGAGAAGTAGGATCACAGATGATGGTCGCTTCCCAAGCCATCAAGACAACTTCTGAAATCGTCGAAATAAGAGACATGAAGCTGGACCTGAACATTCTCTCAGTAACGTTTTTCTTTTCCAAATCTATATGGTAGGGAAAGAATGTCCAAAAAAGTGGCTCGGTGATGGAAAAAGTATTGGGTTGGTGTGGTCTTTTCTTAGTTGGGCACATGCTAGATCATGCAGAACCCATCACTTTCCCAAGTATTTATCTGTCGAGAGGGTTCAATACATATAGAATTGTCTGTTTGAGAATTTTTATGAAAATGTCGTGGTAACTACGATATGTCCATCTAACCGCCAAATAATAGTCATATCCAGTCTGAAATAAAGTGAAATGGGTCTGTTACTAGAGTAAAGGCAACTCCCATTTTTGGGCCAGGAGAAAACTCTCCTAGTATTGTACGAGCAATTGCTTTTGAATGCTTTTTAATGCTTCTTTGTCCCTCTTGTCCCTTCTTTTGGCCTTTATTCCCAGGTTTTTCTCAATCACCGAAAGTGTTAGTATAATGTTTTGAACTTCACATCATGGTGTTACTCCTAGCGGGACACATGTTTGCTGCATTGTTTAGAATAGTTTAGGACACGAATTACAACAGCAAAAGTTGTCAAAGCCTTTTCACTAAGTGCAACCAACTGCATGGCCCTTGCTAAACATAGTAGCTGTAAATGATAGATTTAAGATCTTCTTTATTTTTCTTTGAATGTCTTCCTAGGCTCACCCCTGTCCCATGGAATCTCAAACGATATCTGGTCATCATGTCTCATTTCAAAGTCATGTTAACAGGTTTTTCTCACCCTCTGTTAGTCTATTGGGATAACTTTACTCTTTTCTCCTGCTTTCAAATCTTTGCTTGAATGCATGTAACTCTGTTACTTTGCATTCTGATCCATATAATTTATCCGGTCGTCATATAGTAATATGTGAAAAGTTTCCCTTATTCTTGATTGACTTATGCCAAAGGCACAGCACCGTGGATGCACTTCGATTAGTTTCTTGAAAAATAAGATAAATCAGTCAAATTGTTAGTTTTTTGCATGAAGAATAAATAACTATTGGATATAATAAATAAGATGTATGTCATGACCAATGGGGTGAGGAGAACTTTTAACAAAGGTTCAATAATCACGACTACATCATGCTGCAGCTTGTGCTCGTGGTCCAGCAGCAGCACCTCCCATTCTGCAGCCTTGTCAAGGTTCATTGAGATCACATTCAATCGCTTACTGGCTGGCTCCGCCTCAGCCTCTTCCAGTTCAGCAAGAACACGCTGTCTAGAACCACAGAAGAGTTGAGGATTTATTCACATTGTAAGGGGTGGCAATGAGCCATCAACCAGTTCCCTAAGAAAGTAGCATCAGAAGGAATCGAGAGCCTATTGACTGCAATCCATTCTATTGTGGTTCAACAAGAGGAGGAGCAGAAGCAGAAGAAGAGATCAGAATGTGCATTCAAAGAGCTCAAGAAGAAGACGGTTGCACTCAGGTCGTTGGAGAGTAAGTATGGTCCATTTTGGGCAGCCAACACTCATGGTTCTGGAAGAAGTAAGGACCCTGTTGGAGAAAAGCGCGCCAAGGTGGCAGTTGTTAGAGCCAGCGCGGAGGAGGAGAAGTCAAAACATGACAAATCGGTGAGCATAACTAGAGTAATGACGCTAAGGTGCCAGTGCCCTCTATCACTGATGTACATTTATTTGGGATAGAGTTTTGTGTCAACTCGATCGTCCATGAAGAGCCTTTGCTACTTTTCCTACGACCAACTGTGGTGAATTTAGATCAGAATGAAGAGGAATTTAGAAACTTGAGTTAGGTATTGTGAGTTGTTTGTCCTTTACAGGAATGATTTCAGATTTTTAAATATTCAGACTGCAATCGCTGGGTTTAAGACAGCTGAGCATGAAATGGTTTTGCAATCACCATTTCAGATTATTTGAATATACAGTAACATCCTCGCTGTAATTGTGATTCAGCAAACAAAGCTGAGAATCACAATCACTTCAAGGTAAAAAGAAAACATTATCACATTAAATCGCCTTCAACTTGGTAAGGATCATCAGAATGGGAACCAATAAGGGTCGGTCATGAGACACAGCAGCGAGTAAAGACCGAAAGCTATCAAGTGTTAAGATATCGATTGAATTTTTTTAAAAAGACTTTTTGTTAGAATACTAGTCACTAGACATTCTGCAAAACCTGTCACTTGGCTCCTTGAATTGAAACAAGTAACCTATGAACTTTGCAATTTATTAACTTTAGCTTTCTGTAGTTGAAGGCGATTTAATGCTGAAATGTCACCATTTGACTAATGGATGCTTCGGAATCACGAAAACTAGCAGTCTCCTAAAGCCTGGCTACCGTGTAGCTCTCAGATCAGATGATTAATCATCACTGGCATCATGGAATATCACAAGCAGAATGGAGATAGCAGGCCACCGAACGTTTAACCCTTTCGCACAGTCTAAATATACACCTTAATCAACTCGCTGAAAGAGGAAAATGTTCAAAAAACGCAGGTATTGGTAGAGGAAGAGAAGCTGGACAGCTACGACATGCCATACTACGGGCCCTGTGTGGAGGATGTGCAGGCAGAGATAGAGAGAGAAGGGTCCTTCGAGCTCGACCGGCTAGAGATCATTGCAGTTCCATGGGATGGGCCGAATGGAGGGCAAAAGTAAGACAGGATGAAGACAGCTGAGGTTACGGCGAAGGCCATGAGGGCAGTGAACGAGCCCATGATCACAGGCCACTCTCGGGGTCAAATCTTGGACTCCTTGTTCGAGAGGTTCCCAGACATCATGGCTAGGGATGCCAAGGAAGTGGAGCATCCTTGTCTTTTGGTGTCTTTGACTAGAAAGTCCTTAAGTTTTCCTAGATTGCTAAGATAAGCTTGTGTGGAATAGAAAAAAGAAGGGTCACCACCTAACTTGGACATGTGTGTGTTGTCAATGTGTATGCAGTTTGCACTTCAATTGTCATCATATATGTTCTGGGAAAATTCTAAATAAAAGCTAGAAATTAACTTGTTTCAAATAAAGATTCAAAATATCTTCATTCTCTCAAGTAAAAACTTGAAGTGTACCTTATTTCATTTGACGGTCTGAAGTGCCCATATCAATCTTAAATAAAAGCCTGAATTTACCAATTGAGAAAGGAAATTTTTCCCTTTTTCGATTTTTTTAATTTTTCCTTTTTCTTTTTTTTTCTTTTCATAAATAAATATATAAAAAAAGGAAAAACAGAGGCAGTAGGGAGCCTCCTGGTTGTGGCGACTGCTGCCCTATCTTTAGTGGGGCAATGGTGCTCCTGGCAAGGGCCATGACCCTCATCGACCAACGGTGAGTACCACATGCCCTTGCCAAAAGCGGGAGAGGGCAAAGATCCTCTCCCAAATCTAGGCAAGAGTTGCTAGCCCTCAACCAAGTGTCGGTGACCCCAACAGCCAATGCCACCGATGGGTGACGTCCATAGGTGGGAGGGGCCTTCTTGCCTCTATTTTTTCCTTTTTATAAAATTAAACCTAATTAAAATTAAAATTAGATTGTGTTTGGACAAAAATATCCCTAATCGATTAAAATATTTTGCCGACCGGTGAGTCGACGAGGTTAAACCATTATTTGAAATAATCATATCTATTTTAGGCTTTTTTTTGGAATTGATATGATCACTTCAGACTCTTATTAGTTATTTTTTGAAAAAATGAAGATATTTCGAGTTCTCATTTAAAGTTTTTGCTATATTTTGCAAATCTCAATAAAAATCAAAGTACATCAAACACGCTTGGCATTAAATCTAGCCAAGTTCATAATTTCAAACAATAAACGGATGGTCGGTGCATACACCCTATTTGTAAGGAAAAGAAAACATAAAAGAAATTGCTAAGAGAATTACTCACTTTTTTCGCTCGATCACATATTTTTTAAGAAGGAGAGAAGAAGAAGGGTCCACAAAGTCGACAGTTGAGATATCGGTATAACTTATCAGTCCATCAGATACTCCATCTGACAGATTAGGCCTTGCTGCCGTCGCCTCTGCAACCACAAAACGGGTTGACTTTACGGTGAACGGGTCTTCCCTCCGGACAATCAGCTCCAAAGATTTATAGTTATCGTCGAACCTTCAAGACATTGGGAGAGGATCCTGGCAAGGGAAAGGGATTGATTCTCCCTCTTTGAACGCCAACAAGGACCGGCTCAAATTAAGATTGGAACCATACCACATGTTTGTCTTAAATTATTGTGTCCTTTGACCATCTAATCCGAGGTTCACATTGAATGGACATAAACGGCACGTAAACTTAAGACTCGAAATCTGAAATCTACTTTATTAAAATCAGTTCTCATATCTTTATAATTGACGATCAAACTGATTAACCCTGAAACCGGTTAATTTGGGATTCCAAGATTAACCTAGAAATCGCCAACTCAATTGATCAATGGCCGAGTTGGGTTTTCGGCCCGGGAATCAAAACCGGCTCTTGTGGGGACTAGCTTGCAGCGAGCCGGTTCAAGTTTGGCTTGGTCGCTTACACTCTTAATGGCCATTGAATCCGTCAAAATCACTAAATCAAAATGGATCTTTATTATGAGTAAACCAAATCGACCTAATCGAATTAAATGGTCAGAGTGCAATTGGATGCATGTGCTTATGAATATATAGCCATGTAAATATTTTTCTCAATTATCATTTCCCACAAACTAATTTTATTTTCCCCAAAAATATAAAAATAGCAGGTAAATAAATAAAAAGGAAAAAGAGAAGAAGCAGTGATTAGTTCTCAACAAGATTTCCAAAATGGAAGGGTCCTCCACCTAACCCCACATCCGCCACCGGCACCTCCTCCTCTGCTTCTTCTTCCCACACACCAAGCAATGCACGTCAATGTCCCCTCCCTCTCTCACCAAACCCCTCCATCTCTCCCTCTCTCTCTAGCACTGCCCGACCGATCCACAGCCCATGGCCGCCGCCGCGAACGCCTTCAGGCTCTCCATCGCCTCCCCGAAGCCCGCCGCCGCCGCCTCCTCCCCCGACGCGTTCGTCCGGCCGGAGACCCTCTCGTTCTGCTCTTCCGCGGGCGGCGCCCGGTTGAGGCGGAGCGGCGGCGTCGCGTGCTCCGCGAGCGCGGCCGCGGGAGCCGCGAGATTCGGAGTCCGCGCGAGCGCGACGCAGGTCATGGACAAGTCGGCGAGCGAGGCCGGCTCCAAGGCTCCCACCATCGTCGAGGTCGACCTGGGCAACCGGAGCTACCCGATTTACATCGGGTCCGGACTCCTTGACCAGCCCGAGCTCTTGCAGAGGTCATCCTTCTATCCTATTGGAACGCGTACTTTACATCTCGTATTGTTTGAATTCGATGATAAGAGAGTCTTTCGGAGGGAGTTTGATTACGACGTTTCAATTGTTGAGTCTATCGGATGGAACCTGATCTGATTGAATTATATGGTCTAGGACTGAATTGAATTTACCAGTGTCCCTGAACTTCAGGTGGCTGCTTAGCTTTGGAGTTGCTTTCGGATTCCTTTGATTTAAAAATTGTATTTTGTGCTTTGCTTTGTAATAGGCATGTTCATGGAAAGAGGGTTCTTGTGGTGACTAACGACACCGTAGCGCCGATTTACTTGGATAAAGTCGTCGATGCTTTAACCAAGGGGAACCCGAATGTTTCTGTGGATCATGTGATCTTACCGGATGGTGAGAAGTACAAGGACATGGTAAGTCTCTAGAAGCTTTCTGTCACTTATCGCCCGATATAACGGGCTTCTGAGTGACGTGAGAGGTTGTTTTGATCAGGACACTCTGATGAAAGTCTTTGATAAAGCAATCGAGTCGCGTTTGGACCGCCGATGCACATTTGTCGCCCTCGGTGGTGGTGTGATTGGCGACATGTGTGGGTATGCTGCTGCTTCATTCCTGCGTGGTGTTAACTTCATTCAGATTCCCACAACGGTTATGGCTCAGGTCTCTCATCACTGAGAACTTTTGGATTCTTTATCATCAACTTAGCTCTTTATTTCATTTCTCTTGTGCTGCCACCCTGATGGATCTTCATTGTTTTATTTCTGCTCCAGGTGGATTCTTCTGTTGGAGGGAAGACTGGCATAAATCATCGCCTCGGGAAAAATTTGATCGGTGCCTTCTACCAACCACAGTGTGTACTTATAGACACTGACACTCTCAACACCTTGCCAGATAGGGAATTAGCATCAGGCCTTGCTGAGGTTATTAAGTATGGGCTTATAAGGGACGTTGAATTTTTTGAGTGGCAGGAAAAGAATATGCATGCCTTAATAGCCAGGTAATATTAATAATTGCTAGGGTCCTTGGCTGTTCTTGTGCAAAAAGTTGATGAGTTTCTTTGTCACAGGGATCCATCTGCACTCGCATATGCAATAAAGCGTTCCTGTGAAAATAAGGCTGAGGTCGTGTCCTTAGATGAAAAGGAAAGTGGATTGAGGGCAACATTGAACTTGGGACACACGTTTGGCCATGTAAGTTTCATGCCTAAGTAATTTATTAGTGCTTTGTTTTACAGCTTGTCAATACATTTTCTTGACCCTGGCATATGCATTTGCACTTCTGTTTTGAATATGAAATTCGGGATATTTTTCCAAGGTATATTGTAAATTTATTTCTCTAACAAGACATGGAGGGGTAAGCATAATGATGTAACACTGTTATAGAATGACACAAGTTAGTGCTAGGGAACCTCACAAAAGGAACGTGATGCTGGTGCATCTGTTAATTAACCCAGATTGCATTAATGCTGCAATTTCAAATAATGAGTTTTCCTTGCAGCATTTTGTTGTGATGCAATCTGCAGGACAATGCACATTCAATCATCTTCTGATCTTGTACCCATATTGTAATTGGAAAAGCGAATATTTTACCTTTCCAAAAAGCCTTCTACTTTTGCCTTCTTGTATGTATATCAGATCAAAGCCTCATGCTTGTGCAGAACCTAGCTAATCCTCACTAAGGATGAACTATAGAGGGAAGTTTACTGGTTCCATACAGTCATGAACCTAACAAAAGACTAGTTTAGGATGATAGTGTCTCCTCTCATTTATCAACAGGTCTGTATTATTCTTTTATATCCATCGTTTTTGGTTTGCAATATAATGTGTACTTCTGGTATTTCAGGCTATTGAGACCAGCTTTGGCTACGGTCAGTGGCTGCATGGAGAAGCTGTTGCAGCAGGCATTGTATGTTCTCTATATTTTTCCTATTGTTGTTTTTACAACAATATCTTGGCCTGTTTGACCTATAATACTAAATGAAGTCTCTGAACTTCAGGTGATGGCTGTTGATATGTCCTACCGTGTGGGTTGGATTGATAAATCAATTGTGACCCGGGTTGACAACATTCTAAAGCAGGCTAAATTGCCGACTTTCCCTCCTGAAACCATGACTGTGGAGATGTTCAAATCTGTTATGGCGGTAAGAGAGTTCTATCCACATGATCCTATATGAGTCTGAAAATCCGTCTCATCATGCAGGCGTTAACACACGTTTGGAAGTGCAGGTTGACAAGAAGGTAGCAGACGGGCTGCTAAGACTCATCCTTCTAAAAGGGCCTCTGGGCAACTGCGTCTTCACAGGCGACTACGATAGGAAGGCCCTTGATGAAACGCTCCGTGCATTTGCCAAGTCTTAAGAACAGAGATGCAGGGAGCTTCCGTCCCCGAGATATGTGCAATTTTTTCGTCAGCAGATGTATCTGTAGTTTATGTAGTAGTGTGGTAAAAGCCAGTGTTGCGATTGTTCACACACCTTCAATCCGTCGACCTAGATTGTATTGGTGAAATCTTCTCGATTGGGAAGGTTTTTAACTTAAGACACAAAAATAAAGATGTTTATGTCTGTCCCTCTGCTCGTTTTTTTTTTTTTTCTAGAAATAAACTTTTCATTTCAAACAAAATATTACAAGTCGGATGTCGTACTTACACTAGAACGATAAATAAAAGAAGACTTCACTATAACAATATTCATCTCTAGATGAGAGATTGTGGAAAAGAAAAAAGGATGCACTGCCTACGTGATTAAACGCCCGAAAAGGAAAAGGGATGCACTATCTATGTGATTAAACGTCCAATTTGCAAGTGCACGAGGCTTCATTCTTGGGTCTATCTATGGGTACGAGGTTGCGTTTGGTTGGTCTTTTGGGAAAAACCTTTGGGAAAATGCAAATAATTTGAAGTTGAAGGGATTTTTCAAAATGTAAATTGTGTTTGTTAAATTATAATTTGAAAGTCCACTGTGGAGTGCATTTGAGCAAAATAGTATTTAGATAAATTGTATTTACAAATTTTGTGATTAAAAAAAGGGAAAAAAATTTCAGCCAAAAAAAAAAAGTTGATTAGCAAAGGGCAAGCAGCTATCGGCAATAGAAATCTATTGCCGGCGGCCAACATATGAGGTTGTAAGACCTCGAGTGACCCCCAGAGACCATTGGCGAGGGCCACCTCGAGTTGCATGCATGACATCTTAGATTAACTTGTATTATCCGTTTTAGCCCATCCCATATCTGAGTCTCATGGTTTTATCTTTTGGCGTACGGCATATAGTTTCCGAGGAAGTCACTCATTCTAATAGTGCTCTAGCTTGAGCTCACTTAATTTTGAAATTCCAAAGCAAAGCTTGCTGTTAGAATGCAACTTTGTGAGTTAATTCTAGTTTTCATATATATTCCAAAATCGCTTTCCTTATGTTCGATGCATAGTTCAATTCATTCTTGCCCCATTCACCATCTTAAAAGTATGCTAGGAGCCGCTCCTTGTCCTCATCAAATCGAGTTGTTATAGATCTGCCAGCTTCTGCTTAGTTCATCCCCAAACCATACACCTATTGGAGGGGGTCCCACTCTAATACTATATCCCTAGATTAACTTACTCAGGTATGTCCACTTTGGCCCATCCTATACCGAACCTCATCATTTTATCATTTTGCATACATGCAGGCACTTTCTTAGGAGGTTATCCATCCTAATAGTGTTCTAACTTGGGTTTGCTTAACTTTGGAATTCTAAAGCAATACTTGCCATTACATCAAAAGGTGTCTTTGTGAGTTAATTCCAATTTTCATATATATATCCCAAAATCGTTTTCTCCTAGTTTGGTTCATTTATGCACATTTCGCTATCTTAGAAGCCACTCTTTGTCCAAGACCTTTGGCCCCAACAACCACTCCTCGTCCTCGTTGAGCCAGGTTATTATAGCATGACCTTGGCAAGGGTGGCTTGGCCGCGTGACTCTCACAACCTCTCACGGAGGTCGCACAACCCAAATTTGGGTCACCACAATTTGTGAGGGGTCACATGACCTTGGTGAGTGCCACCTCATCGCACGACCTCGAGTGGCCCTTCACAAATCTAGGCGTGATCTGGGACTACCGATGAAGGTTGTTGGGGTAGCTACAACCATGTCGGCCACTCTCCAGCCTGTTGATGACCCTCACAGCCACGCACAATAACACCAACCGACTCAATGGAGAAGACGATGAAGTGATATCACAAGGGCAAAAATGGAATATTAAAAACTGAGTGAGGATAATTTTGGAACAAAATTTTTTATGCTAAACCCTAGAAAAGGCATGCTGAGAATGCCGAAAGCTTAGGGCAGCCTAGAACCTATCTTGTGCTTTCAACCTATGAAGGCCAACCTTTTCCTAATGGAGTTAGGAAAATTTTCCAAAACACTGATTTGGCCAATTGGGCTTTGAACAGCCACAGCCCCTTAGCCAAAGCCCAACTCCAATCTGGATTTTGTAGATACGGTAAGCGAGAATCTACAACAAAAGGTTGAATACTCCAAGAGCAAAGACCCTATTGTTGGATGGCATCCATTAAGATCTTACAATCGCTTTCAAAAATTGTTTTTTGGATGCCAATAGACTGAGAACGACTGCAAGCGAGGAGAGCTGTTGCTTTCACTTCCATCGGCAAGTGCCAACGTCCTCTCTTTGTCCAAGCTTGGGATACTAAACCGCTAGCCGATCATGCAATAATATTCATGACTCCTTTGTTATCTTTACACGCACCGTTTACATTAAATTTCAGCCCTTGATCTCTGATGGTGGTAGGCAGGGCCTATCCCTTCACAAATGAAATCGGCTCCTGAACTGGCAGAAGCAAGGAGTTGGTCCCTCCGTTCTATACCTGTTGCTTGAGCCTATTATTGCTGCTGTTTACTCTCGGAGCCTCCTGATTGAATCCGTCGGGTCGGACTGAAATGTTATAGGCCTGAAGAATCGAAAGGATAAACAATCTAGTTGGCTTACTTTCAAATTCTTTAAAAAAGATATATATAGAAATTGGAAACCAGACCCAATTTGATACATTGTCATCTTTATTTTCGAACGTCATCCCCACACACTATACTATACCACGTAGATTATCTCCCAATTTTCTAGGATTGTGAACTAGATCAGTAGGTTTCTGACCCATCGAACTAGTTCAATCTAATGAAATTAGTCGATTTATTCAAAATTTCACCCAATTAACATTTTTTCCAAAATGTTGACCGACCACTGTTTCCAAAAATAAGTACTCTTCTCCTTTGACTTTTGACATAAATACTCCCACTTTGTGTGGATGAGCAACCTTAAGCATAGAATCGAATTGGGAATTGAACCACCGCGCCCAAAATTAGTTAGTCCAATCCGATTTGGTCCATATGGTTTCCAATTTATGTGATTCTTGTTGCACATCCTTGTTAATTCCAAAATGAGTCGATTTTGAGGCTACCAATCTAGATCCCGCCCTCCTATAGTCTCCAATTCCACAAAAAACACCTAGAGTAATGAATTGTCGTGAGTTGATGGCTCAATTGAAATGTGTTCTATTGATCTTTGAATCAAGAGAAACTAATCGAGAAGCGGATTGGATAGCAAAAATCCATAGCTCAAGGTCTCTTCCTATTAATTGGGTATCTAAGCCCTCATAATCCCTCGTGCTTATTTTATGTTTAGATTTTAGTAACGAAAGTAATCCACCATTTCTAGCAAGTAATGGAGAATTTTCTGACCAAAAATAAAATGGCTCGCGATACGCAGAACGCTTTGGATTTCCCCCCACATTCTTCTTGGAAATGAAATTTTCGAAATAAAAAAAGGGGGGAGGGAGAGAGAAACGAGGAGGAGAGCGACGCCGTGGGATGATGGACGAGACTCGTTCCGATCGCGACCTGTGTCTGTATCTCTCTCTCTCTCTCGCTATTCTTGGGCAAGGAGCTGAGCTGGGAGGGTGGACTCCAACGTCCGATTCCAATCCGTTTTAATCCCCGCCCACGCCCACCCCCACCCCCCGAAATAAAGGACAGGTCCCGGAAAAGCGACAGCTCAAATTCAAAAATCGAAAATCTGCCCCCACGCCCCACTCCCCCTTCCTCCTTCAAATTAAATTAAAATTTAAAAAGAAAAAAGCGAGAGAAAGAGAAAGGACAATAAAGAAAACCAAAATTTGGATTTTTTGGGCCTGGGGGACGGGGGGGAATAAAGAAGAGGGGAGGTTGGTTGGGTTGGGGGAGAGAGATTGGTGTGTTGTGTGTGTTGTGTTCCGCTCCCCACGAACGCTTCAACGGCACTAATTCCCGGCTTCGGAAATGGTACTTCCTTCTCCCTCCTCTTTCTCTCTCTACTTTCTCTCTCTAAGCCCGATCTGCAATCCGCCATCACCATCGCCATTTCCATTTCCATCCGCATTCGCACCATCCGTCGCTTTCCTGCGTAGATTCTCTCCCCTCCCCCAAATCGCTCCCCAATGTTGGAAGTGTTAGGGTTTGAGTTTCGGTCTTTCTAGGTTTCCTTCTTTCTTCTTCTGAGATCTGGTGCCTTTGCGTTCTTCCGGTTCCGTTCTCCCAATGTGCCAGGCGCGCGGTTGAATTGGCGGCGGCGGCGGCGGCGGCTCGGCGGTTAGGCGGGGCGGCGGCATCGTGATCGGGGGGGTCTTCGGCTCGAGGTGAGATCTGAAGGTGCGAAGTTCGGAGGAGGAGGAGGAGGAATGAGCGCGTCGAGGTTCATCAAGTGCGTCACCGTCGGCGACGGTGCCGTCGGTAAAACTTGCCTGTTGATTTCCTACACCAGCAACACTTTCCCCACGGTGAGCGCCTCGACGCCCCCTTCTCCTCGGTCGTGGGAATGATTGGATTGTGTGCGATTTTCTGGGACGATCTGCTTCGACTCGTTGCGAATTTTTTTGTTCGAGGTTGGTGTTAGGTTCGTTACCTTTTCGGGGAGCGAGGACATTGTTAAAGGAAAGTCTGGTTTTTCTATGTTTGTTTTCTCTCTTTCCTCACCTAATTGAGAGCAGATCTTCGAGGCTTAAATGTTGTAGTGTCTGTAGTGCATTGCCTTGAATGACAGTATGGAAGGAATATAGATGTCCTGGTGTTGCGATGGCTCTTATGTTCTTTGTGCTGCTGCTGCTCAATTTGGAAATTTTACAAAATAACATTTGATGCGCTCTGTTCTCCGGTCTGCTGAATGATGGGGAAATGCTATTGTCTGTCATTGTCTCTCTTCTTATGTTATGTCTACCGAAAGGTTGGAGATGTTGTCCCAATTGTGCATGCCATACCTCCACTGGTTCGGTTTGTAGAATACGCTCCTGTCCCCTCTATTATTTGCCTGCCACCATGTTGTCTGCTAGATTGCAACCATAGTGCTTTGTTCGATTGCTGAGAGTTATGGGGACTCGGCTGTTTAAGTGTATTAGTGTTTATGGATCTTGGGGATTTATGCTGTCATTTTCTCATTCTGTCGATTATATGGTTCTGGTTGTTGATCGCTGGTAGATGTGTTCATGTGTTTCACATACATTTCTTATGAGCGTAATACAGAAAATGATTAATTAAATTGTTTGGTTCTTCTGTTAAGTCTGCTTTGGAAATTCTTGTGTGATCGATCGGTTGGATGTCAAGGGTTTTTTTTATTTATTCAATAGTTGGACATTTTCTCATGATTTTACTGCCAAACGATGGGAACAGGACTATGTGCCAACGGTGTTTGACAATTTTAGCGCAAATGTGGTGGTTAATGGAAGTACTGTAAATTTGGGATTGTGGGATACTGCTGGTAATTTCTACTTCTTTCATCTTTAACAATTTTGCCAATGGATTTGGCTTTCTAATTTGTTTTGGTTTTTTTCATTCTGTTGAACAGGACAAGAGGATTATAACAGATTAAGACCTCTAAGTTACCGTGGAGCAGATGTTTTCATACTTGCTTTCTCTCTCATGAGCAAGGCCAGCTACGAAAACGTTTCAAAGAAGGTCGGAGAGCCTAATAGTATATAATGGGCTTTGGTTTTTTTTCTTTTTCCTACGTGATTTTGTATGCTGATATGTTTGTTATAACTTATAATTTCCAGTGGATTCCAGAACTAAAGCATTATGCACCTGGTGTGCCAATAATTCTCGTGGGAACAAAGCTGGGTAATTTCTCTATTTAATCGGCTTTTAGCTTCTTTTCTGCCTTTTCTTGATGACATTTTTGTGTTGCTTTGTGTTAACCCATATGTGTCTGTTATATGTATTCTATTTTGCAAGTTGGAAGAAAATGTGATGGCCAACTATTAATAGTTGAACTACATAGCACTGTTTACAGTTAACATTTTAAGCAGTGTTCAGAATTATCAATAAATTCCGCATGATTGATTCTCCTTTAACAATATTATCTGAAAGTTTTAAATTTATCGCGAGCATCTATGCAAAATATCTCTACAACTGTAGTGATCTTAACATGGAGTCCATTAAACATGCATTGAAGATGAAGACACTGCATTCTTCCAGGAACTAAATGTATTGAAATACTAATGTGAATTGATCCAGATTTGCGAGATGATAAGCAATTCTTTATAGACCATCCTGGTGCAGTGCCTATTACAACCCAGCAGGTACTGATCATTGCTCATTGTTCATTTTAAGCCAAATGAATAATCAATTGTTTCCTATGATTCTTCTATACATATTTGAACCTTATTATACTTCTTCTAGGGAGAGGAATTGAGGAAGCTGATTGGAGCTCCTGCATACATCGAATGCAGTTCGAAAACACAACAGGTATAGATGATATTCTTTAACCGAGATATTTAATAATGACTAATTGTGCTTTTAAAGATGCCAGTCTTCTTAATGGACGAAGTCCTATCTTGAGTGCAGAATGTGAAGGCTGTCTTTGATGCGGCCATAAGGGTTGTGCTTCAACCGCCAAAACAGAAGAAAAAGAAGAGCAAAGCACAAAAAGCCTGCTCAATATTGTGATTGAGACTAGGTGTAAAGAGATGTAACAAGCTTTTCCGACTTGCCTGTATCTCCTTTCGTCCTTTGTTCGTTCTGCTGGTAAGCAGCTGCTTTTGTTGGGTCATTCCTCTTCACAACTAACAAGACCCAGTCCTCAGAGCATCTGGTGCTATGGATACCCTTTATTGGCATCATGATCTCTAATTACAATCATCATCATTGTGTTATCCACTCTTTTCTTAACTCCAGTTCTGATTTTTGCTTTATCTATTATGAGACTCGACTTAGGAAAAACAAAAAAAAGAAAACCTATCTTAACGGGTAGTTATATTTCTCGCTTTGCAACTCCTTGGCAAGGCTTCCATCTGTCTGTGCTCCTCTCATGTTTTTGTATTTTGTTAGTCACTCATGCAGAATTGGATGAGCTTTTCTGATAGATTCTCTCTCTCTCTCTCTCTCTCTCTCTCTCTCACGCGCACACACATAATGGCGGCCCACTAAGGAATAAAAAATCAAGGGGGTCAGTGCATCAAAACAGAAAAAGAGAAATGTGCTTCAAGATGGGAAGTTTTTGGGAAGGCTACTCTTTTCCTAGCATTATTATAATAGAGTGACTCTTTACATACGCTTGAATTGAGTACGTAACGTGACTAGCACTTTGCTCATGCTCGGTACCCCTTTATGTACGCCAAGATGAACTCGATGTGGACTGTGGCTCGATCGTCTTACTCACTTCTCCCTTCACTGAACAACTTGAGCACAAATCATCACCGTCATCAAAATTTCATTTTGATTGCTACAACGGGTAAGAGAGCCATGTCCATTTTCACTTTTCATTCTCCCTTCACTGAACTAAACTTTATATGATTGAGAGTCTGTGAAGTGGGCAAAAGGGCCAGTAGATCTAACTAATTAGTGGTAGCAACATACGATTTTCATGACTTATGCACTAAATGTCGTAGCAACATACGATTTATCTACCGTTGAGTTCTACTTTCGTGATCCAGCAGTTCCAAACCCCTCGAAGAACAGTTTCTCAAGAACCGTTGCACCTATTTTTCCCGCCGTCTGGATGACATTGCCCCTGATGGTTTTCTTTGCTGGTTTCTTGCAAGGCCCTTCTTTTGTCTCGACTTCTCTATCTCGAAGTGCTTCTTTCGCTGTTCTTCCTTGTTCCTTCGTTCCTGCCTATTCCCGTTGTTGCCTGGATCCCGCTCCTTTTATATGGAGCGGCGAGTCAGCAGAGTACCCGCTGCCCATTACAATAGGCTATCTAGTTACATGGACATAGGCAGTCGAAAAGACCAAAATTGCTTTACTATTTGGTGATTAGTTTGAGGACTGTAAGAAGTCCATCGAGTGTACTATTTGGTGAATGTGAACATAATCAATCATATATATATGATAGCATATGCGCACTCGATGTCATATGCCTTTACGTGAGCTCTTAAGAGAGTGAATTGATTGATTTGTAATATGTAAACTGGTAAGAGCTCACTGATTGATTTGTAATATGTAAACTGGAAAATGCAATAGAAGATTCTCTATGTAAATAAATCTCACCATATAACAGCGGACAGGGAGCCGTGGAAAAGTTATATGTACCCCTCACAATTGTAAACCAGATTAGTCCGACCGTGGTATGGTCAAATCAAGGTGATTTAATTGGCGCAATGCCAACGGGCCAACAATGCATCAAATGTCATTTTTGGTCGCGCTTAAACAGTTTCTGTCTGGATTGCCACGGAATCCGATTCAAATAAAAACCGACATCCAACCTTCAAGAATATTTCATTGCGTGGCGTCATTGCCGACGAAACAATCTCATAGACAAGTAATGTGTACAGTTTAACATATATCTTGACACGTGTACGAAGAATATCGGTCGTTGGTTATTGTCAATGTGGTTAGCAAAAAATGATTTTGTCCGGATTCAATTATGAGATAATGACAATGTGGTTATTGTCAATGTGGTTGGCAACCAAATTCAATTATGAGTTTGGACTTTGATTGAATGTGTAATGTGATCGATAAATTTTATTCCAATATACAATGTGATCCCTGAGTTTTTAATATGTTTAATGTAATCCCTGAACTTTTTACGCATGTTCAATTTAGTCTATGAACTATAAAAAAAATATTCAATATTGTTCTTCCAAGACAATATTGAACATTTTCATGAAGTGCACTTGCAGAGACTAAATTGAATATGCTGAACAATTTAAAAATTCAAAAGCTACATTGCATATTGATGCGAAATTCAGGAGACCAAATTACATAACAAGTTAAAGTTTATAAACTATGTGTGTCATTTTTTTGGTAAATATAAGATACATAATTAAAAATAATAATGTCTAAATTCTACAATCCCAAGTTTATCACTAAACAAAACATTAGATGTTCTCTAGGAGGCTGCAAGCAGAACATAGTATTTGAACGCTTCATTATACCAACATTTGCAAGCATATCAACCGATCGATTGCCTTCTCAAAAAATGTGACAAATTTTAAACTCAAAATGAGAGCTCAAAAGTCTTTTAATATCCTTAAGAAGTGCTAGTCCAGTATTGTCCACTATTCTCTCTTGGCTAACAAGATCTATCATAATTTTGGGGTCCTTCTCAAAGAGTTTATGAAAACCTCGTTGTTTTGTGATGGTAAGTTCCAACCATAGTGCCCATAGTTCTGCTTGTAAAGGTGAACATATTTCCAGAAAAGAGGTAAAATCGCCAAGTGAGTCACCCCTTTCATTTCAAAATGAATCTCCAACTCCCGCAAGTCCAGAATTACCTTTAGATGCTCCATCTATATTCGGTTTGATCCATCTTGGAGGTGGAGGGTCCCAAGCATTTATAATGGGAGAAGTACATGTACCACTTTTAGGTAAGGTGATCATGGGCAAAGCTATGATTTTCTTTGTGTATGGTTGGATAACTCATATAGGATTGGGAGGAAAAACAAAGCTTTCCTAAAAAAATGACTTTTTTCACCATTACCAAAAAAGCCATATACTCACACCAAAAATATTACTCCAATCAAAGTGAAATAAATCTCCAATAGTCGGCTCGGTTGTATTTCAACCATTGAGATAAATTCATTGAAAGGAACTCTTCAAGACAATGTTGTGGGATGAGGTCAACCCATATGTTCTAAATAACTAGACAATCATGCAAAACATGCAATGTTGTTTCCATAGAAGATTCACAACGCAGACAGTAAGAATTACCTCTTAGATCGCGAGACGTCCTCAATTCATTGGTTAATAATCACCCATGTGCCGCTAGCCAAAGAAATGTTTTAATACGTCGAGGTCCTCTCCACTTCCATATAAGGGGCCATATCTTATTAGTTTCTTGATTGTTGATCCCTCTAATAACTTCACAAGCTGACTTAATAGAGAGATCCATTGGTATTACCTTCCCACAATAGCTGTCTATCGTCATTGGAGGCTACCGGTATTTGATAGCCCGAATTCTAAGGGTTACATCTTCTGGTAAGATTCCCAAGAAAAGTAGAAAGTTCCAACTCACATTCCGCACATAATCATGAACTTTCTTGTCCAGCTCAACTAGAGGTAGGTGGTGAATAACTATATTGAGTAGTGGCTCCAACCCTAGAGTCCATCTGTCTTTCTAAAAATATACATGTTCTCCATTTCCCAAGCTCCCTATCGCTCCTTCCTACGAAGTTGGCCATACATTAAAAATTGCTTTCCATAATATGGAATCACCAAGTCTGTTATGAACTATATTTTTCTCTTATGAACGATATTTAGCATGCAAAACTTGTGACCATAAAGAGTAGGGCTATGTCTTGAAGCCCCATGATAGTTTCATCAAAAAACCTTAGTAACTTCGAGGGTCTTAGACCAAGCCCACCACATTTTTAAGGCTTACAAATAGTCTTCCAATTCAAGAAGAGGTATATGCAACGCTTGTCTCTAGTATCTCCTCAAATGAAAGCACGGCAACCTTTCTCAATCTGTTGACAAACATGAGTTAAGACTTTATAACATTGCATATGATAGGTAGATATAGACATGATTGCAGATTGAGCTAACATGATGCGGGTTGCCATTGACAATTATCTAACTTCCATCCACTAAGTCTATCTATTGCCTTCTCTAATAACAAATGAAAATGCCTTGAAGATGTTCTTCCATGAATCAAAGGCACACTCAGATATTTGCCTAGATCTAAACATATTACAAAGCCGGACATATCACTTAAGATGCGCTTCAACCCTAGAGAAGTGTTTTTTGAACATAAAAGTTTGGTTTTAGCCTGTTTAACAATTTGACCTGATCTTTGACAAAAGTCATCCAAGCACTCTAGGATGACATTCATTTGTTCTGTTGAGGTTTCTACTGATAATTAAAGGTCATTTGCAAACATTAGATGAGATATCCGTGGTCCTCTCTAACCAAACCTTTTTGAATTCACTGCAGCATCAATAAGATGAGATAATTACTCCATCAACAATACAAAAATACAGGGAGCAAGAGGGTCACCTTGATGTATTCTCATGGATGGCAAGAAGGCCTATGTAATCTCCCCATTCCACAAAACCGGCATAGAAGAGGTGATGCACTTGATAATAAGTTGAATCAATAAGTCCGGAATACCTAACAAGTGGAGAGTTTCCTCAATGAAGGACCATTTCAGTTGATTATACGCTTTCGCCAAATCAATTTTGAAAATCAAGTTCCCTCATTTCCCTTAAGATTTGCTCATTGAGTGAATTGCTTCTTGTACAATAATAACATTATCCTAAATGTGTCTACCGGGAACAATGTTGGTTTGATTGGGCAAGACGAACTATGGTAAAACATCCTTCAATTGGTTCACAATCACTTTGGAGATAATTTTATAGGTGACATTACACAAACTAATAGGTCGAAGTTGTTGATAGTTTCCAATTGTTGCACTTTTGGAACCAACACTTGGAGTGTTTTGTTAATCTCAACCCAATTACACTTTCCTGATCAAGCATCAATAATAAAATTGGTTAATGAGTTGCTCACCAGGTTCTATTGATGCTGAAAGAAAACCGCTTGGAAGCCATCTGGTCAGAGTGCTTTATAAGGACCCATATCAAAAAGAACTTTGCCGACTTCTTCCTTGTCACCGATTCTAGCCAGACCTCAAGCTTGTGATAAATTCAAGACTTAAAAACCATGAGGTCCTTCTCCGTAAAGAGATTTCTATAAAAGTCCATCACAATACTTTTCAACTCCTCTTGATTAGTCACCCATTATCCACTTGAATACTTTAGTGCCTTAATTTTATTTCTTCGACGTCGAATGATTGCAATAGCATGAAAGAATTTAGTGTTTTTATCCCTGAATTGCAACCACTTATATCTTGATTTTTGGTATAGTGGATTTCTTATTGAACTGAGACGTCGAGTAATTCTTTTTGTAACTTTACCTCGAGATTTACTAAGAAGGGATTTGGACGTACCTCCAATGCCTTTTGTATGCCTCCCAACTCTAGCCATCAATGTCTTCTTTCTTATGAAAATATTGCCAAAAACGTGTTGGTTCCACTCCTTAAGGTTATTTTGGAATTGGTTCAGAGTAGCATCTATTGGCAAAGCATTATTCCAATGGGTTTGAGCAAATTCATCAAACGAAGCTTGTGTTGATCAAACTGCTTCCCAACAAAAGGCCCGATTCAGCTGAGGAGTCCTCGCATTGAACAGAGTATTCAAGAGGGGATGATGGTTGGATCTCACTCGTGGTCGTACTCGTACTTTCGCATCAAAAAACAACAATCTCCAAGAAAGATTACATAGTGCTCTATCACGGCACTTGACAACCCCATTATAACCATTCGACTTAGGTCCCTAACATGTGAATTTCATACCTACCTAGCCAAAATCAATGAAGCGACATATGTCAATCCATTCTCTTAATCGAACGCATTTTGCAACATTAATTGGTGTCCCCACTTTCTTTTCATCACTTTCTTTTCATCAGAAACGCAATGTCATTAAAATCACCGATGGCCACCCAAGCATCAGTCACTGTAGTGGCTATTTGTTAAAGTTGACATCTCATTTTTGCCTTAGCAAGTTCATCTAGTTTGGCATAGACAACAGTTAACCACCAGTTTCAATTGCCCCTCTCTCTAAGCTGGACGTGAATAAATTAAGGTCAATTTGTTCCACTTCGATAGTAAAGGAAGTGTCGTGCCATGACAGCCAGATTCCTCCTAAAAAACCTTAAGCCTTAGCATGAATATGCTTAGCAAAACCAAGCTTCTTGATTATTTTGTGTAGCTTGGTCTCCACTTACCCTTGGTTCCACAACAATCAATATCTAAATTTTGTGCATGCGGATAAAGTCCTTGTCCTTAGCAGTTGCTAGAATTCACCTTGGGAAGCTTCTCATCAGGTTTCGACTAAGAAGTCTCATCAAAGGTGTCTGGCACCTCTAACAAACAGGAATTAATAGAAGAGCTCGTGCCCCCCGGGAACTACCATAATCATCGGGTGGCTTAGGTAGTGCAGGAATAACATCCTTCGAAAAAAGGGCCACATTTAGATTTAGGGAGAGTACTGTGTTTGAAACATGGCCAGTGGGAGACCTCACTGTGGCAGAGTATGGAACCAATGAGATGTTTGGTGTGAGATTGGATTTATTCCGATAAGAAGCGCTTTTGATATCCCGTTGAGTATTTGTACCATTTTCCCTCCAATTGGCAGAGTGCGACATTGGGCTTCTTCAGGTGGGCTCGTGTATTAATTAGCTCCTGCCTCCTCCAAGATCGAGGCTTCTCTTCCGTCTTTATCAACCGAGTGACCGCCGCATTCATTGCTCTCGGACCAGTAGAAAAACATTTGTATATGCTTTACCTTGTTTTGCTTCCTTAAAAATATTTTTATCGAACTACTGAAGTTGTCCCCATTTCTAGACAAAAATCCACGAAAGCCGTTTCATGTTTTCTTCTGGACGATGCGCTTTTGAATTTTGATATGCTCAGCGTTACCAAAGAAAACATCATCACCACAGTCAAATTGAATCCTGGTTTTATACAGATGAGTGCGTTGAGAATGAACTGAAGTGTGGGAAGGTATCGTTGGGAATGTATGTTTTCTTCCTCCTTCTAGAGACGCCCACGACGGTCGACCGGGACAACAGTTCGAATGACGCCTTGTTGCCACTTCCGGCGACTCTCGTTGGAATAAAAAATGGGAAACGAAGACGGAGGTGAAGAGAAAGGGAAACGAAGCTAGACGCCAGTGTCTCTGCACTTTCGACGACTCCATCACTTCTTGGCTTTCTTTTCAGTTGAATCCATGGACGTCTCCATTCCCCAACGACGACGACGACTTCAAGAATACATGCGATGGAACAACACCCCCACTTCGTTCTAGGATTCAGACCTTTTAACTCCCGACGCTCTTGGGCAGCATTCAACTTGAATACGAAGGGCCGAGAGTTTACATCAACAGTCCTTTAAAAATGAAAATGATTTCCTGAAAATTAGTTTCTGACTTGTCGGTGTTTGAAGGATTAAAAGCTAGTCGATCTACGGAATTCCTTTTCCTACAAACTAAAAACAACAAGTTTAAATTGGGGGAAAACTTCTCGTTTTGACAATAAGGATAACATTTTCCCTAAACCACCGAACAAAATAAAACTAATTATGTTCATGTCAGAAAATTTCATGAAAAATGAAAATACTTTTTGAGAAATTACTTTTCAAAAAATGTTAATTTTCCTTTGTTTGGTAATATATAACTAAATTTTTTTTGCAATAGTTAGATCTCATTTGAAATATGATTTTAATCTCATGATTTTATCTCATGCAAAAAAAAAGGATTCATTTTTTAAATATTTTTAATTATTTTCTTTTCTTTCTCTTTCCTACTTCCTCCGCCATCAACTGCCAAGCCTTGGTGACAACCTGACAGGGCACTGGCATCATCACCGAGGCCTGGCAACAACCAACCTAGCTAGCCTCAAGCGAGGTCAAGCTCTAGCCTTGCTGGGATCTAGAGAGGACTAACCTTGCTAACCTTGGCTGAGGTCGAGCTTGCTCGAAACCACTGAGTGCAAGCCTTGCCCAAGGTTAGCTTGCGCTGGCTTGCACAAGCTTGCACCTGTAGCTAGTCACCAAGGCCAAGTGATTGGTGGAGGAGGAAGAGGGAAAAGAAAAAAGAAAAAGAAAGAACGGAAAAAACAAATAGAAAATGTAAAAGAAAAAGAAAAAAATCAAAATTTTCACCTTCTTAGATTTAGGAATTCACTTTTTAAATTTTATGCATGAATATTTTCCTTGACTAAGAAGTTTTTTTGGTTGATTGATCATTTTCAGTGAAATAGCAAGGCTTGAGCGGCGACCTCAAGCATCACGGGCCTCAGGAGAGGTTGGAGTTCGCAAGAAATACCAAGGCTTGAGCGTTGAGTTCACTCAAGGCTAGTGAGCTAAAGCTCGCCTCTAGCTGATTGTCAGCCTTCAATACGGTCAACCAAGGAGGAAAATGAAAAAATAAAAAAATATTAAGATATTCGATAAGCAATTCCAAAAAGTGTTTCACTTCTTTAAATTTTATTCACTTTCTCAAATTTATGGATGAATATACTTTTTGATCAACTAATCATTTCCGACAAACCAAACAAGTAAAATATCTAGAAAATCAATTTTTGAAAGATACTTTCCCTAAATGAAAGAAAAGCATGCAGTTGAGACATAAGAGAGAGCAATGCATCAGATGGTTGGCAGCTGGGAATTGGGTAATCACTGGAGAGATGACAGCCAGAAAACGACTCGCTTTTCCTAAGGTGTGGGGGCACGCAACATAAAGTAGGATAGCCACATCATCATCCTATCCCAACGCCGTCCCGAAATGCTGTCCTAAACCTCTCCCTCCCTCGAACCGGGAACCGCCCTCTCACGACACGAGCCTGTATCAATACAGCATGAGATGGAAACCTAAACGAAGCGCGCGTGTGTGCGCGAGCGCGATCTCGGGACGGCCGCACAGGCATCTCCAGTTGGCCTCTTGCTCTAACACGATCCGAGGCCAGGAGGTGATCCCCCAGCCTGCATTTATTCAGTGATTCTTGATGGCAACCGCAAATCGAGCCATCGCAACTGTGACCAATAATAATGTCCCCACCATAATTACATAAAGAAAAATGGTACGGATGGTTTTATAGTTGGGACACAGACTTAAATGGGCGGTCGCTTTTGCTCTTTCGTTCTCTTCTGTCTTTTTTTCTTTCTTTTTTTCCTTCTTTTGTAATTTGATTCGTATGCAGTATGCCATAAAGATTGGAAGAGGGAGGGGAGGCCGGGGCCCTCCCAATTAATACATCGATGATGATAATAATGTCGATTCTCGTAATCGTCCGTGGACTCGTCGCCGGTCGCACTTGCTAGTTACTATTCATTCGTCATTCCCGAACTCTCATCTTGTATGGAGTTTGAGTTTGGTCTAGCAAATGGATAATTTGTCACTTCCGACATCCGTATTCCGTCGACCTTAGATTTTAATAAATAAATAAAAAGCAAACGAATACCACCCTCCCCCCCCAAAAAAAGAGAGGAAAGAATATGTCGAATATTGATAATTTATCCATTACGAAAGAAGTCATTTATTGGTGTTGGGGAAATCTCGTGGTATGTGAGTAAGGCACTTAAATGCAGCTTGAGTAATAATGACATTAGAAAAGTCTTGGTAGTTGAGTTAGGAATAAGTATATTCTCATTACGAAAATATAATCGAGTCTTGAGATTTATCAAATTGATGTAATCAAATTCTGAAATTTGTTAAATTCATCCGATCAAAATCATTTTTCAAAAAGTTTATGAGTCAATAATACTTTTGTCGATAAATTTTAGAACTTCCGCCATACTTATTCGATCGACGAATGGAGCTATCTTTCTTTGGCAAAGGAAAGGTTCTCTCTGCCTTCATCTGTTTCTTTCCTTCCTTGGGAAGAGAAAGGTCAGAGGCCGAGTACCGGGCCGTTAATCACATTGAAAGGGACGCGTTATTTTCTTTTCCTTTGTATTCCCCAAAGGACTCTTCACGTACGTGCATGCCCCGACCGACAAAGCGAACGGGAACAACCGACATTGGATTATTTCGACATTATGCGAAGCACGGATCGACTTAACCTGAAATCTTTAAGATTGTGGACAATTACTATACCAACCACCTCAGCGGCTACTTTTCCCACCCATCACAACTCCCTAGTTCGTGAATGAATCTTTTTCTTCCCTCTCTACGTGGGAATAACCTAAATTTCAAATATTATTAAATGTTATTGTTTAAATGTCTAATCTTTTTTTTATCTAGTATTAAGTATAGAAATTCACTCGAAAAGACAAATGGAACTTGGAAAGATTCGAACTCAATAAAATATGGGATCTACACTCTCCACCCATCACTACTAGTTCCTAAAAGAATCTTTTTCTTGAATACCCCAATTTTAAATATTATTAAATATTATTATTTAAATATCTAGTCTTTTTTGTTAATATTATGCATGATAATTTACTTGGAGAGGTAAATAAAGCCTGAAAAGATTCAAACTCAGACCTCGAATTTTGATACCATATGAAATTTTGTGAGTCAATTGCTCTAAAATTTAAGCTATTAAATATACTTATTTGATTAACGAATGGAGCTATGTTTCCTTGGCAAAGGAAAGGTTCTCTCCGTCTTCATCTGTTTTTTTTTTCCTTCTTGGGAAGAGAAAGGTAAGAGGCCAAGTAACCGGGGCATTAATGACATTGAAATCAAAGGGACGCGTTATTTTCTTTTCCTCTTGTTCTCCTCCTTATATTCCCCAAAGGATGCATGCCCCGACCGGCAAAGCAAAGGGGGACAACCAACATTGAATTATTTCAACACTATCCGAAGCACTAATCAACTTAACAAGAAATCTTTAAGAGTGCAAATAGCTACTATACCAACCACCTCGACAGTGGCCTCGTCTAGAGATAAGAAGTTGGGTCTACCTTTCTCACCCATCATAGTTCCCTAGTTCCTAAATGAATCTTTTTCTTCCCTTTCTATGTGGGAATACCCTGAATTTTAAATACTATTAAATGTCCAATCTTTTTTTTATCTAGTATTAAGTATAGAAATTCACTCGAAAAGGCAAATGGAACTTAAAAAGATCCGAACTCAATAAAACATGGGATCTACACTCTCCACCCATCACAGCTCCCTAGTTCCTAAAAGAATCTTTTTCTTGAATATCCCGAATTTTAAATATTATTATTTAAATATCTAGTCTTTTTTTTTTTAATATTAAGGATGGAAATTTACTTTGAGAGGTAAATGGAGCCTGAAAAGATTCAAACTCGGACCTCCAATTTTGATACTGTATGATATTTTATGAGTCCTACTGCTCTAAAAATTTAAGTTGTTAAATAAATACGTGATTTATTATTTAATTATTTCAACACCAAACAAAACAGTTTTAAGAACTTATTTAAATCTAAAAATGACCTCATTGTTGAATGAGCCTCAGTCTGACTCTCCAAATTTTTACGGCCCCAAAAGGAGAAAATTTACTAGGAGCGAGAGGGAGGTACATTCATGCCTGGCCTCAATTCTCTAACTACTCCGACGAAGCCTCTGCAGAGTCGATAAATAGCTTTCGTCTTCTCCATGTTCTTCATGCTGTTGTCCTCTCCTCCTCCTCCTCCTCCTCCTCCTCTTTCTCCTCCTTCTCCTTTCCATTCTTCTTGAGCGACAGAGGTTGTGCCCTGCGCGAGAAGATGCCGACCTTCAGGAAGAGATCCCTCGCCTTGTCACCTTCTCCTCTCTGTGCGGTTATCATGGTCTCCCTCGCCCTCCTCGCTGCTGCCTCCGCCCGGTCCGGCCACAAAAAGCCAGCCATGCCGGCGTTCATCGTGTTCGGCGACTCGATCGTCGACCCCGGGAACAACAACGGCATCGGGACGATAGTCAAGTGCAACTTCCTACCGTACGGGCGGGACTTCATGGGGGGGAAACCGACCGGGAGGTTCAGCAACGGGAAGATCCCGCCAGACCTGTTCGGTAATGTGCAACACAGTCACCATCTTCTGTTTCAACTGACTTCCAAAGCGGGAAATTTTTTGATTACTTGGGAGTTCATTTCTTTTTTTATCGTTTTCGATGTGACGAATGTTTATAGATGCACGGACTTACTTGTAAACCCTATTTTCATGTTGATCTGTCAAAATCTAATCATGGATTAATTAGAATGACGTGAGCTTCGGCCTCGATAGTGATTAGCGTCAGAATTAGACATACTCTATGTGACTAACTTTGCTATATCATAGAAATATCGATAGGGGATCCTTCGAAAGAACTCGGGAACTTTTCCAAAAATATGCGTTTGTTACTTTTTGGGAAATTATTTTTTAAGAAAATGGTTAGTATTTTCTTTTGTTTGGGGATATATGAACAAAAACGCTTTTTGGTATCCGGATCTCATTTGAAAAATAATTTCAATCTCATGATTTTATCTCATACAATCAAAAATCTTTTTTTCCTCTTTTCTTTCTTTCTTTTATTTTCTTCTTTTATTTTTTTATTTTATTTTTTACTTCATTCTCCCTCCACTAATCACTAGGCCTCGACGACAGAGGAAGAATGAGGAAGAAGGAGAAAGGAAAAGAGCAATTAAATAAAAAATAAAAAATTGAATTTAAAAGAAAAATTATAAGAACAAATTTTCATTAACCAAAGACCTGAGCGCAAAGCCAAGGACCCACACACGGTCATTATGGTCCCGAGCCTAATAGTTGGAAATAGAGCTCGAGCGTTGGGGATAGCCTCAAGTTCCCATGCCAAAATATCGAATAAGGCCACAGGGTTCGAACCTGATTTTGATGGATCTAGGCATGGGCACCAGGAGCATAGGCCCAAACACCAAGGTCTTGGGCCTAGTCGCTGGAGACTTGGTCATTTAGCTCCAAGAACCAAACGTTGAAATTTTCATACCCAAACGTAGAATTTCGAGAAATTTTCGTGCCCAAACGTAGAATTTCGAGTCCACATGCTGATATCTAATCATATTTTGAAAAAGTTTTCCAGTTCTTCAAAAGACAAAAATCATTTTTCCGGATTTAATTTTTGTTAGGAAATCTCTAACATGGCTAGCCGCCTTGACGTGAATAATTATTTAGTATTTTACTCCTTTGAGTTTTTCTTTTCTTTTTTTCTTTTTTTCTTTTTTTTCTCTTCTTTCCTTTTTTTTTTCTCGACAGTGGACCGGCAAGGTTGTTGGCTGACCATCGCCGGGCACCCTCACCTGTTGGCTGGCGAGGGCTGCAACCCCGTCATCTGGTCCAGGATTTCTCAAAGATTAGCAAAAGAGAACAGAAGCAAAAGGAAAGAAAAGGAAGAAAAAGAAAAGAAAAGAAGATGGATGTTTCCGCGTTGTACTACACCCTCTCATTGCCCATCAAGAGCATGTATGCCGATTCTATCACACCGGGCTTTGAAGTTCGTCTAAATTTATAGCCGGTCTCTTTCGGGGATTGGCCTATAGTACAAGCACGATATAATTGTGACTTCACGGGGTTTTGCGGTGTGATTAAAATATAGAAATCATCTAGTGATGTGTTTTTTTCTTTGTTTTTTTTCGAATTTAAAAAAAAAGCACCGTACCAAAGAAATTGTAGGTGTGCTTTTATGGCAGCAAAACTTTGATTAACCCGATTTTATGAAATCTTGGAACGAAATTCTTTAGCCGAAGCATTTGGACTTAAGAAGTACTTGCCTGCTTATCTGGACCCGAGCCTCAAGTTAGAAGACCTCCTGACCGGCGTAAGCTTCGCCTCCGGCGCCACCGGTTATGATCCTCTCACTGCGCAAATCACCGTACGCTCTCGCCCCTCTCCGTCTGCTCTTAAATTCGACCCTCCTATCTTTGTTTTTCGGTAATTAGGAATTTTAAGGTTTGTCTTGGGATTGGATTGTACAGTCGGTCCTGTCGCTCTCGGATCAACTGGACCTGTTCAAGGAGTACGTGAACAAGATAAAGTCGGGCGCCGGAGAAAAGAAGGCGGCGGACATCGTCAAGAACAGCCTCTACATGGTGACGTGCGGAAGCGACGACATCGCAAACACTTACTACTCGACCCCGTTCAGGAGAGGGGAATACGACATCCCGGCCTACACCGATCTCATGCTCACTTCGGCTTTGGATTTCGTTCAGGTAAAAGCCTCGGAAGAGAAACCTTCTTTTATCCAAACGACGAGGATGAAGAAAGGACTGATTTTAGCAATTGAATGATTTGGCAGGAGCTCTATGGATTAGGAGCAAGAAAGATTGGAGTCGTGAGTCTACCGCCAATCGGATGTGTGCCATCTCAGAGAACACTTAATGGAGGATTGGAAAGAGCCTGCTTTGAGCCTGCCAATGAAGCAGCAATCCTCTTCAACTCCAAGCTCACTGCAAAACTGGACTCCCTCAGCCGGAAGCTCCATGACTCTAAAATAGTCTATCTGGACATCTACTCTATATTGCTCTCCGTCATCCAGAAACCTAAGCAGTATGGTAATTCGCCGCCTTATACTCTCTTTTTGCATTCGAATCTCTCTATCATCGTGCCGTCAGTCAGCCTCATGTTCTGGTCGTGTCGATGTTTGTGCAGGATTCGAAGTGGGGAATAGGGGGTGCTGCGGCACAGGGAACATAGAAGTGAGCGTACTGTGTAACGGTCTGGACGATGCCCAGACGTGCCAAGATGACTCAAATTACGTCTTCTGGGACAGTTACCATCCGACGGAGAAGACCTATAAGATCCTGACGGATCACGTGATCAAGAATTATGGCCACAAGCTTCTATGAGACCGCTCAGATTCATCGGTTGTTTACAGGTGGGAATTGGATTAGGAAGTACGCCTCGAAGTTGCCACAAGACAGTAGAAAATCGCTATTGTCTTTCCACCGTCTATTTATTTTGTTCTCTCAACGAAAGTGTGAGTTACGACAATGATACTTAAGTGAATGTCTCCTTACCTTGATGCTATGGCTAAGTTGGGCACTTTGAACCTGTATAGAATGTCCGAGATGCGATCTTGAGATATTCCATCAATTATTCCTCACGTGGTGGTCCTGCAGCTAAATTATCAGTGTTTCGTTGTCCAGCCAAGCTGTGTGGTCATCGTTACGATTCATTTTTCACATTAATTGTTCGAGCAGAGGGACAACGATGCAACTAAGAACCAGATCAAAACCCCAATACCCCCATTCAAAAGAAGAAAAGGTCTTCTATCTCAAGCCAATTCCAACAGAGCACTCGCAGAATAAACAGTAAACGAGTCAAAGCACACTAATATTCGAGATGTCAGAGACAGTCCATCTGTTAAAGACAGGAAGGATTGATTGCCAGTGACCACTTCTTTACATACCTCAATAGCTCATCCAGTCAAATTCATAACAAGAGACACACTCGACAGTTTAATTATTATAGCAACTGTATAAATGGTGACAATGCACAGTTTCATATTAAAAAGTCCTGAGATTGATAGAGACAGATTAGTCATTGCAGAGCTTTTCTAACCACAGCAGATTGGAAATTACTGGATAAGTTCAGGAAATTCTAGACAGGAACACATATAAATTTTATATACAATCGGTGACAAGAATATTTATCCCATTGACAGATCAAATGATTGGATACTATTCCATAAAGGTAACACAATGCATTACAGGGAGCAGAACATGAAAAGCCATGCGTACATATGTATAGTGCAAGTGAATGCAAATCCAACAACAACAGATACTGCTAAATAAAAAACCTAATTCCTGCAGTCTAAGTATATACTTCAAGAGCTGGCCATTCTTGTCAACCACACAAGAAATATACAATATCGAGTTCAAACCACCACATCCAGACAATTATCAGCTTCATATCACTTACCAGTGGAGTTCATATTGCTGTGACACCTAATGCATATCCAACAAAACTACAAAATTGCATCCAGCATCCTATCTAAGAACACCTAGAGGGAGGCAAAACAAACTATATACATATGATGACACCAAGTGACCAAAAGCCACAGGAAAGAATCAACGAAGTTTATTTTGAGCAACAGCCTGACATAATTCCTCCTCATAGAATAAGGCCCGATTTGATGCCAAGGACTTGCATAGAGGCTTTGTTAAAACTGACGGTACCATGCATCTGGAAGGGAATGTTGATTCCTGGAAAAGAACAGCAGCAATCTGCCGCATCTCAGCCAACTTAATACGAGAAGGTGGCCGTGGACCATGCCTTGGTGCTTTTGGAGTATGAGGACTTGGCATGAAAACTCCCTTCCCATCACCCCTGCTGGAAGCAGTCATATTGAGTATGCATAAATAATGTTCATGGTTTATTAAGATAAAAGTTAGGCACAATAGGATGAAAACCGTGAGTTATACCTTTTAAATGGCCAGTGTTCTGTTGGGCGAGGAGTCATAGTTCTTAACATTTCTTGTCGTGAGCGATCTGGTGTTGTGTAGTTGAAGTGAAACTGCCTTGCAATCAAGACCTATATAGTAATGATCAAAACAGGACCATCATGACAAGCTATAATTTCAATTTAATCCACGTAGACAGTAAGAGGGAGACAAAAACATGGAGATTGACAGCGTACAAGACACTTACCGCCTTCCTAACCCTTTGAGAGACGTGGAAAACTGCCCTTAGCTGGTCATGATGTAAGTGACAAAGTATTTTGACCTTAAATTTGGAAAAAAAAGAATTAGATTCTTGAGGGAATAAGCATTTAGCTTAGGAAACAAAAGAGAAACAATAATAGGAAGAATCATCCAATCAAAAACAAGAGGACAAAGCAAAACTGTACTTTATCCTAAAATAAACAGCAGAGACAAAAATATAAACTTTCAGCTCGAACTCTTATTAGCTTTACTGCTGCTGAAGTTAGTACTCATAGAACAACCGAAACAATATTGATCTTGTAAAAGCCTCTAGTCTAATGTCCACACCGAATCACAGGAACTTTTTACAAGCTAGGTTTATGATTTACTGGAGGCTCATTTCCAAAGTTTTAACAAGGAAGGGACAAAGTTTTTTGAAAATGGTTCCACAGATTGCAATATAAACCCCCCAGCCCAAGAAAATCCACAAAAGTAAAGGGGAAAAAGAAGCCATTCATGCAATTTATGTCCTTCTCTATAAAGATTCTTACATGTCCCCGACCTTAGAATGCAAATTTAGCATCTTTATATCACCATCTTCAAAGCATGTACAACGCCAGACCAATAAAAACAGGCAACACAAGCAAAAACAAAAATTCTAAAGCCCAAAAACTAACGCCAAAAACTAAAACCACGGCTCAAATCAGACTAGAAAATATGCTGAAAATGCAGACATAACAACAAATAAAAAAAGCGAATCTCTGGGAGATGAACAGTACCAGTAAATCTATGGGGAGAGCCTCAAGCCTGGATTCAGTTTTCCAATCATTGTCGCAAGGTGTCTTCGGTGTCCACAGTAAGTTATTTTGTTTAACCAAATTTACAGGGGACAGCAGAAGGGGGCTTTTGTCAACTGCTTTATCTTCAAGGATTATGTCATCCTCGGCCTTCTTGGCATCCAAAACAGCAACCCTTTTCTTCCCGATATCAGTACAGGACTTGGCCCCAGAGCCTCTACTGTATCGGAGCTGAGCCAGAGCCCCGGGTTTAAGATACTTCTTGCTTGAGCTCCGCGATCTCCTCTTCTGCCTCGCACCCTTCATTTCCCTCTCTTTTGGCGATACTTTCCCCATTTCCCTCGACCAGTCTTATTTCCTCACTTCAGTTCTTCCGCTTCTCCCTCGAGTGAAATCCAATATCCTCTTCAATTCAGCATCTTTTTCACCATTCTCTGAAGCAAAAAGGCAAAACTTTTAACTTTTACTCACGCATCTGGACTTCACTTCTGACGCCACGCAACTTTAATCGACCAAATCACCACAACAAGCACAACAAATATTCGCACGAGCGAATGCACAAAACACGAGCTCTCTCCCAACCCCTCCCGCAAATCGAGAAGTAGCTATCCTCGATCCGGTTTTCTTGATATTTCCGAAACTACGACAAATCGCGAGTTCGCGACATCGCCCAAATCAAGACGATGTCAAGTTTCGCGAGCCGAATGAACTCGTCCACTAAAGAAACCGACGGCAGCCTTATCTCATCAGGAAATCACAACTAAGCTATCCAAGAGCCGTATGCATCAAATCCGCCGATCGCATAAGGAAAAGCTTACCTCGTATCGGAGAGCTTCGAGATACGAACCCTTGAAACCGACGCCGGAGGAGCTCAATCGAGACGAAATCCGCACAGAGAAAGCCTGGAAGAGTCCAATCGAGAGAGAATCTGCAGAGAGACACAGAGAGAGAGAGAGGGAGGGAAGATATGAAGCAAAACTAGGGTTCGACCTGTATTTGAATTGGGCCAATTTTGCCCGCCAAATTTTTACGAGCAATAGTTGCAGCGATTTTTTATTTTTATTTTTTTGAAAATCTCCCAAAAGATCGACGTGTTTTTCGTGAAATAATAAAGCGGGGCGCTCACGTGGCGCGCTCCCGTTGGTCGAGGTTCGATGCGGTGGGGCCGGGTAGGGTGCTTTCGACGACGACGGTGTGGACTGGCTACATCAGACGGCGGCAATTGCGTGATTTAGATTATGAGCTGGATTTTCTGGTGTATATTCATTGAATATCCGATCGTCACTCTTGATTTGAATTTTTTGATTTATTTGATGCGAAGTATCTCATAATTTTTTGGCAAGACGTAATTACCAAATTATATATGTAATTTACACGAAATTAAAATGTAATTATATATGCTTTATCATAGAGTTTTGCACAAAAATGGAGAAAACTCACATTTTTTAACTAATTTGAAAATGGAAATTGGAAAACGACACGTGGGTGGGGGAGGGGGCCCGAAAATCAAAATAAGCCGAGGCGGGAAAAGATAAAAATAGTCAGGGAATTCTCGTGCGGGTGGTGGGGTAGCGTTGAATGACGGATCTGGCCTCGTCGCGAGCCATTAATAACGCCGGGGAACTGGCTCCCCCTGGAGGAGGGTAAATTGGGAAGAAAATTCTCGGGGGCAGTTTCGGCAATTCGGAGAGCGGGTCGAGCGGGGAGGTAGGCATCCGAGGAGTTCACGTGTCACGTGATGATGGTTCAATGCGTGAAAGGACGGATTAGACCCTCCTTAAATCGGCCATTTTTAATGCGCGTGAATGGCGCGGCGTTTTCACGATGGGATGGCAGGGGATCCGATGTATTCTTTTCTTTTTTTTTCCAATACACTTATATATATGTGCTAATTATATAAATGGAAGAGAATATGTCAAAATCCATTGACACGAAGACCTCTGGTCAAATATGAAATATCCCTACTGTAGTATTTGTTAAATAATGGTCAAATTAATGCAATCCATCTTTTAATTAGGCCACTCAGCTTAAATCCCCATCTTTTGTGTTTAAATATAAATATCGAGACTACTTCACATTGAGTTCGGTTTGGACATGCTTTTTCTCACTCGACATCCCAAAAAGGCATAGAAAGTAGTCTAACGAGACTTTCATGGATCTCACCTATTTTGTGTTATTTGGAGTTGAGTGAAAAATGACAAGAGATCTGTGAATAATGTAAAAATAATATGTGAATCCTCGTTGTTTCCTAATTAGAGAATAAATACTAAGCTATTTATCATCTTAAAGTAGATCATCCCTGGTTGAGATTAGTGAGTTATTGCTCCTCCATCAAGTATAAGAACTCAATTCATAGAATTAATCGGCCTACAGTATAAGAGCACTTTGCATAATTTGATTCGGCTCTAATTTTACTTGAACCGATTCACATTCCAATACCTAACTAATTCAAATAAAGACGTAACCTTGTCCTATAGGATGGCTGCCAGCTTTTCCCACTCTTTTGAGGCCACCTATTAATAAATCATTATTATATTATGTCGGTGTGCAAATGTTTTGAAAATTGAAACTTTGATAAAGTCATTGGCTAATGTTAAGAATTAATGGCAAAAGTGATCCTAAAAACTCATAATTTTCTCATTTGACCAACTAACCAAGAATTACAGATATCATTTTTCGACAGTACTTATATGGTAGTTATATGCTTTTTGATCACGTGAAAAGCATGAAGCTTCACCCAACAAGTCTATTGATGTTCTTTGGCCTCTCTTTTTTTTGCCAACTTTTTAGTCATTTCCATTGATGGTTATATGGTCAAAAGTGCCACTTAGAAAAAAAGGTGAAGCTAAAGCCATCATGAGTCAAGCCTAGTGAAGATTGGATCCTCCCCAAAGAGACCCACTTGCACAGTTTACTCATGGCAGGAAAAAAAGGTAATTTATGCGGTGGATATACCGGTCGCAGCAACAGTGATCACGACACGTGAAGAGATAAGAGAGATCGACCGCAACTGAAATCCTCTTGACATCAATGGTGTACGCTCTAATTTTTTTCCAAAAGAAAAAAGCCAGAGTGGCTATTTCAATAATTTCACGAGTGTTGCCTTTACCAAATATCTTAGGCCACAACATTTTATTCGTCCTTTAACTCCCTCGCCTCCAAATCATCCTAATTCCGTATTTATATTATTAATATCTACTTCTAATTTCTTGCTCTCCTGAGCATGGGAAAGGTTATGTTCACGGTAAACAATCAACAAAGTACGCGTTGCAACTAGCAAGCAACATCCGAAGGCCGACAAAAAACAAAGCCCGTGGGCCGAATTACCCACCCTGGGCTTTATGGCCCATGTGTCCAAAAAACGAGCATCTGACCTACCCTCGTATTGAAAAGATCACTGTACAAAATTAGTGGCCCGAAACTCAGGGGGCCCGTGGAGGCCCGACAGTGATGTGTGTATCCTCGACTTCAAACCTGCGTTTGGTTGCCCGGACAGAAGACCAGATCAAATAAGACTGGATGAAATTGAATGTTTACGTCCATATCGGGTCAAAGGAAATTTAAGTAATTCATCGAGTTCCTGATGTACTAATAATAATAAGGAAAATATTACATAGCTAAATAAAATTCTCAATATCCATGATGATATTCAAATAATAGTCCAGCTGAGCTAGATGATCTATCAAAATAGGTCATAGGCCCATTTGTTAATCTATGCATAATAAGCTAAGTTGATACGTGAGTTTGTTATATTCGGTGAATATGTCATAAATCAATTTAAAATGGAAAAGTCATAGTTAACACGGCTGTTAAATGGATTAACATTCTCTCATTTCGCAAGTTTATCTTGGTTTAGCTATAGATTTTCATAGATTGAGTTAAATATAAAAGTGTTTTAGTAGTATAAGCCGAATCGGATATTAGTTGAACGTAGGTATATGTCACTATATATGTATTGTACATAAATGGATCAAAGCGGGTTAAATAGATTAATTTGAATCAAAACAATTTCGATCCGATCTACCTATTTGACAGGTTTAAGACTATAGTGAAATCATATGTTGTAACCCGTGGTAAGGTAAGCCAAATATGATCTCTAGCTAGTTCGGAAAATGAACTTTTATATGAAGAAAATTACAAAAAAAGTCATAAACCAATTGCAATTGTGCCAATTCAGTCATAAACATTTTGCAATTGTGTTAATTCGGTTCATCTGGTGAAATTTAAGCAATCGTGTTGACGTGACCACTGGCTAGTGCCAACCGTTCGACAAGCAATTTTTTAATAATTTTTTTTTGAATCTTTCGATGATATTTTATTTTCCTTTTCCTCCTTGGCTTCTTCTCTACGTTCGCTAGCCATCGAAAGCCCTCATTGGCGACTAGCATGGGTCACAACCCTCACCCACCCTGGCCCAACTACCTTGCCTAAATCTAGGTGTGGCTTGGGAGTTGCGGGCGAAGGTAGCCTCACCTACGGCTGGTGAGGCCATGATGGGCCTGGGTGGAGGTCGTACCTTGCTAGTCACTGGTAGGCCGCCTTCACTCGTGGCCCAACCATGGTAAGGTTGCCCTCGCCCAGATTTGGGTGAACTTGCCTTGCTCGCGGCCCCCAAGTCTCGCCCAAATTTAGGCGAGGCCATCAATGAGGGTAAGCAAGGGTTGTGACCCTTGCCGGCCATTGCTAGAGAAGAAGCCGAGTGAGAGAAAAAAAAGGAAAAAAAAAAGAAAAAAGAAAAATAAAATTTTATTAAAAAATTGCTCACTGGACAGTTGGCACTAGCTAATGGCCACATCAGCATCGGCTGGCCAAATTTCATTGGGTGGACTAAATTGGCATAATTACAAATTTTTAGGACTTAATTGGCACAATTAGAATAAGTTTATTATTTTTTTGGTGATTCTCCCATTTTATGTGATATTTGCTATAATGGCAAAACTTTTTGCCGATAACTTCAGTGCCGCTTTTTGTTAAAGAAATCATTATTTAAGTGGCATCGGTAATTTGATATATCAAAAATACGATGCAATAATATTTATCATTTTTTTTTCTGGCAAATGCAGTTCGCTAGCACTCCATGTAAATATTAATGACCCTAAATGACGATGCTCAACGTTCTTGTCCCAATTTTAAATCCTAATTTGAGCAAATCAAGTCATTTCCCCTCCTCTTCACAACCCTAATTTGTCGGATGGGTTCTTGTTTTCCTTTGAATTTCTCGGGTTCTTGGGAGGATTTCTTTCAGCGAATCGCTCTTGATCCCGTTCTCAATCTCGCCCGTCCAACGAAGTAGCTGGAACGAAAAACAGAAAGCAGCAAACTTCAGCTTTGCGAGTGAAAAGCAAGAGATGATCGAGAAATGTCTAGAGCCACGTCCAAAGCCATGTGATATCTTTTGTCAGATTTTGTGGCAAGAGGTATATAAGAGTGGACATGATAACCATTATATTTCTATTCTAGACTTATTTTTTGAGCTGAAATTTGTTTGATAATGCAATTCCATTTTTCTATTTTTGAAACAAAATTTTAGTCCAAAAATAGGTTTGGAATAAAAATGAGAAACACACATTTTTTACTTCTCTATTTCTAGAAATGAAATAAGAAATAAAATCTTTTATTATTGCTCGTCCTCACTACTAATCGACCATCCACCCGCCATTTGCCACCGCCATCCGTTGCCATCGCCACTCGAGGGGGATAAATTTTGTGTTGTTATCAAATAAATTTATATTCTCCGTGTACCCCTTTCAATAATTTTTTATTAGTATATTTGTTTAAATTGATTTTTTAATAATTTTTTATTCTTTTTCTTTTTCTTCTTCTTTGGCTAGTTGCCGACCATGGTGGTGGTTGGGTGCCAGCCTATGGCGAGGTCAAGCTTGATTAAGGCGAATGAGCTTAGGCCCTATTATATTTGATGAGCTTAGCAAGCCTCGAGCTGCACCTGAGGTCTCTAGACATCGATGAAGCTCTGGCAACCTTGAGCAAAGCTTAAGTTCACTTGTGACGGTGACCAGCGAAGGAAGAAGAAAAAGAAAAACAATGAAAAGGAAAAAAAAGGAAAAAAATTAAAAACTCAATTTTTATAAAAAAAAATGTGAAAAAAGTGATGTGAAAGAAGATATAGAAAATATTTTCCTCTTTTTGAAAAGTGAAAGATATTTTCCCTTATTTTATAATTTTTTTTCATTGATGGGAAATATCTTCTCCAATCAGCTCATTTTTTATGTCAAAAAATTTAGAAAACATTTTGTTTAAAATTATTTTTCGTAAAATCAACATTGCTTTAAAGAAAAATTATCTAACGTTGTTTACAATACAACAAAAAGACATAGGGTATTTTCCTTTATTTGCTTTCCCATCAAAACTTTTGAAGACATTACGAAAAAAATTTATGTGAATTTAAATGTAAAGTATCTGGTTAATCGTGAAAATTTCAATCAATTCTCGTCATAAATTTTAAAGAAAACAAAAAGAGCGAGAGACATTCCGAAGCCATGTGATCGAAAAAAGAAGAAGGGATAATACCATGAAAAACCTTGAACTTTACACCCCGTGACACATTTACCCTAATTTTTTTTTTGATGACCTAGGGAACCCCACACTCCGCCGACAGCTAGGGGAGTAAACCCTTATGCAACCAGGTAAGTCACCTTATGACGAACCTAGGATTCGAACTCTCGACCTTTTGCGAGAGGAAGAGAGCGCAAATCAGCAACGCCACTCAGGTGGGTGGTTAAACTTTACCATGTGTGACACATTTACCCCAAACTTTGCCCCGTGTGACACATTTACCAAAAAAAAAATTTTATGACACAAAAAATCATAAATTTTCTTGTGTGTGACATTTGCCAAACTTTTATTCTGAATGGCTTTTTCGTCTTTTACTTTTTATTTTTATTTTTTCCTTTTTCTTTCTTTCTTTTTTTTCCTTCTTCGTCGCCGCCGGAGGAGTGCCAGCGTCAGCCCTTGCCTGACCCAGGCGAGGGCGGCCCTCGATCGACGCTAGTGAGGGCGGCCCCCGTGGGATCTGGTGAGGGTGTCCCTTGACCGACGCTGGTGAGGGCGGCCCTTTGCCGGATATGGGGAGGGTGGCCTTTGCCTGTCACCCCTGCCGAGATCCGGCGGGGGCCGCCCTCACTAGCGTCGATAAAGGGCCGCCCTCGCTTGGGCGGGCAAGGGCGGCCCCCGCTGAATCTGGCGAGAGTGGCCCTCGATCGATGTTGGTGAGGGTTGCCCTCGCCTACCAACCCGGCCTTGCTTGCTAGGGCCGGGCGACGGCGAGGGCCGCCCTCGACTGATGCCGACGAGGGCCACTCTCGTCGGATCTGGGAAGGGCGGCCCTTGCTTGAGTCGGACAAGGGGCGACGCCGGCGCTTCTCTGGAGGAAAAAAAAAAGAAAGAAAGAGGGAAAAACAGGAAAAATAAAAGAAAAAATAAAAGTAAAAGACGAAAATGTTATTCGAATAAAAATTTAGGGTAAATGTGTCACACGCAGGTAAGTTTGGGATTTTTGTCACAAAAAAAGTTTAGAGAAATGTGTCACGATGGATAAAGTTTGGGGTTTTTGGTGTCATAAAAAAAAATTTAGGGTAAATATATTACATAAGGTAAAATTTAGGATTTTTCGTGACATTTCCAAAAAAAAAAAGAGGAATAGAAAAAAAGTCGTCCCCGCGGTAAAAAGGGGAAAAGAAAATAAATAAATTTGACACGTGTTGATTCCTGGTTACATCATGGGTCCGTGTCTCCCGCTCGTACAAACGGTGGGGACCACCCCTCGATAGCGCCGAGAACGGATGTCTTGGAGGGACCCACAGGTCCTCCTAACACCCTCCACGACACGTGACTTCATCGCGTTTCGAAAGTACGGATGAATTGACGGAAATACCCCCAGACTGGGTTAGACTGGTCCCGGGATCCTTTTTAACTCAGGTGAAGTAAAAATTCTAGCCAAAATACCATTTGCATTCTTCTTCGACTTGAAAGTTAACGGGAAGTCAGCAATCAGTCATATAAGAAAAGTGATTTTTGCAATTTTTTTATTGCATTTGACTTGTGTAGTCAATAGCTTTAAAAACTGATGCTTATTTATTTTTAAAAATCCATTTATTTTGTGAAAAAAAAATAATCCGAATAAGTATTTTATCAAAAACGATTGAATGCATTTAAGAAAATATTCAAGTAAATATTTAGGAAAAATGACTGTTTATTTTAAGCGATACAATGAATTATATTTAAAAAGTTTGTAAACAATTTGAAAGAAGTGAATTGACCTAAAAATATGTTTTTGAATGTTATTATCAGCGAAACAAACGAAGCCCGAACATGCTTAAAGAATATTTGGTGGACTATATTGGAAGAAAACTCCAAAGCATATCTCTTTATCTTAAAGTCGAGTGAGAAAAATAGACTTATTTACAAATAATCTTTTCACTTAGTAAGAAGTTGAAAAACATTGAAATTATTTGTCTTCCCACTTAAAAAGATGAATATGAATCTATTTAATTTTTTATCCATGAGCAATTAGTATCTAGAAAAACAAGTTTAAATTACATCGCTTCGAAGCGATAATCAGTGATCGCAAGTCATTAGCTCAAATTTTATCATGGGCATCTGGTAAAATAATTTTGGAAATTTCCTTATGTTAACACCCAATAAACAAGAATTTTACTGACAAAAAAAAAAAAAAAAAGCAAGAATATTATTATTCAATTCACATCATTTTGCACTTCCGATAATACAACGGTGGGCAGAAGCGAGGGCATGGGTGTAATTATCTTTCTCGTACGTTGGCAACAGGTAAATTTAGCACAGACCGGAGAGGAGGGTCGCTGCAGCACCGCGTGGGGTCCCCCGTGCCATGGCGAAGCGTACCGTGCGCCGCCACCTGCAGAACGAAGGAGACCGAAACGCAGCGACCAAACAAACTCCACCGACGCAGTAGCGAGCCACCCAGCAATCGCCATCTCGCTCGCCTCTCTCTCGCCTCTCTCTCTCTCTCTCTTTCCCAACATGCGCGCACATTCACGAAGAGCAGAAGCTTTTGCTGCCGCGGCGGCAGCCGAGGAAGAAGAAAGAGAAATGTCTGCCAGACTCTGAAACCAATGCTTCCCCATCCACCTCCTCTCCTTCTCATTCTTCTGCTTCTTCTACCTCCGTGTCGCTTCTGTACGGAGCGTTAATCGGCTGGAGCGGCCGAGATCTGGGGGGCCGGACCCCAGTTCGCCGAGAGTTTTCTTCACGGGAAAGACGAGTTAACTGCTGAGCCGCCGTGTCTCTCGAAGTACCGTCGGGAATCCTAGTCAACAAGCGCGAACTGCGGCGAGGTACGGCGGCCATGGAGATCTTTCGGCGGAGGAGGTATGTTTTGTCTTCTTTTTCTTTTTTGGGTAATTATTGTTTTGTTTGTTCAATATCATTGCCTACTTGATGTCCGAGAGACAAGCTAATCATCGGTCATTGCTTTATTCATGTTCTTTTTACTTTGCCCGCCTTTAAGTTACATCGTTGCAAAGTTGGTCAATGAGCTTGCTCGATGATCTTCCAAGGCTCCACAGTGTCATTTCGCTTTCTGATCTTCCTTTTCTTCTTCGGCAGTAAATTGGAACTCAACCCTTTGGATGAATTCCTCGCTCGATGTGGGGAGTATCGTGGGCAGCATTGTGGTCATACAGTATAACTGGAGTCATACATTGAGAGCTGGTGTAGTAGTAATAGGCTAGGGGCGTGCTTTTTCGAGGGGCGAAGATGGTGTTCGCATGGGATCTCTTTGGGGAGGCCGCCGGCGTGGCCCAACTCACGGGACTTGACGCGACTCGGCTAATTGGAATGATAGTGCAGGCGGCGAACAGGGCGCGGTTGCACAAGAGGAACTGTCGGCAATTCGCTCAGCATTTGAAGCTGATCGGTAACTTGTTGCAGCAACTAAAGATATCGCAGCTGAAGAAGTACCCCGAGACGAGGGAGCCTTTGGAGCAGCTTGAGGATGCTCTCAGAAGGGCCTACGTTCTGGTCAACAGCTGCCAGGAACGGAGTTACTTCTATCTGTTGGCTATGGGGTGGAACATCGTTTATCACTTTAGGCGAGCCCAGAATGAGATTGATCAATACTTGAAAATTATCCCTCTCATCACCCTTGTCGACAATGCTAGAGTTCAGGTATGGATTTCTCTCACCTTTTGTGTTGGCTGTGCAGTGCAAATGCTAAACATTTCACGTTTCTAGACATCACGTTGATATTGAACGCATCAATCAAAACTTTATGAAAATATTGAGACCCTTTCATGAGTATAAGCAGCACCAGCAAAGAATTGTCTTATCTCCAATTTATGTAAATTTTATCAAACTGAAAGGTTGGTTGATTGAATATACGTGGTCATGGATAAGTGCTCTAAGTTGAAAGAATAATATTTTAGCAACATACAGGAGAGAATGGAAGCTATCGAGAAGGATCAACATGAGTACTCACTAGATGAAGATGACCAGAAGGTGCAGGATATAATCCTGCAACGAGAACAGTCAAAGCATGATACCATGGTGCTGAAAAAATCTCTTTCCTGTTCCTACCCCAGTCTTGGATTTGGTGAGGCGCTACAAAAGGAAAATGATAAGCTTCAGCTGGAACTACAGCGTTCTCAAGCTACTTTGGATGTGAGCCAGTGTGAATTCATTCAACATTTGATCGATGTCACGGAAACTGTTACAATGAATATGGTGTCAGAGAGTGATTCCCCCAGAAAAGGATCCAAAGGAGTTATGAACAATGCTTCAGAAGCTAATAACGAGAAGAATCATCCTTCAGATGAAAGCCGTTCTAAGAAAAGTGATTGCTCTACAACTACAAGGTCGTTTCCACTCAAATTCAGCTGATGTTGAATAAATTTGTTAAATATGTTGTCTGGTATAATTATGTTGCAAAAATGTATATCATATTGTTGCTAGAATTGATGAGGTCCCCGCTCAAATGTAGCAATTATTATTCTAGGCACAACTTACTATGAGAAAAACTAGCAACGGAAAGTAGATGTATTCACAGAATTCCTTGTCTTGTTTTTCAGATCACGTCAGCTTATTTTGGCTGCTGATGTATAGGCTCCAAGGATGGGCGCTTTTTTTACTCTTCGAACATCTAGAAGATAAAATAAACTAAATTAAATAAGGGGAAAGTTTAGGATTATGTTTTTAATTTTGATTTCTGAAAAGTCACTTAGTATTTTAGGTGGCTTTTGTTTTTTTTTATTTTCCAATGAAAAATTACTGTGCATTATGCTTTGCAAGACCAAGACAGTGCTTTCATTGATTATAATCCATAGAAGAGTAGGATGCAGAATAACTATAGTACATGCATGTGTAGAAGTCACAGAAACGGCATGCTTCCCCCATCTCTTTCCCTGCAGGTAGATGCATCAGCGCATTAGCTTTTTTCTGTCGGGTGTTATGGTTAAAGTGCAGCCACTTACAATAACATGATTATATCAGTTTATTAGAATTCTCTGCCGAGCATCATCCATCCTCTGTAGTTTGGGCCATGCTCTAAAACCTGATTCTCTATTTTTCTATACAGAAAAGTGCCTGCTATCTTGTCTGGCCATGAAGAATTGTCAGTTAGAGGCTTGCGTCAACATGAAGAATGGCATGCTGACTTGCTGGGCTGTTGTTCAGAACCACTTCTATGTATGTTTTCTTATGCCATGAAACCCTTCTTTGTAGCTTAAAAATGATGCATATCAATTTCAAGAAATAATTCAGTTGATCAATTTACATCTATCTTTGGTGGTGGATTAGTCACATGATTAATCTCATGGAAGGCTATTACTTATGGTGTAGGCAGTCTCACTAGTCCATTGCCATGAAGGAGAAAATCCATAATTCTGTCTTGTTACTGTTACTTTTAAAGTCTGTTATAGCTCAGTTAGTGTTCAATTGAGAGGAATAGTTGAAGTATGATTCTCTAATAAGAAGTTGGTAATTGGGCAAATGATTCTTTTATGCCTAAAAATCAGAAATGCCCATTTAAAAGATGTTCCTTTGGCCAATGAGTGTAATATGAGGAGATTTTTAGCGAGGACTGAGGAGATATTGTGCACAGTAGCATAATATAGGTGAGAAGGCTTTGAAGATGGCCTTTGGTGGATCTTTTAACTCTGAAATCGGAAAGGCAGAAGAGACAAGTATAAAGAGTGCAACATTTAAGTTACAGCAAGTCTTTGTACTTTAGTCGGCTTGGCCTGATCACTGATGAGAACTCAACATATTCGTTTAACTGATCACTGACAAGAGAATCAATAACTAATAGCTCTAGTAATTGTGATTAGCATGATTCAAAAATTGGCATGGTGGAGCAGCTTTATGTGCACAAAAACGCGTGAATTTGGTATATTTGTGTTGTTACTGGTCATCACCTAGAATGTCTTTGTATGGACCCTTGCAAATCTGTCCTAAGGCATGAGAGGAATGTTTCGCTGCAGAGTTACAGTGCATCGATCTTATTGAATAAAGTTCTCCTATTCAAAACGCAATCCTATTGGTATAAATGACCTTCTAAGCCATTGATTTGGTTTGCAGGTGTCAAAACACTCTTCTTCCCTTGTGGCACATTTTCAAGGGTTGCTACTGTGGCATCTAACAGGCACATATGTAAGAAACTTCATGTTCTTTTTTCTGATGATCTTTTCGTTTATTTTTATGTACTAGCCAGTAGTTGCTTGGTTAATCCAGTGGTCCTGACTTTTCAATGTTCTTGTCACTGAATTTCTTGCTGAAAACGTGATTGTGTTGTCACTATGGGACAAATCTGCATTTGAATGCATGCCTTCTTATGATCTATGTTTCAACTGTCACTACTTGAATAATAGTGCTTTGTCTTTGGAAGTGTATCTGGGTTCGATGCTCTAAAATACTTACAAGAAATTTCATTTACATGGTCATCAGCCTCAGCAGAAGCATGTAATGAGTTGATGGCTTACTCTTTGGTGTTGTCATGCTGTTGCTATACTTGCTGTGTCAGGAGGAGGCTTCGCATGATTTTGAACATCAAGGTAATAGGATTGGCCAGCTACACAGAATTTCGTTTAACAATGCATCAAATTCATATGTTTTTTTTGTCCCTGGCACTGTTCCTTCCTAAAAAAAAAAATGGCACTTTGAAGTCTTATCCTGTCTTCAATGAAAACAAAAAAAACAAATCTTATACTGTTCTAATTTGGAATCAAATCATTGGAGCCTGATCTGCCAAGTTAAGCAGATGATTTCAGCTGATCCTCTTTTCGTCTTGTTGAGCTGGAGAAGAGGGAACAATGAGCATTCCAAACAAAAATTATTCTTACGACTTCAATTATGGGGGTTGAAATTGTAAAATTGTCAGGAATTGGCTAGAATGGCTGCCAGAAAATTGCAAATATCAGCAATCTTGTCAGAAACACTAATTATTTGGAAAATTGAGCTTCTTGATCCCAGGTGAACTTCTAAATGATTCTAGTAAATATGAAACTCTGGAGAACATGCTCAAATGCAGAGTTTTTCTTTTATTGCAATTTATATTTAACATTACAAATATACAATCTAGGTTCGTCATGGAACTGACTACCCCTACCACCAACTTGTTTGCGCTGTGCGGGGTCAGTCAGATGGTTTGTCTTACTTTGTTATGCTCTATTTTGTTTTCAATTCCTCAATATAAATATTGGCATTGTGGTTATAATGTCCTTTCACTTCCTCTTGGGTCTTCTCTTGGCACCTTCAACTTGTATCCCTGTCACAGAAAAGTTACCTTCTGAAGAGATCATTCTAAGGTCACTGTTCTTCATGTCCAAACCATCTCAAACGGGTCTCTCTCTCTTTGTCCTCACTTGGTCTGCACCAGCTTTGGCAGAATATGTGCATCTCTAGATTTGTCTTTGTTAGGGTTGATACACATTTAACAAAGCATTCTTCTCTCCGCTACGCTCAATTTGTTTACTGGTCATACTTGACTGCCCAGCATTTCAGACCATGACCATTCACAATCTTTTTATTCTCAGGTAGAATATCTTCTTAAGTGGTACTCTGGGATCCCATGAGTCACTACATGCACTGCCTCACTTTGTCCCTCCTGGGCATGACCCATAATGAGGACCGAACCTTTAATTTATTTGTAACTTTTTGGAAACACCCACGAACTTCATACAAAGAGCAATCTGCTCTATTTTTTTTTTCCTTCTGATAACCTTTCTCCTTTTTAACCGTACTGCAGGGAGGATGGTTTGATGATTTGCTCTCCCACTTGTTGTGCTGTTGTTGTGCCCTTGTCCAAGAATGGCGGGAAGTGGAGATACGTGGGATAAAAGGTAAACCTTTCACATAAAACTTTAGCATGAAAATTGACCTATCTGATTCTGTTATTCCTAGACAGCGCTTCATGATGCTGGATCCCTGGACATGTTATGGTTGACCTGCTGATGCTTTTGAACAGCAGTTTGTTCTTGGACGTGTGATTTACTTGAATAAAAACACCTTGTAGGTCCAGTGAAGACTGAAACCAGTGCTCCACCCTTGCAATTCATGCAATCTTAAAGTGGAAGGAGGAAGCGACTGTACATTTACATTAATCAGAAGTTTGAGTACAATTTAGTCTTGATATACACGTAGAGAGGTAATGTTTGCTTCCTTTGTTTCTTCTGAGTTCTTAGGGTGCCTCATGTAGGGGGAGTCTGCTGTGCCTAAGATAAGCCTGAGTAGAAGAATCTCTTCATCATTCCAGGATCTGGTTATCATGAACCACATGGAGATGATACCTTGTTCGAGGATAGTGGGTTTTGACCGTTGTTGTCTTGGCTGTTTCTCTTTTTTCAATTATGAATAGATTCAGAAACCGGTTCATATATTGATAGTGATGAAATGCTCTTATGTTCTTCGGTCAATTGTCTCTCCTTGTTAATGCCCACATCATCCGCGTGAAAAGACTTTCCTACTTTCTGGTGGTTTATACTGCTATTTTTTCTGCCCCGCATGGTTTTAATTTATGTCCGGACAATTATCTCTTCTCTTGTTTGGCTCAAGGTAATGATTAACATCACTTGTTCGATATTCATATGCTATGATTCACACTTTAGGCTTTCTCGCTTAAAGCTTGGTTCGAGCATCATGCTTGCACATTCTACTGAGCCATTATAGTAGCACAGACCGTCGCAGGAATAACGACTTGCCAATGGTATTTTGGACGCCGTAACAACACAGGAAATGCACTCTTGTGCTCCATATGGCCACCTAAATACTGATGTTTATGTTGTGTATATACGACCAATGTATAATTTGTTTTAACCGGGTTGTTGGGACATTTGAGTTCAGAACAACTGATCTTGCCCTAGAAGTTAGCCTTAATGATAAGATGCCATTGGCAAACCAAACTAAACATGAGCCTGATAAGAAAATGGAAACCCTCAATAGAGTGCATAAATTAATGACATATACATAGATTTCATATTTTCTGTGTTTGTTACACCTTCATATGAGACAAAATTTGTGGGGAAAGTCTCTAAACTTTTAATGCTCCTATATATGTGAAAATACAATAGATGAATAGTCATTTTTCAAAGTGGTCCATAAACTATTAATAAATATTCAATATAATTCTTAAATTATATGAAAATGTTTAGTGTCATTTTTCTGTTTATTTAAGTTAATAGAGTTTGCTAACATGATTTTCAATCCGTTAAGTTTGAATGGTGGGCAACAAAAAAAACAGTTACACCATTTGAGTAAGATATTTATCTTAGGGGATATCATGATTCACATCATTAGACAATGATTGACATCTTAATGTTTAAATCTTTTTTTCCTTTTGTAAAGTACACTCGTAAAAAAATGGACCTATTGACTCGTTATTTTTAAATATACAACTCAATATATAATAATCCATCTTATCAAATAATGTCAATACGTTGTTTGAGCAAATGAAAGGACTATATCGAATATACATTAAAATTTTAGGAAATTATATTAAACGAATTAAAAATTAATGCATGACATTCTAATTAGGCTAAAATGCACATATTATTTGTGTCTTTTTATTACTTTTGAGGATTCACCGCTTTCATGTCATGCTTATGGTCCCACCCACGACTCATTCGTCCTCACTTTCCGCTTTCCTCTCTTCACCATACATATAAAATGGAACAAACCACCATTTGCACGTGTTTTAACTTTCGCATTCATCTCAATCCAATCAATGAGAAATTTTTTTGTCAGATTAAGGTCTATTTATTTTATGAAAATAAATCATCTTAAAAAATATTTTTATAAAAATGACCATATTTATCACTTAAAATAATTAGATAATAAAATATATTTATATTATCAATAATAGTTTAAGTTTAAATATTTTTGTTAGCGATAAAAATATTTCCTGTTCATTCACTTATATGATACCAATAACCATTTTTAAAAAAGATGAATGATTTGAAAAATATCTTTTTAAAAATAATTTTTTGCTGTTTGAAATAATTCATTAATGAAAAATATTTCTATTGTAGACAAATATAAACATTTTCATAATATGAATGATTTTGGGAAAATATTTTTCAAATAATTTATTTTCTGCAAAACAAACACACCTTAAGTATCACACACACACACACGTACGTGTCTTTTTTGCTAATTTATTGAAAACCAAAAGTCAATGCACATAAGTGCTGAAAATGTTCAATGATATATATATATATATATATATATATATATATACACATTATAATATTGTCACTGAATTTGAAATAATGAAAAGATAGAATATTTTTATTATATATCAAAAGTTTGCATATTATATTAAATAAATAAGAAATTTAAAAATAATATTTTACATCGAGTTAAATTTTAAAGACCACATTATATAAATGTAAAGTTGGTGAATTATATAACATATTGACATAAAGTCCCCAAACAATTTCTGCCATTTTCCCTAGTCTGTGAAGTTGGGCGGGGCGGATGACTCGCACGTGTCTCCAAATCAACTCACCCTTTCCATAGATTTTTAGGAAAAATTCCAAAAAGAGTCTCAAGTGCCCTTAGTCTCTTAAATAAGGGCTCCGAAGTTGATATTATTTCAAATAAAAGCGCAAGTTCTTGCTAATTATTTCAATGAGGGGCAGCTGCTTGTTATCGACGACACCCACAAAGGAATGTGGCAAGGGGCAAGGGATGGGTGAGGCCGTATCTCGCCCTAAGGAGGCCGCCTCACGACCATCTCGCAAGGTTGGCCATTGCCGGTTGTGGGCGAGGTCGACCTCACTGGCCCTAGGTGAGGGACGAGCGAGGCCATCCTTGCGGTCATCCATGAGGTTTGCCCTTATTGATCATGGGCGAGGCCGACCTCATGGATGGTCGCGAGGGGCGGCATCCCCTAGGGCAAGGGTCACCTTGCCCGGCCCTGTGTGCTTCACCTAGGTTCTTTGGCGGCGCCACCGGTGATAAAAAAGAAGATGATCAAAAAAAAGGAAAAAAAAAGTAAATGATGAAAATGCCTTTGATCAATGGAAAGTCAAATCGTTATTTGAAATAGATATAAACAAGATTCACTTGAGGCCCTTATTTGAAAAAGTGAATACATTTCGAGCATTTATTTGAAATAAAATCAATTTTGAGCCATTATTTGAGAAATTGAGAATACTTATGCTTTTTTGGAATTTTCCTTAGATTTTATTTCCGAAATAGGAAAATCAAAATAAATAAAAATCCTTTTTTGGTTAAAAGTTTTTCCCCAATCCCCTCCGTCTCTCTATCCGAACAACGGAAATCGGCAGCTAGGGTTTGGCGGATCCCGATCTGACAGCAACCCACCCATCGCCGGCGCACGAATCCGTCACCAGGAAAAGCGGCGAGCAAGCAAAGAAGCGACGATGTCTTTGGCGAAGAAGATCACCCTCCGGAGCTCCGATGGCGAGTCGTTCGAGGTGGACGAGGCGGTGGCCGTCGAGTCGCAGACCATCAAGCACATGATCGAGGACGACTGCGCGGACAGTGGGATCCCCCTCCCCAACGTCAATAGCAGGATCCTGGCGAAGGTCATCGAGTACTGCAAGAAGCACGTCGAGTCCGCCAAGTCCGACGATCGCACCACCGAGGACGACCTCAAGGCCTGGGACGCCGAGTTCGTCAAAGTCGACCAGGCCACCCTCTTTGATCTCATCCTGGTCAGTCGATTCTTTTGCTCCTCGGAACGGCTTGTTTGTAAGTAGTTTCCGATTCGACCTAGAGTCGTGTAGTAGCTGGTTCGCATCGGTTTGGCTTGGAGGGGATAAAGTTGAGGCCTTTCCTTGATAAAATTCTGGGTGAATTGCGCGGTCGCGTCCTGCACTTTCTTAACAACCCGGACAGTAGTCACAGCTACGCACCCGTGATGCGTTGAGTACGCACGGTCCATCCTGTTATGTGATGATAATGCACGTGTTTTGTTCCTTCTTTAGAATTTGATAGAATGTGCCGTTGCAGATTTTGAGAAGCGGTAAGTGTACAGCTTCGCCAAAGCATACCCACTATGATATACTGATCTTGTCTTAACCTTTGGGTTGTCTGGTTGGCATTTAAGCTGTCCATTTTTTTGCCGAAGCATTTGATGGCTGTTGGTCTCCACAGGATGATGCCTGTGTTTGCTGATGCTATGGTTTGATTTTCTAAAGGTGTTCGTGCAAGATTCTTTACTTAGAAGTGCTGTGTGTTGGTAATGCAGTGTTGGTCAGTGCCATGGTCCGATCAGGCAATTTTTGTAATTCCTTTTTCAGTTTTTCTACTGTTTTAATTTGCGATTAGAAGTGCGTCTTCAGGTCTATGTTAGTTTGGTATTGATATCCATTTGTATTATGGATCTCCTCTCTGTTATATCTGAAAGTCGTTTTATGTGTCACTATGTATTTGAAATAAACTAGGTGGTTTAAATGCCAAGTTGCCTCGTTTTTTGTCTCAAGGCGATAAACGAAAAGTTAATAGGAGGTCTCACTAGATTAGGGAGCAATGGTTTGGTGTAATAAATAATTGCTTTATTATTTTTGAGGCAGTTTAAGGTGAAAGTTGATTACTGTAATTGTTATCCATTGTTAACTGTGGCTTTATTGTGTGATATTTTATTAGTGTCTCAAAGACAATACGATGGTGCAACTTGTGTGCTTTCTCCATAAAGATGGTTAAGGGGCTGCACTTTTCTTATATATACAGATGGGCAGGTTCTGGGAAGAGCTTTTTGTTATATTAACGAGGAAGGAACTGACCAAGTTCTCAATCAATTTGCTCTTGTCTATTCAAGATGGCACCTCAAATATTCTCAGGCACAAAGCAATCTCATTCAGTTAGAAGAGTATCTTTGTTTGGTCTCTCCTGGTCTGTTACACAAAAAGCTCGTCAGTCAAGCCACTTTTCCTACTTGCCCAATGGCTGACTAAATATAAATGTTTTAGAGTAGCATCTTTCTTGTGTCTTAGTGGCGAATAAGAGAATTGGTTGCTGTACTTGTCCTTTCTTTTGCCAATTGACAATCATGTGTTTAAGCTTGGAACAGGATGGTCCTTTCTTTACATTGTCCAAAATTCTTTGGCCTTAAGTGGTGATCTTAGAAAAGTAATTAATTAAAGTTTTAAAAGTTCTGGAGTAACTCTTAAAATGTTCCAGAATGTATTTTTCCCTGGGATGTGACGTGGAGTCGGTTCCTAATTCTGGTAGATTTCGTTGTTGATTCTCATGCTGAGTTATTATGGCCTGGGTATTTCATGGTTAAATGTTGTCTAGATTAGCCACTTCATTGGTTTGATCTGAAAGTGTGGCTTTTTGTTAAACCAGGCTGCAAACTATCTAAACATCAAGGGCTTGCTGGATCTGACATGCCTGACCGTGGCAGACATGATCAAGGGGAAAACTCCGGAGGAGATTCGTAAGACTTTCAACATCAAGAATGACTTCACCCCTGAGGAAGAAGAAGAGGTTCGCCGCGAGAATCAGTGGGCTTTTGAATGATGGCGTCTCTCCATTAATCTTAATCTGCGGTTGGGATATGTGCTTGTTAGATGGAATCTGCAGTTGCGCACTATGTTAAACATGCTATCTCCTTTTGAATGTGAATGCGTCAGGAATCAAACATGTCCTTTACTGGAGGATTGCTTTGGTATTTGTTAAGTTTACACCTGCTGTCGACCCACAGATTATGTCTAAGTCACTATGATAAGTCTCATTTATGCGCTCTGCTGCTTTTTGAATTCTAGCACTTCATGTTTGAAGGACCCAAATTGTCACTCCTATTAATCACTGACGCGATGATGCTGACCCTATACGAAGCCTCAATTAAGGAAAATTTCAATAACAAACATACCCAAACCAAATACGACACCAGTGTCATTCAACAATATCAAATTAACAAGTGCATCAAATCGAGTAGTCGGCTGACGACACCACTCCCAACTTATAAGTGACCCAATCTTGCATGAATGCACAAACCAGATTCATATATGACCTTTTGAGGGAAGACAACAGATACAACGCCCGAAGGGCATCGCTTGTCATGCCACAAGAAAATGCAGGTTGATCTAGCATTGAGTAGTTTCCTCCAAGCAAATCTGCTTTCCCTTTTAGATTAAATTATCCAAATGGAAACATTTTGAAACAGATAACATTTACACCATGGAGAGAGATTGCTTTAGTAGCGTCCTTAGATTCTTCACTGACCGAGCATGGGGATGCAATGACCGAGCTTTGTGTTGACTACTCATGGCTGTTGAGATATGCCTACTGAACTTGCACGCTGGGAGCCAAGTGCCGTCCCACCGGTTCGCTGGGACTCACTTCAGCTTCTCCATCTGCCTCCATATGACCAGCCTCTTCATCAGCATCTTCAGCCCGGCGCTCCTCAGCTCCTCCCGACCCCTCTCCCTCGCAGCCAGGGCCCTTTGATGCCATCCGATGAAGATGTGGCGGGGTTGCAGAGGCAGTCAACCTTGGCCAGTCCACGGTTCGACGTTGTCATCAATGCCAACCACATGAAGACATGGCGGGGTTGCGGAAGAAGTCGGCCAGGAGCTGGCCGTTGTCAGCCAGTGTGCAAGAGGAAAAAGAAAATAAAGTAAAGAAAAGAGAAAAGAAAAAGAAAAAAATTACCTTGACATCTTGTTGTGGCCACCTAGCCCTTGTCTAAAACTTAATTGGCTATTTCACTCCTGTATTTGAGATGATGTTCTCATTAGACCATCTTTTAAGGAAACGATTTTACTCTGGACCCTAATCTGAAATTTTCCCCCCAAAATCAATGTTGGAAACCATACCATCGAGGTAAAAGAATATGAGAATAATTTTATTTCATTATATCACTCTTAAATAAATGAGTGAAAAATGAGGGCGAACTAAGGGTAACAATTGGTGTAAATTTTCAATCTGAGTACAGAGAACACTTTTGAGTTTCTGTAATTCGTTGTCCAGCTACAGTGCCTCACGCCTGAACTTCCCTGAGATGAAAAACCTTGATGGGCAAGCCGCTTATGATCTCAGACATGCATCAAGTAGCGCGAAGGCGAGCTCTCATCATCCACATAGTTCCTCTATAAATGCAAAACTCCGTCAGGTCTGAAGATGGCCTCCTGTGGCATGAAAAATGCCGCTTCGATGTACATTGCATTGCATTGTGGCCGCTCAAACTCCAAGGCAGGTTGCTCATAAGGTTGTTTCCTTAATTCGACCCTTGTGCAATCTGCATTTCTTCTTGCCAAATATCACTCACTCTGAGCCGATGGACAATATCTTTCAAGTCTACAAGACCGCACTGCGGTATCCTTCCAATCTTCTTTTTCTTCATGACATCCTTCAACCTGGCAACATCTTCCCACTGACCAGCCACTGCGTATACGTTTAGCAACAGCTGGTAATACGAGAAATTCTGAGGCTCCTTCTCGATAAGCGACTGTGCTATCCTTTCCCCCACCGCCACAGCGCCTTTAAACCGACATGAAGACAGCAAGTTAGCCCATGAAGAGGCTTGTGATGACATGTCGTTGTCGTCTTGAGGCATGCACCTCAGTATCTCCTCCGCTTCCTGAATGAGCCCAGCTCCAGAAAGCAGATTGGGCATGCACCAGTAATGTGCGAAATTGGGTTTGATTCCGAAACTACTGGTCATTTTGCTGAAGTAGTTTCTTCCCTCTTCCAGTAGTCCGGCGCGTGCACAAGCACACAAAAGACCAACGAACGTGACTTCATCTGGAAAAACTTCTCGCCTTTCCACTGTCACCAACCAATTTCTTTTCCGTTTTTTCTTTTTCTTTTTGCCAGAATTGCCTAACCTAAGTCTACCTAATGTGTCTTCAAATAGTTTTATCCCGTCTGTTGGATTCCCATGGATGCAATGCCCTAAGATCATGGCATTCCAACATACTGGATTCTTTACCTCAATTTTGTCGAACAATTTGCACGCCACGTCCACCCGTGCACACCTACTATACATATCTATCAAAGCTGTGTCTATCAGGATATTCGATTCCAAGAAATTCTTGATGAGAAAGCCATGAACTGATTTCCCATCTCAGTCTGGCCGACCTTCCACAGGCCATAACCGTGCCAACCATAGTCCTACTGCTGGCTCTCACTCCCTTGGACATCATATTTCGAAACAATTTTAACCCAGCCCCAGGATTTCCGTCCTTCACATACCCGACAATCAAGATGTTGTATGCAGCCACATTTTTCTCGGGCATTTCAACAAATATGTTGCGTGCGGACACCAAATCACCTATTCTGACATACATATAGAGAGTAGCGTTCCAAGAAACCGAATCCCTCTGCTGCATTTCATCGAACAACGTCTGAGCAACCTCAATAACCCCACAAGAGCCGTACATGTGAATCAGCGAGTTCTGCACTGGCAACACCCCGTCAACTCCATTCTTAACAGCTTGGCCGTGACACTTCTTTCCCGTTCCAGCACAACCAATCTTAGCACAACAGCCGAAGAGCGGCACATAAGTGTAGCTGTTCGGGACAAAGTCCCCGCGCCTGAGCATCTTAAAATACAACCGAACACCATCGCTCGGAACCGAGCTAACCGAGTAAGCTTCAACCACGGTATTGACGCAGAAAGTACTCGGAGAATGAATGCACCCAAAGGTCAAGATCGCGTATTGAACGTGACCCAGCTCCAGATGTATCCTCAGGACTCTGCTGGACAGAGCCGCCATGCGGATAAGGCCCGAAGTGATCAACCGAGAATGAATCTGAAGCAGCTCTCGAGCGCTTCGACAGGTTTCGAGAACCTTGAGGCTCGAATCGAACAAGGAATTGTCCCCGCTCTCAACCGAAGACGATTGACATGAATGCGAGGAAAAGAAACCGAGGCTCGATCTCGAAGTGGAGGGGGCGGCGGTGCTTCTAAGACGGAGGAGTCCTCGCAAAGCGGCTCTTGCAATTCATCTGGAGGCGGGTCCTGATGTGCGGTGAGGAGAGTGCGTGGCCGCCGTTGGCAACAAGGTAAATTTAGCACAGACCTGAGAGGAGGGTCGCTGCAGCACCGCGTGGGGGTCCCCCGTGCCATGGCGAAGCGTCCCGTGCGCCACCACCTGCAGAACGAAGAAGACGACGACGAAGGAGACCGTACCGCAGCGACCAAACAAACTCCACCGACGCAGTAGCGAGCCACCCAGCAATCGCCATCTCGCTCGCCTCTCTCTTCCCCAACATGCGCGCACATTCACGAAGAGCAGAAGCTTTTGCTGCCGCGGTGGCAGCCGAGGAAGAAGAAAGAGAAATGTCTGCCAGACTCTGAAACCAATGCTTCCCCATCCACCTCCTCTCCTTCTCATTCTTCTGCTTCTTCTTCCTCCGTGTCGCTTCTGTACGGAGGGTTAATCGGCTGGAGCGGCCGAGATCTGGGGGGCCGGACCCCAGTTCGCCGAGAGTTTCTTCACGGGAAAGACGGGTTAACTGCTGAGCCGCCGTGTCTCTCGAAGTACCGTCGGGATTCCTAGTCAACAAGCGCGAGCTGCGGCGAGGTACGGCGGCCGTGGAGATCTTTCGGCGGAGGAGGTATGTTTTGTCTTCCTTTTCTTTTTTGGGTAATTTTTGTTTTGTTTGTTCAATATCATTGCCTACTTGATGTCCGAGAGACAAGCTAATCATCGGTCATTGCTTCAATTCATGTTCTTTTTCCTTTGTCCGCCTTTAAGTTACATCGTTGCAAAGTTGGTCAATGAGCTTGCTCGATGATCTTCCAAGGCTCCAGAGTGTCATTTCGCTTTCTGATCTTCCTTTTCTTCTTCGGCATTAAATTGGAACTCAACCCTTTGGATGAGTTCCTCGCTCGATGTGGGGAGTATCATGGGCAGCATTGTGGTCATACAGTATAGCTGGAGTCATACATTGAGAGCTGGTGTAGTAGTAATAGGCTAGGGGCGTGCTTTTTCGAGGGGCGAAGATGGTGTTCTCATGGGATCTCTTTGGGGAGGCCGCCGGTGTGGCCCAACTCACGGGACTCGACGCGACTCGGCTAATTGGAATGATAGTGCAGGCGGCGAACAGGGCGCAGTTGCACAAGAGGAACTGTCGGCAATTCGCTCAGCATTTGAAGCTGATCGGTAACTTGTTGCAGCAACTAAAGATATCGCAGCTGAAGAAGTACCCCGAGACGAGGGAGCCTTTGGAGCAGCTCGAGGATGCTCTCAGAAGGGCCTACGTTCTGGTCAACAGCTGCCAGGAATGGAGTTACTTCTATCTGTTGGCTATGGGGTGGAACATCGTTTATCACTTTAGGCGAGCCCAGAATGAGATTGATCAATACTTGAAAATCATCCCTCTCATCACCCTTGTCGACAATGCTAGAGTTTGGGTATGGATTTCTCTCTGTGCGGTGCAAATGCTAAACATTTCATGTTTCTAGACATCACGTTGATATTGAATGCATCAATCAAAACTTGGTGAAAATATTGAGACCCTTTCATGAGTATAAGCAGCACCAGCAAAGAATTGTCTTATCTCCAATTTATGTAAATTTTATCAAACTGAAAGGTTGGTTGATTGAATATACGTGGTCATGGATAAGTGCTCTAAGTTGAAAGAATAATATTTTAGCAACATATAGGAGAGAATGGAAGCTATCGAGAAGGATCAACATGAGTACTCACTAGATGAAGATGACCGGAAGGTGCAGGATATAATCCTGCGACGAGAACCGTCAAAGCATGATACCATGGTGCTGAAAAAATCTCTTTCCTGTTCCTACCCCAGTCTTGGATTTGGTGAGGCGTTACGAAAGGAAAATGATAAGCTTCAGCTGGAACTACAGCGTTCTCAAGCTACTTTGGATGTGAGCCAGTGTGAATTCATTCAACATTTTATCGATGTCACGGAAACTGTTACAATGAATATGGTGTCAGAGAATGATTCCCCCAGAAAAGGATCCAAAGGAGTCATGAACAGTGCTTCAGAAGCTAATAATGAGAAGAATCATCCTTCAGATGAAAGCCATTCTAAGAAAAGTGATTGCTCTACAACTACAAGGTCCGCTCAAATTCAGCTGATGTTGAATAAATTTGTTAAATATGCTGTCTGGTATAATTATGTTGCAAAAATGTTTATCATATTATTGCTAGAATTGATGAGGGCCCCTGCTCAAATGTAGCAATTATTATTCTAGGCACAACTTACTGTGAATAAAACTAGTGACAGCAAGTAGATGTATTCACGGAATTCCTTGTCTTGTTTTTCAGATCATGTCAGCTTATTTTGGCTGATGATGTATAGGCTCCAAGGATGGGTGCTTTTTTTACTCTTCGAACATCTAGAAGATAAAATAAACTAAATTAAATAAGGGGAAAGTTTAGGATTATGTTTTTCATTTTGATTTCTGAAAAGTCACTTAGTATTTTAGGTGGCTTTTGTTTTTCTGATTTTCCAATGAAAAATTACTATGCATTATGCTTTGCGAGACCAAGACAGTGCTTTCATAGATTATAATCCACAGAAGAGTAGGATGCAGAATAACTATAGTAAATGCATGTGTAGAAGTCACAGTAACGGCATGCTTCCCCCATCTCTTTCCCTTTAGGTAGATGCATCAGCGCATTAGCTTTTTTCTGTCGGGTGTTATGGTTAAAGTGCATAATAATGTGATTATATCAGTTTTATTGGAATTCTCTGCCGAGCATCATCCATCCTCTGTAGTTTGGGCCATGCTCTAAAACGTGATTCTCTATTTTTCTGTACAGAAAAGTGCCTGCTATCTTGTCTGGCCATGAAGAATTGTCAGTTAGAGGCTTGCGTCAACATGAAGAATGGCATGCTGACTTGCTGGGCTGTTGTTCAGAACCACTTCTATGTATGTTTTCTTATGCCATGAAACCCTTCTTTGTAGCTAAAAATGATGCATATCAATTTCAAGAAATAATTCAGTTGATCAATTTACATCTATCTTTGGTGGTGGATTAGTCACATGATTAATCTCATGGAAGGCTATTACTTATGGTGTAGGCAGTCTCACTAGTCCATTGCCATGAAGGAGAAAATCCATAATTCTGTCTTGTTACTGTTACTTTTAAAGTCTGTTATAGCTCAGTTAGTGTTCAATTGAGAGGAATAGTTGAAGTATGATTCTCTAATAAGAAGTTGGTAATTGGGCAAATGATTCTTTTATGCCTAAAAATCAGAAATGCCCATTTAAAAGATGTTCCTTTGGCCAATGAGTGTAATATGAGAAGATTTTTAGCGAGGACTGAGGAGATATTGTGCACAGTAGCATAATATAGGTGAGAAGGCTTTGAAGATGGCCTTTGGTGGATCTTTTAACTCTGAAATCGGAAAGGCAGAAGAGACAAGTATAAAGAGTGCAACATTTAAGTTACAGCGAGTCTTTGTACTTTAGTCGGCTTGGCCTGATCACTGATGAGAACTCAACATATTTGTTTAACTGATCACTGAAGAGAGAATCAATAACTAATAGCTCTAGTAATTGTGATTAGCATGATTCAAAAATTGGCATGGTGGAGCAGCTTTATGTGCACAAAAAACGTGTGAATTTGGTATATTTGTGTTGTTACTGGTCATCACCTAGAATGTCTTTGTATGGACCCTTGCAAATCTGTCCTAAGGCATGAGAGGAAATGTTTCGCTGCAGAGTTACAGTGCATCGATCTTATTGAATAAAGTTCTCCTATTCAAAACGCAATCCTATTGGTATAAATGACCTTCTAAGCCATTGATTTGGTTTGCAGGTGTCAAAACACTCTTCTTCCCTTGTGGCACATTTTCAAGGGTTGCTACTGTGGCATCTAACAGGCACATATGTAAGAAACTTCATGTTCTTTTTTCTGATGATCTTTTCGTTTATTTTTATGTACTAGCCAGTAGTTGCTTGGTTAATCCAGTGGTCCTGACTTTTCAATGTTCTTGTCGCTGAAATTCTTGCTGAAAACTTGATTGTGTTGTCACTATGGGACAAATCTGCATTTGAATGCATGCCTTCTTATGATCTATGTTTCAACTGTCACTACTTGAATAATAGTGCTTTGTCTTTGGAAGTGTATCTGGGTTCGATGCTCTAAAATACTTACAAGAAATTTCATTTACATGGTCATCAGCCTCAGCAGAAGCATGTAATGAGTTGATGGCTTACTCTTTGGTGTTGTCATGCTGTTGCTATACTTGCTGTGTCAGGAGGAGGCTTCGCATGATTTTGAACATCAAGGTAATGGGATTGGCCAGCTACACAGAATTTTGTTTAACAATGTGTCAAATTTATATCTTTTTTTTGTCCCTGGCACTGTTCCTTCCTTGAAAAAAAAATGGCACTTTGAAGTCTTATCCTGTCTTCGATGAAAAAAAAAAAATAACAAATCTTATACTGTTCTAATTTGGAATCTAATCTTTGGAGCCTGATCTGCCAAGTTAAGCAGATGATTTCAGCTGATCCTCTTTTCGTCTTGTTGAGCTGTAGAAGAGGGAACAATGAGCATTCCAAACAAAAATTATTCTTACGACTTCAATTATGGGGGTTGAAATTGTAAAATTGTCAGGAATTGGCTAGAAATGGCTGCCAGAAAATTGCAAATATCAGCAATCTTGTCAGAAACACTAATTATTTGGAAAATTGAGCTTCTTGATCCCAGGTGAACTTCTAAATGATTCTAGTAAATATGAAACTCTGGAGAACATGCTCAAATGCAGAGTTTTTTCTTTTATTGCAATTTATATTTAACATTACAAATATACAATCTAGGTTCGTCATGGAACTGACTACCCCTACCACCAACTTGTTACGCTGTGCGGGGTCAGTCAGATGGTTTGTCTTACTTTGTTATGCTCTATTTTGTTTTCAATTCCTCAATATAAATATTGGCATTTTGGTTATAATGTCCTTTCACTTCCTCTTGGGTCTTCTCTTGGCACCTTTAACTTGCATCCTTGTCACAGAAAAGTTACCTTCTGAAGAGATCATTCTAAGGTCACTGTTCTTCATGTCCAAACCATCTCAAATGGGTCTCTCTCGCTTTGTCCTCACTTGGTCTGCACCAGGTTTGGCAGAATATGTGCATCTCTAGATTTGTCTTTGTTAGGGTTGATATACATTTAACAAAGCATTCTTCTCTCCGCTACGCTCAATTTGTTTACCGGTCATACTTGACTGCCCAGCATTTCAGACCATGACCATTCACAATCTTTTTAGTCGCCACATGCACTGCCTCACTTTGTCCCTCCTGGGCATGACCCATAATGAGGACCGAACCTTCAATTTATTCGTAACTTTTTGGAAACACCCGTGAACTTCATTCTCAGGTAGAATATCTTCTTAAGTGGTACTCTGGGATCCCATGAGTCACTACATGCACTGCCTCACTTTGTCCCTCCTGGGCATGACCCATAATGAGGACCGAACCTTTAATTTATTTGTAACTTTTTGGAAACACCCACGAACTTCATACAAAGAGCAATCTGCTCTATTTTTTTTTTTCCTTCTAATAACCTTTCTCCTTTTTTACCGTACTGCAGGGAGGATGGTTTGATGATTTGCTCTCCCACTCGTTGTGCTGTTGTTGTGCCCTTGTCCAAGAATGGCGGGAAGTGGAGATACGTGGAGTAAAAGGTAAACCTTTCACATAAAACTTTAGCATGAAAATTGACCTATCCGATTCTGTTATTCCTAGACAGCGCTTCATGATGCTGGATCCCTGGACATGTTATGGTTGACCTGCTGATGCTTTTGAACAGCAGTTTGTTTTTCTTGGACGCGTGATTTACTTGAATAAAAACACCTTGTAGGTCCAGTGAAGACCGAAACAAGTGCTCCACCCTTGCAGTTCATGCAATCTTAAAGTGGAAGGAGGAAACGACTGTACATTTACATTAATCAGAAGTTTGAGTACAATTTAGTCATGATATACACGTAAAGAGGTAATGTTTGCTTCCTTTGTTTCTTCTGAGTTCTTAGGGTGCCTCATGTAGCGGGGGTCTGCTGTGCCTAAGATAAGCCTGAATAGAAGAATCTCTTCATCATTCCAGGATCTGGTTATCATGAACCACATGGAGATGCTACCTTGTTCAAGGATAGTGGGTTTTGACCTTTGTTGTCTTGGCTGTTTCTCTTGTTTCAATTATGAATAGATTCAGAAACCGGGTCATATATTGATAGTGATGAAATGCTCTTATGTTACTTCGGTCAATTGTCTCTCCTTGTTAATGCCCACATCATCCGCGTGAAAAGACTTTCCTACTTTCTGGTGGTTTATACTGCTATTTTTTCTGCCCCGCATGGTTTTAATTTATGTCCGGACAATTATCTCTTCTCTTGTTTGGCTCAAGGTAATGATTAACATCACTTGTTCGATATTCATATGCTATGATTCACACTTTAGGCTTTCTCGCTTAAAGCTTGGTTCGAGCATCATGCTTGCACATTCTACTGAGCCATTATAGTAGCACAGACCGTCGCAGGAATAACGACTTGCCAATGGTATTTTGGACGCCGTAACAACACAGGAAATGCACTCTTGTGCTCCATATGGCCACCTAAATACTGATGTTTATGTTGTGTATATACGACCAATGTATAATTTGTTTTAACCGGGTTGTTGGGACATTTGAGTTCAGAACAACTGATCTTGCCCTAGAAGTTAGCCTTAATGATAAGATGCCATTGGCAAACCAAACTAAACATGAGCCTGATAAGAAAATGGAAACCCTCAATAGAGTGCATAAATTAATGACATATACATAGATTTCATATTTTCTGTGTTTGTTACACCTTCATATGAGACAAAATTTGTGGGGAAAGTCTAAACTTTTAATGCTCCTATCTAGATGAATAGTCATTTTTCAAAGTGGTCCATAAACTATTAGTAAATGTTCAATATAATTCCTAAATTATATGAAAATGTTTAGTGTCATTTTTCTGTTTATTTAAGTTAATAGAATTTGCTAACATGATTTTCAATCCGTTAGGTTTGAACGGCGGGCAAAAAAAAAAACAGTTACACTATTTGAGTAAGATATTTATCTTAGGGGATATCATGATTCACATCATTAGACAATGATTGACATCTTAATGTTTAAATCTTTTTTTTCCTTTTGTAAAGTACACTCGTAAAAAATGGACCTATTGACTCGTTATTTTTAAATATACAACTCAATATATAATAATCCATCTTATCAAATAATGTCAATACGTTGTTTGAGCAAATGAAAGGACTATATCGAATATACATTAAAATTTTAGGAAATTATATTAAACGAATTAAAAATTAATGCATGACATTCTAATTAGGCTAAAATGCACATATTATTTGTGTCTTTTTATTACTTTTGAGGATTCACCGCTTTCATGTCATGCTTATGGTCCCACCCACGACTCATTCGTCCTCACTTTCCGCTTTCCTCTCTTCACCATACATATAAAATGGAACAAACCACCATTTGCACGTGTTTTAACTTTCGCATTCATCTCAATCCAATCAATGAGAAATTTTTTGTCAGATTAAGGTCTATTTATTTTATGAAAATAAATCATCTTAAAAAATATTTTTATAAAAATGACCATATTTATCACTTAAAATAATTAGATAATAAAATATATTTATATTATCAATAATAGTTTAAGTTTAAATATTTTTGTTAGCGATAAAAATATTTCCTGTTCATTCACTTATATGATACCAATAACCATTTTTAAAAAAGATGAATGATTTGAAAAATATCTTTTTAAAAATAATTTTTTGCTGTTTGAAATAATTCATTAATGAAAAATATTTCTATTGTAGACAAATATAAACATTTTCATAATATGAATGATTTTGGGAAAATATTTTTCAAATAATTTATTTTCTGCAAAACAAACACACCTTAAGTATCACACACACACACACACGTGTCTTTTTTGCTAATTTATTGAAAACCAAAAGTCAATGCACATAAGTGCTGAAAATGTTCAATGATATATATATATATATATATATATATATATATATATATATATATATATATATATATATATACACACATTATAATATTGTCACTGAATTTGAAATAATGAAAAGATAGAATATTTTTATTATATATCAAAAGTTTGCATATTATATTAAATAAATAAGAAATTTAAAAATAATATTTTACATCGAGTTAAATTTTAAAGACCACATTATATAAATGTAAAGTTGGTGAATTATATAACATATTGACATAAAGTCCCCAAACAATTTCTGCCATTTTCCCTAGTCTGTGAAGTTGGGTGGGGCAGATGACTCGCACGTGTCTCCAGTCAACTCACCCTTTCCATAGATTTTTAGGAAAAATTCCAAAAAAGAGTCTCAAGTGCCCTTAGTCTCTTAAATAAGGGCTCGAAGTTGATATTATTTCAAATAAAAGCCTGAAGTTGCCATAATTATTTCAAATGAGGGCTTGACCTTGTTAGTTATCGACGACACCCACAAAGGAATGTGGCAAGGGGCAAGGGATGGGTGAGGCCGTATCTCGCCCTAAGGAGGCCGCCTCACAGCCATCTGCAAGGTTGGCCATTGCTGGTTGTGGGCGAGGTCGACCTCACTGGCCCTAGGTGAGGGACGAGCGAGGCCATCCTTGCGGTCATCCATGAGGTTTGCCCTTATTGATCATGGGCGAGGCCGACCTCGTGGATGGTCGCGAGGGGCGGCATCCCCTAGGGCAAGGGTCACCTTGCCCGGCCCTGTGTGCTTCACCGGTTGCTGGCTGGCCACCGGTGATAAAAAAGAAGATGATCAAAAAAAGGAAAAAAAATAGTAAATGATGAAAATGCCATTGATCAATGGAAAGTCAAACCCTTATTTGAAATATATATAATTATTCTAAGTTCTTATTTTAAATAAGATTCACTTGATACCCTTATTTGAAAAAGTGAAAACATTTCGAGCATTTATTTGAAATAAAATCAACTTCGAGCCCTTATTTGAGAAATTGAGAATACTTATGCTTTTTTGGAATTTTCCTTAGATTTTATTTCCGAAATAGGAAAATCAAAATAAATAAAAATCCTTTTTTGGTTAAAAGTTTTTCCCCAAGCCCCTCCGTCTCTCTATCCGAACAACGGAAATCGGCAGCTAGGGTTTGGCGGATCCCGATCTGAGAGCAACCCACCCATCGCCGGCGCACGAATCCGTCACCGGGAAAAGCGGCGAGCAAGCAAAGAAGCGACGATGTGTTCGGCGAAGAAGATCACCCTCCGGAGCTCCGATGGCGAGTCGTTCGAGGTGGACGAGGCGGTGGCCTTCGAGTCGCAGACCATCAAGAACCTGATCTGCCCCGACAGGAGGATGCGCCTCCCCAACGTCAATAGCAGGATCCTGGCGAAGGTCATCGAGTACTGCAAGAAGCACGTCGAGTCCGCCAAGTCCGACGATCGCACCACCGAGGACGACCTCAAGGCCTGGGACGCCGAGTTCGTCAAAGTCGACCCGGCCACCCTCTTTGATCTCATCCTGGTCAGTCGATTCTTTTGCTCCTCGGAACGGCTTGTTTGTAAGTAGTTTCCGATTCGACCTAGAGTCGTGTAGTAGCTGGTTCGCATCGGTTTGGCTTGGAGGGGATAAAGTTGAGGCCTTTCCTTGATAAAATTCTGGGTGAATTGCGCGGTCGCGTCCTGCACTTTCTTAACAACCCGGACAGTAGTCACAGCTACGCACCCGTGATGCGTTGAGTACGCACGGTCCATCCTGTTATGTGATGATAATGCACGTGTTTTGTTCCTTCTTTAGAATTTGATAGAATGTGCCGTTGCAGATTTTGAGAAGCGGGAAGTGTACAGCTTCGCCAAAGCATACCCACTATGATATACTGATCTTGTCTTAACCTTTGGGTTGTCTGGTTGGCATTTAAGCTGTCCATTTTTTGCCGAAGCATTTGATGGCTGTTGGTCTCCACAGGATGATGCCTGTGTTTGCTGATGCTATGGTTTGATTTTCTAAAGGTGTTCGTGCAAGATTCTTTACTTAGAAGTGCTGTGTGTTGGTAATGCAGTGTTGGTCAGTGCCATGGTCCGATCAGGCAATTTTTGTAATTCCTTTTTCAGTTTTTCTACTGTTTTAATTTGCGATTAGAAGTGCGTCTTCAGGTCTATTTTAGTTTGGTATTGATATCCATTTGTATTATGGATCTCCTCTCTGTTATATCTGAAAGTCGTTTTATGTGTCACTATGTATTTGAAATAAACTAGGTGGTTTAAATGCCAAGTTGCCTCGTTTTTTGTCTCAAGGCGATAAATGAAAAGTTAATAGGAGGTCTCACTAGATTAGGTAGCAATAGTTTGGTGTAATATATAATTGCTATATTATTTTTGAGGCAGTTTAAGGTGAAAGTTGATTACTGTAATTGTTATCCATCGTTAACTGTGGCTTTATTGTGTGATATTTTATTAGTGTCTCAAAGACAATACGATGGTGCAACTTGTGTGCTTTCTCCATAAAGATGGTTAAGGGGCTGCACTTTTCTTAAATTTACAGATGGGCAGGTTCTGGGAAGAGCTTCTTGTTATATTAATGAGGAAGGAACTGACCAAGTTCTCAATCAATTTGCTCTTGTCTATTCAAGATGGCACCTCAAATATTCTCAGGCACAAAGCAATCTCATTCAGTTAGAAGAGTATCTTTGTTTGGTCTCTCCTGGTCTGTTACACAAAAGCTCGTCAGTCAAGCCACTTTTCCTACTTGCCCAATGGCCGACTAAATATAAATGTTTTAGAGTAGCATCTTTCTTGTGTCTTAGTGGCGAATAAGAGAATTGGTTGCTGTACTTGTCCTTTCTTTTGCCAATTGACAATCATGTGTTTAAGCTTGGAACAGGATGGTCCTTTCTTTACATTGTCCAAAATTCTTTGGCCTTAAGTGGTGATCTTAGAAAAGTAATTAATTAAAGTTTTAAAAGTTCTGGAGTAACTCTTAAAATGTTCCAGAATGTATTTTTCCCTGGGATGTGACGTGGAGTCGGTTCCTAATTCTGGTAGATTTCGTTGTTGATTAGCCACTTCATTGGTTTGATCTGAAAGTGTGGCTTTTTGTTAAACCAGGCTGCAAACTATCTAAACATCAAGGGCTTGCTGGATCTGACATGCCTGACTGTGGCAGACATGATCAAGGGGAAAACTCCGGAGGAGATTCGTAAGACTTTCAACATCAAGAATGACTTCACCCCTGAGGAAGAAGATGAGGTTCGCAATGAGAAGCAGTGGGATTTTGAATGATGGAGTCTCACCAGTAATCTTAATCTGCGGTTGGGATATGTGCTTGTTAGATGGAATCTGCAGTTGCGCACTATGTTAAACATGCTAATCTCCTTTTGAATGTGAATGCGTCAGAAATCAAACATGTCCTTTACTGGAGGATTGCGGTGGTATTTGTTAAGTTTACACCTGCTGTCGACCCACAGATTATGTCTAAGTCACTATGATAAGTCTCATTTATGCGCTCTGCTGCTTTTTGAATTCTAGCACTTCATGTTTGAAGGACCCAAATTGTCACTCCTATTAATCACTGACGCGATGATGCTGACCCTATACGAAGCCTCAATTAAGGAAAATTTCAATAACAAACATACCCAAACCAAATACGACACCAGTGTAATTCAACAATATCAAATTAACAAGTGCATCAAATCGAGTAGTCGGCTGACGACACCACTCCCCACTTATAAGTGACCCAATCTTGCATGAATGCACAAACCAGATTCATATATGACCTTTTGAGGGAAGACAACAGATACAACGCCCGAAGGGCATCGCTTGTCATGCCACAAGAAAATGCAGGTTGATCTAGCATTGAGTAGTTTCCTCCAAGCAAATCTGCTTTCCCTTTTAGATTAAATTATCCAAATGGAAACATTTTGAAACAGATAACATTTACACCATGGAGAGAGATTGCTTTAGTAGCGTCCTTAGATTCTTCACTGACCGAGCATGGGGATGCAATGACCGAGCTTTGTGTTGACTACTCATGGCTGTTGAGATATGCCTACTGAACTTGCACGCTGGGAGCCAAGTGCCGTCCCACCGGTTCGCTGGGACTCACTTCAGCTTCTCCATCTGCCTCCATATGACCAGCCTCTTCATCAGCATCTTCAGCCCGGCGCTCCTCAGCTCCTCCCGACCCCTCTCCCTCGCAGCCAGGGCCCTTTGATGCCATCCGATGAAGATGTGGCGGGGTTGCAGAGGCAGTCAACCTTGGCCAGTCCACGGTTCGACGTTGTCATCAATGCCAACCACATGAAGACATGGCGGGGTTGCGGAAGAAGTCGGCCAGGAGCTGGCCGTTGTCAGCCAGTGTGCAAGAGGAAAAAGAAAATAAAGTAAAGAAAAGAGAAAAGAAAAAGAAAAAAATTACCTTGACATCTTGTTGTGGCCACCTAGCCCTTGTCTAAAACTTAATTGGCTATTTCACTCCTGTATTTGAGATGATGTTCTCATTAGACCATCTTTTTAAGGAAACGATTTTACTCTGGACCCTAATCTGAAATTTTCCCCCCAAAATCAATGTTGGAAACCATACCATCGAGGTAAAAGAATATGAGAATAATTTTATTTCATTATATCACTCTTAAATAAATGAGTGAAAAATGAGGGCGAACTAAGGGTAACAATTGGTGTAAATTTTCAATCTGAGTACAGAGAACACTTTTGAGTTTCTGTAATTCGTTGTCCAGCTACAGTGCCTCACGCCTGAACTTCCCTGAGATGAAAAACCTTGATGGGCAAGCCGCTTATGATCTCAGACATGCATCAAGTAGCGCGAAGGCGAGCTCTCATCATCCACATAGTTCCTCTATAAATGCAAAACTCCGTCAGGTCTGAAGATGGCCTCCTGTGGTATGAAAAATGCCGCTTCGATGTACATTGCATTGCATTGTGGCCGCTCAAACTCCAAGGCAGGTTGCTCATAAGGTTGTTTCCTTAATTCGACCCTTGTGCAATCTGCATTTCTTCTTGCCAAATGTCACTCACTCTGAGCCGATGGACAATATCTTTCAAGTCTACAAGACCGCACTGCGGTATCCTTCCAATCTTCTTTTTCTTCATGACATCCTTCAACCTGGCAACATCTTCCCACTGACCAGCCACTGCGTATACGTTTAGCAACAGCTGGTAATACGAGAAATTCTGAGGCTCCTTCTCAATAAGCGACTGTGCTATCCTTTCCCCCACTGCCACAGCGCCTTTAAACCGACATGAAGACAGCAAGTTAGCCCATGAAGAGGCTTGTGATGACATGTCGTTGTCGTCTTGAGGCATGCACCTCAGTATCTCCTCTGCTTCCTGAATGAGCCCAGCTCCAGAAAGCAGATTGGCCATGCACCAGTAATGTGCGAAATTGGGTTTGATTCTGAAACTACTGGTCATTTTGCTGAAGTAGTTTCTGCCCTCTTCCAGTAGTCCGGCGCGTGCACAAGCACACAAAAGACCAACAAACGTGACTTCATCTGGAAAAACTTCTCGCCTTTCCACTGTCACCAACCAATTTCTTTTCCGTTTTTTCTTTTTCTTTTTGCCAAAATTGCCTGACCTAAGTCTACCTAATGTGTCTTCAAATAGTTTTATCCCGTCTGTTGGATTCCCATGGATGCAATGCCCTAAGATCATGGCATTCCAACATACTGGATTCTTTACCTCAATTTTGTCGAACAATTTGCACGCCACATCCACCTGTGCACACCTACTATACATATCTATCAAAGCTGTGTCTATCAGGATATTCGATTCCAAGAAATTCTTGATGAGAAAGCCATGAACTGATTTCCCATCTTTCAGTCTGGCTGACCTTCCACAGGCCATAACCGTGCCAACCATAGTCCTACTGCTGGCTCTCACTCCCTTGGACATCATATTTCGAAACAATTTTAACCCAGCCCCAGGATTTCCGCCCTTCACATACCCGACAATCAAGATGTTGTATGCAGCCACATTTTTCTCAGGCATTTCAACAAATATGTTGTGTGCGGACACCAAATCACCTATTCTGACATACATATAGAGAGTAGCGTTCCAAGAAACCGAATCCCTCTGCTGCATTTCATCGAACAACGTCTGAGCAACCTCAATAACCCCACAAGAGCCGTACATGTGAATCAGCGAGTTCTGCACTGGCAACACCCCGTCAACTCCATTCTTAACAGCTTGGCCGTGACACTTCTTTCCCGTTCCAGCACAACCAATCTTAGCACAACAGCCGAAGAGCGGCACATAAGTGTAGCTGTTCGGGACAAAGTCCCCGCGCCTGAGCATCTTAAAATACAACCGAACACCATCGCTCGGAACCGAGCTAACCGAGTAAGCTTCAACCACGGTATTGACGCAGAAAGTACTCGGAGAATGAATGTACCCAAAGGTCAAGATCGCGTATTGAACGTGACCCAGCTCCAGATGTATCCTCAGGACTCTGCTGGACAGAGCCGCCTTGCGGATAAGGCCCGAAGTGATCAACCGAGCGTGAATCTGAAGCAGCTCTCGAGCGCTTCGACAGGTTTCGAGAACCTTGAGGCTCGAATCGAACAGGGAATTGTCCCCGCTCTCAACCGAAGACGATTGACATGAATGCGTGGAAAAGAAACCGAGGCTCGAGCTCGAAGTGGAGGGGGCGGCGGTGCTTCTAAGACGGAGGAGTCCTCGCAAAGCGGCTCTTGCCATTCATCTGGAGGCGGGTCCTGATGTGCGGTGAGAAGAGTGCGTGGCCGCCGTCGCCATCAACGACTGGAGTTCGTATCGCAGAGGGAAAGGGAACCGAGCTGCGCTCGAACTCTGCTGGGGTTGACGACGACGCAAATGCGACGGCGACGTGCGTTCTGGAGAGGAAAAGAGAGAGAGAGAGACAGACAGAGGGCGTGTAGACGGCGTCGCCGGCTGGTGGACTAAATTGGCCGGGCCATTTGGTCCAGGCCCGTTAACATACTAGGCCCAACCAAATGAGGCCTTGTGTCTGATCCTCCGAATATGAATTGGTAAATAACTGAAATCCCAGAATTGGCCCGGCACCTGCCCTTGACGACCGAGGTACGGCGATGGCTGAAGATCCCAACAAACGAAGGCGCTAAAAAAGAAGGGATATGAGTGCGAATAGCTGATCACACACGACCATCTTCAAAATCCTTCGACAATAAGTACTATCAAACCATAAAGCAATTGGAAAGGGTAGCCATGGGACCATGGTTTTCAAGGGCACTTATAATCATCTACTTTTGTACATAATTTAGTTCAAACATTTTGGCCTCTTCAAATATATCTACTTTTTCTCTAATGATGAATTTAGAAAAAAATTGGGATATCTTAGGAGCAAAATACGGCATGTTAAGTTGAGAAGTTACTTATTATAATCTCTCATCTTTTTTGTTGAAACTGATAAGGTATTTTTTTGTTACTGACCATTTCCAATGTACTGTTTGATTGGTTCTAAGTCATGTGTCACCCGGACGGATTATCTATGCGGCCTTGGGAAACTCAATCGCTCACACAAAGTTTTAACAAATTTTATTTTATTTTTCTCTCTCTTTTTACTAAAAAATGGCCAAAAGGGGGAGGAAAATAAGAAAACGCGAGAACCGCAAAACGGGCGGTCGTTTTGCGAGAGGCACTGCAGCAACGTCGTCTCGTGCGGTGGTTTGTCGTCTTCCGCCGTCGATTAGCCCCGCCGAAACCCAAAAAAAAAAAAAAACCTAATCAGGAAATCGTTCTGGATTTTTGGGGGAATTGCGAGCGAAAGATGGTGAGGCCGAGCTTCGCTCTCCTCAGGAGCGCTGCGTCGACTGGATTCGCCAAGTCCCTCTCCGAAATCCTCGTTTGTCCTCTCTCCAAACAACCCCTCAGGTCCGCCCGCCCCTCTCTCTCTCTCTCTCCTCTGCTTTCATGGCCGGACTTCGTTTGACGGGATTGATGTTCGTAGGTTCTGTGAAGAGACGAATTCGTTGGTCAGCGACGCCATCGGCGTTTCCTTCCCCGTGAGCTCTCTCCGTTTCTCGGCTCATCCCCCTTTGTTTGTTTTACTCGCGCTTCTGTCTGAGCTCGTTTGTTCCTAGGAATCGGTTGGGTTTCGGGAGGTGGTTAGATTGCCGTAAATTCTAGCAAAGCGAGAACTGAGAAATCTTGGGTCTTTGCCTGGGTCGATTCCCAAGAGTCGACTCGTAAATTTCCTGGGCGGTCGAAATGGTTTTCTTGTTCGTGGTGAACTTAGCGTTGAAATTCAGAATTCCGAAGGATGCATCTTGGCTTGGTGATGCTGCGATTGAAAAATATTGTTTTTTTTCACTGGCTTACCGTATCTTTGAGCTCTCTGGGAATTTCTCACTTCTGTTCCATAATATGCGTATGGAATTGGTATATTTATCTCCCGCTTACTTTTACCTGCAGATAAAGAATGGGATCCCTTGTCTCGTGCTGAAGGATGGCAAGATTCTGGGAATTGATGATGATGATGACAGGACAAAGTCCAATAATGATGGTGCAGGTTCGGCTTCCGGGAACAGGGCTTCATGAGGAGGTGGTCCCGGTGTCTGTTTAGAAGTATGTTTTTGTGCGAGTTCCTGATCATTGCTTGACTTCAGTGAGGGGTCTTTTCAATGTATGTACGGCTCTGTGCTGTTTTTCATCGAAATCAACAGTTCTGTCGTCGCAATATCTCTGTCTGGTTCATGCTGATTCTTGGAAAGTTAAAGGGGTGGTCGATACTTTCTATCATTAACATTTAATGAGGTGATACTTCCCTCATGATTTGGGTTCCTTGCTTCATATTTGCTCGTATTTGCTTTGCCATCTTAGTTTACGAGAAGATAAGAGGAATAGATGTGTGCGCTGATTATTACTGTTCAATTATCTATGGCAGATAGCTGCTTCATGAGAACTGACATTCTTGATTTGGTACGAGGGTTGGCCCTTGAAGTGAGGCTCCTTAATTTCTAGTTGCAATTCTCAAATTCTCAGGCGACCTTCCATTCATCCTTATCAGAACAGGGTTGAAGTCGATGATGGGTTTGTTCTGCTGGCTCGAGCTGATGTGAATATAATGCTTTGAAATAGCACCGAACTGTTTCGCTCTTACCGTCGCATTCTAGTCACGGCAGCAGTTAGCTACTTAAAAATACTTGCTTAGTTGTTAACACTGGATTTATATCAAGCACATCACAAGATTGGCATGATAAGTGTCTGTTTCAACTTCTAGGAGCTGAAACACTCATTCACAGCAAATGCACAATGCACCTGCTTTCAAGCTCATCAGACATGTTACATGCCCCGGAAGCTACTCTGGGGACCACGCATGTCGAAAAGGTGAGATGTAGATGAACGATCGGACCCATACCCATTAAAGATTACCCGGTTTCAAGTAAACCAAGCTCTCGTAAAGATCTCGACACGTGAGAATTGAATTCGACAGTCAATGTTGGTCACATGAGATCAAGCATGCAAAATAACTCGGCACAAAATGCTCGAGAGTGTCCTGAACGCACCCTTCACATCCGAAGAAGAGAGGGAAGCATGATCTCGGAGCGGTAGGTAGGTAGAAACCGATATCGATTAAGAAGAGATAAATTAAACTGGTCAAGCGTAAACCTCTTTGTTTTAGGTGCAACAGCCTTGTGATGGGTACTCAAGATCAGACTTTCTCAAATTTATCTAACCACCCCTCGGAACCACGCAGAACATCAAAAAGACCATTCCTCTACGCACTTGACCTTCCCTTCAGAGCCACCACCATCGTTAAAAGTTCCTCCGCCATGCAATTCCCACGCTAGGGACCAAATGGTACTCCACAGGCTATTCTCCTTCATATGCCACTACTACATCACCCCGCGGCGGCCCGCGAGGATCAAGGAACTGGCTTCGCCCTTCGGGTTGAGCTCGAGCAGGCCATTCGGAGGAGAGGTCTGCTGCGTGTGCCTGTCGGGATTGAAGGAGGCCGAGGCCGAGGGCGCGGGCGGGGACGTGCGGGTGCTCCCCTGCATGCACGAGTTCCACAAGGCTTGTGTCGACAGGTGGTTCGACGCCTGCCGGAGGACCTGCCCGATTTGCCGGTTCTCGATGGAGGAAGGAGGAGGAGACGAAGGGTGTCGTAGAGAGGAGGAGCTAACGGAAGAGATGGTGATCTGGTTTTCCTCTTTTCCACGCAGCTGGGTTCTAAGACATGTATTCCGTTTCTCGGATTCAAGTGTGCATATGTTTCAACTCAACACGTTTTTACATTATGTTCTGCTCCCTGTGTTCTTCTCCTTTAACGTAGCTTTTCCTTTATTGCACCGTAATAAGATGTATTGGCGAATGGCTCGAGCAGGACTAGAATGAGAAAAACAAAATTTAGATCCACGATCGAATTGCTTCGAAAAGGAAATGCCAAATTCATAAAAATAAAAAAATAAAAAAGAGAGTAAAAATGTTCCGTTGCCGGGAATCGAACCCGGGTCTCCTGGGTGAAAGCCAGATATCCTAACCGCTGGACGACAACGGAACTTGTTGACCAGTCATGTAAACAAAATATAATTATTGAATAATTATTTGATACGAAGTCTTCTCCTGGTGCTCGGTCGCCCTCCTCCGTTCCTTAATCTGTCAATTGTCGTTAGTTTGAATGTCCCCGTCGATGTGTTCTTTAAGGAACTGGGCGGAATGTTGATGACGCCCCCTTTCTCCAGCATTCCCGATTCTCTCTCCAACGGTCGCATGTTCGTCCAAATTGAATTTGTCACACGATTTGTGACTCCCTTGTCCTCGTCTATTGTTATACTCTTCATCACATTTAACCCTATCTAATCTCTAATTCGGAACAGATCCAAGCACGATTCTGCCAAAAAACTGATTCTAGAAATCAACTCGTCACATGTTCCATCCTATTTGAGTAGAGTAAAAGGTGATCGTTTCTCCCTATGGGATAATCCATCAAGCAAGAAAGCAATTGAAATCACCTAATTGCAAGAACATCTACACGACTGATGTGGATCATTGGAGGGTGTCGGGGCTTTAATTGTGATGCCAGAAGTACGTGTCCGGGCAGTAACAGTGAACTTGACAATATCATCTGGAAACGAAAACCCTATGTCTTCCGGACTGAATCGTCCGAATAGGTTTGGATTTGCGCCCAAAAAAGACCGATGCCCTTAATGTTCCAGGAAGTTACAAGGTCGGTGTTCAATCTTTTACCAGGTCATTTGGTATCATCTCTCATTCGTCTACGTTTTACTGTGAAAAATGAATTCGAATCAACTTAAAACCTTGAATTCAAACTGAGTTTGCGGTATCCGTCAATGTTCCATTCGAGATTAGGCTAGCCGACGAAAACGCCCCGCATATCTAAAAAGATATTCACACATAAGAACCTAAACAAGGCTTTATTTGATGTCCCGGATTTTAGAGAATTTTATCAGCAAAACCTAAACTTTCACTTCTCTCTGTGTAAGAAGATGTTACGACCTTGCGATGTGTTGCAACTGCCTGCTGGCGGCCGGTGGAGAATGAATTCATTGAGAAAACACATACGCTGGGGGTTCTCTATTCTGCAATCTAGTCGAGGTGGAAGCTCAGCGTAGAATTAAGAAACGATCAAAGAGAGAACAAAAGAAGAAGAAAGTAACTACATATCGTGCAATGTCCAACTTTCGATCGCCCTAGTCTTTGGGTACTACTCCTTCGCTTTGTTTAAGGTTTGTAGAGCATCAGTTTCCTCTTCTTCTGCATGCAGCAGCTTGCGAAAGATGCAGAAAAAAGAAGCATCTCTCTCTTAATATGCAACGTAAATAATCAGATACCGGCTTCGCAACCGCATCACATCGCGTGTAAAGGAAGGGGGATCCGATAAAGAACAGGTTTCAAACCACAGAAGCACGTCATCCACAGACGGACAGAACTCGGATTGCTTCATTGAAAGTGTCCAAAACGTGGGAGACCCACTAAAGCTTTGTCCTCTTCCCCCTTCTTCCTGGGTTTCAAACGTTTCCTAGGATGACCTTCCCCTTTTTATCTTTTGGCCCATCAAATGCGAGCACATGCATCATTGAGAATCACATGAAAATCCAATCGAGCCGAGGCTATCGAATTTTTATATGTGAAAAAAGAGATCTTTCGAAAACAAGGTCATGACAAAGCCATCGAGACCCGACAAAAGAAGCATCATTGACTCTGGACAACAATAGGTGGGAGAGAAAAGGCCGAAAGGGGCTTTCAGGAAGAGCGATGTGGGGCTGTGGAGATAAGGAGATAAACGAAAGTGACGCCCCCCGTCCCCCTGGCTGGAGTGCTCAGAAACAAAGCTAAGTCTCCCGTCTTGTCACTGCCCCTAGTGATTCACCAGGACACTGTACACCACTTTGGGTGCACTCGATTGAGCTCTATCTTTCCAAAGAGTTTCTTGACCTTATTGTAAAGCACAAATATGCGTCCAAAAGAGTTCAAATCAATAATGAAGCCAAGCAAAGAGAGGAAATAGTGGTGGTAATTTGACTCGTTGAAAGTAAGCCCGCTTGAAAAATGAATAAGCCGGACCATCCTATATATAAAACAAGTAAACCGATCCACGCTACTCGACTTGACTTATTGGGAGCATATTAAAAGCTCGAGAAAGAGACAAGCAAAGGCCTTCTTTTTCCCTGGCTTCAAATTGGCAAATATCGTCATCATGAAGAACACAAGGGAGAACGATGCCCACGTTTAATGAACGCTGGGGTCCCAAAAAGGTCGGTCAAGAAACGACAAAAGAGCGTACAAATGAAGAAAGACCCACCACAGTTCCCCTCCATCCTTATCTTCTCCTCTCTCTCTCTCTCTCTCTCTCTCAAAAGCAGAAGCAGCAGAAGCAGAGTTCCAGCATCTCAGGGCGTACAAGGAAAAAAAAAGAAAGAAAAAACAAAGGCAAAGGCCTTTGGGTAATGTAATGCGCGCGCGTCCTCTCACCAATAGAGATAAGCAGCATTCAATCTTTGGGTGTTGTAGGGTAGAGTTACCACATCCAAGCAACAGCAACACAACACCTGCGCAAAGCTTAAAAAAGAAGATTCCTGACCCTCCACAAATACGCTCTCACCACTGTTCTTTTTTAACTACTTGAAAGGAACTCTTCTTAGGTTTTAACTCCAGAAAAGGGACCAAAAGGAGAAGGTAAAGCGCATTGTTAAAGGGGCAAATGCAAGGATCGCCCCGTCAAAATGGCGCCGTCGACGTTCGATAGAGCGAGTGCTTTTTGGGAAGTTGCGATGCTGCAGCCACCCACAACTGCCCAAAACCCACACAAGAGTTTGCGTCAATATTCACAAGCCATTGGAATAATTGTATCACTCTGCAAAAAGTAATAAACAATTGCAAGTAAAACCTAGCGTGCATATATATCTCCTGCAAAGTGACTCAGGTTGACACTGAGGTGGACTAGAGATGAGGTGACCCAATAATGCAACTTTAATTTGGCTTGGCTATCACAAGTTTTTAAGAGAAAGAAAACTGCCAGCTTCTCTGCCTGACTACTCATTAAATATATGAAAAGAAAAAGAAAAGCTGACTATAAGTCTTTAAACTGAGTAGAGCTCGAAAGGGTAAGAAAAAAAACAGATGGGCCTTTTTAGGGGAAGAGGGTACTTACGTCTGCTAAATCAGAATCTAATTGCTCTGCTTCTTGCCACAATGTAAGAGCAAAGAAACAAAGAAAGAACGAAGAAAAATATTACCTGTTCCTGCTGCTTCTTCAGTCTAGCATTCTCTTCCAACAAGTGGGCTACCTGAAGCTCCAATTCGTTCGTATAAGCCTGTTCGACCAAAAAAGGGGGAAAAAGAAGTAAAACAAAGCAGGCAAAAGAAAAACAGGATCAAGAACATGGGATGCAAGAAATTTGAAATCAACCAAAATCCAACAGAAGGGTAACGAGCGCAACATCATCGACAGTTAAACAGGCGCCATCTCGATCAAAAGAGCGCAACGATCTCCACTTTTAGTTCAAGAGCAAATTTTATTTAAACACGCGTAAAAACAAAACTTTTCCTGCTTCCTAGCTCTAGACCTCGCAGCGGACTCTCTGTTCTTGATCATCCTCTTGTGCCTCCGGTCGCCCGAACCGCCCTCAGTCTCAGACATCCTCTTCTTGATATTCCCAAAAGCGGTAACATCGCCAGGATTCCCAGGATCAGCAGAGCCCGTCAAAGCCTCAAAAGGGCTAGTGCTAAAGCAGGCCATTCCCGTTCTACTGTGGCTCTGAAACCGAGTGGTGCTCGGCCCCAGCGGGCTCGAGTCGTCGAGGAAGTGAAACTCGGGGCCAGAGTTGTTGAGGCTCAAGAAGGTGAGCGGGTGGTGAGGAGGGAACGAAGAAGAAGGGGAGGTGATGTTGGTGGGGGTCGGCGGGTCCCTGTGAGAGGGCCGCCCGAGGAAGTCTTGGAGGCCGTTCCCCCGCAAGCTGGGGGTTGCGGACGAGGGGCTGTGGTGGTGGTGGTGTTGGAGGGAGGAAAGGGTGATGTCCTTCCACACCTCCTCCATGATTCTTGATGGGGTTAGGGTTTGGTCGTGGCTGTGGTGGTTGTGATGGTGGTGAGATAATGGGGATGAAGATGGAGGAGGAGGAGAAGATGAAGACGAAGAAGAGGTCAAGGAAGATGAAGACGAAGAAGAAGTTGAGGAGGAGGAGGAGAGCCCGCTGATGAGAGCTGTGATTTTGGGGTTACAGCTGTTGGTGTTGCCTTCACTAAGACCACCTGATGCTGACAACATTTCGCGAGAGAGAGAGAGAGAGAGAGAGAGAGATCAAGGATGATGCAAATGGAGACTGTCGGAAATCAAACACACAACAGTCTCGCTCATATTTCCACAAATGAAAGAAAAGCAAGAAAGTGGGGATAGGGGAAGGAAGAGTGATGTCAAGAGCGCAGAGACTGAGTGGTGGGGGTCGGTTTGTACAGGAGGGGAAGTATAGACTTATGGTAAATAGAAGTTAAAGTTCCGTCCTTGAATTCGTGTACTCCTTCGGTGGGGGATCTAATCAAAAACCAAATCAAACCCCGCACGCCAGGACACCATGGCCAAATAAATAACAGCTCTCCCTCCAAATACATGCACTCAGACGTCCAATCCCCCCTGCGCAAAATACAGAGAGAGAGGAGCCCCCTCCCTCGATGTCGTTTCTCAGAAATTAATCATCAAAAGTTTGTTTCGGCACTTGGAAAACAAAAGCGGAAATGAATGCTCTCAAAACCTTTAGGCATTTGCAGAATATAGCCAGAAGTAGGCAAGCAAATTCCGGACATAAGTGAAGGAAGCTAAAATGATGCGTACAATAGAGGCAAAAGTAGAAATTTCCCCCAAATCAACACTTATACCATAGATTTTGAGGCCAGAGACGACCGCAAACGCTCCGACCAGAGCTGGCGCTTGGGATTAGTTCTTTATTCCACATTGATATTGTGAGCCGCATAAGCTCTTCTCGAATAAAAAATTATGACAGTGTTCGATTTCGTCACTGGCGATTACATCCATGTCGCCTACTTGATAAAAATTGATGTTTCCATTGGAGTGAGGACAATAATCTAATGGGGCGGGCTCAAGTGTAACTTCTATGTTAAGAGATCTCACCATTTAGAAAGCAAGGTCCAATTAATCCTTTTTATCTTCAAAATTAATCTTCACGACGCATTAGAGATGATTGGTAATGGCAAATTGTATTTTTCTTTTTAACAATTTTTTTTTGGTGACCCAGGATCCGCCGAGCCCGATTAGTTTCGCGTCTTAACTAGCCCACGGCCCGTAAAGTGCGCGTTGACACACCCCGGACCCACGGCCCGTAAAGTGCGCGTTGACACACCCCGGACCAAGCGTCAATACCTGGGGGGAACTAGCACATGAGCCCACCACCATGGCCCCCCACTTACATCATGTAAAGCAACTGCGGAATTTCGACCCTTTCAGTGAAGCCTCGAAGAGCTGAACCAACTTAGCTGCCCATGGGTGGGTTTTCTTTTTAACATTGTGTTCTTGCCAACTCTAACAAACACGTCACTATAATTAACTAGATTTGAAGTCGGATAAACTTGACCTGGAAAAAGCTATGTAAATTTAGCGATTTAATTAGATAAATCAAAAGCTCAAAGTCTTATTGGAAAATAGAAAAGAAAAGAAGGCCATAACTTCAAGGATGAAAAGTGGGCTTCTACCAAATATCATTGAAATTCACTTGAAGTAGGTTAATCGAAGTTATACATTTTCTTCAATGTGTCAAAGTCAAATTGTCCGAATGTTAATTAGGGGTAAGCGGTTTCAGATTTCATACATGTTTCACTTAAAACTTGGAATCAATTTGCTAGAATGGGTTCTTTATTTTTTAGAACTTTGAACTTACCTTATATATCTTAGAACTTTCAACCTACCTTATCACAATTTTCAGGTTTTATTTAAATTCCACTTGCATTATTAATTGAACGATTGTAGCGAATCATCATCTTTGATGGCCATCACTTGTTGTTACAATTCATTAATCATAACTTGTATTTAGATTGGTGACTCTAGATTATATGCTCATCAATGGACATTATGGAATACCGCAAGATCATGCAAAGATATAGACCAAGACAAATATAGAAACTTATTCTAGATTCTAGGTTTTAGGTTCTAATTTCCACCTACCTATAACTCAAAACTTGTCTATCGAAATAGGTCCCCTAATTTTTTGTAACATGGAATCTACAATGTATACCTTGACATTGAGTAGGTTCCCATCGATTCGATTTGTCGGGTCTAGGGTAGTCGAAATATGTTTATTGATTTTTGGAATCTGCAACTTACCTTGCATACCTTAAAACTGAACAGGTTCTCACTAGTTCAATTCTCTAGTTTCAGGTTTTACCCTAAAATCATAATCACTCCTAATATTAACCTTGGGGAAAAGTTAATTATGATTTTTCCCTAATGATTTTTGCATCTTTAGTTTGTAGTAATAACTATCTTTTAAGTGAACCTGCTCTATTGATAGTTATGGGTCTAATAGGGATCTAAACGTATACCATTTGATTATATGAATTTTAGTTAAACTATGATTGTTGCATCATTATTAGATGAACCTTGTTATTATTAGCTATCCATTAAGAAAAAGATGTTAAGTAATCATCTAGGGTATTGTTTGAATAATAGTAATATTTTGTTGCAATTTAGGGTTATAGTTATGGTCATGCTTACATGATATATTCTTGAGATATGCTTATGCTAGGAAATAAATTACTATCACTGTTATTTGACAAAAAAGTTACTAGACATGTTCGTGAATTTGTTATGATTTTTCATTTATCATTGTTATAATATAATAATAGGTGAAATTAGACCAAAGTTAATGCTACAAAAAATCTCAAAATCGATGTACCAATGCCACATTTACTTCAAATTAATCTTCGTTTTACAAAAATCACAAATTGTTGGACTCTAAATTAATTTTCATATGACAAAAAATTCCAAATCGATACACTATGATAAATATATCAAATTCTCTTAGCAAAATTGGGGCAAAATTAGAGATCCTAGGAGATTTTTGAAACACGAGGGAGCTCTTAAGACAAAATTAGTAGGTTTTAGCAATATCCCAATCTGAGTCCAATTTCTTTACATTTGGCTTCCCAAAATGACATTATTTAAATTATTCTCTTATGTTGTTTTCTCGTTGGATCTACATCACACGCTAATCATCCAAATTATTTATCACATGTGTTGCCATACCGACTATTTAACAGGATATTGAATGAAAGCTAATGGAGGGTAGATTTCTCATGTATATATTAGTTTGAGATTTTTTGTGATACGAAAATTAATTTGGTATTAATGTTGCATGGCTATGCTAGTTAACAATTTTTGTGTGATACGAAATTAATTTGATATTAACAAGGGTACGAAGGCCTTTGAGGTCCTTGCCTAGATTTGTGGAGGGCCTTCACGCCCTTTCTTGCAATTGGCAAGGTGGCCCTTGCCTAGATGTGGCAAGGGCCTTTGTGGCCTCACCAATCGCAAGTGAGGGCATGAAGGTCCTCGCCCAAGGCGTGAAAGGAAAAAGGAAAAAAATAAATTCAATTTTTTTTAAAATCATCTATGTCAGCGCCGCTTGTGCCATATAGGACAGTTGACATTTAATTAAAAGGTTTTTCTTGAAATGCTTGAATTAGCAAATCGTGAAAATATTTAAGACTATTTTTGGCACAATTAAAAAAAAATTGAACTAAATTGACATAAGTGTAATATGTATTTATGATTTTTTTGGATACTTTTCCCTTTCATTTGATCCCTATTTCCAATTTACATGGAACCTCCCTTATTTCATTTGAGTTAATAGTTAACCATCTTCTTCAAAATTAAGTAGAGTATTTCCCTCATCCGAAGGCTAATTTAATGAAACGGGCTGATAGCGTACGAACTTGATACAAGTGGATAAGACGATCATCGATGTTCGTTGTAAATGAAGACGAAAGAGCTCGGAAATTATTGAAGGGCATGGATCTTCTCAAAATCCAAGTCAAGTGTCAACTTAAACTCTAGTGCTCAATCTTCTTCCTTCTTTGCGATATAGCATTTGCTGTGCTTTCTTGCTTTTCTAGGGACAAAGATTCATGCTAGAATTTTTCCAAGAGCATGCTTCAATGTCTACTCTCTAGTCTTAACTTCAGTCTCTTATTTATCCAAAACATACCAAAACATGTCTGAGTTCTCACCAATGACAAAACAAATGTTAGAATATTTAAATGTTAAACATATTTAAGGTTTTAGATAGTTGACAATAGTTCCATAAACTCTTACATGCTATTAAAGTAGGAGGTTATGAGTTCAAATCTTTCTAGACACCCATTTGCTTTATCAATTGCATATTTTCATACTTTGGGCTAATGCAAAAATCTAACCTACATGTGAAGGGAAATGTTAAAATATTTAAATAAACTATATCTTTATCTAATAGCTTAAGTTTTTATATAGTCAGTAATAATCTCATAAAGGTTCACAACATAAACCTATGTTTTCAAAACTATAGATTTCATACCTTAGCTTTGGCAAAATTATGCACTTGTTTACAAGATTGCCATCCGTTTTTCAAAAACCCCACACTATGTTTCTCACACCCATCTATATCCAAACCTTGTCCAACGAAACATGAATCCTAAACCCTAGCTCGGTCACGTTGTAACGTAATATTGATAATGACAAACATTCAACTCTGTACAGCAAGACCATAGTTCATTTTTAACACGATAGGAGATCCTGTATCTTCTACCAATATATATTTTGTTTGGGTGGGAAAATTTCATTGCCCAACACCTTAAATCGGATGATGCTACATTTTGCAGGATCACTTTAATCATCAATGTTCCCTCATGTCTTCTTTTCTCGCTAGTGATGATTTCATTCCAAAAATAGTAAACGGAACAATCAATAAACTATAAATAAACACACAAAAGTCAGCGATTAACTATACACTAATCACAATAAGATGGAGTATTTAATAGTCAATTTGGCATGTTATCACCGTGCTAATGTAGGTCCACTTATAATATATGTATTCATGGCCGATCTTGAACGCACTTAGAAATTTATCACTTAATGCCCTCACCAAAGAAGCCCGAATTTCGTTATCAAAGGACTAAAAAGGGCCTACTGGTGTTATTGAGAAAAGAAAACTAGGTTCCTTTGTCGTTTCCTTTGCCATCCTTTTATGTTATTCTATCTTTTGCCTTTGAAAAGAGAAAAGGTAAACAGAACGATGCAGGCTATGAGGTGCATGCCCTGCCTCTCTATCTTAATGATGGAGAGGACATCACTTTGGCCTGGGGTTTGGATTCTCCATTCTCACTTCAATTATATTGGATCAGACGATTAGGGACGTGCATGGCTGGGAAGAGGGAGGGGGAGGCGTGGATGTTGAGAACCCATTTTGTCCTAGGCAGTTCGGGCAATGTGAAGTCGAGAGAGGGATCGGATGGGGGCATCAGTCATCAGGACAAGTTAGGATCATTACTAGAATGTTAAGGAGGAAGTAAATACGTTTTTCTTTTGGACCGTTTAGGATTTTGATCATACGAAGTGAAAAGTGTGAATTAGTGATGAGATGCTTTGCCTTTTTTTTCAAAAAGTTAATGTCAGAATTCTTATCCCCGTATGTATTAGACAAGATCAAGTTCCTAATAAGAAATATCTGAACTTTTCGCACGAGCTAGATGATCGTTTGAGTGTAAGGATTTACTTACGAATCATTCATTAAGGTTTCTCCGGACTAATCTCAGATTTGGGATGTCACACCACGTGTCGAGCGAGAGAGAGAGAGAGGGAGGGAGAAAGAGAGTATGATATGACAGATCCGTGAAGGACAGAAAACAAAATATAATGGCAAAACATGTCGAGAAATGTGGGGTCTGTTGGCGTGGGGGGAAGCGAGCTCCGAGAGTCTGAGCATTGCCGCCACAAAAGAATACGTCAGAGGGCTGATGTTCTGCAAAAATCCAAGAGAGATTCCATTTTTCCCCTTTTATTTCTTTCTCTCCCCTTATTATTAATTTGAATTGAATGACACAGGTCACCCCAGGACATGGACACCTGTTTCTTGTTCATGGGATTAATTGCTGCTACCCCTGGTCCTTCCTCAGAGTTCCAACTTTCTTTTCTTGGAGAAACCATTCCTCTCTCTCTCTCTCTTCAATCATTTATTTAACCCTTTGTTCTCACTTCACTTGCTCATTCACTTCTCTGTCTTTATTTGACTTGCCCTCTTTCGTTTTTTCAACGGAAAATATTTCCCAATTTATTGTTAAGCCTATGCCATGATAGGAAACCAATTATGAGTTGTTTTTTTTTTTTAATGTTTGGCCTGTGTTGTTTCTTAAACTTTGTAGCCATTTAAAGAAAGCATAGTCCCATCTGCTATCCACCCATCTGCAGATTCCATATGGTTCATGAAATATGAATGTGTAAAAATCAGCCCAGAGCAAGTTTAACACTCTTTGATGGAACGAGATTTTGCAGCTGCTCCTGCATTCATGTGCTCATCACTTCTTCAACCTCAAAACCGGTTAACACCATTCTGTCAAAAAGTCGATGGTGGCATTTATGTGCCTTTTTCTGTGGACCGTCCCATGTTCCCAGAGCTTCATTTATTTAAACGATTACAAGGACCATCAAAATGGGAGGAGCCATGCACTAGTCGTTTTAGTCCGGATCACGTGTCAGTTGCGCCAGTTTTCCTGCTGCAGGGAGCTAGAGAAAAAAAGAAAAGAATTGGCATGTAGAAACTGGAAAGATCAATGGGTTGAATTCGGTTCATGTTATGAAATGCCAGCAGAAGAATAAAACCCAAATTGAGAAAAAATAATGGACAAGAGAACCAGCAAACAGGGAAGAATTGGTCGAGGACTACACTGTTTAAAGTAACTATAACATGAAACAGAAGGGAAACGAAGTAAGAGGAGAGGATCTTGGAACGATGTCCATCTCGTTCTTGTTGTACGGTGAACCAAGGTGGGTTCGGTCGAGGAAAGTATAAGTACTTGGACGTCGATGAGATGACGCGATTGATGCTTATATCAGATTGTGCAGTGTCCTCCTGAACAGTGAAGCTGCTCAGAGATTTCGTGGCCTTAATTCATTCGCAGTATTTTTTTTTCCCGGAAATCCGAAGAGTAAATGGCCTTGTCCCTGGAAAGACGGATTGAGCTTTGCCGCTCTTTTCTCTTATGAATCTCACGACAGAAACCCTAGTCATCTCGCATTCTTTTTTCCTGATAAAGGACAATAAAGCTTGAATTGCATTAGCCGTTTTGGATGAACTATAATTCCATGCCATGCATGTTTGAATGAGGATGACTGGATTTATTAAATAAAGAATTAAAGATAATTGGGTATTTTATTTGTTGCACCATTGAAATTTCACCGTGCAAAGGCAAAATCAAGTTTGTCCACTGTTGAGGTTGAAATTGAGAGCCTAATGGATTAGTGGAGACAGAGCCCTTGGATACAATTTTTTTTTATTAGGCTTTGTTTTCTTCTGGAAAATTAAAGTTAAAAATTATTTTCCTTAAAATATTTGATTGCTTTTATTGCTTGAAATAATTAATTAATGAAATTTATATTCTTATTAATAATAATTTATGTATAAATATTTTTACAAGTGTTGAAAACATTTTTCATTTATTAATTCTGTATGTAGTAAATGGTCATTTTCAGGAAAATATTTTTCAAATTATTTATATTTTGTGAACCAAAAACTTTCTAAATATTAATTAATTTTTTAAAGAAAAATCATATTGCAATCTTTTGGTTTGATATTATGTGTTGCCCAAAACCTAGAATCTTGACGGCGCCATTGGTTGCTCTTGTTGGAATATGCGAGGCCCGGGTGTCGCTGGTTGTTCCAACACTAATTCTAACTTGAAATTAAGCTCATAATTATTTATTGCATAAAAATATAAAATTAGAAAAATACGACGTGAAATATATTTTATATCTTATATCTCAACAATTTGACCGGAGAAATTTATACCGCATAGATGCTAGTCTTCTCCCACCACGCGTGACTATTAATTTTCTTTTGCACTCCTGAAAAATCGATTGAAAATACTACGATAATTTATCTAACACCCCATAATGATACTGTAGATGTACATTCAAACCATGATAACCCGTGGAAAATTAAATTTCGGATCAATACCATAGAATCCCTAAATAATATTCCACCAAAAAATCAATACCTCAAGCTCTATTTTAAGCTACCAAAAATCTTATACTAGGTCTACCTTAACAACAATACTCGAAACTCTTTTTGTGTCAATATGACCCCTAAATTATGCTCACAACCATGTCAATATCCCACAAGCTTTTGTCACGCTAGTATAAATTTGGGATATCGGTAACACGAGAGGAAAAGTTTTTTTTTTTTTTTGGTAACCCAGGGAACCCCGCACCCCGCCGACAGCTAGGGGCTAGCCACCACACACAGACGACCAGTTAAGTCACCCTATGACAACCGTGGGTTTTGAACCCCCGACCTTTTGCGAGAGGAAGGGAGCTCAAGCCATCGGCGCCACCCAGGAAAAGTTGAGATATAGATATCACGAGAAGAGAGTTTAGCACTTTTGATAATAGATGGAGGGTCATTTTGTTGCATTGGTGCAAATTTGAGAGTTTTGAAGACATAAAAGAAAGGTCCAAGTGTTGGACATGTTAGGAGATTTTCAGGAGTACTTTTCCCTTAAATTTCTTCTATTGCACACATGCGCATTAAATATGAGATTTTCAGGGTTTTCAAAGTCACGAGAAAAGGCTCAAGTGTTGCAAACGGACAAATTATGAGATTTTCGGAGGTATTTTTTCTTAAAATTTCTTCTATCGGACGCGTGCGCATCAAATATTTCACAATCTTGAATGAAACCACGAGCCTATAATCTATTCCTCGCTTTCGAACATTCGGCGCGAACCGTAATCGTTTAGGGTAGCCGGAGATGTGCGAGATTTCCACGTTGGAATCGCGCTGCCACCTCTCCGTTTCGATTTGATGTTTTGGAGGGGGAGTCGAGACGAGACCTGTCAATCTTTTTTAACACTTTCAAGTTTTGGATGAGTGTTCCGACAGGAAGAGAAACGAACAGAGACCAGCGAAAATGCAATAGCACGGAGGGGAGGGAGATACGGCGTCGGAGCCAGATTCTGATTCTTCGAAGCTGTGAATGCATGTACACGAGGTACGTGTCAGGAGGGGAAGGGGGGGCGTACATTGCGGCATACGGGGGTCGTAGCAGCTAGGTCTAGTAGTGGCAGCAGCAACAGTAGGCCCTCTCCTCATGATGACCCCCCCCCTTCGGATGCTCTATGATGCACTCGTTCCAACACCCTTCCCCCCTCCTTCCAAAGATCGAATTCTGAAGAGGGGGGCGGTCCATTTCATTTCAACAGTACCATCTCAGACCCACCAGCCTAGAAGGCCAACCAGATTGGTTACACTTCGGTTCTGCCTTTGTTGTGCGGAAACAAGTCTCGTTAGGGTTTTAGTTTCCCGTGCAGGTGAGAGCGACCGGTCTCGGCAACCATCTCAGGAGTTTTAGGTTCATTCGCACTAGGACATTCGGTTTGAGTCCAATTTGAGCTCGTTGCTGCCAACCGTCATGATGCTAGTGAGATTAGAGTCGAGGTTATCTTGTGCGTCCGATGGTGCGATAAAAATTACGTTGCAAATGAATTAAGAAAGCGACTTTCTGAGGCCGAGTAGAGACCGAGAGATTTTAAATTTGTAACTAAAGAGATCCCCGTTTGAAAAGCTCACTGCTAGGCTTACTGTAGGATGTGTACTTGATATCATACAAAAAGATCTAAAGTCCGAATCCACTAAAATGTGGTTAAATTCAATCTCTCTATTAATTTAAATTCGTCAAATTCAAAATTGACTAAACTGACATCTGCAATTTTCGTTTTAAAAAAATATTGACATTAGCAATTGTGTGCACATGCATGAGTGATGTATTATTCTTAGGATGATTGGCAAAAGTTGCTTTTCACGACAATGTTGGTGGGTTGTATTTTAAACAAGTCAACTCTTTTGTCTTAAAAGAGAACTACCGACATTTAAATAAAAAAATAGGTATGCTTATTTTGTGCAAAAATAACTACCGGAAAAATATTTTTCTAAAATCAATTATTTGTATAACTTGCAATTATGAATCAAGGAAAAATATTTTCATCGTCAATAATAATATTACATATATAATGCTATTGATAACTAAAATATATTGCACTAACTTATTTTTTAAGTGATTCAAAGAATTATGTTTAGAATTATTTTTTAAAATTATTTATTTTCAGTTAAATAGACGCATGCAATGATGATTTTAACACCCTCGCTAAATTGGGGGAATACAATGCAACGAGAACTTTTGTGTTTGGCTGCAAGCAAAAGTTTGTGGAAATAGAATTCAATGGTAATTTTAAATAAATTTAATTATATTGCACTCACGGTATTAATAATTGATATTAATGGTTCATCATTAATCATTACCCATAGAAGAATAGTATAAAATCGATGTTTCTTAAATAAAATAATTATTATGAATTACTTTATAATAATCGTGTCATTCATTAGTTATATTTATTAATTATAATTTAAAGTTATAAATAATTGAATAATGTAACAACTAAAATTTATTAAGTACAATTTATAATTATTAAAAGATTAATATTAGCCCATTAAATATTTAGTATTAATTGTACCATTCCTTAATGAAAACATCTAAGTATTCAATAATAATTTGTATTGATAATATAAATTTTAGAGTGGATCATTACGTAGATATAATATTATAATTATACTATTTAAAAATTCAGAGTGATTAATTATTTACTATTGAATATATATATATTACAATATGATTCCAAAATAAATAACTAGTGATATTTTTTAATTTTAACTTATACTAATTAATTAATAATTATTATTACTGTCTATGTAATTTTATTTAATAATTTGTGGTTAAAAGAAGGAAACGAATTCCTAAATATAAAGCCCATTCCTTTCAACCAAACATGACATATTTGTAGTTCTAGAAACTAGGTCAAGTCATTTTACTGTTTAGCTAGTATTTGATAGAAAATCAAACTTATATTCAAAAGTTATAGTTGAAATGAAAAAATATATAATTGTGCAAACCATGTTCTCATTTTTATCATTCATTCCATCAACTCAACCGGCTATTCCTTCTAAACCTTGATAATCCCTTTTCTAATGTTTTGTTTGGGTGCTCAACAAGAATAAACGTTCCATACTCTTTGGGCAATTGTTGTTTAGAATCGAGTCCATATTTCTTTTTCTAATATATAAAATGATCTTTCCATACTTTTTAGACAATTGTTATGGACTGATTGTTTGGAATCGAGTGCGTGCAATGATTTAAGCTTCCTTGGATCGCCTAATTCCTAGAAATTGAATGCTTACAACCTCATCTGAATCATAAAGAGAGGAGTTTTGGGGAGGAATAGAAATCTATTACCAAAATGTTCGAATGATTATAAATGATAGAGGAAATCATTCTTATATTGGAGGCCCTTTCATTACAACAATTAATTTATATTTGATCTAGCGGTAGAGATCGCATCTCTTAATCTACCATCGGTATACAAGCCGAGAAAATACTAAAACTAATTACTATCTCGCCCGTTCCTGAGAATGATCTAGAAGCCCTATGGAAATTTTTGGATGATTTTCCTAAATCAAGAAGGTTCTTTGGTCATGAAATGTCAAATCCGTGACAAAAGGCTGTCCAAAAGATAATTACCAGTCACAACAAATTCCTCCGAACCCAAACCAACCAAAAAGAAGCTTTCAGTCTGGGGTGTCCCATGTTAGAGCACGCTCCCTCTTTCAGCCAAAATGCAATGATTTATATCTAATAGAGATGAATTTGTATCCGATAAAGATGATGACCCAACTGGTTTCCATCTGGCTACTATTCTTAACATGCCATGAGCGATCCTCTAAAAATATCAAGAAACAATATGACACGTTACAAGCACAGCAATGGCCAGTAGCCCAAATCATTGAAAGATGATTTTGTGAATATGTCCAGTGTATTCCATAAGACCGATAACTCTATTTTCAATAGAGTATTTTTACAAATTTAAGCTTGATATTTGCTAAGTTTTGATGAATTTTGGATGAATTTAATTTCTATTTATATAATTTATTGAATTTTGTAGGAAATATGACTTTCGGGTTTATAAGGGACTATGAGCACCATTTGCAGAACACACGCGGACCATATGCGTAATTTTTCCATTTGTATGTGTTGGATTTGCAAATTAGTCCCTACGTCTAATATCTTCCTGAATATTTTCACATTTTGTAGAATATTTCAATATATTTTATAATATTTTGCCAAGATTAGAAATTTAGAGAATTTGACCATAATTGAGGTTAGGTTCAAAAAATTAAGGAGATAAGGAGGAGTCATTTTCAAATTCTAATGAGGGGCTAATCTAAGGTGGATTTTTGGAGGCTATATGAACCCTTGTGCCGCATGTTTTAGATTGGGAGGAGCCTTGGAAATGCCATTTCGGAGGAAAGATTTTAGGTTTTTTAAGTTAAATTTTATCCCTCTATTTTATTAATGAAGTTGTACATGTCAAAGAGAAGGAGGAGACAAACTTGAAACTCTTTATGACTCAAATTGGCAAATTTGTTATAATTTAGCATAACGTTCTCTTTAATTTTTGTTGTTAATTTAGCTTTTACTATATTATAAATTTCTTTTGCTAAAAGTACAATGGATCTTAATCATGATTAATTGATTTTCAAGACTTTCTTATGTAATATAATTGTTTTGATCGTGATAGTTTAGAAGTTTGACCAAATTTTTGGTGTATGCATGACACTGGCTGGAGATTACGTGATATTAAATCATGACTTAAATCTAGGTTAAGGTACACTAGGTTATTTATGTGGCTGTAGTAATAAATCTAGATTGAGACTACTTAGATTGAATCCGGAAATTTTCACAACAGACCTATTAGATCGATATCAGCTTATAATCTAACTTAGGGAAATTTCACCAATACAACTGAGAATTAATTTGTTGCATGACAAGGTATAAAAATTGATTATGAATGGTTAAGTGAAATTGGATGCTCTAACGCTTTGTGATATTAGTTAAAATCTTGATAATTTGCCTTGTTAATTTTCATTTTGCTTTAAATTAAGTTTACTTTGCAATTTTGATTAGCTTTGGAATCCTTTAAATTTCGACTCTTTTATATTTTAGTCCTTTAATTGGTTTAGTTCATTTTTTACTCGCATTGTTTATTTGGTTAAGTAGATTTTTGGATTGATCACCTTTGAAAATAATTGGATAATTAGAAACTAGGTCAAGGTCAAGTCATTTAACATGGATGTTTAGCTTGTATTCGATGGAAAACCAAACTTATATTCAAAAGTTATAGTTGAAATGAGAAAATATATAATCGTGCAAACCATTGTTCTCATGTTCTCATCCTTTCCCGCATTGATATAAAAATCAAAATTTTCAAACTTCAAGAAGGTATGAATTTTCTTAAGTTCGAACAAATTCATGGCTCTATCTTTCTCTTTTTCCAATATATGACATTTTTATTTGATGCTGGAGCTAAATCAAACCAAGCTTTTTAAGTTGCACGTTGAGCCTTATTACTAAACAATGACATGATCATGAAAGAAACTTTCATCTTGTCTCTTAATCAACATTGTTGCAACATTATTAGAGCAATCGTCTCAGTAGAGTTGATAATCTTACATGAAAACATTTTAAACAAGGAAGTAAATTTGCAACTCACTTGACTAGAACTTAACTAAAATTGCCATAGATCAAGAAAAAAATTAACTTCAACGAGTATCATCTGTACTCATCATTTATCCCATCAACTCAATCGACTATTCCTTCTAAACCTTGATATTCATTTTTCTAATGTTTTTGTTTGTGTGCTCAACAAGAATGAACTTTCCATACTCTTCGGGCAATTGTCGTTTAGAATCAAGTATGTATTCCTTTTTCTAATATATAAAATGATCTTTCCATACTCTTTAGACAATTGTCACGGGCTGATCATTTAGAATCGAGTCCGTGCAGCGATTTAAGCTTGCTTGGATTGCCTAATTCCTAGATATCAAATGCTCACAATCTCACTTGGATTGTAGAGAGGAGTTTTGGGGAGGAATAGAAATATATTACCAAAATGTTCTGATGATTAAAAATGATAGTGCAAACCCTTTTCATAGTGGACGCCCTCTCATTACAACAATTGATTTATATTCGATTCAGCGGTGGAGATAGCATCTCTCAATCTATCATCGATATTTAAGCCGATAAAATTCTAGAATTCAACATAATTACAATTTCGTCTGCTCTTGGGAATGATCTAGAAGATCTAAGCAATTTTTTGATGATCTTCTTCAATCAAGAAAGATCCTTTGGTCATGAAATGTCAAATCTGTGACAAAAGTTGTCTCCAAAGGATAATTACTAGTCACAACAAATTCCTCCGAACCCACACCAACAAATTCCTCCGAACCCACACCAATGAAAAAGAAGCTTTCATTCTTGGATTTCTCACATTAGAGCATATCCCCTTTCAGCCGAAATACAATAATTTGTAGCTAACATAGATGAATTTGTATCTGACAAAGATGATAACACAATTGACTTCCATTTGGCTACACGCCATGAGCATCTACCCTCTAAAAGTATCAAGAAACAATATGACATGTTACAAGCACAACGATGGCCAATAGCCCAAATCATTGAGAAATACAATAATTTGTAGCTAATCTAACAAAGATGATAACCCAATTGACTTCCATTTGGCTACACGCCATGAGCATCTATCTTCTAAAAGTATCAAGAAACAATATGACTCTAAAAGTATCAAGAAACAATATGACATGTTACAAGCACAACGATGGCTAGTAGCCCAAATCATTGAGAAATACAATAATTTGTAGCTAATCTAACAAAGATGATAACACAATTGACTTCCATTTGGCTACACGCCATGAGCATCTATCTTCTAAAAGTATCAAGAAACAATATGACATGTTACAAGCACGATGATGGCTAGTAGCCCAAATCATTGAGAGATGATTTTGTGAATATGCCCAATGTATTCCATAGTACCGATAACTCTATTTTTGATAGAGTATTTTACAAATTTAAGCTTTTTTTTTTTTTGGTAACCCAGGGAACCCCTACACGGCCGACAGCCGGGGAGTAAACCCTAGGGGCGACACGTGTGACCACCACGCACGTGCCACCAGGATAAGTCCACTAATGACACCCCTGGGATTTGAACCCCTCCCCTTCGTGAGGGAGAGGAAAGCCCAAGCCAGCGACGCCACCACATGGGGTGGTACGTGCTTATTTAAGCTTGATATTTGCTAAGTTTGGATGAATTTTGGGAAAATTTAATTGCTATATATGTAGTTTTATTGAATTTTGTAGGAAATATGACTATTGGGGGACTATGAACACCATTTGCAAAAGACGACCATATGCATAATTTTTCCATGTGTATGTGCTGGATTGCAGGTTTGTGTATGATAGAGCAAACCCTTTTTATATTGGAGGCTCTCTCATTACAACCATTGATTTATATTCAATCCAACGGTGGAGATAGCTTCTCTCAATCTACCATCGATATTTAAGCTGAGAAAATTCTAGAATTTGACATAATTACAATTTCGCCCACTCCTAAGAATGATCTAGAAGATCTAAGCAATTTTTGGATGATCTTCTTCAATCAAGAAGGGTCGTTTGGTCACGAAATGTCAAATCTGTGACAAAAAGTTATCTCCAAAAGGTAATTACTAGTCACAACAAATTCCTCCAAACCCAAACCAACCAAAGCTTCCTATATGAGATCTCTCAGACTAGAGCACACTCCCCTTTCAACCAAAATACAATAATTTGTAACTAATAGAGATGAATTTGTATCTGACAAAGATGATAACCCAATTGCCTTCCATCTGGCTACTATTCTTAACACACCATGAGAATCTATCCTCTAAAAGTATCAAGAAACAATATGACACGTTACGAGTACAATGATGGCTAGTAGCCCAAATCATTGAGAGATGATTTTGTGAATATGCCAATATATTCTATAGGACCGCTAACTCTATTTTTGATAGAGTATTTTACAAAATTAAGCTTGATATTTATTAAATTTTGATGAATTTTTGGTGAATTTAATTGTTACTTATGTAATTTTATTGAATTTTGTAGGAAATATGACTTTTGGGCTCATAAGAGACTATGAACACCATTTGCAGAACACAATCATATGCATAATTTTTCCATGTGTATGTGCTGGATTATAGGTTGGTCCCTAAGCCTAATATTTTCCAAAATATTTTCACATCTTCTAGAATATTTCGATATCTTTTAGAATATTTTATATTGAAAAAAACTAGCCAAAATTAGAAATTTGGAGAATTTGACCATAATTGAGGCTAGGTTCAAAAAATTAACAAGATAAGGAGGCCTTTTCAAATCCTAATGGGGGAAGGTAGATTTTTTGGAGGCTATATAAAATCCTTGTGCCGCATGTTTTAGATTAGGAGGAGATTGAGAGGAACCTTGGAAATGCCATTTCTAAGGAAGATTTTAGGTTTTTTTAGTTAACTTTTATTTCTCTATTTTATTAATGGAGTTGGTACATGTCAAAGAGAGGAGGAGGAAACAAACTCAAAGCCCTTTATGACTCAAATTGACAAATTTGTTATAATTTAGCATTTTGTTATCTTTAATTTTTATTGTTAATTTAGTTTTTACTATGTTCTAAATTTCTTTTGCTAGAGTTATAATGGATCTTAGCCATGATTAATTGATTTCAAGACTTTCTCATGCAATATAATTATTTTGATTGCAATGTTTTTAGAAGTCCAGCCAAATTTTTGGTGCATGCATGACATTGAGTGGAGATTGCGTGCATGTGCCTTAATAATATTGAACCATAAAGTACACTAGATTATTTATGTAGTTGTGGTAGTAAATCTGGGTTGAGACTATTTAGATTGAATTCGGGAATTTTCGCAATAACTTAATGCTTTTAGGTAGTTTAAATTCAACTAAGGTTACTGTGGATTAACATACTTATTGATTATGAGTGGTCAAGTGAAGCAAGTGGTCAAATGAAGTTGGATGCTGTAACACTTTGTGATTGATTAAAATCTTGATAATTTGTCTTGTTAATTTTCATTTTGCTTTAAATTAGGTTTACTTTGCAATTTTAATTAGCTTTGGAATCCTTTAAATTTCGACTATTTTATATTTTAGTCATTTAATTGGTTTAGTTCACTTTTTACTCGCATTTTCGATTTTGTTAGCTAGATTTTAGCTTTGGAATCCTTTAAATTTCGACTTTTTTTTATATTTTAGTCCTTTAATTGGTTTAGTTCACTTTTTACTCGCATTTTCGATTTGGTTAGCTAGATTTTAGCTTTGGAATCCTTTAAATTTCGACTTTTTTTTATATTTTAGTCCTTTAATTGGTTTAGTTCACTTTTTACTCGCATTTTCGATTTGGTTAGCTAGATTTTTGGGTTGATCATCTTCGGAAATAATTGGATAATTAGAGAAAACTTTGAAAGTAATTAGATAATTAAAGACAATAATGATGGGAATGATACTTACTCAGCATGGACTAGAGGGCTTGTATCTCTGGAGCCCTTACAATCCTTACGAACAAGAAGGTAGCGTTCAAATGAGAGGCGAATCAATAGTGTAGATTGCAACAAAACCAACAGACATTTGAGCTCACTGGTCTACCCAACAAGATAGACAATTAACTGGTAAAGAGCTTCCTTCCAGCTGATCTTCTAATAAAAAACTAAAAGAGAGCACCGGGTTAAAGAAACAGAGCAGCAAGAGATAAGAAGTACCGAATACTCAGGACTGCTGCTGAGCATCCATGTGCCCACCAGTATCAGCAAGAACCTTCTCTCTTACCCAATTCAATGTCCTTGTTGACCATCATCCTCGCCAACTCCTCAAACCCTACCTTGGGCTTCCAACCCAACGCCTCCGTGGTCTTCCTTGCGTCTCCCTTCAAGAAGTCGAACAACGCCGGCCCGTCGTACGTATCATCCAATCCCACATGGTCGCACCAATTCAGCCCCGTGTACTCAAGCGCCTCGTTCAGGAACTCCTCCACCGTGTGCGATTCCCCCGTTGCGACCACGCAGTCGTCCGGTTTTTCGTGCTGCAGCATTAACCCACATCGCCTCCACGTAGTCCCCGGCGAACCCCCAGTCGCGGTAGTGCTCCAGATACTGCAGATCCTCCACGGCCAGCTCGCTCCGCAGCCCCATCTTGATCCGCCACGTCGGACTGGCCGGAGAGAAGATTGTAGACCTCGTCGGGGGAGATCGTGTCGATGCAGCGGCCGAGAGAGGAGGCGTCGTTGAGGTCGGCGTAGTGAAGCTTCATACGGGCGTCGTGGGGGTCGATGTAGATGAGGTCGATCCGTTGGGCGTCGTGGGGGTCGATGTAGATGAGGTCGATCCGTTGGGCGTCGGAGTTGGAGGAGCGATGGATCAGGCCGTGGACCTCGTACCCTTTGTCGAGCAAGAACTCGGTGAGGTAGGAAACGTCCCGGCCGGTAATGCCGGTGATCACGACCACCTTGCGGTGCTGCTGCTGCGGCGGGGCTTCGCCGTTGGCTAAGGATCCGGGTTCGGGCGCGTCCTTCTAGGTCGGCATTATACGGCGGCAGGGCTTCACAGTTTTTTTTTTTTTTAATGCGGTAGTAGGTCAGTTTTTTCGAGATCGTGTCTAAAAATCAAGATTATCTTTAATTTAAAGCGGGAAATCACGGGATATTTTTTGAATTATCTCAATCTTTGATTTCAAATTTGCTTGTGAATTGCCTATGCAGATTAGGCGAGTTTATCTCTAACTTTCATATTTTCAAACTACCAAAAAATCAAAAAAAGATTGCGTGGTATATCATATCATTTACATATTTTTCTATTTTGATTTAAATGCTTGTTTAGATAATATCTAGGCTACCATTTTTTATATATAATTATATGTTGAGATAAGCATCCAAGATAAGATAGTATTTAGGTGAAACCATTTTCTAACTTAAATTAGAAAATATGTCGCTTTAGGTTTATTTTATTTTATTTCTAGTTACGAATTTTAATAAAAATATCAAAAATATCATGCATGCTAGGTTCATTTAATTAGAAATAACCCGTCATTGGAACTAGGTTATGTAGTTAAATGAAATTATACATCATATAAGCTCATTTCAATTTCAAGATAAAAAAATGTTACGAATAATTGATTGCCTTGGTGTCTAATTTCTTGAAATTTATCTTTATTGAGTATTATTTTTACTGGTTGAGCACTTATTGCATGTTAGTAATCTGCTTGCAAATAGTTTTGAAAATTAAGAGGGTCCGCTTTGGAGGTTGAGAAAATATTCAGTGGTCCGAGAGTGCCACGTCATCAGCTGACGCGGTGTGCATCTACCACTCAAAAATTGACATGTGTCGTAAGTGGGACCCGCTGGAATAAAGAAGGGTTGATTCTTGGCTCGGCTCGACTCGTAAAGAAAAGGACGGTCAATAATAAATGCACAGCTCTCACTCAAAAGATTTCTCTCTCCTCACTTGAATTTTTGGGGTTTTTTCTCTCTCGGTAGAATAAGAAACCAGACGGATCTGTTTCTTTCTTCGCGCCTCCGCCTCCCAAAATCCTCGTCGGTCATCTGCCTCTGGCACGTCGCCTCCTCCAAGAGCCCTGCTGGTCGCAGCTGGGTCACGAGTCTCCTCCGCCTCCGACTGTCTCCATCGCGGAGATCGAGCACAAGGTTTGTGCTCGGATTGGCTTTCTCTTCTCAGACAAAGGAAAGAGAAGTCCACGCTTGTTGTTGCTGCTCCGGCGTTCGTCAAGCAACTGTTCCGCGTCGTCGCGCGACACTTGCTCCATGCCGTCCCTCTCCGGTCCTCTCTCCCCTTTCTTCTGTTTCTCGTTCCATCCGGCTACTAAAGCTTAATGATTAGAAATTTCCTGTCATTATTCCAAATTCATTGTTTTCTAGCCAGGTGAGTACTCTTCTGAAGAAGTGGATTACTAGCAGTGTTATCTTTTGTATGTAGTTGCCTGAAATTTGTAGATTTCACTGTATCCTTCTTAGAAAGTCTTTCGTCAATCTCTTGGAATATTATAGTTACTGTTCTTTGCAGGGGTGCAGGATTACCCTCTATTTAGACCTGCTTCTGTGCTAGACTATTGATAATCTTCTTTGGTATACTTGACTGTTTTATACTTTGGACGTTTTGCTGAATGAGGGAGTTCACTATGATATCGGATCTCACTGGCAATATCTCTTGCTGGTCATCCCATCAAAAAAATGGAAAAACAAATTAAACTGCCAAGAGTTGGTGAATATTCCAGATCTTTAGGATTGCTGTATCATTTTCAATCAAAATTGGACATTTTTTTTCAGTTTGATATGATTTTTTTTATATGCCTTGTTCTATGGTAGTAGTAACTGCAATTTTAATGAGAAAACCTCATTATCAATTCACAAAGTTTGTAGGTGATTATATGCTTTGATTCTTGTGCCACCGAGTCTCTAATTTTTTTCCCTTTCTGAAGCCTCTTACCTGTTCTACCATACTTTGTTGTCACACTTTCTCACTTACGAAATGCTATGTGGGGTTTTAGGGTAGAGATGAGTTGTACACCAGGCAACAAGATATTTTTCTTCAGTCTGTCCAGATAATTAAGTAGCGTGCTGCTAGACTAGGCCGCAGAATGCAAAAAACAATGAATCAATGACAGCGAGGAAGAATGTGAGTTTCCATTTGGAGGTAAGACACAAGTTATGTAATTGCTCGAGTCATTTATCAAACAGCTTGAAAGAAGTTATCTAATTCGTATCTAATTTCTTGAAGCTTTGTCTTGCTGACAGTTCGCCTTGCTGCAAGGGCCATGTGAAGATCGAAGGCTTGATTTTTTTTGTGCTCTTTTGCTGCTGGTTCAAGTCATTACTGTCCAATGCCGCATTAATTCATGGCCTGGAAGCTCTACCTTCACCTGCCATATCTAAGGATAGGACCCTAGTTTCCCTTTTATGTGGATTTTGTTGAAAGCTTTGACAGGAACAGGGGAACTTGAGAACTGGGAATGTGGTTAAGTGCTCTTCTGGGAAATTTTTCATATGCATGTACAGAGAATTATTGAGAATATCACATGCTGCTAATGTCATCTCATGCGGTCTTGTCTGTTTCTTTTCAGACTAGCGTGAGGTGTGAAATTGTTTTATGTGGTAGCACATTGTCAATTATTTTCATGAGTCACCACAACAAATGGCAAAGGAAATGGTTGAATCCATCCACTATCGCATGAACTTGATCTTTCCATTGTTTATTCTCGACCAATGCCATAGAGAACTAATCTTCTGTTTCCATGGCCAAAACCAACGGAAGATGTGATTTCATGAATCATCACAATAACTTCTGGTTAATCTGGTGGGAATCGTCCCACTGGATTGGCTGGCTTCTTTAGAAATTCTCTAAAAGTGTTGACATGCCCGCCCTTCAAATTGTTGCAACTATGAACTTTGACGTGCATATGAATGTCTCGGCTATTCATTTGGCGTGTTGGTTTTTTTGAGTAATCCCACAATCTTCCTTTGGCCATCGCCCCTGAAACGACATGGAGGCCAAAGATAGGGCAGGTTACTATCCACAAAATTCTATACGATTGCTGACTTGATGGTGAAAATATTCAGCGGTTAGAAAGCACCACGTCATCTGTCTATGTGGCACGCGTGAGCTTAAATGGCTCCACTCAGAGGGAGACATCTGGCGCGTGACGTGGAATTAAAGAAAGAAATGGTAGCCACTTTTTTCTCTCTCCTCTAGTGTAATGGACTGAGAAGAAGCAGCATTTAATGCTGACATTTACTGCATTCTCTCTCTCCTCTTTCAAACAAAACACGAGGAGTCTTTCTTTTCACATTCCCGCCTCTCTCTTCCTCTTCAAGCCCATCACTCTCACCTCAAGCGCTCCCTTCTCCTTCTTCTTCGCATCTGTTCTCATCGCCATCGTCAACTTTCTGGCTCCAAAAATGGCCAACTGGCGTCTCGAACTCCTCTTCATCTTCTACTCCTTATTCAGTCCCGATTTCGAGCTCGAGTACGTCGCCAACTATTTTGAAGCGAAGGAGGCTTGCGAGGTTGGATATCCTGGTGGTCGCACTTAGTTTTGGGGTTTTGGCGACACCTGCGAGGGATATTGCAGCGGAGGTGAGAGAGGTGTATGGTTCCGGTGAGACCTCTCTCTTTCATGTTCCTTTTTTTTTCCTTTTCTTTTGGCTCTGCTCATGGTGGTGTCAACTTCGGTTAGGGTGGTATGTTGAGCTTGCAGATGAAGGAAGAGAAGAAGTTGGTGGAAGAAAAAACTGGAGGAAAATTTTGTTCATGGTCTTCCCAGTAGACTCCAGACCTTCATAAGTTGGTCAATTCTAATTATGTTTGTCGGATACTTGAATTTAACTGGTGGAGTTTTTTTTTTTCTTTGCCCGCTTCTCGAATTTTCAAGGAGCTTGGGATCAACATAGTGCCGTCAAGAAAAGGAAGTACTTGAAGAGGAAAGGAGCACCATTTCCTCCATACCCATATCGAAGTGCATCTAGCAGCACCCAAGTGCATCTAGCAGCACCCAATGCCTCAATAGTTGCATCAGCGTGTAGATACCATAGATTACTTGAGGAATCTCTCTCTCTCTCTCTCTCTCTCTCTCTCTCTCTCTCTCTCTCTCCTTCATGTTGTACATAAACCAAAATTTGAATGGATCAGCGACAAAATTGGCCCTTGACAGAATTGGATTGAGACAAATTTCCTTCATAAAGTCCATATTTTCATACCTCGTGTCATATATATCCTAATTAGAAGCTTAAAATCGATCAAATATTTTCATGAGCTTTCTCCCTTACTTAGTAAAGACTATCCAATGAAATCAAGTGCAGTTGATGATATGGCTGATTTAAGAAAAGCCAAGCACAAACCAAACTTCTGTCTATGTCAATCTGTTGCGCACTTTCTTTTTCCGAGCTTCACGGGTGCCCACCGAAGTTCAAAGCATGCGCAATAACAACCCTGCACAAACTTTTCGCTTTTGTCTTTTTATGTTCAGAACCCTACACAAACTTGAGAGATTTGGAAAATGGACATGAAACTGCCAATTACATGAACAAAGGATCATAAGTAAAATGGTTGTCACGCTTTGTTAATTCAAACATTACAAGTTGAGTTAGTTCTGCACGATTCTAGTGCAAAAATGAGGGCTGGCTTCTCACATCTAAGATCAAGTACACAGCTTGACAATTGGGCTACGTCTATATGAGACATCGACAACTACGTGCCAAAAGAATATCATCTCACTCAGTACAAAATTAGGATGCGAGAACTAGTGCATATTTCTCTTCTTGCTAGTGTCTTGAGTCTCCATCGAAGATGAAAGCAACGTCGTCGTCTTCGTCAAGATCCTCCACTCTACTGTGGTTAGTTTCAGCAGCAACTCTCGATGTGCCCAAGCCATCATTATTCGAAATCTCGGACAACTTTCTTTTCTTTTCAACAGGAATCTCAATATCTACAGAACAATCTCTAGGTCTTCACTGGATTTAACATACCACCCAAACGGGAGTTGACACCACCATGAACAGAGCCAAAAGAAAAGGAAAAAAAAGGAACAGGAAAGAGAGGTCTCACGGAACCGTACACCTCTCTCACCTCCGCTGCAATATCCCTCTTGAGCGTCGCCAAAATCCCAAAACTCAGTGTGACCACCAGCATATCCAGCCTCGCAAGCCTCCTTCGCTTCAAAATAGTTGGCGACGTACCCGACCGAGCTCGAAATCGGGACCGAATAAGGAGTAGAAGATGAAGAGGAGTTCGAAAGGCCAGTCGGCCATTTCTGGAGCTGGAAAGTCGACGACAGTGATGAGAACAGAGGCGAAGAAGAAGGAGAAGGGGAGCACTTGAGGTGAGAGAGTGATGGGCTTGAAGAGGAAGAGAGAAGCGGGAACGTGAAAAGATTTTGTTTGAAAGAAGAGAGAGAGAATGCAGTAAATGTCAGCATTAAATGCTGCTTCTTCTCAGTCCATTACGCCAGAGGAGAGAGAAAAAAGTGGCCACAATTTCTTTCTTTAATTCCATGTCATGCACCAGATGTCTCCCTCTGAGTGGAATCACTTAAGCTCACGCGTGCCACGTAGGCAGATGACGTGGTGCTTTCTAACCACCGAATATTTTCTCGACTTGATGTGTGTGCAAGTAAAGGAAACAATCCATCCATTTGAGTGCCGGGTATCTTCGCTTGTGAAAACTAAAATGGTCAAACAGAGTATGCTGAACGTTCAATAAGGGGCTACCTGTGAATGTTCTTGGACCATTGACTCAACTAAATAAAAGAAGTTGGCGGTTGGCAACAACCTAACACAAGTTGCTTTGATTTAAGTTGTGTCATGACTTGTCGTGTTGGCGAATCGTCTAGTATAGCAAATACTTATATAAGTATTTGTATTAATTTTTACTAGACAGTCCACGCAAAAAAGAAAAAAGGCAGATGCTATGCAGAAACGAGTCATCTCACTTCTCAACAAAAGAAATATGGTTAGTTGTATTTACATGACAAATGAGACATTCTCATATTCGCACTCCACCATAGAATTGTAGGCAGAGGCAGAGAAGTAAATTGTTATAATTGCCAGTAAGTGCACATTATAAAAGTGAAAAATTAGTAAAACAAAGCCCTTAAAAAAGTTGGTTCGAAGTATCAGGCAAGCTGGGAAGGCGTTGATGGATGTAGTTACCATACCGGTGTGGACGAGCCCTTTGCTTTGGGCTCAATTCTCTACTGTAGATATAAGTGTCTGTCTCTTTGCAAAGCTGAGAGCATCATTGAGAAGATATGCAGGATATGCATGTCTTTAAGTACTTCATCCACAACTCTCATATGCTTAGGAATTAACCTAGATATGCAGTTCTGCTCAACGACACTTGCCATAACAGTTTTTGGTTGTTGTGCTGGCTGTTGCTCTAGCGCTCCATTCGACCGAGCTGTAGATGTCATACAATCACTTGATTCAATCACTTCTATTACTTAAAAAAAATCTCAGTGTTCTTTTACTTTTCAAACTAAGTTCATCTAAAACCAGCCCATGGAGACAACAGTAGTGTAAAACGATTATGCCTCCCCTTCTTATGCAGCATATGTATACCACCAAAAGCAGCAAGAGACACGATATGGCTATGGCAATTTTACCACCAGTGGATAAGTTGGCATTTTCTCTAGACAAAGAAGGTACAGCACACAGGCCTTTGTTATGAAATAAAATGCTCATAAAATACTCAGCACGTATTAATTCCATCCAGGCAAGCGTTTGCTAGGTAAAAGTTTTGCATGATCATAAAAACATGTTCTCGGCTTAAATGCTCAAGAAAATGCTTAAAGCTACGTAGGCGTCTCAGCATGTTAGTAATTTATCCATTCTCAAAAAGATAAGAAAAAATTCATCAAAAGTGCACTCAATGAACACTAATTGGGTTTATAACATGCAAACTACAACGATTAATCTTCATATTCGACGGTAGAAAGTATTATATCGCAAATACATCTCATGAACAATCTGTTGAACAGGTCATGTGCACTATCAACACAAGTCTGACGGCCAAAATGGATGCAAATTTTTAATCCAAACTATGAACAAGGATCAAGCACGGAATTGCCTTGTCAAGGTTCCAGACACAAGACAGAGAAGAACTAGATGTTTGCATTTTTTTCAAGACAGAAAACACAAAGTATGGGATGGTTTTGTACCCTCTCAAAACCTTATGGCTAATGGCAACTGGGGAATGAGAGCGACATTCGACGCCAGTGGACAAAAAGGATCCGGAACTCGATTGATTGCGTTTTTTTCCTCAAGCGATTCTCTCTCTCAAGGATGCACAAAATCAAAGGCAGTAGATCAATCCAAAATTAGGGAGAAATTGATTGTTTGCGTTTTTTTCTCAAGCGATTTTCTCTCTCTTAAGGATCCACGAAACCAAGTAAACTAGTTCCATGCAATTATTCGCAATCAAATACACAGGCAGAAAAATGGTCGAGCCCAAAGTACCGGGGACGTAGCCGAAGCTCTTAAGGCGTTCCTCGAGCTGAGCGACATGGGTCGAGCAAATTGACATCGCTGCTCGCAGTCGACACGCATCGGTTCAGGCACTGAAATGAAGGTCAAAGAAGCTGAATCTGCGATCAAAACAACAAAAAAATCAATCGACTGAGAAGCAAAATAAAAATCATCCCTTACAGCTTTTCTCGGCTCAATATGCAAAGGAAACGCAAAGTAACTAGCGGTAGCAAGTAAAATCAGAAGAGACTCAACTCAGTGATGCGATTCATAGCTGGATGGTACGAGAAACAGAAGAAAGGGGAGAGAGGACCGGAGAGGGATGGGACGGCATGGAGCGAGCGTCGGCCGACGAAGCGGAACAGTTGCTTGACGAACGCCGGAGCAGCAAAACAAGCGCGGACTTCTCTTTCCTTTGTCTGAGAAGAGAAACCCGATCCGAGCACAAACCTTGTGCTTGATCTCCGCGATGGAAACAGTCGGAGGCGGAGGCGGAGGGGGCTCGTGACCCAGCTGCGACCGGCAGGGCTCTTGGAGGAGGCGACGTGCCAAAGGCAGATGACCGACGAGGATTTTGGGAGGCGGAGGCGCGAAGCGGAGGCTGAGGCGGAGGAGGGAGTGGACGCGGGAGAAAGAAACAGATCCGTCTAGATTCTTCTTCTACCGAGAGTGAAAAAAGCCCCAAAAATTCAAATGAGGAGAGAGAAATCTTTTGAGCGGGAGCTGGGCATTTATTATTGACCGTCCTTTTCTTTACGAGCCAAGCCCAGCCCAGCCGGGCCAAAGAACCAACCCTTCTTTATTCCAGCGGGTCCCACTTACGACACATGTCAATTTTTGAGTGGTAGATGCGCACCGCGTCAGCTGATGATGATGTGACACTCTCGAACCACTGAATATTTTCTCGCTTTGGGGAGAATTTTAAGAGGCGGCAGAGTAACAGAGTAGGGAGATTCTAACTGAACTTCCTCCTTGCAAGAAAATATTAGTTGGATGAGATGTTCCAACATGGCAAATCGGAAGGCATCTCAAATTGCGCCACCTGTCTTGAGTGGGCCCAGACTTGTCAGGCCAATTTTTTTGAAACTGAGCGGCACTTCTTCTCCCTCCACTCCTCTGTTTGCTTCCTCCTCTAAAGAAGAAAAGAGAACGGCCTTCTCTCTCCAGCCAAGGTAGTCTCTCTCCCTCTCCTCCATTCAATTTTGGATCTACCCTTCACTCATATTTTGCTTCTCCGGCCCTCTGCTCTAGTGTCCATTGCTGCTCCGGCGTCCATTGTTGCTTCGGTTTTGTTTTGTTTATTTATTTATTTGGGTGAGAAGGGGTTGCTTTTGTTGAGTTATGGAAGATGGAGTTTGTCATGTAAGACTGCCGCATGAAGGGGCGACTCGCCTTGAATCCACGACGGCTCAAGTGGCTCCGCCAACACACGCCTGAGAACTTCCAAGTTGCCACTCTCAACGGCCAGAGTCGCGGACATTTACCTTCCTTGTTCTTCCACTACACGAGTTGGAAGTCCCCACTTATCAAGATCTCAATCACTTCAAGGTGGCCGTTCATAACGGCCTCATGCAGCGGGGTGTTTCCCCTGCCATTTCTCTCTTGCACAAGATCCCACCACATCTCGCTCTCACCAACGTCCAATGCTTGGCTGGTAAAGAGTCGGGCAGTGGGGGCCCTTCCGGCCCAGGTAGCCAAGTGAAGCGCGGTATCTTCCCTACAATTTTCAACGGCTAATAGATAGCCATATAGAGCAATGAATTTCGGGAGGGGGACTCCGAGTGACCTAGACACAGACGTCAGCCGCCCTCAGAACAATAATGTTCTACGACTCGGATGAATTCGTCCACGTTCCCTTGTTTCGTAGCAATGAGCAGGTCCTAGGTTGTCTTCTCGTCGCACAAGACAGTTTTGTTTTTGTTCTATTTTTGGTTTGGAGCACAGGAATTAACCACTAGTTTTCCTTATTTTTTTCTTGATTTGTACCTTGTATAATTTTAATAAGATTTCAGTTTTGCAACTATATTTTTGACATGGAATTGCTCATCGTTTCATGTTGTCTTGTATACTTGAGTTTTTGTGGGCGAGATTCTTTTGAAAGGTAATGAGGGAGGCAAAATGTGCTATAAAAAACCTTACAATCATGGCTTTCTCTTCAACATCAATAAAACCTTATATTCAAATTCACCACGTCTCTTGGGGACACCATCAAAAACCATTCTTGCTTCTTTTACCTTGCCAAACTTCATCAGAAAGAAAATTTGAAAATGCAAGAGACTCATCCTGCAACTTACATCTCAGATACCCAACAAGCAAAGTAGCGCAAAGAGAGGAAGCACTTTGCCTTTTGGGTGCGGAATTTGATCAAACACCTTGCGTGAATATTCAAGGCAACCCAAACCATGATACAATATTGGCTGTATCTAACGTTCCAGCCTGAATATTCAAGACAACCCAAACCAGAAATAAACAGAAGCAAAACCTCTTATAATATTCTATAACTCAACAAAAGCAAACCCTTTTCACCAAAAAAAGAAGAAGAAGCAAACAAAACAGAAGCGACGCCTGCTACAAGGCTCCATTTTGCATGCTCAATAGCAACACCAGCTTCGTCCTTTCCTTCGCCACCACCTTTGCCTTTACCGACCTCACTCTCATTCGCCGGTAGCACAAGCAGCCATGGCCTGAATGGCCTGACATTTGTGATGTCACCGTCCTCGACTTCTCGACAGCCTCTTCAATGCTGAAGCAACTGAGATTCGTTGAACCACATATCCACCGTCGAAAGAGGGCAAAAGCAGCGACGAGTGCCAGAGCAGCAATGGACGCCGGAGCATAGGGCTGGAGAAGCCAAATTTGAGAGCAAAGGGTAGATCCAAAATTTGAATCAAGAAGTGACATAGAGAACGCCTTGGCTGGAGAGAAGGACGTTTCTCTTTTCTTCTTTAAAGAAGGAAGCAAGCAGAGGAGGGGAGAGAGAAGAAGTGCCGCCCGGTTTCAAAAAATTTGGCCTGACAAGTCTGGGCCCACTCAAGACACGTGGCGCAATTTGAGATGCCTTCCGATTTGCCACGTTGGAACATCTCGTGCAGCCAATATTTTCTCCCTCTCTTGCGCGCCTTTTTTCAACTGACTAATGAGATTGCGCCACGTGGTTGTGGAAGGACGGTATAGTCGGGTCAATAAGGAGAAGTCGGCGAAGACTCCGGACGTGAGAGATCTGGTGCTCCTCAAGGACCGGACTTTTATTGTGCGACGGCAAGTGTGGTGCTTTGTGAACCGTCCGATGACGGCTCCAGGTAAAATAACGGCGTGATACCCTAAAAAAAAAAAATCAATTTTAGGTTCAGGTTCAATTTTATCCTATAATTTTTTTTATCCCATAAAAAATCTCAAACTTTACTTTAAGTCTAATTCTAATTCAACTCTGACCTTTGTTTTATCCCATGAAAAACCCTTCACCTTAGGTCATGTATCAAGTCTACCATCCAATCCCTATTTTATTCTAATTTTTTTGTCTTATAAAAAAACAATCAATTGTTATTTGAGTCGTAAGTTTGCCCTCATTAGCCCTCTGTTCAAAATTTTTCTCCTGCAAAACAATAAATGGAAAATTCCCAAGCACGAGTTATTGGAATGTTTCAAGGGAGAGCTTTTTGATCGCTAGAGATAGAATGCTATAGAGCACGAGAGGTTGAAGACCGAGTATAAAATCAAAGATCTCACATGTGATGTGATGGAAGGAAAACTCTCTTAAAAATAACAGCCATTAATAAAATTCAACCCTAATTGCTCTAGTTGAACCTAAATTTCAGATTCAATAAGACATCATTTGGGCCAATATAGAAATCCATCTTCAAAGGATTGCTTCTTGGATCTAATATTTGGGAGGAAAAGTGGAGTAATGATGTGAAAATGTCACGTAAGATCACTCGGGGATTTTTTTGGGACAAAGGATTAAAGTGGCAAATTTGTGACTCAAAGTAAAAGTTGATGATTTTTTACAAGACACAAAAAATTAGAGTAAAATTGGAACTTGACCAAAAACTAAAGGTTTTCTTTATGAGACAAAAAAAAAATTTAGGGTAAAATTGAGACTAGACCTATGAATGGACCTAAAGTTTGGGGTGTTTATGAGATAGAAAAAAGTTTAGAGTCCAGTTGGTACTAGAGCTAAAATTGGAGGTCTTTTAGGATATTACGCCAATTTCATAATGTTAAGTAATTTTTTATCTAATCCAAATTAATAATTAATAACAATTAATATTGTCTATGTAATTTTATTTAATAACTTTTCGGTTAAAAAAAAAAGGAAATGGGAAGCCCGTTCCTTTCAACCAAAATTAACACAAGAGCTAAGAACTCCTAGTTTGTAGTTTCAAGTCATTTTAAATGTTAAGCTTGCATTTGACGAAAAAGCTAACATTAGATTCGAGTTGGCGCAAACCATGCTCTCATTCTCATCGTGAAAATGTATAAAAATCAGCCTTTTCAAATGCCTCGAAAGTTTCGACCAAAAAAAAACTTCACGAAGGTCTAATCCTTCTTTAGGTTAATTCCCAGCTGAATCAAACTGAAGAATAAGTTTTTTAAGCAACACTTGTTGCCAAGCAATGACAAAAAAGAATCCCCTGATTAGGATCAAGGTTTATGGACTGAATGAATGTTTTGTGGGGAAAAGGGCACCTTATCTGCTAATAAAAATGATTGAGTTCATCACCGTATGTCGCAATGTGTTGATAATCTTACATGAAAAGAGTTCAAACAAGGAAACAAAATCCTGCAACTCATGTCGACTAGAATTTACTTGTCAACATCCAAAAAAATAATTCTAAAATGAATGTATATAAACGTGAAAACAACAAAATTGAGTTCAATTACATGTAACATTTAATTGAAGAAAGAGTATCAAGCCGAAGCAAATATGGGTACATCATAAGCTTAAGAAAGACACTGAAACCACGAAAAGTTATTCGAGTTGATAGTGCGTTGGGAGATCCAGGACATTGGAGTTGTGCTGCCAGTTGCAGCATCGAACTGTTCCATCCCTCCTTTTCGTGAAAAAGGAATGGCTTCGATTGGCTTCGATTTCTTACCTCTTTTGAAATCGTATCTTCAACTTGGAGGAAGATCGCCCCAAAGATTGAGCAAAAATGACAAGGGGCGAAAACTCAGTCACAAGATGAACTAACTTCAACAAATGTCAAGCTATCAGCTTGACCAGCTACTACTTCCATTGGCTATTGATCCGAGCCTGGTCATTCCTTTTCTAATTTTCCTTTGTTTGTGTACTATAGAATGAATGGTCATCTCCAAAAGGTTGATTATCAGTCACAGATTCCTCCAAACCAGGCTTCCAGTCCGGTCCGGGGTCTCTCACATTACAGCACACTCCCATTTTCAGCCAAAATACATGATGACCCAACTGGCTTCCAACTTGCTTCCATCTGGATAGACTTAACACACAATGAAGATCTATCCACATAAGTATCAATAAACAATATGGCATGATAACAGCGATGGTCAGTAAACCAAATTATCAAGAGATGATTTTGTGTGAATGTCCAGCGATCTACTGGACTGGAGGGCTTGTATCGCTGAAGACGTTGAAGTCCCTAGGAACAAGCCATCTCTCCCAATCATCTCGCTTCCTAACCATGTCACCCTAAAGAACATCGAATAAAAGAATCCACAATTATCTAAAACAGTGTAACAAAACAAATTATATATAATGTACATACTAGATTTAGGCTTAGCTCATGCATAGAGGGTTACTGAATTATACCTGTATTTCCAACATGGTTGAATTTCGTACGGCATCTAAAATAAGATTAATATTGCTCGTCATACTTGAAACCTGTACAAAAGAGCACAGAACATACTGTTTATTGACTCAACATGTTGGAAACAGAACGTTATGTGGAAGAGCCTGACAATTCATGCATTCACAAATGTGATAACAGTTTCACACTCAGCTTCACAACATTATCACATCCTGTGGCTAAGATCAAGTGAAGACTGGTAGTGTAAAATGCAGTTCGAATGCGAGAAAAGAGTTTTAAAACTGAATATGTGGTTGGAGCATAGAATAAAAATCCAACTTCGGTGTCAGGGAATAATTTTTAAACCCAGGGTTGCTCTACCAATACCTGAATCTGACTAGACAAAAGTTGATTGACAATATTGGAATGCCTCCTTTCTCAATCTCAGTTGTTCACTCAAGTATGTATTTAGAAAGAAAAACAGAACTAACTTCTTCACCAAAAGACTTAACTACAAGTTTAAAGATCCAGACAATAATTTCGTACTGTACTATCAGAATGCATACTCAAGCACATGTGTGCATACAAAGGTATCACCCTCTTTTTTGTTAAATGTGCAGATACTTCTGTTTCCATATGATCTGCCTACACATAAATCTGAAAAATCGGAAGTCCGTAAACACAGAAATCTGCAGAAAACCAACAGAGCAACGTGATGAACAATTTGTTTCTTCATGCATTATATATAGAGAATTGGATCTAAAAGCAATATAAGACCACACTCAGCTAAAAAAGCAGTATAAGACCACACTCAGCTATAAAAGCAGTATAGAACCATGCCATAAATTAAATCATCCCAAAATAAACTCACCTTCTTAAATGCTGCTATTGTTGAAATGTGGACCCAGCCCTGTCCATTCCATTTTTTCCGAAAGTGGAGATCTTTTATTAAATTCTCCTTACTACAAGAACCGAATTGAATGGCAAATAGAGTTAGAACAACACAAAGGATAAGTACAGCTCAATCAAGAATGACAAAAGAGAGAACTATAAGTACCTGAAATAATACTCTATCTGCCTCAGTATGTCAAGATGCAATTGAGAATTGACAGCTATAGGAGGTGGCACTGCAAATGGGCTGCTGGCTTGTACATCAGGAGGTGCAGTCGGGAAAAAATGAGGTGCCATCTCTGACAAAGTATCAAGATATCAATAACCAAACATGTAGCGATTTAGAAGAGAGGACATGGACAGTTAATTTGGCTTACCAGAATAGGCTAAGGGGTTACCAAATGGAAATGCCTGCGGTGGGATTAATGGATAATAAGGATGAGGAAGAGGGAAAGGGAGTGGGGGTGGCGGCACCGGCCTCATGAACCTGGGATCAAATCCTCCAACTTGACGAGAATGCCACTCTCGATTCCGTTGGTCATGCCTAAACATTTGCTGGTGAAAACCAGCAGCACGCGTATGTTGCCCACCGCTACGGTTTCTGAAAGAGGAGCTCCGCTGCTGCTGATGCCCATTCCTAGAAGCAGGGTTAGGTTGCTGAGAGTCAAAAGGGCCTGTCGATGCTGGCGCAACACCACTGGGCGATGAGCCGTTGCGCCTCGTCAATCTTTGGCGTGCAGGCATTACGTGGTTTGGAGTCTCGACTTTATTGGTTTCAGTCCCCTATAGCACAAAAAGCGGAATATTAAACTCAAATAAACCGGACAATACAACATTACAAAAGCTACACCCACCTGAATAAACTGATACAACTGATCAATAAAACCGGAGACAGAAAAAAGATAATAATCCCAGATCTCATAAACTATAATTATGTCTTATCTGTTCTGTAAGGAATAAATCCCATCACCTACTTACTCTAAGGAATTTGTTTCCATAATTATACATTTCTAGAATTAAGAGAAACAAAGCACTAACTCCATCTCTCTCTCCCAGCTCTCGGCAAAATTTAACAGCCAATTTAGGAAAAGTTTGCAAATTTGGTTTTTCTTATATTCAAGCAGTTCGAGAAAAGGGGGGAAAAACTGTACCTTTTCCCATCCATGAATCTGCTTCTATGCATTCAATTATATGTATTCACTCACGCTCTATTTTAAGACGTAGAAGATCTAGAATTCCAGAGGCATATATCCGAACGATCACACAGCAGAAATCCAATACATCGCATCATGCTCCTACACTCTCCAGTAATAATCCAGTGGCGAAAGAAGATCGCCATCACGTCCAGATTGATATGAAAACTCGTCCTACGCTAACCAAACAGAGCAACGAAAGGAAATCGAAAGGCCCAAAAAAAGAAAACAGAGAGAGAAAGAAAAAGAAATCACCTTCGATACGGACAGCTCCGACAACCCATCAGCTAACTCCCCGGTAGGGGACTCCGACGACGACTTCGACGGGGAAGAAGCGGAAGCCCTAGCGGACCCCGAGAGGGCGGGCCATGCGCCCGTCTCGAGCAGGCCGCTCTCGTCGGCCTCCCCGCCGGGGCCGGGGCCGGGCCCGCCCCCGCCGGCCGGCTTGCTCCAAGCGGGGGCGCTCCCCGCATTGCAGTCCGATCTCTCGGCCTCCGCCGCGAGTGGCGGCGAGGGGGACGGGGGCGCGGTCGCGGCCATCGGCGACTGAAGCAGAAGAGATTACTCGTGCGGGGGAAGAGAGAGAGAAGGGCGACGACGAGAGAAGGCGACGACGAGGGAGAGAGAGAGAATACAAGAAGGGGCCGCGCGTCGGCTGTTATACAAACTGGCAACAACGTTTGAAGAATTCGTGTAGGACTAGGACTGCGACCCTCTCTCTACGAGTACGATTCCGAGTCAGCCTTACTCGGGATTTTGATGCATTTATTCTTTTCCTAACTTTTTAAAACTGAGACCATATCTATATATACACATATATTTATTTTGCATAAATTGACAATGAAGATATGGGATTTTCGTATGGATATTAGTTGAACAAATTTAGAAATAAATCTAGGTGAGTCAAATTCTGAATTTTTTTTTGAAAAAGAAAATATTATTTCAATATTGGATGGATATCCTTCCTCGATATTTATTTAAATGCTCAATCGAAGATCTTTCGTGCTTGAACTTGCACTATTGTGTAATTTTGAGAAGTCGGTACTTACTATTTGCAGTTGATTTGGATATTCATTATTTATATTTCATTGTATATTCTTCTTGGTATAAGCCGGTCTAAGATGAGTATTAGACAATGAATGATTTTCTTATGCCACTTGGGTAAATGAATTAATTGAAATGTTTTTCTTTCGACTAATCTGTTGAGGCATGGGTTGTTGCTATTGATATTATCATATTCAATTCATTGTTTAAGCAATATAGAAAATCGAAAATATTTTTTATTATTGATTTTTCATGAAATAAATACATAAAGAAATCTGTAACTATTACTTTCAGGAAGCTGTTAGTCAAGCGGCTTGAAAAATTTGGGAAACCCAATGTTGACTTATCTAAACAGGAGGATTTAATTTTAGAATATTATTCTTGTAATCTGCAATGAGAATATACACGTGCGAGAAAAAAGATCATATATAGGGTAACATTTAGAATGAAGAAGAAGCAGCTCCATATTAGTTATCAGAACGGTTATAACCATATATCCTAATATAATTGCTATATTTATGTAAAGTTAAGCAATATCGATATAATAACCATATAATCTCAAAAATCGTTCACATGTACAAAATTTAAATTCAAATTTTCCTAAATTAAATTTAAATTCTTTGGACCTTATCTTCTTGGGCACCACTAATTTTTCTTTTCTTTATCAAATTCATGCTAATATGCTCTTTTATTTGCAAGTGCAGTAGAGCATCTATCTAAATTTATTTGCCTCCTTTCCTTTAACGATGGGAAGCGAGAGGCATCTATCTTAAAAGAAAAACCCATAACGAGTCGATATCACGGGTCGTGATCTCCTCGCCATCCCTGTCTCACGCCAAACCGGGCGAGTGGCCTCGACCTGCTCGAGGAAATGTCTTTTCTCAGGTTCATGTCTGTGCTGAACGAAAGACAATAATCTCTCGCTGATGGGATTGCTAAAGCACATGGGCAGAATGCCCAACCTTTTGATTGGACTAGCAATCCTGGGGGCCATTTTGGAATATCCTTCATTTAGGAATGGTGCCAGTTTTTTAATGAACAGTACTTTGTTTTGATCCACCAAAAAAAGAAAAAGAAAAATTTCCCGGCGTCTTGCCTTTCGGCTTTGATTACAATGGGGATTATGGAAACCTCTAATCACATGATTAGCAATTAAGACAGTGGTGGTGGTGGTGGTGGTGTTGTGATGGCGAGGACAAGATCGGGGTTCAATTACGTGTGGACTCGGGCAACGTGTGTGAAAGGGATTTTGGGCGGAAATCGCTGTTGACCGAGACGCCCGGGGGGACGATCCGATACGGTCGACGGGCGTGAGCCAAAAGCTGTGTGATTCGATTGGGCAGCGAAATTGTCGCCCAAATTCTCAGTTCTTTCGTTTCTGCACACGTTGTTTTTTGTTTTGTTTTCTTTCTTTTGGCCGCTCACGTTACCGAATAAATAAATAATACTATAAATTCTAGGAAAGATGGAGATCTTCTACATGTGAATTATTGAAGTTACTGTGTAATTCCCTGAAAATGCGAAGCTAGGAATACAAATCTAATCGAGAGTGGTTATGCTTGTGATGTCCGATGCATTCACATTAGTATGTCTATAATGGATTGAGTTTGGATTGTGTGGTTAAGAAATAGGTTAATAAGATTACTTTTTAGTGAAGTGAAATTTTATCGTGGGATTTAGGAATGACTTTGACTCGCTAGTAAGTATTGGTAGCCCTGCGGCATGGGTCGAATTGAAATCCTATCTTGGTATTGTTTGCATGCACGCCACTGTGATAATTATAAAATCGAATCTAGATTATGTCAAAGTTAATGTGATCGGCTGTAAAAAGCGTATCTAGAGTCAAAAAAGTGATGAGGCATTTGTGCCTTCCTGACATTGGTGGAGAAATTCGACGTCGGAAGAAAACAAGTAATCACTATTCCACTCTATAAAGTTTAGTAACTTGATAGGAATATTTGACTATCCTCGACAAGATTATTTCTTTAGAAAGATAAGGTTAATGAGATTTTTTAGGACACCCAATTCAAGTAATTAAACCTTTTTTTTATTTTTCAAGGTATTGGATTTTCTCTGGCCAAAAATTATTAAAAAATAAAAGATGCTGGATTTTTTCTCGTTGTATGTGTTTGGAAATCCAGCGTTTGCTATTAGCATGCTTAGTTAAGTGTTTTCGGGAGTGATTGCTCATGGTATATCAGCAATTCGGAGAAATTTTTCCTAAATTAGATCGCAATTATTGCTCAAAAAAATAAATTAATGGCGAATATTTTGATCATCGTAAAAAGTGTTTAACCATGACGGGAGCACTTTTCGACATGATCCATTTAGTAACGATGATTTGGTGAATTGTTGAAGACCAAATGTCTTGTCTTAATCGGGCATCGATGAGCTAAGCAGTGACCTAATTGGGTTTAAATTGTTGGAATGGACAATTCCAGGAAAGCAAGCGAAAAGAGAAAAGAAAAGATTTTAAGTTAAAAGAGTCAACGCAGGACTTGATGCAGATGAAAGGACTGTGGCATGCTGTAGTTTGCACTCTCTTAGCATCTCTGTTTGATCATATAACAAAGATGGAAAGACTCGATTTCATCTTCCGTTTTCTTGCCATGAACTGCAAGTGCAAGCCAGATTTGTCATTTGCCATCAGAATGAATTTTTAGTGCTTAAGAAAAAAAATTGGCTGCTGAGTTTCTGTAAATTCTAGTTCATCCTCCATAAGAAAGCATAATCTCCATTTCCTCTTGAACTCTAGGCCCTTTAGTCTTCAGGCGTACATATCCAACATATATAGGCATTGATATAAGTAAATCTTATACATATGCTTAAGCCGGCTCCTCGCCTTGATCTTAACTGAGAAATATGAATTGTCCAGATCATGGAGCAGACGATCTGAAACCCTTAGTTCACTACCCTGCAGTCCTTCCTAACCTCCTGTCCGCCAGTGATGCTGCTCATCTTGATCATGGACTTGACGAACGCGTCCGTGAATTCCTTGTGTGAGCTCGCGAACTTCTGGACCAGACCCTTGGTCTTGGGCACCGCCAGGAGCGCCTGGTCCGAAGAGAACAGGCCCTTCCCTTGGAGGATCAGCTTGTAGTACGTGTTGTCGAAGGTGGTCGAGGAAGGGTCCATGGTGGTCCCTGCGTTCTTCGGCCTGTTCTTGGTCGGGCACACGCCCCTCAGGCTTGCTGCGAGGGATGGGTGCATCGATGGGTCGATGTCTAGCGTGGTGTTGAAGTTGCGGATCCTGCTTGCGAAGGAGGAGCAGTGGGAGAATCCTAGGGTGTGGCCTCCTGCAAAGGGATAGAAGTCGAGATCAGCACAAGTGAAAAACCAAAACAAATGAATCAATCCAGTGGAGTGAACTCGTCACCAGAACACCGTCATCTGTTAGTCTGTTTGATCATTCGTTATACCTGATAGAGCGACGAGATCTTCCATAGAGAGACCTCTCTGGGAGAAGCTCTGCTGGAGCTGAGAAATGTTGAAAACAGGTGCGGGGAGTTGTGTCGTCTCGCTGGCTTTTGACGTTCTTCCATCCTTTCTTCCCTTGGGCACATCCCAAGTCGGACCTCCGACTTTTTGTAAGCATTAGAAATGAAGAAAATCACATTCAGATTCGCAATATGCCATGCGCAAAAAAAAGTTTCTTGTCAAGAAATTACAGCTAAAGTTGCTATTAGGGGAAGGGATTCGTTCAGAGGGCATTGATTTAGCTTCCAATACCCCAACTTCCGTTTTGTCCTGTTTGAACCTGTCCGTGCATGTATTGAGTGAATAGATATCTATTAAAATAGTTGCAGCGCAAGCATACAATCCTAAGAGTTGGTAGCTTAACACAGTCCCTGTCTGGTTTCTTTTATATTTTCCAGGATAGACCTGCGTGGGGACTGTCCAAGACATTGCGCATGAAGCTCAGGATTGGACAGTAATCCTACACATGACCCTAATATGTTCTGAGACAATAGCGTTTAGGCTTTAACTGGGTCAGGGTGAATTTTCAGGATAACCTCAATGGCAAGCTATGTTGAAGCAACTGGTCAGTCATGAAGATTCAGGATATACACATAACAAAGTGGACGAGGAGATGATTTTACCAGAACGACAGAATCTCTAGCAGCTAGTGCCAAGATGTCCGCACATGAAACCACGCCAGGGCAAGCAGCTTCCAAGTCCTTTTTAGCATTGTCGATTACATAAAATGCATGCAGAGAGACATTAGGAGGTCCGTCCTTTTCTGCTTTGTTGTTTCCTTTGGAGTTTAAAAGCACTGACGCATCGCAACCCTGCATTTGGCCATGATTAGCACTATTTAGTTAATTTATGATAACAAGGAAGCTTTGAATAAGAACTCTGAACAGACAGAACTATCGACATGTTTGCTTACCCTTATGAAACAGTCATGAAAATGCATCCGCAGGACAGCGGCTGGTACGGTTTTGTCCTTCATTGCTGCATTCTTGACAGCGTTTGCGACAATTGACTCAGCACCAGGACAGGTCTTGTCGTAGTAATTGGAGCTTAGTGAATAGATTGGAGAGACAAATGAAAGTACAAGAATCAAGCTGAAGAGGACAACGCTGATGGCCATGCCTAGTACACTCCTTAACCTCACCGTGTTCTGTCGAGCTTGGAAGGTAATTTGCACATCGAATGGATATAAATAGTCCGAAAAAGGAAGATTTAGTTGAAACTACAGATAGCGATGTCACACTAGCCACCTAAAGTGGGCGTATTTAGCAACAAACTTGATAATGAAGTAGTGATTTTGAAGCAACCTCGGGACTACAAGACGTTCCACATGTTTCAGCAGCGGTCCCAATTATGTCTGCTAAGCTCATTTTCCTCACGTAGAGTTCAGATAAGAGTGATGACTACGATGTGCCATTACCTTACTTTTCTTCAACATGAAGTTTATGACGGTTTTTGGTAATTAATGGGCTAGGGTTAATAAGATCTCGGTCAAAAAGTGGATTTTAATGGTAAATCCCTGATTAACTTTCCACGAGCATTGAGCCACTCGGTACGAGGGACATTGAAGGACAGTCTGCATGCATATTCTGGACTGGACCGACAAATCTCTTCTGATCGATGATTAAGTAAGTTGTGACTTGACCATCATATGCTTAAACTAGGAGTCATATGCAATCTAATAAGCTCTTGAGATTCTTCTTTTTTTCTCCTGGTGGCTGGGCCATTTGAAATTGAGTCTTTTGCCATGGGACCTACAGAATAGAAAATGGTTTTCTGTTGTGAGGTGGTTAGGATGGGCAAATCAAGGGTGCAATAGCTTTGATAAAAGCTTGATTTTCAAGTTTCAGCTTTGTTAGTTATGACGGTCGGATCCCTTATGATCTGATGGGGACTTCTGTTGTAAATTGGACTGTTGGGCATTCTCTAGAGAATTCAGTGCTCACCGGCACAAATGTCGGCATTTGGCTCTTGGTTTAAGGTTTTCTCCCCATCGTAATGCATCATTCCAATAGATGGACATGACTCGTGGATGTCTTCATCTTTTTGTCTGAATCTTCAGTTGAATGCATTGGGGTAACCAATGGAAAATTCAACTCGTAATGTAGCTTGCCAGCATGAGGAAAAAGGCTTTGAACACAAAAATGCGACTTTGTATAATGAGCAATCAAGAAATATTTACAGCGGGATGTCCCTCATAAGTATGCCAATGAACCCCACAGGGAGCACATATACATCTCTCTGTAATGACGTATCGCCTAAACAAATGCCTAATATCAATATACGATACAAAGGATGAGAAGGACCCTGGACGGGGAAAAATGATCAAACAATAGCCAGAATTGGGAAAAGAATCATCATGAATGTAAAGATAAAAGGAATCAGATGTCGAGGACGGTTTGAGATGGAGGACGAACTGCCTGTTACAGATTTATTCCCATTGCCTGAAGTATCCTGTGGACTGACAGCGACAGCGGGAGGGACTGAGCTAGAATTTTTTGGGCTGATTGGTAATGTGCTGGAATCTGTTGCATCATAACCTGCAAAATGAAAAAACAATGTAAGCACTCTGACAATTGACAGCAAGCAAATCCAGCACAGCTTGTGTTCTACTCACAGTTGGATGACTTCCAGCCAAGCACCACTCTCTCTCGATCGAAAACTATGCGATAACCCGTCATGAAGTTCTCTGACAAAGGAAAAGGAAAAAGAAGAAGATGAATAGCTAATGACAGGATAGACAAGTACTGGGAGCAATAAATCCAAGTCCTCAAAATTAATAATTCACAAGTTCCAATCATATCAGTTCCAAGGAAAAATGACCAACACCAGGAAGAAGCCACCCCGCAGTCGCTATGCCAAACCTTGTCCTCAACTAGATTTTAGAGTTGGACTAAACGTTCCTAGAAAAACAGAGTGGTTTTGCAGCTGTTCTTCTGTGCATGCAGCAAACATGTAGGTTATTCCACAGGAAAGAGCTTAATGTAGCATCGATTTTATTTGGTACACAGAAGAACTTAATACAGCATGGGTTTTATCTGTATTTAATATCCAGCCTATCCTCATAAGCATTGCTAAGGCTTGCAGTTGATATGATATGAAAGACAAAGCTGCAGTGATTTCCTTGATTTGTTAGCATAAAAAGGGCAAATCCGCAGGAGGGTGAAGGTGAAAACTGACTGTGCAAAAGCAGACAAGTATGCACTCTGAGTAACATAGAGAACTTGAAGAGGGGGATAACTTTTCATGAAAATAAGCAATACAAAATATTTCTGATGACCAGATACTCACGTCCAATTATATTTACATCTCCACTTTTGGCTAGAGCAAGACAATATACATTGGAGGAGCCCTGAAGATATATAAAAAAAAAAAAAACCCAGTTAGCATGTATTTTACAGGAAAAAACATACAGAAATAGAGAAGAAATGCGACAGTCTTAACTTTTGAAAGTACCTGAGAAGATGTCAATACTATGGGATTGGTGACAGAGAACTGATCTCCACCTTTCATGGTCAAATTCAATGTTGCTGTTTCGAAGGTAGTCTGGTTTGGGCTGCACATAGATTTAAGTTCAGCATCCCAAGGAAAGAAATTCATTGTATACAAGTCTGTCCAAAGATGCGCTAACCTCAAATCATAACAGTATTCAAATGGGATACTGGAGTCTGAAGAATGTCGCTTTTCTTTGGCCATGGAATTGAACTGCACAAAACAAGTACTCTGTAAACATGCCGAAGAGAGGAAGGTATGTCCACATGGTAGTCTGAAATAGAGCAGTAAAGAACTTACTGTCTCCCCAATGAATGTGTAAGCCGGGTCGTTCAAATATGTGAATGAGGTACCCGAGTCAAAAATTGCACTAAATTCAACATCTTGAGCAGTTCCTCCCACATTTATTTGAGTAAGGGTGATGTTGTAAGTTGGACTGGTAAAAGTTGCAGCGAGAAGAATCATTAGAACTGGCCAAGAAAAGATAAAAGAGAAATGCTGCAACCCCATGCCATGAGTTGGCAACATATATCTATGCAATCCAAAAAGATAACTTTTCTTCCCACAGAGAAGCTTACTGTGATTGGCCAAGGTTGAATGGTGTCTCTCCTTGGTCTGAGCTGCCTTTGTCTCCAAAACTAATTCTCCCAATACCATCAGGTCCAAAGCACATTGAAAATGAATTTGAAGTAAGCCCTTCTTTAGCCAAAATGCTAGGAACAGATATGTTATTCATGCCAAGCCCAAAGAGACCATTTGGCGCAGCACCATCTAAGAAAGAACCAGTTTGAATCTGACCACACCTGCAAAAACAAGCATATCTAGCTCAGACATCAGCTACTGAACTTCTGACTACTGGGAACCTAGTGAAAGCATGAAAAAAGTAATGCTAAATCAACTGTGATATTCTTTAAACTTCTCCTCCTCAATTTTTGGCTTAAATAGATCTAAAGCAAAAGCAAAACTACACTGTTCTGGACAGTTAAAAAATATCAATGTTCACAGTCCGTCCTGTAAAACCTAGCTCACCAGCAAGGGCAAGTTGAGTATTTCTTCTGTAATCATACTGTAACAAAAAACTCTTGAGTTGGTTCTCCTAATTTGCTCGAACAGTGCTGGAAGACAGTATACCTACCCAAATGTGATTTTAGCATCAACAGCCTTTGATTGATCATCGTCTGTCGTCAAATGCAATAGATCTTCCACCAAAATCCCAGTAGAAGAGGTATTATTAGAAAGATAAACAATCTGATAGTCACAACTGCTAAGAGCTGAAGAGCATTGTGACCGTTGTCCGCATATTGTACTGTTGCAGGGTACTTCTGCACTTGTTGATGATGCATTAGGGCTGTAAATGTTGAAATCTATCTGGTTGACAAGAAGATTAATGAGAGCAACCTGTTAATTCTACTGATCTCTCTCATTCAAAGGACACAACAAAGACAGGCCAACTTTAATTACTTTCATTCCATTTGTGAGAAAGTCTTTCCTGAAGTAGCTAAAGTTTTCATGCCATAGTAAAGGGAAAATAAACAAGATCTCACGGATACACTTGAACATAATGGATGTAGCTATTGAATGTTGAAATATCATACAATTTTCGGTTTTTACCTATGTCAGAAAGGTTTTAGTTTCTTGTCTTGCGCATTTTTTCATAATCACACACGTAGGGGCACCATCAACAATATGGTTTTTCAACTCCTAAGACCCTGCCTACTGGATGCCAGATGATTAAATGGCTTGATTAAATCATGCCTGAATTCTTTATGCAGAAACCCACCTCAAAGTCCATCATATACAAATGTCATGTTAATCATGGTCAGTTGTTTATAGTTCTTCAAATCGTGTTTCTCTCACATTCAAGTTTGTCGATTGGCCCAAGATGTCAACAATTATCCACCATATTAACTTCTCCATGACACTAGTCTATGCATTGCATTAAGAGTTACTAGTACTAGCCTGATTGGCACACCCCAGATAGCACATGAAGCTTGGACTTTTGGAAATGAGCGACAGAGACGGAGCATTCCTATTCAGAAGGATACCTGTCCAGATGGTGTCTTTATTCCTCGTACACAACTTTTGCAGTCACACGGTAACCAGAACAGATCGCTGCCGGTGTCTAGAGCCACCAAATAGGATAAAGTCGGAGTCCCGACCGAAACATTGGCATAGTGCAAACTGGAAGGCCCAGAAACAAAAGTAGCACTTTATCAGATTACATCGATCCACTCGAGCAAAACATCGAAGATTCTGCCTTGTTCGGCTGTTAATAAACAGAAGGCATTGTGAAATATCAAAATAAGAATAATTCCAGGGAAATTCCGTTTCGAAGCTGAAAATAATTTTTAAAAAAAATGAGAGAAATTCAGCTGGCACAGGGTATGGCAGAAAAACCAATGAAAAAAAACGAGCCACAGCTGACCAAGGAAAGCAATCACAGATTATGCATACAAAAAAACTAAACAAATTGAGCTGGTCAGCCTTGTACGCAGGGATTGAATGATCGAGCTGTCACAACTTTCGTAAATCATACAAGGCGAAACTGCGAAAGTGGGTCGAGCAAAATCCATGCTTCTGTCACGTTTCTTCACTTCACTAGCGCAATTTCTCCCGGAGATCAAACCAAAAACCGGACGAGCGGAGAGCGAACACAATACTTACTATCCAAGAGTAGACGACAGAATCGTCTCGTTGCCGCTAGAGAAAGTCAGAACCGTCTGGTTGTCCGACGTCGACGCCGAGGCGAGCCGGCGGCCGTGGATGGCGCGGTCGCGCAGGGCCATGACCCTGTAGTACTCCAGGCTTCCCTTGTCGGGCAACCGATCGACCCCCAGCACTCCCTTCACGGGATCCGAGAACCGGTGGTGCATGTCGAACCCGAACGTCGCGAACCCGAGGCAGCCCCGCGGCTCCGAGGCCAACACCACTGCCAGCGCGACGAGCGCGCCCAGGAAGGCGGCGCGACCGGCGGCGGGCGGCGGCGGCGGCGTCATGGATCAGGAGGGAGGAGGGAGGGAGGAATTGGTGCGAAAATTGAACGGGAAAGGAGGAGGAAGATGGAGAGAGAGAAAGAGAGAGAGAGAGAGAGCTATATAACTTGCCATGTTAGTCAAAGACACACTCTACGCAAATGTCCTCTTCATGGGTATAGAGAGTGAGAGAGAGAGAGGAGATGGGAACTCGATTGTTTGGTGCGAGGGAAGGTTGAACTAGATGGACCCCCACGCAGTCCCTCCCCGGAATAATTTCATCATGGCTCGATTTTAAAAAAATCGCGGCTTTTGCACTTTGGCCCTCCATCTTCGCGGGACTTCCCATTTCTCACCCCCCCTCCAACAACAAAAGATGCTCCCTCCCCCCGTTCCTACATCCGCATCTGGTGAGGGGGCGATTGCGAAGAACAGCAATGGATGCAATTGGAGCGAATCGGGACGATGCAGCATTCGAGCTCAAGCGAAGCTTGGGCCTCTTAAGTAATTCAGAACAAAATGAGAAGTAATCCAATGGGATTTAGGAAAATGCAAATGCTTTTAGCCTAAAGGGCTTTGTAGAAATACAAATTGCATTTGGTAAAAAATTATTTACAAAGTTACTTCGGTATCAAGAGTGTCCGAACAATTATTTTTTTGTAGAGGGCTTCTGGGTTTAATTTCTTTTTTTTTATAAAAACATCAAACTATGTGCCAACTCTACCAAATGTGAGGTAGTTTTGGAACAATGAGGGAATAAAACTGAAAAATTAAAGAATTAATGATGGCAATTTTGAAAAAAACCTAATTTCAGCATTTAGTCAAATGTTGAAAGCCCAATCAGTTTTGGACTTTCAACTTTCTCAAAGACAGCATTTAGCCGAAAGCCCCTTGTAAAGATTTGCCAAATACCTCAGCATTTCCTCGAGGGAAAGTCCCTTGAGAAAATTGAGCCAAAGCACTCTTAAAGGAGTCCGAATGTCCCTTTCCAGGGCCTAAATAGAAGAAATTTGGGAATGTTGGGCCAAAAACGCAAGAACGAAAAAGTGAGGATAGGAATGCCAAATGGGACATTATCGTCAATGGCGGGCTAAGGAGGGACGTTGGGAAGTTGTTGGTTGGCGCGGGGGAGAGACCGTTGACCTTCTAGCCCATTAACGTTAGCCACAAGAAAACAGAAACAAGACGGGGAAAAGTGGCAAGATCCCAGCCGTTGATTTCGTGCCACCAAGGTTGTGACCTTCCCTGGGGTACTTTTCCTCAATTCGTCGCATGTTTTCATACGGTCGTCGTATCGATGATAGAATTTTTTTTTTTCTTTAGCATATCACGCGGGGTGGTGCACTAAATTAGTTCAACTAATGCCCGCTCTATTTGATAGATTCGTCATCGCGCATGCACCTCCATCACATATCAATGCCCGACATAGGTCATCGAGTGTGTCATCATGCGAATCCATTACCTATTTTCGTTATTTTTGAGTTCCGGTCATCGAGAAACACATTATTAAATCGGTAATGCTGCTGAGTCCGGGATAGTTGGTAATGAATTTGGAAAGGAGTGTTCTAAATCCGTCCAAGTCAAAATAAGAGTGTAAATGCAGCCGAATTTCTAAGTCTTCCGTGGTGTGAATCGTGGACAACTTTGCTTCTTCTTCTTCTTCTTCTTCTTGAGAGCTTTTGTCTTCGATGATCTCAATTTGTCAAAGTCAAAAAGAGAGATGAAACGGGGAGGCTGACAAATTAGCAGACTTTCGGCCAAACAAATCAATCACCAATCGACCCGGAAAAAGGGCCCCACCTTCGTATAAATGTTTATGATTTAGAGGACAGAGAGTAAATAGGGGAGTTATTGGGGGGTGTATTTGAGAATAAAACGAAAATTGATGATTTTGTTTCATCGAGGTTAATAGGAGCAGATTTCAGAATAAAGTGAAAATTAATGATTTTTTTAATAAAAAAAAAGTTTGAAGACAAAAGTGGGATAGTGAACCTGAAGTGGGGTTCTTTTTTTCTTTATTTTTTGGGAATGGGGCCTTTTTTTCTCCGCACTTTTCATGCTAGAAAGTCTCATTTTTGCAAAAAGGGCCACGGATCTTAGGATATTTATTTAAATTTCTGGCCATTGCGATTTCAGGGAATTACTGAATTCATGCCTAATCTTTTTGCGGAGATGGAGACGCTTAACCGAAGATGACGGGGGCGACTCCACTTGGCGGTCTTTCATCGCCACCGATTGCCATGTTTCACGACTCCATGCCCGGCGTGATTAGTTGACCGATGTGACAAGCTCGCATCTTTAATGGTCGGTGGCGAGGGAGGCGAAGCTTCGTCCGAAACGGAGTCTCTGTCTCGGGATCGCCTGAACCGCTGAGGTCGAGGCTGGAGAAGAACCTTTGGTTTTAGACGAGGGCCGTAGTAATTTGATCAATCTTTGAAATCCCATGATCGATCATGGAGTTCGGAATGTGATGCGAGGATTCTGTTCTAGCAGGGGCTGAGCATTCTGTGAACCAGTAAACCTAAAACGGCTAAGGCACATAATAGAGCATGAGCAATACGAGGAGATATAGCTCAATTGTCATGGTTTAAAGAAATGACATGAATTGACTATCTCCCAAAATTTTAAATTTTCTCGAATAGAATATTCTCGAGGGCATATGATATAATAATTATATATTGTTATAATAAATACATGTAATTGGATAGATGAGAAGATGTAATCTCTAGATAAAAAAAATGAATGACAATGATTAGTTTGTACTTTCATATATATATATAGGGTCTCATTCTTTCATTTCTATCCATTTCATAAATAAAAGACAATGGAGAACTCTATAGAATTTGTCCATCTTGTGAGTGATATCTGAGTGGTGGTGGGTTCTCTACCTTCCTGCCTGCTTCTGTATCAAGAGCAACGCATCTACATGGGAAATTTTTTTTTTCCTTTCCTCGCTCGTCTTCGGAACACTGGCAGTGTCAATGACCCGTTCCTTCTTAGCTGCGTCGTGTGCGTACAGAGAGAGAGTGTGTTGTGTGCGTTGGTGTGTGTCGTCCTTGCGGACGTCGAAGCCGTATTCGATCTGGTCGAATTCTCCTCAATCCCCCTCTCTTCCCCTCTCTCTCTCTCTCTCTCTCTCTCTCTCTCATGAAGCCAAACGGTATACTTCTCTCTCGCTATTCCGTTACATGCTGACGTGTCGGCTGGCCGTCGCATGTATGCGCATGGCATGTGAACCCATCATCATCTCTCACGGCCATCATCGCCATCTTGAACATGTTACGATGGTCTTGCTGGGCAACGCAGCTGATGTCTGTTTACTTTAGACATGAACAAATTCTTGAATTATTTTGTCTAAATTCTATGATGTAAAATTTAAAGGTATTCTTATCTTATTGAAAAAGAAAAAACATACAACTCGAAATAAGATTTACAAGGTGTACAGGATGCAATTATGTTAGGTACTTTCATTGAAAGAAATATCGTAGGCGGTTGGCAGTCTATTGAATTGTACAAACTCATGGGGAGATATGACCGAGAGGACGGATCGTTGGTCATGTTAGTGCATGGCAAGGATTGAGCAAAGACTAGTCAGGGTCTTGATTCTCTTGGTTAGCGTTGCAAGTTTCTTCCTCCGGTGTCCTTTCGTACGATGAAAGTGCCTGCGAAAGCTGGACAAGAACGCTGAGTAAGTGGGGGAAGGACAAGATACTAATGGAGGTGGATGGGGCTGATTGCAGAATTGCCTGCGGGGGTGGCTCAACGGTCATCATGGCCATGGCCTCGACGAGGACTAGTCTCTGGCAGGGACTCTCTGCAATGTCATTCAGTGTTCGGTACAGCAAATACAGATCTTACTGGGCCATAAGCTTTGGACTTATTTGGGATTTGAGTGGGAATCACCTTGTTTTTTTTTTATTATCTCCCCCAAAACAGAAAAAAGAAAATAATTGTTAAGGTCAGTTAATTTTTTATTTCCTAAAATAGAAAAGTGGTTGAGAGATAGATTTAGAAGAAAAGGAGTAAGTAAAAGCAAAAAATTCTCGTCAGTAGAAATTAAAAAAAAAATTTGAATAGAAATTTTCTTGAGAATAAAATTATTATCAACTGCACCCTGTTTTCCGAAACATTGCCACTCTTACGAGCAGGACAACTTATGTGGTGTAACAAACATTGCAACCAACAGAATCTTTGCTTCGGTGCCGACACCAATGCTTTATCTAAACGCGATGAGAAAGCTGTATCAATAAGAGGGAGTTAAAAAGACCAAAAAAAGGAACTAGTAGCTGGTTGCTCTGTAACGCTACAGATACTGTGAAAAAATATATCTTCTGCCACAAGTTCAACACATGAATCGAATATAGCATTACTCAAACAATCGTAGGACAAAAGAAAGGACTGATGCCGCAGCAACCGAGCTTTAAAATGAAGCACAGAATTACATGGTTTCGTCGTCATTTGTCATGTCTAACATGGAAGCACAGAGCCGACCCCAGTTTCTTCTATTGTCGTGCAGGTAAGAAACAGCATCGGGAGGCTAATGCGGAAGCAATTTTCAATTCATATTCATATGCTATATACTTTGATGGTCGCAGTGTGTTCCTGTAGGTATTCTGGTGGTCGTATTTGCGAACATACTTGATTTACTTCTGCTGGAAAAGTCGAGCAATACCATCTCAGAACAGCACTTCTGTCAGAGAGCCAAAAAGCTGGTGTGCGCGATACTTATATTCCAGAAATAAATGAACAAAAAGCTTACACAAGAAGTAATTCCAACGAGCCTCCAGATCGAACATTTTCAAAGTGCACGAGTTTTGAATCTCAACACGCAGAACCACATCATAAAGCAAATACTCAAATTTCATGCACCGGCATCTCACTATCCACCCATTGGAGGTTCATCTTTCAATACAAGATTTTCTCGAATATCAGGACAGGGAGATCTTCACATACCATGGGAATCAAAGTAGGAGATCAAAATTCTGTACATAAAGAGTCATACAAAACCATCTAATGGTTAGGTTATATAGCATGCTGATACTACCAGAACAACTCTACAAAACTCGGACCTTCACTGCCTCGCTAAAAAAGGGTCAGATAAAAACAAGCACTGGAGACAATCAGCATGGAAGATGAAGATAGCTACTCTTTTCTTGTTATGGAATTTACAAAATTAGAGATCCCTTCGGCACAGTGGGCAAGAGCCGTGTCTGATGAGCCATTTATCGATGCAAGGTAGATGAAACATGTGACGGCAATGAGGCAAGCACCGGACCATCTCTCCAAGCTGAAAGTCCTGGAATTGCATATGACAAGCAGAGTCAAGTTCGATGAGTTCCTTGTGATTTATGGCCCTTCTAATTTGTCGCCAAATGCAAAAGCCCCTACATATAAGACTAATGAGATATACCTGAAGGCACACTGAACAAGAGACCTTCTCCCCAGAAGAATCAACATTATTGTCATTAGTAATAGTGACTTGGGGTATCTTTTTGACCAAATCTCCAGGCAAACCTCTTGCCCCGTAGCTGCCAGTGTCAAAAATATTCTGAACCTCCTCAAATCTTGGTTCCACAGCACTCATCTGGATCAAATTCGGCAATATAATGAGTACAGGTTTTTCTCAGGCTAGCAATTTAATTAATTACCGCTAATTGTAAATCTCATCAGAGGTACCTGACTTTGCACGGCACTCAGCATAGCAGGGCCGATGCGCTCGCGAACAAGTCTGCCACTTAAAAGGCTCGCAATGACGTCGATCTGCGATTGTGAGGGAGCAAGGATAAATGATGGTCAGTGAAATCCGTCTGAGGATGAAAGTAAATGGTATAGCTCAACCGTATCTTTAATCCGAGGATGAAGCTAAGTGACGCACCAGATAGAGAAGACACCCCACACCGGATTCATCTGACTGCCAGAGAAGAAGGGAATACTCAAAGACTTCAATGGAGAAGACAGCCCCGGAAATGGCTCCAACTGCGGCACCTCGAATGAATCCGCTCTCTGTCTCTTGGCCGATCAAAGCTCCGGTCATCGCTCCAAGTAAAGTACCCACTGCAGCAACAGGGTTGTCATCCTTTTTAGCATAAACAAATGGTAAAAGCACACGGCATCGTCATGTCACGTTTCGTATTCATTGAAGCCACTCATGCCTCAGATGCATCAAGCTTCATCAAAACACCTCCAAGCAGTTCTCTTTAGGACAAAATCTTGTCTTTTTCACTTACAACATGAACCGGACTCAGCAAAATTACTACGTATTTAAACCACAAACGTCCCTTCTTAAACCGGATATCGTTGATTTTACATCAGATATGGACACAAAAAGAATCTGCATAAAACACACCGCCTCCCCAAATTACAGAGAACAGACAAAACTGTCAGACAAGCTTAACTGCGAGGGGGAGAAGATACAGTCATCGGCCAACAATACGTGAACAGATAGCAAAAATCAAGAAATGCTCCGATGGAAACAACGAACCAGAAAAGAAGACGACAGAGAACAGATCAAGAGAGACAAGCTCACCAACTGCGAAGAAAAACGTGAAGATCGCGGAGAAGACGTTGCCCAGAACCGCAGAAACCCCCGCGCTGCACATCTCTCTGACCCTCTCGACGAGATCCGCGGCTACGAAACCCGACGGCAGATTGGACCGAGGCGATGATGGGTTCTCGTAGAACTCCATTTCCCCTCGTCGAACATTAATGGGCCGCGCTCGCGATCTGCGGAAAGGTGACCTGCTTCACGGGAAAGAGGGGTTTTATGTAAGGGAAGACGGATAGCTGCGCACGCTTAGGCCCCAAAAAGAGACAAACGAAAAGGAGACCACGTCCGACCTACCCGCATTAAAAAGACATGTCTCCTTTCCTGGTTTTGGTTTCTTTATCGATTCTCTCCACCCGTTTTCTTCCAAGAACCCTCTTTCTACCCTCTCTCTCTCTCTCTCTTTCTACTCTCGTGATGGATGAAAGAAACACGAGAGGAAGGGGAAGAAGAAGGACAAGAAGCTTCCTTTGAAAGATCCGACGCGCACGCAGACTCGGACAGAACAGCTGATGGATCTTGACTAGTGCGTTGTCACTCGTTTTCCCAGATGGAGAAAGGAAAGAAAGGAAAGCTTCGTCGACGGGTTTTCGTTTGTGCCTTATTTTTCCTCTTTGCTTTTGGACCAAAGCGATTGGCCACAAGGGATCACGATGGCTACATACACGCTAGTTGGTACCTAGGAGGTCTGCCTCCCTATCTTCTCCTCTCCCGCATTCAATTCCAATGCGGTCCACACAAAAGTCTTTCCGTCAGTGCTTGTCGAAAATATCTTCCTCTCCCTCCTGCCTAAGTGAATTTCCCATCTTGCTCCCCAAATTTTAAGTGCCCTTTGCGAATCACTACTACCCACGACATCTTAAAATCGGATGCAAACGGCCACGCCACCGGTCATTTTTTTCCCAACGGAGCTCCTGCTCCGGACATGTGCTTGTCGCATTGCTGATTGACTCAGTTTATTGATTGAACCACCGTAATAAATTATCACTCTTTATGATTGTTATTTATTATTATAATTCACTCATCATAACTTATATTTAAATATATGAAAAATATAAAACATTGATGAAATAGAAATTCAGACTAGCGATTCCAAATTATATATTCATTATCAAACGTCATAGAATACTTGGAGATTGCATGCAGATATAAATTAAGAAAATACAAAAACTTAATTTAGGAGTTAGGTTACATATTACTTGTCGAAACAGGTTTTCTAAAATTTGGAATTTAAAACCTACCATGCATACTTTGAAACCTGAAATCAATATGAAATATTAACAAAATAAAATTCTCAATCATAAAATGAAAGTTCAAACTAGTGATTCCAGATTATACACTCATTATCAAACGACATGAAATAACCCAAGATTGTGTGAAGACATAGACTAAGAAAAACACAAAAACTTACTTTCATGTTCCAAGTTCCAGGTTCTACCAATCTAAAACCTAACAAGTAACTTAAAACCTATCATGTATACATTGAAATCTAATACACCGATACGGTTCAGAATCATGCTCACCCCTAGTTGCAAGGTCCTTTCCAGAATTGGCTTGGGCCAACTTTCATAAAAACCCTACATCTTTGATAATCTTTCAACTTTTGCCCATAATTTTAGCAGGTATCAACCAAAATTTGTATATTGGTTTTTCTTCTTATATTTTAATAAGAGACTGCTGCGGCTAGCAATATAGGGTAAGACGTAAAGCAAATTAAAGAATGCAAAGAAAGATCCTAGCGTTACAACATACAGGACACGTTGCAACCCGTACATTCTGTTTATTAATACAAAAAACTAACGTGTTTGCTTTGGAAGCCATCTCGGTGTTTTTTTTTTCTTGTTAAATAAAAGATACGGTACTTTGGTGCTGACGCTGCTTTAGAAGAAATATAATACAAGTATTTAAATGCTAACCAGGCGTGATGATGTGTCGAGTTTTATAATTAGAAGCATCAATCTTAAACATACCTACCTCGCTTCAATGAGTTCTTGTGTAAGCAAAATATTTATGAATCAGAATTTTTTTTTTTGATTTTATAAGTTAAGAAAAAGGAAGTAGAGAGAGAGAGAGAGAGAGAGAAAGAGAGAGATTTGTGTTGCCAGAAATAGAGTATTGCTGCCGAAGTACAAAGGATTTTGGTGCTTGGTATTTTTTCAACTTTAATTAAATGTTTGCCATGGGAGGATATGGTACTTGGTGAGCATGCGCGTACACCGACCTTTCGTTTTCGAGCTAACCCCCTAAATCATTCTTCTTGAAGGCTATTGATTGATTGAATAAAGAAGGAAAAATTTGGTGAACTGCTCACATTGATTTGAACATGATTGTCGCTCATAAACTATGCCCTTTTAATCGTCCGCAGCAATAATAGAATATTATGAAAGGCTAAAACAACATGCTGTGGCCGTAGGGATTTATTGCCCACCAAAAGCAATGCATCAACTCGATTCATCACAAGATGTGTAATTTTAGAAATCCGAAAAGTAAGTTCTCTCCTAGATGGATAGATATTGATCATCGAGTGCAATTTTCCCTAAAACCGCAATGACGTATTCCTTTGAATATCATGTCCAATTTGCTGGATGAATGCCTAGATTTGGAGCATATACCCTCGAAACTCGGACCTTAAAGGTCGATTTGTACCTGAGTCATGTGTGCATGGTACGGTAGACAATTTGAGGTCCATCTATTAATTGCATAGCGGTACGACGAAATATAAATATAAATATTGTAGGGCCTCTGCATGGGGAGCCAACTCAATTTAATATCTTACTTTAGGATGAAGAGATAGAACATGATGGGGCCACCGAGCAAATCCCCGTTGGAAATAGGATTCTTGGCAAATTGGTCCCTCTCTTGTCGTCCTACGATGCACTTAATGATTCGGTGCCCCGGAGGCTTCTCTTCGTTCTTATATTTATTTATTGATTTTATGACTTTTGGCGTTGCTCAAAGGAAAAGAAAAAAATAAAAGACTAACACTTCATTTATTTTGTAAAAAATAGATGATTATAAAAATAATTATTTGTATCACCAAATATGATTAGTCGATGGAATATGTTTTCATTATTAACAACAATTTATGTCTAAATATTTTTATGAATGATGAAAATATTTTTCATTTATTTATTTTTGTAAGCAATACAAGTTATTTTTAGGGAAAATATTTTTCGAATAAATTATTTTTTGTGAAATAAACAGAGTTTAAGAATTCTCATATGGCTTATTTCCTTAAAATAATTGCAACTTTAGATTTAATTCTAATTTTGCCCCAAACTTTTTTTGTCTAAAAAAGACAAGCTTTCATTATAATCCCGAATCTACCCTAATGCCAAAAAATGGCCACTAGTTTATTCAAAATTACCAATATTATGGTTAATTAGATGTTTATTACCAGGACCAATGCCTTGGCCAACATCCTCACATCCATATGGAACAACATAAGCTTCCTGATGAAGGCAGATTTGAGACTAGAATGAGACTTGATGATTTTTTTTTTTTTGAAAGATAGAGAAAAGTTTGGGATGTAATTGAGATTTGACTTAAATTTTAGATTTTCAAGGAACAAGGCCATTTTCAAATGGGCATACTATATTTCTAAAATAGGAGGGCTCTAATGCTTGGGCCTTGGTCATTGGTAAGGCGTGACATCATTCATTTAATGGTTTTTGGTCATGGGTCCTAATGAAATTACTATAGGTGGGCTTTTCTCAAACTTTAGTGTCCATAAATATTAGGTTGCATTTGGTTCAGCATTTGTAAGGGGTTTTGTTGAAACCTCAAAACTACTTGGAGAAATGCAATTGTGTTTGGTAAAAAAATTTTGCAAATAGACTTTGAGTTGAATGTGCATTTGGTTAAAAAACTTTCGTAATGGACTTCGAGGGGTATTATATATTATTATTTTTATATATATATATATTTTTTTTTTTTTTTGAAAATTGGATTAAACCCTTTGCCAATCAAAAAAAGGCTACGGCGCCAACGAGCAAAATCGGCATCGGCACCATCGACGAGGGGTCGCACGACCCAACCGAGGGTTGCCGGAGGTCGCTCGACCTCGGGCTACCCCTTTCTCAATAAAAAAAAAATCAGGGGTAAAATCGGAAATATGAAGAACTAGTGATGATAGTTTTAGAAGGGAAAAATTAATATTAACCTTCGCCGAATCTTTGAAAAGCCCAAAGCTAGTTTTACTAGCTTTTAGCATTTTGAAGGCTATTTGAAAGTTGAAAGCCGATTCAAAATTGAACTAAATGCATCATTAGTCTTAAGTGATTTTTCAACTTTTTTCCTTCAATAATCACTACTTGCCAACTAATTAGCCATAGTATGAAAAAAAAAAAAAAAACTAATTAGTTGTAGGAGTGTTTACAATGACTTTTACTTTTAATTATTTTATTATTTTAATATTTTGCCATAGAGGGTCGCACGACCCGTAGAGGGTTGCTGGAGGTTGCTCGACCTCGGGCTACCCCTTTCTCAATAAAAAAAAAATCAGGGGTAAAATCGGAAATATGAAGAACTAGTGATGATAGTTTTAGAAGGGAAAAATTAATATTAACCTTCAGTCGAATGCTGAAAGCCCAAAGCTAGTTTCTGCTAGCTTTGAGCATTTTGAAAGCTATTTGAAAGTTGAAAGCCAGATTCAAAATTGAACTAAATGCACCATTAGTCTTAAGTGATTTTTCAACTTTTTTCCTTCAATAATCACTGCTTGCCAACTAATTAGCCATAGTATGAAAAAAAAAACTAATTAGCCGTAGGAGTATTTACAATGACTTTTACTTTTAATTATTTTATTATTTTAATATTTTGCGGCTCAATATGTTTTACTTTTTTTTTTATCTCAAATGCTTTTAATTTTTACCCAGCACATAAATTTATGTGAAACTTTTTTACTTTTTAAATAATAAATTACATTCTTGATTTTGAGGGAGAAAATAGAAGAGATCACTCTTTTTACTTCTTTAAAGCAAACAAAAGACATATTCTTAATTTTTTAATATGTTTTATGGCCATATAATAAGTGATTTTGCTCCACAAAACAGCAAAAAAAAAAAAAAAAATAAGGAAACAAGGTTGTATTTTTAAGTAGGCTTTGTTGGAACAATTAAATATTAAACCCACGAACCGAACCAAAGCCGGTAGCTAACGAAGTAAGCAAATCAAACCATCTAATCGATTCCGTATGAATCTACATATGCCTTGGTTATTTTTACATAATAAGGAGGTCTTCATTTAATAGGTTAAATTTTTTTAGCAGTAATTTTATAAAATCTCATCTGAATTTAAATCTTTCCAGTCTTTCTCTCAAGATTGGGGAAGCTTTGAAAGTTGTCTTTAGGAGATGCTTACCATGAAGTGTGTATGTGATTTGCATGCGGGAACAGTTTGAACTACGGATGTTGGAAATTTGTGATCAAGGAGGAGATGCCAAGGAGCACAGCAGAGCACTCTGTTGACTGTGATTTCGTCATGATGAGCTTCGTGTCCCGCTCAGGAAGATCCCCGCGTGAGAGCTCAACAAGTCACACTCTCGGCTTTCTTTAACTGCGCCTGCAATGGACGTCGCGACGAGAACTCACCGCTTCATCCGACACACAAAGTTGAACCCACCCAGCTTCAACCTCTCTCTCTCTCTCGCAGACCCAGTTGGTGATGTCGAATTCGATCATGGGTAATCTTTGAGAAATATGATCCGACATGCGTTTTTCGATTGTTTTCTGTCAAGTTCTTGAGACGAATTAAGCGCGTTCCGTCGTGTGATTAACGAGCTCTTTCTTTTTTTGGCGGTTGGCCCGTTGGTGTTTATTGATGCAGGGAGTGAGAATCCATTCGAAAAAAGCATATTGAGGACGCTTGAGAAGCCTGACGGTGGTGAGTATGGCAAGTACTACGCTTTGCCAGCTCTTGACGACCCTCGAATAGGTCGAGTCCCATTTTTTCTTCTGTTTAATGCTTGTTTTAGCTGCTGATGATTTGTATGGTGTCGATGTTTGTATGAAGATCAATACGACAGTCTTTCGACTTTTCTGTCATAAGCACGCAGGAGCAACAATTTGCTCACTTTTGTTGGGCTTTGTTTATCATTCATCACGTCCCGAGTCTTGCCTTTTCATTCTTTACGTACAAATGACGAGGAATCGAGCTACGTGAAAGGTAGGCCAAGTGGGCCAACTGATGCAGATTTCGGTTAATCCCTCACCTGTTCATTGTAAAAACTATTATTGTGCTTGTGAATGTCAACGCATGTTGTATTATGTGGAGTACAGAATTATCTGCTTAGCTCTGTCGATTAGCACACTTAAAATAGATCAGAACCATGGGAAGTTCTGACTCCTGCAATCGTCTCCTTTTTGGGCTTTGTACAATTTCAATATTCTGAAATAGTACCCTTGAGAATGAAGACTGATGTGTGCTAGGTTATGTGCTGACGGAGAGTTAGTTTTGACAATGCAGATAGGCTCCCAATATCTATTAAGGTCCTCCTTGAATCGGCAATCAGAAACTGTGATGAGTTTCGGGTCAAACAGGGAGGATGTTGAGAAAATCATTGATTGGAAGAATACCTGTTCAAAGCAGGTTGAAATTCCCTTCATGCCAGCTAGAGTATTGCTGCAGGTGAAACATTGTTCACAGATTAATTAAGGTTTACCCGAGACTATTTAGTTGTGCATTTTATGATGGCCAATAACTTTTTCCTCAGGATTTTACAGGAGTGCCTGCTCTCGTTGATCTGGCTTGCATGCGTGATGCCATCAAGAACCTCGGAGGAGACCCAGAAAAAATCAATCCAATGGTAAGCAATGTGTGCACTCACTAGACCAGTGTTTTGTCTTGCCTTGAAACTGAAATACCAAAAGGGGATAACGAATAGGCTGATTTTAATAATCGGACATGTAGAGGACAGGCTCTTCGAGTCTTCATGTAGATAATTAGACAGCTGATGCACAGTTTATATTATGCAGGTTCCGGTAGATCTTGTAATTGACCACTCAGTTCAAGCTGATGTGGTAAAGTCAGAAAATGCAGTGCAAGCGAATATTGAACTCGAGTTCAAACGTAATGAAGAAAGATTCAGTTTTCTCAAGTGGGGAGCCATTGCATTCCATAACACGCTTGTTCTTCCGCCTGGAGGCGGGATTGTCCATCAGGTGTCACAATATCGTGCATGCATTTTCTAGGAGTCAGAAAGAAAGAGTTTATCGTGTGCTATACCAACAAGTACCATGTACTAAGTTCAGCACACCAGTCATTAGAGACTCAATTTAATCTCTTTTTCTAGCATGTACTTTGTCTAGACAAAAATTTTACTTTTGTTAAATCTGATATGTAGGTTAATTTGGAACACCTTGGCAGAGTCGTGTTTAATACCGATGGCATTCTATACCCAGATAGTGTCATCGGTACTGATTCCCATACAACCATGATAGATGGGTTGGGAGTTGCCGGCTGGGGAGTGGGTGGAATAGAAGCCGAAGCTGCAATGCTTGGACAGGTAAAGAGTCCTGTGCCGCTCTCATAGAATTGTTTTTCAAGTCCTTGGTAGAAGATGCAATTAGTCTCCCTAAGTTGATGATTTTTGCTGAAATGTCTACCTCCACAGTAGTTAACTAGTAATTGCTACACCTAGTTTTGCTTGAACTACCTCTGCCTACTGAATATGCAGCCAATGAGTATGCTTCTCCCGGGGGTGGTTGGATTTAGATTATTGGGAGAACTGCGAGAAGGTGTGACGGCCACTGACTTGGTGTTGACAGTAACGCAAATGCTGCGGAAGCACGGTGTTGTTGGCAAATTTGTGGAGTTCTTTGGTATACAATTTAGCTATCTAGTCCAATAATGTGCGATTTTTCCTTTCTGGGTATGTTTACGTTTTTCCTTTATAATTATATTAGTGCCGCTCCACTGTATAGGAGAAGGCATGAGTAAATTATCGTTGGCAGATCGTGCCACGATAGCTAACATGTCTCCTGAGTATGGCACGACCATGGGATTCTTCCCAGTGGATCATGTCACTCTACAGTACCTCAAGTTGACTGGAAGAAGTGATGAAACAGTATGTTATTTCCAAACTACTCTGTAAGAAGCTTTAGCCGTATTTTCTCATTGGGACATCTGAGCTCACTGTGTAGGTTTCCATGATAGAGTCTTATCTGCGGGCTAATAACATGTTTGTGGACTACAGTGAGGTAACGAGAAAGCTTTTTATCTGATTTTATTGTGCCACACAAGTCGATATTGGCTATTTCTGACTGGAGTTCTCTATGAACAAAGCCTTTGGCACAGAGAGTTTTCTCTTCTTATATAGAGCTCGATCTTAAAGATGTTGAACCCTCTGTATCAGGGCCAAAGAGGTACAATCCGATGAATGTTAATGAAATTAATAAGTGAATATTTCGTATCTCTGTCTCTTCTTGTGAGAATTAGGTTGTTTCAGGCCACATGATCGAGTTCTCTTGAAGGAAATGAAGGCAGACTGGTGTGCATGCTTGAACAATAAAGTAGGATTTAAGGTGCTCTTTTTCATGATCTTATACCATACTTTTGTGTTATTACCCACTATACCACATAGTTAGCATGTTCAATGGTACTAAGGCCTCTCAGGTCTTCCATGAATGTCACTGTCAGGCAGCAGCAAAGTTCTCTTTGGGAAAATTTTGTTATGTAGAATATTGATATTTCAAATGTTGGAGATATACTTTGGTCTTTCATATATCATTTCATCAAAAGATAAGTTGGCCAACTTCAGAGCATATCTTTCAGGGATTTGCAATCCCAGTGGAATCCCAGAGCAAGGTTGCAGAGTTCGCGTTCAATGGAACTCAAGAAAAGCTTAGGCATGGTGATGTTGTCATAGCAGCTATCACCAGTTGTACTAATACCTCGAATCCTAGCGTAATGCTTGGGGCTGCTTTGCTTGCTAAGAAGGCCTGTGAATTAGGACTAGAGGTTGGATGTTATTCTTATCTGACTTTTTTCTGTTTTCTGCGAGTTTTTGGAAGAGCTACCTGTCTAGTGATTTTTTATGTAGAAGGTTACAATGATAAACCATTTGCTCAGAGTATTAGTACTCGGTTGGTTTTCTAATTAGAAACTTCCGGCAGGTTAAACCATGGATTAAGACAAGTCTTGCTCCTGGTTCAGGAGTTGTTACCAAATATCTGAAAAAGAGGTGCATATACTTCAATCTGCGAACTGTCTCCCAAGATTCTCAGTTGTATGCACATTTGACTAAAGGCTCCTTGCCACAGTGGCTTGCAGAAGTACTTGGATCGGTTAGGCTTTTGCACGGTCGGCTATGGATGCACCACATGCATTGGGAACTCAGGAGACCTCCATGAGGCTGTTGCTTCTGCTATTACTGATAACGGTGAGCTCTCTGCTCATTCCTTCTCTTGGTTTCATACTATTTCTTCACCAAGTATGTCCTAGAAAATCCTTCTGAAGAGAGCCAGTTGTTGGTCTCCAACAACCAGATATTGTCGCAGCGGCTGTACTCTCTGGCAACAGGAATTTCGAGGGCCGTGTGCATCCCCTTACACGGGCTAATTATCTAGCTTCTCCCCCACTTGTGGTGGCCTATGCTCTTGCTGGCACTGTATGTAATTTGTTGGTTCAATCCCACTTTTTTTCACCATGGCAAGACGAAAAATGTTTTAATGAGAATTTGAGACCAGTCTTAACGACTCAATAAGAGTGGTTGCTGCTGGCCACACCGACTAGGCCAATGCTTTCATTCACCCACTGTGATAAAAACAAAAGCAGTGTCACTCTCAGCACATGGTCTGTCGCACTTGACACTCCAGTGACTAACTGGCTGTTGTATCCTAAAGATAATTTTGTTTTGGCAGGTCGACATTGATCTTGAAACAGAACCCCTTGGGCACGGAAAAGACGGAAGAAGTGTATTTTTGAAGGACATTTGGCCGACAAACGAAGAAATAGCAAATGTGAGCAACTGGCCTGATTGAAAAACCGTGAAGTGTGACTTTAGTCTTTCCTCTAGACTTGGCAATATAAGGAGTGACTTAATATATTGGCCCTTCTATTTCTTCGGTTGCGCTATATTTGCAGGCCGTGCAGGCAAATGTGCTTCCAGATATGTTCAGGGCCACATATGATGCCATAACCGAAGGAAATCCACTGTGGAATGGATTACATGTACCTTCTGGAACTCTTTATGCTTGGGACCCAGCCTCGACTTACATTCTTAAGCCACCTTTCTTTGACGACATGACGATGATGCCTCCGGGCCCCTGCAGCGTGAAGGAGGCATATTGCTTGCTCTTTTTTGGAGACAGCATCACGACCGATCACATATCGCCGTCCGGTAGCATCCACAAGGATAGTCCTGCTGCTAAGTACCTGATGGAACACGGGGTCGATAGGAGAGACTTCAACTCTTACGGGAGTCGCCGTGGCAATTATGAGGTGATGGTGAGGGGCACTTTCGCTAATATCCGAATTGTCAACAAGCTCCTGGAAGGAGAAGTCGGGCCTAGGACAATCCACATCCCCAGTGGGGAGAAGATGCATGTGTTCGATGCTGCTATGGTAACTCTTCGCTTGCATAAATCTATCAAATTCTGCAGCCTGAACTGATAAATGCTCGATTACTGGGGACTTCGCAGTGATATCAGTTGACTAATTGTATGGGCCATACAGGTCAAGCCAAGGGGGAGTTCTTGAATTTACCTAAGAAAGTTTCCAAAACCATCCTTAAACACTTATGTGCATTGTTATACGTTTGAGGATGTTATTTCTCTGTTCTAAGTCAAGCCGAATCAAGGTTGTTAATGAGTATAACTATATTCTGAGCTGTTAACTGCTCTTTTTGACAGCTTCACTTTGTATTTGTTACCTTCTTTCTCAGAGATACAAGAATGAGGGCCAGGACACTATTGTTTTGGCTGGTTCTGAGTACGGTATAGGGAGCTCCCGGGACGGAGCCGCCAAGGGTCCGATGTTACTGGTGCGCATATTTTCAGAGGACTCTTCTTTTTTACCTGATTATATGCTTTTGCTGTTACCACTCATACCCTTGCAAAAACAAAAAATTCAGGGGGTGAAGGCAGTCATAGCAAAGAGCTTCGAGCAAATTCACCGCAGTAATCTAGTCGGAATGGGAATCATCCCGCTCTGTTTCAAACCTGGAGAGGACGCCGAGACTCTCGGGCTGGATGGCCACGAAAGATACACTATTGACCTTCCAAACAAAGTGAGTGAATTGAAACCTGGTCAAGATGTGAAAGTAGTGACGGACAACGGGAAGTCATTCACGTGTACATTGCGCTTCGACACTGAGGTAACTGGATTTCTCAGATTTTACTTCAGCCATTCGTTTATACTTAAACCAGTGTCCTTGTTTGTTGAATCCACCCATGCCTTGTGCAGGTGGAGCTGGCTTATTTTGATCACGGTGGTATTCTGCAATATGTCATCTGGACCTTAGTCAAAGATAAGCACAGGGAGTGATAGTCCCCTATGATACGGAAACTGGAAGTTCGACATGTGTATGTATTAACTTATCAAGCACAATGCAAGTTATGGAATGAACGTCCACCGATCTTGAACTAAACCTGGGAGTGATATTTAGCCAAAAGAGAGAATTCATGAAGAAGTTTCTTGTGCTTGTTAAGGCTATTCACGGTTCCATGGGAAGCAAGTGGAAGGAAGCAAATTCCTGTGATTTGACAGGACAGCAAGTATAAAGGGCACAAAGAGAGGCATATGCAAATTGGTACACGTTTATAGGATCAGACATGATAGAGGCTAGGACGATTTGAGTATTCTATGTACAACGTACTTTTGTTCCACGTGAATGTCTCATAGTATGCGTCTGAACTTGTATCGGAGCAGCATGCATTCGAGCGGTGCAAAGAAACTTGCGTAGTCTCAAGTAAAAAGAGGTTGATGCGGTCAAACTGAGTAAAGTTGACACAGTTGCTCGTGGATACAAAAGAAGAAAGAATATCACACCTGGTATTTGGCATCTTGATCATTCTCGTCAGCATCTCAAGCACTGCAGTTCCTTCTAAAGGGGAAATTTTGATTTAACAAAAAGAAGGAAAAGAACCTATCTTCCTGTGTCTTTTCTACAGCTCCATCTCAAGTTACAACAAGAAAAGTACTCGCTGTCAGCGCAAAAGCAATGAACCAAGATCTACAGCTTGGAGGGATTGCCTGCTCGCGGAGGACCATAAGTGGATCTGAAACAAAAGGAATGATGATTCATCTTAGACTTTCCAGTATGATAACGGCATAACATCACGAACTTCATTAGAACATACAACTGTAGGACAATGTACTGTAGCGGTCGAAGTAATCAGCTGTGCATTAAGGACCAAAAGCAGTCCCTTCTGTAGGTGAAAGGATATATAAAAATACGACACAAAAAAGTTGCCATCATCAGGGTATCTTTAAAAAGCTAAGAAAACAGAGGAAGCAATAGGCCAAATTCAATCATCTGCTTCCCAAAATGATCGGTTTTCAGTCTTCTTCATGGTGAAAGAAAAGGGAAATCCACCAAAGAACATTCTGTATCAGAAACTTCTTTTGAAATGCCTGGTCAATATTAGGCCTGACAGCTCGAAATGTCAAGATCAAACAATTGTCCAATCAGATAAGAATTTGCCAACCCGCAAATCTCGAAACATGAAAGACTCAATTTCACCGAATGCAGTAAAGCAAAGGCAACATCTTATGACTGCCATTTGTCAGGATACACTGGAAAAGGACCCAGATGCTTTTGCTTTCACCAATTTTTCTCTGCTAGATGATATGCTTATGTGACAATGTTAATTAAAAGGTGCATACAGGATAAGCAGAAAACTCACCTTCCGTATGATAATTTAGACCTTGTACTCGTGGACACGCAGCCATTTGGTAGATGACCACTTATTACCCTTAATCACAGGGCAACCACCTGAAAGCAAAAGAACAACAGCTTCTTTCATTCAGCATTCGACAGTGCCAGGTTCGAAAAAAATAACTTTGGGAAAATAAACTCATGCGTTCCAGCTTTCAGATTTTAATTAGAGACATGCAAAAGTTCAGGAAAAAAGCCCTTCTTCTAATGCCAGCATTCTCATCATTGGTGATGAAATTATTCTTACAGCTAAATCAGCAAGAGTTACAACTGACCATGCAAACTAGATTCATCCAATGTGGCATCAGGTCTCATGCTCCAGAAGAGCAAGGCATCCCCCATCTTTGGCTTAACAGATAAACCCTTCTTCCCACAATCAGATAGCTCATTCCACCAAGGAACAGAACTAAAATTCCCTTTGGCAGCAGGAAAGACTGTCTCACCTCCTTCCTCAACATCTGAACTGTATTATAGAGCAAACAGAAAAGTAAAGGATGATAAAATATCGAGCTTAACAGCTGGGAAGATATAGGGATCAACAATACAGTCAGTGCAAACAATCTACTTACAGGTACATGAGAAGTGTAGCCATGCGCTGACCACCATTCCTGGTATTATATTCATCAAGGAAGTAATCAAAATGTGGTTCATACTTCTGCCCAACTTCATAGTGCAGAACTTGAAGTCCTTCTCCATGATCTGGATTTTGGAATTGTCAAATGATTAAGGCTTAAATCTAGATATAGTCCAGAAGACATTGAAGCAGGCATAGAGTGACAAAAAGGACTGTTATAGTAACATCTACTTAATGACAAATATCAACAGATCTCCTTGGTAACTGAAACAAATTGGTTAGTAGGTTCAAACTGCTTAGTCTCAGAATTTCTCACGTGTACCTCCACAAACAACAGCTACCTCATAATATTTCACTAAAGCAAAATCCTCTAAAACTTTCAACAATGCTCTGACAAGGCTGAGAACTTATTCTAAATTAAATCTAAACTCTCATGCAAAACTCATGTGTTCTCCAAGATTTCTTTATAGTTTATACACAAACATACAAGTGCTACCATAATTCTTCTTCATTTTTTTTTCTTTTTTTGTTTTTGAAAGAAACACCCAATGTTGGTAAACGTCAGGAGCTAGTCTGGTCCTTCAATTAGATAGACATATTCCATTCCACATCTGTGATTCTTGGGAAAATTACCAAAATACAGGAGCTTTACTTTTGGACTATACCTAAAAACAAGAGCTTACTGTACTAAATTACACCTGTGGTTCCAAAAAAACATATTTTTATAAAGCAAGAAAAAGGAGGAAGGAAGAAGCAACAAGACAGAACAAGCAAATAATAACACTCTGAAACTTGGTAACAGCAGCTGAGAAAAATGTTGAAAATGGATATCCACCAGTACAAAACCTTAATTCAGCTCAGCCTCTTACCTACAGGAATGAAGGTGTAATCTGCAACTCTTTTCTCAATGTCTCTAATTATTTTATCACGTCCTCTCGCCAGAAATGTTCCGGAACTTGTACGTACCCTATATGAGGATGTAGGAGCTTCTTAAGATTAAGTATAGCTAACAATTCGAACTCTCAGTACTTGGAGATCAAACTTCGTCATGCACCATTGGAGATGGAAAATTTTGGGTCCATACCTGCTATCTTTACTCTTGCCAGTTTCACTATCTACCACAGTTGACTTCTGCATATGAGGCGTTGCAAGTTCAATGAGGTATTCACATTCTTCCTTAGACTGCAAACAGACAAAGGGTGTAGAGTCACAATGTGCAAATGGACTGGCCAGCCATAGACCTCAATAAAAATGATAATTTCTGCTAATTTAAGCAAATTAAGGCGGTTTGCAGTGGAAAATGTAGAATAAGATATTTTAACTGATCATTAAACACACCACAACCGGGAACATAAAATGGGGAAAGAACTGAATCATGGTTCAGATGACTCATGAACAAGAAGAACTCTTTAAGTTCTGTCTAAAATATTTGTCCTTATTGTCTTTTTATCCTGGGAAGGCAGTGTCCTTTTAGTATTCCACTGAACTAATGAAAGACAAATTTTTAAGAATCTCATGGCATTCCGTCACAATGCATCCACTTGGCAATCAAGAGATTCATGAAACCATAATACAATTACGCCAATGCACATTTCACCTAAACAACATGCTACAAAAAAGAAACTTCCAGCTAAAAAAATTAATTCTACCATAGTTACTAATAACTTCTTACACAACAGCATTGGCACATAGATCTATAGCCTTCGCTAAGCGATTGAAACTCTCCTGTTGATGCATATTCCAACGATCCCAAATTGCAATCTAGACCCCCTCAAGAAGAGGCAGAGAAACATTTCCAACATCGACTAGATAAACAAAGACTCACCAACCCTTTACCAAAAAAAAAAAAAAACAAAGACTCACCAACAAATTGTGATATACAAAAGCTCTAGGCTCCCACGATATGACCTCCACCCACTGCTCTCCTCGGCCTTCATCCCCTTTACCCCTGCAACGTCGCAGAGAACAATTCGCCTCCACTCAGATTACATTCCGCCGCCGAACACCACATCGCAACGCGATCGAAATCCAAATCACAGCGAAACGTAAACAAGAATTCCCCACCTGTCGACAGTGCTCCTCACGATCGAGGTCAGATCGTTCGCCTTCGGTCCGTCGCCGGAGGAGCCGCCGGGCATCGAGAGGATCCCGAGGGCGAGAAGGATCAGCACGATGAAGGAGAACATAACGAGCAGCGTGAGGATCAGGGTAGAGGACGACGAAGCCGCCGCCGCCTTGCGACCCGGGAATCGGGAGGTCCTCTGCTTCGCCATCGGAAGCCGGATTCGAGATCTGGGAATCGGAGACTCGATCGCGCGTCTTTAATCTGAAATTTTTATTGCAGAGATGTGCCGAGAAGTGGCACCGGCATGACAGGCCGCTCGTTGAAGATTGAAGCTTCTATTCGTAGAACGTTTTTGTTTTTGTTTATGTTTCTTTTTCTTTTTCCTAATGGCATCATGTCACCGACAACTGTTCATGGATGAGATGGTCGTGCTACATTTTAATTTTATAATTCGGATCGATCACTGTTCATGGATGAGATGGTCCTTGGATTGCATAGATTAATTTGATATGAGATCTACTTGCTGGATATGATGTATATGGTAATCTCGTGAATTAATACAAATAATTTATGAACTTTAATTAATTATGCAATATGTCTTTAAACTTTGAATTTGTTCAATACGATCCTTAAACCTTTACTTGATGTGTAATATCATCCCCAAATCTTTTTTTTTTTGTTTAATGTAGTTCCAAAAATTTTTGTATATGTTTAATTTAATTCCTAAGCTATATGAAAATCTTCAATATTGTCCATAAACTTAAATATTGGAATAACAACATTGAATATTTTCATACAGTTTAGAGATTAAATTGGACATATATTAAAAGTTCAAAAGCTATATTAAATAAAGTAAAAATACGGAGTGATATTATACAATGAGTTAAAGTTTATAGATCACATTATACATTATTCCAAAATTTATTGACCATTTTTCTCATTATCTCTTATTTTATCATCTTTCCGGATTAAAGTTATCACCGATTCACGTGACATTATCATGCTCGAAATTTTTGAAACATTTGGCCAGGGAATTCTGTGGTTTTCTCAATTTAAATAGAATGGCTTTTGGTCTCGATTTCTCAATCACATAAATGAAGATCGTGTACCTTCAAATTCGCACTGGCCACGAGTGACGAACTACGGTGGGATCCAAAGATGGTCCATTCATAGGGAGCGGCCTTTTCTAATGAAGCTCCTACCAAGAAGTTTCGGGTACTGGAATCATATATCATATCCCCAGTCTACTTCTACGCCCGCCTAACTAAAAGGAAAAAAGGGGACAAAAAAGAGAGAAGGTAAGAAGTCAACAATAACAATTGAACTTTACGCCTCATACTTATAATAGAGATATGGACCTGAGTCATAGCTCTTGCTGTTGCGATGAAAGATTGGTCAACATTACCATTATATGTACTATTTGATTCTAGATGGTAACATAAATAAATCCTTGAACTATTTCGTCCGAACTTTGAAATATAAAATGTGGAGATGGACATTTCCTCCAGGAAAGTTCAAGAGAGATTATTTTGAATGATTTCTGGCCTAGTAATCTTCTCCGGTGAGCTTTCATGCTATGACATGTCTCATTGAGCAGGGATGGTTTCCGGCAGGGATGTTCATTCTTTATTCATGATATAGACGAGCCAAAATTTAAAAAAACACGAAACATGGTTTCCTGCTTGTTTGCTCGTCTGAGAAAGGAAGATAAATAAGCCAAATTCTTTGAGCGTAGCGAGTGTACTTGAGTCATAGTACACCATTTCCTTTCTGTACAGCTTTTTAACGAGGCCCCCGGACCTTTCACTGTCGCCCCAGTACTTTGTTATCATGTTTGTTCATTTTTGTAGTTAACGATATAAGTCATGCATTTTCATTGAGAAAATACATGTCCCCCCGACATAAAAGTTAATTAACTTCCTCAGTGAAGTAGACGTACTAATTAGCCTTTGCAAAGACAAAGGATGACACTGCTAAAAGCTTGGAAACAAAAATTGTGTGAAGGCGGCTTTTAATGGTTTGACGAGAGTGGAGATGTTTGGTTTAACTTAGTGAAACTATTATGTATTTTGTACTTTGGCCCCCTCTCCTAGTTAAAACTGGTGTTTTCTAGTCCTCTATGAAGATAGGTGCAACAGAACCCCATTAATCTTCCGTTTCTTTGGATTTGGCACTATTGTTTGCATCACATTGATTTAGTACAAGAACAAATTCATCTTTTATTATGCTGTCCCCGACAATAAATATAGATCAAGGCCAGGCCAAAAACCATTCCAAGTACAAGAGCACATCCATGTTTACTTTGCACTGTCCCCATCAGTTAATATAATCAAATTCATGCTAACCAAAAAATTTCAGGTGCTGCATAAATTACCAGACCCAACCACGTAACTTCTTAAATTAAGAGGGAAGGAAAGTTTTTTTTTTTGAGGGAAAATGCCACCAAAAACCCTAAATTATGCCCATTGGGACAATTTTACCCTGAACTTTTTTTTGTACTATAAAAAATCCCAAACTATGCCCATTGGGACAATTTTACCATAAACTTTTTTTGTACCACTAAAAACCCCAAACTATGTCACTTGGGACAATTTTACTGAACTTTTCTTGTCACTGAAAAAATCTCAACTATCTTTGGGACACATTTACTTTCAGGAATTTTTAACTAAAGGGCATTTTTGTCTTTTCCTTTTTTTCTTTAGTAGAGGGAAGAGGAAAAAAAAGAAAAGACGAAAATGCCCTTTACTTAAAAAGTCTGGGGTAAATGTGTCCCGAAATAAGATAGTTTAGATTTTTCAAATGTATAAAAAAGTTCGAAAATTTGTCCCAAGCATGGTTTGGAGTTTTTATGAAAAAAAAAATTTCAGTAAAATTATCCCAAGTGACATAGTTTGGGATTTTTTGTAAAGACAAAAAAAGTTCGAGAAAATTAAATGCAAGATAATGGTTTTTTTTGGTGTTTTCCTTTTTTTCGAATAATAAATTTCTTGTATTAAAAAATTCAAAATCATATCTCAATATAAATAATATTTGAATTTTAATATAATAAATTCAATATATTAAAAAATAAAATTAATCTTATTTTTATATATTCGAATTTAAAATAAATTATGTACGCTATTATTCTCCTACTTGGCAGAGGAACGGGTGTAACAACAGTGAATCCTCGAGAAAATATTGAGTAGGTGAGATATTCCACGTAGGCCGGTGCAACTCACCACTCACAGAAAGACACGTGGCGTCCACGTCGGCGATGGGCCCACACATGGGCCGAACCCCTCTCTCCTCTGTCTCCTCTCTCCTCGCTACTCTATCCTCTCTCTCCTCTCTCCTCTCTGCTCTGTCCTCTCTCTCCTCTGCAAAGGGGAGAGAGAAGCCCAACCTCAGAAGCCCGACCTCTGCTCCGGCGGGGGAACCCGACGGCGGGGCACTCGGGCACTCCCCGCCGGAGCCTCCCCAAGCCCCGCCCCTCCACCTCCACTCGTGGATCCAGACGAGAAAGAGTTTTTAGACATGGGGGCTTGGTGGAGGCGGTCTTGGAGGAGGATATGGCGGTGGTGGGGGCTTAGGGGGTGGAGGTGGACTCGGAGGTGGGGTTGGCGGGGGTGCTGGAGGGGGCGGTCTAGGAGGTGGTGGCGGTTTAGGAGGTGTAGGGGGTCTTGGAGGTGAGGCTGGTGGAGGTGCTGGAGCAAGAGGTGGTTTCGGTGGTGGAGTGGGTGGAGGACGACTCGGAGGAGGAGCCGGAGGAGGCGGCGGCTTTGGCAATGGAGCTAGCGGAGGCCTAAGGGGAAGCGCTGGTGGTGGTGCAGGAGGTGGCTTCGGCAGTGGTGCGGGAGGTGGTGGAGGTCTTGGCGGTGGCGCGGGTAGCGGAGGTGGATTCGGTGCTGGTGGAGGGCTCGGCAAAGGCGGAGGTGCTGGTGGAGGATTAGGTGGAGGAGCGGGCAGCGGCATCGGCGGAGGAGGTGGCCTCGGCGGTGGTGGTGGAGCCGGATTAGGAGGGGAGTGCCCGGCGTCGCGTTCCTCCCCACGCCGGAGCAAAGGTCGGGCTTTTCTCCCCGTTTGCAGAGGAGAGAGAGGACAGAGCAGAGAGCAAAGAGGAGAGAGGAGACAGAGGAGAGAGAAGACGTACGGTTTGGCAAAGGAGAGAGGAGAAAGGGATTCGGCCCCATGTGTGGGCCCACTGCCGACGTGGACGCCACGTGTCAATTTCTGAGTGGTGAGTTGCAGGTTTACGTGAAATATCACACCTACCTAATATTTTCTCGTGAATCCTCAGTTTCGGTTCGACCAAGGCTCTCACGCAGAGACTTCCAAATCCTGACCACTCGCTCATGCAAGTGAACATTCATCGTTCCCGATTTCTTTCTTCGCTCGCCTTTCAGACACGAGATTGGTGGGTGCTTTCGGCCTTGGCGTTCGCAGATGGAGTCACAGCACCACGGAGAGTTGCATGCTTCGTCAAAGCCTCTCCTCATTCATAAAAAAGAATGCGCAGAATGTTGACAGGGAGTGGCTCGTGATGTTCCATGGAGACCCATGCATCTGCTGGGCCCGCGAGTAAAGCTGAAGCACCTTTTCCTCTCCACTGCCAAAACAATTAGATTCTACTTCAATGGAAGGGCATATAAGGGCATCCAGAACTGAGACTCGGATGACTACACGTACCTCTTCGAACGTTGCAGAAGTAGCTCGTGCCTCGAAAAGATACGTGCCCAGATCGTAATCGGGTGATTTGAGCAGAGCCCATTTCTCACGGCGAAGCTGGTCCATGCTTATGGTGACTACGGTGCACAGCTGAAGTTGGAAAATTTCGGGTCCACACCTGCCCTCTTACTATTGCCAGTTTCACTATCTACCACCTTGACTTCTGCAAGGTCAATGAGGTAATCACATTCTTCCTTAGACTGCAAACAGGCAGGCAAAGGGTGCAGAGTCATGATGTGCAAATGGACTTGCCAGCCATAGACCTCAAGAAGAAGAAAAGAAACATATCCAACAGCGACTAGATAAACAAAGGCTCATCAAAAAGTTGTGATATGCAAAAGCAACAGGCTCCCATGATATGACCTCCACCCATTGCTCTCCTCGACCTTCTACCAACTTACTCCTGCAACGTCACGGAAACAATTCGACTCCACTCAATCTCATTCCGCCGGACACCACATCACAACACAATCTAAGCCAAATCACAGTGAAATATAAACAAAAGTTCCACCTGTCAACGGTGTTCCTTGTGATTGAGGCCAGATCATTCGCTTTCGGCCTGTTGCTGGAGGAGCTGCTGGGCATCGAAAGAATCTTGAGGGCGAGATGGATCAGCATGACCAAGGACAACATGACGAGCAGTGTGAGGATCAGAGTCGAGTACAACGAAGCTGACAACTTGTGAGATGGGAATCACAAGGTCCTCTGCTTCGCCATCTGAAGTCGATTCATGAGAATGCCAAGTTCAATTTTGGTGGGAAAGAGAGAAAATGTCAACAATAACAATTAAACTCAATGTCATACTTATAACAGGGAAGACACTTTCCCCAGTAAAGTTCAAGAGAGATTATTGACCATTCATGCAAAATTCAAACGAAAGAAAGTTCACGTGATCTAGCATTGGATGAGCTCTCATCTACCTACTGGAATTATTTTGAATGAGTTCCACCCTGGTAATCTTCTCCAGCGAGCTTCATGCTATGAAATGTCTCATCGAGTAGAATAGTTTCAGACGGAAATGTCTATGTTTTTTCATGATACAATCAACCAAAAGCTCAAAAACATGAAATGCAGTTCCCTGCTTGTTGCTTATCTGAGAAAGGGGGATACATAAACTTCTTTGAGAATAGTAAGTGTACTTGAATCTTGAAGTGCCCAGCCAAACACCAAGCACGCACAGTACATGCCTCATTTCTGTAGAGCTTTTAACGAGCCCCAGACCTTTCACCGTCTTCCCAGTAGGTCCACACAGAATCCTCAAAGCCAACAATTAAATCTTTTTCTCAAGGAAGTTATTAATAGTAGGACGTCTGCTCGATGCTAATTGCTAAACCTTTTTCTTAACACACCATAACTTTATACTGAAATCAGAAGACATTGGTGATGCAACCATAGCTCAGGGAGCAAAGAGACTTGCTGTTGCAGATGAATCTCGGAAAACTGATAGCACTGGTTGCTTTACATCCGCCACCAGAACTAAAAAAAGACCAAAAGCAGAAAATGGGTTTACATATACCTATCATTTTGCCCCCATCAGGACTTGACTATCATTCAAATTGTTGTAGCACCTGGGTAGCACTTCTCTTTTCCCAAACATCACCACCTCATCACCTGGGATGGAAAGGCCTGTAATCAAATTCATGTGACTCAAGTTAGAGAAAGTACCGATTGTATATCCTCAGACTTTGTTAGTCTATAAGGGGCCAATGTGAGAAAGTGAGGAGATGAAATGGACCAAGGCCCGCAGACAGCTTACCACTGTGCAAATGCCATCCAGATAGATATGGTGCAGCAAGCATGAGAAATTTGACAGGAAGTGAAGATTGTAACAATAAATTACCACTTCACAGCACTGTCATTTGATCAAATCAATTAGTAAAAATTAAAAAGTTATCCCATTCCATCCAGTTACTCTCTGGTGAATCAAACCATGGTTTCAATTGATTAAGCACACAAGAAGCTAAGATGAAATGCAGATCTGAATATTGTAATTACTTGAATTAAATTCATCAATTCTGCTTCAATACTCTGAGATAAACCATATTAACTGGTCCATAAAATTTATTATTTTGGCCAAGACAAGCTTCAATGGAGTGACTTCACTGGCCTTTATAGATCTTTGCCAGAGCAAGGAATAGGTACAGTGAAGCAAGATGATGCATTAGCATCGTGTAGTATTTGACAGTAACTCGAAGTTTAACACCAATGATCGAACAATATTGAGATTAAACATGGATAGGAATGCAGGAAAAACATGATGATCATTCACTGTATTATATGGGATTGGGGAATGTATCAACAACAGCAGCTGGGCTTTTTCCAATAAGTAGGCTCAGTAACAAGGATCCTCTTATGTCGTTACATTTTACATATCATGATATCAACAGAAAAAAACACATGGATGGAATAATGAAAACAAAACGTGGATTGAAGATTCCAACTAACATGTCATCAAGCGCATAAGCCCTCCACAGATACTAGAACACATTAAACACTCCCACTAACTTATACAGAATCAGATCCTGCAAGAATTTTCAACTATGTCCCCGACTATAAAAGGGTTTAAGTTCCAAATCCCCCACCACTTCGCAACAGTCCCTTCTCCACAAATCAACAGTACATCCTCGAACAAGTCAAGCACAAGATGCAAAATTATTAGATCCCGCCTAGAAATCTATCTATATTCATATATATAAAGGACAAATGATCATCAAGCACATCCTATCCATAGTATAAGTTTTCTGAATTGCCAAGGCAACAGAATACATGGCTTGTTTTTTCTTCAGTTTTTGTGTGATCATTTTTTCAAAGTCAATCTATGAGATGGTGTTGTATTCACTAAAAGGCCCCTTGCTCCAAAGACCTCCCACAGAAAGCAAACAATATACAATCTCATATAGAGATATGAGGGACAAACATTAGCCCCGCCTCCAAACTATTTTTGACAATTCACCTTGTGTAAATGCTTATAAATGGTTATAATGGCACGACGGTGCCCAGGGTAGCTCACTTCAGAATGGATTTCTATCACAAGTAGAATATATGAGATTATAGAAATTAAAGAGCATACATTCACCCACCATGCTTCCCAACTGCAAGATAAGAATCTAAACCAATCCCTTGTAAAGCAAGAGTGGAAATCAGATAGCAAAACTCCACCCAATTAAACAGCATACACTTCAACCACCATGCTGCCTAACTGCAAGATAAGAATCTAAACCGATCACGGGTAAAGCGAAAGTGGAAATCAGATAGCGAAACTACACTGAACCACTGAACCGTGAACTTAATTCTTTATTTTATTGAACATGTATAGAACAACAGCAACGCAGGTACTCTGTTTTACACACTCCACTTCTCTGAGACTAAATCATAATCCGTATATAACACAGCCAGCCGGCCAACCCACCCTATCAAACATATACCAATTCCCCCAACAACAAAGACATTGAAGCCCTCAAGTCTCGGAAGTCACATGCAGAGCCTTGTTCTTAAACCTATACCTCGGAGCCCTAGGGATCACCTGGCTCGGGCCCATGTGGAACTGCCCCGTGCCCTCCATCATCGGGGGCCCGTCGTCGTAGACGTGGCCGACGACGCGGGCGCAGGAGTTGCAGATGATCTTGGTCCGCTTCCGCTGGATGCCCCAGTAGTTGAGGGTCTCGAAGAAGGGCCTGATCTTATCCTCCTTCTCGAACCGGAACTTGGAGGCGTCGACGGAGGAGAAGGAGAGGGAGTCCTTGTTCCCGGCCTCGAAGTAGAAGTCCGGCGGGTAGAGGTGGAGGGTGCTGAGGTTGAGGTTGGCCCCGCACTCCTTGCAGGTGTAGATCGACGCCATTGACGACGGCGGCGATGAAGGACCGATCGCGCGAAGAAATGAAGAGACGCGGATTGTGTTGACTTCGCCGGGGGCGGGGGAGGAGAGATCGAACTGCGTTTGGTCTTCGGCGCGTAAAAGCCGTTCGGGGGGCCGGCCAAGGTTTATAACAGACGATCTTCTCGGAAGCGTCAATTAGACCCGTCAAATGAGTGAGTCGGGTCGAGTTTGGATCGGATTAAAAATGGTCCGACTCATATTGACCCATTTAATGACCCATACCCGATCCAACCCGTATTGCTAAAAGCCATTATTATTGTAGAGAAATCCAAACTCACTCGAAGTTCTATGTTAAATGACTCACTCAGTCCATATTTGACATATATTTAATTTTTACTTAATTCATATTTGACTAATATTTAATTTTCACTTGACCCATATTCAACGTTCACTTAACTCATATTTGACCCATTTAACTAAAAGTGAGCTATAATATGGGTTTATGACCCATTTTGATAACTCTAGCGTCCATCCATCATACGACGCCGTCGGAACCATCTAGAAAATTGGAATTTATGTCGCGGTGCCAAAAAATTAAGGAAAAATGATAGAAACAGTCCCCGAAATTTTCAATGGCTCACGAGCAAGAACGAGAAGTAGGCGATGCACCATTCTTGCTGCTCTGCCGTTGACCTTGATTTGATAGATTCATCTAATGGAACCCACGCTCAAAGAGGACCACAAGCTCGAGGCTTGACGAAAGAGAAACCATCAGCATTAAGAAACTTCTTAAGCTCAGTAGTGAAACGAAGGGCCCGGCATTCATTTCTCCATTCATATCCATAGCTGAGTCTGCTAGAAGAGGGACCAGCCTCATCGTGGTGATCAGAGGACATCCCATGGACATTTTCAATGTGGGCATTTGAGACTCTTGGCCCATTCATCAAGACTTTTTAAAATACAAATAGACCGACATTTATCCTCGTAGCCATCGAGTACTACATAATAACATGGTCCTTAAAATTTTAGTTTATTTGATATTGATCTCTGAACTTTAGTCTAGGCTTCGTTCGTTTTGCGAAAAATGTAGTGCTTTTAGAAAACATTTTTCGAGAAAATATAATTATTTTCCGGTATTCATCTAAAACATGAAAATGAAGTACCGCTAATCAATTAGGAAAATCTTTTCCTTCATTTTCCTTCGTACACTCTTTTTTGATAAATTTATTATTATTTTATTTTTTAAATCAATTTCTAATTATTTTTTATTTTAAAAAAATTGTTTTTACTTTTATTTTCATCTCCTTCTCCTTTTGGCCGGTCGCCACCACGACAACGGCCAACGACCGGCCGCAGGTGAGTTGGAGCCTCGCCATCGGCCAGCAACGCTCAACCTTGTCAAAACTTGACCTCACCTAGTTGTTAGAGGTTCGTCGACCTTCGATGACTTCAGGTGAGGCTTGGGCCCCTCCCAGGTCATCGGATTTCGATGAGACTTGAGCTCGTTGCTCAGGCGAGCTTGACCTCGCTAGGATCTGGTGAGCTGGAGCCTCACTAGCCTATGGCGAGGATCCAGCTCGCTTGCGATTGGTCATTGGCTAGTCGCCGCCACCGTGGCTAGCAATCGATCAAATGAAGAAGATGAAAAAAGAGAAAATAAAAAATAATTAAAATAAAAGGATTAAAAAATAATTAAAATAGCAATTTTTTAGAAAAAGGAACAAATGAAAAAAAGAAATAGAAAAAGTTTGGTAAAAGAAAGTGATGTGAAAGAATGCGTTAAAAATATTTTCCCCTATTTTAAAAGGTTTTTTTTTCCTTTGATGGAAAATGTTTTCCTAACTAATTCATTTTCCGTCTGACAAACGTCGAAAGATCCAGGAAAATGTTTTATTGGAAGTTATTTTTCATGAAATGAATAGAGCCCTAATGTATAATGTAGTTTACGAACTTGTGATACATGTTCAATTTAGTCATTGAATTTTATGAAAATATTGAATATTTTCCTGAACTTTAATTAACAGAAGAGAACATTTGATATTTTCATATAGTTTAAGGCTTAAATGGAACACTTACCAAAAGTTCAATGTTTATGAAGTACATTAAACAAAAACATGTTGTGATAGAGTTCAATGACAACATTGAACTACTTAAAAGTTCAAAAATTATATTACACATATAAGCCAATATTCATGGACCATTTACGTCATTATCCCAAAAATTAATTGGTAGAGAATGTGATATACTTATCTAACTAGCTAAATATTATTTTCACATGAGAAATACCCATTCGCTTTTAATTTAAACCGATTTTGTGAGATAAACTTTATATTTATAATTAAGTGTAAGCTTGCGGGACACTCCAACTACTAAAATATTCGATTGTCTCAATTCGTAATGCAAATCGAACCATCCTGAACTTGAACCTTGAATTAGAGACTATACAATTAGCGTTTTCTCAATAATATTGCGCCTATGTTGTTGTTCCGACGATAAATAGATTGGCCATTGTTATGGAAAGAAATATAAGTATACCTCGAGTTCGCGAAATATTTCACCCGCACCACGGATCAGGCAGGTCATGAGCAAACGCCCATGTGAGTGAGTCGAATGCGAATTCGTTTGCAATTTTTGTACTTCTGGGGATCGAATCCTTACATGGACCGACCCGGTCCGGCCCAGCAAGCCCACCAAACACGGACCATGTTTGGGACTACGCTTTTGGTGGGAAAGTAAAAGGACGAAACGGCAATGACAGAGCAAAATTCAAATGAAAGCGGAAGCAAAAGGGCTATACTTGAGGGACGGCTTTGCGACACGGCGGATTCCCCAAGCTAAAGCTTTGCATATATACAGAATATGACAAGAGCAGACGGCTGGCTTGTCTAGACGCCCAACGTCGGATTCTAGGCCTGTAGAATTGAATATGAATGATGTCAAAGAATAAGGAAAACAGAATCTCTCCTGGTTTCACATTTGGGAATTGCTCTTAGATTGCGAAACGATAGAAAACATCCATGCTAGCGCAGCATGGGATTGCTCAAGAGACTACGGCAATCTGGGCTATACGACGATGGGGTCGAAATGACATACTATGCTGGATGCGAATTAATGCACGCGGAATGACACTTTGAGTGCCCACAACGAATGCCCGTGGCAACAAGTATGTATGAAAGTAATCATTACGGATCATCATTCGCTCCAGATTCGAACGGCCATCATTCGCTCCTGATTCGAATGAGTGAAGCGTGGTCCGGCAGGATTTGTTCTGTTCCCAATCTACGTCCGACCTAAGCATGGGTGGCCGAGTGATTGGTCTCCAAAGAAAGCGTGCTTTCTCAGCTTCATTACTAGGCTGTGACGGGGACCTGAACGAGCGTGGTCTGCTAATTTCTTATCTAATTTCAGACACAATCATCGTAAAGAAGGCCAGGTCAATCCTCACATACCCACCCACCATGATTGGTGAAGACCCATTACTCAATCCCGGCCGGCCAAAGAAAGGTCATCTTACCTGAGGAATTATTATTCTGTCAACCACTCCAGTTTGCTCATTTTTCTTCTGTCATGCCTACTTAATGAAAAGGTCAACTGACTCATTCTCCTGCTTCCTAAAGCCTTAGCTCTCTTGTTGTCCTTTACACCTCCCACAGCATTCTATATATATAATAGTCTGTCTAGAACAAGAATTAAGGATTCAAGAACCATAAAATTACCTGACCAATCGTGCAAACCTGATGGAGCAGGGGAAGCTGTCGAAACTGAAAGGCATGTTGCTCATGTTTCTGCCAAAAACGGCGTCTGCGGTTACCTTCCAGAGCCCGCCGATCAGTCCCAGAAAGGCCAATCCCGGGAAAGCGATCTCGGTTCCTGCTGCATCGCTAATCCCGAAGGATGCTAGAAGAAGACAGAAGAATGGAAGCTTTGACGCCCGGGAACCTGGCTCGCCAATGGTCTCGTGCATAGGACAAGTGAAGAACAAGAAGAAAAAGACGAGGCTAAGCAAGCCCAACAGGCAGGACTTGCCTCCGATGGGAGAAACCAGATTGGAAGAAAAACGTTCCAAAGAGGTAAAGAAAAATGGTAATTCATCTCCAAAATTTCAGCTCTTCAAGATGGCAAAACGCGGGCAAAAATCTGATACTGTTGACAAGAGTAAGCCTTCGGGTCTGGAGAAAGTGCCCTCCCTGGCCAATTTGAAGAAATTTGCAAGTGGACGCGGTGCACTGAGCAACTTCGACTGGAGGGATCACGGTGCAGCAGTGGTTCCAGATTGTTCAGATGACGAAGAAATAGAAGGGGTGAAGAAGAAGATCATACCCCATTCTGCACCCATTGTGCTTGGTAGAAATGAAATCGTACTAGAGCCCAAGAAAGAGATAAACTTGTGGAAGAGAAGAACCACGGCTCCTCCACCACCGCTTCAGCTGTAAATCTGTTGGATGATTCGGTGAATCTGGACCATATCACCATATGTATACTGGTTAAGAATTTGCAAGAAAGCACAATTGAGGGTCCAGTATGATCACCTCAAGAGGTGCACATAACATGCTTTTTGTTTAGTTATACTTATTGGCCCTGTCCAAACACTTTTTCTTTAAACTCAGAATAGCATCAAGCGTTCGTAAATAGATACCTTAGCATTTTTCTTTCCTGCTGAAAAGTGTAGCTTAAAAGTCACAGCCAAAACAATGCACCCAGAATTTATTTATTTTTTTGGGTCGAACGCACCCAGAAATTAGCAGCATTAAAAATTCATTTCAGCCAAACTTTTCACAGAGTGAAATGGAATAAGAACTTTATTTCCGGCATGTTTTTCACAGAGTGAAATGGCATAAAACTCAATTTCAACTGCAACCAGCAACTTGACGCATCTCTTAGAGTCTCAATCCCATTGCAAACTAAAGTGTGCAAAATTAGTCCATGCACATGATCCAATTGTTGCAGACATTAGAAAGCTCTCCTCTTTAATTGTCCTCAGAACTAACTAGGATTTGATCTCAGGTTGGTTTGCCCGTGAATAAGTGATCAAGCTTTTATGGTCAAGCGAAATTCCAAGCTTAAAAGCATATGATTGAGATCAGAAGTAAATATCCGGAGGAAGTCATAACATGTGAGTTGACACTCTAACAGACGTTGATTCAGCAATATAAGAGAAGCTTTGAATGAGCTGACTATGAATATAACATTCCACTCTGATTCGTCATCCGAGGTTCTAATATGCAAGATAGAAATTGGAAGTCCCATAGACCATGTAAACGATAAATAAATAAGAGATTCAGTGCAATGCAATACATTCATTGAAGAGTTAAAAGGAATATATCAGAACTTGAAATTGTTTCAAAGTAATATTTTTGGCAGGGCTTCCAGCTAAAAAAGTAGTGATGAACAAAAATAACTGTTGCGGAAAAACATTTCTCCGAAGTACCCAGGAGGAAAGCACTATATTCAGTGTTTGCTTTGCATATTTCTTCCTTACATTTCTTTACCTATAAAACAATAAAATAGAAACATGAGGTACAGACTAAAGCTTAGAAAACTGACAATGCTCTGATAATTTTTTTAGTGCATCAGAACTGGTAAAGAATGCAAGAACCTTTCAAAACATAATGTGCTGAGGTGACTCATTAACTGTTTATAACTATCCTTACAATCATATGCGTAGAAAACTGGCAACGCTCTGATAGTTTCTTTAATGCATCCGAACTGGTAAAGAATGCAAGAACCTTTCAAAACATGATGTGCTGAGGTGACTCATGAACTGTTTATGCTATCCTTCCAATCACATGCTTTTGACCAAAATTTTTGAAATCCTCAACTCCAGTCGGTCAAATAACAGATCAAATTTACCGATATTAAATAACAGGGATGAGGTTGATGATATTAATCAGAGTGTGTTCAAAACGAGGTAGGTGAAGTAAAGCAAAATAATTGGTCAGAAATTTTGTTGACCAAAGGATGAAGACAAAGAAGAAAGACTGGATCAAAAGTCAAAAGACCTCATATATAAACGATAACAAAAAACAGAGTAACACACAAGTACTAGTTGAGCAAAATCCAAGGGTCTATGCTGATGAGGTCAACAGGGAGTCGGACATGATGGTGCTTCTGTCTATATTTTGTTGGTCATACCTAAAATTCCAAAGTTTGGATCATGATACAGGTGTGCAAAGGAAATGCAAAAGTTTGAAATGAGATTCTTTTGCCCATCCTTTACCATTTTGCTTCATTTTTGGTATGAAATTACCAAAAGAAAGTTGAAGTTCTGAAATCCTGAGCAGTAAAGTCCATTAATGTGCAGTAGCTTGATCTTGACCAAAATTTAAAACCAGCAGTCACTTTTGCCGATTCTTTACTAATTTGCTTAGTTTGGTAAGAAATTACCAAAGGAAGTTGAAGTTTTGTAATCCTCAAGAGCACAGTCAATTGATGTGCACTAGCTTGATCTTCACCCTTATGTAAAACCATCAGATAGCAAGAAGGATTAAATGTTTGCCAACTAAAGATGACAAAAAGAAAAGCCAAAGAAGAAGATATTGAACTAAACTTCCCATCGAGCAACCAGGTCATTTGTTAAATTCTCCACTCTATCACGCATATGCACGGCAGCAATGGTGAAAGGGAAAAACCCATCCTTTTAACGATGTATGATTGAAACAAAGACATCTAGTTCTCTGCTCTGTCTTTGCTCATTGAGCCATCGAGCATGAAAAATTGGTTCGAAGTGAGTGTCTCTTGATCTTAGAACATCAGTAAGCCTCATTTTTCCATCTAATTACATTCAAGTCATAACTAATTCTTCATCTTCCATTCCCTCCAAACCCTTGAGAGTTTGAAAGATCTCTTGTGCACATGGGTGGGACTCGTCCTGAACTCCAAAAGTGTGGTGAATGCTCTCAATCTCAACCGAACTACAACCAATAGGCTTCCTGATCTCCTTCTCTTTCAGCAGCTTCCTTGCTCTGGCAACATCCTGCCAACGCCCCGCATCTTCATACATTTTTGCTAGTAGTATGTACCTGCCAGCATTGTCAGGGTCCAGCACAAACAATTTCTCTGCTGCTTTTTCCGCAAGTTCTATATCATTATGCACCCGAGAAGCACCAAGAAGAGCACCATAGACATGTTTCCCTGCAGGAATGGGCATGGTTTCTATGAGTCTGGTCGCTTCATCAAGTAACTTAGCCCGGCCCAAAAGATCAACCATGCAAGCATAGTGCTCCTCGGTCTTTTGAATTCCATATGCTTCCATAATGTGAAAAATTTCCCACCCTTTTGAGACAAGTCCTGCATGACTACAAGTAGATAATATGCACAAGAACATCAATCCATCAGGGCACAGGCCAAGCTCAATGACTTTGGAAAACATGTTGAGTGCCTCATCTGTGTGACCATGCATTCCATAGCACCTTATCATCGCATTCCATACAACAATATTCTTGTCACAAACTCGATCGAAAACATCTCTTGCAATTTTGACATGCCCGCAATTTCCATAGATTGAAATGAGCCCACTAGCGAGAAAAGCATTTACTTCCATACCCGACTTCATAATGTAAGCATGAATCCAAAAGCCTAAGTGTATTGCCGCTGCTTGAGCACATGCAGGTAGAATTCCAACAAGAGTTGCGTCATCAGGCATAAAATTGTGCTCTTGCACCATTGCACGAAAAAGCCTTATTGCTTCACCAGCATATCCATTTGAAGTATAACCAGAAATCATGGAATTCCAGCTGACAATGTCCTTCCGAGTTATTTCACCAAACACCACTCTAGACATTTCAATGGCCCCGCACTTGGCATAAAATGCCAAAAGAGCATTCCCAACATATAAATCTAAGTCAAACGCCAATTTCACGACGTGGGCATGAATAACGTTACCTCTTTTCGTACATTTCATGGCACCGCAAGCCTTCAGCACAAATGGAAACGTGTATTTGTTAGCAGAGACGCAACTTAACCGCATGTGGTAGTACATGTTCAATGCTTCCTCGAAAGGACCCAAGTTGGCATAACCCCGGATCATCACATTCCACAAGAAAACATCTCTGTCCGACAATTTATCGAACACCTTACGCGCGTCGCCCATGTTCGGCGCACCATAGTCACCATAAGCCCCGACCAGCTTCGCCGCGAGAAATGGGTTCTGCTCAAATCCACCGATAACGATCTGGGCGTGTATCTTTTTGAGGCACGAGCTGCTTCTGCAACGTTCCAACAGGTGCGTATAGTCATACGAGTCTCTGTTCTGGATGCCTTTAGATGCCCTTTCATTGAAGTAGAATCTGATTGATTCACGCGTCGCAGCAGAGCCGAACGGATGCTTCAGCTTTACTCGTGAGCCCAGCAGATGCATGGGTCTCGATGGAACATCACAGGCCACTCTCTGTCAACATTCTGTCAACATTCTGCGCATTCTTTTTGATGAATGAGAAGGCCTTGACAATGTATGCAGCTCTACCTGGTGCTGTGGCTTCGATTGTGAACATCGAGGCCGAAAGCACCCGCCAATCTCGCGTCCGAAAGATGACCAAAGAAATCACGAACGATGAATGTCCACTCGCATGAACGCGTGGTCAAAATTTGGTTGAAGCGAAACTGAGAATTCACTGTTGTCGCACCCGTTCCTCCGCCAAGCAGGAGTGACTGCGGGCATAATTTATTTTTAATTAAATGTTTCTTACTTCATGAATAATCTTATGACAAAGAGAGAAAAAATGAGTAATTTTATCATTTCTGTTCAAAATTTTATGCTTCGCAAAAACACGTCGTTTATTTGAAAACACTATCCAGTATTTTTATTACGAAAAATAAAATTCTAATATGTTAGATATCTTTAAAAAAAAAAAATTCAGACACGGTTTATTTATATTGACAACTTCTCTATTGAAACAATAAATAGCTCTTTCATAAATAAATAAATAAATAAATCATTATTGTCACAATTAGTAAGTTTAAGAATACATTGATCACATGAAGGGCATCGTATTAAATAGACTATCAATTGGTAAGTTTAAGAGTACATTGATCACGCGAGATCATCGGATATGATTTTGACAAAAATACATTTATTGTGAAATAGACTATCAATTTTGCATCAAGACTAATTTATGTATTCTTATATTATTTTGAAAATTACGATGCATGAAAAATATAAATGCGGAAGGTATCTTTACATATTAAATTTATAAGATGGTAACGATTGCTACTCCTTTTGAATATATATTTTTATATAGCCACACGAAAATAAGAAAAAATGTACATAAGAAGGGGTAAAAAGAAGAAATATCACGATAGAGCATTAGGAGTGAGCATGGTTTCAGAGTAGAACCTAGAATCTAAGAACTGCACTGATGGGAACCTGTAGGTTACAGGTTCTAAGGTATGTAGGCTAAGTTCTAGATTCCAAAAATTTGGAAAACCTATACCTGAGAGTAGGTTGTGAAACTTAGAACCTATAATCGGAAACCTAAAATCTAGTGAGACATTCTATGATATTTAATAATAAGTGTATAATCCGAAAACACTAGTCTAAACTTCCATTTTATGATTAAGAATTTTATTTTCGTAGACTATTAGACTAATGGAAACTCCAATTGCTTCTTTTAAAATTCTATATAATATAAGAGTAACTAGTGCATTAAAATCACAAAATTTCCTTAATACTATTCGACGGGTGCATATAGACACTCGTTCTCAGGCAATCAATAATAAAATCATTATTCATTTTTATTGTTGTGTTTATTTTCATGTTGCTTAACTAAAGATGAAAAAAAAAAAAACCGTTGGAACTTGAAACCAACCTTGAAAAACTCGTAACAAGGTAGATTCCAAGTTCCATGTTCCAATGGGTATGTTTCAGATTCCAAAAAATAAAAAACATGCACCCGATGGTAGGTTCCTGACAGAACTTATTAGAAACCTAGAATCGCTCAACCCTATAGAGCATGCGACGGGTACAGTTCTAGGTTCTAGACATAACCTATTAGAAACCTAGAATCACTCACCCCTATAGAGCATGCGAAGAGTGAAGTAGCTTTAGGTCTACGAATTAGTCAACCAAACGTTGTCTATTTGTTTGCTTTGGAGGTTTGGATTGCCGCAATTAATTCTTGTTCAAAAAAAACTACTTTTAGACTTTTCTTGATTTTTGAAACGTTTAATCACATTAACGGCTCCCTAAAATAAAAGAGTGTACGATATTTTTTAAAAGGGTCGTTCTTATTTTGGCAAAATTTTCCAATAAACGCATCCTCCTACTTTTAGTTTTTTGTTGTTGCTCAAATTCTGATCCTATTAGCATTTTTGCATTTTAATAAGAAATTATTCAATTTGACCCATCCTCCTCACATTTGTTTAAGAAAATAGTTTTCGCAAGAGAATTCAAGTATCATACGCTCTTTTATGAGTAATGACCAGATGTTAAGGTCGCAAATTGTGCGTGCCTTATCACGTGATATTGTCCATTGGCTCTACAAATAGGGGTGTCAACGGAGCGGGTCAAGTCGGGTTTTGTCTTGATGTTACCCGACCCGACCCGAACAATAAGGGTCATGTCCTTTGACCCGACCTAAAAGACATAAAACAAGAAGGAAAAAAAAAGGGTTGGGTCGGGTCGGGTCGGCAATATCTCCATTCCCGCTGTAACTGTGACACATGTCACCTTGACAAGATTAGGATGCAGATGCATCAATAATCAGCTAACGTCTTATTCTATATTTTTCACCCGAACCACATTATCCTCTGTTTAACGTCCCTAAATGACTTAATGCTTCTAAATTACAACTAATTTTAACAGCAAAATTCATATTCGACACTTATTCAAGATATTTTATTCCAGATTTTTAAAATAGAGCACCTGCACATCTGTACATTCATACATTGGCCTCTTCCTCCCCAAATAACTCTCTCCGACTAGCTTCGCATGATATGTACTTAAGTTTGAAAATAACTCCTTGTGCTTGGTAGTTGTGGAATTGAAGGGGACTTCACCTGATACATAATTTGAACAATTAAAAACTGGGAAATGATGCAGCCTCACGAAATGAAACCACAAAAATTACCCAAAATATTGGATCAAAAGAACAGCAACAAGTTGCACGCAGAGACGCTACAAGGGCAGTTATGTTATAGAAAGATGTATAAATGAAAAAACCCTGCAGCAATTCTCTCTGCCCCTTCAAATCACATATAATCTCACATCAAGGAGTGAATGGAGCTGTTAAAGCCCCACTTAGTACCTACTGTAGATAGAAAAAACTGCAGAAATATGACCTCACCCCAAAGAAGGCTCTACCTTATTAAAACAAAACACAAAACTACTAGCTTTTTTGGAGTCAATCAAAGTTCCAAGTAGTAAGTCCTAATGTACACATTGGCAATTATTCACATCTAGTCAGTTTTTCTATTGAACTTGTGAACTCAACTAAAGGTAATTTTACAACCATAAGCTATTTCTCCATAAAGTATCCATTTCAACAGGATCACATGCAATCATTCAGTTAGCACAAATCCAATTGCACATGAAGATCTCTACCTGATTCTTGTTAGCATCAAACAGAATGACATTGGCAATTTTCGACTGTACTTCAGATGTTTTGTTCTTTATGCCAACCTACACATGGCAGTCCCAGTATCAAATCAGAAATCAGGAAGAACATAACATAAAGAAGATTATAAAAGGCAGAAAAAGGTTAAGCACAATACAAAGTGTCAAAAACAAACTGTAAAATTACATCTGCTGCAGGAAAAAAAAATAGGTAGGGCATCTCCATAGAAACACTTATCCACCACTATCAGATCAGACATGTTTACAAGTATACTTTTAAGGTGCACATAGAATTTAAAAACCAAAAGAATTTGCATCTGCTGTAAGCATAAAAGTAGAGCAGAGACATCACCAGAAATACAAATGATTGGCTAAAGGAGAACAACACTCAAACATCAAGTGAAAGCTTCAGTAATCAGCATAGATCACAAAATATAGCAGTGAGAATGTCGGTTTAAATGTAATAGACTAATGATCTAACCAAAACTCCAACACCAACATTTCTGAGATTTGACTTTCACGCACTCCTATGAACATTCACCTGGCAAGTGACAACTCCAACATTCCACACGAGAAGCATCATGTTATCTTGGTTTTGCCAGTAAGCCACTAAACTTTTAGCTGCAGAACTCCAATTCTGAACTTGCGCGAGACAAACCAAACATGAATGCACAAGATCTGAACTTCCAGTACACCAACAATCACAGGACGAAAACCGCAATTCGAAATTTTATTTTATTTTCCCACTTTCACAGATTGCCCAACAGAAAGGTCCCCGAAACACCGAAACAAGAAGCACCAATAAGCTCAAGGGGGAGGAAAAGGCAATGCAGCATCCCTCTCAAAGCGAATCAAGCCAATAGAATTAGCAAACAGGAACTCAATCAAGCGCCACGACGGAAAAACGGAGGACCCAGAACTACAATGCGCTCGAAAAGGAAGCACACGAAGCACCCATCTCCAAGCAAATTGAGTCAAGAACCGCAAGCGGAGGCTCGATCAAACGCGAGAAGCACCGGACGATCACCAAAACAACAAAAAGCACCGGACCCAGAATTCCGTACTGGCATCGCGATGACGATGAGTCCCCAGAAGCGAAAGAGAGGCAGAAAAGAACTCACGATTTGCCGCTGCGACGGGGCGAGATCAGCTGATTTCCGGGCGGGGCGCGCTCATCTCCAGTCAATGAGGGGAATCCGTGAAGAAGATATTGGAAGAGAGACCTCTGGGTCGGACCCAAGAAAGAGAGCCGGAGAAGTGAATGCTCAGCTGTTGCAGACAGATGTTTGAGAGAGATATGCTGCGCTCCGAGATTCGCCGGCGACAATGGTGAGGGCCTCACCGTCGCTGAGAGGGCGTTGAGAGAGAAGGGGGAGATCGGCGTTGAGAGAGAAGCGAGAAGTGGGAGACGAGGGTAAAAAAAAAACGAAAAATGTTTTGATTTGGGTAATGGGTGATGGGTAATGGGTAGGGTTATTATTTGACCCCACCCAACCCATACAAAACCAAACGAAAAAGCCCTACTCAAACAAAATTGAGCCCAAACCCCAAAATATTCATAATTTACAAGTCAGGTCGGGCTGGGTAGGGCATTTTTGCCACCCCTACTTATAATTACACCTGTCCTGTCAAAATAGGTGTATAACCCATCTATGACCCATTTAGGTCAAGCTTTCTTTTAGTATAACCCATTTATGACCTATTTAAAGAAAACCTAACCCATTTATAACCCATTTAAATATTAAATGGGTCATAAATGTGTTATACACCAAAAGACTAAAATACATTAATTGTTAATGAACTTGAATAAGTTTAAAATCTTTAAAAAAATTATAAGAATAAGTTTTCCTAAATTTAGTTAGATAGATGAATATTTTAACAATATGGGTCGGGTCGAGTATGGGTTAGGTCAAAATTTTTATACTATGCTTAAATGGGTCATAAACGGGTTAATGGATCAATTTGGGTCGGACCATTTATGACCCGATCCAAACCCGACCCAACCCACCCGTTTAACAGGTCTACCTACGATCATGATATGTTGATAGAACTTTATTTTAATTTGAAAATAAACAAAGAAAGAATAAGAATAAGAAGAAACGAGATCGGGCTGGGTCAAGGCCGGCCCGCTCCACTTTAGTTTACCGGCCCGGCCCCCATCACCTTTCTTTTACCTTCCTTCACGCCTCCCTTCATGCCACTGCACAGGACAGAAAAGAGAGGATCAAAGGACGACGTACGCAACAGAGGTTTTGAGTTGGTGGTCGGGGGCCAGGCCGGCAGCGACAGCTGGCGCCGCAGGCCATGTGCACCAGCCGGGGAGCTTAAAAGGGAGAGAGAGGCGAGCTCTTCACAGGGCTTCGGTGGCTCGGACAGAGAGGGAGAGAGAGACCGAGAGAGAGCGGAGAGCAGAGAGTGAGAGAGGGCCTTCGGCGACCACCGCGCCTGAACCACGGCCGACAACTCGCCGACGCGTCCCTTTCCCCCGGTAGGTCTCGGTCCGATTTTTTTTTTCTTATTTCGTTCGGGTTATGTCGATGACGGGTAGGGGCACCGCTGACGCCCCTTTTGTTCTGCCCTGTTTTGGTGATCCGCAAGGCGAACTCATTTTCTCCGGTTCTTGAATATTTTTGAGTTCAACTGAGTTGAATTTGTTGGTTTCGGACATTTCCTGACGATTGTTTGGGTCTAGTCATGAGCCGAGTTCGGAAAATGTTCAATACCTTCTCCTCAATCCTATGCCCACCACCTGTTTGCTGAAATGTTTGAACCGATTTCATGACCATCTTTCTCTTGTTTTGGCTTGCGCATCGGTAGAATTCACATGGCACCGATCTCCGTTTTTTCCCGAATCCAAGCATGCCCTGTTCGGTTCTATATATAGTGCGTGTTTGGTGAACCGGTGCGTCAAGGTTTTAATAGATTCGCGGCTACCTGAATGTTTTGGTGAACTGTATGTATGAGGTGTTTCAGTGAAACAGAGGCTTGTGGCGATTCCTGAGTGGGTCCACACCGGTTTGCCTACTGAATTCCTTTAGATGTCGCGTTTGCTCCAGTCACGTGGTGACTGTATTTTGCGAAATCTTGAATTGCTAATGGACGACAACAGTGCCTGGATAGAGGGAATTTTTAACAAAGGTTATGTTTTGATTTGCGGTGAAATGTTTTGTTTGTCTTCTGGCTTCTCAGTCTTAAGTTTTGTTTAAAACTTCTAACATTTCTCGTCCATTGGTCTTCCTTCGTTCGGAGATGTGGACAATGCGTGGAGAGGGGATGGCCGATTGGGGTTTAAGCTATGGTTTTTGTTGATTTTAGTTGGCGGGTTTTGGATTTAAATAATTTTAAGGGGTCTAGTTTTGTTTAGACCTATTAAACGGTGGGTCGGGTTGGGTTTGGGTCAGCTCATAAATGCTCTGACCCAAATTGATCTATTGACTTGTTTATGACCCATTTAAGCATGGTATAAAATTTTTGACTAATACCCAACCCATACCCAACTCGACCCATGTTGTTAAAACACTTCCCTATCTAACTAAACTTAGGAAAAAAAAAATTAAAGATCATATTCCTTTAATATTGTTATTAATAATTTTTATTTTAAATACGCACACATATGGGAGAAAGAGACTCAACTGGGTTTTGATAGCTAATCAAGCCACTATCCAACGATGGTGGCAACCACTTGCGACAGCGCCACCATGTGAACGAGAGGAGGAGCTGCTGTACGAACGGTGGGAGCGAGAAGATGCGCTATCGTGCGATAATAAAGGTTTCTTCATTTTGATTTGAGAGCAAAAATGAAATAAGCCATCTTTGAGGGCTGATGAGTAGTTGTGTTCTAAGTAGATTTAAAATTTGACCCATTAACGACCCATATATTTTAATCTTTTTAATTTTAAATCCATTATACATACACCAATCAAAATGGGTGCATAACTCATTTATGACACATCCAAATATTAAATGGGTCATTAGACTTTCTTTTAGTCTTTTTAGTTAAATGTGTCAAACTTTCTTTTAGATGGGTTTAAAACTAAAAAGACTAAAAGAAAATCTGATCAATTTATGATCCGTTTAATATTTGGATGGGTCATAAATGCGTTATGCACCTATTTTAACAGGTGTAGCTTTGTTTAATTTGGGGAGTTTGAGCCTGATTCAGTTTTGATAATGTTTGTTCAGCTCGGCTGGTTGAGTTTGGGTTTGATTTGGTCAAGTGGGCTTAGATTTCATCATGGTTGTGGCCGAATTGGGCTTGAATCATTGAGCCCATTACACTATTTGGGTTTTCATGTCCACGGCTGGGGCCTGTTGTGGCTCTTATTTGGGCTAGGCTCAAGGGCCCGACCTAAGTTTGTTTTTTTTTATGAATCTTTTTGAAAAAAAATTAATTAAGAAATTCCGGAAAAAAATTATTTCCTCTAGAAGTTAAGGAAAAAGAGGAGGTTCATGATAGAACAGGTAGAGATTGAAGTATCTTTGGGTAAACGAATCAACCAAATGTATTTAGATTTGTATCCACACACGACGTCTACGCCTATTTATTCGTGGAGGTGTTCATGATCGATTCTTCTTCGTAAAATTACTTTAGATTACTTACGAAGTCTGATTCCATAATTTTAGAAACGCCTTATGACATCAAGTGAGTTGCCAAAATAAAGAGCGTTCGATATTTTATCTTTCTAACGTAGATCGCTCCTATTTTGGCAAAAGCTTACGATAAATGTAATCCACATAACATGTAGTATTTTTTTTATTTAAGTTCTATTCATGTCAACACTTGTGTGTTTCAAGGAGAAATTGTTCAATTTGACCAAATTGGTCTTGTCCAGGAAAAAAGAGCGTTCACAATGGAGCATGCCCTTATAAGGGAAGGGGATGCAACCTTGGTAACAATATAGGCACATTCTTACGTCACGGAGCAGAGGTTTTCATGGTCAATGGAGTTTTCGTGATCGAGGAAGAAGATCAAAACACCCCTCAAAAGGATTCAAGCACTTTCGGAATATTCTCAGGGATGGACGATCCTGTAATTGTACCGTGGTCTAGAGTCTTCTTGTCATAAATGTCAATAGGTGTCGTCATAAATGTCGATAGGTAATAGGTGGGAAGGCACGATCTCGTCCGCTAGATCGAAATTTGATCAATAGTTGTAATCCGATAGCTTTAAGTATAAGAAGGGATGCCCTTCTCCTCATTTGTATCGATCCAACCATTAGCAATTTAGTTTCTCTCTCTATAATCCAGGTGAGTGGGTGATCGATTGGAAGAAAGCTTGGCTTAGGTTCGACGATCTCAAGTGATCCGACTTAAGTCGCTGCACAATCGCGATCCCAACGATCGGCCTGTGACCCTTGACTCTTAGCCAATGCAATATTTATCCTTCCATAAATACTAGCTTTTTTGGCTATTTATATTTGGAAGTCGCTCGATTATAATCTTTTGGGATTGGCATAATTTGTTAGTCGTTAGCATATTTTTGAATTTAAGAATCGAATAGGTGTGAAAAGCTACATAATTGAGTCTTCGAGGTTGTGCTGATGTTCTAGAAGAAAGGAAGTTGTTGGACCATCTATCATTATGATCCTTTTGGCTTTACAGGTAAAAACGCTTCGATGTTATTTCTTTTGTAAGATAAGGTGAGAAAAGAAGAAGTTAATTTTATGAATTTTAAGATATATTTGTACTAGTTTAGGATTAATATTATAAAAAAAATTCCAAACTAATACACCTGCGACAAATTTACTCAAGATTAATTTTTTGACTACCGAAAACTTTAAACTGGTAGATCTTTGATAAAATACCCCAAATTGATACATTTATCGATAAATTTACTTTTTATTAATTTCCGTTAAATTTTACTATTAAATATCAGTATCAATGTGGAATTTTACTCTCTGCTTATTATAGTTGTATTAGTTTTGTGATTTTTTATGGTATTAGTCCAATTTAACGAATGTTATATTTGTCACAAATGTACTAGTTTGAAATTTTTAATGATAAATAATTAATTTGGATTAATCATAAGTGTATCGGTTTGGATTTTTTATGGTCATTTAAGATAAATTTACGTGCGTGGTTTGAGGTTTTTCGTGAATAAAAATATAATTTGAATTAAAATTGTCGTAAATGCACAAATTAGAGATTTTCGTAGAACTATCACTAAATTTATCTGACGCTTCCCCCATTTTTCGGGCCCAGGGAGACGAAACCGGTCGGAGCCAACCGAGCCGGATCCTCTGTATTGCGGAGCACTTGACCCGACCCTAGAAGGTCACGCGCATATAAAAACTGCTCCTGTCACGGTCGAGTTTCCTCTTTCTTTCCCTCCCCCTTCCTCCTCTCTGCAAACCCTAGACTTTGCATCTTCGGGAGGAACGTCTCGCTCTTAGAAGAACTCGTACCGCGCTTCGGCCTCGCTTGCTGGGACTCCTTGCTCGACAATGGTAATTCTCTCTCTTCTCGCTCTCTCTGCTTGTGTTTTCTCGATCTTGGATGTGGGATCTGTGAGTTACTGAGTGGGCTTTTTGCTTTCTTTTCTGTTCTTTGCAGGCAGATTCTCCCCGGAAGAAGTAAGCTTCGATACGCCTTGTTTTGTAATTCGTTCTTTGATTTGCCGACGAATTAAATGTCTTGATGACGGCCGTGTGCGCTGCGTGCCCGCAAAAGCGGCGTCCAGTTAGCATGTCTAGGTCAACAATTGTGCGCGTTGAGGTTTTTTGGGACTCCATCGAGACGTCTGGTGCTCATTTGTCACTTCAAACGAGTGAATGGGTAGATTAAGTATTTCATTTGTTAATTTGTGAACTGGTGCTCTGGCAAGAGCGACTGGGAACCTGTTTTTTCCTTCCTATCGATGCGTCTCAACGATGTCATCTCGATGTCCACGCCGAGAAATTAGCATTTGTGGGTTCATGTGCCTTTTTCATGTCTCCTGGGTATGCAGCAAGGCACTTTTCCTGGCTAGTTTGTGAATGTGCATTTGTCATGCTTTGGTCAAATAATGGTTCGATCCTCAACATGGGGCCAGACATATTGCTTCCTTTGAAATGTTGACTTAATATTCACGTGTTAATTAGGTATTCAAGATCCCCCTCACCTTGGAGAGAGCAGTCCAGGTCCAGATCCAGGTCCAGGTCCAGGTCCCCATCCTGGTCCAAGCACCGGCCTAGGTCACGGTCCAGAAGCCGTGGCAGGTATCGGAAGGGTTTGAATTCATTAGTTTATGGTGTTATGAGTTTCTGCACACTGGTCCTTCCAGAGACTGAAATCAGGCTTTCTGTTTTTGTGCTATGCTGGTGTATTCTGATCCAGATCAAGATCCAGAAGTCATGTCAGGTAAGTGTTAGCATTTCATTCTGTATATTTTAATTCTCACAAGCATGTGTGATACTAGTTGACAATGATCTTGCTTGCTTTAGTTTGGCTTTTACTGCTGCTTTCACTTATCTACTTTTGTGAAATTAATATTCTAGGGATGAAACCAATCCTGGAAACACACTTTATGTGACCGGTTTATCCACTAGGGTCACCGAAAGGGAACTAGAAGACCACTTTTCAAAAGAGGGAAAGGTCAGTACCTTAACTGGACTGTTCACAATTCACATGTTTGTGAACATTGTTTTCCCTTCTGGCATTAGGAGTTGAGTTGACTTTGAATTTTAGGTTGCTTCGTGCTTCCTCGTGGTCGAACCTCGCACACGCATCTCCCGTGGTTTTGCATTTGTTACCATGGACAATGTTGAGGATGCTAACCGCTGTGTCAAGTATCTGAATCAGTCTGTTTTAGAAGGAAGGTACATCACTGTTGAGAAGGTAATGTGATGTTACAGATCTTGGCAAGTAGTGAGATTTTTTATTACCTAGCTTTCTTCTTAACTTAAAGGTTTTCTGGATACATTCAGAAGACTTTGCGTCAGCTATGTTGGCAGCAACCAAAGATGATGAGTTCATCCATGTCAACTTAAGTGAAACAGCTTGATCAATGGCCGGCTTTAACAGCTTTTCAAAAGCATCTGATCAACTAAACATAGCAACTATATTGCAACAACCATACAACCTCAGCATTCACTTTCAACTCTCAACTAATCAACGGACATTAGCAACAACTTTCTAGTCAGAATTATATGGTATCTCATATCCGGCATCCATTTGTTGGAAAACTAATCTTAAGCGTGTGGTTTTTGTTTCCTTTTATTCCTGTTAACTTCTTTCACACAATTTGAGATTTTTTTTTTTTTTTTAAAATTCTTGCCCTTTGGATAGACTATCTAGAAGGCTGTACTTTCTTCAAGTTTATTTGGTGATTGAAATTGGCAACAGAGCTTGTAGCAGAAGTGATTTGGATGGCTAACCTTTTGAATGATGGCTTTATTATCTTTAGTTGGGTACTTTCCATTGGTAATGCATTGTTTATTTCAGTCACGGAGGAAGCGACCACGGACTCCAACTCCTGGGCAATATCTTGGATTGAAGAGCACCAGGGACCACGGTGAGGATTTTGCTTCCTATTTTTCTGACAATCAATAGGTGTCTTTTGGAGGTTCTGAGACAAATTTGTACTTTTGCATTGCGAACAGGCTATCGTGGCGATCGTGGCGATCGTGGTGGTGATCGTGGTGGTGATCGTGGTGGTGATCGCGGTGCTGACCGTGGTAGGTATCGCGGTGGCCGGGATGACTATGGGTACCGCAGATCCCCAAGGCGTTCACCATATCGAGGTGGTCGTGATTATTCTCCCAGGCGCTCACCTTATGGTGGAAGGTCAAGGAGGGAGAGGTCACCTATCTATTCTCCTCGTGGTTCTAGGTGATTGTTCTTCTTAGGAAAAAGTGTGACCAATTGCCTAGGGATATCTTGGTTGGACTAGGTGTGACTTGTTACTGGGCTGTCTTCTAGAGGTGTACGAAACAGTCGCTTTTCATATCTCTTTGTTATGCTCATGTGTCATACTTTAGAACTTGTTGATCAATGATCTGTAATATGAAGTTGTATTTTGCTTTATGAAGTGTGTGGCCCGATGTTTTGCGATAGTATGCTGTTTCCAGATCGTTTTTGTTGAAGTATGAGTGCATAGTTTGCATGCCAATTACCACAGCTGTTGACAACGGGCGATATTATCATGTCTTGGTGTCAATGACAGGATCGAGGTGTTTTCTAAAGCCTATCAATTGGGTATGAGCTATCTTTGGGATTGTCTACCCAAGTACCGGGAGGCTCTTTGTTTTAGCAATCGAAACTGGAGAGGTCCTCAAATGATCCTTTTGTAGTCTATTGCCTCCGAGGCAGTACACTATGGTTATGCTTAGTTGTCTAGATTTCAAGTCTGGTTGAGATTGGTTAAGATAGGATATAAAATTTAAGAATTTTGGTATATACTATTGTTTTGTGAATTATAGTAATAGAGTTGGATATTTACATATTCTATTTTGTCCATTGTTAGGTAGGAACCGCCATATTACTGTAGATACACATGGAATTGGTAAGAATCTTTAGTGATTTACTGCTAAAAAGACTTGAAATGCACAAACTTGGAAATTCATGATTATTTTATGATTTAAACCTTAAACAACAGGATAGTTAACACAGTTTTAGCAAGAGAGAGAGCTATGGAATCAACTTCAACGAGATAGATTAGCCAAAGAATACTAGATTTAGCGAGAGAGAGAGCATGATCATCCAACTTTGATATTTCAAAAATTATAGTGCTTCGGCTCTTGCTGCTTTCTTGAAACTTTGATGTGAACTACAGAGTTACGAATTTTCTTGTTGCTTTTATGAAGTTTCTACAGGAATCAAAGAACTACATAATAGTATTGTGGTAGGGTCAGAAAAAAGTTTCATTCTATTGATGAAAGAAACTTTATCTCACCTCCAGATGAGATAATTTTTATTCCTGTTACATTTGGTTTTATTCTATCTTGGAGAGTTAACACAGTTTGTGTTATCACGACTTCCAGTTTAGCTACCAAAAGTAGTCTATGTAAGATAGTTTCACCTTGTGTCCCATAGGCATATGACATATCATACATGGGATCGGCACAGAATGAGGTCCTGGGAGTGCAATTTGAAATCTGAAATAAGAACAAATGATATTTGAGGGTCCAGAGTGCGGATGCATATTCTTGCATGGGAAGGGAATTAGTCTCTTGGTTCTTCACTTCATGTACCACTAGAGCTATTAAACAGGTGGGTTGGGTTAGGTTTGGGTTGAGTCATAAATGGTCCAATCCAAATTGACCCATTAACCCGTTTATGACCCATTTAAGCATATTATAAAATTTTTGACCCATACCCAACTCAATCCATACCCGACCCGACCCATATTATTAAAATATTTATCTATCTAACTAAACTTAGGAAAATTTATTATTATAATCTTTTTAAAATATTTTAAACTTATTATGTATCTTAGTATTTTTAATTTTTAAACCTATTATGGATACACCTGTCAAAATGGGTGTATAACTCGTTTATGACCCATTTAAATATTAAATGGATCAAATTTTCTTTAAATGGGTCATAAATTATGGGTTTAATATTTAAATGAATTATAAATGGATTATCCATCCATTTTGACAGGTATACCTATATGACAAGCCGAAAAGGCACATCAAATTGGATGGCGCGGTAAAGCTTGAGGTTCGCCAGGCCCGTGCAGCAGTGCAACGCAATGGGCGACGAGCAAGCTACCGTGACAAGCCCCTTCCCCTAGAAAAATTAATTTAATATCATGTGGGCCGATGGCCCACGTATCAGATATTAAACTGATAAGAACAGATACTACACTTGATCTTAGCCAAAAGGCCGAGAAAGGTATGCCTTTTCTTGGCTTCAACCTCCCTTTTGGTCTCACGCGTTGGAGCCCATGCTTGCGCACCTGAACTATTGGGACTCGTGCTATTGTCGACGACGTTTTCGTGGGTTCCTTCCATATGCTTAAAGCCACGCTTAGAGGTTGGGCAGTAGTGCCGAATAGCTGGGACTTTTTGAGATCCGCATGTGATTAGATGTGGTGCGTTGCTTTCCCTCAATGCTACTGCGCAAGGCATTGAAGAAAAGATGTCTGAAGGGGTCTTCAGTTCTTTTCCCATGGTTTTGCTGGCCAAAACTCGTCATGCAGTTCCCAAATCTACACTTTGTGGACGATTTCCGGATTTATCTCGAGCTTAGGCATATTAGCGGTTATGACGGGCTCACTCACTAGATAGTCGATGCTCCATTGCATCTTGAACTGAACATTTTAAGAGCAATTTGGGTATTCTCAATACCATCCAAATCCTACATTATCTAGCAAAAATAAAAGACCCAAAAAGATTAGATTTATGACTTACGCCATTCTCTAATATGATGTAAATAAGAAATGAAATATGGACCCATTTAGAATAACTTTAATAGCCATGTCTATATTCTATGAATAAAATCTTATCCAATATACAGAAAGGACAATGGATTACAAATGTTATGCCAATTGGGGAAAAATGACGTAAGTCCACAGTAATTAGTTGGGACAAGGTCAAATGTCAAGCCCGCGGTATGAATCACGTGGATGGTCAATGTGCACCGATATTTTATTATATGAAGGATATAATTATTTTGCCAAAAATAAATAATTTTTTTTAAATAATTACTTATATCACTTATAATGATGATGAATATAAAAAATTTGTTGTTGGTAATTATTTATTTTTTTGCAAAATATACGGAGGCTAAATGACATTACTGTTTGAAAGGAGAAACAGCAGTACCAAATTGTCAATGCTAAAAATCGCGATTCATAAAACGATGGCCAAAAAAGAGATTTCGGAAATGGTAGAAAAATTTGCCAGATTGGACCGTGGACCAAAGTCAGACCGGTACTTGAACCGGCCGGATTAGACCCCCAACGAGTCAAAGACGGGCCGCGGTTCGATTCGGCAGGCCTGTCTGTGAGGTGAACCGAATCAAACAACCGAGAGTCTGGAAAACTGAAACTGAAGAACACAGGAGCCACAGGAGGAGGAGGGAGGTAACACCATGGCGCGTCTCCTCAACGCGCCGCCATCTTCTCCGTTCCTGTCCAGCCTCGCGGCTTCTCTCCGCCTGATTCCTCCTCCCCCCTCCGCTCGCAGGTCGCTCCAATTCAAGGTGAGAAGCAGGGCGACCCCGGTTCTCGTGAATTGCTTGAAAATTGCGTCGTGGAGAGCTTGGAGCTCAGAGCTCTTGTGGTTCAGGTGAAGTGCTCGTCGTCCGGAGAGAGCCGGGATTCGGAATCGGAGACCGGAGCGTCGTCGCTGTCCTCCGCTACGGCTGATGCGGATGCGGGTGCCGGTGCTACTTCATCGTCGAGCGGCTTGACTTACAAGTTGTGCGCAGGGATTGGAGGCGTAGGGTTCTGCGAGACTGCGTACTTGACGTATCTCAAGCTCACAAACTCGGACGCGTTTTGCCCCGTCGGCGGTGGCAGCTGCGGCGACGTGCTCAACAGTGATTATGCTTCGGTTTTTGGTATTCACTTCAGTCTCCACTTCCTGATTTGTGGAGTAGCGTTCTACTGCTAAATTTATCGATATGCCTTTTTTTTCCTTTTTTTCTTGCGATGAAGTACGGCTGATTTCCAAAAGCTTATGTGATTTTAGTTTCTGAAGTGCGAACCATAGAGAAAACCCTTTTTTCCAATTGCTTTGCTTTGTTTGATAGTCAGTTTTTAGCGGAAATCTGAGAGAAGGGAGCACTAGATGAATCTTTACGCTCTTTAACATATGCTTTTGCTGTTTAGGCATCATGATCATTTCGCAATGTGAAGTTGAGGCAATCTTACATTTATCACTTCTTCGATTTGATATGCTGGTTTTTGGCATGTGGGAACGGGATTTAACTTTTGCATTGATGCACCCGACTGGGTTTGCTAGCACTATGCTATAGTTATTGAATTAAATAAAATGTGACTCCATTTGTGCTCGTGCATTTGGACAAATAAATCTCTGTGCCAGGAATGCATCTAAATCTTCCTGTGGAATTGTATTGAAATCAGATTTTGATCTTGATATATTCTCCTTGACAGGCATTCCTCTTCCGTTGATTGGAATGGTTGCATATGGAACTGTTGCTGCTCTTGGTGTTAGGTTGACAGGAAAAGATTTTCCTTTTGGACTCGGGGAATCTAATGGTCGTTTGGTTTTGCTTGGGATCACAACATCCATGGCTACTGCCAGTGCATACTTCTTGTACCTTTTAAGCACAAGATTCTCTGGAGCATCATGCTCTTACTGTCTATTGTCAGCTTTTTTGTCATTCAGTCTAGTCTTCATTACCATAAAGGTGTGCTTGCTGTATTTCCTATTTTCTTTCATCTACCACCAATTAAGTTGGTGATTCATGAAGTAAGACCAAATGATTTGTCAATCGCCTGCTCAGGATTTTGGGTTTGAGGAGATACAGAAGACAATCGGACTACAGCTGTGCATGGCAAGCTTGGTGGTAGTTGCGCTAAGTACTGCATATAGTACTTCTCAATCAATCCCTTCAAGGTACATCGTCCATTAGTCTCTAGTCCATCTGCTTTGTAGATATGTTTTTGTTGGCTAAATTGAAAATAGCATTATTCACTCCATTGACTCTGGGGATATGTTGTGTTTCTTGGAAGATGTAATAGAAAAGCTTTGCTTGTGAATTTCTTCTGGAATAACTGCCATCGCATTTACCAAATTTGTGTTGGAAGGCATGCACGTGCCTTATGCTACTTTTTCTTCTTTTCTTTATTTGAGCAGCCTTGCAGGAACTGAAATACCATTTTTCACAACCGAGATTACAACACCATCGAGCACTTTTGCTGTTTCTCTTGCAAGGCATTTGCACTCTATAGGTGCAAAGATGTATGGTGCATTTTGGTGCTCTCATTGTTTGGAACAAAAGCAGGTAATTGATCCTCTGCAGTATCTATTCAGTCTGTCTTATCCTATGGAAACATAGTGTGGTCATTAGAGAAACTTGAGTGGGCATGTTCTTCAAATTGATCTCCCTCAGAATGTCTGAAGTTTGGAATTTAGGTTAGAATGATACTCATTGCAATTTATAGAAGAAGATATATTTTACAGAAACATGTTCTGTCCAATTGTTGGTGAATGGACTGTAGAGAAGTAGAAGAGAGGAGCCTCTATTTGTTTGTTAGTGACCATGCGGTTCATAATGCTAATGAAATTTTCAGTAAAGCAAGCCTACTCATTAAACAATTTGCATTCAGATGTTTGGACGTGAGGCAGCAAAGATATTGGATTATGTGGAATGCTTTCCTGATGGATACAAGAAAGGAATCAAAATAGCCAAGCAATGTGCTGATGTTGGAATACAAGGCTTCCCTACATGGCTGATAAATGGCGAGGTATGGGGATTTCCTCATTACAGGTTTTCTGGCTCGTCGTCGAGAGAGAATGGCTTTGTTCCCAGTCAAAAACTGTTTTTAGTCTGCTTTAACTCAAATATTCACCAGCATCTCTGGGCATTGACTTCTTCTTCAGCTGTACTTCCTGACAGCACGATCCATCAATCAATGTTGAAAGGGGCACAAAGTTACTGTCTTTTAGTTTGCTGCAAAGCATTAGAAGTTGATACTTCTCTTCTGGGAAAGAAAATGAGTTCTCACCGAAGTGTATTGATTGCAGGTTTTGAGCGGAGAGCTAGAATTGCCAGAGCTTGCCCGGGTGTCTGGATTTGAATCTGACGAGGTTAGGGGACTTAGTTAGACGCTTCATCCCTGCGATCTTCGTAACTTCCATTTTCAAAGCCGTTCTGAGTAATACACTGGCACACATTACACATAGTCTGAAATGGGGCTTCTCTTTTACTCGTTGCCCTACAAAACATTGGGCACCAGGAAGCTTTTTTTTTTTTTTTTTGGGTGGGGGGTGGGGGGTTTGGTTTACAGGTTATGGGGAAATTGTAACGTATTTTTTGGAACATCAGATGTCACTTTAGATTAATAATGTTATATATATTTTTTGTACATATTTAATGCGATGTCTCCATGGCAAAATCGTGCATTGTTCGATCCATTCATATGTTTTTCAATGCAAGACTGCGTGAATCATTTAATATATTTAGGACAATTATGAAGATAGCAATCCAACAAAACAAGTCTCAGATTTGCAATTGTGATATGTAAGAACATCCTCAGACAAATTACAATCGGTAAATTTATAAACTCACGTTGCAAATAAGTGAAATTTGACAAATTTAGAACCGATTAAGCTTTTAACCAGAATTGATTAGGCTTTGCCCTATAGGAGCCTTCCAGAACTTCTCAAGCCAATTTTCAACTACGTACCTCTATTGGTACCTCACTAGTATCATTGCACCAAGAGCAAAGATGCTATGTTTTTAACTTTCTTTTTACGTTACTGACTACGTTTCCCCGTTCTTGTGGGTCGATGTGGGATACCTTTCATGCCATGCACCAAGCCATCAACGACTCACTGCGCACCTGAAGACATTTTTGTCCTCCTAACTTGGCAACACCGGCAAATCTTCACATATGGTTGTGTTGGCACCACCAGGACTGAAAAACAAAGCTGTGCAAAAGATGACAAGGTGAGACATGAACTTTCAAAAACCCAATATCCATGATGCTTGAAAGTATATGGAAGAATTGTGCTTTATTCAGTCCATATGTTTTGATGCAACATATCACGTGGATATTCAACATATCACGTGGATAAATAAATATATATTTAGATAATTATGAAGATAGCAATCCAGGTCCTAGAATTGCCATTCTGCTATGTAAGAACAACCTAATATCGCGAGTAAACAACACCCCATATCGCAAATCCCATATCGCAAAGTTCCAAGACGCCTTTGAACTGACAAAAATAGGCCAAGATTAACCTTTGAACTAGAAAAGCTTTTTAAGCCTTTGAACTGACAAAAATTTGAACTGACAAAAATTAGCCAATATTAAAGCTTTGAACTAGAAATTGCAGGGCGCTTTTTAAGCCTTTGAACTGACAAAAATTAGCCAATATTAAAGCTTTGAACTAGAAATTGCAGGGCTTTACCCGAAAGGGAGCCCTTCCAGAAATTCTCAATGGCCTGAGCTCAAACTCAGGCCAAAGAGGGGGTTTGGAAATAGTTTTCAACCAGCAATAGACGCGCCTCGGTTAGTACCTCACTAGCTGCGTCATTGCCCCAAGCGCAAAGATGCTTGATCACAATGAAAATCCTCACTCTTACACAACTGATTAGACATTTATTTATTCCTACAGATCGATGTGGGATTTTCATGTCACTTCCTCCTTATTGGCTGCTGAGGCTCATGCACCAAGTCATCACCCATTCCCTACACTCCTCTCCTCAGGTATTTTCCTGCTACTAACTTGACAACACAGGTAAATCTCCACACACGGGTGCGTTGGCACCACCAAGACCAAAAAATTAAAAGCTGTGCAAAAGATGAAAGTCAAAGGTGAGACACGGCCTCTAAAAAATTCAATGTCCACGATGCTCGAAAGCATCGGCACATGACGAAGAATTTCAACACGGTTCATTATGCCATAACAAAAAAATTTCCATTTGATTTTACTTTCACGTATGGGCTTGGAATTGACTAGATTGACAAAGACAATAGTGAGACATGGCATGACAGGAGCAAAGACTGATTAGGCCAACTCGATAGACTACATTATCCCTTTAAAACTCAGCTTAAATGACAAAAGAAAGAGAATTCGTCTAATTATAATGGACAACGGGCATATGTATCGAAACATGATTGCATGAGAACTTTCCTTTAGGGAAGTGCAAAAGATAGAGGTAACTACTTTCATTTAAGCATATAACCTACAATAGGTTCTCTCCATGAGCATCGCCATTAAACATAGATTATCCATCCACTCATGCCTCTCTCAATCATCAAGATAATATTGCATTCTATCACAAGGTAAAACAAACATACAATCCCAAACAAACACGCGTTCATACTTAACAGTGATCCATGTACAACATATGTGTTCACGCACTCGCAGACACACAGGTAAGTGATCATCAAGGTTGTACACAGATACCCATTTGGGGAGATCCTTTGACAAACTACAATTGACAAATTTATGACTGCATATCTCAAATAAGTCTGAAACTTGAGAAATTTCAAAACCCATTCAAAGATTAAGGTTTTAGGTAAAAATTATAGGGCTTTACCCATAAGGAGCCCTTCCAAAATTCTCAATTGCTAAGCTCAAACTCTGGCCAAAGAGGGGTTTGGGACATAGATTCCAGCAGGCAATAGAAGCGCCTTGGTAAGTACCTCACTAGCTGCGTCGTTGTCCAAGGGCAAAGGAATCGTTGCTTTTATATTACTAATTACTAATTACGCTTTCTTGTTTCTCCGGATAGTCAAGCATCAAGCCATCCTCAACTGTCTGCCCTCCTCTCCACAAGCATTCTTCTCCTACTAACTTGACAACACCGGCAAATCTTCGCATATGGTTGTGTTGGCACCACCAGGACTTATAAACAGTAAAAGCTATGCAAAAGATAAAGGTCAAGGTGAGGCACCGCCTTTAGAAAATCCATTGTCCACGATGCTTGAAAGTATATGCTCATGATAAAAAAGATTTTCGACATAGTCCACCATGCCATAACTAGAAAATCTCCACCTGATTCTGCTTTCATTTATCTGAAATTGACTGGGATGAGGTTGACAAAGATGATAATGAGACATGATACGGCGATAGCATGGAGTAGTTGGGCAAACTCAAAAGACTACATTGTTTTAAAGACAACAAAAGAAAGAGAATTTCAGATATAATTATCATGAACATGTATTGGATCAAGGTTATACGAGAACCCTCTTTTAGAGAATTTTAAAAGATAGGTTCCATCCACAAGTATCACCACTAAACATGAGTGGTGATGGATATTCCAAGGATTAGCGAGGATATTGCCCAAACTAGTGAGCTGTTAATGGTCAACAAAGGAAGCAATGGTAGCGTCCGAAATAAACAAGGGCCTTCTTTGATTTGTCACTTTAGATTTACTAATGTACCTATCTTTTTTTTGTACATATTGGTGTGATGTGTCTTGGAGAATTGTACATTATTTGGTCCACTGATATGTTTGGATACGGTCCATCAATATATCGATATGTTTGGATGCAACGTACCACATGGATAAATAAATATATAATTATATTGATATCCACATACCACATGGATAAATAAATATATATTTGGAGCACAATCAAACAAGTCCTAGAATTGTCATTATGATCTGTAGGAACAGCCTAATATCGCAAGTAAACAAGTAACATCACCTCACATTCCAAATGTATGAAATCTGACGAATTCATTCACCTAATATCCATTTCGTTAAAATAAGAGACAAAAGCAAGCCCACAATTAAAGTGAACATACAAAAGTAGGCTCATTTCTTTAAGATTAGAGACAAAAGCAAGCCCATAATTGAACTTTGAACTGACATAAATAGGCCCAAGATTAAAGTTTGAACTAGATATTGTAGGACTTTACCCCAAAGGGAGTCCTTCCAGAAATTCTCGATGGCCTGAGCTTGACCCAGGCCAAAGAGGGGGTTTGGAAATAGTTTTCAACCAGCAATAGACGCGCCTCGGTTAGTACCTCACTAGCTGCGTCATTGCCCCAAGCGCAAAGATACTTTTTCAGTCTGGAAATCCATGGTTTTGTACAACTGATTTGACATTTCCTTGTTCCTATGGGTCGATGTGGGATGCTTTTCATGTCACTCACCCCTTCATGGTTGCTGAGGCTCATGCACCTACCCATTACCCACTCCCTACACTCCTCTCTTTAGGCATTTTCTTGCTACTAACTTGACAACACTGGTAAATCTTCACACACGGGTGTGTTGGCATCACCAAGACCATAAAAAATAAATAACCAAACCTATGAAAAGATGAAATTCAAAGTTGAAACATGAGCTCTAAAAAATCCAATGTTCACAATGCTCAAAAGCATATGTACATGATATCGAAAATTTTCAACACAATCCACTATGTCATAACCACCGTCTGATTATAATAGATAAATGACACACGCATCGGATTATGGTTGGATGAGAACTCCCTTATAGAGAAGTGCAAAAGACATGGACAACAACTTTCATTTAAGCATATAACCTGCAACAGGTTATATCCACGAGCATCACCACCAAACATGATCATTCATCCATTCACGCCTCACTCGGTCATCAAGATAACATCGCATTCTATGAGAAGGCGAAACAAACGTGCAAAGCCCGCACAAACACATCCATTCACACTCAACAGTGATCCATGTACAACAGTACAAGCTCATGATCTCCGGAGCACAAGTTTGAAAAAGATTCAACACTTTCGTCTCTCCTTTCAACTAAGCAATTACAGACCAGCCCTCGTTGTATCTCATCCAACTCACAAGCTCTCCTCTGAATCAACTAGATCATCTTCCTCGTCAAGCGAGTCATCATGACTTAGCACGAACCCATTTGGGGCGATCCAAGCTGGGGGCGGCCACAGGATCCTCAAGTAATCAGGCGAATATGATGCCCTCTTGATGCTGCGATCCTCCATGTTGAAAACTTTAACTTTCCCCTCGCGATTCGTGAAATATATGCAGTTCCCCTTGCACCCTCCGAATCCTTTCACCGACACCGAGAAGCAACTGTGTTTGCCCAGAAAGAGCGCAACATCCCCTAGATCCCTTACCTCATCCCATTTTCCCCATTCTTGATTCAGCCGATGAACCTTAAAACCAGCAGCCTTCCTCACAGCGCCTGCCGGAATCCCACTAGATCTGCTCTCCTCATCGAAATATCGATCCACCACGTAGAGATCTCCGCCCGACTCCACCAGATACTTCCGGTCTCCACCATTGCTGTCGCCGCAAACAGGAGGCGAGAACTGCACGATATTAAAAGAAGGATCGATCCACGACACAATGCCAAACCTATCAACGACATAGAACTGCCCCTTGTAAGCAATGAGATCGTCGTACTGGCAATTCGAATTGCCCAACGCATTCCAATCCTCGTCCTCGTCCCCATGTTTCCAGCACCACAACTTCCCTTCCCCGAAAATCCCGATGAGCAGAGTATCCTCTACATCAGCCCATGGAGAATCCGGAAGCATGGTCAACTTCCTTACCGGCCGAGGAAAACTTCCTCCGTAATCGCCCACGAGATAACGTTCTACAAAAATCTCAGTGACCCTATAGTCCATAGTACACAAATACTCAGGAAATGTCCCATCTTTGAACGAGATGGGTCGGGATGAAAGCGGATTGATGAGCCGAACCCTGCCTCGACCGCTTAGGTCCTCCTCGTTCGCGATCTTGATCAACCAACCCTCCCGAGATGGAGAGCACTGCGAGTCTTTTGGAGACGTCGGTGGTGGCTCGAGAAGATAGACCGTGGACTGGCCGACGAAGGGCCCTTCCATTCCAAGCTCGAACTCTGGGACGGGAGGTATTGAGGAACGCCACGACGAGCAGACGCAGCGGAATCGGCAGATGTCCATGTCGGTGTCGAGCTTTCTCCCGATCATCGACCACAACTCCGTCGGGAGTTCCGACCAGGAGACCGGTTTCTTCATCGGCTGAGGGGTCCGGTGATCGCACGGTTCGAGACTTCGATCGGAAGACAGTGACGCCTAATATTTTTGGTGAGTTTAACATGGCACGTGGGACATACAAGAAACCGCCCCGCACGTGTCGATGCAGCCCCACACGGAAAGATTATTCAAAATTTAAGGTAAGACGCTGTCCCCCCCTCTCGCTCCCCACGTTAAAACGTTTCTCTACTCGTGGATCATGCCACTGCCGCCTGCTGCCTCTGCCGGTTTCCTATGCCGTTGCCTCCCCAAGCCCCGCCGTCGCCTTGTCGAGCCCATTGGCAGCTTCGATTCTTCTCTCTCTGTTCCAGGAAACGACTCCGCTCTACTCTCTCGTCCGGCAAACCATGCCTATGCCGTTGCCTCCCGAAGCTCCATTGGCAGCTCCGATTCGTCCTCCTGTTGTGGTGGAACTCTGTAGTCATCTTCAATATTTGCCCTTTCTCAGGACACTAGCGAGAAATCTCCAATGGAGTTGCTCAATGAGGTCCCCACAATTAAAGTCGAAGGCAGGATGGTTGCTCGCGAAAGAGGTTAGCCATGGACGGTGCCTTTCCTATCTATTCCTAGTCACATGATATGGAGTCAATTCATCTAAATCCATGATTTGTACGTTCTCCCTTACAGACAGCAATCCTGCGGTGGGGGCACCCAATTGAGTTCATCTGTCTTGACTCGGATGGGCCTGCTGTCTGCAAGAATTGTGGCCTGCGCTACATTCAGAAGCATCATCAGCCCTTTCTTTTCTTGTTTTCTGATAGCCAAACAAAATCCCTGCTGCAAGTATGCCCTTTTCGGGGTGAATTAGTGCATTTGCATTGAGAATAAGAGCCAACCCCGCAGGGATCAACCTTGTAATTGCATCAGTGAAAGGAATTGTCTTTGCTATTTTCTTATTAAATCAGCAATCTCTAGATACCACAGGAGGAACCGCCTCCATAATGAATCTTTTACATTTCAAATGTAGCCAGAATCCAGGGGCAAAAAGATGAAGATAGATGCAATGACAATGGCGCAAATAAACAAATGCCAACGATAGCTCAAACCGTTCGAATTGGTCGAGGCACAGGGTGCTCTCACCAGCCATGCCTAGATGCAGCACTGCAACTGCCGACCTGAAAATTGACGAAGCATGTCACGCACCATTTGCCTCTTCACCTGCTAGCTTCCTTCTCTGTTGATGCTGCAGCCATGACTAGACTCCAGCTCTGCAACTGCTATCCTTATTATCCACTACTTCTCAGAGCAAGACAGGGTCAAGCACCCATTGCTGGCTCCCATAAACAGCAGCTTGGACACTAGCCATTAACTCGGCTATTTCTCTATGCGAAAATCCTTCTGTTTTAGCTGCGGCTTCCCTTATCACATCATCAATCAATCCTTTAACTTCTATCTTCTCTTGTTGTTTCTTGAACAAATTCTTAAACCATCCAGATTTTCTCGACCCAGCTTGAGTGATATACTTATCCAGATAAAGCTTTAGAAGCTTAAACCGTTCCTCCTCCCCTGGTAGAGGGAATTCAAGGACTTCATCAATCCAATCTGCTACAGCTGAACCAAGATTGCCGGGACGGTCTGTGGCAAGAACAAGAACAATGTCCTTGGACTTAGCATTGCATTGAGTGCACTTCTTTGTGCTTCCCTCGCGTGAGTTTTATTCCTCCTGCAATTATAATTTTGAGATCATCACTTAAGTCTGCATCATCCACAATGATGCGACAAATAAATATTGATTCTTGGCATGAGCGAATACTTCAAGATGCAGAAGTAACGAGGATTGGTGGTGCCCAAAGTTTGCAGAACATCTCCTGAGTTCTTCGGACGCAGAGTACGAATTGGAGCTGCCAATGCGGCTTCAGGAGGCGACGGTGTAGGCGTGGTGAGCCGAACGAGAGCGGAGTCGTTTCCTAGGACAGAGGGAGAGCGGCAGAGGACAAATCTAAGCTGCCAATGGGGCTTCAATAGTCAAGGGCGGGGCTTGGGGAGGCGACGGCGTAGGCAATCGGCAGAGGTGGCATGGTTCGAGTAGAGAGCGCCTTCGCGGAGGAGAAAGAGCAAAGTGGAGGTTGCGAAGAGCTAGAGGAAAACCCGGACATGAATGGAGAGATTTTGGGCGCTATATTTTTTTCCACCATCATAAATTTTGAATAATCTTTCGTGTGGGCTGGATCGACACATGCCGATCGTTGGGTGGTTTCTTGTATAGGCATATTAAACACACCAAATATTTTCTGCAAATTTTCAGACAAATAAACTGGACAGCCATGTATTTTTTTTCCCTCTGTGTTTCGTTGTTTAATCCAGTTTTGTCAGCAAGCCACCAGTTAATCGGGAAGTTTAGAACGGCTATGGTCCACCTAGTTGATTTCAAGACTCCGTTGCAAACTTCATTACATTCGACTGAAAGCAATGCAACATGACTATGGGAAAAATAGGAAAAAAAAAAAGTACAAATGACTTATGAATTTTGATTCAATATGCAATTTGATTTTTAAAATTTTGAATTTAAGATTGTTCAATGTAATTCATAAATTTTTTATACATGTTTAATTTAATCCTCGAACTACATATAAATGTTTAATATTATTTTTAAACTTGAATTGAATATTTTCATATAATTCGAAGAATAAACTAAATATGTACTAAAAATTTAGAGATTACATTAAATATATTAAAGTTTTGAAAGAGAACATAAATGCATAATATCAAATTTTATGAAATTTTTTTAATAAGATAATTTAAAATGCTTGACATTATGATGATCGGAGCTCTCTAATAATTTAAATAGGTCAATATCAGATTTTAACCAATTCAATGGTGCATTCCTTTAGCAGAGCGAGTATTACTTTTTTTTTTTTTCCCTATTTTGGAACTTTTGATTCAAATTAAACGCTATTTGAATAAATTCATGAGCCTTGACAACTTTTAAAGCGTTAATGGTAAATTATTGATGAGAACTAGCAAATTCATAACGTAATTTTATTTTGTGCAATGACATAGCTTACGATTGTAGAAATTTGAATTGAAAACTAAAATATCTACAAATCAGAACTCATCATTCAATTTGCATCATGGCAAATTCCTTAGCTGAGTTGACAATTTTTTTAAATTGAAATGCATTTTTGGAACAATAGGGTCACTAATTTTCCGTATCCGCAAAAGTTAAGTTAATAAGACATCTTATGGAAAAGTTATGACTTATCAATTGGGCTGCACATTTGAGGCTGCGGTTTTTGTCTGACTTATGCAATACAGTACATTGTAAATCCACAATACGTTACCACAACGGTGAGAGAGATGTAAAAAAAATAAGACCATACAATCCGATTTTTTTTTCTATGAGGAAGACTAATTAGAATTAGGAAACAACTTGGAGCAATTGTAGCCATTAAGACTAAATGAAACTTTCATTCCCGTCTCTCCAGTACTTGCCTCTCTTATGGGGGCATAAGACCCACCAGCAAACCGTGCACTCGCGAATAGGAAAGATCCCAAATGCTACATAGTCCTTATTAGTCATTGGAAACTTAGGAAATAGTAGCATCTTTTCACTACTGGGTCAAGTGAAAGTTAAGTATATGTCAAATATGAGTCAAGTGAAAGTTAAATATGGGTCAAATATGAATTAAGTTAATTATTAGGTAGACTCATTATCTCTCTCCTTCCATCCCTCTTCTTTATGCATTTTCGACGTTCGTTGTCGATCCCATCATCATGTTGCTGTCACCATCGCCGATCCCAAGCTTGCCATCGTCAACTGGAGCTTAGCCTGGATCCGAGCAAGCGAGCCGCGACAGAGCTTGGGCTACTCAATTATTTAAAAAATTAAAAAATTAAAAAATAATAAATTCAAAATTTTAAAAATAATTAAAAAATCGATTTAAAAAAATATTTCAATTTAGAGATATCCACATTTTTTTTATTTGCTAATTTTTTATATTTAATTTACTTTATAAATTTGATGTGAAATTTTTATTCAAATAATTTATATGTGATAATTTTAAAATGGACTAAATAATTGGGAGTAGATTTTCTTAAATTAAGTTAAATATTAATATTTGTTGATAATATGGGTTGGGTATGAGTTAAGTATGGGTTGAGACGTATATGGATCATCAAATTTACATTGCATGAAAATGAGTCAAAACGGATTAAATGGGTTGACGTAGTCGGAAATTTTTTCGACTCGATCCAAACCGACTCGACCCACCCATTTGACACCCCTAGGGATGACTAACTCCAGTTCCACAAGGTGATTCCAATGGTTTGATCTAGTACTAACACATTGGATGATCAATATCACTTGACTCATGGTGGTAATCTAGTCTAGACAAAGAAGAATTCGCCTCTTCCTCAAGGGGAGGGAGGCTCGGGGAGCAGATTCAGACTCACAACCTCCCGAGCTGTGAATCTTCGCCCTGGACCGGCAAGTTCAAGCTGCCTCTGCCTCCACCCACACGAGGCTAGAGGAGGGTTCAACGGCCAGAGGCAAGAAAACGTGATCAGAGAACGGAAGGTGCCAGAGCGATGGGTGGGACAGGAAGGTCTGCCTTTGAAGGGGCTGCAAGAGGTCAAGGGATTGATATGTGCCGCAAAGAGTATACACTTCGGACGATGTCAATGTGGGCATCGAGGATTTGGCCCATATCAAGAGAAGCTCTTTCAAGAGATCACGCAGCATTGGTAGGGTCATCGCCTCATCTTGCTACGTGATGTGCAGAGAGCACCTACAATGGCTGTACAAGCTCTGCAAACAGAGTTATTTTAACAGGAACTTCATTCGCTTTAGATATCTTATGAAATCTTTCAACTGCTTATGAATTGGAAAAGATATATAATACAAATTTTGATCATGATAATCGTAATGAATGAAAAGGGATTACGCCACTTAAAAATGTTTGTGCTAGTTAATTTCCCGATGGGCAAATGTCTTTAACAAAATTTTAACATTTACGGAAAAAATAATATCTCAAATTTTAAAAATATGTCAATTAAAACTACCAGATGATAATGATGAAATTGCAAAAATCGCAATTATCCCATCAATTATTTTTACAAATATCTATGCGTACGCATGTATGTATGCATATAATCGTTCATTCACGTGGACGCATCTTTTGCGAAACGGTGTACGGACGGCGATTCGCCCCCGCCCGACTCGGCCAATGACTGACGATCACCGAGATCGCGCCATGGAACACGACGGCAGATCGCATCAACGGCGACGGAATCGCACTGGGACCCAGTCGCCAGAAAACCCAAGAAGATGCTTTCGCATATTCCTGTCCCTCCGACATGTCCTCTCTCTCTCCATAATAACATCTCTCGCACTTGTCGTCTAGCGCATGAATGCACCGCCCGTTTCTCGCACAGTCGCACTCTTCGCCTCCCCACTCGAGCTCGCTTTCCCACAGAGCCCAAGAAGTCCCAGGCAGCAGGGAAGCAAAGATGTCCGCGGCTCTGTCTCGGGCCGAGCAAGAACAGCTGATCGACAAGCTCCAGATCTTCAAGATCAAGGGCCGGGACAAGCGCGGCCGCAAGATCCTCCGCATCGTCGGGAAGTTCTTCCCAGGTAAAAAGACCCCCGTCATCTATTAGTTCGGGCACTTGAAATGGGATTGCTTTTGTGGAACAGAACGCTGGAAACCTTCAAATTCATGGCATGCAAGGATAGAAAAATCATGGGTATTCACTATTCAATTGCAAGATGAACCTGAAGAGACCTTAGGGAAGTAATGAGAGACTGGGACTACTGGAAACATACTGATTGGTGTGTTTGATCATCCAGCTCGATTCCTGAGCGCTGATGTGTTGAGCGAGTACCTGGAGGAGAAGATCTACCCGAGGCTGAGCAAGAAGCGGTTCAGCGTGGTGTACGTGCACAGCGAAGTCCAGAGGAGCGACAACTTCCCCGGATTCTCGGCACTCCGATCCATCTACGACTCGATCCCCGCCCAGATCAAGGACAATCTCGAGACCGTCCACTTCGTCCACCCGGGCCTCCAGGCCCGCCTCTTCTTCGCCACCTTCGGCCGCCTCCTCTTCACCGGCGGGTGAGTAACGAAACGGAATACATTCCGATCATGTCCGGTCGGAGTCGAACCAGTTTCGAATCCCGATTTGCGTTGTGTTTTCGAATGAAACGTGAAACAATTTGGGTTGGTTCCTATCGTGCTCGGCACCGTGACAGGTTGTACGGGAAGCTGAACTACGTGAACCGGCTCGACCAGCTGTGGGACCACGTGAGGAGGGGCGAGATCGACATCCCGGAGTTCGCGCGAGAGCACGACGAGGATTTGCAGTACCGTCCGACGATGGACTACGGCTTGGAGAGCGACCACGCCCGGGTCCACGGCGCGCCGGCGGCGGATTCCTCCGTGTCCATGTACTCAATGCGTTGTATCTCGTGATCGTGATCGTGTCGTGCCGTAACGGACGATCCCGATCCTATCTCCTAAGGCTATTGGGCGAGACCACGTGTACTGCATTTATCCACATATCGGTGTCCCTAATCATATCCTATGTGATTTGTTAAATCTTCTGAAATTGATAATGGCGTGGCGATCGATCAGTCACTATTGCCTGTGTCACTGTCCCCGTGAATTTCATCTCAATTAGTGTCACGATTATACTATTATCCCCGTGATCTAATCATCACACAAAATATCTCTTCTAAAATTGTAATCGTGACTATTATTCGACTAAAAAGAGAACCCACGCGCCCCCCCTCCCCCATCCTCGACAGGCGTCGCACGATGTCATTAGTTTTTTTGTGAGTGCCTTCATCCGGGCTTGTTTGAGGCATATATCTAGTAGTAAGGTAGGGGCATTTTTGAATTTTTACATTACTTATTTTGTGCAAGTTTTAGATGATGACATTTCAACCGAGTCTAATCATGCTAGAATAGATAATAATATTTGTACCACCATGGCCACGAGATTCGACGCCCGGTGAGGTGCCATCAAGACCGGCATCCGGCTGAGAGATAGGGCTTGTGAAAGAGACCAGGTTGAAACGGTCACGACAGCGGCCGGGTTGAGCGGTGCAGTGTTGATATTGCCGGCGGGACGAAAGGAGAGGGTGGTGGTTCGGCACAAGGCGGCTGAGGGGGTTAAGAGGAGAAAGATAGAGGAAAAGGAGTTCGCGTGCGAGGGTTTGGTCGGATATGGGTTAGGCGTCGCGCGAACAACAATTGGTGGAACACGTGTCACAGTTTCATGGACGAGATACTAGTAAAACGAAAACTAGGAGGTGTCCACATCAAAAACTCGTGTCCTAGTCGAATAAAACCTACATTGATATGGAGATTGGACAATTACTTCAATAATAATAATAATAATAAAAGTGGGTGATTATTGGATGGAGGGATAAAAGAGAAAGAAAAGTCAAATTGCACTTATGACCCTCTCTATTAGCCTTTATTTTCTTTACGAGGGGGTATTTGCAAATTTCCAAAGAAGTCAGGACCACAAAAAAGGAAAAGAAAAAGGTTCATCAATTATCATGTGCACGAACGTGACCGGATGGCCTTCCCTAACCTTTAGAATATTTAAAATAATAAATTATATATTCATTTAACAACTTTAACTTTTTGAACAGTTGGCAATAATCTATCAAATTTTACATAGTATTAGAGTCGAAAGTTCTAAATTTTAATATTTGTAAATCCCATTTATCTCTTAATTAAATTTATACTACTAGACAAAAAGGCTAATATATTTAAAATAAAAATCATGTATTTATCTAATTGCTTAAAATTTTAAAACTCATCCCATCAAATTTCACATTAGAGACAATGAGTTTTGCTGTAATGTTTTTACCATTTCAAGCCGCGTCTATGCGTTGCAGCTTGTTGTGCTGATCTGCATGCTCTAGAATGAGCTAAATCTCGGAAGGCAACGATGAGCTTGAAGCAGCAGATTAGGGCAACGATCTCAGTGGTTTCCTTGATGCTAAGCTTCTCCGGGATTGAGCAATACCTGGTTTTGCATACACAAACTCAAACGAGACGCCAATCATGCTCCCATGGGAAGACATAACGATCAAAGGGCTGAAAATGGAAAGGGCGTCGTCAATTGCCAATTCACCGGTTTTGCGAATTGATGTATGATTGCCTGAGCATTCGCTTCGAACTCTTGGACCCGTCAGCCCATTACTCGTCATCTTTACCATGAATATCACAAGGTGGCAAACTACAAATTCACGAGAAAGGTGACGTGCATCGGTAAGCAACGCCACAAGCGACCCTATTGGGACTTTTGTTCATGGTTGGCTGAGTCCTATTCATCTAAAGAGAAGACATTCAGTCAACAGAACCCGTGACCGAACAGATTAGCAATTGATGTAATTCGTCAATAGCGATGGCGATGGCAATCTTTTATCCCCCTCGAAAGTCACAGCTACGCTGAATCATCGGCGATGTTCCGTCGGGATCTTTCAAAGTGTTGATGATATTCAGACGAGGGCTCACATTAACTTTGCAAGAGGTCTTTCTGCTCCCGGTCCGAAATCGACGCAGATGGATAGGCAAAGAGCTAGGGACGCAAGACAATTCTTTCTAGGGAACTCCGCGGCATGCTCCCGCGATACCGGCGAGTCAACCGCCTAACTCCGCCTGAAGTAGGACGTTCTTGGAAGATCCGTGCTGTAGCCTGCGCATGCTGCTCTTGCGATCATGATCACCGGGGCTTCGATCTGATTTCACCCCAATTCCCGTACAATCGGACTAGACACCTGGCTCTTGATTGAAGGGGAATTGGTGCCTAAAAAAACACCAACGTGGGACCCGCTCTGGCTTGTTAGTTCAATGATTAGAAAGCTCTCGTTGCTTTCGGACGTAAAAAGTCCAAGGGAACCTCCACCAAAATTAGAGAGGCTCGGGGATCAAGTTTGGACAATGATGTGATGATGAGCTTCGCGCTCGCGGGTACCAAAGTGGAGAAGTCTTTTGAAAGGAAATAAAGGAGAAAGCAGCGATGGCATCGCCGTTGACCATTTCTTCTCATTCAGGGCCAAAAAGATAATTTCGGTTTCGTTCCATTCGATGCGAAGCTCTTTCAATCGCAGAGAGAATGAATAAGCGGACAAGCCACATAATTACATATGTTGATTTTCCTTCTCCTTTTTCGAGGTCCGGGTGGTCACCGTCGGCCCCAGCAGAGGAGAGGAGTTTGTTGCGGCAGCGAGAGTCAGGGATGGAGGCGGGACAGCGACGAGGACCGCCGGCGGCGGCGATGGGTGGGGGGGGCCCGAGGGGCTTGCCCAGAGAGAAGATGATCCGCGGGTCCTGCTCGTGGGTGGCGCACTTTCAACTGGCGTGCGAGAAAAGAAAATAGTTAATCGAACGGCTGAAAATAACGAACGACACATGTCGTCCATCGGAGCAAGGCGACGGGGCCCGGTCAGAGTAAACTATTTTACCATATCGAATAGACCAACGAAGTCCCTTGGTCCTTCCGTGATTACAGCAGAATAATATAACGGAGCCAAAAAAAAGTAAGGCCGCCGGTCAGGACGGCTCCTCTTCAACTCCGCTGTTCATGGTCCTTTTGACTCTCCGCTGCGAAGATGGAGAACACGGTGCCATGGTCCGATCTCCCCAAGGAGCTCTGGTGGATGATCGCGAAGAGGCTCGACACTCCCACCGACGTCCGTCGATTCCGCAGCGTCTGCTCTTCCTGGCGTTCTCTGGTCCTTCCGCTTCCCCCTCACCACAACCCTCCTCTGTTTCCCCTGCAGCTCCCTCTCCGACCCAGCCAAAAGCCCGCCTTCGTCACTCGATCCACGCTCTACCGCCTCCAGCCGCCGGAGGAATCCGGCCCGGCCTTTGGCTGGCTGGTCAAGCTCGAGGAGTCCGGCGAGCCGGGACGCCCGGTCCGCCTCCTGAGTCCGCTCTCGAAGCAGCCCATCAAGTACAAGCCCGGTACTTTTCCTAAGGCGTTGAACACTTTGGACTTCAGGGTCACCGAGATTGTTAAAGAGTACGCTGTCGAGGTCAATGATGGGGTCAATTTTCGCAGCGTCGCGAAGGTAGCTTTGTTCCCTGATTCGGCTTGGGGCGATGCAGGGGAGTGTGCGGTAGTTGGGATTCTTGAGGGAGGGAAATTGGGGTATTGGAGGTATGGGGGTGAGGAATGGAGTGTGATTGAAGCCAAGATTGTCATTTTGATGATGTCATGGTCTACAAAGGGCAGTTTTATGCTGTGGATAGGCTTGGGACCGTGTCGTGGATCGACCCGTCTTTCCGGGTCGTGCCGTTCTCGCCACCCATGTGTGGTGGCGGCGATAGGAAGCACCTGGTGGAGGCGGGCGGTGATCTCTATGTGTTGGACCGGTACCTTGATAACAGCGGTGTGACAAGGTACCGGAACAACCGGGAGGTTGGCTCGGAGACGGTTAAGTTTAGAGTGTATAGGTTGGATCAGAATGGGGCAAATGGGATGAAGTGAGGAGGCTCGGTGATGTGGCCCTGTTTCTGGGTGATCACAGTTGCTTCTCAGTGTCTGTGCAAGAGTTTGGTGGGTGCATTGGGAACTGCATTTACTTCACCGAGTTGAGTGGTCTTTGTGCTGCTAAACTCCGTGTCTTTTGCATGGAGGAGCAAAACATCAAGACTGCATCGTTCTCGCCGGATTTCATGAGGATCCTGTGGCCGCCCCCGGTTTGGATCAGCCCGAGCCCATGCTCCCTGGATCCGAAAGTTATCTGGCCGGTTTTCTAGTTCAATCTGGGACTGTTTCGGTTTCGAGCCGAATTGGGTTTGTAATTCAGTTTCAAGTATGAATGAAAAGTGAAGTTGTAATTGCTTTGAGAGGCATTGAGAATCAATGTTCTGTTGGCTTGCTGAATTTCTTTACGCCTTGGTATGCTCTGAACAGTAGTATTTATTTATTCCAAATTAACTGAAAAAATTGGGGGTTTATCACTTGTCAGACAGAAAACTCATACAACCAGAAAATGCTCAATGCAGAAAATTGCTCACTTGAAACAGGAAAGATATAGCGGAGATATCATCTAGTTATCCTCAATTTTAAACCATGATCGCCATTATAAGCAGATGTGGATAGGGTGATGTTTGAAGTATCTCTCATAAGCAAATGACGGCAAAGGAAAAATCATGGAAAAAGTGTAGAGAACAACACATCGGCGACCAGGCTGTGCTTCCTGGACCGGAAACTTATGAAGCCGGTTTTCTAGTGAGTTTCGGGACACATTCAATTCCGAGAAGATTTCGTCTTGTAATCAGGTCTGAGGGAATTTGTAACTGGTTTGTGAAAGAAAAGGGATCATGTCTGCCTGTTGTGACTAGTGAGATAGTGGAAATTTCTATCCTGATAGCTTCTCGAATTTCATCATGCATATGTTCCAAACTTAGCAACTGGATATAAATGACGGATAACCCAGAAAAGTTGCACAAGCAGAGAATGCTTAATGCAGAGAATTGCTCACTTGAAAGCAATGTGGTATTGTGGTCTATGCCGGGTAATATTGCATTATGTTCCTCATTTTCATACTATGATCAATGTGATAATCGGTTATGGATTGAGAGGATTGTGAGTTGAAGTACCTCTTAATCAGCATACACGAGAAAGGAAAATGGCGAAAAAGTGCAGAGACGAAACCGAGGCATCTTAGTTCCGAAATTTTTGACTTCTTATTAATAGAAGCTTGAGCTAGACTAATCCTGCTGCTTTTGCTTTCCTTTTTACTGTAAGAAGGTGTGTTTAATGATGATTATAAGTTTGACTTACGTGTAATTTTGTGAAGTTGTAGTCACTAGAAACTCAATCATCTTTATTGTTAAAGCCGACTGAAATCGATACTAGGCCAATTAAAATATCAAATAAGATCTCATATCAAAGATAGATAGATTTTAACATACCTTGAAATCTCAAAAGTTCTCTAAAATTTGAATTACATAGACAATGGTCTCGAGTTCTTATTCAAGCAAGTGAGAGAGAGAGAACCATTATTTGAATGGGCTCAAGTTCAGATATTTCTTCAGTCTTTCCTTCCGTGGGCCCTACGAGAGTGAATTTCTCTTGAAGCCTGGGCCGTAAATATAATTAATGGATCGAACTGGTAAATTAAAATCTGGTGGGATCCAAGTAAGGCCCACATTGGTAATCTTTCCCTGCGAACACTCGTTTACTTTTTTGTTCCTAACAAAAAAATGCTCCTTAAACAAAACACGTTTGGTAAATTTTTTTGTTCCTAACAAATTTGTTCGGAACAGGTTTGGAATGAAAATGAGAAACAAGAAAAGTTGTTTTTTTTGTTCTAAACAATTTTAAGAAACACTTTTTTTTTTTCTTTTCTTTTTCTTTTCTTTCTTTTTCTTCTTCTTCTTCCTCTTCCTCCTCCTCCTCCCACCCCCTCGCCCGCCCATCGCCGCCCCATCGCGCCGCCGGCGAGGTCCGGCGAGCTCGCCGGCGCCTCGCCGGACCGGGCGAGGTCCTGGCAAGCTCACCGGAGCCTCGCCGCCACCTGGCGAGGTCGCACGAGGCGGGCGAGCCTCGCCCGCTGCATGGCGAGGGCTCGGCCTCGCGGATCTAGGCGAGCCGAACCTGCCCGGGCGGCGCGGGCGGGCGGCGCCTCGCCCGGGCGGCGCGGCGGCGCGGGCGGGCGGCCCTCGCCCGGGCGGCGCGAGGTCAGCGCGAGGCGGCGAGCCTCGCCCGACCACCGGCGAGGCTCGGCCTCGCAGATCCGGGCGAGGCCGAGCCTCGTCGGTGGCGGCGGCGCGAGGCTCGGCCTCGCCCGGGCCGCGCGAGGCGGGCGAGCCTTGCCGGCCACTCCCATGAGGCTCGGCCTCGCAGATCTGGGCGAGGCCGAGCCTCGTCGGTGGCGGCGGCGCGAGGCTCGGCCTCGCCAGTCTGCGGCCGAGCCTCGCCCGAGCCGCGCGAGGCCACGCGAGGCGGCGAGGCTCGCCCGCCACCGGCGAGGCCGAGCCTCGTCGGTGGCGGCCGGCGCGAGGCTCCCGGCGAGCTCGCATGGGAGCCTCGCCGCGGCGACGCCAACAAAAAAGAAGGGAGAAAAAAAGGAAAAAAAAAAGAAAAATCAAAAATCAAAAATCAAAAATTAGAAATTTTTACCAAACGTGTTTTCCTTAGAGTAAAAATTTTGAACCGTTATCAAACACCCTCAAATGCTTTCGAAAACAGTTCCCTAATGTAAAAACATTTAAAAACATTTCACGAAGCGTAAACCTGCGTTAACAAACGCCGCCACGCAGACCCCAAATAGACTCAGACTATGTTGCACTGGGCTGATGGGTTGTACCAAATCTCTTTTCATCGTGACCATTCGGATTCCCCATTTTGTTTGTTTCCATATGTAAATGTATTTACTATTTGCCTAAAAAAATTTACAACTTGATTTATAGACCAAAATTTCAGGTGTCGATAAGTACTAATTTAGTCTTAAACCTTTTAATTTAACCGATTTAATCCTAAATCCTTTCACATTAATATTAATTCAGTTCATTAAGCTAATTAGGCTGAACTGACGTAAAAATCGATGATTTTACGTAACATAGTTAATGCTGACGTGAACATTTTTATAAATTTTATTTTTATTGAAATTTTGATTTTTTTTCCTTTCCCTTATTTTTTCCTTTCTTTTCCTCTCCCTTCTCTTTTTTACATTGGATGGTTGACATGGCAAACTACAAATTCTTCCGGCAAAAAACCTTGGTTTTATAGAATGAGTCTTTACATAAGTGGTACATGAGGAGAAAAAAGTGACCACTTTGACTATAGGTTCGGCACTACAGTGTTTAACGTACAAGAGAGCAAGGGTTAGGGGGCATATAATCCTCATTTAGAGAACAGGGCCTTACGTGTGAAAGAATGAGCATTTACGGGAATACAGTGAAAATGTTTAAAAATTTAGAGTTTAAGGTGTAAGATAATTAGAGTTCGGGGGTTAAAATGAAAATTTCCATAAAATTCATATTCCAAGCTTAAATAAGAAAAGTCAAAAAGATTGTTTTGTCTAGTATAACTTTTTTTTTTTTTTTTTTTGGTCAAAGTAGACAACGCTTTCATTATAAACGACCCAAACCCGGTAGGTCCGAGAGTTGGGCATCAGTACACAATAAGTTCCAAAGGCAGGCAGGGGGAATGAACCCAGTTTGAGGGTAAACAATTCCTCCGATGGTTTTTAGCGACCCAATTGGCAGTAATATTGGTCTCACACGGAGAAAAGATAATCTAAAAATTAGGTAAACGTGACAGAAATTCCATGCATTTCTGGACTGGGACTTGCGCTTCCTACGTTGACTGCTGCTGGTTGGTGAGGTCTTCAGCTAAAAGTTGGCTTGGAGAGGGGGTAATTGACCGACACCTGGGGACAGAACTGTCGAGCACAAAAGATACTTAGGCCGTCGAAAATAGGTTATGTCTTATCTTTCGTTTAGCTCTCCAAAATTCAGAAAAAAGCCATTCTTCCTTCGCTCTTCTCAAGCGGTGCTCCTCATCTTCATTGGTGAAGATCAAGCTCATCTTCTTCGTGTTGAAGGTCGCCAGTGAAGATCAAGCTCATCTTCTTCGTGTTGAAGGTCGCCAGTGAAGATCAAGCTCATCCTGAAATTTTCAAATCGAGATGAGTTACTCCAGGTTCTCTCTCCTCTTCGATTTTGCCACTGAGTTGCTCAAAATTTTCAAATCGAGATGAGTTGAGTCGATTGTTGCTTGATCTGACGAGTATTCCAATCTTGACCTTTTTGCTCGATTTCTTTGTTGAAGGCCTGGCATTGACACTCAGCACGACACAATTCCAGGTTCTCTCTCCTCTCTGATTTTGTGGTTGATTTGCTCAAAATTTTCAGATCGTTACATTTTTTGTGAAACAAACGCACCCTAAAGTCATTTGAACATGTAATTTCTTTTGTGCAAATTTGAGACGTATTCGCATTGTATTTGTGTTTGATTTAATGAGCGTTCTTCGCAAATTTATCTCGATTAAATTTTGGCACAGCCGCCACTGCGGAGTTATACATTTGGACGAAATTCACTTTGAATTATCACCAATTTACTAGTTTCTTGTTTGATCTTCTTCTTCTTCTTGCGAGCAGGAGGACTTGCCGGCGACTCCCATGGATCCGACCGAACTACTACTTTCGAAGACCTCCCACCGGACATTCTAAGGATGATCGGCCGGCGGCTCGATCCCGCGGAAGTCCGCAAATTCCGCAGCATCTGCCCTCTGATCCGCAACTCTATCCCTCCGGCCTCGGGACTCCCTACCAAGATCCCTTCCCCGCATGATCCTGGCGGCGTCCTCCACTCGAGCACCGCTGTCTCCCTCCGCTGGAGCATGGTCTCCACCCTCGAGAAGCTGATGGGGGAGGGAGCCGCCTTTGGTCCCGCGCGGTGGTTGCTGAAGTTCGAGGAGGCGTGGCTCGGGCACAGGCGGGTCCTCGACCTCTTGTTGCCGGGGTGGATCGCCGACATGCCCGACGAGCTCACCACGGTATTCGATTCTCTCCAACACGGAATTGTCGAAATCTGTAGAGAATACACTCTGGATAATGAAAGAACCAGGGATCCCACTGACAGAAGAACCAGGGATCCCGTTGAAGGTATACATAAAGTAGTGATGCTTCCAGATGGAGTGTGTTCTGATTTAAAAAAGTGCTCGGTTTGTTACATTGATAAAAATGGGTGTCTAGGTCTTTGGAGTTACGGGGATGAGAAGTGGACGAAATTACCACCGGACTGTGGTGAATATGATGATATTGCAGTCTATGAAGGTAAAGTCTCCGTCGTCGATAAGAACCGGTCGGTTCGGCAGATCGATTCATCTATCTGGGATCAATTATCGACCCGGTCAGTTCAGCAGATCGTTTCATCTATCTGGGATCAATGTTTCCCGTTGCCAAGCTCCGGTGGCAACCATGGCGACAAGAGTCGAAAGTATTTGGTGGTGTCAAGCCCTTATCTTTATCTGGTGGACAAATACATTACACATTGTGCAAGTCACCTACGTTGTACAGAGGAGGAGGATGGTTTTGAAGTCTACAGATGGGATCCTCCAAATAACAAATGGGAGGAGGTGAGAAGTTTGAAAAATTCGGCTTTCTTTCTCTTCAATCGCTACTCGTTTGCCGTCCCGGAGCTCAAGCTTAGTAGCTGCGACTGGAATTGCATCTACTACGCGGAGGAAGCCGTTTCCAATGGAAAAGTCAAGGTGTTCAACTTGGCAATTGGTAAGAGAAGTTTTCATAAAATGATTGACTTCGCATCGCCAGTTTGGCAGATCGTATAAGCAAGTTTCTGAAAGTTCCCACCAGGGCATGACATGACGAGTGTGCTGGAATTTCGGTTGGATATGATAGAAGATACCGATTCTGAATACAAATTAATTGATTCAATTAATTCATAATTATCTGCAATAAAATAGGATTTAGAATTGTAATGTAATCATGTATGTTTCATTCCTGTCTTACACTTTTCTCTGGCATTATAAATAGAGCAATCTGTATGTACTATTTATATACAGAAGTACATGAATTACAATTCTTCTCCGATCTGCTTCAATTTCTATCAGAGTGCCTCCGACTCGAGTAAACCGAAGCTGACGATGCCTTGCAGACCCGAATCGTACATCCACAAGTAGTAGGTTAGATCATGTGGTAGTGATGAAGTCAACACCTAATTCGAGATAGAAAGAAAAGTCCAACTTGCTAAGAATTGTGTGGGCAATTTCCTCCACCGACGGAGAACTCATTGGTCAAAATGAAATTTTCCATAAAATTCGTATTCCAAGCTTAAATAAGAAAAGTCATGGAGCTGACTTGAGAATAGGCTCTGCCTGTGTTTGGTGGGCTTTGCTCGTATAATTCGATGTATCATCTTATTTAATATTCCAAACCTCAACAATAGGATGACAAGCCTGATTCAAGTGATATATCAATTTGCATCCACTAAGAGTGTCCACGGTTCGGTTCGGTTCGGTTCGATTTGATTTTGGATTTCAAGAAATCTAAATCGATAGTGTGCGATTCCGACCTAAACTGAATACATACATAACCAAAAATCTAGTTCAATTTAGTTTGGTTTTTTGATTTTCCTATTTTTACCTTACTTATTGAAACTGAATTGAATAAGAGATAAAAAAATTTGGGATAAATGTGTCAAACGGATAAAGTTTGGAGTTTTAGTGATTTTTTCCCAATAAAGCGACGGATGATGATGGGATATCTTTTCGATTACTTTAAGAAATGAATATAATATAAAGTAAATTTGAAAAACACCCAATATATTTATGATATACTAAGACGACTTACCTTGGCATGAGCACAAAAATATTAGACAGTCTATGCCCTCGAGATGCCGAATGTAGTCGCCGCCGCTGCCCCCTTTGGTCGCGCGCGGTGGTTGTGGAAGCTCGGGAGCATGCAGATCCTCAACCTCTTCTCGTGGCAGCGGATCGCGTACTTGCCCCTTGGATTACCAAACACACTCGATTCTCTCTGATTCCGAATTGTCGAAATCTGCAAAGAATACACACTATCGACAAAAAGAAACGCAGAAAATGAAGCCCTTAGCTAGGAACTGGAAACTGATCAGCTTGAGCTGGTGGAGGCGATAAGTGAACTAGCAGATCAGATAGCAACTCACCTCGACGTATCAGGCGACCGAATGTGAAGATCACTTATGCTGGGAAGTACAAACCCATCTCCAAGAAGCCCAGGGCTTCTTAACAACTTTGCGACCCATCAAGTTCACCCATTGCAAAAGAGATGCGAACAGAGCAGCGGATTGGGCCGCAAAGGCCCAACGCAGCAAACATTACTGGGCAACTGGGTCCAATACCCCCATCGAGCCTTTTCGAAATTTTATGTTCAGACGTAATTCACCTCCTTCTTTAGTAATGAAATTTTCAAACTTTCGACAAAAAAAAAAAAAGATTACGGCGATGGAACTGGAGGCCTAGTTCAAGGTATACATAAAGAAGTGATGCATCCGGATTGTGCACGGTCCGATTCAGATCGGAGTTCGGTTTATATCATCGATGAAGGTGGGCGATTAGGCTACTGGACGTACGGGAATGAGAGCTGGAGCTATTTAGATGATCCACCGGACTGCGGTTGTTATGATCGATGATAGCATCCAAGCTCCTTTTTCAATAGCAGTATGCCATTTCTGTAATCCCTTTTGTGGATCAGAATCTGACATGGATCCTGAACTTTAATCAGTCAAAGACGTTTATGGTCAGTGGATATACGACAATACAAGCAAAAGAAGGTATCCACATTTGTTATTAATGAAAAAACATATTTTTGGGAAATCGCACAATAATCTCTTAATTTTGACCTAAGGTCCGATCTTGTCTTTGAAATTTGTCATTAAATTATTTTTGAATATTCAATTATTCGATTTAGTCATTATTATTCATCATAACAAGGGAAAAAGTTGGGGTAAGTGCCTAACTATGGAGGAGATATGCAATCTATTCTATAAATTTCCAATTTGTTTAATTTAGCCCCTTAGCTTTCCAGAACAATTTGTGATCAGACTGCTGTTGCATAGATTTTAGATTATCTTTTCCTTGCAATCTATTTCACCAATTAAGAAAAAACCAAAAAAAAAGATATGATTGTATTCGTGCATAGTTTGCGTGTTGCAAGAATTGATTCCGGACGAATGCTAAACGCGAAAAAGAGCACATCGATGACAAATGCGTCATTTCAGTCGGTTTGGATAAGGGACATGGCGTGGAAGGTCGAATTCTTCAGACACTTTATTGGGAGTAAGTGGTTTTTTATTGTTGTTAGGTCATTTGTACGTGTAATTTCTTTTGTTCGGATTTGACCACCTACTCACATACGTGTTTCATTTAATGAGCGTTTCTCACAAATTTATCTAAATTAAACTTTAGGTTATTTTATAATTTCTTGAAAATATAAGAATATAAGCGTTGACCAATGACCACGTTTTTTGGGCTCTAAGAAGAGCCTATCCAATCAATTTATAAATGGGGCACCAATTTATGTACTAGACATTCACACGATTCATAAATCACTCATAAATCGGCATTTGCTCAGTTCAGAAACTGTGGCGCTCTTTGCATTACCAATCCAACTAGGCAAGAAAATGGCCGATCCGAACGTCGATGCTTCCGGGTCGGGTAATCAACCGAGAGGAAGAGGCATCGTCCTGGAATGCCCCGGATCTGACACGTCTCATGAAATGCGTAACATGGAGCTCCAAATTACGGGCGCATAAAACGTTCAGAGGGGGAACGGGTTACGGTCATAGAGGGATCCGTTCGAAATTAAATAAAATCTTGTACCGTGGCCGTCATGTGGGGCGCACACTTAAAACCGGCAGAACTGCAGGCAACGTTGGCAAATTTTTGTGGATAATTCAAACGACGGGACGGCCATTGGTTGGGGGTGCAAAGAGTGTAAATTAAAGACGTACAAAACGGACCGTCCAAACAGGAACTGTCAGAATTGGACTGGACTAGACAATTTGGTCCGATTCCTGAGAGTGTTTGTTTGGTTCATGATTTTCAAAAGTGGAATCTATATTGAGGCGGTCTGATGAACTACACCATACCAATTATATATACATTTTTTCATTATTTTTCAAAATTTTTAAGTAAGATTTGAATTAAACAATATCTCAATCCGGTTCCAAATTAATGGGAAAAAAATAATAAAGAAGTGATTGACTCCCGATCCTAAGACTAATTAGTCCGGTCCTCGATTCTCAATTTTGGGAATATGGAACCAATCACCACTAGTGTAAATCCCATCTAGAGGGTCGTGTGGCTAGGCCCGCCGTCGCAAGGCAAAGTTTAGCTACCTTTAGACGCAGCTTGTTTGGCAAAAAAAAAAGTATTTCTAGAAAAGATTTTCTAGTAAGTTATCTTCCAAGAAAATATAATTATTTTCCGGTGTTTGACTAGAAAATCTACCTCACCATAGGTTGGTGAGTTGGAGCCTTGTCATAGGTCAACAAGTAGGCCAACGCTATGGCTAGTGACCGGCCAAATGAAGAAGATGAAAAAAGAAAAGGAAAAAAATAAAAATAAAAAATCAATTAAAAAATCAAATTTTTTAAAAAAGAAAAAAAGGAAAAAGAAAAAAAAAAATATATGGTAAAAGAAAGTGAAGTGAAAGAAGGAAAAAATAATTTTTATCAAAGGTGGAAAATATTTTTTCTATTTTAGATTTTTTTTCTTTTGATGGAAAATATTTTTCCTAATCGATTCATTTTTCGTAAACAAATATCGGAAGATTCGAGAAATATTTTTTTGAAAGTTATTTTTTGAAGAGAGTTTTGATTAGATTTTTTCAATTAGATTTTTATACTATCCCACTTGCCGGCTAAAGTTAGCTTTACTAATATCTCATTTGATCTTCTTCGTCTTCTTGCGAGCAGGAGGGCTGACCGACATGGATCCGACCGAAAGTCGTCCATGGTCCGACCCCCCACCGGAGATTCTATACATGATCGGCCGGCGGCTCCACACCCGCATGGACGTCCTCCGGTTCCGCAGCGTCTGCTCTTCGTTCCGCTCCTCCATCCGTCCGCTCTGCGTCGTCTGCTCTTCGTCCGTCTCCTCGAACCCTCCGCCCTGCGTCGTCTGCACTTCGTTGCCCTCCTCGATCCCTCCGCTCTGCAGCGCCTGCTCTTCGTTCCACTCCGGGATCCCTGCGCTCTGCAGCGCCTGCTCTTCGGTCCCCTCCTCGATCCCTCCCCTCCGCCGCAAGGCCTCGCGACTCCCTTTCCAGATCCCTTGCCCGCAGAGTCCCGGCGTCTTCCACCGCTCGAGCACCGCCGTCTCCCTCCGCTGGAGCACGGTCTACACCCTCGAGACGCCGGAGCCGGAGGGAGCCGCCTCCGGTCCCGCGCGGTGGCCGCTGAAGCTCGAGGAGACGGATCTCGGGCACATGCGGATCCTCAGCCTCTTCTCGCAGGGGCGGATCGCCTACTTGCCCCGCGAATTCCCGAAGGTACTCGATTCTCTCCATTTCCGAATCGTCGAAATCTGTAGAGAATACACACTGGATTATGACAGTGGAACCAGAGGCCTCGTTCCCGTTGAAGGTATACATAAAGTAGTGATGCATCCGCACAGTGTGTGGTCTGATTCATATCGGTGCTCGGTTTATTTCATTGATAGAAATGGGTATTTAGGTCATTGGAGGTACGGGGATGAGAATTGGACATATTTAGATGATCCACGGGACTCTGGTGGTTATGATGATATTGCAGTCTATGAAGGTAGAGTCTGCGTCGTCGATAAGTTCGGGTCGGTTTGGCAGATCGATTCATCTTTCTGGCTTGGATGTTTCCCGTCGCCGATCTCCGGTGGCAACCGCGGCCGCTGTTGGAAGTATCTGGTGGTGTCGAGCGGTGATCTTTATCTGGTGGACAAATGCATTAGACATGGCGCAAATGAGAGTCGCCCATTTTGTGCTGTGAACACGAGGGCGCATGATTTCAGAGTCTATAGATTGGATCGACCACGTGCGAGATGGGAGGAGGTGAGGAGCTTGGGCAATTCGGCTTTCTTTCTCTGCGATCGCTGCTCGTTTGCCGTCCCGGCGTGCAAGCTTGGCAGGCGCAATGGGAATTGCATCTACTACACGGAGGAAGCCGTTTCTTCCAATTCCTCGAGTAAAGACGTCAGGGTGTTCAGTTTGGCAGATCGTACGAGCAAGTTTCTGAACTTTTCTGACTTCCCACCGGGCATGACATGATGAATGTGTTGGAAATATGGTTGGATACCATAGGAGAGACCGATTCTAGAATTGTAATGTAATCTTGTATGTTTCAATCCTGTCTTACACTTTCTCTAGCATTGTAAATAGAGCAGTGTGCATGTACAATTGATGTACAGAAGTAGAGAATTACAATTCCTCTCCAATCTGCTTCAATTTCTATAAGAGTGCCTCCGACTCGAGTAAACTGAAGCCGGCGGTGCCTCGCGGACCTGAATTGTACATCTGCAAGTAGGTTAGATCATGGTAGTCTCTGATTTTCTGTCTCACTAGTAAATACACAATTTCAGATCATGGTAGTCTCTGATTTTCTTTCTCACTAGTAAATACACAATTTATAGTCTCTGATTTTCTGTCTTACACTTTCTCTAGCATTATAAATAGAGCAGTGTGCATGTACAATTGATGTACAGAAGTAGAGAATTACAATTCCTCTCCAATCTGCTTCAATTTCTATAAGAGTGCCTCCGACTCGAGTAAACTGAAGCCGGCGGTGCCTCGCGGACCTGAATTGTACATCTGCAAGTAGGTTAGATCATGGTAGTCTCTGATTTTCTGTCTCACTAGTAAATACACAATTTCAGATCATGGTAGTCTCTGATTTTCTTTCTCACTAGTAAATACACAATTTCTGTGATGTCTTTCTGTAGATCAGGACCTGATTTAGCTGCTGACCTCCCATTTTCTTATAGAATTACTCTCTCTAGGAAGCTCCTGATAGAGGTTCAGTGTTCATATGGAGTGGACTGATATTGTCATTTATCGTCTACTGAAGTGGTTGGTGGTCAGTGGATATATGAAGGGGTGATTGGTTCCCGGTTCGGTCAGATTCCAAAGTGGAATTGGGAACCGGACCGGGAGAACCGGTTCCCATTTTTTGGGACCGTGGACCGGACTGGACGGTCCTAGGATTGGGAACTGGACTGGCCACTTAGCCAAAAAAAATTAAAAAATTAAAAAATACTAGAAATACTATTATTTTAGGGTTTATTGTATTTTTTAAGAAATGTAAGAAATATATTTTAAATAGAAAATTTCGGTCTGGTCCGGTCCCTCCGAACCGAGAACCAGACCGAAAATCACCGGTTCCATTTTTATGGAATCGGGAACCGGACTGATGCTCCCGGGAATTGGACCAGACCGGCTGATTCGGTCTGGTCCGGGCGATTTCCAGTTCGGGCGGTCCAATGTGCTCACCCCTAGATATACATGGGATATCAGTAAAAGAAGTTACCCGCTTTTGTTAGTGCTAACAAAATAAATAAATAAAAGAAGTTGATGAAAAAGAAAAATGCTATTTAGATTTGTCGACAAAATTTATATCTTGGAATTAACCGTCCTTAAATTTTGGCCCTGCTTATAATGTCATTGTTGATAATGGATCATTGAACTATTCTTAAAAGTTCAATGTGGTTTTCTTTTATTTGATTAGATCAAAGAAAAAGTAGCTGAAAGTCTTTATTTATTGCAAAATGTGTTATTTAATGCCTAAATTTTCAATTTATTTAATTTATGTTATCGATTTCCATAATAAAGTCAAATCAGTTTTTCAAAATTATTTACAAGTTTTCATGATTATTGTGTTGCCTAGACTTTAGAATATATTTTCATATCAATCTATTTTACAAATTAACAAAAAAATGTGGAAATGATTGTCTACAGGCATGATTAGGTTTTGCAAGAATTGTTTTCAACCGAATGGCCTTACTAAAAGAAGATGTCATCGATGACACTGTATCAATCGAATCATTATAAGGAATATAGCAAGAAAGACACTTTGACATTTCATGGAATGTTGCTTTAAATTGTTATTAGAACACCTACAAGTGTAATGTTTTTTTTTCGAATTTGAGACGTTCTTGTATTTTTGAATAAGTGCTTTTCAAAAAATTTTCTCACTAAATTTTTGGGTTATTTTTAATTCTAAAAATAAGAATTATAACTATTGATCAACAACTACATTATATAGCTTTTACTAACAGCCACAACAAAAATAACCTGTCTAGTCAACTTATAAAAAGGGCACTGATAATGTACATGCATTCATAAGAAACAATTCGCAAATATCATCAGTATATTACGGCACCGATATGCTACGATACATTATGTATTGGTTACTAACCCTAAAATATTAGAATATTTATATTCCTTGCAATTTTTATTGAATATGGCAATTTGCGAATTGAAATTTTATTTAAATTTTTCTGAATTTTTCTTCGTAAAATAATTCATTAATTTATTGTAAAGGAAAAAAAATAAAACCAGCTCAGGCCAACGGGCCCAGGCCCGGCAAGTGGGATGGCACAGGAAACTTCCGCGCCCCTACGCCGAGGGAGCCATTGAATTTCGATGAAGTTGACTGAATATTGACTCATTAGTTTGCATTTTTCAAACTTTCACGAAATAGGGAAAATGCCATCAAAAATTTTGAACTATGCCCATTGGGATAATTTTATCATAAACTTTTTTTTATACCACTAAAAACCCTAAACTATGCTACTTGGGATAATTTTATCCTGAACTTTTTCTTGTGCCACGAAAAACCCTGAACTATGCTACTTTGAACACATTTATCCCAGACAAAAATACCCTTTAGTTAAAAAGTTTGGGGTAAATGTATCCTAAGTGACATAGTTTAAAATTTTTTATGGCATAAGAAAAAGTTCATGGTAAAATTATCTCAAATGGTATAGTTTGAGATTTTTTATAACACAAAAAAAAGTTCAGACTAAAATTGTCCAAAAAGGGCGTAGTTTGGGATTTTTAGCGTTTTTTCCCCGCGAAATAACTTCACTTCTTCTTCGCCGTGCGAGCGGGACGACCGGCGACTCCCATGGATCGAACTAGAAGACGTTCATGGTCCGATCTCCCGCCGGAGATCCTTTCCATGATCGGCAAGCGACTCGACACTCGCCTGAACGTTCTCCGGTTCCGGAGCGTCTGCGCCTCGTTCCGCTCCTCAATCCCTCCGCCTCACCACCACGCTGCCGCCGCACGTTTCCCCTTCCGAATCCCTCACTGGCCGAGCTCCTCCTCCTCCGTCTTCCTCTGCGAAAGCACGGTCTGCGTCCTCGAGACGCCGGATGAAGCCTCCGGTTCGGGGGCCCCGAGCCCTCCTCGATCCCGGTGGCTGGTGAAGATCCAGGAGTCGAGCCTCAGCGGCGACCTGCATCTCCTTAGCCTCTTCTCGCAGCGGCGAATCACTTACTTGCCCCGCAATTTCCCCAAGGTAATCGACTCTCTCGAATTCAGGATCTTGGAAATCTGCAGAGAATACAGGATCGAGTCGGGCATCGATCCCGGGATTAAAAAAGTAGTGGTGTCCCCATATTGTGTATGGACTGGTCTAGATGGACTTGAGGTTTATTTCGTTGCAGAGGGAGGGCGATTAGGTTACTGGAAGTATGGGGATGAGAATTGGACCTATTTGGATGATCAACATGGCTGTTCTTATGATGACATCATAGTGTATGAAGGCAAAGTCTGTGCCGTCGATTGGTCTGGGACGGTTTTGCTGATCGATTCATCATTTAGGACTCAAAAGTTCTTGCCATCAATCTGCAGCGATGGGGGCGGCCATTGCAAACATTTAGTGGTATCGGGTGGTGATCTTTATGTTGTGGATAGATACTTTAGTGGAAATCTAGAAAATCTAGACGAGTACGAGATTGATGCCTATAGGCATGATTTTCCGTATCCTAGTTTTAAGAAGACATTAGATTTCAGAGTCTATAGATTGGATCGACGATGTGGGAAATGGGTGGAGGTTAGAAGCTTGGGTGACATGGCTTTCTTTCTCAGTAAGCACTGTTCGTATGCGATCTCTATGCACGAGCTCGGTGGATGCAATGGGAGTTGCATCTACTTCACGGAGAACACTGATTCCCCTTACCTGAGAAACGAAGTTAATGTGTTTAACTTGGATGATCGTAGCATCAAGTTGCTGGGCTTTTCCAACTTCCTATCGAGCACGCTGGGCGCGTCTGATCTGACTCAACCAAAATCGACGCCTTCCACATCCGAAGAGTATGTCAATTAGACCAGGTTAGTCCTTAACATAAGATCTGAAATAAGTGGAGGTGTGATTTATCTGTATGTGAGCATGTCTCTGCCCCGGCATCTTGGGGTTTACCTTTTCCCTTTCCCTAGTTTTGTATCTGATCTCCTTCATGCTTGTATAATAGAACAGAACAGCAATACAAAATAATGTGTGGTGCCTTTGTGAATAATCTTCTGGTTTAGCTCCCAACCTCCACTTTTTTGATGATGGCGGTGAAATTCAGGCATCCTCAGTAGTTCAGTAAATTCTCATGCGGGGTCGTCAAGCTACTCTCCGTTTGGATTTTGGTGTCAACTTGCTTAGATATGAAGAAGCAATGAATTACGCTTCGAGCCAGCAAACTCCATTGGTATGTGCATCTGAGTGCATGTCACGTCTTAATGGATTCACTACATGAAGAACTGCCGTCGGCTAGCTGTGCTGAGCAATAGCAAAGAGTGAGTCTGCAGTCCTGAGAAACGGGTCGGCATTAAGGCTTCTCCTGTCGAATGGTAGTAGGACTTGGGCAAAAGGGAAGATGAGGAATGTGCGGGGGGACATTTGCCTGCTTTGCTTGTTGAGCTTGCACCTTATTTGAAGCATGCTGTTGTGAGATGTCCTAATGTATGGCCGCTTGGCTTACTTCATCGTCTGTGAAAATATGTATGGCCGGTAAGGGTGTCCAAAAAACCCATCAAACCCAACCCGAACATGATCCGAACACGAAATAAATATGGTACATATTTCAGGTTTTAATATTGTTCGGGTAACAATTAGGGTCGGAACATTGTTCCACCCAGCAAACTCCATTGGTATGTGCATCTGAGTGCATGTCACGTCTTAATGGATTCACTACATGAAGAACTGCCGTCAGCTAGCTGTGCTGAGCAATAGCAAAGAGTGAGTCTGCAGTCCTGAGAAACGGGTCGGCATTAAGGCTTCTCCTGTCGAATGGTAGTAGGACTTGGGCAAAAGGGAAGATGAGGAATGTGCGGGGGGACATTTGCCTGCTTTGCTTGTTGAGCTTGCACCTTATTTGAAGCATGCTGTTGTGAGATGTCCTAATATATGGCCGCTTGGCTTACTTCATCGTCTGTGAAAATATGTATGGCCGGTAGGGGTGTCCAAAAAACCCATCAAACCCAACCCGAACATGATCCGAACACGAAATAAATATGGTACATATTTCAGGTTTTAATATTGTTCGGGTAACAATTAGGGTTGGAATATTGTTCCACCCAAGCACATTAAAGGCTTCAACCCAAACACACCCAGCCAAACCTTTGAAACAGTTTGAAACTTCGGAGCCTGCGACGTCTCCGCCTTCTCCTCCTTATCTGGGGCTATACAAGAGGTACATGTGGATGGGGTCTTCTTTTATTCCAAGTTTAATCTATGTTGATTCTCCCTGAATCTTCTGGTTCCCCCTTATAGATTTTGTGGACGTTGTTATGTTACTTTCTATAGTCATTTGAACTCGTTAACTAATTAAGGTAGTAGTGGAATAGGGGTTGGCTGTGTTTTGGGAGCTTCGCCTGTTGCTTCTAACTTATTACTGCTGTTTCATGGCTGTTTGGTACCATGCATTCAGTTAATCTAAGATAAGAAGACTTGGTTGCGTTTCAATAGATAACTGGTTTGCTGGTATTTTGTGATGGCTTGGGAATTGCAGGATACTCTTTTAGCTTCAGGTTTGTCATATGTGTGCTCCTCAAATATCCAAATGCCCAGGGACTTGTGTTTGATATTGACATCGGTAGCATTGCTTTCATGTAATGTCTTCTCAAGGGAATTGAATAATCTATAGTTGCTGTAATTGGCGGTGTCATTCACATTCTTCTGCTGTTGAATTTAGAGTAATGTCGTTTTCTTTTATCAATTTTGAGCAGGTAAGATGTGCAAAGCAAGGGACTGCTGGAACCAACGTTAATGTGGCTGACGCTAGAGAGCCTCCCTTGATTCAAGGAAGCATTTTTCGAAGAGGAGCTGGGCAAATTGGGGTGCTCTAGTACTCGTAGTCTCTTGTTAGGTTTTGCACTTTCTCTTTCTGGGCTTGTGAATGACAGAAAAATTCTAATAAATTTGCCACCTTTGGCTATTAGGACTTCACAAATGCTTGAATCTTCCATTTGCTGCTTAAAAGTACCATTGAATTTGTTTATTTTGCACATGAGCCTCTTCAATCCCGAGGCGCTAATGAGGTTCATATCATTTTATTTTTTAATAAAAAACTCGAAACCCGACCCGACCCGATCCGGATTTATTTTTTTTGCTTCATGTTTTATGCATTTCGATTCGGGTCGGGTTGGAGGACATGACCCTTATTGTTCGGATCGGGTAACATCAAAATCCGACACAACCCATTGACACACCTATACGGTCAAATTACTGGCTTCCTCTCCAGTTTCCTGACCAGCCATGCGGAAATGAGTCCATAGAATCACTCGTTTTGCAGGTTTGTCGGGCGGATGCACGACGAGGGGTGCTTGCTCCTGGTTTCTTTTGGGGCTCTGAACTTAAACCAGAGCATCATACAAGTTTTTCTGGCTCGAAATAAATTATTTGCCGGAGGATGGAGCTTAAATTTGTTTGAGAAAAAGCTGCTAAAAAATCCAAATTTTGCTAATTGTAACATTATTCACTTCAAATTTTTTTTGCCACACAAAAATTTGTAAATTTATATTTGTGTGATACATTAACATCACGGAAAATTTTGGAGATTTTTGGTGTCACAATTTTATTTTTTTAGAATAAATGTATTATAGTTAGTAAAGTTTAGGATTTCTACTATCATAGAAAAAGTTAAATGTATCATTAGGTATAAGCTTGAGATAAATGTGCGAGAGTGGATATATATTTCAGAGCATCTGAACCTCGTTCCGCTCCTCAATCCCTCCGCCTCACCACCACGCTGCCACCACCGCCGCACGTTTCCCCTTCCGAATCCCTCACTGGCGGAGCTCCTCCTCCTCCATCTTCCTCTGCGTCCTCGAGACGCCAGACGAAGCCTCCGGTTCGGGCGCCCCGAGTCCTCCTCGATCCCGGTGGCTGGTGAAGATCCAGGAGTCGAGCCTCGGCGGCGACCTGCAGCTCCTCAGCCTCTTCTCGCAGAGGCAAATCACTTACTTGCCCCACAATTTCCCCAAGGTAATCGACTCTCTCGAATTCAGGATCGTGGAAATCTGCAGAGAATACAGGATCGAGTACAGTACGTCGGGCGTCGTTCCCGGGATTAGGAAAGTAGTGGTGTCTCCAGATTGTGTACGGACTGGTCTACATGAACTTGAGGTTTATTCCATCGTAAAGGAAGGGCGATTAGGTTACTGGAAGTATGGGGATGAGAACTGGACCTATATGGATGATCAACATGGCTGTTTATACGAAGACATCATATTGTATGAAGTTTGTGTTGTTGATCGGTCCGGGACGGTTTCGCTGATTGATTCGTCATTTAGGCTCCGGTCGATTGGCTTTCTAAAAAATATTTTTCAAAAAATCATTTAAAAAAATATATAATTATTTTTCTAGTGTTCATCTAAAATCTGAAAATGAAGTGCTATGTTTGGTAAAGAAAATAAAGAAAACGTTTTCCTTTATTTTTCTTTATAATTTTTTAATAATTTTTAAAAATCGATTTTTAATTATTTTATTTTAAAAAATCATTTTAAATTATTATTTTTCATCTTCATTCTCTCTTTGGCCAGTTGCCATCCACAGCAGCAGTCGGTGATGGCCATAGGCAAGTTGAAGCCTTGTCGGTCTGGCGAGGCTTTGTGTCGCCTAATCAGGTGGGGTTGAGCTCGTTCGACACTAGCTAGGTCTGACCTTGCCAAATCTGATGAACTGGGCCCGAGCCTCGCTTGAGGTTGTTGAACCTTTGGTGACCTTGGGCGAGGCTTGAGCCTTGCTCGGTTACCTCACCGGATTGGGCTCACTGGCGAGCTCAGGCCTCGCCGGATCCAGCAACCTTGGGTGAGGCTTGGGCCCAGTTCACCGATTTGGCGAGGCTCGATCTCGCTGGCATCGGGCAAGCTCAACCCTGCCTAATTAGGCGAGGCTTCAGCTCGCCTGTGGCTGTCACCATGGCCAGCGACTAGCCAAAGGAGAAGAAGATGGAAAAAAAAATTAAAAATGATTTTAAAAAAATAAAATAATTACAAATCGATTTAAAAAATAAAATAATAATAAAATTATTTTAAAAGAGTGTACGAAGGAAACTATTTTCCTTACTAAACGGCAGGACTTCATTTTCAAGTTTTAAACCAACACCAGAAAATAATAATATTTTTCTAAAAAGTGACTTCTTGAAAAATAATTTATAGAAACACTACATTTTTAAGAAATGAACGGAGTCTTAGTACTCAAAAGTTTTCGCCATCAATCTGCGGCGGTGGCAGCAATTGCAAATATTTGGTGGTATCGGGTGGTGATCTTTGTGTCGTGGATAGAGATTTTACATTTGGTTTTAGAGTCTATAGATTGGATCGAGGACGTGGGAAATGAGGTAAGAAGCTTGGGCGACATGGCTTTTACGCGGTCTCTATGCAAGAGCTCGGTGGATACCCTGGGAATTGCATCTACTTCATGGAGAACATCGATTCCCCTTACTCGAGAGACGAAGTTTATGTGTTTAGCTTGGATGATGGTAGCATCAAGCGGCTGGTCTTTGCCCACTGTCTAACCAGCACAAGGGGCACCTGGATTTGACTCGTCTGAAATCGACGCCTTCCAGGTTCCAAGAGTACATGCGCGTGCTTGAATGTATCTCTAATCTCCTTCGTCCTCGAATGATCTTGAAAGAATATCAACACAAGATATTCAGTGGTGCTTTTGTGAATGATCTTCTGATTCAGCTCCCGATCTCCATTTTCTTGATAACTGTGGGGAGGTGGGATTCAGGCATTCTCAGCATGCGCATCCGATTGCTGGCTTCGTCTTAATAAACATGTCCAGAGTTAAATTCTCAGTATCGGTGATGAGTTTATGTTGTCTTCTTCTCTCCCACTGCAGCATCATGGTTTCTTTCCACAGCTCGGGTGTTGACAATTGCAGCTGTCCATCCATGGATTTTTTTTGTCCCTCCTCTTGAAATTGCACGCCTGAGGGGTCACGTCATATGGCTCCCTAGGTAGGATGGCTCCATAAAGCCGGTAAATCTCGACTCGCTGCAATATACGAAGTTAAATGGACTTAATCTGTTGAGACACCGTTCGACAAGATTAAGATTAACTAAACGAGTTAACAGCTCATTTTTTTTTTAAACATGTTCAACTTTATTTTCAAAAGACTTATTTTTATCCCTAAAAATTTAGTTAAAAAGGGATTGAAAAAAAGTGATATAGGAGGAGACGTTTTGGAGTTACAAAAGCTTTGGTGCATATGTCATATGTGCAATTCCTGTTTAACAAGTGCGACAAGATGCAGGTTTATTCTCTTCTGTTACTGGAGGAGCTGGTCCCTCACGTTTCCACTCTTTTCGTAGAAATTGAGGTCTCTATTAAAAATTAAAGCCCCTTGCACATATAGTTTATAGCTACTCTATACTATGCAGAAATTCATAATTCTTTTGGGTTGACTTGTCAATTTGCAAATTCTTCCCAGCAAGTTGGGGCTGGCCACTTCGGTCGTGTTCATAAAGCTTTAAACAGAGTAGATGGTTGCTTGTACGCTGTGAAGCAAGTCATCAGGTCAATGTGTCAAGACTCGGAAAGGTGTTTGTCTTGTGCACTGCTTTCAGACATTCAACAGTTATTTTAACAGCACATGATACCCACTCTTTTGCAGGAGTAAAGCTTTGATGGAAGTACAATCTTTGGCAGCTTTAGGTATCGATGCTGGTTACATTATCCTCAATTTTGTGTCTGCTGCATGATTTTCTCTAATTAGCATGTTTTTCACAGGCTCTCGTGAGAACATTGTTGGATATTACTCTTCTTGGTTTGAAAATGAGCATCTTTACATTCAGATGAAGCTCTGTGATTCCAGCTTGTAAAGTCAGAAGTCTTCATGTGTAACTGAATGTGACGCATTGACAATTCTACATCAGGTTAACGACAAGTTTCTATGATAGTAGCAATGTTTTATGATATAAATGGCCTTTATCTGTTTATCAAGTTACGTATACACCAATCTATGAAGCAATGGTCGATAGCTTTCAGAATTAAGGATTGATTCTGGCGCTAAATGAGCAGTCTCCTCTCCTAAAGTATTAGGGTCACTTCATAAGCAGATAACATTGTTTCTTGAATCTTGAATACGTAATGGACAAGAAAAGCAGTTTCTTGAATTTTCATTTACATTTGTTATAGAGTTGAACCTTAAAGCTTCAATCTTTAGGGGGCAGGTGATACATGTCGAAGATCAATAGAAATCTTGTGGATGTGTAGTGCTGCACAAATTTGTGTTTACCTTCATCTGCAAACTGGAAGAACAAAAGTTGGAAATATGTCTAGCATGTGTTAAGAGTAAAAACTGGAGAATAAGATGAAAAAACTTGCTTGAAGGGGGGCAATACTACATCGTTTGTCGAAGAGGTTTTACTGGTGTTCTTTGCATGTACTAAATCACTAAGTATTTTAAGCATTTAAATGGGAAATCTGGTTATGGCTCCTCCCTCCTTATATATGTTAAAGACCACCTTCAACTTCAATTCCTTTGATACGATATAGTGGCCTATTGTTATGGATTTTACTTTTCTAATCTTGTCATGAAGGATAATGTTTGGGCCTCATGATCTACCATTGCTAATGTCTAAATACCTGCAGCTTGCCGAAGTATTACTTTTTATGCATGACAGAGGAATTGCCCACCTTGATGTTAAGCCGGATAATATTTACTTCAAGAATGGTATTTACAAGCTTGGTGATTTTGGTTGTGCAACTCTCCTCAACAACAGCCTACCTGTTCAGGAGGGGGCGATACACAGTACATGCATCATGAGATCCTGAATGAGAACTTTGATCATCTTGACAAGGTTGATATATTTGCCTTGGGAGCATCTGTATATGAGATTGTAACCAGGTCGGCTTTGATGGAATCTGGGCCTCAGTTTCTAAGTCTTAGAGAGGGAAATCTGCCTCTTCCTACTGGCCATTGACTGCATTTCCAGAATTTGCTGGAGGTGCTGTATCTTGATTTCTTTCACTGGGACTTGTGTCATTTTGCTGTTTGCTTTTGGAGGAAATCCTTAATGTGGTGGCTTTTTGATGTTCTCGGCTTCCATAGGTCATGATGGATCCAGATCCAACCGCGCACCCTTTGCCAAATAACTGTTGTATAATCCAATCTTTGACAGGATTCGGACGTATGGAAAGACCTGAGCCAAGACAATAATCTGATTGCAACTATGAACAAAAATAACTACAGCAGGTGCTGAATTTATCAGTGACCATTCGGGTGAAATTCACTATGAAGGTGTCGGGGAGATCCCCTCTTTGGCTAACATGTGCGCCAATTTGTGCTATAATGGTGCTGGATCGGTAAATGGAATCGCAGAGAAAAGGTGTCGACACGCCCTCAAAATATGTGCTGCCAAGTAAGAGACTCCTCTTTCCGAGGAACTCAGATCTCCCATGATTGCAGGAAATTTTTTTCAATGCCTACCTCCGACCAAATTGATTTAGGTGAAATAGAAATGGATGGAGAATATGACACTGCTGAATCCTGGCCATCTAATCGATGCCACCTCCGATTTATATGGGATTTTGAACATTCAGCGCCCTTTGATTTTATGTGAATTTTGCTTAAAGGCTAAAACTCGAGAATGTCCTAACAATCTCTACTTTGCCATGATATTTGAGTCAAGTCACTGCTATTCTCCTACAAACCCTCAAGGAAGTTCAATTATCACAAAGATCTTCTAACTCCAAACTGCACTTGAACTTCATTGTTACTGAGGACCTCTAAAGAAATATCATTAACTATAATTAAGGTAAAAGTTAAAGATAAAACAACAACAATTTTATCTACATGGAAATTTATTAAAAGATAAATAAATAAAAACTCTAAATGATCAACTTGTTCATACTTTGGTTGTTGTGTTATTTCTGTATTGATTTGTAGAAGATTCTGCATCGCAATTATTATGATATTTTTCCTTTTAATTTGTTATTCCAATAACCTCGACATGCCTTCCAACTCCATCCGCATGCTGAGAGCATGCTGCACCGCAAGGATTCACAAATACATCCCCTCTCCCGGGGGATGGGACGCCGCCCCTCGAGAATCTCCAACTTAAAACCCAGTCTCTGAAACGAAAACGCAACTCTTACAATCCTCTCCCGACTCGCGACTCTGACCCTAAGTCCCCAGGCTCACGATCTCCCTCCGTCTCTTCCATTCACGGCGGCCGCGGCTCAGCTTTCGCCGCGCTCACTCGGCGGCTCTCGCCCCAGATTCAACCTCCTTTCTCGCGAGCACGGAGGCCATATTCGCCACGGGAATGAAGAAACTACGGTGAGACTAGATCGCCTCGGCAAATTCCTCGGGGATGGTCGGAGGAGGTGCCGGAGTGGTTGTTCCCCATCTTCTTGCTGAGAACGGTCGTCCGACGCAGAGCCGTCCTTCTTCTCTTCCTTTTCTTCTTCCCGGGACGACCCTTCTCTTCTCTTTCATCTGGGCAAAGACCAGCGAGAGGACCGGCCACGGCTTTGGTGCAAGCGACCGCGACGATTGAATCCCGCTTCGGCTCGCCACAAAATCAGAACAAGGTATGGACCCCTCTCTCTCTCTCTCATAATTGTTCCGTCTTCGAAGCTTATCGTGTGAGAATATATCCGGACTTCCGGGTTAAGGTCGAGTTTTGATGTTGCGTTTGGCTTCATCTCTACTCTGGTACATGCGTCTTTGTTCTCTGAATTTTCAGTTCTTCCATTGAAGGAAAACGTTGCTGAATCTTAGTTTGATGGAAGCAGAGTCTTGAGTGGTGGCGATGGAATTAAGGGAAGCAGTAGCTATCGGCCATGGAGCATGATTTAACTGATTCTCTAAGAAAGAAATGGAGATGCGTGAGTCCAATTGTCGAGATATTCAAAATCCACTGAACTAGTCAGATTGTAGTTTGCAACCTGCAATGCAACGTTAGGTTCTCCCGTTGAGGAAGAACTTAATTGCTAAAACCAGAGTCTTCGGCCTAGTGGAATTTGCCCTAAAACCGTAAAGACTGATGCTTGTGGCATAGCTCACAAATGCAGGAACACTTTCTCTTAGAAATGTTTTGTGAGTATATCTGTGTATCGATAATGTTAATTGATATCTCCTAATTGGTGCCTAAAGTAAATGACTGAGGTTGTGGGTTTTGGTCAAGACTTTTCTGTAGAGACTTGCTGAGTTTGCTGCTGAGTTTGTAGAAATACCAAGACCAGACGGGTTCAGTGCTGTTCTTCTCGACTTTGCTGGTGTGTCTTGCCTATAGAGTGAATTACTACTGTGCTTTGTAGTCTTTAGCTCGAGAACATTCTTTTTATGCCACTGGTTAGCTCTTGCCGAAACTTGGAGCAATTTAGCATGAAGTGTCATGAACACCAAGTGTCTGCAGCAGACTTATCGTTCCTGCTTGAAAGGAAGACACAGTTGGAGTTTTCTTCTATGAGCATTGTGTTCTTAGCTGTGAACTTCTTATTATATGTGGAATCATCTATTTTGAAGGGACATAAAGCACTAGAGCTTAACAATCTTCTATGATCTAATTGATCCAACCATAACCCCTAAGATTATCTGCTGCTTCATTAAGCATCACTTGAGAATCAACATCAATGTAGGGCTGTCAATTTTATATCGAATCATTGTATTTTGGTTGTTATCAAAATTGTTTTCATATTGTAGTTCGTTTGTGTGTGATGTGCTCAAATTAATTGGTTTGGACTTCTTATTATTGCATAAGGGAGAAGAATTTTTTTAGAAGTTGGTGTCATTAGCTGATACATTTATACACTAATCCTTGTTCTGCTAAGCTAATCTTCCACCTTTACCTCCCAGAACACTCACGCTTTGGGGTAGTCTTTGTTGATGGGGCCGAGATGGAAGGGAAAGGGTGCAGAGGTCAGAGCACAAGCCGATCCAATGTCCGAGATTGTATCGCGGCTCAAGTCATCTTTAATTGAGTCAAATGCTCATGGTGTGCTCTCAGGATGCTCTGTTCTTCTTGCGGTAGAGGCAGTTCAAAACGATCTTCTAAATCAGGCATGTTTTGGCCGACCGGTAGTCACAGCTGAGAAGGACAAGCAATGGTTTCAATTGAGCATGGAGGAAGCCTTTTACCTTTGCTATATCCTCAAATGCCTCAGCATTCACGGTGGAGATGACTGTCGAAAAACCAATGAAGAATTATGGGAATACATGACTGACAAGAAATCTACGTTCCCTGAATTTTTCAAAGCTTATGCTCATCTTCGAATGAAAAACTGGGTGGTTAGGTCAGGGTCGCAGTATGGCGTAGATTATGTTGCGTACCGGCACCACCCATCTCTTGTCCATTCTGAATATGCCATGCTTGTTTCGACACAAGAACACGGTGGCGAGAATGGGCGATTGAGGGTATGGTCGGATGTGCATTGCACGGTCCGTCTTTGCGGGAGCGTAGCGAAAGCGCTCTTGGTGCTTTACATCAGCAAGTGCGGTCATGGCGATGCGTCTCCCTCGTGTGTGACTCTGTACCCTGTGGAAGAGCGAGTTGTAGCAAGATGGAGTCCCAAAGATTGCCGCGAAGATCATTCGATCGCCGTTAATGGCCATTAACCCAGCAGAGAATTTCGTTTTTTTTTTTTTTTTTTTTTTTTTGGGGGTCCTTTTCGTTTCTTGTTTTCTGAGATATGAAGACAAAGGCAAAAACCATGCGAATCATTTTGTGATTATTAAGGAAGACAAATACTAAACTTAGGAGACATGATCTGATCTGATTTGAAGTTCAAAAGCCAAGTGAAGATCTAGATGGATTGCTTGATTGATATTGTACAATTATTGTTCAAAGTGTTTTAATTGTTAGTAACGGGGATGAGACCAAGCGGGACAGCTTGTCATCAGTAAACTTTATTTATGAATGTTATTAAGATTACTCTTGCATGAATTCGAGAATTGTAATTTTATATCTAGGGAAATTGCGTTCTATTTGCAATGTTGTATTTGAAAGTTTAATTCGCTTAATATGGTAACTAAATCATTTCTCAATATTCAGTATGATCATTTTGTTTGATCAAATAAGTGAAAAGATCTATCATGAGGTCCCAAATTATTGGGAAATATGCAATTTGATTCCTAATGTCTCAACTTTCAGTAATAAAGTCAAGTAAGTCATTTGATATTATTCACAAGTTCTTGTTGTTACGTTATTGCCTTAAATTTAGCTTATGAACTCTGTTTCTCCTAGCATAGAAATCATTAAAATATGATTATATGGAATTACCATAACATGTAAAAAGATGGTAAAAAAAATAGCACGTTTTTTGTTTATTTAGGAAATAGATTGAAAACAGATGAAATTTGGTTAAATCTTGTTCATAATTTTTTACATTGACAGAATTTTCAAGCTTTGGTGCTTTGTATTGTATTCATTAAATTTAGTTAAGCCCGTCTTTTAGTTTTTTAAAAACATCATATTATTGGATCATCAACTATGGAGCTTCAAAACACACAGGTTTAACTAAATTAAATGAGAAAACACCAAACACCAGAGCTTAAAATTTTAAAAATAAGTAAGAATGTCTATATATATATATATTTTTTTTTTCAAGTATTTAATGAAAATACTTGGACTTAAAATTAGGGGTGAGCAATTTTGGGGGAATCCCCCTCTTGGGATTAATTCTCGATTTTTGAAATTTGGAACTTACTTGCTAAAATTGACCATTTTGGTCAGGTCCAATTCTACCTGGGAACCAGCCAATTTCTTTTTAATTTTCGATTTCATCTAGTATTCCTTGAGAATGTTGCTCGAGGCTCTGATTCTTTGAATTACACAAAAACTTCTTGTATATAATGGAATCGGAAAAATGTAGCTCGAGCATCCTTCATCCTTTTTGTAAGGTCAAGTGATCGATTGATCTACAAGAGGCTCATGAGGTTCGAATCGTTTATTCGCGTCAAGGAAATGCGAAGAAGTAGACGAAGCAAAACAAAGAGTGAGAGAGAGAGACTAGAGGCGGTAGCGATAACAACAAAATTACAAAAATGCAAGGTAACAGTAAAAGGAGAAAATGAGGGATTTTCAGTCCAATTCTATGCTCAGAATCGAATATTTACAATGGAAAACGGAAGGTGTTTAAAACATGTTGATGGTAATGTCTTTTTTCTCCATTATTAACATAAAAAACATGTATGAAAAAAATATAAAATGAAGTAACGGAGGATGATAAATTACTGTTTCGATTACTTTAAGATATGAACTGAAATTATTATTGGATAAGATAATCTGATATAAATTGAATTTAGAAAACATCCCAGATATGTATGGTATATGATAAAGACTCACTTTAGCACAAACAAGAAAAGATTAGATTTTCTAATATGCACGATCAAAATTGAACAGAAAAATTTATATATTTAAAAATTTAAGAACTATTTTTAGATTAAAATAAGTATGAATATCTAAGATATATTAATATTCTTTCCAAGGATCTTCATGAAAACACTTAGACTTAAAATTGGGAGTGGGCCGTTTCAGGGAAACTTACCCTGTTGAGACCGATTTTCATTTTTTTGAAATTTGAAACCTACCTATGTATCTTATTATGATCAATCAATTTCAATTCCAAGGTTTGCCCGAGAACTGGTCAATTTGTTTTTTATTTTCTGTTTCATTTGGTATTCCTTGAAAATGTTACTCGAGACTTCAATTCCCCAAGTTATATAATGCAAATGCCTCCGAAAAACCTCTATATATTCTAGAATCGGAAAAATGGAGCTTCAGCATCCTTGATTCTTCTTGTATGGACGACGGACGAGCGACTGATCTAAAGGAGGCTCATGAGGTTCAAATGGTTGATTCATGTTGAGGAAATATGAAGAAGTGGGCAAAGCATAGCAAAGGTAGAGGCAACAACAACCAAAAAATACCATATGCAACGTAAACCAAAAAGGAGGTAATTAGTTTTTTTCGATCCTGCTTGGCACCCATAATTGAATCAAAACTATCTGGGTAAGATTAGTCTAGTCCAGTTTCAAGATATACCTTGGATTAGTGCTTGCTCATACTTAAAATAGCAAGAATATCAGCACGGTATAACTTTAAATTAAATTTTACTATAATTATCGCTCTTCCTTTAATTACATACCAGCGGAGTTAGAACATCACTTTCTAGAAATATTAGGTAGGATGGCTCCATAAAGTCGATGATGACTCTTGACACAGCACCATACAAAATGAATTGGGCTGGAATTTGACAAAAATGGATTAGATTGTCTCTTATAGGTTACCTGCTTAATTTCTGAGATGCCATTTGAAACATTTAAGTAATCGAATTAATGTGTCATTTTTTTTAACACGATATGATTAAACATGATAATTCCTATGAAAGCAATTTATTCACTTGAGAATGAATTATATTATGAAATTATGCCACTCCTGTGGCTTAAAGCGCTATAAATGTTTTCAGTTAGAATCATATATGCACCGGTCATTCCATCACCCAAATTGGTGGACAATGGTGTGGCAAATTGGTTGACTTTTTTTTTCCTTTTTTAATGTGTTCAATTAGTAATTTTTTTAATGCTAATATCCTAAAAATTGATTTTTTTAACTTAACCCGTGACCATAAGACAAACACACGAAACCTCTGAATTGCGGTCTCAACGTTGGGCCGTTGGGCTTTTTTCCTGTATTGGGCCTGAGCCTGAGCTCATTTCAGTGATGGCACACTCTCTGTTCTTGGCTTTTCCTTGATCATAAATGAGAAGATTCTGCTCTTTTCAGTTTTCCCAGTTTCAATTCGTTCGGTTTCTCCTCACCCTCCACGGTTCAGAACTCAATCTTCTCTACTTTGCTCCGAACGTAAGTGCAATCACCCATTAGATGGCAGTGGTTTCTCGTACTGTCCTTTTGCTTTTATTAAACTGAAAATGCCTTCTTTTTACATCCTCCAATCTGGTGAATCCAGTGTTGTTTCAGTGCTTGTTTGAATGAATGAACCATGGACATGCAAGACATATCTCTACGATACTGTTGAGCTTTCGGCGTGGAGATTAGTGGGTCGCATGTGGAAATTCAACCCGTGTCGTGATTAGCAATCCTCGGTATTTTGTTAGTCGAAGTATTGGAAATTTATGCTTCGTGAGAGACATGTCAAATAGTCCTTAAATTGAGATTTTTCTGTTATTCCTTTTAGTTCTCGAATTGAATTGGCCGGCACGCCTGGTGGGGTAAGGCTTGGGTTGTTGTTTGTTTCGTTGTTAGTTCAAACTGAGTCGGCATGATGCTGATAGGTCTTTGAAATGAATTGTTCCTGTCCTCTAAAATGTGTGTAGGTTGTTGGGAATGGTTTTCTTGTTCTGGTCTCGACCTTCTGCAGAACAACAGAAGCAATGCATTAACAAGTAAGATTAACTCTGATTCTGGTTTCTTTTTCTGTCTATTTTGCTTTGAAAAGATCCAGGGCCTATGTTTTTTCTGTCAATTCATTCATTTATGATAGTGCGTAATGTGAGGATCACCCAGGTCCGGTCCTTTCAACTATGATGCTAAATACAGAGGGGCGACGGCGAAGGCTGTGTCGATCCTCAAGGAGGATGGCGAACTCTACAAGGATGGGTTCTTACTCAACCATGCCCGTGTTTTAGTTGGTTCCGGTCGTGATACCTATGAAAAAGGCAAGAATGCTCTTCAGAGTTGGAGGTCAGTTCATATGTTCCGTGTAGGTGAAGCCTCATGCAGGTTTACATTCCTCTCCTGAGACTCAATTGCATTTGTAGGCATTTTGGGTTGAACTGGGCATTTGTCGATTCCAAGACTCGAGTTCAGAATGGGGTGAAGTTTTGCATTTGTGTCAAGGAATTTCTGCCTTGGCTTGTGATGCCTCTTGAAGTGGTCTTTGTAAATGAAAGCCAGAAGTCTAAGAAGGGTGTGGCTTCCTATCATTTTGGCGGTGGTACACTTAAAGGTCACCTGCTGGTTGGTACCTTCCCTTGACCTGAAATACAACATGGGTACTTGCATGAATAAGTGTGGCTCAAATGTCAATAAATGTCATCTTGTGGCTTCCTGGTTATAATGATTTTTTGTAGTGATGCTTATGATGAATACTAGCTTTTACACTTCTTATACCTTCTTTCATGACCTATGAAATTTTTCTGGACTCTTTCAAAAGCTCAGATGCATGTGTCAATGTTAGCTTGGAATAGTGTTGAATGTCTTTTAGGCAACCTACACTATTTTATTTGCCAAGCTATTTTGCATCTCATGGATAACACTTGAGTTGATTTTGTATGATTTGCGGAATTCCATATGACTATCCTTGGTCACTGTTCCTGTCGTCTGCAAGCATGTCTTGAGAGTTCATTTTGGTTCTTTGTTCTTCTGTGCAGTATATTTTGCTGCTGTTACCTTAATTTGCAAGTTGTAGTGGGGATTTCAGTACCATGAGCTTTATTCTCTAAAGTTTTGATATACTATTTGCTTAGGGAGACATGACAGTGGACTATATCCCTAGTATGTATCCTAATTAAGCACGTTAACTTCTTTGCTGCCTTGTCATCCTTACAAGCTGAAAGCTCATTATCTAATTGTCAAAATAAAGCATAGGGAATCATAGACCATGGTGGCTGACTAATTAGGATCCATATCTTTTCTAATCAGTTGCTCGACTACTGAATATCCAAATTGGGTGCATGCATAGCGTCCTCCCTCACCCCCTTCTAAGCAAACTGTTTGTGTATATTTAATTTTTCCGATAGTGTCTTGTACAGAATTTGTCATTGCTTCAGTCTAGCTGACATCTCCCTTCTGGTCACAAATTTTAGTTCTTATCATCTGAAAGTTGTAGCAAATACAATAATGCTAGCACTTATTAGACCTCTAAGAACACAAAGTTGAGTGGAAATTGTTCATCTCGTCGCAGCTCTTAGGCTGATGACAACAATGGGTGTATCAATTAGGTCATCGTGATTTTGTAATGCCCCACCCGTTGATCATTGATAAACTGTCTTTTGGCCTTCAGACAAGACTAGAGATCGACAACCATTAAATCTTCCATGTCTTTTCATTATCTTTAAATCTTGCTAAGAACCCTTCCATTTTGATGCAGGCTGGGGAAGAGAGCTTTTCGATTGAGCTGGACGAGAACAATCAAGTGTGGTATGAAATACTCTCCTTCTCAAAGCCTGCCCACTTTCTGTCTTTCATTGGTTACCCATATGTACAACTCAGGCAGAAGCATTTTGCTCATCAATCTAGTAATGCTGTCCGGAAACATTTAGGAGCTTCTTAGCTACCTGTACTTAATGTTGCAAGCTGTGTACAAGTGTGACATGATTATGTCCTCATGACAACTTTTTGCTAAATCTGCAATATGTTCTGATGATATTGATTTTCTATACCAGTGTACATCTTCTTCTGTGCAAACACGATATATTCTCTGAGTGAATGACATGAGCTGGAATTCCAACTATTTAATGGCTTAAGTTCACTTTTGCAACTGCAAGTTTCTATACATGAGGTTTGGATATTGTGTAATATCTATCACACTTGAAGAGGGACACCAATCTAGATACTGAAGTAATTGTAGCTTCCAGTAGTCTGCACTTTTATGCATAAGCTAAGTCTATTCTGTTGAAATACTGCATACTGTGTTAACATTGTTGTCAACTAAATTTTGAATTAAGTATAGTTATGATGAGCAAAATAATATGCATTAAAGGCACTTTAGTTGGTCAACTTATCGCTCAGTTTGACTTTGATCACTCAGCTCTAATGCTGACTTTGTTTCCATTACATTTGAACTCTACTGCTGACCATTTTTTGGGTTGAAATTACTGCTGACTTTGGACAGCATTTTAGAGGCGATTGACTATTGCCAATAGGGGGTCCATTGAGTATTAGTTTGTTTGGGTTCCACGGGCTCTTATTAATGCATGCTTGCTGTCTATTTCATTTTGAAAACAATCCACTATCAACCTGCTGGCCAGTTTTTCGACTCATCATGGTCGACTTGCTGAAAGTTTGCAGGCGACCTCATCTATCTCAACCATGTCGTTGGATCTGCAGTCAATTCTTACCTTGCTTTCGCTGTATTGCTTGACTTCTTTACCCTTTTGCTTCCTTATCAACAATTCTTCACCTTCAGTGCCTTTTAAATTGGTATACTAGGAGTAACTTTACTGAAAGCTCTGCTTTGATGACGATAAAACTGCTAGAAACTGCAAGGATTTGATTTTGAATCGGGGGTTCCCAGTGGCAGCGCTGGACAAAATTCTGAAAGATCATTCCAACAACTGTTAGTTCCAAACGAGACTGCACAGACGTAAGACCTATCCTTGCTTATCTGACCTTCTCAACTGGATTTTATTTATCATGTCTCGATTTCACCCACGGTCCACGCAAGGTGCTGCTAAACATGGACGTGATAAGCCACGAAGCAAAAGGACATAAAAAGAGAACAGGGCATTTAAAATATGGTGAAAAGTTCACAATTTCAAGAAGATCACAAGAAAATGATGGGAAGTGAACTTCACATAGACATGTGGCAATCGATTGATGAACTGGAATATGAGTTAATAGGCACTACTAGAGCATGTGAAATTTTCTTGTATGCATCAGTAACACGATCATATATCTTAATGTTATAAATCTGTAGCTCAAGGTTAAAATTTAAGTTAATGAACTGTTATGTCATCTTTTTAATACGATCTGATTTGGACAATTTTTCGACATGTTTAATTAGGGGTGAGCATGGTTTCAGGGTAGAACTTGGAACCTGAGAGTTGCACCGGTGGGAACCTGTAGGTTCCAGGTTCTAAGGTATGCAGGGTAGGTTTTAGGTTCCAAAATTTGGAGAACCTGTACCCGAGGGTAGGTTCTAGGTTCTCGATTGGTGGAACTTGGAATCTGTAACTTGTAACTAAGAACCTAGAACCTAGTACAAGTTTTTATGTTTTTCTTAATTTATGTCTTCACACGATTATGAGGTATTTCATGGTATTTGATGATAAGTGTATAATACGAAACCACTAGTCTAAACTTTCATTTTATGATTGAGAATTTTATTTTTGTAAACTATCAGACTAGTGGAAACTTCAATTACTTTTTTTAAGATAATGATTCTATATAATACAAGAGTAACTATATAATACAAGAGTAACTAGTGCATTAAAATCACAAAATTTCCTTAATACTATTCGATAGGTGCATATAAACACTCGTTCTCTCTCAGGTAATCGATAATAAAATCCTTATTCATTTTTATTGTTGTGTTTATTTTCATGTTGCTTAATTAAAGATGAAAAAAAACCTGTTGGAACCTGAAACTGAACTTGGAACTTGTAAAGGGTATGTTCCAAGTTCGATGTTTCGATGGTAGGTTCCAGGTTCCAAAAAATGAGAAACTTGTATTTGAGGATAGGTTCTAAGTTCTAGGCGGAAACTTATAAGGAACCATGAATCATTCACCCCTATGTTTAATATTAAGTTTCAAAAGTCTTTTTTATTCCTAAAAATTTTGCAAGTAGGACCCATATGAAGAAGAATAAAAAGATGAAATGGAGAAAATATTGAGCGTACAAACGCTTTAGGGCAACAAAAAATCCCCCAACTTAACCCATACTCAAAAATCAAACTCAGCACTTTACAGCCCCTCAATTCTGGCCTTAAATTCTCTGCCTCTCGACACTAGGAAGTTGCAGCCTCACGTGGTCTCTGTCCCAGTTCCCAATTCACGGTCTCCCTGTGTCTCTTCTCTTAACACTCGCGACGCCCGCATCAGTAGGATGATCGTAACAGCGAACGGACTGGGCGTCTCAATGCTCTGAACGTCGCCAATCTGTCGCTCAAAACTAAATGCTTCACCCACTACCCATTGCTCCTCTCCAAGAACCGACCCTGCAACACTCGTATTCGAACCCTTCACTGCCCCCTGTACCAAAGCCCTCGCCCAATCTCTTCAACCATCATCACCCCTTCGAGCTCAACTACAGAAACGTCTGCAACCTCCTCCTCTCCATAACCCGCACGAGATCGCTCCCGAAAGGCCTCCAACTCCACGCCCAGATCGTTAAATCAGGCATCCAGACCATCCCTCTCGTGTCGCACCACCTCATCAACTTCTACTCCAAATCTCAGCTACCCTTCTGTTCCCGCCAAGTTTTCGATGAGGCTCCGAGGAAGTCGGCCACGACTTGGAGCTCGATCATTTCGGCATTTGCCCAGAACGAGTTTCCGTGGCAGGCCATTGAGTACTTTTGTCGAATGATTAGTGGTTGCGTTTTGCCTGATGATCACATCTTCCCGAGTGCCACCAAGGCTTGCGCGATTCTGGGTCGGTGTGACGTTGGAAGGTCCGTGCATTCTTTGGCGGTTAAGACCGGGTTTGATGTCGACGTGTTTGTGGGGAGCTCGCTGGTTGATATGTACGCCAAGTGTGGTGAAGTAAGGGATGCGCGGCAGATGTTTGATGAAATGCCTGAGCGGAATGTGGTTTCTTGGAGCGGGATGATTTATGGGTATGCTCAAATGGGAGAGGATGAAGAGGCGTTGGTTTTGTTTAAGCAAGCTCTGCTGGGGGATTTGGACGTTAATGATTTTACTTTCTCGAGTGTTCTCCGTGTTTGCAGTAATTCTACTCTGTTTGAATTGGGGAAGCAGATTCATGGCCTATGTTTCAAGACAAACTATGATTCGTCCAGCTTTGTTGGCAGTTCTCTGATCTCATTATATTCTAAATGTGGAGTCATTGAAGGAGCTTATCAAGTTTTCGGTGAGATACATGTGAAGAACCTTGGCATGTGGAACGCAATGATGATTGCCTGCGCTCAGCATGCGCACATGGAGAAGGCATTCGAGCTGTTTAAACAAATGGAGAGTTGTGGGATGAAGCCAAATTTCATTTCTTTTCTGAGCATCCTCTATGCTTGCAGTCACGCAGGGCTTGTCAAAGAAGGTGAATACTATTTTGAGCGGATGAAGAAGTATGGCATTGAACCAGGGCATCAACATTATAGTTCAATGGTGGATTTGCTTGGCCGAGCTGGAAAACTGGATGACGCTCTAGCTCTAGTCAACAAGATGCCTATCCAACCTACGCAATCCGTGTGGGGTGCTTTCTTGACCGGTTGCCGTATTCATAATAAAACTGAACTTGCAGCCTTGGCGGCTGATAGGATCTCAGAACTCGGCTCTGTGAGTTCTGGCCTGCAAGTGTTGTTGTCCAACGCTTATGCTGCTGCTGGAAGATATGAAGAAGCAGCCAAAGCTAGAAAAATGCTCAGAGACCAAGGGGTGAAGAAGGAAACGGGCTTAAGTTGGGTTGAGGAAGGCAACAGAGTCCACACATTTACTTCTGGGACCGATCTCACGCGAAAGCCAAAGAGATCTATCGGAAGCTGGACGAGTTGGGGGAGGAAATGGAGAGGGCTGGTTACATCGCGGACACAAGCTTCGTGTTGCAAGAGGTGGACCGAGAAGAGAAGAATCGGACGATCCGGTACCACAGCGAGAGGCTCGCCATCGCCTTCTGTCTGATCACCTTCCCACCGGAGAGGCCGATAAGGGTAATGAAAAACTTGAGAGTGTGTGGCGATTGCCACTCGGCGATCAAGCTCATGTCGAAGTGTACGGGAAGAGTGATCATAGTGAGGGACAATAACCGGTTCCATCGGTTCGAGGACGGCAAATGCTCGTGCGGTGACTACTGGTGATTTAGACAGTAACAAATAACAATTAAGTTATAAAAGAAAAGAAAGTAAAGGGCATACTTTTTTTTTTTTTTTTTTTTTTGGGGCTATCGATCATCTTTGGATTCAAATTTTCCAATGAATTCAACTGTTTTCTTCCAGTTTTATTTCGGTTTTTCGGGTGACATTGGCCGGAGGGATGGTGGGTTCGGTTGGGATTTGTTAGTTGAGCGGGTTGACTTTTGATCCCCAGGTGGGAAGCTTCGCTAAAAAGGTAGATGCTGTCGGACCGGTCGGTAGTAAATGCGGGGGTTTGTTGTCACTTGTCGATCCAGCGCTGTCCAGTCATTGCAATTTCGTCCTTCCCCGTCTTCCCTTTCGAATGCTTGGCTAGCACTCATCTTCCGGGTCCGTGCGAAGCAACGAAAGATCTCTGGGCCATTCAATTCGAGCACAGTAATTGCGTGTTATTTTCAACAAAAGAAAAGTCAGATCAGCACAAGAAATCTTGCTTTTTGTGCATGACTAAATCAAAACCATGAAGTCAAAGCCTAGAAATGATGGGAGAAGAAGCAGAAGCAGAAGAAGAAGAAATAAACATCCGAATCATAAATGCTTTCAAATTAGTAACGAGTATCATTTCACATACTGTAATTTTAAATTCTTAGTAATTTTTATAGAATTAAATAGAAGAATAATGAGTCGGGTAGGAATATTAGGTCAGTTTAAACTATCTCCATCAGTCCTTACATGATCATAGCCCACTAAAAAAGAGGAAAAAAAGGAAATCTGTTCTTTTTTGTTTGTTTGTGTTTTATGCAGGATAACGATAGACGACAGAACTCAACATTCTACTACGGTCAAATTAGAGGATAGTCAAAGACGTCTCTACAAGGAAAAAAAGGTGGAAAATACTCTATTTTTTATTTTTTATTTTTGGGAAATTTATTTAAATTAATTATTAGGCCGGGAGTTACCTCCTGGTAAATCTCACTTGAACAGCAAATACTCGTGTTTGATCTGTGCCACCTAATCATTTGTTTACAGTGAAAAAAAATGAAAGGAATATGTATATATATATCCAAAAAGAGAGAAAAAGCCAAAAAAAAAGTCTCTCCTTTACTACTGCGAAGATCGCGCCCCATCTTCTACAGTCGGTTCGACCAACTTCTCTGAATCGCTCTCTCTCTCTCTCTATCTCTAGCGTTCTCGAGTCGGGTGTTTTCTTCAGTTGGAGAGCTATTGTTGTTCTTTCGCCAGCTCTATGTGGCCGGCGATCTTTTTCGGATAGTTCCAAGGAGAGGAGGAGCGTGCTTTCCTGGGGAGTTCAATCGGCGAGCTCGATCGCATCGCGCGAGTCACCCCCCGGCTTCTGGATGAAATCCGAGGACGCCCGCCGATCACGATGGTGGATTTGTGCTGTCCCCTCCGAGGCGTGTGCGACCGGGCGTGCGAGCGGTGCTATCACTGGTTCCCCTGCCTCGCCGATCCCGGTATTCGCTCTCTCTCTCTCTCTCTCTCTCGTGACGAAGGAAATCTGGTCGCGGGTTGGCACGAGGCTCTTGCAATGCCTGCATTTGCTTTGGCGAGCTTGAACTCAACGTGGGCTTTCGGGGTTTTTTGTGTTGTGCGCGGAAGTTGTTATTTTAATTTCTCGCGCGACCGCGGGGATATGAATGCGTTTTATCCTCGGTGGTGGTGCGCTTTCTCGTTTTTATTCTTGGTATCCTTCTTGCTGAGACTGACTCTGGCGAGATGGAAATTGTTTCAGCTCGGAGGTCGTCGCTGTTGTTGAAAGTGGCGCTGGTGGTGCTGCATCTTGTTTACGCGGGCGTTGTCTTTCTATTTGATGGGGATTTGATAGAGAAAGCACAGGAGGAGCCCTGGTACGTCGATGTTGCTCTTGGGTTAGCTCGGCACTAGCTTTATTCGTACATGTCGTGGTGGAAGTAGGAGAACGTACTGGTTAATTTGGTCGCCGTTAAAAATCATGGAAGTTTGCCGCCCCACATCAGCTGGGTTCTTTTGGTTTTTCAAGTGATGACCTTTTTTTTGCCATTGTGCCCTCTTCAAATACAACTTACGCGTAAAACCCTTTTGAGTATGGTAGCAGACGAGATTGCATCTTTAGCTTCAATGAGACAACTGAGAGAGGACGGTGAATCTTAGTGCTAGCATTTAGCACCAATACAAAATATTTGTCGAAAAAATGGAATTAAAAGGAAAATTATATTTTCTTGAGAGTCAGTATGTTCTTCACCATGATGGACTATGTAGAGCATGTATTTCAGTTACCTTATCATCTTTGATAGTGGGGTTAGTCGATTTCATATGGCTTGTGGAAGCTTTTTAGTACTTTCATGGCCTTTTCTTTTCACCTTTTCTAATTCTCTTGTTATCCAGGTATATTGCTTTATACCTGCTGCTCTTTGTGGCAACTTTGATTCAGTACTTCGTGACAGCTTGTTCTTCTCCCGGGTAATCAATAAATGCTCTTGGCAGTGACTTAAATTGGCCATTTCGAACAAATAGTGACTATCCAGTTTTCTTCTAATATATGCCCCTGATTCTTTCAATATTTTTATGCTTCTAGATATGTCCTTGATGTGATGAGAGCTGCCAATGAAGCAAATGCCATGTTCACGAATCGCTTCAAAGTAAGTATTAATCCATTGTTCCTTTCCTTGATGATCACAATTGTGACTTCATGTTTAATAGTTTTTCCTTTGTACTTCCATGTCAATGTTTAAGCAAAGACAAACTGCGTCTAGCAAAAATGGGGGCTTTGTAGTTTCATCGGACAGTAATCAGTCAGGGAGAATTTGTTAGGAAGTAATCCCACATCATGGTCAAAGGTGGTGATGGACTTGTATCCCCCCGGAACGTCTATAAGGTAGTGTATCATCAATTGCAACTTTTCTGATTCTTCCAATAAAAGTGTAATCATCCACAAGATCCTTGTTTCTGTGTTGTAAATTGGTCTCCTTTCTGTTACCTATTGGTTATTTCAGTCATTGTACGCATGTGGTAGTCTCTTAGTTTTTACTTTTTGTCTCTGGGATTGAGTTCTATCCACTTTCATACTTTATGTATTAGCATTGCCGTTTCTTACTCTTATATCCACTGTGGCTAAGGCATTAAAGATCAAGAGAAGAAATGATTGAGTTGTAGGTGGTGCTTATTATGCCTATTCCCTCCAGGTTACAGCAAGTTGTATCTTTGTTTAACTTGATTTTAGATATAAGTGGACTCTATTCTTTCATTGGTTGCTTGAGTTACAACAGTTGCATGTAAAGTAATCAATGTTTCATGTCTGTCCAGTCATGAGATACTTGACGAAAGTTGCTTTAGAAGATAGCAAGGGAAAATATTCTTGCCACATTGGTGGAGAGAGTTATCAATGATGTCTTTGATATTGTGTTGCATTTCATGGGTGTATGTGCAGAAAAAACTTAAGCTTCAATGCTGGTAATTTTTTTGGCAAGAACAAGCTTAACTCATCATTTCTATGTCTTGCAGAACCTATACTTGTTCCTACTGTAATGTTGAGCAGGTAAGTGATTTGTCAAAAACTTATTTTTTTCAGATGCATGAGAGCTGAAGAATGTTTGAGTTTGTTAATGAAATAAAGGGCTTTTTTGTTCTCTAGATGGTTTTTCTCAGCATGCACCTTGTGGAGAGGATATAGATTTTTTACTGATGTTGAGTTCATTGAACTTCCAAAATCTATGAGCATCACATGCGTACCGGGTCTGCTTTAAAGTAATAGCTCATAGGAACAGCTGTACTTGTGTGTTGTCATGCTGCATGCCAGTCATCGTAGTAATGCCATAATTTGTTAGATGTGATATATATGCGGATGAATGGTAAATCTTTGCTAATTCACCTGTTTTTGCAAGGCTGCCCTGAGTTTTCTAATTGGATGGTATGTTGAACCCTGCAATACTAGGTGGAATGAGAATAACAATGCTTTTGCCTAACAAACTTTGAGAAAGCTTTCTTTTCAAGTTTGCCTTTCCATATACTTCTTTGAGATGAGAAAGACCTTATGAAAAAGTCAAGGTTCACTGAATATGTTCCTTTAGAATCTCATGTACTTCATTTAGGGCGTATTGGTGTGGCTACTATTATTTGGGTTTAACTGTGGCTTATGACTTGTGATTGTGCACTTCTGACATTTTGTACTTGATGTAATTAAGTTGTTGTTCCAATATGATTTCTGGTTGAAAGTCAAAACCTCTACCTAAAACCTTTTGGTTTGGGTTTCCTTTTTTCTTTTTTTTTTTTTTTTTTTTTTTTTTTTGGGGGGGATATGGGGGGATGGAGGGATGGAGATCATTTGCTAATGGCGAAAGTTTTTTGGTAGGAAACAAAGTGGTGGAGCTGAAATGATGGTTGTCTCCTTTTATGGATGTTATTGGTCCATGTAGTGATGCTAATTCCATTTTGTTGTTGTCAATTAATGTTTTTGCAGCCACCACGAGCAAAGCATTGTCATGATTGCGATAGGTGTGTTCTTCAGTTTGATCACCATTGTGTCTGGCTAGGAACCTGCATTGGGCAGGGAAATCATTGTCGATTTTGGTAAGTTGAAATTCCATCTATCTTATGTGGGACGTGCAGCATATGTGTTCCTGCTTTATGAGATATGTACTTTAATGTAGCATACCCATATAGATTTGGACGGTCATTAAGAACATAATGGATTCTCTTCTTTGAATGCAAAGATCACATGTTTTGGCTTGTGCCAGTTTTGAATGTTTAATCCTAAATGGAATAATAGTTTGCCATTATGTTTATATGACTGGTGGTCTCTTCTAGCTATTTGCTCAAGTATTTGAGTTTTTTATCATGGAGAAAATGCATTTTCAAAATTTTTGTTTCCAGTTCTATGTCTGAATGTTTCTTCCTGTGGCCCCGAATTTGTCTCTTTATAAATCACGGAAGTATGAACTAAGAAAAGGGTGGTCACTGGATTGGAGGATATGTCTCCAGCAAATTTCAATGTCTCAAAAGATATTTTAATTCGGAATAAATGGTTTCCAAGGTGTTTTTTAGGGAATGAAAATGACCATTCTAGTCACTTTTTTTATATGTTGCCACTTTTTGTCTGATTTGTCCCTCATACATTCTATCAAGAGATCCAATCTATTAGGTTGACCATGCATCCCTCTACATCCACTTGTAGCAGTATTTCTTATACTATGCTGTTAAAATTTCTTATATCAGGTGGTATATCTGTGAAGAGACTGCATTATGTATTTGGACTGGGATCTTGTACATTACATACTTGACAGCTGACATATCAAGGGCTTGGTATGTTGTATCAGATCCTTCATTCTTTCAAGGAAGTTGCAGTAGATATTAACTAGGTGAAAATATATTTTGATCCCATCAAATAATGCTTTTCTCAAAAAGAAGAGATGCTTAGTTTGTTTAAGGAAATCAAAAGGCTTCTTATAATGTAATTTCGATTGCAATTTCATCCTTTCCAATTTGGAACTCAGCTAATTTCTATCTTTGATTTTATTGTCAGGTGGAAGGATGCAGTCATGATAGCGCTATTAATTTTTCTATCAATTTCCTTGATTTTCTTGTTCCTCTTGTTGCTCTTCCATAGGTATGACATGTCATTTATCTCAATGTTGCCAGAATATTTTCTAATGCACATTTCCCAGAATGGGCTGTCTACTTTTTCATGCATCCAATCATATGAGGTCATATGTGCTACATTCCTAATGTCATTGATCTACTTGGTTGTTTGGGTTATCAGGTGCCTTGTGTGTTTATTGGGTTGTAATGTGGCTGCCTTCCGTGTGTGCTTATTGGGTCTTAACTTTGACCATATTCAGTAATTCAGTTAACCTTCTTTGAGCATGTGTCTAGCTTTTGGAGTGTCATTTGACATTATCAGGTTTGGCTTTTTCTCCGTTTGAATTGGAATTTTAGAGTTGCCTCTCTGGTGTCGAGTACTGCATCTAAGTTCCAGTGTCAAAGGCAAAAAGGGCTACCTTCTTTCTGCTGTCTTGACTAGCAGGCCAGTTATCTCCCATATGAGATTGCTCTTCCCAACGGCAGTGGGATTGAACACCTGCTCTTCTGAACTCTATTTAGTCTATGAAAGAACACGAATATATAGTGACCAAAAATTCCTAGAAGTGGACATCCTTGAGGTAGGGATTTTCAGTTTTTATCTTGTAGCTTACTCAGTGAGTCTAGGTAGACCCAGGCTTCAGTAGACTACAGTTTGGTTGGCTTTGTTCTGGGCTGAAGTGCTAATCTTCAGTATGGGGAAATAAGAGATCGAGGGAGGGAGGGAGGGAGAATATAGCCAACCGTAAGGGAAATTGTCAAGGGAGGGAGGGACCCTCGGCTAATTTGAGTAATTATTCAATATAGCTGGACTGTAAGGAAAATTGTCACAGAGTGATTGCTTTAAATTTCTTTCGAAATGACTTGCTGGGAAGAGGGAGGGACCCTTGGCTAATTTGAAAAATTAGTGAATATGGTTGGATAGTAAGGAAAATTGTCACAAACTGATTGCTTTAAATTTCGTTTGATATTACTTGCTGGGGGGAGGGAGGGAGGGACCCTTGGCTAATTTGAGAAATTAGTGAATATAGCTGGAGTGTAAGGAAAATTGTCACAAAGTGATTGCTTTAAAATTCTTTCCATATGACTTGCTGGGTTATGTGATATTAGAAGGTGTTGATCTTAATGTTTATGCTCTTTTATTTGTTAAAGCATTGATTAAAGATTGCCACTCTCGTATCATTTTCTCTGCAGCTACCTTGTTCTGACGAATCAGACCACCTATGAGCTTGTAAGGCGCAGACGTATACCATATCTTAGGTTGGTACACTAAACTGTTTAGCTGTTGTATCTGTTATCTGCAATATACATAGAATTTCCTTTAAATAAAGAATCGGAAGCACTAGAACAACTATTTGGACAAGTTGAGGATTTTCTGTGGTTTGTTGGGGTGGACGACACTGCAGCTGCTTTGTTCTTTGACGTATAGTCATTCTGAAGGTAATCTGTAACTGAAATGGTAGTTCAGGCCTGCTTCATGGGCATGATGCACCTTCACCAAGAGATCGTTCAGACATTTTTTATAGGCCTACAGCAAGATCAACTTCTAATTGAAAAGATGCAAATCGTAATTGTGATCATATAATATAGCATGATCCTTTCTTTCGACTCACTATCCATGAGAATGGGCTTGGTTGAACATGCAAGTGCAAAACACTGAATACTACATTTGACCCAAGCTTAGCTAGATGGGTAGAAGAGATTGTCTTCATGTCAATGTTCTAGCCATTTCTTCTTTGGCCACCAATATACCAGCTTCTTCATGCAATTCTCATGCAATCTGCAGGGGTATTCCCGAAAGAGTATATCCTTTCAGCAAAGGTGCTTGCAGAAATATGTATCGCTTTTGTTGTGCCAGAAGCAGTATATATGATCTAGAACGGATGCCCACAGCACAGGAACTGGAAGAGAAGTCAAAGCCATTTACCTGTTTGGATGCTTTTACCTGTCGCTGTTGCTGCTGAAATTAGAGATCTTATCATTGTCTTCTCCAATTTTTGCCCTTTAGGTGGTATATAATGAGTTTCTCTTGGAGGTATATTGGCGTTAATTTTATTTATCATGAGATGCGATAGCATAGAAATTGTAGTTTTATTTGTTTCTTGAGTTTTTCTTGTCAAGATCAAACTCAGTCAGATTGGATGCCTTGTTATTCTGGTGGAAGTATCAAGATTTTTTATCATTCTTACCCAGATTTTGAAGCTTACTTCCAAACTTATATTCATGATTGTTTGTGATTTTGGTTGATTGTTGTATCTCTCATCCAAACCGAACATTAGAATGAGCAATTTTCTGGCTTGCCTTAATTTCTTCTGGTATATTGCTTGGACGAATGTTGAAACCAATCATTCACCATGTATGTGATCGTTTTTGTTATCATTTATGTGATTGGTCTTACTCTATTTTTACTCTAATTTTTACTCTAAAACTTTTACCCTCGATCTTTGCAGAGCGTGAAAGTTAAAATTCACACTTGAAACTAAATCGTCTTCATCCTAACCCCTTTTGAAAAGGTGGAGATTTGAACCCCTCACTCTTCTCTTCCCATATAAGAAGGGTGATTATTGGAGTTTGATCTAGTGATTATCGTCTTAATTCAATTGGAGAAATTTATTTAGAGTTTCTTGTTACCGATATTTGAGCCGAAGAAGACTGAACTTTGTAGCAAGTGTTAGATAAATGGAGCATGCAATGCAGATCTTTATCCCTTGTTGATAAGAAGGCGGGAGGGATATCAGTTTGTTACTTTTCATAGAATGGGTAAAAACGATCAATTTTGTTGAGCTTCTCAAAAATGTGATCGCTGTGGTTTGCACTGTACTTGAAATCCCACGGGGTGTTTGTACTTTGCACTCTACTTTTGGTTTGCCGCAAGATTGGCTTAAGGTCCGCCTACGTCGTGGACAGACCCGTTTAGCTTGCCACTTGCTATGCATGGACTTCCCTCTGTTGACCAAAAAGTCGTTCTGTAGGTCTTTTTGAATAAATTGACTTCAATTGAAATCTAGTACTCACCCAGAAAAACGAAAAGGAGAATCCTCGTGATAGAAGTAGCCTTTACGTGATCTAAAGTTTGTATTCCTAGGATTTCACATGATGTTCGTGAATGGTCGTAGAGGTGGATTGTCGCTCTGTCAAAGCGCCTCCGAGAGAACTACCGCATTCATTAGCTGGCAAACATGCTCGCCGATGCAGTAGCTTTTGCTGTTTATTAGATGGTTTGGCTCAAATGATTCACCGACATCGCATTTTCCATTCCTATCCTCACTTGGGTGAAATTCGACTTTAAAGGCTTATAGGTCTCTAGTTTCCCGATAAATTCAGGATAAATACACATATTGTAATTCTTGTTGCATATGTTGTGCAACTTTGCAAGCTTCATTTGAGATAATAGAATGGTCAATATCCTTTATTTATTAGTGCTTTATTGTAGGGATAAAAACCTAGCAGTACATCTCAGCTTATCGATCACCAGTACGTGAGCAATGACTCAATCTAGTAATAGAACTAGGCAAACGACCTTTGGTTGTAGCAGTCCAGATTGCTGCCATATCCCACCTTCAGCAAGTCGCTGTAGCGTTTGTAGAACCCGATCCGGTCCTCCACCCGTGGGTCTGAGCCCTTCCCGCACTCCTTCCCGCCGTTGATGATGTTGGTGATGACCCCGTACCCGGGGACCCGCCCCGCCGCAGTGTCTGCGGCAGACGGCTGCCACTGGCCAGTGACAACGGCATGGCACGAGGGCTTCAGCGATTGTGGCGTCATCCAGAACCAGAAGGCCGTCTTGAAGGAGATGACTGGGTCAGTTGCGACTGCATCCGGGTTGCTTAGGAGGTCATAGTTGATGACTTTCCCTGCTGGCCCATAGTTGTAGTTGCTGGGAAAAATTGCGATCGACCAAACATATCAAACTCGAGATAATGAAATAGAAGGATGAGCAGACTGCTATGCATAATGAAATAGAAGGATGATTTTTTGTAACTTACTGAGAGATTTGGATAGGACCACGTCCATAGTATTTCTTGCCAGGAACACAAGGCCATTGCTGGTCGGGATCGCAGTAGTCTCCAGGATTTCCTCGCTCTTGCTTGAAGCAATATCCCCATGCATATGGACCTTCCGGTGCACTTGGCCATCCCCCTACAAAATAAATGGTCGATTTCAATGGTGATGCAGAATGGAAATTAGTGTACGTACGTCTGGTTCGCTGCAGCAGCATATTACTACATGCGCAATCTGACAATAATTGAGGATAAAACCTGTGGTTTCATGCGATGTCTGAGCCAAAAACGCCGCGATCTCTCGCTTCCTTGTGTCCATGTTGCCCGTCGTCCCAAATGCGCCGAACGAATTGGCGGCTGTAATGAAGGCGTCGTAGGTGTAGAACCCTTTGCCAGGGCAATTCCCGTCATTCCGATGCTTCAGCATCTCGTTGAACAGCTGCCGACTGATCAAGCCGCTGATGTCCCCGCTGGTGGCTCTGAGCGCCGACGCCAGGAGGAGCAACGGTATTAACGACCCGAACCTCATTTCTTGCGAAATTACGTGCTATGTCAAGATTGTTTGTGGTTGAAGTCTGAGGCTCGTGCTGGTGGGTATTTATAGAAAGAGGGGAGAGTTGAGGATTTGACTATTCAACCGAGTGAACCAACAACAGCAGCGGAGCTAGTGCCGGGCTTCCTCAAATCATCTATTGTTAACATTTTGTGTACATTCGCGAAGGCTTGACCGTACCGTGCACGGTCGACTTTCCTTTTTCACTGCTTGTCGCGGCGGTGGCAAAAACTCGTTCAAATCTTATTCGGAACGTCACATGGCGATACTTCTTCTCGATGCATACACATAATACTTCAAGAGAATTAAAAGATTTATTTACAATTTCTAAATAACTCGCCACAACAAACTATAGATATTAGAACTGATTCGACTTCGAAAGATTTTAGAAAGATTTATAAGTGAAGAATGTATAGATATCTACCATAACTTTAATATATACTCCATTAGTCCGTTTCACTCGTGAAATAATGATAAAAATCAATAAAAATTCAGATTTATGTAGCTCACTTAATGTGATATACGTCTACAAATGAGATTGGAGAGATCACTGGGAAAAACAAATAAATGGAGACGGAAAGTGGGTCAAACCTTCTAATCTTAATCAAGTCATTTCATTTCTTTGATTTTGGTAAGCCCCATTTCTTTCGGGGTAAGGTTCAAATTGAGAGTGCGATTCTCCTGGTACACTGACCGTACACGCAAACAAGTAAAGCATGTTAGAGCATTTGAGGTTTCAGTAATTTAATTGTGGATTGGATATTGGACCTGAATGGATCCATTTTCGGTCCCGAAACAGATGATGAAAGATCAAGTCGTATGTGTCACGGAATTCTAACCCTTGACTTGATGACGTGAACTCCTTCAGACAAAGAAAAACCGCCCCCAATTCAATCAATTCAAGACTTCGGTGCGGGACACTTGCCAGTTTTTTAGCCTTGATTGGAGGAGGAAATTGTCGATCAAGCAATGAGTACTTCTGAATTTTAACATAATGCTATGATTTCCAAGAAGAGGGTCTTATTCATGTAGTTTTATTTTGCCCGAATGATTTAGTTTTTAATTACTATCATTTCTATCGATCACCGTTAAAAGCTTCTACAAAACGAATTAAAAAAAATGGTATTGAAGCTCCTACCAAACTAATTCATCCTATTTTGCAATATTTAAATCTTATATGTGTCCCCTCAGTAATTTAGCTAATGCTTCAAAAACATGTTATATCGAAACTATCAATCGCGAATGTGACCTATTAGAATGAGTTGACAATTAGTCCCTAAAGAAATTATCGTCTTACCTTGATAGTGGAAAAGTCAGGATTGCATCGTGCTATATACCGTACGTCCGTAAAGGTAATCTGTAGCATGGTAGGCTTTATATAAGATTAGATTTATTTAATTTTTTGGTCAAATGTGTACCGAAAATTGAATTTTGGGTCTTGTCAGCCCAAATATAAAATCCATAGATGATGCCATTTCGGCCCACTGAAGCAACCTCGATGAATCCCATAGGTCTGCACAAGCAATTAATGAACCCATTCGGCCACATATATCTTTAAGTTCACGTCAGAATTCAAACCACCTTTCATTTTGTAGGTGCGATTTCACATGGCTGCTCCTTCGGGTGATATCCGATATTTCATCCCCGCATTTTGTTCTCACGTGCAATTTCATCTCGTAACTTATCGGTTTGGTTCGATTCAATTTTTTCCATTGATACTATGTGGTAGATCTTAACAAATTTCACAAATTATATACGATGGCCCTAGGGCTTAGAAATTATTGCAAAATGGCCAATTTAATTTGGCGAAATTTTCTGCTCGTTTCCATCCCCATATCGAGATGATCAATGTCCATTGCCATATCAACCTAGTCCCTAGCAAGATTCCATGCGAATTTTTTTCTCAACAACTTGGAAGGTTGATTCTTAATGATATGATCTACTTGAAAAGTACATGTTGACATTTAATTTCATGTTTGGCCCACCTGCTCCAACGTATCCTTAAATTTTATCTTGTTAATGAAATTAGTGAGGTACTTCACGAAAACCTGATATTTTTATGCAAGATTTAACATGGACTTTTTCATATTTTTGCTATATTTCAATTAGGGTTGTCAACGGTTTGATTCAATTTGGACATTTAGAAAATTTGAATCGAATTATTTGAGTGTGCATTAATTTCAAATTGAACCATGCTCCAAATCAAATACTTGATTTGGTTTTTTGCTTTATTTTAAAAATATTAAAAAGAAATTTATTAGAAAATGAGAGAAATTGTATGAATTATAATATCAAGAAGATGTGTGATTTTCAATTCAATTCGATTAATCAAACCAAATCGAAATTATTGGAATCGAAATAAAAAAAAATGATAATTTTTTTATTATTCAAAAATTGAATCGAAAGTGTATGAAAATTCGATTTAGTCCACATTGATTTCAATTTCGATTTCGATTTGATTTTCAAGTTTGGTCCTAACACCCCTTGCTTCAATTGCGTGAGAATTAGAAAACTAAGAAATCACGGGACATGCCATGCGCTATGAATGGAGGGGATCGCAGGCCCACTGCCACGTGGGCTAACCCAGCTTGCATGGCACACACGTGCCCACGCCTGGCACTGTTCATTCCCATGTCGTGGACCATACCCGTACGCATTGGCCACAAGACTCCGTCCTTATAATTTTTTTTTTTGGTTGGAAGAGTTGAATTAAACCTCTTTAGATTCACCTATTTTCGGGTGAATCCATTATTTTGATAAATAGCTAAGATTAATAAAATTAATACATTACGCCAATGGATTCCTTTATATATATATGTTGGAATCATTCATGATAAGTCACATGGTTTAACATATCAATTTTGTGAATCGGTCCCAGGCAATTGATCGATTGTTGAGCCTATAAGAAGGTAATTGCAAATGATAAATGTGGGCCGAAACAAGAACCCTCCAATTAGGAGGAAGAGCAATCTTCAACCCAAGGTAATCACGTGAAGGCACCATACAATTATAAAGAAAAAAGAAAAGGAAAAAGAAAAAGAAATTATTAAAAAATTGTTCGTCGGACAGTCGACGCTAGCTGGTGGCTATGTCAGCACCAGCTGGCCAAATTTCACCGGATGAATTGACTTGACACAATTATAAAATGTTTAGGACTGAATTTGCATATTCACAATAAGTTTAGGACTTTTTTGGAAATTATCCCAACTATGACCTTTGGTCCCAACCCCTCAGTTCAAGAAGTGAGAAACTGGTGAAGGAACCCATCGACCTCATGCTTTTTCATGTTGTTATCTTTGGGTAGTGTGGACAAGAAAAGGGATTGGGGAGTCATCCGATTATATATAAATTTAAACGTGATCAACTCAGCATTGATGAGATCCAGCAATCAGATGTATAAGTTTCCTCTGTCGATGGAACGACAAATGGAAGTGTGACAATTCACAAAAGTGGGGAAAGAAGGCGAAGGCATGGGGTGGTGGAGAGCACGGTTAAGACATCAATTTTGTCAAGGCAATCGACTGGGGTGACTGGCAGGAGAGGAGGGGAGGGAAGTTAGCAAAAGTTTTGTTTTTCTAATTTATTCATGTAAATCATGCATAACACATAATCTCATCCAACATTCTTAATACAAAGCTTCCCTAAAATTGGGTAGGACCTATCCCTATCCAACTTTTATCTATTTTTTAGTACTTCTTCTATAAGCCATTGAATGCAGACACAAAGTAAATCGCTTTGATAATGTCCTATCTTATGAATATGTTGAAATGAAATTCCATTCGATTATATGTAAACTTAAATGCAATAAACTTGGCGTTGAGGAGATCCATCGATCAAAGTGCAGGCTTCTTTCATCGATGGAAAAGACGAAAGGTGGTGCGATAATTCACAAAAGTAGAGAAGGAAGGCAATGGCATAGTGGTGGTGGAGATCACGTGGTTAAGACATCAATTTTATCAAGGTATTCGACTGGGGAGACCGCCAAGGGAGGAGGGGAGGGAAGTGAGCAAAAGTTTCGTTTTTCTAATTTATTCATGTAAATCATGCATAGCAAATAATCTCATATGACATTTTTAAGGAAAGGCTTACTTAAAATTGGGTAGTACCTACCCCTATCCAACTTTTTATCTATTTTTTAGTACTCCTTATATAAATCATCAAATGCCGATATAAATGAAATCACCTCGATAATATCATATTTTATGAATACGTCAAAATGAAATTCCATCCGATTATATGTAAACTTAAACGCGATAAACTTGGCATTTTGTGATTGCTTTAAATTTCTTTTGATATGACTTGCTTGGGGTAGGAAGGGAGGGAGGGACCCTCGGCTAATTAGAGTAATTTGTGAATATAGTTGGATAGTAAGAAAAATTGTCACAAAGTAATTGCTTTAAATTTCTTTTGATATGACTTGTTGGGGGAGCGAGGGAGGGACCCTTGGTGAATTTGAGAAATTGGTGAATGTAGCTGGACTGTAAGGAAAATTGTCGATTGCTTGAAATTTCTTTCAATATGACTTTTTGGGTTATTTGATTTTAGAAGGTCCAGATCTTAATGTTTATGCTCTTTTATTTGTTAAAGCATTGATTAGAGATTGTCATTCTCATATCATAGGCCTACAGCAAGACAAACTTCTAATTGAAAAGATGCAAAACGTACTTGGAATCATATAATATAGCATGATTCTTTCTTTCGAATCACCATCCATGAGAATGGGTTTAATTGAACATGCAAGTGCACAACACTGAATACTACATTTGATGCAAGTTTAGTTAGATAGGTATAAGAGATTGTGTCAATGTTCTAGCCATTTCTTCTTTGGCCACCAATATACCAGCTTCTTTACGCAATTCTCATGCCATCTGCAGAGATATTCCTGAAAGAGTTTATCCTTTCAGCAAAGATGCTTGCCAAAATTTGTACCACTTTTATTGTGCCAGAAGCAGTATATATGATCTAGAATGGATGCCCATAGCACAGGAACTAAAGAGAAGTCAAAGCCATTTACCTGTTTGGATGCTTTTACCTATCACTGCTGCTGCTGAAATTAGAGATCTTATCATTGTTTTCTTCAATTTTTTCCCTTTCGGTATATAATGAGCTTGGCATTAATTTATTTATCATTAGATGCGCTAGCCTAGAAATGACAATTTTATTTGTTTCTCGAGTTTTTCTTGTCAAGATCAAACTCTGTTAAATTACATGTCTTGTTATTGTGGGGGAAGTATCAAGAATTATTCATCAATCTTACCCAGATTTTGAACCTTACTTCCAAACTTATATTCATGATTGTGATTTTGGTTGACTGTTGTATCTCTCGTCCAAACCGAATGTTAGAATGAGCAATTTTCTGGCTTGCTCTAATTTCCTTTGGTACACTGCTTGGACGAATGAATCATTTACCATGTATAAGATTCTTTGTGATCATGTAATTGATCGCCTTATTTCAATTGGTGAAATTTATGCAGTGGGAGTTTTTGTTACCAATATTTGAGCCGAAGAAGACTGAACTTTGTAGCGAGTGTTAGATAAATGGAGCATGCAAGGCAGAGGGATATTAGTATGTTGTTTCTCGAAGAATCGTTAAAAACGATCGATTTTGCTGAGCTTCTCAAGAACATGATCGCCATGGAATCGCTGTTGACCGGTTCGGATGGAGATTCTGTGTAGCTACGAAATTGCCGTTTGCGCTGTACTTGAAATTCCTCGAAGTGTTTCTTTGCACTCGACTTTGAGTCTGCCTACATCGTTATGGACAGACCCATTTAGCTTGCTACTTGCTTTGCACGGACTACCCTCTGTGTTGACCAAAAAGTCGTTCTGCAGATCTTTATCAATCAATTGGCTTCAATTCAAATCTAGTACTCACCCAGAAAAACGACAAAGAGAATCCTCGTGATAGAAGTAGCCTTTACTCGACACAAACCAACACTCTCCCCAGATATTGATGCAAAGTTTGTATTCCTAGGATTTCATGCGATGTTTGCGAATGCTCGTAGAGGTGGATTGTTGCACTGCTGAAGCGCCTCCGAGAGAGCTACCACATTCCACATTCATTAGCCAGCAAGCATGCTTGTCGATGCAGTAGCTTTTGCTGTTTATTAGACGGGTGGGCTCAAATGATTTGCCAACATCGCAATTTCTATTCCTATCCTCAGTTAGGTGAAATTTGACTTATAGGTCTACAATTTCCAGATAAGTTCAGGGTAAACACGCAGATTGTAATTCTAGTTGCACATGTTGCGCAACTTCTGCAAGCTCATTTAAGATAACAGAATGGTCAATATCCTTTATTACTCGCAATTTCTATTCCTATCCTCAGTTAGGTGAAATTTGACTTATAGGTCTACAATTTCCAGATAAGTTCAGGGTAAACAGAATTCTAGTTGCACATGTTGCAATAAGCTCATTTAAGATAACAGAATGGTCAATATCCTTTATTTAGTCCTTTCTTGTGTGGATAGAAACCTAGCAGTACATCTTAGCTTCCTAATCACCAGTACGTGAGCAACGACTCGATCTAGTATAACAACTAGGCAAATGGCGTTTGGTTGTAGCAGTCCAGATTGTTGCCATATCCCACCTTCAGCAAGTCGCAGTACCTCTTGTAGAACCCGATCCGGTCCTCCACCTGCGGGTTCGAGCCCTTCCCACACTCGATCCCGCCGTTGATGATGTTGGTGATGACCCCATACCCGGGGACACGCCCTGCTTCGGTGTCTGTGGCAGACGGCTGCAACTGGCCGGCAATGACAGCATGGCATGAGGGCTTTGGCGACTGCGGCGTCATCCAGAACCAGAGGGCCGTCTTGAAGGAGATGACCGGGTCGGTCGCAACCGCGTCCGGGTTGCTCAGCAAGTCATAGTTGATGGCTTTCCCCGCCGGCCCGTAGTTGTAGTTGCTGGGGAAAATCACAATCCACCAAACATATCAAAATCCAAGAAAAACAATCTTTCTTAAATCCAAACCTACGCGGACCAGATTCGCGTCTATATAGGAATATACAACTAGCGAGAATCACAAGCAGACTACCATGCACAATGAAACAGAAGGTTGATCTTATTTCAACTCACTGGGAGATTTGGATAGGACCACGTCCATGGTATTTCTTGCCAGGAGCACAAGGCCATTGCTGGTTGGGAACGCAGTAGTCTCCAGGATTGCCTTGCTCTTGCTTGAAGCAATATCCCCATGCATATGGACCGTCCGGTGCACTTGCCCATCCACCTATAAAAATAATTTGGTCGATTTCAATGGTAATGCAAAATGGAAATCAGTGCACGTACGTCTGGTTTGCTGCTGCAACATATGCGCAATCTGACAATTTAATCGAGGACAAAACCTGTGGTTTCATGCGATGTCTGAGCCAAAAATGCCACAATCTCTCGCTTCCTCGTGTCCGTGTCGCCCGTTGTCCCGAACCCACCGAACGACTTGGCGGCCGTGATGAAGGCGTCGTAGGTGTAGAACCCTTTGCCGGAGCAATTCCCATCGTTTCGATGCTTCAGCATCTCGTTGAACAGCTCCCGACTGATCAAGCCGCTGATGTCCCCGCCACCACCAGAAGGAGTCAGAGTCCGCGTCGGTGAGCCACCGCCGTTAGCAGTGCACTGGCTCTGGCAGCCATCGCCACAGTAGGCAGGAGTGCTGCCGCAGTAGCCGTACTGGCTGCAGCACAGCCCTCCAGGGCACAGGGCTCCACTGGCTTGTCTCCCGCACTGCTGAGCGGCGGCCCCGAGCGCCGCGGCCAGGAGGAGCAACGGTGTTAACGACCCGAACCTCATTTCTTGCGAAATTATATGTTGTGTTAAGGTTGTTTGTGGTTGGAGTCTGAGGTTTGTGCTGGTGGGTATATGTAGAAAGGGAGGAGAGCTGAGGATTTTTGGACTATTCAACCGAGTGAACCGACAAGAGCAGCTGAGCTAGCGGCGGTATTCCTCAAATCACCTCCACATGTGTTGACATTTTGTGTACGTGTGCGGAGGCTCGACCATGCCGTGCCCCGTCGACTCTCTTTTTGCACCGCTGGTCACGGGGACGCCGAAAACTCGTTTAAATCTTTTTCAGAATGTCACGTGTCGATGTATACACATAATACTTCAGGAGAGTCGAATGGCTCACTTATAATATCCAAATAACTTGCTACGATAAACTAACAATATTAGAATTAATTCGAATTCAAAAGATTTAGAAAGATTTATAAGTGAAGAATATATAGATATCTTCCATAATTTTAGTATATAATCCATTGGTCCATTTCACTTGCAAAATAATGGTAGAAATCAATAAAATTTGGATTTATGTAGTTCACTTAATGTGATTTACATCTATAGAAAAGATTGGAGAAATTTCTAGGGAAAAAAAATTAAATGGAGAGGACAAGTGAATTATACCTTTTAGTCTTAATCGAGTCATTTCATTTCTTGGACTTGGGTAAACTCCTATTTCTTTTGGGTAAGGTTTGAATAAGGAGGGCAAAGCTCCCAATGAACAAACCATATCCCAAATTGACATGGGCAAATAAGTAGAGTATGATTTCAATAATTCAATTGCGGATTGGGCATCGATCCTAGACATCGGACCCAAATGAATCCATTTAAGGTCCCGAACAAGATGGTGAAGATCAAGTCGTACGTGTCTCGGAATTTTAATCCATGACTTGATGACGTGAATTCCTTCGGTCAAAGAAAAACTGCCCCCCATTCAATTCAATTCAAGACCTCGGAAAAGTACCGATCGTGTGGGACACTTAGCAGTTTTTGTAGCCTTCAGTGAAGGATGAAATTGTCGGTCGAGCAATGAGTACTTCTGAATTTTAACACAATGTTATGATTTCTTAAAAGAGAAAATACGGACCGGCGGTCTTATTCGTGTAATTCTTTAGACCCGAATGATTTAGTTTAGTTTAATTACTATCATTTCTGTTGACGATTGTTAAAAACTTCTGCAAAATGAATTCAAAAAAAGGGTGTTGAAGCTCCTACCGAAATAATTCATCCAATTTTTCAATACCCAAATCTCATAGGTAGACCTGTTAAACAGGTGGGTTGGGTCGGGTTTGGGTTGGGTTATAAATGGTCCGATCCAAATTGACCCATTAACCCATTTATGACCCATTTAAGCATATTATAAAATTTTTGACCCATATCCAACCCAACCCATACCCGACCCAACCCATATTATTAAAACATTTATTTATCTAATTAAATTTAGGAAAACTTATTCTTATAATCTTTTTTAAAAATTTTAAACTTATTCAAGTTCATTAACAATCCATTTATTTTATTCTTTTTAATTTTTAAACCTATTATAGATACACCTGTCAAAATAGGTGTATAACTCATTTATGACCCATTTAAATATTAAATGGGTTATAAATGGGTCATGTTTTCTTTAAATGGGTCATAAATAGATTATACTAAAAAAATCTTGATATATTTTTAACCCATTTAATATTTAAATGGGTCATAAATGGGTTATACACCAATTTTGACAGGTGTACTCATAGGTGTCACTTTATCTTTCTATGCATGGTTTTCGTCAATGATAAAAAAATATGCCATATAGAAGCTAACAAACGTCAATGCCACACCTTACCAAAAAAAAAAAAAAGTCAATGCCACATATTAGAATGAGCTGACTATTGGACCCCTAAAAGAAGTAATCACCTTATCTCGATAGTTGAAAAGTCAGGGTTACATTGTGATATATACCGTAGGCCCGTGTCGGGGAAGGTAATTATCGCTTTTTTATATATTGCCACTTTTTGTCTGATTTGTTCCTCATACAAGCTATCAAGGGATCCAATCTATTAGGTTGACCATGCATCCCCCTACATTCTCTTGTAGCAGTATTTCTTATACTATGCTGTTAAAATTTCTTATATCAGGTGGTATACCTGTGAAGAGACTGCATTATGCATTTGGACTGGGATCTTACATGACATACTTGACAGCTAACATATCAAGGGCTTGGTATGTTATATCACATCCTTCATTCTTTCAAGGAAGTTGCAGTAGATATTAGCTAAGTGAAAATATATTTTGATCCCATCAAATAATGCTTTTCTCAGAAAGAAGGGATGGTTAGTTTATTTAAAGAAATCAAAAGACTTCTTGTAATGCAATTTGCAATTTCATCCTTTTCAATTTGGAACTCAGCTAATTTCTATCTTTGATTTTATTGTCAGGTGGAAGGATGCAGCCATGATAGTGCTATTAATTTTTTCCATCAGTTACCTTGATTTTCTTGTTCCTCTTGTTGCTCTTCCATAGGTATGACATGTCATTTACCTCAACGGTGCCAGAATATTTTCTAATGCACATTTCCTAGAATGGGCTGTCTAATTTTTCATGCATCCAATCATATGAGGTTATATGTGCTACATTCCTAATGTCACTAAGCTACTTGGTTGTTTGAGTCATTGGGTGCCTTGTGTGCTTACTGGGTTGTAATGTGGCTGCCTTCTGTGTGTGCTTATTAGGTCTAAACTTTGACCATATTCAGTAATTCAGTTAACCTTCTTTGAGCATGTGTCCAGCTTTTGGAGTGTCATTTGACATCATCACTCTGTTTGGCTTTTTCTCCGTTTGAATTGGAATTTTAGAGTTGCCTCTCTGGTGTCGAGTGCTACATCTAAGTTCCAGTGTCAAAGGCAAAAAGGGCTGCCTTCTTTCTGCTGTCTTGACTAGTAGGCAAGTTTTCTCCCATGTGAGATTGCTCTTCCCAACAGTAGTGGGATTGAACACCTGCTCTTCTGAACTCTATTTAGTCTACGAAAGAACACGAATATATAGCGACCAAAGATTCCTAGAAGTGGCCATCCTTGAGGTAAGGATTTTCAGTTTTTATCTTGTAGCTTACTCAGTAAGCCTAGGTAGACCCAGGCTTTAGTAGACTACAGTTTGGTTGGCTTTGTTCTGGGCTGAAGTGCTAATCTTCAGTATGGGGAAATAAGAGAGGGAGGGAGGGAGTGAGGGAGTGAGGGAGACTACAGCCAACTGTAAGGGAAATTGTCAAGGGAGGGACGGAGGGACCCTTGGCTAATATGAGAAATTAGTCAATATAGCTGGATTGTAAGGAAAATTGTCACAAATCGATTGCCTTGAATTTCTTTCGATGACTTGCTGGGGGGATGGAGGGAACCTTGGCTAATTAGAGAAATTAATTAATATAGATGAATAGTAAGGAAAATTGTCTTGGAGTGATTGCTTTAAATTTCGTTTGTTTGATATGACTTCCCCGGGAGGGGGGGGAAGAGGGACCATTGGCTAAATTGAGAAATTAGTGAATATAACTACAGTGTAAGGAAAATTGTCACAAAGTGATTGCTTTAAAATTTTCCATATGACTTGCTATGTTATGCGATTTCAGAAGGTGTTTATTTTAATGTTTATGCTCTTTTATTTTTTAAAGCATTGATTAAAGATTGCCACTCTCATATCATTTTCTCTACAGCTACCTTGTTCGGACGAATCAGACCACCTATGAGCTTGTAAGGCACAGACGTATATCATCTCTTAGATTGGTACACTAAAATGTATTGTTGTTGTATCTATTATTTGCAATGTACATAGATTTACCTTTAAATAAAGAAACGGAAGCACTAGAACAACTATTCGGGCATGAATGAGGATTTTCTGTGGTTTGTTGTGGGGGACAATATCTACTGTATTATGCTACTGCAGAAGTTTTGTTCTTTAACGCATAATCATTCTGAAGGTAATCTATAACTGGAATTGTAGTTCGGGCCTACTTCATGGGCATGATGCACTTTCACCAAGATTATTCGATTGGACGTTTTTATAGGCCTACAACAAGACCAACTTCTAATTGAAAAGATGCAAAACGTACTTGGAATCATATAATATAGCATGATCCTTTCTTTCGACTCACTGTCCATGAGAATGGGCTTGGTTGAACGTGCAAGTGCAAAACACTGAATACTACATTTGACCCAAGCTTAGCTAGATAGGTAGAAGATATTGTCTTCATGTCGATGTTCTAGCCATTTCTTCTTTAACCACCAATGTACCAGCTTCTTCATGCAATTCTCTTGCAATATGCAGAGGTATTCTCGAAAGAGTTTATCCTTCCAGCAAAGGTGCTTGCCGAAATTTGTACCACTTTTGTTGTGCCAAAAACAGTGTATATGATCTAGAACGAAAGCTCACAGCATAGGAACTGAAAGAGATGTCAAAGCCATTTAACTGTTTGGATGCTTTTATCCGTCGCTTCTGCTGTTGAAATTAGAGATCTTGTCATTTCTCCAATTGTTGCCCTTTAGGTATATGATGACTTTAGCTTGGAGGTATATTGGCGTTAACTTTATTTATCATGAGATGCGATAGTATAGAAATGGCAATTGTATTTGTTTCTCGATTTTTTCTTGTCAAATTGTATGCCTTGTTATTAAGATAACAGAATGGTCAAATTGTATGCCTTGTCAAATTGTATTTTTTGGGCAACTTCTGCAAGCTTCATTTAAGATAACAGAATGGTCAATATCCTTTATTTAGTCCTTTACCGTGGGGATAGAAATCTAGCAGTACATCCCAGCTTATTGATCACCAGTACGTGAGCAACGACTCGATCTAGCAATAGAACTAGGCAAATGGCTTTTGGTTGTAGCAGTCCAGATTGTTGCCATATCCCACCTTCAGCAAGTCGCAGTACCTCTTGTAGAACCCGATCCGGTCCTCCACCTGCGGGTTTGAGCCCTTCCCGCACTCGATCCCGCCGTTGATGATGTTGGTGATGACCCCATACCCGGGGACACACCCTGCTGTGGTGTCTGTGGCGGACGGCTGCCACTGGCCGGCAATGACAGCATGGCATGAGGGCTTTGGCGACTGCGGCGTCATCCAGAACCAGAGGGCCGTCTTGAAGGAGATGACTGGGTCGGTCGCAACCGCGTCCGGGTTGCTCAGCAAGTCATAGTTGATGGCTTTCCCCGCCGGCCCGTAGTTGTAGTTGCTGGGAAAATCGCAATCCACCAAACATATCAAAATCCGAGAAAACTAATCTTTCTTAAAGCCAAACCTACGTGGACCAGATTCGCGTCTATATAAGAATATACAACTAGCGAGAATCACAAGCAGACTACTATGCACAATGAAACAGAAGGTTGATCTTATTTCAACTCACTGGGAGATTTGGATAGGACCACGTCCATAGTATTTCTTGCCAGGAGCACAAGGCCATTGCTGGTTGGCAGAGCAGTAGTCTCCAGGATTGCCTTGCTCTTGCTTGAAGCAATATCCCCACGCATATGGACCGTCCGGTGCACTTGCCCATCCACCTATAAAAATAATTTGGTCGATTTCAATGGTAATGCAAAATGGAAATCCGTGCACGTACGTCTGGTTTGCTGCTGCAACATATGCGCAATCTGACAATTTAATTGAGGACAAAACCTGTGGTTTCATGCGATGTCTGAGCCAAAAACGCCGCAATCTCTCGCTTCCTCGTGTCCGTGTCGCCCATTGTCCCGAACTCACCGAACGACTTGGCGGCCGTGATGAAGGCGTCGTAGGTGTAGAACCCTTTGCCGGGGCAACTCCCATCGTTTCGATGCTTCAGCATCTCGTTGAACAGCTCCTGACTGATCAAGCTGCCGATGTCCCCGCCGCCACCAGAGGGAGTTGGAGTCGGTGTCGGCGAGCCACTGCCACTAGGAGTGCACTGGCTCTGGCAGCCGTCGCCACAGTAGGCAGGAGTGCTGCCGCAGAAGCCGAACTTGCTGCAGCACAGCCCTCCAGCGCACATGGCTCCACTGGCTTGGCTCCCACACTGCTCAGCGGCGGCCCCGAGCGCCGCGGCCAGGAGGAGCAACGGTGTTAACGACCCGAACCTCATTTCTTGCGAAATTAGGTGTTAAGGTTGTTTGTTGTTGGAGTCTGAGGTTTGTGCTGGTGGGTATTTGTAGAAAGAGAGGAGAGCTGACGATTTTTGACTATTCAACCGAGTGAACCGACAAGAGCAGCTGAGCTAGCGGCGGTGTTCCTCAAATCATCCATCGTTGACATTTTGTGTTCGTATGCGGAGGCTTGACCATGCCATGCACCGGCGACTTTCTCCTTTTGCACCGCTGGTCACGTGGACGCCGGAAAACTCGTTCAAATCTTCTTCAAGCGTCACATGGCGATACTTCTTATCGATGTACACACAAGATACTTCAGGAGAGTCAAACGACTCACTTATAATTTCTAAATAACTTGCCACAATAAATTAATGATACTGGAATCGATTCGAATTCAAAAGATTTATAAGTGAAGAATATATAGATATCTTCCATGACTTTACTATATGATTCATTGATCCGTTTCACTTGCGAAATAATGGTAGACATCAACAAAAAATTGGATTTATGTAGTTCACTTCATGTGATTTACATCTACTGAAAAAATTGGAGAAATTTTTAGAGAAAAAATAAATAAATGGAAAGGACAAGTGGATTAGACCTTTTAGTCTTAATTGAGTCATTTCATTTTTTTGGGCTTGAGTAAGCCCCTATTTCTTTCTAGTAAGGTTTGAATCAGGAGGGCAAAGCTCTCAGTAAACCAACCATATCCCAAACTGATACGGGCGGATAAGTAGAGCATGCTAGAGCACTTGAGATTTCAATAATTTAATTCCGGATTGGACATCGGACCCAAATGAATTCATTTAAGGTCCCGAACAAGATGATGAAGATCAAGTCATACGTGTCTCGGAATTTTAACCCATGACTCGATGACGTTAATTCTTTCAGTCAGAAAAACTGCCCCCCATCAAAATTCAATTCAAGACCTCGGAGAAGTACCGATCGTGCGGGACACTTCTCAGTTTTTGTAGCCTTCATTGGAGGACGAAATTGTCGGTCGAGCAATGAGTGCCTCTGAATTTTAACACAATGCTGTGATTTCTTAAAAGAGACAATATGGACCAGATTTTATACGTGTAATTCTTTTGACCCGAATGATTTAGTTTAATTTAATTACTATCATTTCTGTTGACGATTGTTAAAAACTTTTGCAGGATGAAAAAAGGACGTCGAAGCTCCTACCGAACTAATTCATCTAGTTTTTCAATACCCAAATTTCATACGTGTCGCTTTATCTTTCTATACATGGCTTTAGTCAGTGATCCAAAATATGTTATATAGAAGCTACAAACGTCAATGCCACGGATTAGAATGAGTTGACTATTGGACCCCCAAAAGAAATTATCACCTTATCTCGATAGTGTAAAAGTCAGGATTACATTGTGATATATACCGTAGGCCCGTGTCGGGGAAGGTAATTAACACTTTTTTATATATTGCCACTTTTTGTCTAATTTGCTCCTCATACAAGCTATCAAGGGATCCAATCTATTAGGTTGACCATGCATCCCCCTACATTCGCTTGTAGCAGTATTTCTTATACTATGCTGTTGATATTTCTTATATAGGTGGTACACCTGTGAAGAGACTGCATTATGCATTTGGACTGGGATCTTGCATTACATACTTGACAGCTAACATATCAAGGGCTTGGTATGTAATATCACATCCTTCATTCTTTCAAGGAAGTTGCAGTAGATATTAGCTAGGTGAAAATATATTTTGATCCCATCAAATAATGCTTTTCTCAAAAAGAAGAGATGGTTAGTTTGTTTAAAGAAATCAAAAGACTTCTTATAATGAAATTTCGATTCCAATTTCATCCTTTTCAATTTGGAACTCAGCTAATTTCTATCTTTGATTTTATTGTCAGGTGGAAGGATGCAGCCATGATAGTGCTATTAATTTTTCTATCAATTATCTTGATTTTCTTGTTCCTCTTGTTGCTCTTCCATAGGTATGACATGTCATTTATCTCAACATTGCCATAATATTTTCTAATGCACATTTCCTAGAATGGGCTGTCTAATTTTTCATGCATCCAATCATATGAGGTTATATGTGCTACATTCCTAATGTCACTAAGCTACTTGGTTTGAGTCATTGGGTGCCTTGTGTGCTTACTGGGTTGTAATGCGGCTGCCTTCTGTGTGTGCTTATTAGGTCTAAACTTTGACCATATTCAGTAATTCAGTTAACCTTCTTTGAGCATGTGTCCAGCTTTTGGAGTGTCATTTGACATCATCAGTCTGTTTGGCTTTTTCTCCGTTTGAATTGGAATTTTAGAGTTGCCTCTCTGGTGTCGAGTGCTACATCTAAGTTCCAGTGTCAAAGGCAAAAAGGGCTGCCTTCTTTCTGCTGTCTTGACTAGTAGGCCAGTTTTCTCCCACGTGAGATTGCTCTTCCCAACAGTAGTGGGATTGAACACCTGCTCTTCTGAACTCTATTTAGTCTACGAAAGAACACGAATATATAGCGACCAAAAATTCCTAGAAGTGGCCATCCTTGAGGTAAGGATTTTCAGTTTTTATCTTGTAGCTTACTCAGTAAGCCTAGGTAAACCCGAGCTTTAGTAGACTACAGTTTGGTTGGCTTTGTTCTGGGCTGAAGTGCTAATCTTCAATATGGGGAAATAAGAGAGAGGGAGGGAGTGAGGGAGACTACAGCCAACTGTAAGGGAAATTGTCAAGGGAGGGACGGAGGGACCCTTGGCTAATATGAGAAATTAGTCAATATAGCTGGACTGTAAGGAAAATTGTCACAAAGTGATTGCCTTGAATTTCTTTCGAAATGACTTGCTGGGGGATGGAGGGAACCTTGGCTAATTAGAGAAATTAATGAATATAGATGAATAGTAAGGAAAATTGTCTCGGAGCGATTGCTTTAAATTTCGTTTGATAAGACTTCCCCGGGCGGAGGGGGAGAGGGACCATTGGCTAAATTGAAAAATTAGTGAATATAATTACAGTGTAAGGAAAATTGTCACAAAGTGATTGCTTTAAAATTCTTTCCATATGACTTGGTGGGTTATGCGATTTCAAAAGGTGTTTATTTTAAGGGATAATGCCACGAAAAACCTCAAATTTTGTCCCTTGTGACACATTTATCATAAATTTTTTTTCGTGACAAAAATCCAAAACTTTGTCATGCATGACACATTTACCCTAAACTTTGCCCCGTGTGACACATTTACCAAAAAAATTTTGTGACATAAAATATCCCAAACTTTGGCCCATGTGACACATTTACCTCCAAAATTTTACTTTGAAGGGCATTTTCGTCTTTTACTTTTTATTTTTTATTTATTTTTTCCTGTTTTTTCCTTTTTCTTTCTTTTTTTTTTACGTTGGAGGAGTGCCAACGTCAGCCCTTGCCCAACTCAGGCGAGGGCTGCCTCCCCATATTCGGTGGTGGCCGCCCTTGCGCGTGTCGAGGGAGGGCCGTCGTCGCATGGGCGGGCGGGGCCGGGGCCGGGGTGGCTCCCACCGGATTTGGGGAGCGAGGCTAGGGCAAGGGCGACCCTTGACCGACGCCGGTGAGGGCGGTCCTTGCCAGATCTGGGGAGGGTGGCCTTTGCCCGACTCAAGTGAGGGCTGTGCTCACCAAATCCGGCGAGGGCCGCCCTCACTTGCTAGTGCCAGGGCAACGGCAAGGGCAATCCTCGCCAAATTTGGTGGGGCCGCCCTCGCCTAGGCAAGCGAGGCTAGCCCTTGCCTTGCCCTCGTTAGCCCAAGCAAGGGCGGCCCTCGATTGACGCCGGCGAGAGCGGCCCCCACCGGATCTGGGGAGGGCAGCCCTCGCTTGAGTCGGGCAAGGGCGGATGCTGGCGCTCCTTCGCGGAAAAAAGAAAGAAAGAAAAAGGAAAAACAAACAGGAAAAAAAAACAAAAAAAAAATAAAAAGTAAAAAACGAAAATGCCATTTAGAATAAAAGTTTGAGGTAAATGTGTCACGCGGGCAAAGTTTGGAGTTTTTGGTGTCACAAAATTTTTTTTAGGGTAAATGTATCACATGAGGCAAAGTTTGAGGTTTTTCATGTCACAAAAAAAAAATTTAGGGTAAATGTATCACAAGAGGCAAAATTTGGGGTTTTTCGTGGCATTCTCCCTTATTTTAATGTTTATGCTCTTTTATTTGTTAAAGCATTGATTAAAGATTGCCACTCTCATATCATTTTCTCTATAGCCACCTTGTTCTGACGAATCAGACCACCTATGAGCTTGTAAGGCACATACGTATATCATCTCTTAGGTTGGTACACTAAAATGTATTGTTGTTGTACTTTGTACTCGACTTTTGGTCCGCCTACATCGTTATGGACAGACCCCTTTAGCTTGTACTTGTTTTGCATGGACTTCTCTCAGTGTTGACCAAAAAGTCGTTCCGTAGATCTTTATCAATCAATTGGCTTCATTTCTAATATAGTACTCACCCAAACGAGAAGGAGAATCATCGTGATAGAAGTAGCCTTTATGTGCATCCCCGTGTTGACACATGAATTTTTGTTTATTTTATTTAAATGCCAATTATTTTGTATATATAAATATATATCAATTTTTAGAAAAGATAAAAAAAAAATTTGAAAAAAAAAATTCGAAAAAATTCGAATGGGCTAGTTCGGCCCAACCCACTCTTTACTCGCCCAGGCCATTTTCCCTTCTCTTTAGGCCCAGCCCATCTGCCTCTATCTTTGGTTTTTTTGGCCTAGCCCTATTCCCCTCTCTTTTTCTCTTCTTCCCCACACGCTAGACTTGTTAAATGGGTGGGTTGGGTCGGAGTTATATGGTCCGACCCAAATTGATCCATTAACTCGCTTCTATAACCCATTTAAGATAATATAAAAATTTTGACTCATCCCCGACCCAACCCATACTTAATCCATACCCGACCCATATTGTTAAAACACTTCCCTATCTAACTAAATTTAGGAAAACTTATTCTTATAATATTTTTTTAAATATTTTAAACTTATTCAGGTATTTTTTTTTTAAATCAAATTATTGATAATTTTTATTTTAAATATTTTAAATTATTTTTATTTTTTTAAAATCACATATACATATAAGAGAGCGAGACTCACTTGGGTTTTGACAGCCAATCAAGTCACCATTTGACGATGGTGGCGACCACGTGTGACAGTTCCGTTGTGTGAGCAAGAGGATGAGCTGTTGTACAAGCGGTGGGAGTGAGACAACATGCTGTCGTGCGATGAGGAAGGTTTCTTCATTTTGATTTGAGAGCGGTGAAGAGATGAGTCATCTTTAAGGACCGATGAGTAGTTGTGTTCTAATAGGTTTAAACTTTGACCCATTTACAAGCCATGTATTTTAGTCTTTTTAATTTTAAACCCATTATAAGCACACTTGTCAAAATGTGAGCATAATCCTGACTCATTTAAATATTAAATAAATCATAAATAGACTATGCCTTCTTTAAATGGTCATAAATAAGTTATGCACCCATTTTGACAGGTGTACCACACATGCACGCACACAACTCACACACGCACGCAGCAGCAACCCTCGACGACGTCGTCTCTCTGGACGTCGCCCCTTGGCTGACATCAGCCACGTGACGCCAGCAAGGGAAGATTCCCTTGCTGCACTGTGCCACGGCCATAGGGGACCGAATTCTGTTAGAGGAGAGAGAGAATCGGAGAAGGGGCGGCGATTTCTGGACAATATGGGGAGAGAAAGAAAAGGGTGAGGAGCCTGAGGAAATGGGGGGCTGAGGGGTGGACGATTTTCTGGCTGGAGGGAGACGTTTCTGGACAGAGAGGAACGACGGCGAGAGAGAGTTGAGGAAAGGAGAGACCGGAAAAAAAAAAAAGGGGGAGGGAAAGCAGAGGGGGGCTTTGTTCTGTTTTTTTTTTGGGAGGAAAGCTCTTCCGGCGAAGCCTGTTCTGGTCTTCGGACAGGAAGAAGAGAGCGAGAGGGAGATGCTGTTGCTGCCGGAGGCCGTCCGTCCGCCGTTTCCCGCCGTGACGCCTCGTCGGAGCCAGGTACGCTTTTCCGAGAACCATTTCTGTTCTGCTTTGACGAGGTGGCGGGCCGGAGCTCGCGCCGACCAGTTAGCGCGAGCCCCGGCCCTTGTTGCCCTTCTGTCTTGCTCCTTCTTTACTCTAATAATGTGTCTGAAGCCCCCTAGAACATGTTCGAAGCTCGGTCGTGTCCGAAATCCCTCGCTTCGGTAATGCCCTCTAGATGTTCGACGAATTGCCGCAATGACAAATCCGAGTTCAACCCTCGACCGGAGCCCGCCTCTCGGTTTTTTCAGTATCATTATGGGTTATATCGTTTTTTCACACCGTTTTAGACTTTTTTATGTGCTGCCCGCTCTTGTTCATACGCGAGGAGCTCGCCGGCGCCAATCCGGCGAGTCTCGGAATGCCAGCCAACGGTGGCCGGCGGCGCCCGGCGCCAGTCGGATGGAAAGACAGACGCCCGGTGACGACACGACAACTCCTTTAGGACCTGTAAGGACCCGCGGTGGCGTCGGCGGCAGAGCGGCGGAGGAGTCGCAGTGAAGGAGCCTCCGTCGGGTGTGCACAGAAGACTGAAGAAAAAAAAGACCAGGAAAAATAAAAAAATAAAAAAAAGAAAGAAAAAAAATGGAGGAGGCCGAAAATGTAAAAGGGAGAGGGGGCCGGGCCGACATGTTTCGATTGGGCCTAGCAAGAAATTTGGGCCGTCTGTTGGCGTGGGCTGAAAATGGCTGGACTGGGCTTTTGGAATTCGGAAATGGGCTGTTTTAATTCTTTTATTAATGGGCCAATTTTTACAATTTTTTCGTCCGGGCCGTTGGCCCGGCCCGGACCGATAGGGTCTGGGTCGGTTTAGTATGGCCGGGTCTCCCGACCCGGTCCGAATCACTTTATTTTTAAATAGAAATTTTAAAAAATCCAAAAAAATTCGGAAATTCAGAAAAAATATTAAAAAATATTAGAAAATCTTAATTTTTTTTTCGAAAGTCCTTAAAAATTTAATTTTTTTAAATTCAGAGAAGTTCTGAAAGTTGTTTTTTAATTTTTTTGAAAAATACAAAGAAATCGGATATTCAAAAATTCCAAAAAAAAAAAAGAAAAAAATTAGAAAATTCCAAAAACATTAATAAATGTTAGTTTTAAATTTTCAGAAAAGCTTGTTTTCTTTAATTTTGGAAAATTCAAGAATATTAAAAAATATAAGAATATAAAAAATTCATAAAAATCAGAAAATTGCAAAAAATACCTAAAAAAAAAGGAAAACATCCAATTGAATAAGCCTTTAAGGCTCTACAATAGGTTTTTCTTGGTTTACATTTTATTTTTTTTTTTTTTTCTTCTTTTAGGGACAATATTAGGATTATTCCTACACCTTATTTTGCGATGATATTTTTAATGTTATTTCCTTACTTTAAAATGGTTAGGATAGACCTTAGACTTTTCAAGAGATTGCCATGGCCTTATTACCACATAATTAAGTTAGGTACTGCAAGGGTGTTAATTGCATAATTAGCATAATCAAATCCCCAACTTTAAACTCTCTGGTTGCATGAAAAGTGAGACATATTCCTATGCTTCACTTGGTTTCTAACCGACTCCAATAGGCTAGTGGCGACTCCTTATAAGAAATTTTTTACAAATATCCCATGTTACACGAGGTATGGGCTTGGGAGAGCCCGAGTTAATTAGGGGCCGTCGGCCCGAAATTAACAATACCTCTAAACCTATTTAGACATTTTTCTTTCCCGCCCTCGGATGCGGGAAAAAAATTTTCAATTAGGTCACGACACCCCCCTCCCATATTGATCTAAAGTTTGTATTATGCTCATAGAGGTGGATTGTCGCTCTGCCAAAGCTCCTCCGAGAGAGCTACTACATTCATTAGCCAACGGGCATGCTCGCCGATGCAGTAGCTTTTGCTGTTTATTAGACGGTTCGGCTCAAATGATTCGCGAACATTGCATTTTCCATTCTATCCTCATTTGGGTGAAATTCGACTTTAAAGCCTTACGGGTCTCAAGTTTCCTGATAAGTTCAGGGTAAACAAACTGATTGTAATCCTAGTTGCACATATTGTACAACTTCTGCAAGCTTCATTGAGATAACAGAATGGTCAATATCCTTTATTTAGTCCTTTATTGTGGGGATAGAAATCTAGCAGTACATCCCAACTTATTGATCACCAGTACGTGAGCAACGACTCGATCTAGTAACAGAACTAGGCAAATGGCTTTTGGTTGTAGCAGTCCAGATTGTTGCCATATCCCACCTTCAGCAAGTCGCAGTACCTCTTGTAGAACCCGATCCGGTCCTCCACCTGCGGGTTCGAGCCCTTCCCACACTCGATCCCGCCATTGATGATGTTGGTGATGACCCCGTACCCGGGGACCCGCCCTGCAGCGGTGTCTGCAGCGGAGGGCTGCCACTGGCCAGTGACGACTGCATGGCACGAGGGCTTCGGGGACTGCGGCGTCGTCCAGAACCAGAGGGCCGTCTTGAAGGAGATGACCGGGTCTGTTGCAACCGCATCCGGGTTGCTGAGGAGGTTGGAGTTTATGGCTTTCCCGGCTGGCCCGTAGTTGTAGTTGCTGGGAATATCGCAATCAACCAAATATATCAAACTCCGAGATAACCGATCTTTCCTAAATCCGAACCTACACCGACCAGATTCACGCCTCCGTAGTAATATACGACTGGCAAAAATCATGAGCAGACTACTATACACAAGGAAACAGAAGATTGATTTTATTTGAGCTTACTAAGATATTTGGATAGGACCGCGTCCGTAGTATTTCTGGCCAAGAGCACAAGGCCATTGCTGGTTGGGAACGCAGTAGTCTCCAGGATTGCCTTGCTCTCGCAACTGGCAATATCCCCATGCATATGGACCGTCCGGTGCACTTGCCCATCCGCCTACAAAATAAATGGTTGATTTCAATGGTTATGCAGAATGGAAATTAGCGTAAGTACGTCTGGTTTGCTACTGCAACATATTACTACGTGCGCAATCTGACAATAATTGAGGATAAAACCTGTGGTTTCGTGCGATGTCTGAGCCAAAAATGCCGCGATCTCTCGCTTCCTTGTGTCCGTGTCGCCCGTCACACCAAACTCAGCGAATGACTTGGCAGCCGTGATGAAGGCATCATAGGTGTAGAACCCTTTGCCAGGGCAATTCGCGATGTAAGATTATCGAACAGGATATTCTACTCATGCTTGATGAACAAAATTCAAGCACAATAGAATCTTATGCGGAAACAGGATCAAAAATAAATCTAACCTCCAGCCATTGTTCGAGTTTGCGTTCGTCGGAAATCCACGTGAACTTTGCAGCGATCCGACTGCAATTAGGGCGCACTCTACTAACCCAATTCTCTCGCGTACTGATGGTGTATTCCAAATGAGAGGGTTTGTGTTAGACCTTGTGATCGCCCTAAAAGTTGAACGTTCATCCTTATAAACCGTCTTCCATCAAGACGGTTACTGAATGGGCGGTTGTCACGAAAAGGTATGAAGCGTGGAAAAACCGCACGTGGAATAACCGTTCGTCAAAAGTAAAAATGTTGGTCAATATTAATGGTAAGTTTTTTTATTTTAAAAACTATACCCCAAAAATGTGGGATCACAAATAAATATTACATTCTCCCACTTGATCCCAACATTTTCATGAACAGATTATCCAACAAATCCACGAAAACTTTATGCTTAAGAAAAGAAACAAAACGCATGAATCATGGCGACATGTCCTCTTAAAGCGAGTAATGTCTTCCATGTATTACAATGCATCTTTTTCCTTTTATATTAGCCCATATGTGACAACACATCTTAATGAATAAACCCTATGTTTATTCCAAAACCAAGGATAATTGTTATTCTCATAAAGAACTGAATGTGTACACCAAAGTTGAGAATAACATTACAACTGAATAAGAGTTTCATACAACAAAAATCGTTCACATGACGATAGATTACATAATGGGACATAATCCCATACTAGCTACATGATCCTTATACTTAATTGGTGGCATGCCTTTAGTCAAAGGATCAGCTATCATCAATTCAGTGCGAACGTGCTCAATGACCACTTTATTCTCCTTAACACGTTCCCTTATGGCTAAATACTTTATGTCGATATGCTTACTTCGACTGCCACTTTTGGCATTTTTAGCCATAAAAACCGCAGCTGAATTGTCACAATATATCCTTAATGGCCTAGAAATAGAATCAACAATTCTAAGCCCTGAAATGAAACTCTTCAACCATACACCATGCGAGGTAACCTCAAAACAAGAAACGAACTCAGCCTCCATAGTGGAAGTAGCAGTCAAAGTCTGCTTCGCACTTCTCCATGACACGGCTCCGCCAGCTAACATAAAAATGTATCCAGATGTTGATTTTCGAGAATCAATGCAACCAGCAAAGTCCGCATCCGAATAACCAACTACTTCCAAGTTGTCAGTCCGTCTATACATAAGCATGTGACCTTTGGTACTTTGAAGGTATCTCATCACTTTCTTTGCAGCTTTCCAGTGGTCCATACCTGGATTACTCTGATATCTTCCCAACATTCCAACAGCAAAAGCAATGTCAGGTCGAGTGCAAACCCGAGCATACATCAGGCTTCCGACAGCAGAAGCATATGGAATGTTTTCCATTTGTTCCCTTTCTAGGTCATTCTTCGGGCACTGGTTCAAATTGAACCTATCACCCTTCACAATTGGTGCTATATTTGGTGAACAATCTTTCATCCGAAATCTCTCTAAGACCTTATTGATATAGGTTTCTTGAGATAGTCCTAAAACTCCTTGAGGTCTATCTCTATGGATCTTAATGCCAATGACATAAGATGCATCACCCATATCTTTCATGTCAAAACTCTTAGAAAGAAATTGTTTCACCTCATGTAGCAACCCCTTATCATTGGTCGCAAGTAGAATATCATCCACATACAGCACAAGAAAACAAATTTTGCTCCCACTAACCTTCTGGTATATACATTGATCCATGACATTTTCTACAAAACCGAATGAAGAGATCACATCATGGAACCTTAAGTACCATTGGTGGGATGCTTGTTTCAAGCCATATATAGACTTCTTAAGCTTGCATACCAAATGCTCACCTTTACTAGAAGGGAATCCTTCAGGTTGTTTCATGTATACCTCCTCCTCTAGTTCCCCATTGAGGAATGCCGTTTTCACATCCATTTGATGTAATTCCATATCAAAATGGGCGACCAATGCCAAAATAATACGAAGAGAATCTTTCTTGGATACATGAGAAAATGTCTCCGTGTAGTCGATTCCTTCCTTTTGAGTGAATCATTTGGCAACAAGTCTAGCTTTGTATCTCTCAATGTTGCCTAATGAATCTTTCTTGGTTTTGAAGACCCATTTACAACCAATGGCCTTCACACCATCGGGCAACTCAACTAAATCCCAGACTTCATTTGATGCCATAGAACTCATCTCTTCCTTCATGGCATTGTACCACAAATTGGATTCATCACTACTCATGGCTTGTGAAAACGTCTCGGGGTCATTCTCAGCTCCAATATTATAGTCGATTCTTGTAGATACACAATAAAATCACTAGGAACTGCTGCTTTCCTCATTCTAGTAGATCTTCTTAATGTTGTATCAACTGGTTGTTCAACAAGTTTACTGTAATTGCTGGACAACAAGATCTATTGGATCAATATCAGCAGGTTGTGGAACTTCAATGGTTTGTTGTTCAATAGCCGGTTGAACTGTAGGGGCATTATGAACAACAACCAACTTAATACTTGACGTGGAAGATTGATTATCTGAATGATCTTTTTCAGGAACAAGTTCCTTCAAATGATCGCTCCCACTAATCAAGTCATTTTCAAGAAACTTAGCATTTCTTGATTCCACAATCCTAGTAGTGTGAGATGGACAATAGAACCTATATCCCTTGGACTTTTCGGCATATCCAATGAAATACCCACTTATAGTCCTTGGGTCTAATTTCTTTTCTTGTGGATTATAAACTCTCACTTCAGACGGGCATCCCCAAACGCGTACATGTCTCAAGCTTGGCTTCCAACCCTTGAATAACTCAAAAGGCGTCTTTGGGACAGCCTTGGTTGGAACTCGGTTTAATATGTACACTGCCGTCTTAAGAGCTTCAGTCCACAAGGACTTAGGAAGTTTAGAGCTACTAAGCATACTTCGCACCATGTCCAATAATGTTCGGTTTCTTCTTTCTGCTACACCATTTTGGTCCGGAGAACCAGGCATAGTGTATTGGGCAACTATCCCATTCTCTTGAAGAAACTTCGCAAATGGACCAGTGCTTGTCCATCCTCGGTGTATCTACCATAGAATTCTCCACCTCTATCGACCTCACGATCTTAATTTGTTTATCGCATTGTTTCTCTACTTCCGCTTTAAATACCTTAAAAGCATCTAATGCTTCATTTTTATTATGAAGCAAGTAGAGATACATGTAACGTGAGTAATCATCAATAAAAGAGATGAAGTATTTCTGACCATATGAGTCCATATCAGGACTACAAATATCCGTATGTATGATTTCTAATATGTCTGTACTCCTCTTGGCACCTTTCTTTGTCTTGTTGGTCTGCTTTCCCTTTATGCAGTCCACACAAGTGTCAAAATCAGTAAAATCCAAAGTACTAAGTACTCCATCATTTACTAATCGCTTAATTCTTTCTATGGAGATATGTGCCAATCTCCGATGCCACAACATAGAGGAATCTTCATTCATAACACATCGTTTCACACCAGCATTATCATGAACATGCATCGCATCATAATAGGCATTGTCTTGCAAATTAATTCGAAAAAGACCATCAGACAAAGTACCACTCCCAACAATTTCAGATTTAAACAACAAACTGAAGTTTGAATCTGAAAAGTTAAAAGAGTAACCCAAAGGTACAAGTCTTGAAACTGAAATTAAGTTTCTAGAGAAACTAGGTACATAAAAGGTCCTTTCCAAATTCAAAACAAAGCCACTATTGAGAACTAAACTGCATGTCCCAATAGCTTCCACATGCGAACGCATCTTGTTCCCCGAATAGATGCATTGTTCACTTCCTACTGGCTTCCTGTGGTTTTGAAAACCCTGCAAGGAATTCGAAATATGGATTGTAGAACTAGAATCAATCCACCAAGTGTTGCGACTCACATCAGCCATATTAGATTCATAACAAACACAAGAGATTGGATTACCTTTCTTCTCGAGCCGGGCCTTAAATCGACGCAATCCTTCTTCATATGCCCCTTCTTTCTACAGAAGAAACATTTGGATTCTTTCTTAATGTCAGCTTGGGGAGGTATTTTACCTTTTCCCTTATTCTCGCCATGACCCTTATTCTTTCCTTGTGTTGCCAAATGAACACTTTCTCCCGATTCCATAATCAGCCTTTCTTCTTCTTGAACACACATGGTCATAAGTTCATTAATTGACCATTTATTCTTATGTGTGTTATAAGAGATCTTGAAAGGTGCATACTGCTGTGGAAGAGTGTTCAGGATGTAGTACATAAGAAAAGACTCAGATATCTCAACCTCAAGATTCTTCAATTGAGCTGCAATATCCCTCATCTTCATGATGTGCTCACGCACACCTCTAACAGTAGTGAGCTTCATAGATGAAAACTTCATAATCAGGGTCATAGCATGCGCTTTTTCAGAACTCTCAAACTGCGCATCAATGGCCTTCAATAAAGCCTTAGCATTGCTATGCTGAGCAACCGAACCACGGATACTAGGAGACAATCTTGCCCTTATGAACATCACACTAAGGCGATTGGACCGCTCCCATTGTTCATAAAGGGCTTTCTCACCGTAGTGCTCGTATCGGTAGGGAGCGCAGTGGTTCGTCTTCCTTATAGCATAGTCAATGTCCATGCACCCCAATTGAAGAAGAATTAACTCCTTCCAAACTTTATAGTTTTCACCATTCAAAGGCATGGGAACATCACACTTAAATTCGAGCAATTCACGGGTTGCAAAACCGCATATCAAATAATCATGCTTATGTCACAAAATATGAGGCAAAATTTACATAAATCATGCTTTACAAATGTAAAACATGGCACAAAATATGAATCACATAACAAAAAAACTGCCTGTAGGCTAAGTTTTTAATTTAAATAGATTCATAATAACTTTATGAAAAAACTATCATATTATATTCCTTTCCTTAATCCCTGTGGGTAAATTAAGAAAAATAATATGATATTTCAACCTAATTAATCATATTAATATAATGAAAATTCCTGTGGGATAAAATTCATCATATTAATAAGATTAATTACAATCAATGTCCATTTCCAAATGTGATCCGGAGGCTCTTAATATATAATTTAACTAATTAAAGATGCTGTGGCTACTCTCTAATTAATTAAAAATATATGGATCACTAGACATTTTAATTTCATACATAAAATACTCACAAAATGCATCAAGGGCAGAATGGTAATTTAACACCACAAGGGCAGAACAGTAATAAATTAATTCGGCTAAGGGGCAAAATTGTAAAATAATTGGGTTAGGGGCAACTTTGTAATAACGGGGAAAAGGAGGGGCAGAAACGTAATTTGGGAAGTCAACAGCGCGTCAGGCGCGTGCTCCGCACGCGCCCGGCAACTGCCGCGCTCGTGGACCTCACGCGCCTGCGGTTGCGTGCGCGCGTGGATCCCACGCGCATGCAGTTCCCGCGCGTGGGGCCACGCGCCTTCTTCCCCGCGCGCTTCTCCGCCGATTTTCCCCGTCTCCGCCGTGCTTTCGTCGAATGGGTCTCCTCCGGCAGCCGATTTTAGACCAAAATAATTAGTGGGTATTGATGAAAACATCGGTGCGATCACATAGACCCAAACATCGGCGAAAATGATCAAGAAATTAGTCTGAATCAAGTAAAAATTCCCTTTATGCAAATCCTTAGCCACCGAGACTTCCGCCGCGCGATTAGCCTCCGGCGGTCACCGATATGCCGGAAAACTTACAGGCATTCTACCCCATGGCGGTGCGACCGTACTGGTCCGAAGTCGGGCGATGGGTCGCCGGAATTTCGCCGGAAACGACAAACTTCTCTCTTAACCCCATTTCCGATTTACTGTTCATTTGATTTCCGAAAAATGCACCCAAAAATTTGCAAAAACAAGGCAGAGGCACTAACATGCTCTGATACCAAATGTAAGATTATCGAACAGGATATTCTACTCATGCTTGATGAACAAAATTCAAGCACAATAGAATCTTATGCGGAAACAGGATCAAAAATAAATCTAACCTCCAAATTGTTCGAGTTTGCGTTCGTCGGAAATCCACGAACTTTGCAATAAGCGATCCGACCGCACTTGTTAGGCGCATTCTACTAACCCAATCCTCGCGTGCGATGGTGTATTCCAAATAAAAGGGTTTGTGTTAGGCAAAACTCGTGATCGCCTCTAAAAGTTGAACGTTCATCCTTATAAACCGTCTTCCATCAAGACGGTTCTTGCGAATGGGCGGTTGTCACGAAAAGGTATGAAGCGTGGAAAAACCGCACGTGGAATAACCGTTCGTCAAAAGTAAAAATGTGGGTCAATATTAATGGTAAGTTTTTTTATTTTAAAAATTATACCCCTAAAATGTGGGATCACAAATAAATATTACATTCGCGTCATTTCGATGCTTCAGCATCTCATTGAACAGCTCCTGTCTGATCAAGCCACTGATGTCCCCGCCGGCTGCTCCGAGCACCAAGGCCAGGAGGAGCAACGGTATTAACGACCCGAACCCCATTTCTTGCGAAAGTATGTGTTGTGTTAAGGTTGTCTGTGGTTGGAGTCCGATGTTTGTGCTGGTGGGTATTTATAGAAAGAGAGGAGAGAGTAAAGGGGAGCTGAGGATATGACTAATCAACTGAGAGAACCGACAAGACTAGGTAGTGACGGTCTTCCTCAAATCGTCCATTGTTGACGTTTTGTGTAAGTACGCGGCGGCTTGGCCATGCCGTGCACCGTCGGCTTTCTTTTTACACCGCTTGTCACGGCAATAACTTGTTCAAATCTTCTTCAGTGTCATGTGACCATACTTCTTATCGATATATACACGTGATACTTTTATAAAAATCAAACAACTAACTTACAATTTCTAAATAATTCAACCATCACAAATTAACGGTACTAAAACCACTTCAAATTCGAAAGATTTTAGAAAGATTTATAAGTGAAGAATGTTTAGATATCTACCATAACTTTAAGTATATATTCCATCGGTCTGTTCCACTTGCAAAATAATGGTAGAAATAAAAAAAAAATTATGATTTATATAGTTCAAGTAATGTGATTTACATCTACAAAAGAGATCGGGGAGATCACTAGGGAATAAAAATGGAGAGAGCAAATGGGTTAAACATCTTAGTCTTACTCGAGTCATTTCATTTCTTTGACTTTGATAAGCCCTTATTTCTTTCGGGTAAGGTTCGAATCAGGAGGATGATCCTCCCAGTGAACTCACCGTAACCCCAAACCAACATGGAAGAATAAGTGGAGCATGCTAGAGCGTTAAATGTTTCAATAATTTAATAGTGGATTGGACATCGGTTTACCGGACCCGAATGGATCAATTTGCAGTCTCGAAACAGATGATGAAAGATCAAATCGTATGTGTCACGGAACTTTAACCCAAACTTGATGACGTGAATTCCTTCTATCAAAGAAAAACTGCCCCCCATTCAATTCAATTCAAGACCTGGGAGAAGTACCGATCGTGTGGGACACTTCACAGTTTTTGTAGCCTTGATTAGAGGAGGAAATTGTCGATCGAGCAACGAGTACATTCATATAACACAATGGAATGATTTCTTAGAAGAGAAAATACGAACCAGCGGTCTTATTTGTGTGATTCTTTTGACCCGAATGATTTAGTTTAGTTCGATTACTATCATTTCTGTCAACAGCTGTTAAAAACTTATACGGAACGAATTCAAAAAAAGGGTGTTAAAGCTCCTACCACTAATTCATCTCATTTTTCAATACTCAAATCTCATACGTGTCGCCTCATTTTTTTATGCACAGATTTAGTCAATGATCCAAATATATGTTATATCGAAGCTGCAAAAATGTCAATGCGTCCGATTAGAATGAACTGACTATTGGTCCCCAGATGTAATTATCACCTTATCTTGATAGTGGAAAACTCAGGATTACATCGCGATAGGGGAAGGAAATCTGTAGCACTGGTAGGCCTTAGCTTAGATTTATTTATTTATTTAGTCAAAATTGTACGGAAAATTGAATTTTGAGTCTTGTTGGCCATAAGACTCCGTCCCGGTATTCTTTTTCTTTTTCTTTTTTTTTTTATGGTGGAGAGATGAATAAACCCTCTTTAGATTCACCTATTTCAGGTGAACCCGTTATTTTGATAAATAGCTAAATTTATAAAATTAACACACTATGCCGATGCATTCCTTTTTTAACATATCAAATTTGTAAATCCGTTTTAATCTATTTGGCAATTGATTAATGATCGAGCATGTAAGAAGGCCATTGGATATCATAAAGGTGAGTCGAAACAAGAACCCTCCAATTAGGAAGGAAGAGCAATCATCGACCCAAGATAATCACATGAAGGCACCATACGATTGTGGTCTTTTGGTCCCAACCCCTCAATTCAAGAAGTGAGAAACTGGTGAAGGAGAAGGCAATGCCATCATCGCCAACCTCTTGGCCTCATGCTTTTTCATGTTGTTGTCTTTAGGCTGTGTGGACAAGGAAGGGGATTGGGGAGTTATTATTAGTGTTAGTTGTCTCTTAATTAATTTGTCCCGATATTGTCCTATTTGATAGATATACCATAATGAAATTGTCACAAAGTGATTGCTTTAAATTTCTTTCCAAATGACTTGCTGGGTTGCTGGGGATGGAGGGACCCTTGGCTAATTTGAGAAATTAGTGAATATAGTTGGATAGTAAGGAAAATTGTCACAAAGTGATGACACGCGGATTGTTGGAGTGCCAAAACTTGGTACGAGAGGACACTTAAGTGTCAAAAGTTCGGAAAAATATATTTAAGTGTCAAAATCGGAGAAAAAATGATCAATTAAGTGTTAACGGCAAAAAAATCCGGCCAAACTGCCACGTGTCATTTTCCGGCGATTTTATTTGCTGATAGAGCATTTTCTTTTTTCAAAATAAAATATTCATGTAGCAATTTTAAGAAAAAAAATTGTTCAAGTCATACCAGAATTTAAAAAAAAATCAATTTTATTTAAAAAGGGGAAGGGGGGGGAGGGGAGGGTTCGGGGATGGTTGTGCAGCCCTCGCCCAATCCTCTCCTTCCTCCTCCTTTTTTTTAATTAATCAATTTTATATTAATACATTTTCTTAATTATTTAATATTATTTAATTAATACATTTTTTTAAATACACGTCAGCACCAAAACGACGTCGTTTTGGTTGAGCTTTTTGCTGACTTAGCTTCCGACGAGCCATGTAAGCAATTTCTATTATTAAAATAAGCCACGTTGGATTTTTGGCAGCTTTTGCCAAAGTTGGCACTTAAGTGATCTAATTTTTTAAAAAAATGGTGTTTAAGTGTACATTTTGTAACTTTTGGCATTTAAATATCCCCTCGTGCAAAGTTTTGGCACTTGGGCTGTCTTTTTGTCCAGAGTGATTGCTTTAAATTTTGTTTGATATGACTTGCTAGGGGCAGGGAAGGAGGCACCATTGGCTAAATTGAGAAATTAGTGAATATAGCTAAAGTGTAAGGAAAAATGTCACAAATGATTGCTTTAAAATTCTTTCCATATGACTTTATGGGTTATGTGATTTTAGAAGGTGTTGATCTTAATGTTTATGCTCTTTGATTTGTTAATGCATTGATTAAAGATTGCCACTCTCATATCATTTTCTTTGCAGCTACCTTGTTCCGACAAGTCAAACCACCTATGAGCTTGTAAGGCCCAAATGTATACCATATCTTAGATTGGTACATTAAAATGTATTGATGTTGTATCTGTTATCTGCAATGTACATAGATTTACCTTTAAATAAAGAAGCGGAAGCACTAGAACAACTATTTGGGCATGAATGAGGATTTTCTGTGGTTTGTTGTGGTGGACAACATCTACCGTATGCTGCTACTATAGAAGTTTTGTTCTTTAACGCATAGTCATTCTGAAAGTAATCTGTAACCGAAATAGTAGTTCAAGCCTACTTCATGGGCATGATGCACTCTCACCAAGAGTATTCAATCAAACATTTTTTTATAGGCCTACAGCAAGACCAACTTCTAATTGAAAAGATGCAAAATGTACTTCAAATCATATTATATAGCATGATCCTTTCTTTCAACTCACTATCCATGAGAATGGCTCGGTTGAACATGCAAGCGCAAAACACTGAGTACTACATTTGACCCAAGCTTAGCTAGATAGGTAGAAGATATTGTCTTCATGTCAATGTTCTAGCCATCTCTTCTTTGACCACCAATGTACCAGCTTCTTCATGCAATTCTCTTGCAATTTGTAGAGGTATTCTCGAAAGAGTTTATCCTTCCAACAAAGGTGCTTGCCGAAATTTGTACCACTTTTGTTGTGCCAGAAGCAGTATATATGATCTAGAACCAATGCTCACAGCACAGGAACTGGAAGAGATGTCAAAGCCATTTAACTATTTGCATGCTTTTACTTGTCACTTATGCTGTTGAAATTAGAGATCTTATCATTATTTTCTCCAATTTTTGCCCTTTAAGTATATAATGAGTTTGGCTTGGAGGCATATTGCTGTTAATTTATTTATCATGTGATGTGACAGTATAGAAATGGCAATTGTATTTGTTTCTCAAGTTTTTCTTGTCAATATCAAATTCTTGTCAGATTGTACGCCTTGTTATTCTTGGTGGAAGTATCAAGAATTATTAATCAATCTTACCCAGATTTTGAACCTTACTTCCAAACTTATATTCAGGATCGTTTGAGATTTTGGTTGACTATTGTATCTCTCATCCAAATCGAATATTAGAACAAGCAACTTTTTGTCTTGCCCTAATTTCCTTTGGCATACTGCATGGACAAATGTGGAAACCAAAATCCTTTTACCATGTATGTGATTGCTTTATGTATCTTGAATGTGATGGCCTTATTTCAATTGGTGAAATTTATACCGTAGGAGTTTCTTGTTACCAATCTTTGAGCCGAAGAAGACTGAACTTTGTAGCAGCCGTTAGATAAATGGAGCATGCAAGGCAGAGGGATATCAGTTTGTTGCTTCTCGAAGAATGGGTAAAAACGATCAATTTGCTGTGCTTCTCAAGAATGTGATTGCCATGGAATCGTTGTTGACTCATTCAGACGGAGATTCTGTGTAGTTGCGACATTGCCATTTGCATTGTACTTGAAATCCCACGAAGTGTTTGTACTTTGCACTCGACTTTTGGTCCACCTACATCGTTATGGACAAATTCGTTTAGCTTGTACTTGCTTTGCATGGACTTCTCTCAGTGTTGACCAAAAAGTCGTTCTGTAGATCTTTATCAATCAATTGGCTTCATTTCTAATATAGTACTCACCCAAACGAGAAGGAGAATCGTTGTGATAGAAGTAGCCTTTACGTGACGCCCTCTCCCATATTAATCTAAAGTTTGTATTCCTAGGATTTCATGCGATGTTCGCGAATGCTCATAGAGGTGGATAGTCGCTCTGCCAAAGCACCTCCGAGAGAGCTACTACATTCATTAGCCTGCGGACATGCTCGCCGATGCAATAGCTTTTGCTGTTTATTAGACGGTTCGGCTCAAATGATTCGCGAACATTGCATTTTCCATTCTATCCTCATTTGGGTGAAATTCGACTTTAAAGCCTTACAGGTCTCAAGTTTCCTGATAAGTTCAGGGTAAACAAACTGATTGTAATCCTAGTTGCACATATTGTACAACTTCTGCAAGCTTCATTGAGATAACAGAATGGTCAATATCCTTTATTTAGTCCTTTATTGTGGGGATAGAAATCTAGCAGTACATCCCAGCTTATTGATCACCAGTACGTGAGCAACGACTCGATCTAGTAATAGAACTAGGTAAATGGCTTTTGGTTGTAGCAGTCCAGATTGTTGCCATATCCCACCTTCAGCAAGTCGCAGTACCTCTTGTAGAACCCGATCCGGTCCTCCACCTGCGGGTTCGAGCCCTTCCCACACTCGATCCCGCCATTGATGATGTTGGTGATGACCCCGTACCCGGGGACCCGCCCTGCAGCGGTGTCTGCAGCAGAGGGCTGCCACTGGCCAGTGACGACTGCGTGGCATGAGGGCTTCGGGGACTGTGGTGTCGTCCAGAACCAGAGGGCCGTCTAGAAGGAGATGACTGGGTCTGTTGCGACCGCATCCGGGTTGCTCAGGAGGTCAGAGTTGATTGCTTTCCCGGCCGGCCCATAGTTGTAGTTGCTGGGAAAATCACAATCGACCAAATATATCAAACTCCGAGATGACCGATCTTTCCTAAATCCGAACCTACACTGACCAGATTTGCGCCTACGTAGTAACATACGACTGGCAAAAATCATGAGCAGACTACTATACACAAGGAAACAGAAGATTGATTTTATTTGAGCTTACTAAGAGATTTGGATGGGACCGCGTCCGTAGTATTTCTGGCCAGGAGCACAGGGCCACTGCTGGTTGGGAACGCAGTAGTCTCCAGGATTTCCTTGCTCTTGCTTGAAGCAATATCCCCATGCATATGGACCGTCCGGTGCACTTGCCCATCCGCCTACAAAATAAATGGTTGATTTCAATGGTTATGCAGAATGGAAATTAGCGTACGTACGTCTGGTTTGCTGCCGCAACATATTACTACGTGTGCAATCTGGCAATAATCGAGGATAAAACCTGTGGTTTCGTGCGAAGTCTGAGCCAAAAATGCCGCAATCTCTCGCTTCCTCGTGTCTGTGTCGCCCGTCACCCCGAACTCAGCGAACGACTTGGCAGCCGTGATGAAGGCATCGTAGGTGTAGAATCCTTTGCCAGGGCAATTCGCGTCGTTTCGATGCTTCAGCATCTCATTGAACAGCTCCCGACTGATCAAGCCACTGACGTCCCCGCCAGCGGCTCCGAGCACCAAGGCCAGGAGGAGCAAGGGTACTAACGACCCGAACCCCATTTCTTGCGAAAGTATGTGTTGTGTTAAGGTTGTCTGTGGTTGGAGTCCGATGTTTGTGTTGGTGGGTATTTATAGAAAGAGAGGAGAGAGTGGAGGGGAGCTGAGGATTTGACTAATCAACTGAGTGAACCGACAAGACTAGGTAGTGACGGTCTTCCTCAAATCGTCCATTGTTGACGTTTTGTGTAAGTACGCGGCGGCTTGGCCATGCCGTGCGCCCTCAGCTTTCTTTTTGCACCGCTTGTCACGGCAGTGACTTGTTCAAATCTTCTTCCGTATCATGTGACCATACTTCTTCTTATAGATATATACGCGTGATATTTCTATATGAATCAAACAGCTTACTTACAATTTCCAAATAACTCAATCATCATAAATTAACGGTACTAGAACCACTTCAAATTCAAAAAATTTTAAAAAGATTTATAAGCAAAGAATGTATAAATATCTACCATGACTTTTAGTATATACTCCATCGGTATGTTCCACTTGCAAAATAGTGGCAAAATCAATAAAAATTATGATTTATATAGTTCACGTAATGTGATTTACATCTCCAAAAGAGATCGGGAGATCACTAGGGAATAAAAATGGAGAGGGCCAAGTGGGTTAAACATCTTAGTCTTACTTGAATCATTTCATTTCTTTGGCTTTGATAAACCCTATTTCTTTTGAGTAAGGTTCAAATCAGGAGGGCGATCCTCCCAGTGAACTCAGTGTACCCCCAAACCAACATGGATGAATAAGTGGAGCATACTAGAGCGTTAAATGTTTCAATAATTTAATAGTGGATTGGACATCGGTTTATCGGACCCGAATGGATCAATTTGTAGTCCCGAAACAGATGATGAAAGATCGAGTTGTATGTGTCACGGAACTTTAACCCAGACTTGATGACGTGAATGCCCCCCATTCAATTCAATTCAAGACCTCGTAGAAATGCCAATCGTGCAGGACACTTCTCAGTTTTTGTAGCCTTGATTGGAGGAGGAAATTGTCGAGAGCAACGACTATTGGTCCCCAGATGTAATTATCACCTTATCTTGATAGTGGAAAAGTCAGGATTACATCGCGATAGGGGAAGGAAATCTGTCGCAGTGGTAGACTTTAGCTTAGATTTATTTATTTATTTAGTCAAACTTGTACGGAAAATTGAATTTTGAGTCTTGTTGGCCCAAATATAAAGTTCATAGATGATGCTATTTCGGCCCACTAAGGTAAGCTCGACGAATGTCGTAGGCCTGCACAAATAATTGATGGACGTATTCGGCTAAATAGATCTTTAGTCCCATGTCAGAATTCAAATCACCTTTCGTATCCAAGTGTGATTTCATATAGCTGCTCCTTTAGGTGAAATCCGATATTCCACCCCGCATTATGTTATCATGTGCAATTTCATCCATTTAACTTGTTTGTTTTGTTCGATTCAATCCTTTCTATTGATACTATGTGGTAGATCTTAACAAATTTCACAAATTATATATGATAGCCCTAAATCTTAGAACTTAATGCAAAATGGCAAATTTAATTTGGCGATATTTCCTAATCGTTTTCATCCCTATATCAAGAGGATCAATGTCCGTTGCTATATTGACCTAATCCCTAGCAAGATTCTACGCGATATTTTTCTCAACAATTTGGAAGGTTGATTCTTGATGATATGATCTTAAAGAGTACATGTTGACAATTAATTTCACGTTTGGGCCACCTACTCCAACTTATCCCTAGATTTTATCTTGTTAATGAAATTAGTGAGGCACTTCACGAAAACCTGAAATTTGTATGCAAGATTTAAAATGGATTTTCTTGTATTTTTGCTGTATTTCAATTAGAGTTGTCAATAGTTTGGTTTGGTATGGATTCTTAGGAAATCCGAAATAAACCGTTTGGGTGTGCATTAACTTCAAATTGAACTGCTCACCAAACAAAATAGTTGGTTCAACTTTTTGATTTTCTTTTTAACATATTAAAAAGAATTTAGTGGAAAATGAGAGAAATTGTGTGAATTATAGTATTAAGAAAGTATGTGATTTTCAGTTCAATTTGATTAATCAAATAGAAACAAAAAAAAATGTTATTTTTTCATTATTCAAAATCGAACTGAAAATGCACAAAAATTGAGTCCAATTCAAATGGGTTTCAATTTCGATTGGATTTTCAGGTTTGGTCTTGCCACTCCTAGTTTCGATTGCGAGAGAATTTGACAACTAAGAAATCACGGGACATGCCATGTGCCGTGAATGGAGGGGATCACAGGCCCAGTGGCCCATTGCCACGTGGGCTAACCCAATTTGCATGGCGCACACGTGCCAAGGCCTACACCCTACTATTCCCATGTTGTGGACCGTAATACCCCGTTCACATTGGCCATAAGACTCCGTCCCAGTAATCTTTTTATTTTTTTTATTTTTCCTTTTGAGGGGGAGATGAATAAACCCTCTTTAGATTCACCTATTTCGGGTGAACCCGTTATTTTGATAAGTAGCTAAATTTATAAAATTAACACATTATGCCGATGCATTCCTTTTTTAACATATCAAATTTGTAAATCCGTTTTAATCTATTTGGCAATTGATTTGATGATTGAGCATGTAAGAAGGCCGTTGGATATCATAAACCTGAGCCGAAACAAGAACCCTCCAATTAGGGAGGAAGAGCAATCATCGACCCAAGATAATCACATGAAGGCACCATACAATTGTGGTCTTTTGGTCCCAACCCCTCAATTCAAGAAGTGAGAAACTGGTGAAGGAGAAGGCAATGCCATCATCGCCAACCTCTTGGCCTCATGCTTTTTCATGCGGTTGTCTTTAGGCTGTGTGGACAAGGAAGGGGATTGGGGAGTTATTATTAGTGTTAGTTGTCTCTTAATTAATTCATCTCGATACTGTCCTATTTGATAGATATATCAGAACGAAATTTCATTTGATTATATGTAAATTTAAAAGCGATTAACTTGGTATTGACAAGATCTAGTGATAAGATATGTAGATTTCCTTCATTATTGATGGAAAAGACAAAAGGTGCGACAATTCACAAAAGTGGAGAAGGAAGGCAATGGCATGGTGATGGTGGAGATCACGTGGTTAAGACATCAAATTCATCAATGCAATCGATTGGGGAGACTAGCGGAGGAGGAGGGGAGGGAAGTGGGCAGAAGTTTCATTTTTCTAATTTATTCATGTAAATCATACATAATAGATAATGTCACATGACATTCTTAATTGAAACATTTTCCTAAAATTATGTAGGATTTACCATTATAGAAATTTTTATCTACTTTTTAGTGCTCCTTACATAAGCCATCAAATGTCGATGCAAATTAAATTGTCTCAATAATGTTCTATCTCATGAATATATTGAAATGAAATTCTATCCGATTAAATGTAAATTTAAATGCGACCAACTTGGCATTGATGAGATCCAACAATCAAATGTGCAGGTTTCCTCCATCGGTGGAAAAGACGAAAGGTGGTGCAACAATTCACAAAAATGGAGAAGGAATGTTTATTTAGTTTAATTATGGCCTAGTCAATTAGTGTAATTCTTCTTACCCAAGCGGTTTAGTTTAGTTTAATTATGGCATAATCTTTCAGAGTATCATTTCTGTCTACGGCTATTTAAAATTTCTACTAAATGAATTCATAAACAGGATGTTGAAGCCCCTACCAAGCTAATTTTTCCCCTTTTCCAATACCCAAATCTCATATATGTCACATTATCTTTCCATGCACAGTTTTAATCAGTGATTCAAAGATATGTTATATTGAAACTACCAAATCTTAATCCCACTTATTAGAATGAGCTGACCATTGGTCCACAAAAGAACGTATCAACTTATGTTAATATTTGAAAAGTCAGGATTACATTGTGCTGCAGACCGTAGGTCCGTGTGGGGGAATGTAATCCGCAGCATGGGTTAGGCTTTATATTAGACTTGATTTATTAATTTTTGGTCAAATTGAACTTTGGGTCTTGTTGGCCCAAATACAAAGTCCATGACGACACTATTTCGGCCACTACATTAAGTTCGATGAATGTCATAGGTCTACAAAAGCAATTGATGGATGTACTATGCTAATTAGATCTGTAGGCCAATGTCAGAATTCAAATCGCCTTTCATTTTCAAGTGCGATCTCACATGGCTGCTCCTTTGGATGAAATCCCACGTTTCACCCCATATTTTGTTCTCATGTGCAGCGTTGTCCTTAACTTATTAATTTTTTTCTATTCCTTTCCCTGTGTTCTATGTGATGGATCTTTAATCACAAATTATATACAATGACCCTAGATCTTGGAACTTAATGGCAAATGATCAATTTAATTTAACAAAATTTCCCATTTGTTTTCATCCCTTTATTGAAAGGATCAATGGCCATTGCTATACTGATTTAATCTCTAACAAGATTCTGCTCGAATACTCTTTTTAATAATTCGAAAAGTTAATTATTAATGATATGACATCCTTAAAAAGAATATATCGATAATTAATTTTATATTTGGGCCACCTGCTCAGGTTTAGTTTTTATCCTAGTAATGAAGTTAACGAGGTACTTCACGCAAAAATCGAATTTTTATTCACGAATTTAAGATGGATATTCTCGTCATTTTTGCTACATATGGTCGCTATCGTGTTTTGATTGTGTGGGGGATTTATGCCATGTGCTATGAACGGAGAGGATCGCAGGCCCACCGCCGCGTGGGCTACCCAAATGGCATGGAGCACACGTGCCAGGGCCCTGGCAGGCACTGCCCACTCCCATGTGGTGGACATGGCCGTACACACTGGCCACAGGCCCTGTCCCAACAGTTAGTTTTTTGGGAAAACTCACCAAAAACCTAAAATTATGTATAGTATAAGACATTTAAGTTAAGTTTTTTTCACTAAAGTTTTTTTTCTGATACGAAAAATCTCAAACTTTTATATATGCACTCTCCACCAATATTTTATTAATGAACACTGTTAAAAATCTATCTATACAAACAGTGTCAATATAGAATATAAAAATGACGTTATATTCACTAAAAATTATTTGACGGAATATTGATAAAAAGTAAATATATTACATAAGTACAAATTTGAGATTTTTCGTATATAAGAAAAAAATTACAATAAATGTAGCACGGCAATTGTACATTTAGAGTAAATATGTCAAAATAAGTATAATATAAGGTTTTTTATGGCTTTTTTTCTTTTTCTTTTTTTTTTGGGGAAAAGTTGAATAAATCCTCTTTAGATTCACCTATTTTCGGGTGAACCTATTATTTTGATAAGTAGCTAATATTTAATGCATTGCGTGATGTGATGCGTTGTGATTGCATTTTAATGCGATGCATTCTTTCTTTTTTTAAATCGAAATTAGTCATAATAAGTCACATCATTTAGCATGTTAATTTTATAAATCCGTCTTAATCTATCCCGTGATATTACAAGAAGGCACTTACGTGTCTGCCGACGAGTGGTGGTGGTGGATATTGATTGAGTTGAATAAAGGGCGTCCTTTTCAAAAGTGGGTTGTTGAGGGCATCACTCAAAACTTTTATTAAATCAGCAAAAGCCTATTGATTGCATTGCCACATGTCTGTCTTCAATTTGGAGGACTGAGAATCCCAACATAAACCTACAGAGAATCCCACCTAAACCTCTCATTCAACTGGCGACTGATCGATGGTTGAGCCCTGTAAGAAGGCCCTTCCGTCTGATAAACGTGGTCCGGAACAGGAACCCTCCAATTAGGGAGGAAGAACAATCATCGACCCCAAGATAATCGCATGAAAGCAACATACAATTATGGCGTTTTGGTCCCGGCCCCTCGATTCAAGAAGCGAGAAACTGGTGGAGAAGGCAATGACAATCCTCGCCAGCCTCGGCCTCATGCTTATTCCATGCTGTTGTCTTTGGGCAGTGTGGAGAAGGAAAGGGATTGGGGAGTCATTATTGGTGTTAGTTGTCTTCATGGCCCCCCCAAACTTTGTGGAGAGGAGAACATGGCACTGTCCATCACGTGCCTAGCTTTCCTTCACGAGGCATTGCGATCTTACGACGTAGTAGATCCGGCAAGAGTTAACCGAGCTGGGTAATCTCGAAACAGCACACGAGTACCTCCTGCTGAACTGTTCGGTGTTAGTATTGTCGGGCCACAAACTTATCGATATGGTTTGAATCGAGGGAAATTATTGTGTGTACCGAGTGGATGTGCCACCGAACATAATGGTTTAATCGGGGAAAGATGCAGTAACTTGGTTTGAATTCACCATATTGAAGTTCGTGACAATTGTTTTTTGCGATCCACGGTTACTGTAATTGCATTGCACTCCATAACGACACTCTTCAGATGGAAGGGTCCCATTCCCACGTTGTCCACAGTTTTCTGTTGGGAACCCTCTTCCGAGCGCCACGTTATCATTTTGATCGTCCAGAAAGAAGTTGAAAATGAAGCTTGGAGTCACAGAGGCATTGCTAAAGAGAGCTCAGAGTCACAGGAGGTATGGTCATTGCGCTCTCTCTCTCTCTCTTTCTCTCTCTCGTTTCAAAAACTAGTCCTTTGATATTTTCTGCTAATTTGTTGATCACAAAGCTTCAAAGTTTGTCTGCAGTGAGGGAAAAAAAAGCAGAAATAATAAAAGAAAGAGTCAAAAGCGATTTGCTGCAAAAATGTTGCTTCACCGGTCCTTGTTTCTTGAATTATGTTCTCGGTTTCGGAAAAAATGAGGAAAGAACAATGAGATTTTCTGTGGGACTTGCTTGGATTGAGAAAATTGTCAAAGGGTCGACCCACATTACTCAATCTAGGGGCGCAGCTTTCATTTCTTTTTCCCATCTGCTGTTTTCATTTACATTCTGGAGCTTTCTTGCATTATTGAGCTCCACAAATAGAATAACTACGGTTGATTTTGGCTAATTACTCAAACTTCACTTTCTATCGGACAAAACAAAACATGAACGAGTGGCAAGTTTCTGTCTATATCAGGCAACGTCACTCTGATATGTCAATTTTAGAGCGCACGATATGAGTCCAGTTTAGTTTATATTGTAATGTGATTCTCTCTAATTCACAGACAGAATCTGCCTGTGGTGGTTCTTACTTGCTGACCCTGCAACTCCATTGTACCTCTAGTTATGGCAGTTGCTCAATTCACCAATGCACCTCGCTGGGGTGCGGCTGGCAAGGAAAGGGAAAGAAGGCAGTTTGTGAATTTGAGCCGTGAATTGCCATTAAATAGATCAGAAGTCGCTCAAACTGGTGGCCTTTCCTTGTTGAACAAGAGGAGAGTGACGATCTTCGGTGGTGTTTCTAGGCGTTGCCGGTCAATCAGTGATCAGCAAGCACTGGATTTTGAATTGCATACAGATCCTTATCTTGAAGATATCTCAGCATCAACCAATGAAAGTGCACTGCATGAGTAAGTCTCAGTAGCTATAAGTTGTTACCTCTTTCTTGCGATTGCTACCTGCAGTTGTTCCCTCTTTTTATCAGTTTCCACACCCGACATTTTGTTGCCGAAGCACTTCTTGCCGTGTGCTATATCTATTTCATGATATTTGGACATGTATTAACGACTACTCGCTTTGGTTATGATAATCCTCCTTGCTCTGCTGTTTAATGTGACCTTAACATGACAAAGTAATCTCTTTCTGTCTGGCCATAAAGGGTTATCTCATTCCAAAAGCCAAAATTTGGAATTATTGGGTAAATTTGACCAGATCTTAGGTTGTGATAAGGTAGATTTCAGAAACACAAGGCATGTCAACTTAATACGAGTGAAAGAAAGGCGTGTCAGACTTCGCTGTATTTGGAGAGCACGTGACCCTGTATTGCTTTGAGTGTCATTTTTGGAGAAACAGGTGCCGCCATATGAATCTTTATCACCTGAATTTTTCATACAACTGGTTTTTCACTCACTGTGTCATCTATTCCTGCAGTGAGTCGACACAACATTCAACAGACTCCCAAAATCTCCAGACTGAGTTGATAATGCTCTCTTTACCTGCAATTGCTGGACAAGCGATTGAGCCTTTAGCACAATTGATGGAAACAGCATACATCGGTAGACTTGGTACATCCTTGCTCTTACTTGGATGGTTTCGTTTGTTAAGCTAAACACAGTTTCATGTTAGTGCCCAAAACTCTTCAAATATGTGCCTCCTAGGAGTCTTACCAGCTGGATAGATATTATTGGTCATAGGAAGTTGGGACACTGTATATAATAGCTACATCTTCGAAACTTAAGAGTTAGTAGTCCTTGGGCTTTATATTAGACATCAGAGCTACTTCCTGCTCATACATTTTGTTAAATCGTTTTAATAATATTATTGTTTCTTGTCTCAGTTTTCTCTTCCCTGTGAATTGAACTTGCATCAATAAATTTTCCGAGCAAATATTTTAAACTGATATTACTTGCTTAGAATATAAGCATAACACCAGAATCTCACTCATGTTCTGACAAAAAGGACTTCTGGAGTTAGCATCTGCGGGAGTTTCGATGTCAATCTTCAACATTGTGTCTAAGGTCTTTAATATTCCTCTCCTGAGTGTTGCAACATCATTTGTGGCTGAAGACATTTCAAGGAGTGCGGGCAGCAATTCAGCTACAGGTAAGTACCCTTTGACCAGAAAAGAGAGATTGATATTGCTGGAATTCAGTTGCACGCTCAGTTCGAATTTCCTGATGCACAGGTAGTCAGCATCGAAATGGAGCATATGAAAGGAAGGTGCTGCCTTCAGTATCTACTGCCTTATTATTAGCTCTAGCAATTGGTGTCTTTGAGGCACTGGCTTTGTACTTCGGCTCAGGATTTTTTCTTGACATGATGGGCATATCATCAGTGAGTAGAATTTTCTTGGTCATTCATACTTATATTGACACTCAGAGTGGATCTCTGGTTCCACATGGCACTTAAGTCTTCTATTCTGTGTCCAATTTCTTTGTTCTTTGACTAGTGCCGGCATTCAAAAGCCTTTACATTCTGAACAGGGTTCTTCTATGCGCATACCGGCGGAACACTTTCTCAAATTAAGAGCTATCGGTGCTCCGGCTGTTGTCGTGTATTTGGCTGTTCAGGGCATATTTCGTGGCTTCAAGGATACAAAAACACCCGTTCTATCTCTAGGCAAGGATTTGGTTTACTGTCTGAAATTACATTGAAAAAAAAAATCTCATTTGTTATGCTTTATCCATCTTGCTAACTGATGTGGAATCAACAGGTTTGGGCAACTTTTCTGCTGTATTCTTCTTCCCACTGTTGATGTACTATTTCCACTTTGGTGTCACTGGTGCTGCCATTTCTACAGTTTTGTCTCAGTATGTAACTCTCTCGAGTTCTGTCTAGATTTCTTATTAATATATCAAGTAAATGACCATGCTGTGATTCTTTTTCTGCAGATACATTGTTGCCTTTTTGATGATTTGGCATCTCAACAAGAGGACTGTCTTGTCAATTCCTAATGCACACAATTTGCATTTCGGTGACTATCTGAAATCTGGTATGTGGGTCTTTACCTTGACTCCGATATTTTTCTTGGTATAACTATTGCCTTACGGTCTTACAAAAGAAACTTCATTACCTCCCGAATCATTGCACGGACATCTGATGTGTGGATCAAAATGTTGTCCTTGATGCTTTTCCTCTTAAATTGCCTTGTTACAGCTATAAGTGCTCCCTCTGTCTTACAAGTACAAGAAAGATGTTCTAAGTTTTTTAACCAATAAGCCATTTTGCTCAGGCGGCTTTCTTCTAGGGAGAACTATAGCTGCTGTAATGACCATAACTTTGAGCACATCTATGGCTGCTCGTCAGGGAGCATTAGCCATGGCTGCACATCAGATATGCTTGCAAGTCTGGTTATCTGTTTCTCTCCTTGTCGATGCGCAAGCAGCAGCTGGCCAGGTAAGCGATCTTCAACAATGTGCTCATCTGACGTTGGAATGCTAACAAAGCTTCCCACGTTTTCCCCCATTCATAAATGAGTCTGTTTCCTGATAAATATGCATGCCAATTACTAGAATTTAGTTTATGCGGATAACATGTTTTTCTTTTTATCCAAAATTGCCTCTCGGTGTTCAATATGCCTCCCTATGACAGACTATGTACATTTCATTCCAGCTTTGGATAAGTGGTTCCCTTCTTTAGGAAGTATTGAAAGAAAAAAAATTGAGGACCTTTAACTCAACCTTAAATCTAGTTGCAACTCCCGAGACGGTGAATTCCCTTTATCCAAGGAAACAATCCATCCTTTAAGCAATTCTAAGCTGGAAAAAAATGTACCAGACTCACTCTTCTACCCTGTATGTTATCTAATTGATTAATTGGATGGAATAAGTGCAGTACAAGTTCTTAAACTTGTAAGCTAACAAAAGTACTCGGTTGCACTTTTCGGATAAGTTTTAAGACTTGACTGTACATTTTGAAAGCATTTGAACTTGATTGCATGTTTTAAAAACTTTAGGACTCAATTGCACTTTCACTATAAGTTTTAGGACTTTTGATGTGTTTGACCTTTTGGATTTGTAGTTCTTTCTGAATTATACTCAAGCTCATTGTTGTTAACTTTGAAATGAATCTGCACTTTTATGCTGATGTCTTCTTTTTACCTGAATGGTGAGCAAACTAAGATACTTGAATCATCTGCTAAATCCTGGTTCCTTTTTTTAGGCTATGATTGCGAGTTCATTTGCAAAAGGTGACTATAGCACTGTAAAGAAAATTGCATTCTTCGCTCTTAAGGTAACATATTTGGACAGATTATTGGGTTGTGGTTTCTACCTTGTACTTGACCTAGATTTCAATTCCTTCTTAGGCCTTCATGTTTCATGACTCATAGTTTTCTCCAGACAGGACTAATTACTGGAGTGTCCCTAGCTCTGTTGTTGGGGTTGTCATTTAATTCTTTGGCAACTTTGTTCACCAAGGACGCACAAGTACTACAAATTGTCGGATCAGGCTTATTGGTACACTTACTGACTAATTTTCGTTCTTTCTGAAATCTTGGTTTAAAATTAGCTTTTCTTTTCAGTTGTATTAATTCTAACTCAATCTATGTAGTTTGTAAGCGCCAGTCAACCAATCAATGCTCTGGCTTATGTTTTTGATGGTCTCCATTACGGCGTGTCGGACTTCTCATATGCAGCTTGGTCTATGGTAAATGAGTCTCACCTAACAAATTGCATGTCTGAGATATGGTTCGATTGTTCTCAAACTATCTATTTAGCATGTGTTCTGATAATTACTATGATGATGGGCAGATGGCCGTGGGTGCATTATCTTGTGTGTTTTTGCTTTACGCTCCATCCATTGTTGGTCTTTCGGGAGTCTGGTCTGGATTAACCCTTTTCATGGGCTTGCGCACATTAGCCGGATATGCAAGGTGCAGAGTTCATTCTCCCTTTTCTTCTTTTCTTTCTCCATTATTTGTTAGCGTCAGCATTCTTTAGCATCTCTACTCCATGTTCCACTCTGCTTTTGCCCATCTCTTGCTTTCATGTTCTATTCAAGAGGTTGTGCTGCTTCCCATCGAACAGACATTTATTCTTGTTTCACCTACAATTGGTTCCTCTTGATGCACCACATTGTTTCTGGTTGTGTCGTTACGCACCAATCAATGCTTATAAGATCTGACAAAATTGTACTGTGCATTATTAGATTAAGCTCGAAGGAAGGTCCGTGGAAATTTTTGCATGGAGATGACTATAATTTGCAGGTGGGTAGTCAAACTTCCATTGTTAATGATGCTACTTTCATAGTCTATTATGGTAATGTTTCTTCAATGATCAATGTTCTGTATGTGCTGTCATGCGGTACTATCCGAAAGTTTGCCATATGAAAGCATTAACCAGTGACAATGCGATTAACATTTGATGACAGATATTGCCGCTAAGCAGTTTTAACCTTTTTTTTGGGCAATTTCTTTTCCATTATCGAAACTTCTGTTGAGCATACGCTATATTAAATATGTTCGATGCTGGCATAATTTCATGTTCTATCGAGGATGAGCTTAACCTCTCGAGTCACTTACTTCTGCAGGTTGCCATTTGAGATGAGAATCAGGCAGGGACCTGTCGTCCCCCAGGTTTCTTCTTGGTGCCAATGGAGTCGCACCGCCATTCACACATTGTGTGGCTCCTGTATAGTTTGTTTGTAGTTCTTGTACTCGACTCATCGTAGCAGATGAGCTCGCTGCTCATTCTGCAGCATTTAAAACACGTGTAGTAACATCGGTAAGGCCTAAATATTTATGTCTCAATTCTCCCCCCGAATTACTATCATCATTGACTATGGTCGCTTCCAAGGGCCGTGCAAATTAAATGCTATATATTCTGTGAATCCGCATTAAAATTGTCATGGATAGAAAGATTTCGCGCATGCACCTACTTTGGAATGACAGATTCTAAGTCTCTCCTTTTCTTTGCTCCTTTGTTTTTTCGGCTAAACAAGGAAAACCCAAGAATCGCATTTGTGTCCAAATTTTGCAAATCACGATTGATATCCGGTCGCACGTATGATGCCGAAGAATTCAGAGAAGGAAAAATCATGGTGTAGAAATCAACTACTGCAAGTTTATCTTCTGTATTCTATTGCAGTTACCTTCTTGCGAGAGCCAATTGTGGCAAATCATAAGCTGCAATATCTCTCTCGCCATCTCTTTTAAGCCTGAAACATCGACTTCATCCGACGCCGAGTCACTGAAACCTCCTCATCACATAAATGTCCGACTCAAGACCAGGCTTGCCATCAATAAAAGCCAGTCGCACATTACTATGATCCTCAGATCCTCAGTTGTCAATGATGACAAGCAGAAACGAGATCGGGTTTAATTTTTTTTTTTTGGCACTATGAGGGAGACATTGATGGCGGCAGAGCACTTCAAGCTCGGTGAACAAGCAACAAAATAGTTATTTTCTCGAATCCAAAACTCCTACAGACTTTCCCTTACGAGTCCATGAAAGTGAATCTCTTCGGTCTGCACCACACCGCGGCCGAATCAAGAACCGACTCACCTAGGAGCGGAAAAGGCTCGCCGAAGGCCCTGGCTCGCTCTCTATCGAATCTTGGCTTCCATTTTAGCAGCCATGGCTCTATACCAACATTGAGTCCTTTGACCCGGATCCAATGACAGCATCGATTGCTGGTCCGAGAGCGAGCAATCACATGCTGCGTGGTGCGATGACGGTCGGGGCTCGGCGCACGTTCAGACCCGAAAATGTCGCGCATCACCTGGCATCGCAAATCATTTATCTTGGGTGCGAAGACGGGTGGAAAAGCGAGCCAAGATGAGCAACTCCGGAGGCAACCCGGGTGGTGGAGGGACTGGGTTAACACCGGTGGACGGCCACCAGGCGTCGCCCTTGGACACGGTGGAACCCCACAAGATATAAACTGCTTCCGGCAAATAAAATTGTCTCCAATTTTTCTTGTCGGAGGTCCAAAACATCTTGAACTTTTCGAGGAAATTAGTCAAGACAATAGTCCAATAAAAAGATTCTTATTTTCCCCAAGAAATGTCCCAATCGATAAGCATGAACGATACGGCTAGTGAGCTCTCCTTCGCCGATCTGTCCTTAAATATAATCCACCGGCCTTTCGGGGATGACGAGGTCACGAAACCGACAGTCGTTGGAGCAGATATTAAGGTGTCGAATCAAATGGGATTAATCCAATTCGGGGCCCAACGTCGTGAGCAAAGCACGTGGTTTTGCTTTGCAGTTTGGACCTTATACTAAAGGACAAAGTCCAAGATCCATTTCGAAATATAAGCTAAGGTTCTAGATCTAATATTTGTAAACCGACAAGGGTTCTGGTTATTCATAAGTTTTATGTGTTCTAGGATATAACAATTGTCAAAAAATAAATAAACAAAAAGCTATAACAGATTATGCATAATATCATATGTTAATGTTTGAACAAGTTGAAATTTTTTGTGTTTCGATTTAGGGCCCGTTTAGTTCGGTTTTAGAGAAATATCTTGAGAAAATACAAATATCTTTTGATTAAAGGGGTTATCTAAAATGCAAATAACGTTTGGTAAATTATAATCTTGAAGTGTAATGTAAAATAACTTTGGCTTAAATGTCATTTAGTAAAAACTATATTTGTAAAATGATTTTGCTAAACTTTAAAAAAAAAAATTAAATAGTTTTTGGTAGAGCTTAGCCATCGACAGTCAAAATAGCAATCGGATAGCCTCACTTGAGGTCGCTCGACCTTAAGTGGCATCACTTGGATCATTGGAACCTAGGTGACCGTCATGTGAACCCAGGCGGTGGTTGCCTAAGGTCACGCTTGGGTCGCACAACCCCAGACAATAGTTGTCGAGTTCGAGCAGCCCCTCAGGTATTGGTCGCCAGCGCACACGACCCCTTGTTTAACTATTGTCGACCTCCATTTGGCTTCTCTGTGCAAATCATGAAGAAGATGAACAGTGAATGAACATGGCCAAGACTTGTATTCCGAGAATGTTATTTCCTAAAGGACCTTCGGACTTGCTTGGGGTTAAAGGCTCTTAAAGCCCTTTAGAGATGCAATTGCATCTCTCAAAAGTCCTCCAAAAAATGAACCAAATAACATTGCATTTGGCTAAACCCCTTTGGAGCCCAAAAGCCATTTCCAAATGCTATGGAAATTAGAGTTACAGAAGCTACATGATTCAAACAAAATGAGAAGTCCTATAAATGGATCTTTTTATGGTCCTTCAAGGGGATAATTACCAAAAAAGTCATAAACTTATTGCAATTATGATAATTCAATCCCAAACTTATTTTTTGATTAATTAAATCATAAACCTTTTGTAATTATGACAATTTAGTCCTTCCAGCAAAACTTGACCGACTAGCGCTAGAAACTATTTTTGTCTATTAATATTTTTTTTTTCTCATCCCTCCTCCTTCCCTCTTCATTTGCTCTGGTGACTGACTAGAGGGGAGGGTTGGCTAGTTGTCGGATTGAGTTGACCAAGCAAGCTCATATCACCGTTGTTGTGCAAGGGCGAGGGTGAGCCCTCGCTTGATCTAGAAAGGGTTCACCTCTCTAATCTATTGGCAAGCTCACCTTGCTATTGCTAGATGAGGGCGAGCTTGCTTGACCGCTGCGAGGCAAGCCCTCCTTAGATCTAGCAAGGGCTCACCTATCTAGTCGAAGGGTTTTCCCTACCAACGGCCAGGCAAGCTCGTAGGGCCGCCTCAATCTGACAACCAGCTAGCCTCAATTGAATCTTCTCTATTTTCTTTTCTTATGGCCTCTTTAGGATGTGGTGTAAGAGTTACTATATAAATGGCGAGCGAAAGGGACATATCGACACATTCATCGACTGTTTGCTGGGTTTTCTAGACAACATCAAATACAATGGAGAAGGCCATTACTAGATTACACTGCCCTTGATAAGTAAGATCATCATCAACTTCATGTGTTACTTTGCAATTATCAGTGCATCAACATGGATGCTTCATTTAAGGAGCTTATTTTTATCAATGCAACTCGCTGAGAATCAAGGCATTGAATCTCTTATATCCGTCAACGAGTCAAATACAATGCTCAACACTACTGAACTCATATTGAGTATCAACCCCATGAATCGTGTCGAGGTTTTTGGCGATTCCCTCACGACGGATTACTTCTATAGGTAGCAAATGCTGGCTGAATTCCACAACCAATTATGTGTATGAATATGCATTGTGCACTGTATCTTCATTCACGTAACACAAAGAAATCCTTTCGCAAGGAAACTCGATGTTCAACGAACTGTTTTTGAAGTATCCATTCATAAGAAAAGCAGCTGCAATCTTGGAGAGATTTGATAGGCGACCAGTAATGGACAAGAACATCGAGGTTTTTCAAGTCGATTTGGATGGAAAACCGGTCGCGCATTACTATGATTCTCAGCTATCGTTCATATCGAGTGGGAACAAGATTGGTGAGTACTTGTATTGCAGCTCCCTCTACTATCCTTACATCCTTTGCCTAAAATTAGATTAGAGGCTTCTTACTATAATAATGGGATTAAGCAACCGACGTGATCATGTTTTAAGTACGCTATGCTTGATTTGGATCGGGTTTGCTTTCTTCTATCTGATGTCATGCAAGTAATGCATGTCAAATAATTGGTAGTGACGCAAATGAAAGTGGTAAATCCTAGTAAACTCTTAAAATGTGTTGAAAAGAAAAATACTTCAAATTGGGAAATAAATATGACGTTAAAGCGTGATAATACTTTCTTTAAGTAAATATTCTCCCACAAACGTTACTAATAATTACTTACAAAAATCCTCTAGTATATAATAAAATCTCAATAAGAATATCATATAATAATTTTGATATATAGGATTTCTAGAAATAAAATAATTGGAAATTATGATCGTATGTCTTTAAAAATAAATCAAAATTGGAAGTTAAAAGTATTGATTAGAAATGTTGAATGAATATATATATTTATTGCAAAGGGCGCAGCGGGTTCAGTGCGGAATCAATAAAATAAAAAATAAAAATAACTGCAATTCTCGATGAAATGGCGGTCCCCGTGATGCACGCAATCGACCGTTTTGAAAAGACATTTTTCTTCATCAAGCATCTTTGACAAAATTACTGATAAGTTCCGGTCAATTTGTGGGGACGACATGGAAACGTATTTTAAAATATTTTGAAGTAATTCGAACTAGATAAACGGTGTTTCATAAAGAAGGTTATCCACCTCGCATTCATCATCGTCCCCACGATCAAGACATGTCTGACGTTGACTGGAACGGTGTCGTCACGCGTGCGGTGGCCAACGCATTCTAAGGCGAGAACCCAGACAAGCCTGCGACGACAAGAGGCTAGTTCCGAGTTTTGCAGCCCAAAGCGACGGAGCCACCTTGGCGTTGCCAGATACTTCCACCTTGCCTCTGAACTGAAAGTGAAGAACGACGGCGATCCGTTTCCCGATTCTCTCGCCGGGCTTTATACTCGCAAGAACATCCGCCGCGAACCTCGCTTCATCGCCGCACACATGTCCGGGTCAAGATCCGACTCGCCACCGCCGCCCAAAACCTCGCTGAAGCCCTCGGTCACAGTTACTCTCCTATCGATCTTGGCTCCGGTTCTAGCGATCACCATCCTCTACCGACATGACCCCTTCGACCCAGCTCCGCTGCCCGTCCACAGGATGTCCGGGTCGGTCACCGCCCCGCGAGAGAACGGCCGCATGCTGAGTGGCGCGGAGATGGTCGGGGCCGGGCGGGTGGCAGGGCCCGAGGACGTGGCGTACGACCCGGCGTCGGGGGTCATCTACGTGGGCTGTGCAGATGGGTGGGTGAAGCGGGTCAAGGTGAGCGACCCGGGCAGTGACTCCGAGGTGGAGGACTGGGTCAACACCGGCGGGAGGCCACTCGGCCTTGCCCTCGGGCGCGATGGCGAACTTATCGTTTGCGACCCTTACAAGGTCAGTATCAACCGTCCTCGTCTGTGAAATTATTAAACTGCTAGATGACTAGTTTTACATGTACATACTATTTACATGTAAATACTATTTAGTAAATAATTCATATTCTCCCATACGCATATGTAGGTTGAATTTTTCCCTAGATTATGGCATGAAAGCATAAAATTAGGAGGGATAGATAGGGGTTTTGGAAAATTTTAATTTTAGAACCCCTTACTTTGATATTATGTGAAATTTTGTAGAAATACTACTAACTATTCTAAAATATTATAGTGTTAGATGAAAATTTGTTTCGATATTTACATATATGGTATTGTCCAAGGACAATCTTTGCAAGATGATAATTTGTTATAACTTGTTATTAAATGGAGTAAGCTCGAGCTCTATGTGTGTCCGGGTCGTCGTCTTTAACCTTTTTCTTTTAATTAGTGCTAGTATAAGATCAATGTACAGAAACTATTTATGAAAAAATTATAAACATTTCTTTTTTTAAATTTATAACTCACTTTTAGGAAAAACGTGAGAAAATCATAATGACTACGGACATCAGATTTGGTGGAGCACTTATTAAACAAACAAATATTATATTCATGTGTAATTATTGGACATCAAGTATGGTGGAGCACTTATTAAACATACAAATATTATATTAATGCGCGATGGCTGCCCCTTTGATTTTTCATCATCATGATTCTCCTTTCAATTCTTTCTCCTTTTGATTCTTTTTCTTTTTCTTTGCTGATATAAATATATCGTTTTTTTATGTTACGAAAAATTATAATGATTTGCAAAAAACAATATAGTTATTTTTTGTTAAAACCACCACACATATGCGTGCATCAAGTCAAGCATATTTTGTTGTAATTGTCATTGTCCAGTAATTCATTTCATTACTAATACATTTCATGACCGAAAAGTAATTATTCTTAAAAATGAGTAAAAGGTCGAAACTAGTAAATTGTCATAATGTCGCATTATCTCCCAAAAAAGCCATTTATACGTCAGAACTAGGACTTTCGAATAACATGCATTAGTATCGAAATTCGAAACTGTCATACTTCACAGGGGCTGCTGAAAGTGAACAAACACGACGGAACCGTGGAGCTATTAACAGATGAGGCAGAAGGCTTGAAGTTCAACCTCACGGACGCCGCCGACGTGGCTCGCGACGGGATGATATACTTCACCGACGCCTCGTACAAGTACACCTTGAAGGAGGTCATTTGGGATATTCTGGAGGGTCGGCCGCACGGGAGGTTCTTGAGCTACGACCCGGCAACCAAAGAGACTAAAGTGCTGGCTCGAGATCTCTACTTTCCCAACGGCGTCGCTCTCTCCCCCGACCAAAGTTTCGTGATCTTCTGCGAAACCGTCATGTGAGTTTCAATGCGATGTTCACAGAGAATTCCTTGGCCAAAATCCTTGAAAACTTCTGAGTTATAAACTGTGGATGAGATCAATTGAATCTTCTCTGTTTTCTTTTCTTATGGGTTCTCTAGGATGTGGTGTAAGAGGTACTATATAAATGGCGAGCGAAAGGGACATATTGACACATTCATCGACCGTTTGCCAGGTTTTCCAGACAACATCAGATACGATGGAGAAGGCCATTACTGGATCGCACTGTCCTCGGTGAGTAAGATCATCGTCGACTTCATGTGTCGCTTTGCAATTATCAATGCATCAACATGCATGCTTCATTTAAGGAGCTCCTTTTTATCAACGCAACTTGATAAGAATCAAGGCATTGAATCTCTTATATCCGTCAACGAGTCAAATATGGTGCTCGACATTGCTAAACTCATATCTAGTATCAACCACATGAATCGTGTTGAGGTTTTTGTAATTCCCTTGCGACAGATTACTTTTGTAGGTAGCAAATGCTGGCCGAATTCCACAGTCAATTATGTGTATGAATATGCATTGTGCACCGTATCTTCATTCACGTAACATAAATAAATCCTTTTGCAGGGAAACTCGATGTTCAACGAACTATGTTTGAAGTATCCATTCATAAGAAAAGCAGTTGCAATCTTGGAGAGATTCAATAGGCGACCGGTGATAGACAAGAACAGCGGGGTTTTTCAAGTCAATCTAGATGGAAAACCGGTCGCACATTACTATGATCCCCAGCTGTCGTTCATATCGAGTGGAAACAAGATTGGTGAGTACTTATACTGCGGTTCCCTCTACTATCTTTACATCCTTCGCCTCAAATTAGATTAGAGGCTTCTTGCTGTAATTATGGGATTAAGCAACTAACGTGATCATGTTTTAAGTATGCTATGCTTGATTTGGATCAGGTTTTGCTTTCTTCTTTGTGATGTCATGCAAATAATGCATGTCGAATAGTTGGTAGTGACACAGAAAAAAGTGATAAATCCTAGTAAACTCGTGAAATGTGTTGGGGAAAAAAATTGCTTCATATTGGGAAATAAATCTGACTTTAAGGCAAGATAATACTCTCTTTAAGTAATTATTCATCCCACAACGTTGCTAATAATTACTTGCAAAAATCCCACAGTATATAATAAAGTCTCCATAATAATATCATATGTAATTTTGGTATATCTCCAGGATCTCTAAAAATAAAATAATTGAAAATTATAATCATATGTCTTTAGAAATAAATCGAAATTGGAAGTTAAAAGTATTGATTAGAAATGTTGGATAAATATATATTTTTTGCAAAGGGGGTAGTGGGTTCGGTGCGAAATCAATAGAATAAATGAAGGGGACGCAAATCCAATGCAATGGTTCCCATTTATTTTGTTGCAAAGGCAGCGGTATGCACGTGGCCCTCTCTTGAAATTAAATGTCTCCCGCAAACGAAACAAACTAAAAAAAATCATGCCCGAGTGCTCATTTTTCTATTTAAGCTGTTCTTTGTTTCATTTTTCTTAAGAAAATTAATAAAATAAAGCATCGAAGAGGGGAAAAAATATTATCGCGTACAGTTTAATAGATTGGTGCAATTTATAAACTATCAAGAATATTTACGATCTTAAGAGACCTCGAGCCTTCATGGTTTTATATTTTTTGAAATTTGAAGGGATCGAGCCTAAACAAACGTTGAAAAGCTCAAGTATAGACAATTTAAAAAAAAGTGCAGAAAATTGAAAAATTGGAAAAGAAAAGTCAAATCAGGTAGTCTCTGACATCATTCGGTTTGTTACTAAAGAAATTTTTAGCAAAACAATTGTTATTTAAGCAAACTTAAGTTGGTAATCTGCAGAATGGCATAAATAGGGTTGGCTGGAATTTCCATTTGAAAAAAATTACTTCTATTCTGATTTTATCTCCAAGAACTTTGCAATTCATGTACCAACACATAAAGAGCAGCTACAAAACACTAAAGGTGAGAATCAATAGATTCCTTTTCCAGAGCAATGTATCATTCTCAAACGCAATATACAACTCTCTATTGTATTACGCTATTCAATTGTCTCATCAAGATAGTGATACAAAGAACAATAAAGAAGAAGCAGTCTTATTGTGATATAAAAGGGCAATAAAGAGGAGAAGTAGTCTCAATGAGCAAATAATATAGAGAGTAATAAAGGAGAAGCATCATTATTATTCTGCATCAACTGATAGATTCTAAATCAAGTGCGTAAATCTCTTTACTTGATTGTACATATATTCTTAATTCAAGTTATGGATATTTTTGATGTGCTTTTGCTACTTACATTATCACTTATTTATAATTTTTTAGTCCATTCCTTCCTTTAAAAATTCGAAAATAATAAAACTACTAAAATTCCAAAAAAAAAAGGTTAAAAAAGCATCGTGTGGACACTTGCCAAGTCAACCAAATGAAAAAAAAACGGGAGAATGTTACGAAAAACCCCAAACTTTGCCCATTGTGACACATTTACCCTAAACTTTTTTTTGTGACACGAAAAATCCCAAACTTTACCCCATGTGACACATTTACCCTAAACTTTTTTTTGTGACACCAAAAACCCCAAATTTTGCCATGCGTGACACATTTACCCCAAACTTTTATTCGAAGGGCATTTTTGTCTTTTCTTTCTTTCTTTTTTTTTTTTTTTCTGTTTTTTCCCTTTTCTTTCTTTCTTTTTCTTTTTTTTTTCCGCCGAGGAGCGCCGGCGTCCGATCCGGCGGGGCCGCCCGACGCCGGTGAGGGTCGCCCGAGCCTCGGCCGGGCGAGCGCCCTCGCCGATACGAGCAAAGGTCGCCCTAGCCAGATCCGGCGAGGGCGACCCAGGCGAGGGCGAGGCTGCCCAAGCCCGGATCGGGTGGCCCTTCGCCGGATCCGCGGCCCTCGCCGCGTCGGGCGAGGGCTGCCCAAGCCGGATCCGGCGAGGTGGCCCTTCGCCGGATCGACGGCCCTCGCCGGCATCGGGCGAGGGTCGCCCGAGCCAAATCGGGCCCAGGCGGCCCTCGCCCTCGCCCGGCTGGCGAGGCATCCTTGCCGCTTCCTCCATTCAATAAAAAAAGAAGAAGAAAATAACTAAAATACGGCAAAATTTTAACTCAAAAAACTGAAATGGCGGTCCTCGTGATACACGCGATCAACCTTTTTGAAAAGACATTTTTCTTTATTAGGCATCTTTTTGTGTCACAAAAAAAAGTTTAAGGTTACTGAGAAGTTCAAAAAAAATTACTCAATTTCGATGAAATGGCGACGTTGAAACATATTTTTGAAAATATTTTTTTTTTATTAGGCATCTTTCAGTTCCGGTCAATTTGTGGGGACGACGTTGAAACATATTTTAAAATATTTTGAAGTAATTCGAACTAGATAAACAGTGTTTCATAAAATAAAAAAAGGTTATCCACCTCGCATGCATCATCGCCCCGACCGACGATCGAGAAATTTCTGACGTTGACCGGATCGGTGTCGTCGCCCAAGCATCACCGCGCACGTCGACGACGGCGACGTGTGCCGTGGCCAAAGCATTCTAAGGCGAGAACCCAGACAAACATGCGATGACAAAAGGCAGTTTATATTATGAGTTTTGCAGCCCAAAGCGACGGCGCCACCTGTGCGTTGCCAGACACTTCCACTTCGCCTCCGAACTGAAAGTGAAGAAAGACGGCGAGCTGCTTCCCGATTCTCTCGCCGGGCTTTAAACTCGCAAGGAAATCCGCCGTGAACCTCTCTTTGTCGCCGCACACATGTCCGGGTCAAGAGTCAACCCGCCGCCGCCGCCGTCGCAGCCCAAAACCTCGCTGAAGCCCTCGCTCACCGTCACTCTCCTATCGATCTTGGCTCCGTTTCTAGCGGTCACCATCCTCTACCGACATGACCCCTTCGACCCGGCTCCGCTGCCCGTCCACGGGATGTCCAGGTCGGTCACCGCCCCGCGAGAGAACAGCCGCATGCTGCATGGCGCGGAGATGGTCGGGGCCGGGCGGGTGGCAGGGCCCGAGGACGTGGCGTACGACCCGGCGTCGGGGGTCATCTACGTGGGCTGTGCAGATGGGTGGGTGAAGCGGGTCAAGGTGAGCGACCCGGGCAGTGACTCCGAAGTGGAGGACTGGGTCAACACCGGCGGGAGGCCACTCGGCCTTGCCCTCGGGCGCGATGGCGAACTTATCGTTTGAGACCCTTACAAGGTCAGTAATCAGTATCAACCATCCTCGTTTGTGAAATTATTAAACTGCTAGATGACTAGTTTTACATGTAAATAGTTCATATTCTCCCATACGAATGTGTAGGTTGAATTTTGCCTAAGATTAATGCATGAAAGTATAAAATTAGGAGGGATAGATAGGGGTTTGGAAAAATTTTATTTTAGAACCCATTACTTTGATATTATGTGAAATTTTGCAGAAATACTAGTAACTATTCTAAAAAATTATAATGTTGGACGAAAATTTATTTTAATATTTACATATATGTTATTATCAAAGGACAATCTTTGCAAGATGATAATTTGTCATTAAATTGAGTAAGCTCGAGCTTATATGCGGCCGGGTCGTCGTCTTTGACCTTTCTCTTTTAATTAATGTCAGTATAAAATCAATGTACAAAAACTATACATGACAAAATTATGACTTCTCTCTTTTGAAATTCATAACTCACTTTTAGGAAAAAAAACGTGAGAAAATCATGGTGACTGTGGACATCAGATTTGGTGGAGCACTTATTAAACAAACAAATATTATATTTATGCGCAATTATTGGACATCAAGTTTGGTGGAGCACTTATTAAACAAACAAATATTATATTTATGTGGGATGGCTGCACTTTGATTTTTCATTGTCATGACATGATTGCGCTTTTAATTCTTTCTCGTCATGATTATTTTTCTTATCCTTCGCTGATATAATATATCGTGTTTTTACGTTACGAAAATTTATAATGATTTGCCAAAAAAAAAAAAGCTATTTTTTGTTAAAACCACCAAAAATATGCGTGCATCAAGTCAAGCATATTTTGTTGCAATTGTAATTGTCCAGTAATTCATTTCATTACTAAGACATTTCATGACCGAAAAGTACATTTTGAAAAGAGTAAAAAGTCAAAACTAATGAATTATCGTGGTGACTTAGTAAGTTCCCAAAAGAATCATTTATATATTAGAATTAGGACTTTCGAATAACATGCATTAGTATTGAAACTGTCATATGCCACAGGGGCTGCTGAAAGTGAACAAACACGACAGAACTGTGGAGCTATTAACGGATGAGGCGGAAGGCCGGAAGTTCAACCTCACGGACGCCGTCGACGTGGCCCGCGATGGGATGATATACTTCACCGACGCCTCGTACAAGTACACCTTGAAGGAGGTCATTTGGGATATTCTGGAGGGCCGGCCGCACGGGAGGTTCTTGAGCTACGACCTGGCGACCAAAGAGACTAAAGTGCTGGCTCGGGATCTCTACTTTCCCAACGGCGTCGCGCTCTCGCACGACCAAAGTTTCGTGATCTTCTGCGAAATCGTCATGTGAGTTTCAATGCCTTGTTTGCAGAGACTTCCTTAGCCAAAATCCTGGCAAACTTCTGAATTATACACTGGATGAGATCAGTTGAGTCTTCTCTGTTTTCCTTTCCTTCGAGTTCTCTAGGAGGTGGTGTAAGAGGTACTATATAAACGGCAAGCGCAAGGGACATATCGACACATTCATTGACCGTTTGCCGGGTTATCCGGACAACATCAGATATGATGGAGAAGGCCATTACTGGATCGCGCTGCTCTCGGTGGGTAAAATGATCGTCGACTTCATGTGTTACTTTGCAATTATCAGTGCACCAACATGCATGCTTTCAACCGACTTTATCGAGAAAGATTACTTTCATAATATAAGTATAAAGTGTAAGTAAAAGAAAATATTTTCCTCCTAAATTTATCTTGAATTGGGATGTAAAAATACATCAGTAGGGGAGTGTGACCAAACTCCAAAAAATTTTCCAAAACGTTATAAATACCATTTCCGAAGGAACTAGAGTTACATCTCTTTTTCATTCTTGAATTTTTTTTCCCTACCGCCGGGAAAGAATTTCTTCTTCAATATAATGAAATAGAGCCACTTTGAGGTTCCCTATTATCATTCAATGAATGACTGATCCAACTATACATAAGCAAAGCATTTCATTAAAAGGATCTTCTAATCAATCCAGAGATCATTTCGATCTTTCAGATCTAGTTAGACCATTTCATTATATTGAAAATTTCATGTGAGGATCTTCTTTTTACCAACACAACACACTGAGAATCAAGGTATTGTATCTCTTATAATCGTCAATGAGTCAATGCGATGCTCAACATTGCTGAACTCATATTGAGTATTAACCCATGAACCCTGTTGAGGTTTTCACAATTCCCTCGAGACGGATTCTTCATAGGTAGCAAATGTTGGTTGAATTCCACGGCAATTATGTGTATGAATATGCATTCTGCACTTTATCTTCATTCACGCAACATAAGAAATCTTTTTGCAGGAAAACTCGATGTTCAACGAACTGTTGTTGAAGTATCCATTCATAAGAAAAGCAAATGCGATCTTGGAGAGATTCGACAGTTGACCGGTGATGGACAAGAACAGCGGGGTTTTTCAAGTCAATCTAGATGGAAAACCGGTTGCGCATTACTATGATCCTCAACTGTCGTTCATATCGAGTGGGAACAAGATTGGTGAGTACTTGTACTGTGGATCCCTCCACTATCCTCACATCCTTCGCCTCAAATTAGATTAGAGGCTTCTTGCTGTAATTATGGGATTAAGCAACCGACGTGATCATGTTTTAAGTACGCTATGCTTGATTTGGATGAGGTTTTTGCTTTCTTCTTTTAGTGTTATGCAAATAATGCATGTTGGATAATTGGTAGAGACACAAGAGAAACTGGTAAATCCGAGTAAACTCATAAAATGTATTGGAAAAAAAAATTACTTTGGATTGAAAATGGAATTAAACTTTGAAATATGATAACACTTTTATTAAGGAATTATTTGCTTCACAACGTTGTTAATAGTTACTAGCAAAAATTTTTCAAGATACAATAAAGTTCAATGATTTAGTATTTCTTCGGGATCTTTGGAAATGAAACAATTATAAATTTTGATTGTATCTCTTTAAAAAGAAAGTGAAAGTGAAAGTTAAAAGTATTGAACAGAAATATTAAATAAATATATATTTATTGCACAAGGGGCAATGGGTTAGGTGCAAAATCAACAGAATAAATGAAGGGGACGCAAACTTAATGCGATGGTTCATATATATTTTGTTGTAAAGGCAGAGTTATCGGTGATTGACGCGTGGCCTCTTGTGAAAGAAAAGTCAAATCAAATAGTCTCTGACATCATTTGGTTTGTTACGAAACAATTTTTTAAGAAAATAATTATTATATGAGCAAACTCAAGTTGATAATATGCGGAATGGCATAAATAGGGTTATATGGAATTTTCATCTGAAAACAAATTACTTATATGCTAATTTTATCTCCTAGAACTTTCTAATTCATGTACCATCACCTTCCCAATATCCAAATTTCATTTGAAATTCATCAGAAAAACCATCTTAATATCCATCACCTCTTATTTGGACCTGTTGGTGGGATCCGCAAATTGAATTACCTGGCTCTCTTTGTGAGAGTGGGTGTCTTCAAAATGTATAACACAACACTTCAACCTTAACTTATTTCGAAAATGGCGTGAAATGAATCAAAGGAGAAACAAGGTTCAGTTTTTTTTAATGAAGTCACAAGTATAAGTCATTATCCTTTTCTTAAAAACTCCATTTCTGGAAGCTTCGCTTTTGCGCTCTTCACGCAATGTTGACAACGTTGCCGCGGTCTCTATTGTTAGTCCAATGAAGAAAATTATTGCCATCAAAATGTCCAATTTCATTACGTCTTGATTCTTGACTTTGATTGATTCCGACTCCATTGTCACAAAAATATACATTCAAATGGTTGGAAAAAAATTGCTCTGGATTGGAAAGAAATTCATGAGACTTTAGAACGTGATGACACTCTCTTTTAAGGAATTACTTTGCCCCACAACATTGCTCCATATAACAATTTTGACATATCTTTAGGATCTCTCATAAGGAAATAATTGAAAATTATGATTCCAAATCATTAGAAAGAAAAGGAAATCTGAAATTAAAAGTATTGAATAGAAATATCAAATTAATATATAAGTGACGGTTATTTCTAAGTATATACGACCTTCAAAAGGTTGCATCCCTTTGAAATGACCGCTAATATGTAACCTCCACCAAGGACAAGGCACCTACTCTCTTGTTTTACAGACAAACTACATATGAAATGTACAAATATACACGTCCAGAGTGTGCATAGACAAATCTCTCAATATTCTGTATTCTGAAAAGAGGCAGAACTCTGTCATTCATTAGTGATCACCCACCCAAACTCTTCGGAATCCTCTCGATCCGAATGTGTAGTCTCTGGACCACCGGTGATCCCTGGCTCGATTTGCCACGGGCCGCTTCGTTGTCCCTATCCAGGTCTCTCTCCGGCCTTCAGACACCAAGTTCAGCTCGCAACCGCATTCATAGTTCGTTGCATCCCGTCAATAGTCCGATGCATCCCATCGAATCGTTGCCCCGGTTGTCTGGATATGCTTCGAGACGACAGACTACTGCCCACAGAGATTAATGCAAAGGAAACGGACGGACACGAGTAAACTCGCAAACGTATGCGCGAAACCTAAAAGCACAAAGTGCCACTAAGGGAAATCTCTCAATTTTCCGGACGTCGAAAAGAAACAAAATTCCATCAAATGAAAGTTAAAAAAGCATCTTTACACGGGCAAAACTCTAACCCTAGGAATTTCTTCGCTTCGATGCGATAACAGCCGTCCTAATACGGTAGACTTTCCAAAACACGACGAGAGGAGAAACGCCAGATTTCCATTTGGAAATTTAGATATCTCATGATCCGAACCAGGTTAAAATAGCTCACGAAAAGTCAGTCGCCGTTGTCGCACGCGCTCCCGAAGGTTTCCAGGGTCAAGGAACCTGTTGGACGCTGATCGTGTCGGTACGGATTTCATCGCCGAAGCGTCCACGTGGACGGACAGATATGTGGGTTGGCCAAACAAAACAAGCAACAACGATATGACCGCCCATTCCAAGATTTGATATCAAAAGTAGCAAGAGCCGCATCTGCGTTGACAGCTAATTCACCTCGCCTCCGAACCGAAGCGGGAGAAAGACGACGATCCATTTCCTGATTCTCCCGGCGAGCTTCATACTTGTAAAAACATCCACCGCCGACTTCTCTTCATCGCCGCACCCATGTCCGAGTCAAGAACCGACTCACCGCCACCACAACCACCACCCAAATCCTCGCTAATGCCCTCGCTCGCAGTCACGCTCCTATCGATCTTGGCTCCGATTCTTGCGGTCATCATCCTCTTCCGACGTGAGCCCTTCGACCCGGCTCCGCTGCCCCTCCACGAGCTGTCCGGGACGGTCGCTGCCCCGCTGGTCAACGGCCGCGTGCTGCGCGGCGCGGAGACGGTCGGGGCTGGGCGGGTGGCGGGGCCCGAGGACGTGGCGTATGACCCGGCGTCGGGGGTCATCTACGTGGGCTGCGCGGACGGGTGGGTGAAGCGGGTCAAGGTGAGCGATTCCGCCGGCGACTCCACGGTGGAGGACTGGGTCAACACCGGCGGGAGGCCGCTCGGCCTCGCCTTCGGGCGCGACGGCGAACTTATCGTGTGCGACCCCTACAAGGTCAGTACCAACTACCGGCTGTCAGATTTTTATTTTTCCGTCAACTACATGCTGTCCGTCAGATTTTGTCTTCGCCGGAGTTACTCTTTAGGACGGTTATGTAGATATAAAAAAAAAAAAAACTAGATGAAAAATAGGGAAAATTTTAATTAAAGGTTGGAAATACTACCGTTTTCTCAAATAAGGCTTTAAATTTAATATTATTTCAAATAAGAACTCGAAGTATCATTATCTTTTTAAACAAAAGCCTAAAGTCACCGTTGTCTTTTGAATATTTTGAAGGCTTGAAGTGTTATTTTAGTGTTAAAGATAACCTTACTAGTTTGGTTAAAGATATTTCGGCTATGTACTTTTTTAATTTTATTTCCTTTTTTCTTTCTTTTTTCTTTCTATTTTTTTTCCACAAAAGAACAAATTAAAAAAAATTAAAACCTAAAAAAACACACAAAATAATAAAGAAAGACAGGATGGCTGGCCAGCCCTATCACCTACATATATTTTAGCTTTTTTTTTACAGAAAAGGAAAAAAAACAAAGGAAAAAAATTTTAAAAAGTAAATCATGGAAATTTCATTGTTTGAAAAGTGAGATAAAATGTGTGACGATATAATATTTCAAGTCTTTATTTTATTGTAGGCTCTTGATACTTCGAGTCTTAATTTAAAATAAAATTTATTTTAAGCTTTATTTGAAAAAATGAGAACTTTTCAAGTTTTCATTTAAAATTTTCCCTAAAAATATATGAAAATAGTATCATCAAAAAGAGATTATTGAAATTATCAGAAATAAGAAATTGGATTTACAAAATAGAAAACACTAGAATTATCGTAGCCCACCGTTAGTCTACTAAAGCTCACGTCCTTGGAGTGCCTAACGAAAGGTCAATTATTGTAGCCCACCCGTCCATCTATTAAAGCTCACGTTCTTGGAGTGCCTAACGAAAGGTCAAGATTGGAGCTATTAAAATAAGGATATTTATTTTGCGGTGTAATTCTGAGCCACAAGTTCCTTTCCAACGTAAATCTATTCTTATCTTATTTTAGTTTTATAAATTGCTTCTAGAAAATACGTAAAAAAAAATCACAAAACTGTAAATCAAATTCGGCAGGGCACTAGTTAAACAACTATATCGAGCCTGCATGGAAAAGCAAAATATTATATCATAAAGCATATTTGAAAAGTGAAAATACAAATCCAAACAAGTACTAGTTGTGTTTCTTTTTCTTTCTTTTTTATGGAGAATCAGATAATTAAAATGAAGTTTCGAGATTGGTGTCAGACGAATTTTTTTAGGATTTATTTGGGGGCGAAGATCAGGATCACTGAAAATCATTAAATAACTGACGTATTCTAGCAAAAAATAAGGTTGCAAAAAAAAAAAATACAAAGATAAATTACTTGGGTGTTTTGGGCCACATCAGATATATTAAGCCCGATGCATATCAGGCCGTCCTCAGGCCCATGAGTAAGAATACATAAATCGAATATTTATTTACTGTCCATTGAATTTTGCATAGATATAAAAATAAATTCGAAGCACGTGAACAATTACTTTTCAGTGTTAATAATTCATAACCGTTATAAATTTAGTCTTAACAAAATGAACTTCTCTTCTAGCACCCATTGAAAATATTGTTCAAAAAGTCGCAAACCTACTGTAGGCTAATTTAGTTAAGAATTTTCAATTGTACGGCATGGGCCCCGATAATGTATTTAGTAACATTTATGTTCACGGAATAATTTCTGTTCAAAAATAATTTTTTATTTTAATTTCATAGATTAGTTTTTGAATATTTGAACATATTTAGTAACTACACAGATTTTTATTCCGTGACAAAATAATGAACAAGAATTCATTTGTTATGATTCTTAAATTTTTTTGTAAACTAAAATTTCTTTTAGTTTTCTAATAATTTTCTAAATTTTTTCTTTTCTTTTTTCTTCCCTTCTTCTTCCTCCTCTAATCAATCGCCAAGCCTCAGCAAGGCAATTGACCAGAGCTAAGAGCCAAGAGCTGACGACCTAGAGGTGTCAAAATGGGTCATAAACCCATATTATGACTCACTTTTAGTAAATTAGTCAAATATGGTCAGTGAAAGTTAAATATGAGTCAAATATGGGTTGAATGAGTTATTAGATAAACCCATCATTTCTTTCCTTTCATCCCCTTTCTCTATGCGTTTTCGATCTTCGTTGCCGATCCTGACATCACGCCAACATCAACATCGCCGATCTTGAGCTTGCCGCGCCGGTTGGAGCTCAGCTTGGATCTAAGTAGACGAGCCCCAAACTCACTGGCTGTAACAGAGCTCATGGCTCGCCAAATCCGGGCGAGATCAACTGAGCCTCAAGTTTGTCAGCCTTGGTCGAGTTTGGGCTCGTTGGCCTGCGTCTTGGCCAGTTGTCGTCGGGCGACACTAGCATAGGAAAAGTGGGAAGAAGAAAAAAAGAGAAAATAAAGGGAAAATAAAAAGAAAGAAAAAATAAAATAAAATAATCTATTTTTTAAAAAAAAAAATTTATTTTCCAAAAACTATTTCAATTTAGAGATATCCGCATTTTTTTATTTACTGATTTTTTATTATTTAATTTACTTATAAATTTGATGTGAAATTTGTATTCAAATAATTTATATTTAAAAAGTTTAAAGTGGACTAAATAAGTGAGAGTAGATTTTCTTAAATTAAGTTAAATATTAATATGTGTTGGTAATATGGGTGGGGTATGGGTTGGGTCGGGTATAGGTCATCAAATTTACATTGCATGAAAATGGGTCAAAACGGGTTAAATGGGTCAATATGGGTAGGACCATTTTCGATCCGACCCAACTCAACCAACTCATTTGACACCCCTATGACAACCTCAACAGTCTTAGGGGAGCCTTGTCGATGGCTGGGCAAGATAGCCTTGCCAACCATCGGAAGGTTGGCTTCACCTGGCCATGGCGAGGTCTACCACACGGTGGCTGAGTGAGGTCGAATCTTGCCAAGGGCCAGTGATCAAGGAGGAAAAGAAAAAAAACAAAGAAGACTTCTTTCATAAATTGTTTCCATGAACAAAAAAGTAAAAAAAATTTTAACTTCTTGTTCGTGTTCAAAATCTATTTTATGGCCACTGATCTATTCCGGAAAATATAATAAGCTGACGTTACCAAAAGGATTTTTGTTTTTTTTTTATTACGGAGAACAAAAAAAAAACATAAATATTGAGGAACACAAACGCTATCAAACAGGTCCCAATCCTTCCGCAAACCCTTAATGATAAAAAGAAAAGGAAAAATAAAACCATCTTTTGCAAAATTTGTCCACGTTAGCACTAATCCCGCTACATAAAATGATTGGCGTCTACATTGTTGATTTGATTTCCAATCAAAATTGTTCAGAATAATTATATTAGCAAATCATCAAAAAATTCATGATATAAATTGATACAATTGAAAGATTTAGATTAAATTGATCAACATACAACCGCATTTAACTATCTTTTGAGGCAGAGAAGCGAGTAAATTGAAGAACGTGTTATAAGTATTGATTCTCCTAAGACTGTCGTATGCAACAGGGGCTACTGAATGTGAGCAAACACGGAACAGTGGAGCTATTGACGGACGAGGCGGAAGGCGTGAAGTTCAAACTCACGGACGCCGCTGCCGTGGCCCGTGACGGGGCGATATACTTCACCGACGCCTCGTACAAGTACACCTTCGGGAGTTCATATGGGACGTCCTGGAAGGTCGGCCGCACGGAAGGCTCTTGAGCTACGACCCGGCCACCAAAGAGACTCGAGTGCTGGCTCGGGATCTCTACTTTGCCAACGGCGTCGCGCTCTCACCCGACCAAAGCTTCGTGATCTTCTGCGAGACTGTCATGTGAGTTCGACGTGATGTTTGCAAAGACTTATTTTGCCAAAATCCTTACAAATTTACAAGCTGTAGAATGTCGATTTGGGTTCTTTAGGAGGAGCTGTAAGAGGTACTACATAAATGGCGAGCGAAAAGGGCACATCGACACATTCATCAGCAGTTTGCCGGGGTGTCCGGATAACATCAGATACGACGGAGAAGGCCATTACTGGATCGCGCTCTCCACAGTGAGTCGATCATTGTTGATGAGTTTGTTGTCCATTCTTCTTCTGGTGGAAATATACGTTGCGGTTCTTTCTTGCTTTGCTCCAACTTGAACAGTCTCCGGTGCAATGCAGCAGCATCGTCCCCATGAATATGCATGGTGCACTGAATCTTCATTCGAATTTTCGCAGGGGAACTCGGGGTCGTGGGATTTGGCGCTTAAGTATCCATTCATAAGAAAAGCCGTCGCGATCCTAGAGAGGTTGAACAGACGGCCAGTGATGGAGAAGAACAGCGGGGTTTTCCAAGTCGATTTGGAGGGAACGCCGGTCGCGCATTACTACGATCCGCAGCTGATGTTGATATCGAGTGCGAACAAGATTGGCAACTACTTGTACTGCGGATCCCTCCACTATCCTCACATCCTTCGTCTCAAATTAGATTAGAGGCTTCTTGTTGCATAATAAAGTCAAGCCAACCGTGGCGATTATGTTTTAATTAAGGGTATTTATATAATAAGATGTCTTTTATGGAAATCGTTTTCCTTGAAAATGATTAGTTTTCGTCCGTAAGGAGATTCAAAGAAAATGATTTCCTTCTTGTGTGAAGGAGGGGATATCATTTCTCCAAATCCATGCTTGTAGTTTTTAGGCAATGAAAAACGTATTTCATAAATCGATTAGTTTTCCATTATCCAAACGATGAAAAGTCTTAAAATAATTTTCCCAAAACAGTTTTGCTTCAAACAAATGAACCCTAAGCGATGCTTGATGTGGATCAATTAAACGAGGGCATTTGTTATCACGTCAATTAGGGCTGATCGGTTTCCAGTCGATTCAATTCTATCTTGAGATTGAGAACTCAATTGGGAGGATCGGTTCCCAAAGTTGGGAACTGAGGACCAGGCCAAGAGTATTGGTTCCTAACTAGAATCAGACCGAACCACCAGTCCATTTGGTTCCAATCCAGTCCAATAAAACATGTCACTTTTTTTCCCAATACTTATGCTATATATTATGAAGAAATTTTTTAAAAAAAATAGTTACTTTTATTTTTTTTAAGAAATAATAAAAAATATACGTATGATTTGTCTAGTTTAATCCAGTCTGGTTCTTGGGTTCCCCTTAGAACAAGGAATCGGAATGTTCGGACACCGATTTCATTTTTAGAAATCGAAAATCAATCGACACTCTCAAAAATTAGACCAAACCGGCCAATTTGGTTCGGTCCGAGTGATTCCCGATTCAGACGAACTGTTTTGCATGTACAGATGTCAGTTAATATTGTTGGATAACAGGAGGACCATTTTTAATGTTGATGAAAGCGATATTGCTTTTGATGCGCATTTATATTATTATTCTTAGGTTTCCCCATTGTCCAGATAGGCTTTATTGCTCGTGTTAAGATATGGGCCCATTTGGGAGGGCCTTTGATCAAATAAACAAAGCATGATGGTGCTTTGGGATCTGAATTCGAGCGGAATCGAAGCAGGGATATTCCGTTGGTCCGTCCCCCACCATTGACTCCTCGTGGAAAAGTTTTGAGCCCGGGTCTCTAGAAGGCTAGCGGTTTGACCCGACTGAAAAAGTGAGTTTAGTCCCGAACGAGAAAATTAACCCGAAATTCTCGACAATAGTTCGATGAAAAGTCCCGTATCGAAATTGTTAAAAATTCTAATCCAAAAGTTAATTAGGTAGAGAGGAATTTCATCTAGAAAAAAATACCAGGTAAGTCCCACATGCAGGTAATAGAGGATGTGTTTGAAATAAAGCTACACAAAAGTGTTCGTGGAGTTGAAGAGTTAATAATAAGAATAATGACATTAAGGGCGCAAACCATAAAATTTCTTATTAGAAATTGATTTTTGAAATAGAAATTAATTTTTCTATTTTCTATTCTTATATGAGTTTCGGATAAAAATACGTGTTTGATAATAATATGGAATTTATTTTTCAAAATAGAAATTCAAAATTTCATCTCCCTAGCGATAGTGGCAACAATGGGAAGGAGGGGCAGCAGAGGTGGCGGCGATTAGAGGTAGAAGTGTCAAAATGTGTCATAAATTCATATTATGACTCACTTTTAGTTAAATTGGTCAAAATATGGGTCAAGTGAAAGTTAAATATGGGTTAAGTGAGTTATTAAATAGACCCATCATCTCTCTCCTTCCATCCCCCTCATCTATACATTCTCGACCTTTGTTGCCAATCCCACCATCACACCGCCGTCACCATCGCCAAACCCGAGCTTGCCGTCACCGGTTGGAGCTCAACTTGGATATAAGTAGATGAGCCTCGAACTCGCTGGCCGCAACAAACCTCGCGGCTCGCCAGATTTGGGCGTGTCAAGCTTAGTGACCTTGGCGGAGCCTAAATCGGCCAAATCTCAAGTTCGTCAACCTTGGTCGAGTTCGAACTCGTTGGCCTGTGTCTTGGTCAGTCATCATCAGGCGGCACCAACAGAGGAAAAAGAGGAAGATGAAGGAAGAAGAAAGAAAAGAGAAAAGAAAGGGAAAATAAAAAGAAGAAATAAAAAATAATAAAAAACTATTTTCCAAAAACTATTTCAATTCAGAGGTATCCATATTTTTTTATTTACTAATTTTTTTATTATTTAATTTACTTTATAAATTTGATGTGAAATTTTTATTCAAATAATTTATATGTGAAAAGTTTAAAGTAAACTAAATAAGTGGGAATAAATTTTCTTAAATTAAGTTAAATATTAATATGTGTTGGTAATATGGGTCGGGTATGAGTCGAGTCAGATATAAGTCATCAAATTTACATTGCATGAAAATGGGTCAAAATGGGTTAAATGATTCAATATGGGTTAGACCATTTTCAACCCACCGACCCAAACCTAACCCGACCCACCCATTTGACACCCCTAATTTAGAGGGTAGGTAGATAGCTAGGAGTTAGTTAAAGACCCATTTGAGTGAAAAGTAAATAAAAAAAAAAAAGAAAAATAATTTATGATTTCTATTCTAGAAATAGAAAATTACAAAATTTTTACTTTTAATTTGTATTCTAAACCTATTTTTGAAATTGAAATATGTTCTAAAAATAAAAAAAATGAAATTATTTTACCTACCCCTCACGTCAATGCACGAGCCTCTACTCCATTCTTATTCGATTACAACGGGGGAGTAAGTCAAAATAGAAAAACTCGCATTGATTTTACCACATAGATAATATTTTTCCTTGTTCATTAATAAATCAACTAATTAAACTCATGGTTCTATAATCAATTTGATCCCATGATTGGATTGGGGGCAAACATCTACTAAAAGATCGGCCCAGACTCCTACAAGAGGTAGTAGTGGAGAATTTTTCGCAATGGGCAAAAGCCTAACGGAGCAAAGTTCAAGATCCCTCTTACTAACTGGAATCAAAGAATTAGTACATCTGCTCCACTCAAAATGGGAATGGGCTAGGGTTATGAATTATAATCTATAATCTAAACTGATTTGATAAATACTAACAACACTTGGATGAAATATCAGAACAGAAAAATCCATTAGATAATAAATTATTGGTTCTAAGCCATCTCTAGCGATGAATCAACAATTCGAATTATTTTTCTTGTGTATTTTTGATAAACCAGCATATCTAGTTCATCCTTCGGAACCATATCACATCTCGGATATGATGAAATAGGATGGATTTTTATTTTTTCGTTTCGCATATCTCATCAAAGAAATAGAGGAATTTCCATTCTAGGGGTTCATTCAGTCATTAAAAAAAAGTATTTGAAGAATCGGGCCAGATTTTTTGAGGACGTATTGAGAGAGAATTGGATTTGGTTAGACAATGATTTGGAATGTAAAAAAAAAAAAAAAAAGGCCTGGCAAGGTACTGACTAGGCCAGGCCATGAAAAGAAAACAAGCTCTTTTAGAAGAAGAGGTATCAAATGGATTTATGTTCAAAAATAAGTTTGAAATAAAAAAATAGTTATGAAACATAAATAAAATGATTATCAAAAGAAGAGGTATCAAATGATTCATGCGTGTTCTAATAATCTTTAAATTTTGGCGTGTTGTGCAATGTGATTCTTAGATTTTTAATTTGTTCAAATTCCTAAATGTCTAATATCATCCCTAAACTGTAAATTTGTTCAATCTAGCCCCGCACTTTCTATATCAAATTCAAATCGGTCATTTGATACCATTCACAACTTTTCTTACTTATACTATTTGCCATTTTAAAAATATCTTCATGCTTCAATCCATTTACTAAATTAACGAATAATTATGCAATCTTCTTTCTTTTTGCCTTTTACTTGTCTATCCAAAATATACATGAATGGAACCGTTGTAATATTTATAAAGACCAAAAATGTATAAAAAAAAAAGTAACGAAAAGATGACATATTTTTTTGTTAATGTGGAAAATGGATTGAAATAAAAATAATACTCTAAAATATGGGCAATAGTATGATTTTGAAAACATGTGAATAGCACTAGAGGACTGATTTGACCTTGGTATGGATTATTAATGGGCTAAATTGAACAATTTGAAAGTCTAGGGACTATATTAAATGCTTGGGAGAACTTCAATGATCATATTTAATAAATCAAAAGTTTAAGGATGACATTATGCATATTATGTCAAAGTTTAGGGACTACAAGTGTCTTTTTTCCCTACATAATGAGATCACAAGAGCCCTGACTTCAAAAATTGAAAATAGCAGTGCATGGAGGGCTAATTCCCTAAAAAACCCAAACTTTTGATCTAATCCCAATTTGCCTTGAAATTTTTTTGACTTAGAATTTACCCTAAACTTTAGGTCTAGCTCCAAATTTACCCTAAATTATTTTTTTTTTGGTAACCCAGGGAATCCCCGCACGTCTTAGAAAAACCAAAATTTAGGTTTAGTTTGAACCCCTCCAAATTTACCCCGAATTTTTCTTTTTCTTTTGTCTAAAAAAAAAACCTAATTTTAGGTTTAGGTTTAATCCCAAATCTAAACTTTAATTTTTTTTCCAATTTTTTTTCAAAAGAAAATCATTAATTTTTACTCTAATCCTAAATGTTCCCCCATTAGCCCTTTGGTCAAAAGTCATGGTTAGTTGTCCCTAATTTTTACATACTAAAATGGTTTTATTTTGAAAATAATTTTCCATATCGCATTGCTGATATATATATTTATATTTATTATTGATGTAGAAATACATATTAAATTGGGATTGGATCACGGGGTAGATTTGAGAATAGATTAAAAATTTGTGCTTTTTTTAGACAAAACTAAATTTGTGGCAAAATCGGTATTGGACCTAATATTTAGGATTTTTTTGAGATAAAAGAAAAGTTTGGGGTATATTTGTGACATGACCTAAAGTTTATGGTTTTTCTGAGACAAAAAAAAGTTTGAGATAGAGTTGTGACTGCATGTAAAATTTGGGGTTTTTTAGGAAATTGACCCATGTGCATACAAATAAAATTCGGCTATTTCATGAAATATTGAGAAGGAGAGGATAGGGATCTGTATTTTATTCAATATTCATATGAAAATGGGTACTAAGTGACTAGCATACGTAAAGCATATATATAAGGAAATTGCACCAAACAAATGTTTTAACTTGTAAGAGGGTAACCATTAGGGTTTGCCTTATTAATCACCCTCCCACATAAAAAATGGGAGGTGGTGAGTTTAAATCTCCATCTTCTTTTTAGGTGGTTGGGGTAGGGATGATTAATTTCAAATATAAATTTTGATTCTCATGCCACATAAAGAGATATAGTAAAAATTTAAGAGTAAGTTAAGAATTAGAATAAAATAGAAAAAAGTTAATGAAAGGGCACACACCTAGAAACAACCAAATTATGAATGAATGGCGGGCGATATGATCAAATATATTTCTAATCTAATTCGTGATCTTCATTTTTATTTTGAACATTTTAATTTCTTTTCCAAAATGGACTACGCCTTCAATCATTCAATCTTGCTCTCAAGACATTCAAGCATGCTTTCTTTATCATAGTGCAATGGTCAAAATGTTGTCTACATCACAGGAGACGACAAATGCAGAGTCTGCGTCGAGCAGCAACATAACACAAAGTCCGAGTCAGAGTGATGATAGCCCATTACATTTCAATCTCGAATCTTTAATGTCGATCCAACGATTTTTCTTTTCTCGGTCATAGATCCACTGATTATAAAAGTGCATGATTGATCGCCACCAAAACCAGAAAAAGAAAGAGCAGACATGATTGTCTACTGGAGGGAGAGCGGCCGGAGAATGTCCCTGGCCTCTTCCGTGGCTACATTCAACCATGGCCGAACGCACTGCAAGTTCATGGTGGAAAAAAAAAGGAAAAGGCATGTTCAGCTGGCTTTTTCTGTTCTTTATACTGTTTTCATGTGAGCTCCATTACATCATTCGATGGCTCTCTTTTTTAAGAAAGGAAAAAGATGTTGTCATAAGAAGATTTTGTTTGATTAAATTTGATTTTTATATGGTCAGCAAGGGTCATGGAAGCTATATGTTCAGCTAAATGCTCCAATGACTTAATCTCTCTATGTCTATAGGTCATTATGCATGGAGATAATTACCTAATTAGTCCTATAATTATCATATGGATGTTGGGTCAGTCATAAACTTTCTGATTTTGTCAGTGCAATCCTAAATTCTTACAAGAGATTTCAATATAATCCTTCCAATCAATTGCTGTTGAAAATCAATGTCATGGCGATAAATAAGTTGTCCACGTCAAGTACTATATAAGACGGCTAGAGATGATTGGGAGACATGTCGGAAATTTATAAGAACAATTTATTAGAAGGGTTACATTTGAATTTTGTGCAAAGATATATGACTACATCGGTAAAATTGAAAAGTTTATAATTAATTTGATATCCGTATAGTATGGTTAGTACTTATTTGGTAATTTTCCCAAATATTGTTGAAAGGTATCTTGGACACTTCACCTTATATATTCCAAGGCAATATACATCATAAATCAACCATCAAAACACCTCTTTAATCGACTAGCCGATGAAGCTTTTCGTCATTGGTCAAGTGTGGTTTTTTGTAACAGACTCGAATATTAATGCATTGTCATTTCAACACGGTTACATGCATTTTAAATAATAAAGTATTCATTATAATTTGTTTACTTGCTTTATATGCTCTTTATATGCATACAATCAATATCCACCTATCGATTTATAATTTTGGATCAAACTCTCTAACACCGTACTGGAACCAAATCTCACCCCAGTTTATGTTTCTGATTCAGCTCGCATGTGAGAAGGATATTAAAGCACGGCCGCAAAAAATCCGGTTCAGGGTGCATCACACACAAGAAGGGCACCAGGACCACAGAAGCAAAAGGGAGCATACGCGCCACGTCCTAGGCCGGGCCCTTGTCCCTACTCCCCTCTGTCCACCACGCCGACCTCGTCACGGAGAGATTTCCATGGTCACATCATAATCGGTCCATCGTTCATGTCTTGTCCTTACGTTTCGGCATATGGAGTTGAATATATTTGATGATAATGGCTGCTTGTGCAGACCTTGTTCGCTTCGGATCGGAAAGTCGTGCGTGTCGTCGCCGCCGCTCGATAAGGACCACAAGTAACCTACTTTTCGGTTTTTCTTGGTGCAACTTCAAGTGATGTTGAAGAGACGAGTCTGGAGCAGTCGAGTTCACACACCATTTTTGCATTCCATCGGAAGGCTGTCGTGTCTATTCTATCGTATATAGTTAAAAAGTCATGATTAAGCGGATGTTTGTTTTTTGGCGTTCGTCGGGACTTCATTTTGCCCTCTGTGTTTACCACCTGGCACGCTAGGCAATGCGAGCTTGCGACATGGCACATTTGTAATTTAGGGTACTCTTTAGATTTTTAGTGATTACATGTGTCCTCACTAAGAAATAGTTGTCTTTCGACACCACTGATAACCGTTTACCTTTGCAATAAATATTTTGTTAATGGACCGACAGGACCATGTTTTTCATTTTTACATGAACACCTCGGTCCCCAATTTCCTTATATCTTTATCTTATTACCCTCTAAATGTTTTATGTTCGAGGATGCTGAAATTCACAGTCCTCAAGATTTCCCCTTCTATTTATATTGAATTATCAAAAAGCATATCAAGATTTATCTCTTATCAAAATATAAACATGTATAAAAGATAAACTAGACAAGTTATACTCTTTGATAACCTGGCTTATTTTCAATTCAGTTTTCTAAATCTATTTATAAATGGCGAAAGTTTTGAGTCAAATATAAAATATAGGACCAAATCATGGAGAAATTTTTTTCACCAATGTCCTAATTCAAGGCGGAAATTAATTAATTACTAAAATTTTTCCTAATGACCACACTTCCCACAGCATGGGAATGGAAGGTAGAGGGATTTGAATCATTACCTTTTTCAGGAGTCGAGGTGAGGATAATTTAATTTTAAATGTAGCTTTAAAAGTGAGAATTTTAAAAGTGAGAATTAGAATAGGAGTAAAGTAGAAAAAAAAAAATGGAAATCAATTGTTAACGGGAAAAAATGAATTGCTTTCCATGGAAATGGATATAAAGCCAATCTAATTATACAGATAGAGCGCATCTGTGTAATTATCCCTCCTGTCCATATTTAACCCATCACAAATGGAAAGATCCTAGCCGTCGATTTACGGCCTCGCGCGATCGGACGGCCAGATCCCTCCCCGGCGGTCAAGCGGTCGACACGAGAGTTTCGTTCACACTTGCCTGGGCCGTGCAGCCACATGTGAGCCATTCACGGCACAACATAGCAAACAAAAGGGTGGGAGGGAGGGAGGCGTGGTGGTGCGCTTATCGGGACGTACGTTTGGCGTCCGTTTCTTCTTTTGCCTCCGGAATCTCTCCCTCTCTCCAGCAAGAGAACCGATAGGAGGACGACTGCACAGACGCCGGCGACGGCGGAAGAGAAGAGAAGGTGGCGGTGGTGGGGCGGCGCGGCACCAGTTGCAGTAGTTTCGCCGCCATTCCCGCTATTTATGGGGACCTTCTACCTTCGTCCGCGCCTATAGAAGCTTGAGCCATTTTAGTCTTCTCCCCCTTTCCTTTTTTTTCCCATTTGCCATGACTTGCCTGAGCGACGAGGGGAGCGGCGGTTCTCTGCTCTTGGAGACGTTTCCGAGGCGGCTGTCGATCAAAGGAGAGAGCTTGGAGGGGTACCTGGAGTGCCCGCCCGAGAGGGTCTTCCCCGTCTACGCGATGGGGGTCTGGAGGCCCGAGTCGGAGTCCGTGGTCGCCGTCTCGGGTTCTGGCGACCCGATTTGGGACGCCGTGAGAGAAGAGGCCAAGCTAGAGGTGACCCAATTTCTGGAATTACGAATTTTTTTCTTTCTCTCTGGTCTATCTATGTCTTTGTCCGGGGACACTCTGCTCGTGCTGATCAATCTGCTCTGTTTCTTGTTTCGTCTTTTTTACGTTGGTTTGAAGAGAGGTGGCGGGTCTGTCGTGTGGGTTGTTTTATCGCTTTTGATGAGATTTGTTGAAAGTCGGATTTGGATTGGCTTGGTCCGGTAATTCTTCGTTAAAGCTGAATGAAAGCCTCACGAATATATGAGACTCACAGTATATGGTATCTTCAACACCAAGTTTAAGTTTCTTTTTTACATTTAAAAGTTTCTCGAGAATTGCACAGTTTACTGTTTAATCGAATGATTCAAGTTTAAACGGGCTCAAGGTCAAGTTCTTTTGTAGAAGAATGCATACCCACATCACCTGGTTTGTTAATTTGTTTGTGAAGTGATGTCCGCATTCTGGTCATTCGAGTGTAGTGTTCCTAAAAAGTTTGCTAAAATTAGCTGCTGCTTTGTAATTCATGACAGGCAGAGAAGGAGCCTATTTTGAGCAGCTTTTTATATGCAAGTATCCTATCACATGAAAATTTGGAGCAGGCATTGGGGTTTGTTTTGGCCAATCGGCTCCAAAATGCTACACTATTGGCAACACAACTTGTTGACATATTTTATGATGTTATGACGAATGATAAAGCCATTCAACATGCAATCCGCTTGGATGTGCAGGTAACATACTTTTAGTTTAAGTAGTCATGGTTTGCTCCTTTGATGCAGTTGGTTTGATCTTGGAGCTTTATCTTTCTTAGGCATTCAAAGACAGAGATCCAGCTTGTATATCGTATAGCTCAGCCCTATTGTATCTTAAGGTATGTTGCATTCTGGTACTACTTTTGATTTTCAACTAAATGATTTCTTTAAGTATAAGTTGCACAGAAGTTACTTCTTTGAGAATTTTATTTTCAATTCACAATTTCTTTATCACTATTAAGTTATTGATAAATATTTTAGAAAGAAAGTAAAACTAAAAATTATTAGCATGATTTTTTAACAATTTAAATGATGGGGAGAGGCTACCAGTCCAGTGAACCCTTTGACCGTTGCCATGAGGTCCCACACCTGCTATGGAATGCTTAGTTGGATTTAAGATATTAATAAGTTAGACTAAAGAGAAGTTATATCTTTTTAATGTTGTGATAATTAATCACTTTATTTTCAAAGTAAGTGGATTTCCTTGCTAAAAACTGGATGTTGATACTTATTCAGGCTGTCTTCTTACTTTGTTTTTGCTAAGTCTTAAAGAAGTAATTACAGCAATTCAAGTTCATCTCGATAGCAGAAGTCAGATATGCTGTTAGTACTCATGGTCCTCATGATAAGAAACTAGAGGAATCTCGAGCACAATGTTCACCTTGATTTTGAAAATTTCAATTGCCATGACTTTAATTGCAGATATATTAGCACTGTACTTCTGCATATTTTTTTAACACATTTACTGATAGTTTACTGGTCTCAGGCTTTGGTCATGCATTACTTGGAGAAGTTCTTGATTAGCATTCAAAATGCAAAATAATACCAACAGATCTTCCTTTACTTCGTTTTAGGGTTACCACTCCTTGCAATCATATCGAGTAGCACATACATTGTGGAAAAAGGGAAGGAAAGTACTTGCCCTGGCATTGCAAAGCCGTGTTAGTGAGGTAGGCTTGTCTGATCATTCTCATTATCTGTTATAGTCCAGAATTTGCTTTCTTAAGAATTTTCCTGCCTGTTTTCTCTAGGTTTTCGGAGTTGACATACATCCTGGTACGTTTAGTTCTTTTCTTAAGGTTCATGTATTCTTGAGTTATACTTCTATATTTTACTGAAGATGCATCACATCATCCGAACTTGTGCATAAGCTTTTGTGACCAGCAATAGTGGAGAGTGGGCATTTGGTGCCGAGTTTCAGAAAACATCACTGAACAAATCTAGACTTTCTAGGTTACTCAATCGTGTTTCGTCATTTAAACTTTGACTTTTGGAAACAATGAAGATGATTTTAAGAGATTTGGATAAAAGTTAATCTTTGGGGAGAGTTTTATTGCACTTGCAATGCTATCTCATCATCTATTCTGATTGGGTTATTTTCTGCAGCTGCTAGAATTGGAGAGGGAATACTACTGGATCATGCAACAGGCTTGGTAATTGGTGAGACTGCTGTTATTGGAGACAGAGTTTCCTTGATGCAGGTAAACCAAATTCTCTTTTCCCCTCTGTTTCTTTTCTAAACCATTAGTTTCTGTTTTTGGCAGCCACTTAGAAATCTTGCTGCTTACTGATGCATATAATTCTCTCTGGTACCTCTACAAATCATAAATGACATTTAAGCATGGCTCAGTACTGAAGATCTGAATTACTGCAGTCTCGCTTTTATTATGCATTGTGATGCGTCAGTTTACTCTTAGGCATATAAATGGCGAGAAGTACTATGGACTTATTAGACACCATTTTTGTTTGGCAAAAGTTAAAGAGACGATGATCAGAAGGATTCTTAGTACAAATATACTGGCTCTTTATTATATTAGGTTTTGATCTTTTGAAACTTAGCCTTTCAAAACTCGCAACTGCTTCATTATTAGTTGTCATCTGTGCATGTTGAAGAACTTTAAATTTCAGAAATCACACATTTTAAGAAGCAAAAGTTATTTTTGTAACTCGTCATCTTTTACCAGTGTATTCATTTCATATACTACGATGCTTTGCTTGTAGAATAATGCTTTTACATATCTGAAGAGGAACATGTGCTTCAGGAAGAAGTCTTCTGTTTATTTCTTTGCTTTTTCTGTGAAAGAGACGACTTTATGTTTATTCAAAATTGATAATAGGGTGTGACTCTAGGAGGGACCGGGAAAGAGACCGGTGATCGTCATCCGAAGGTGGGTGAAGGTGCACTAATTGGAGCAAGTGTAACCATACTTGGAAATATTAAAATTGGGGAGGGTGCAATGATTGCAGCTGGTTCCCTGGTATTGAATGATATCCCTCCACATGGGTAAGCTCTTAATGGACTACCCAACTGCTGCTTTTAATATTTTTGTCTTTCTATTAATTTGATTGACTGGTGAAGTTTGCTTATGGTTTCTTCTTACTTTTTCACCATAGCATGGTAGCAGGAATACCAGCAAAGGTGATTGGTTACGTAATTGAGAAAGATCCATCATTGACAATGAAACACGGTATGTCATGCATGTCCATATGTTTTTTCCCTTCCTATGTTTCTCTCACATATTCCCTGGCAGTCGCTGTTAATGTTCTTGTTGTGGAAATGGATTTGAAGTTAATATGGTATTATCTACATCTAGACTGAGTTTTAATTCTATGTTTTTATGGATGAATAAGTATAATATTTCACTACAAAGTTGAGAGTGTAAATGTGACCATTTGAGAGATGCATTCTTATGTAAGGAATATATGGTCCTAATTGCAATCATGTTGGCAAATTTTTCTGATGCTGGTCCTTTTGCTTCTACTACAACATCACAACATCACAGCTCTATGCAGGGTGGTGCAATTTTATCTTTTCTGCCACTGCACTAAACATTCTGCTGCTTTTGATTTGTTGTTTTCTTTACACTTGCAGCGTCCTGCTGCTGATCATCTGGAAATCTATTGTTAATGATTGTAATAATACTCTTTTTGTATCCAGCATGTATCTCATTTAGTTACTTGAATTGCAGATGCATCCAGAGACTTTTTCGAGCATGTTGCTGGGAAATTCAAAAGTGGAAGGTCCACAGGTGAAAAACTTTGCCATTTTTGTTTCTTTCCCTGGAAAATGTAGAGCTTTCTTATATCCATGTTGATAGCACAAAAAACCCAAGGGCACCAGGTTTTCTCCTACATATTTCAAATTGGTCTGAATTATTTTCAGGAGTTCAAGATCTGGGAAGAAACAATGGAAGCGCATGATAAAGCTCACAAGCATCGATCTTTCAGGTGAAGACACTGCTGGCCAGGCATTCATGCTCCATAAATCAGAGCGAACAGTACCGTGTGTAAAAATAACATAACATGGAGAGGTTTATCTAAACTTGGTGAACCTTTAGTCTGTCTGTAATCATCTTCTTGATTGGGTGGTCAAACATGTCAAATTTTTGCATGATACCCTCCTTACAAAATCACAAAAATAGGCTTGGCTAGCAGAACCCAAAGAAAAGCCTTTAGGGATTTAAGATGTTCTTGAGCGGGATTTGATAGAGATGGTGTCAGGAGTGAGAAACAATGGCCCAAGACAAAAGGGGCAAGGAAGAAGGGAAAGATAAGAACTTTTCCAAAAGGTTATCTATCGTGCTATACTAGGATTTGGATCATATTGCTATTTCTAAGTTTGTATGATTAGGACAGGTCCTTGATTGTTCAGGGAGATTATCTGGTATTTTGGGAGTACCGTTGGTTCCTTGCGCATGCATTGCTTGCTTACGATGACCAATTTTCTGTTGTGATTTTGTATGCGTCGGCCACGGGGATGCTCCAACGATGCCTTACCTACCCAAAATCTTGAAATTTGAGAAGAGTATAACAATTGATGTGGTCAAATTCTACGAGTGCTAGCAAAAGCGATTGATCTCAATATTGTCTCTAGCATGCTTTAACAAGACGAGACAATGTTAGTCCTTCAACTTGCGCAATTTTCCTCATTGATCTCCAAACTTCTTTTGGTGCCATTCAAATCCTCTCGCCTTCTTGACTTTTCTAAAAGTCCTTTTTGGTATCATAGCACTTAAGTGTGCTAGCATGCGAAAGGGAGAACAATTTTAGAATTTTTAGAATTAATCTGATATAAAATGAAAATATAGTCATTTGGTAAGTTTATAATAAAAGAATCTCTATAAAGCAAGGGGCAAAGCTTCGTAGACAGCTTCCCCCTCATGTAGTCATCGGCCTTCCCCAGGCCCCCTTCCTCGATTTAAAAGAGAGGCCCATCTACCGGACCAGTTTCTTCAACAAAAGCATTGTTTCCTCAAACCCCCCAACCCAAAACCCAAAAGAAGAAGAAGAAGAAGAAATTTTAAAATTAGTTTTTGAGGCCTTATCAATCGTTAAAAATATTAAGCAATTATTAATGGGGCGTGCCTGATGATCATCAACTAGGTAAGGACAAATTTACATATTCTTTCCTAATCTCCTTCCGGATTCAAAAGGTTGATCACTTGTAAGAGCCACATGCGGTAATCTCTTATTAGGGCACTCGGTCGAGTTACATTTTTTATTTTAATATGCCGATATTCGCAAATTTCACACCTCTTATTGATAGGTGAAAATGTTTTTCCACACCAATCAAGAAATACAAGAGTTCACACATCTCGTTAGTTAGTGAGCGAATATTCAAGGAATATAGGATGTCTTACCCCAAGATAGATTTTTTGCTTGTTTCTTATTTCTTAAGTCTTTTAAGGACCTATTCAAGTTCAAAGTGAGGAGTACTCAACCATTATATTTTTTCAAGGTATGGAAGCTATCTCTATCCCCTTAGTTTTATGCTGAATGACATCTCATATAGGAGCCAGTGGCAATCAATTTACTCACTCCCACCACAAGAATGTGTCCCATCATTTTGCAACAAGGGCATAAGGGGTCTCCTACCCTGGAGGAGAAAGGGGAGGGTTCTCTTCTCTATTTCCTTGTAATCCTTAAGGACTTACTTAGGTTCAATGATCTTTATTATATCTCGACGGAGTCCAATTTTCATGAAATCAGCATAAGAGAGTTTATAAAGGTGATGGCATATTTATTTTTCATGAAAAAAAAAAAAGTTTAGTTGGGAAAATGCGAAAAATCGCCCGACGAGATATCCCTCGACCGGAGATACTCTCGCTAACCCACGCGACCTCACGCGCCGCCGAAGTCGCGGAGGAGCGAGGGTGATTCGCAATTGACGAAAGTACCCCGACTTCCACACTCAGAAAGTCAGAAGCAATTCTATTCGTACGTCATCGTCCTCTCCTCTTGTCTGCTTCTCCTTCGAGTATACACACATCGCAGGGAGATACAGAGCCGCTCGGAACGGCGCGGTTTGGATTCTCCCCGGCACCCGGCAACCGACAGCCCGAAGAGCGCTTGGGCAAGGAGATCCGATCGTTCGGACGAACAGATCTCGAATCTCGTCCCCGCGATCTGCAAGTTTCCGAATTTCGAAGATTCGCCGGTAAGTTAGGCGAGGAAAATTGAGCTTTGTCGGATTTGCATCTGCATCGGAGAGTACGGAATTGTTTGTTCGGGGCAGGTGGATGTTCTTGCATTGTCGTTGTCCTCCGTTTCGTTCTCTACGTTGTTTGATTGGTCTAGCTGAAACATGGGTTGCTTCGTTCGGGTTGATTTGAGGTGCGCTTTAATTGAATTTCGCGCAATGGCATTCGCGCGTGACACGATTGGATTCAGACTATCGGAGTCCTTAAAGCCGGAGTTTTTGGCTTGGGAGATGGTGATTCACTTCGATCACCGACGGTTATTCAGTTTTGTCAATGCGCGCAGTTGCTTTTCTGCTTAGTTATCCGAAAGATATTGAACTTTGCTTTAACCAGTGCGTTTTGTTATGGTTTTTGTTTTCAGTGACATTAGGCAGCATAACGGGCGATGTACTTGGAAAAGATATTGAATGAGCCTGCCCATACATTCGGTGTTTAGTTTGGTTCATTCTACAAGGCATGTGGTGATATGCGATAAGGGGTACATCATATTTGGGTGGAGGACACGTTGATTGTCAAGAGCATTAGAATGTCTGCAGAGGGAGGTGAGGTTGCTGCAATGCGGGAAAGTAACATTGAAGATTCCTTGGAGACAGCGAACCACATGAATGACACTAGCCTAGCAATGGGCTGCCTGCGAAGGAGAATGGATCATGCGAAAACACCCCGCATTATGGTGATACTCATGATGAGCTCGTGCAGATGGTTACTGAACTCAAGCTTCAAAACGAGTTCTTGAAGTCTCATTTTGAGGGTCTAAAAGATCTTCACTTGGAAGAGATTAGTTCTCAACAACAAACGAAAGTGGGTGGGCTGGAAGGTGAAGATGTGAAGAGACTCAATGAGAGAATAGAATCTCTGGAGAGAGAACTACTGGAGGAAAAGCAAATGCGAGGTGCAGCAGAGCAGGCTCTGAAGCATCTTCAAGTAGCACATTCAGAGGCAGATGCACGAGCCCAGGAGCTCTCAGCCAGGCTTGCTGAAGGTCAGATGAAGTTTCATGTCTGGTTTTTAGTGAGATTTTCTTCACATGCTGTACCACTGAAACACTTTGAGGATGGTTAGGAATCTGTTGAATTGCTTTTCTTGCTTGGATCTGTATTTCAGTTGGATACAGTTTGCACCTGAACTTTCAGCCATTTGGACTGCGCTTTTTGGAGTATGAAAACTGAAAAGGGGAAACTGTAATATGTTAGTGTCGCTTTGTTTCAGAGAAAAGTTTCCTATAATATGTTTAGCCTGCAATACCAAATCCCTTTTAGAAACAACATCATAATAATGTGTTTGTATTTCGCCAGAATTGCAAAAGAGGCTATTTATGCTATTCCAAGCCTTCTAATTTTGATTTGGAATGAAGTAACTAAAATTTCATTGGATAACAACTTAAACTTTGCAAGCAGTTTCCCTTATTGGCATTTGTTTGTTTTTTGGTTTTGTCGAATGCATTTTCTGGACTTATTTAGTTGTTGAATGCAAAACTGGAATTTTAAAAATTTAGTTAACCAACATTGTTGTCTGTTGCTAGTGCTATTGTGCAACTAAGGAAGCACATAATGATTTGTCTTATATTTCCGGTCTGAGTTACGTCCTGGTTCTTCTCATAGCTCAACAGAAGATGGATCAAGAAATAAAAGAGAGGGAAGAGAAGTACTCTGAACTCGATTCCAAATTTAGCAGACTTCATAAAAGGGCCAAACAGCGCATTCAAGATGTTCAAAAGGTGAATCCATTTGCCATATTTTTCATTTTTTGGTTACATCCTGATAATCTTTTCAGAAGATTTGTTTTATCTAAATGTGGAGAAATTACTACCTAGCTGGATGTTTTGCTCGCTGTTGGCTTGCGAATTGACCTTAGGTGTGTTTGGGGATCATTAATTTCAGGAGAAGGATGACCTTGAAGCTCGTTTCCGTGAAGTAAATGAAATAGCTGAACGAGCTTCATCCCAACAGTTAGCATTACAACAAGAGGTGGATCGGACTCGTCAACAAGCAAACGAAGCAATGAAGGCAATTGATGCTGAGAGGCAGCAATTAAGAAGTGCATGCAATAAGTAAACCTTTTTTCCATCCAACTAAATTAAAAACTATTTGGTTTGTTATCTTTGTGAGTGTCCTAGTTCTGCCCTTGTCCTTGGAGGAGTAGGAAAATTCCCCAAGTTGTTATTTATATATACAATTTGTCTGATCCATCCATTGTTGGGATCATCGTGCCCCCTCACCAACCATTGTCCTGGAAACATTGTTCCAACTTCGGACTCTCATGTTCCAAATCGGCAGTCCAAGCTACCTCATCAAAATAACTGAATTAAAAGTTACTAGTACCAAAATTAATCTATGCTATTGTACATCCTTCTGCCTAATTTAGAATTTTTGATTAATAGAAACTAAATTGGGTAAGGAGTATTTTCCTCTATTTGATTAATTATAATCAATGTTGCATCTCACTTAAAATTTCAAGGCAAAAATAGCTGAAGAGAATTGTGACTTGCCCATTACACATACCAAGTAACCCTTTACATGATGTAAAGAGGTTAGTTGGCATTGTTAGACATTAACCTTTTCATATTGAAGTGATTAGATGGATCCTTTACTTTGTTTCCCTGTTCATAACGAAACATTATGCCATTGGCTGAGTTGTTTTCGCATTGCTTGTATGTTCCTGTTTTTAAGGTCTTTCATTCATAATTATGGTCCTGTGTGGTTTATGTCATTTATGTCCATCCTTCCAGTCATGATCACCTGTGGGGATGATCTCGCTAGTGCTCATCTTTCTCAGTCAGTGCAGTGATGACTCCATCCGAATAGAGCTAGCTTGTTACATTTCTAGAATCATTTAAATTTAACTGATGCCTGATGTGTTAGCAAATTTTGGCGCCTTTTCCAGTTTAAACTTGATGACGAGTTTGATCTCTCTCTTTCTTTTCCTTGGCCTGCCATTTATCACCAATCTGTAGAGTTCTTGGATTACATCATCAATAATTAATTCTCTCTTTAGAAAATGAATACTCGAAATATCCACAGTTTCTTTACATACAATATACCTTACAGTCATTGCTATAACCTTTTTTTTCTCCTCTAATGATTAAATATAAAAACCGTTGCTGCTGTATTGAAGTGTTGTAAGCTGATGAAATCAATGATAGGTCTCTTCCATTAGTATTATGCTCTTTCTATGTATCATAGTGCTAACATTTATTTAAACACAGACTTCGAGATGACAATGAGGAATTGCGGCGATCCATGCAACCTAAAGATCTTGCCCTTGAGTCAATGCAACAGTCCCTTCTTGAGAAAGAGCAGGTAGTTCGACTTTAGAAGTTTCATTTCATCTGCCCTGTAGTGCCCTGAATGATGGTTCTCCTTTTCTGCTCATGATCGCGTATTCGTGTCCATTATACAACTAGAAGTAAGGTGACTATTTTGAAATATCTTAGTAGCTATGTTAATTGGGAATTTGGTAAACAGGGCTAGCAATCACCATGTTGGACCTGAATGATAATATGTGTGAAAGTTGTTCAGTAGCAAACCAAAAAACTGAGATGAACTATTAGGTAGAGGAGCTTGCACGGTAAAAGGCGTAGGATATGCTGAATTGTTGTCTTTGCTGGTGGAAATAGTGCTGATGTTAAAGTTGCTTACCTCTAGATGTTGGAAGACCTGCGAAATTTGCTAAAATCTGCAGAAGAGAAGAGGCAAGCTTCTCTGTCTGAACTCACCACCAAACATCAGAAGGTAAACAGTATCTGCATCCTAATGTGCTATCTGATAATTGCCTTGGGGTTTCAAAACTTAGACATTTTAAGCTTGCTCTTCTCTATTTTCTTATCAGAGCATAGAGAATTTGCAGTCCCAACTAGCTGATGCAGCCTCTGACAGAAGCAAAGCAACTGAAATGATATCTTCACTTCAGGTGAGAGTTTTTCCTTATGACCGTTTTTCCACAATGGGTGCCTATTGACAACAAATGAGCAACATCTGAGGACAGTTTTGCAGTTATTTGTGCTATTTGTTTGGTTAAATAGCATAACCATCGATACAGTTGAATAGCATTTGCCTTATGCTCCTAGGGGCTTATTTCGGCTTCTAGAATAAATAAATGACTTAGTATGTTGATCTAGTATAGATGTTGTGATTTCCAATGTTGTAGGCTAAGAGGATGCCTAGAAGCTTGAGAACTTAACAACTTTGAATTTAAATGCCTATTATCCATTGTTTTATTTATTTGCTTATATTTTTTCTGTGATTAAAGGTCCTACTTGCAGAAAAAGAATCTAAGATTGCAGAGCTTGATGCAGCTTCAACTGGTGAAGCAGCAAGACTTAGAGCCGCAATGGAATCTGTTAAAGGAGAGGTCGCACATTTGAAACGTGAGCATGTATGAGCCAAAATTATTGTTATTTTTACTTTAATGGAGATGCAATGGAAATGAAAAGCAGTTTATGAAGTAAACTTTGAATTTTTAGTTTCTTTTCTCTTTGGGTGCGTGGCATGGATGCTTCATTTTAGAGTTCTATCAGCTTAATTTTCTCTGGCTGGATATTGTCCTTAATTCTAAACCTCGGTACTTATCTGCTTTCTGATGATGTGTCTATTTTTGGTTTTTGAATGTCCCAGATTCTGTGGAATGTGTCAAATACACCTTAAGTTTTTTTTTTTGGATTATTAATGGCAATAATCTGTTGCTTGGACATATGTACCACTTCCAGAGAAGTTTCTTTGCCCTTTTTTGTGTGTCTAAGTTAATTGGATGGAGAAATTTTCTGTTAGTTTTTGGTTTTGTAAATTCTGGAAGAGTTTCTGTTCTTGATGATTCAGCCAAGGATGATGTTTGTGCCATATATGTTGTGGCATTCTATGATAGGCTACCTTTCATGCTTTCTCAGTGAGTCTTATCTCAATAGTGTATGTGTTTTTCAGGATAAGGAAAAGGAAAGCTGGGAAGCTGCTTGTCAGGCACTTAAAATAAAGCTTGAGGTGGCTGAGAGCAACTGCATTCACACTGAAGTTGAAGTAGCTAAGTTAAAAAGTACTTTACCCTTGTTGCAAGCTTGGAAGATCTCATGTGCATAATAAGCACGATTATGAATCTGATGGCTGTGCTTTTGGACAGGTCAGTTGGAGTTAGAAGCATCTTCACATGTGCAGTTATTGAATGCTAGAGATGCTGAACTAGCAGCTGTCAAAGAAGAGGTATTCACTTCTGCATTTTTCCCCCATCAAGACAAGTTGGATTCTGGGGATTAATTTGTATAGTTGGCTAAATTTTCAATTTTTTAAAACACTAACAAGGGTAACAAGCTCCTCCGCTGGTAAGCTGATGCATTTTCTGTCAATGCAATGCTTTGACTGAAGATAGGGTTGAGTGATGGCGCTGCTTTACAATTGCTTCTGGTTTTCCTGCTTAAAATTCATTTCTATTTGGTGGAGCTGCAGGTTGATGCATTAGTTATATTTCTGATGTCTGGCATTTCCTATTTCCTTCACTCTTGTATATGTAGATCCATCGCCTGCAAAGTGAATTTTCTTCCTATAAGGCTCGTGCCCACGCACTTCTTCAGAAAAAGGATGCTGAACTTGCTTCAGCTAAGGATTCTGAAGAAGTTAAAGCTCTTGAGGAAGCACTTAAGGTAATTAACTTTGCTGCTCTGAGCCTGTGTATATAAGTGAAGGGACTTGAATTAATGATTGTTTTTAGCTACTTTCTAATTTGTTATTTGCATTTCACATCTGATTCTTCAGGAAACTGAAAGGGAAGCCCTACAGGCATCTGCAGAAAGGGATAAGGCCATCCAAGATCTTCTGGCTGCTTTAGCTAATCATGTTAAAGAACTCGAGGAAAGGTAAAATTGCTGCTGGCAATCCATTACAGACCTCAATACACTACATGAATGATGCATTTCTGCTGTTAATTAGAGTTACCATGATCGCCCGAAATTTGTTATGGTGATTCATTGCAAAATTGAGGTGCTTCATAGCCAATGGTTGATCTGTGCTTTATCTAAACAAGACCTTTTCTTTTCCAACTGTACCTCTGTTCATTTGCAGATAGTGATAGGTTTTTTGTATACTTGCACTTTCTTCCTCAATCTTATTATTGACTATAGTCAATCATGGTCACGTGTTTGATTATTTCTTTGGAGATGAATGTTTGATTATTGTAGACTTTGAGTTAGTATTATATATCATTTGCTGTCAGGGAAGCTTCCATCGAGTCATAGCTCTTGATTTTTGCTCAGTCGAATTTATCACGGCATACTTCTTCAAAGAGAACCCATTCTTATTAGTAACCGTTGACATGTGAATTCTACTGTTATGATGAAGTGTGTCTCCATGGGGACAAGGGATAAAGAGTATTAGGTTTCTCAACTTGCTATCTATTACCTTGCCAATCCAATCAGTAAGTTTTTTTTTCTACTAGGCCTGGTTATTTTGCTGGGAAACTGGGTTTTTGGTTGAAATCCACTTGTAGAGAGTAATTGAGCTCTTCTTTCATTGAAATCCTAGAGATAAATCTTCTAAAGGATGCTCTTTGTTTTTCTGAATACATTCGCCTCTGTCAGTTTTATGTTGAAAAATGTCATTTTTCACTGTAACCTAATTCTCACAATTAATTTATCAAATTAATTGCAGAGGTGCAGTTCTTAACACTGCCAAGCAGTAGATCTTTTCATGACCATTTTCTTATTTATTGATTGCAGAGATGCAGCTCTTAGTACTGCCAAGCAGCAGATGAAGACCTTTGAAATGAACCTTGACTCTATGAATGCTCGGCATCAAAAAGATAAAGAGGCATGGGAAGTAGATCTTAGAAACTTGGAAGAAACGTGGCGAAGTAAATGTCAACAATTTTTTCTCTTATGTTTCTTTCACTTCTGTTACCTCTAGATTTTAGAGAATTCAAACTGTTCTTGCTTTGAAATGTCTCATGATGTAACAGATAGATGTGAGGCACTAAAAGCTGAAATTAAGGCAGATTCAGGGAAAGATGTAAAGCCAGAATTAGATGAGCTTAAATCTCATTACAAAAAATTGAAGGTAGCATGGATCTTGCTCTCTCTCTCTCTCTCTCTCTCTCTCTCTCTCTCTCTCTCTCTCACAAGGTTAATTCTTTTCTCCATATTTACTTTGGCATGTTATTTGGTAGGAGGAGCATGATTCATTTAGAGATCTAGCTGATAGAATGATTGAGGAGAAGGACAATGAAATCTCCAGGTTGCTTGATGATAATAAGAATCTTCAACGATCTCTGGAATCAAGACCACTGGTTTGTCTTTTATTGTACTTTAGATAGATGAGTGCCATGAAATCTTTCCCTATTTCCCTGTTCCTCGGAAGAGAACAAAGAAAGAGAAAATGATATGTTTCCTACTACCAGTATTCTCACAATTATTCTGCTGACAATGTAGTCAAAATTATTTCAGGTTGAGCACAACAATTATTACACTGCAGGTATGTAAACTTGTTCCTAGAGTAATCTGACAAAATAGCTCTTACACGTACAAGATTTTGGAATTGATGCTTCTGTGAGCAGCCAGTAATGTTCTAACTTGGTTTAGGCTGACAAATTTGTTTTCTCAGCCTCGCAGAAACAGGAAATACTAAACTCAGCTAGCTCGGCAGCTGAACAGCAAATTCTGGTATGAGCCTTTGTTTTACTTGAAAATTTGTTGGCTGTGAGTTGTTATGGTCCTTTAATTAGTAGAAGTGCCATAATTGGGGAGCTTTTATTGCTATTCAAAGTTGGCACATGTAATGTTGTGGATTCATTTGGTTATAGCTGTCATATCAATAGTAAATATAAGTACTCTAAACACTGTAGTTTGAGGAAGAGTTCCGTTTAGGGGCTGTGCAGATCATTCAGATGACTTAACTTTAACCTATTTGAATGTTCAGCTTTTGGCAAGACAACAAGCTCAAAGAGAGGAAGAGTTGACTCAGTCTCAGAGGCATATTTTGGCACTTCAAGTATAGACCGTAACTGTATTTGCATTTATATTCTCTTGTTAGGCTGTCAAAACTTATTTAATATATTTTTAATGCTCAGGAAGAAATTGAGGAGCTTGAGCGTGAAAATCGTCTTCACAGTCAACAGGTGAGCTCCAAGGGTGCATTTTGAGTTGTTAATTTGTATGGGAAGCTGGAAAGCACAATATACTTTGCTGAGGTAGTAGCAAGACGACTAGATCATTTGGTTCATCTTCTGCAGTTTATCCCATTAGTCTGGGAGACATTCACATTCATAGGAATCAAGAAGTTCATGATAAAGCAATTATTACAAAACTGAACTTATTCGATTATGATCTATAATTGGTAATTACATGGATTAGGACATGTTTGTGCAAGTAGGAATCATATATGTTAGTTGGGTCCTGGAAGTTTAACTTAAAAAGAAGGTGAGGAAAAGAAGGAAAGTGGAGGTTCAATGAGGAAAATGGAGGTCACTAATACTGTAAAGTCTTCATTTAAATTATGCTGATTACAGGTATGCGGTGTCCTTTTCTTGCACTTACGTCCTTGAACTCTATTTTCCCCCTATTTATGATGAATTAGTAGCTAATTATCATTTACTTTTTTTAATTTTATCAACATTCTTTTTCTCTTTTCTGTCTCATTTTTGGAGGAGATGATATTGGATATAAATGCAGCTCCAGTACGTTCTAGATTCCTTTCCCTCCTTCTCACATATAATCTTAATTGTATGGATGTAGGAGGCCATACTGAAGGAAGAGCTTCGCAAATGGAAAGGATGCAGAAGAGGGAAGGGGTAGATATGACATATTTGAAAAATGTTATCCTGAAGCTTCTTGAAACCGGTAATTTTGGCAACAGATATACTGTGGTGTAACATCAAATTCTAAGTAATGTTGACTTCTTGTCTTTCTTTTGTTAAACTCTTGTGTAATGGGGTGCTTTGGTCCATTTTCCTTAGGTGAGGTTGAGGCCCTGTTACCAGTAGTTGCTATGCTGCTTCAGTTCAGTCCGGAAGAGGTTAAATTCTCAGCTTTAGCTTGAAGTGTTAAATAAATTATATTCAGTAGTTGAAATGAATATTCATCATCAGGGTCCCTTACCAACCTCTGATTGTGATGCAAAGCTTTCGCTGATGCAAGCCCAATTCTAAGTCTAAGATTCTATCCAAGAAAGATTATCAGCATTCATGCCAGAAAGTTTTCCAAAACCATACATAATATCGTCATAAATTAGTCTGAACTTCAATTAATGCTAGTGTATTACAGATAGAGGTGAGGGTTTTCTCCATCCCATGAGTTGTAGGTCAGTCGTGGTCTTATACATCAAGCTCCATGTCAAAGGAGAAATTTTTTTTGTCATCTTGGGTCTGAGGTGTGTCAGTGGTACCATATGTTCATTAAAAGTAGTCATGGACCCTTTTTATGACACAAAAAACTTGCTGCATTTCTTTTATTTTTATTTTTACTGGGGAAAGATGATCATGGCAAAAAGACCAATATTTATTCACTGTCTGAAGTTCGGTATCAAGCTATTCCTTTTCTGGGCACGTCAAGTTCAAGTTATGTATGCATTTTAATGCAATTGCAGATGCAGAAATGTCAACAATCTTACCGGGCTGCTACGGATGTGCCTCCAGCTCCACCAAATGATACTTCAGGATCTCCTCTGTCACTTCTCTCAAGATTCTCATTTTCATAGTGGCCAAGAGTACAAGACCGGGAATTCTTTTGTTAATTGACCAAAGTCTGCAAAATCACATTCCAGCTGCAAAGATGCGAATGCGTGTTGGTGCTTAGAAGGTGGTCTGCAGTTCTGTAAAACTTGTTTCTTTTAACATCAATATTATCAGGCGAAGTGCGGAGAAATTGTAAAGAACATACTACAGAGGAGAGAATGTACACTAGACCAAGAGGTAGAGGATACACACATTGGCAATTCCCGCTGGAATTGCTGTGATTATTGTGAAGGAAAGAGGAAGCAGCTGTTTACTTGTTATTTTCTTCGTTCCAACATACATGAATAAATATTTCAATGCTGCGAATCTCTCTCTCCCTCTCTCTCTCTCACACACATACACATAAAAACAATGCACTAGAAAACCTAAATCTCTTGTCTACAGGTTGTAATTAAAATCTAAATCATTAATTTGATGCCACATCGAAGAAATAAAAGAAATGGAATTGGATTTTTTTCAAGTATTACCGTGTTCGAAAAGAAGTTCACGAAGATGTGGAATGCTGTGGCCGAGCTCATGCAAGGACTCAATGAAGTTCAAGATGCGCAAGCCAAGGAAAAATCGTCAATGGACACAGTCCCTCTACAAGCCCCAAGGACAATAATGCCACAGTCCCTCTACAAGCCAAGGAAGATGTTCTTGAATCGTCAATGGATACAAGCCCCAAGGACAATCTCCTTGAATCGTCGATTGACATCTTGAGGGAGCAAGCAAGTCGATTGACGTCTTGAGGGAGCAAGCAAGTCCAAGTGCTTGAGGAGGAGAATCATCGAAGGGACGAGGTTGAAGCCATGAAGGTGAAGCATTGCAAACAGACTAGTGCCCAAGCCAGAAGTGCCCAAGCCCAAGGAATTCAAAAGAAATCGGTCCATTAAAGAGGTGGGCAACTTTGTGTGGAGCATGAAAATTTCGAGACTACTTTTTTCCCGAGTTTGCTCAACAAGAAACAAGCTTCCATCACCTCAAACAAAGAGGCTCAGTTCGAGAGTACATGAAGAAATTCACGAAGCTCAAACCCCAATTCCACAAACTTGGAGATGAGAAAGCTTTCGGGGCAGTCATGGATGGACACAAGCTGTGGGCGCAATTCGAGCTCATGCGTTGGGACGTGTGAAGTCTCTCGAGAGCCCTAACCATAGCCGAATCTCTCATCAACCTCACCAAGACCGAACCAACGAAAAACCGAGCAAGGGATTTGGATCAGTCCTCCGAGATAGAGGTAGAGACGCTCCTCGCGGTCCCAAAGACAAAGACGGTCAAGTCAAAGTCTCGGGAAAAAGGATCGTCCAAGCGAGAGTCGATCCAAGAAGACTACACGAGTAAGTTCAATCCGCCATATCCTTGCTTCATTTGCCAAGGTCCCAAGTAAACGCAGAAGTGTCCAAAGAAATTGACAATTAATGCCCTCCTCGCCATAAAAGATGAGGGGGAAGAGAAGCGGCATGTCCGACTCAAGGGTATGAAGCTCATCAACTTCATACAACCACCGCCCAGAAGAAAGAACCTACGCCACAGATAGACATGTACTTCATGAAAGTCGAGGTATGTGGCATAATTTTGTCTGCGGGATATGAAAGTCCTATGTAATGATTATAGCAAGCTGTTGTGAAAAATGAGTTCACAAGCTGTTGTGAGAAATATTATTTCCATCTATCAATTTATTGTTACAATAAAGGACAGGAGCTACAATTGGAAAGGAAAAGCATTAGTCTAGTCTTCAATCAATCACAAACAATGATGAGATATCTGAAACAATTGACTGTAAGAGACTAACAACCGAGGGTTAAGCTTAAATCTAGAGAATTTTCTCTTTTTTACCAATTCCGAAGCGCAACCCAAGTTGCTAAAATTTATTTTTCACCCAATTTTTCTCAGTGAAAAAAAGGTTAGTATGTAGAAGCAGAAGAAGCTGTACAGGCTGGTCCTCCTGCTATGGATTCTTCATCTCTCCTAATAGAAAGTTAGCAGGTTCACATTTTGATGTGTAACCAAACTTTGATGTACAGTACTTTCTATGTACTCCTGTCAGCTTCCCCGTTGCAGCTTTTTGATGGAAACCCACGATCATCCTTGCACATTCTCTGCATTAAAGTTGAACAAATAACCATAGATGGGTCAAGATGGGTGATTGCTTCAAGAACTAGGGGAAGTAAAAATGGCAAAAACAACAAAAGGAAAATCACTGAGAAAAGAATTGAAGACGCCGCTTACAGGAGCTGGTCTTCTGTGTAGTTGCTGTGCCATTCACAGGTCTTGGTCCACTGTTTGAAACCATAGAGGGTGCACTGAGCCGTGAAGATCGCAGCTGCGGCTAGAAGAGATGGCGGGAACTTGAGCATCTCGTACTCCACCAGTGAGAGCTCAATCAAGAAAAAGGATAGCACCTCAAGCTGTTCATTTAAAATTAGCTTACTCAGAAGAAAGAAGGTTCATCGAATTCTCTACATGCTTATTAGGTACCCAAAGCATCATCGACTGAGTCCAGAACACTCGCTTAAGAGGACTTTTTCTCCCGAAGTGTGAATCTATTGCACTATAATCGTTCTCGATATCGTGAGTGATTATAACTTGTCTAACCTTTTTATCAGATTCAGCAGCCTTGAGAAACCGTCGCATGAAAACATATGGAGTTGGCACTGACATGTTGAATTGCAACGAGTTGAGAATCAAACTTTCCTGGAAAAAAAAAGTCAGCAAAATCATAACGTTCCGTTAATTTTCTAGGATCGATAAATTTCCTTAATTAGAAAATAAAAAGGATTTCAGTTACGGCCGGATATTGAACGTTTGCAAGATTTTAAGAATCGCACCATCTCAAGAACTTCCTTTCTGGTGTAAGCCTTGTCCGATATGAGAATCAAATCTCCGACAACAGGAACTGAGACTTCTTCATACTTGCATGCTAATAACATGGCCACCAACCCCACCAACTGGAGCTTCTTTCTCACCACAGATTGGCGAGCCAAGAATCTGTCTATGAGATTGACTGTGAGGAACAAAGTCTCGTGCATGAGGTCGAATTTGTCGTGCACCTGTTCCAGATCAATCAATGCAGAACTTGTTAGGAAACATCGTGGTTAAATCAAAAGGGATATAACATAGTTGGCAATTCGACTATGGGAAATTTGTCAGAGTTATATACCTCTATAAGCCAGTCAATGAGGATGGCCCTCATCTTTTCATTAATGTCAGCTTGTTGTGCCATGTAGTTTGCGGAGGCACAGCCACAATTCTGCATAAAGTGAGTTATTAAATGGTCAAAAATAGAATTATTATGGCTAAAAGTGATCTTTACCGTCCATAATAGTACCTTATACTCCCCATGTTATATTCCAGTTTTAGTGAATGAATTAATTTCTTCAGCCCAGCACGTAGCCTCTCAAGTTTTGCGGATTTTGTTAATATACTTCAAAATCTTAGGCTATTGTATAATACCCTCTTGAGAAAACACTAATCGATTAACTCCATAAATGAGATAGCTAGAGCTAGAATAACACGGAGTGACTTGAAACTCCGAATCAAAAAGAATTTTTTTAATTTCGGGAGTAACTAAGCATGGGAAATTAAATCCTTGAAGAACATGATGGCTTTTCCACGAGAATACTATGAACCCGTCTTGAATTTCTCAGGATGCATCCTTGTATGGAAAGCTGACAACCAATCGAAATAATTATTTTGTCATGCATGCATTAAAAATCTGATAATATTTCCCCTTCTGTTCCAATTCATGAAGAATGAAATTAATTACCTCCGTCCTCCTATAGTAAGCATAAATGTCTTCAATGTAGTCAACCACTGCAAGTGGGTTCTTCTTGTCTCTACCATCAATGTCCATAATTGGCTCTTCCTCTTCTTCTTCCACTATATCTTCCATTTCCACTTCCTCCTAATGATTAATTAATTGCAAAATCGAGAGACGAATAGATTAAACTGAAGGTCAATTATGGTTCTAATTTTGCCAAATTAGTTGAAAAGTTCATATGATTAAATTAAGGAGAAATACTGCAGCTGAAATTTGAGAGGGGGAAGTAACATACCATTTGATCATCCAATCTTGATTCTGGGATTTCCAAAAACATAGGGACTGGTTGATTTTCTGAAGATGCTTGGCAGTCCTCCACGTCCACAAATATGCAATCTCCAAATTCATTTCTCTCTTGAACCGCCGTTCTTGGCTTCTTAGCTTCCTGTTAATCAAGCTATGTCTGGTCAGTGAATTATACCATATTTTCCTTCCTTTTCCGCTCCTCTAATTCATTGAATAATTGGACAGTCGACCATAAAAGGAAAATAGAGAAGATCTACTAAGAACGTCATGTATAAGAGAAGCATTCACTTAAATCCGTGCTGTCGTTCCATCAACATAAGATAATAATTTGAAATAAAGTAATAAGATTGAGAACGAGTACAAACCTCGGGGCTATGTTGCTGTGTGCTTGCCGTTTGCGCTGCGAACTTCCTATATATCCACATGTTTCAATCCATCAAAATGCATATATACGTGCGCTTACTCATGAATTATGACTATAATTCTTTTGGGCCAATGCATGGGTTCAAATTCAGCTGGTTAGTTTCCTAAGAGATCCACTTTGCATCTGAGCATCCTCACACACTTTGACTTTTGACAGTCTGTGCTGGAGATCTAAATTTGAAATTTTGAAATTTCAACATCACCCTTTTTCTCACTCTCCTTTCTAGACATCAACCAGGCGAAAAGAGGAGTTGCGAAAACATAAAAAGATAGGGTCAAGCTCAAAAGTCTCAAAAAGATAAAAAAAAAGTCTAACCTTGTAACTGGTCTGTGAACTGGATCCACCTGATCCTTCCCGCACACTGCATCTCTTCTGCATTTCAGAGCCAAAACAAACCAGCTTTAGCGCATTGTCGCAATCTAAATTACAAGATAATTAATATTTGTAATCTTCTCTTTGATTACTGTTTGAATAAATCGTAATAATTACTTGGAGTGGCCTCTCTTGTTGACGACATGACATGGGTAAGCACGATCTCCAACTAAATTATGGTTAATCACGCTTAACGCCCTCCTGGTTTGCCTAATCTCCTGCCCGAATTTCCTGCCTCCAACCTCCAACCCTCCTACTAAAATGGATCGACATCCATGAAACAAACGATATCAGATCCGGCGGGGGAAAAGAAACGCTCGCCCAGATCGAATCCGAAGAACCGAGACTGCACAAGAACGAAAAACCCAGACAAGAACTCTCTATTTACCTTGAAGATTCGTGGGTTTGCTCAGTGCAGCATTGTTCTCATCACACAAACCCATTTTCGTTTTGCTAACTTATCTGGAAGAAGAACAACCAACTCCTCAAAACACAAATTTCCCCTTCCTCTCTGTCACTCTCTCTCTCTCCCCCCTTCCCAAACACCCACCACCCAGCGACCTAGAGAGAGAGCGTCGACTCCTTTTGATCTTGCGAGCAGGAGAGAGAAAGAGAGAGGGAGAAGATAAAGGGTTTGAGATGTCTGAAGAAGAGGAGGAGGAGGAGGAAGAAGGCCCCCTCCTGTTCTTTTTTTTTTTTTTTTTTTTTTTTCGATTTTTTTTCGAACGCAACGGCTAGTGAAGCGAGACCGTTGGATCGTGCCGATTCGCGACGACTTTCTTTTTCTTCTGGGTTTTTTTTCTTCCTTTTGTGGTCCGAACAACGGTCACTTGCGCTGCCCTGCGGCGTGCCGCACCTGATTTCAAATTTCGCATTTCTCGTTTTTTTTTTCCTTAAATTTATTTCTGTGGGGGCTTTTTCCAATGATCCGATGTGACGGTTTGGTCCTTACGGCACGTCGGACCGGACCGGGATGCACCTTCGCGCTCCGCTCCGCTCCCACGTGTCGACGTGGACGAATGGAGCACCGACGCGTGGGTGATTCGGACTGAATGTGGGCCCCAGTTCCTCGAACTTTTGCCTTTTTTTGCTGAGTTGGCATTTTTTTTTTTGAGTGCGCTGGAGTTGAACAGGATTGTCGAGTTCCTCCTTTGTTCAGAAATTTCCAAGACAAGACGGATTTTATTTCCAATCACGTCTTGTCCTCTCAATTAACAATCGTTATTTATGGGAAGTATCTGATTTTCTCATTCATTAGACTTCCCCAGATAAATATACCAAAAATTGTAATTTGGAGGATAAGAATTAACTTGACAGCATTTTAACTTGCAAATCCACGGCATGGCCAGCCCATTGATCCATATCCATGAATCTCTAAATTCAAATTGGAGTTGTGCAACAAAACATGATTAACATGCCAAATGAAGCCCCTCTCATTCTAGTAACCATGATCGGTCGAAATCAATATATATTGTAAAGAAATTAAATAGTTCTTCCATGAGGATGGGGTCTAAGGATGAAATAGATGGAAAGTAAAATTTGTGTTAGGTGGTGCATCCAAAAGTAGCACAATTTAATAGTTATAGTCCTAATTGGTAAAACCATAATATGTGGATATGCAGACCAAACTTAGCTTATTTGATATACATCAATGGTAACCCAAATCATAATGTGGGTAGATATCTTTCTACCCAAAGAACTTTAATATATTTATTATCTTCATGTATTTTGTGGCAGTATTTGGTGAACTGGATAAGATTTGAATATGACAATCTTATCTTATGTGGGGTTTCTCGAACCATCTTGGGTGATTTATGTCGCTATTGGAAAATTGCAACAAAAATGATCACCATTGGTGTGGTCACAAATGGTGACCATCATGGCGATAGTGGTCAATCACTACAAAGGCTGTTGCGATAGACTATATTCTTTTCTTTTTGCTTTTTCAATTTTGAATTTGAATTTTCCATAGCAATATTAAAACACATAATGAGATTTTTTGCCATGAGAAACATTTTCATTTAATCCGATCACATCTTGACCCTCTGTTCCAACAGCCAAATGCAGAATATCGAGGACGTGGGTGTTGGAATACTATCCTTGCAAGCCGAAATGGGAGCTTGAGGCTATTGTGACCATGGTGTTTGGCATGCACATCTTAAGTTCCGTGGCTTTGAATTGTTGGATTAAGCACGAAACAAAAATCCCAAATTCCTTGGTTGGGAAAAAGAAATTAGATGGGGTGATGAGAAATGTATTTTTAGAAAGAAAACAAAAAGAAAAGAGAGCATAATACTCAGGCACATGTATGTTTGACAAAGATAGGGAGGAGCGCATGTCTATGCTTTGCGACTAGGAAAAGATAGGGGACGATTCTGATGCACGCTTACTATATTTAAAGCTTAGTGTAAACGTGCCTCTGACAGAAAGTAGACCGTTTAATCATGTCTGGGTTTGAAAAAGGACCTACAATAATGACAATGAGAGGTGGTAAGACCACCGTGGTATGCCGAAGTTCGAATTAGGTTGAGTCTCCGACTTGGTTTTGGAATCGCACGTCTCAGCCCGTTCCCATCCAACTTGCCCCGCTCTCATATTCGCCCTTCTACTTGATTAAGTAGTATTCCACTTGTGCATCAGGCGTATTGGCAATTTTTTCCTTTGATGTTTTCACGTAGTGCAACATCCAGTGGTTCCTCCATTTCTTGGGATGTTCACGAAGTGAAGAAATCAAAAACTTGTCGTGTGAATAAATGGGGAGTTTGATTCGACTTTACATGATCAGGAGAATAGCATATCATGATGCATTATATAATTTAAACTAATCTCACGAGTTATAGAAGCTAGGTGAAAAAAAAAATCTTCATGTACAATCTTTACAGATTATAAGTGGCACTTTGTCAAATCTTCTCGGTAAGAAAAGTACAAAAAAATGTCATCAATCTATTATATTTGTATCAATATAATCATAAAAATTTCAATTATGTATATTTAGTCATAAATATTTTCATATTTTGCTAATTGTGGTTTATCTGAGTAGATGTAAGATGTCCTACAAGGACGACCAACGCTAACATATTTTTATTTGATTTTTTTTCCTTTCTTTTTCTTTGACTTCTCTTTGGCAAGCCATGCCCGAGCAAAGGTTGTCACATTGAGCCGAGCCTGGGCAAGGGTGAGTGTTGGCAAGGGTCCCCTTCACCAGATCTAGTGAGGACAAGGCTTGGCGACCACCATTGATAAAAAGAAAAGGGAAAGAAGGAAAAGAATGGAAAAAATTAATAAAATTGGATGGTCGGCGCCCACGTTTGCAATTTTCAGCTTAAATTAGTCAAATAAACTTAATCGGCAATATATGAAAATGTTTATAAAGCATTATCACATTTTTTGATACTTTTCCCAATTCTCAACATAGGTTAGGCTATAACTCTTATCTCTGAAATATCATCAAAGTAGTAAAAGCAAATAAGCAAAATTTGCTTTAATGAAAGCATCCAATCTGCTATCTTTATCTAAAGGCATTCGTCGGACATGTTTCATATTTTTTTTTTAAATTCTCGGGAGATGCATAAAATAGAAACTTTGCTGGCCAAAACAATAGAAATGTCAAAATACACATACAATCACACATGATCTCCATTGCATCAAGTTGCTATTCCTTCTAGTATTGTGAACTTGTAGACTCTACTCGATTTTTCAGCTAATAACAGTGGATATGGATGATTGCATTGCAAAAATTATTCGCATTTGCTTTTTCTTTTTCTTTTTAATTTCAATGTCGAGGCGCAAAGATATATGTAGAAAGTACATTTCTCTTGCTTCTTTCAAACATATATACCTCTAGAGTTTGCCTTCCATACCCTTATGACCTGCTAACCTTCGAATTGCTTCGAATTTGAACATCGTCTATCAAATGATTAACATGTAATTACTAGGTTAAAGCATGGCAAGTGAATACGAAATTGGGGGAAACTGGCGATGCATTCGAATCAATGGGGCCCATCTCGTTAAACGGTGGATGTGAATCGAAGCTCGTGTGCACCACGTGCAGTTAAAAGAAATTTCCCAATGCACCTTGTAAATTGGAGTTGGCTGCTACTTTTGATCCGGGCTTTTGCTGTAGCTGTGGCTTGGCCTTGGTGGCTTTCAACTTTAGCTGTAGCAAACCCTCTAGTCCTTTGGGGTTGTGCTCATGTCATTATCACTGCGACTTTTCACTAGAAAGATTTCAAACCGGTTGGCGCACAGTTCAGATATCCAAATTTCGGTTAATTATAGCATATATCTTACAATTATAAAGTAAAACTTTTGTACCTTGTAATGGTTCGATGCCTATGCAGAACAAAACCAACATACTAGTTTTTTTTCCTGGGCAATTTTAAAAGCAAAAACCTATTAAATTTTCAAAGATTGCAGCGAAAATTAATTGAAATGAAAATATTAAAGAATGCCTCCAAAACACTGATTAAGACTCGAGGTTAACTCTGTTGCTAGGACAGATGTCAACCATTAATGGATTTTATAATGACATAAGCACACCCTACAACACTCGCCGCCTTGACTTTGACATCGATATCGCCGTCCCTGCCGGTTGATGACTGCCTGTCACTCCCATGGAAGCTATTGTCCTTGGTGTCTATCGCTATTTTAAAATCATCCCAGGCATGGCCATGCCGACCACCATCGCCTTCGGCAGTTCAAGGTCAATGGCGGTGGTCGAAGCTCCGGTCTACTTTAGATCATCTGGATCAGAGGTCGACAAGCCTCAAGTCCATCGGTTCTGAGGTAAGTCCAAAGATGAGAGGCAGAGAAGGTCGGGGGATGAGGGAGCAAAGTATCGGAGGAGCCATGACTGGTGCTTGTGTCGCGGTTGAGAAAATGGCTAGGAGGTGGCGGCCGACAAGAATCGGGCGGGGTGGGGGGGGTGCCGATGCGATCTACAGCACTAAAGAGATAAGAGAGGGAGATAAATTGCGTTCTTAGTAAGATTGATGGCTTTTCTTATTATGGTCAAGCGCTAAAGAGATAGGAGAGGGAGATAAATTGCGTTCTTAGTAAGATTGATGGCTTTTCGTGTTATGGTCACGTGTTAATGCCCAAACACATCACGAATGCTCGACAAGTGTCCAATCCTAGCTATAGCCAAACCTCGTCCTCATCACTAATGACTTTTTACAAAATACGATATCGCTAAATTTTCAAAATTTATTAACATATGTTAAGCAAATTTTGCAATGATTTTAATCAGTACCTTTAGAATACTCGTTAGCATGACTCAATTGATAATCATGTGAAGGTTATACTCGGGAATTTACTCGTGCCAGTTGATAGGGAATAAAAGGAAAGAGCTGTTTTGGGTAATTAAAATCCTGCTAAGGATAATCTCACTTAGCCTTTTCGCCAATTCACATTTATGATATTGCCATGTTCCAGCAATGCATGTCCAGTTCACTTGCCCATTTTGGCTTCCTTACGACGTCGTGAAGAATTGTTACTGTCCCGTGCACACGTGTCATACTGGAATCGTTTTGAGTGAACCATCGTGTTTATAAGCAGCACTCTTTCAAGGATTTGCCCCCAGAGAGAGAGGGAGAGAATTAGGGCAACGCTGCAGCAGAACTGCAAATGATTAACCACCAACATTTGAATCTCGTGAGTCTAAAACTTAGCAGTCATACTCCTTCATTTTCCTCTCACTCAGATCAGGGCGGACATAATTCTTGTTTTTAACTTTTAGATAATCAACCAGTGTGGTTTTTTGCATCATTTCACTTCTCATATCATGGACAAATCACCCTCCCCAACCAAATCCTCCAACCAAAAGCAAGACGAAGTGATCCGGGACGATGGAGATGTGTCTCCCCCTGCCTCGCCATGTGCCGGAACTGGACCGATCGGCGGTGGTTCTTCTGCTGTGTCCCCTGGTGCTGGGGGTGGCAATTCTTCTTCTCCCCCACCCCCGGCAGGGAGCCCAAAGGATGGCGGCGAAGGGGGAAGGAGCGTGAAGCCGATGAGAGCGCTGGGCAAAGAACCGGCCCTCAAAGATGGTTCCTCTGCCAGCGCTGGTGGGTCTCCTCCACCCCCAAGCGAGATCCTAGAAGGCGATAAAGCAGAAGGGGAGACCCCCAAAAAAGAGAAAGAGGGCGGCGTTCGACCCACTGGAATTCCCGAAGCCGTGCAGTATTTGCGGTAGGCCATTCAGCAGTTGGAAGGCAATCTTCGGACACATGCGCAGCCACAAGGACCGGCAGTGGCGGGGCGTCTTCCCTCCACCAATATCACCCCCAAAGGAGCAAGCGCATGAAGTGCAAGGCGGAGGACCTCACATCGACCTTGTTGAGCATAGGGCAGAGGATTCTGGACAATACAAAGGAAAAGGAGACCGTAGGAGATGGCAGTGCCGTGGCTGAGGGCAGCGCTTCTTCTCCATCGGCAGAGGCTGAGAGAAAGAAAATCCACATGGGGTTGGATCTGAACAAGGAAGCCCCCGAAGACGGGGATGAAGAGGGAGGTGGCGACAACGATGGCGCCTAAATGGAGTACGTGAACGTGTGCATGCATGCACGAAGAGAGTGGATTCCTTTGACTGGCCTTTGTACTTTCATTTGAATTTCTTAGTACTAAGAGTGATGAATGCATCGCATGAAATGCGTAAGACTGTTTCTTCTTTTGGGTGTGTCCTTGGTATTTCTGGTTTCATCTCTATTAAGAGATTGCATCTTGAGTCAGTTTTCTGAGTTTGAAGGATTGGGGTTTGTATTTTCCTTATTTTATGAATTGATTATTGAGTTGCACAAGCATGGAGATGATTGTTTCTGATTGGAATGATTGCTGTTATATGTTGATCGTGAGTTCTGGATATGTGCTCTGTGTTTTATACATGGGCATGTGGTTTATCCTTTGTTATTTACACTATATAGTTCACTAACTATGGATGATTATTTGATGATGATATTCTACCACTGGATCTACAATTTGCCTAACTTGTGATTGAAGATGTTGGCCATTTATATTCTAATGGAGCTACACATGTATCATTGAATTAATTGATGATAAATAAATGGCTTTGTGGTTTCAATTACTCTTCTTTTTGTTACCTAGATCGAAACGACTAGACAAGATTGTTGTTGATAAATATTCTTTGTGACTAGGTTGCATTGTTGTCCCTAATACTAACTACCTAGTAATTGATGAATGCATATGCACAAGGGTGTTAAGGGTGGATATAACCCTGTGTTATTTGGATGTACTAGATTCTATTAGGAATCAATATTATTCGATTTAGTTTGTTGTGGAACAATAAGAATTCCAACATTGTTTCACAACAAATTGGTATAAAAAATGTGTGGTTTGGAGATGAGCCGGGTAGAAGTTGGTGAGCATGTAACAACCTTGTTTGATGAGGGTGAAAGTGATAGCTGAAGCTAGAAAGGGAACTTAGACAAGATCTTTTCTAGGAGGTTTATGTATTGTGGAAAATTATTAGTATCGTGTTATCATTCTAGATTACTTACTTTTTAATGAAATATTGTATTGGGTTTTCATTATATACATTGATAATTATCTTAGTTGATATTTTCACTACTAATTTAGTGGGATCCTAGTTCACACTATATAAATTATTGTGATCATATAATCGTATGATATTTGGACCTGAGCATGTCCTTAAAAGTCTCAAAAGAGAATAAATAAGTGGGGAGACTCAACAATATCACCTCCCGTATTTCTTAATTGGTGAGAAAGAAAAAATATCCACCTATCAATAAAAGGTATGAGACACGCGAATATCAACACATTAAAATAAGGAATGTAACCTAGTTGGACGCCTATTAGGGGACAAATGTAGGCAACCCTTATATGTGGAGTAATCACTCGAGTCTATGGTGAAGTTTAGAAAGGAAAACATGAACTTGTCATTTATAAACTAATGATCCATGGAACGCTTTAAGTTGTATAGTTATTGTATAGTTGTTGATTATAAATAATGTGTATGATGTACCTCGTATTTTCAAATGTCCTAGTTTTTGTTCAAAACTTGTATTATTCGAGTATATAGGTTTATATATTGCAAAAAAAATCTTTAATACTTAGTTTACTCGATTATTTGCTTTTGAATGGAATCATCTTACTGGTTTTTATGTTACACTTTATTGATAATTATCTTAAAGAAATGTTTTCACTACTTTTAGAGTGAGGGATCTCACTATTCACTGTATATATGATCATCGTCACATAGTAATGTGATTAGTATGGTTATTGTTATCGTTGCCAATGTTATCGCTAGTTTTTAGTTTAATGAATACATAAAAATAATGTGTATGATGTGTAGTGTGATATTTGGATGTACTAATTTTTTTATAACGTATATTATTTGAGTAAATATGTTTGTGTATTGTAGGAAAATCTTTAGTTTTAAGTTTTCTTGATAACTTGCATTTTTAAATGAAAAAATTTTTTTATTGAGTTTTCATGTGACATTAACAATTATCTTAAAGCGATGTTTTCACTACTTTCTAAGTGAAGATCCTACTTCTTATTATATATACGATTGTTATCAATACAGTAATGTTATTGCTATTGTTGTTAATATTATCACTAGTTTTTTACTCAATGAACACATATAAACGATGTATAAATGTGCCACACGATATTTGAATGATTACTTTTGTTATGAACTTGTATTATTCAAGTAAATAAACTTATATATAGTAAAAAATCTTTAGTACAGAATTTTCTTGATTTCTTACTTTTTGAATGGAAATGGTTTTCACTTATAACAATAATAATTATCTTGAAGGATGTCTTCACAATTTTCTGAATAGGAATCCTACTTCTCAATGTACATATGATGACTCGTAGTTGTGAGATCAATATAATCATTATTATTGATGTTATCACTAGTTTTTTACTCGAAGGATATGTATAAACAACGTGTACGATATGACCCGTGATATTTGGTTGTACTAGTTTTTATTATGAACCTATATTATTCAAGCAAATAAGTTTATATATTCTAGGAAAAAATATTTATGAGCAATTTTTTTATACTTACTTTTTGAATGGGAATTATCCTACTAGGTTTTCTTTATATGAAATTAATAATTATCTTAGCGGATGATTTCACTACTTTTTTTGTGTGATTCCTACTTCTCACTAAATATGATTGTAGTCACATGATAGCATAGTCAATATAGTCATTGTTATTGTTGTTGATGTTGTTACTTTTCTAATCGATAATGCATATAATCAATGTGCATAATGTCTCATGATATTTGGATATATGTTTTTGTTATGAACATGTATTAAAATCTTTATGCGTGGGTTTACTTTATGCACATTGATTATATACATAATTGTTATTGTTATTGTTGTGACTAGTTTTTGTTATGAATCTATATTGAAATCTTTCGGATGTATTAGTTTTTAGTATGAACCTGCATCATTCAAGTAAATAGGTTTACATTTTGCATAAAAATCTTTAGTACTATCTCTTATTAACATTTTACTATTTTAGTGAGAATTATCCTATTGAATTTTTATTATATGACGTTGATAATTATTTTAAAGGGATGTTTTTGTTACTTTTTGAATGTGATCTTACTTCTTATTGTATATTTGATTGTCATCATATAGAAGTGTCAGCATAATTATTATTATTATTTTAATGTTATTATAAGTTTTCTACTTAAAAAATATATACAAAGTATTGGCGTGAGTTATCAATTAAAATAAACTTTTCTGTTTATTAGAAAAACATCTCTCTTTGTCATAAAAAAATGTGTTCACACATGCCTCATTACATTCAAATATACTGAATTTTGTGTTGAAATTATATCATTTGTGTACTTCTATTTAGATATTATAGAAAATCTTTAATAGTAGATTTTTTTGCTTACTTACTCTTTGAATGAGAATCACCCTATTGGGTTTTCACCATATCACATTGACAATTATTTTAGAGGGAAGTTTTCACTAGTTTCTGACTAGAGATCCTACTTCTAGTTATATATGTGAAATACATCACATAGTAGCCTAATTGATATAGTCATTATTATCATTAGTTTTCTATTCGAGAAATATACATAGACAATGTGTATGATGTGCTCCCATGATATTCAGACATACTAGTTTTTGTTACGAACTTGTATCATTGGAGTGAAAATCTTCAGTTTTAAGTGTCTTGGTTACTTACTTTTTGAATGTGAATTATCCTATTGAGTTTTCACTATATAGCATTGATAATTATTTTAAAGAAATATTTTCGCAATATCATTAGTAGAAATCCTACTTCTCACTATATATATGATTATTATCATATAGTAGTGTGATTATTATAGTCATTGTTATTATTGTTGATGTTATCACTAGTATTCTACTCGATGAGTACATATAAAATATATCTCTGGATGTGGATCTCAAACATAGTTAAACAATATATGTTTGGAACTGATCTTGTTGTGACCTCCAAGTTGTGATTAGGATATATTTAGACCGTGTGAAAAGTTATTGGCTATAGACTTCTATGAAAACCACTTTCATTTGTAAATGGATTGAGGGTGGAAGTGGAACAGGGACTAGAAAAATAGGATAGTGTGGTGGTAATATAATGATTCTACTGCTTGAACTCAAGAGGGCACTACATATCTATTTGAATGCTTGTTCATATTCTTTAACTAGCACTTGTAAGGATGAGTTCATTCATAACTTCTACATTCTTTTTCATTTCTCATCATTAACTAGACTTTGACTGTCTAAACGCCATGCCTCAAAAGCTTTTTTCATGTATGTAAGCATGCCACAATTATCAGTTTATGTTTTGATCATTTGCTACTCATTTTTTTCAAATAAAAATTTGATGTGCCTGCCTCCATGGCTAATTGAAATGTTTCTTCCCTTTAAACTTGGAATTGTTTACTATGTCATTTGCTGGTTCTTTAGAATTTGCGATTGTATTTCTAGTTAATTGCTATGGATGACCAGGAGCAAAAAAATGCACAAGTTGCCATTAGGCAAGTCAAGAATACAGGGATAGTGAGGAGAATGTGTTCTCACCTACACCTTTAGAACTAAACCCGATGCAGTCATTTAATAGTGAATGGTATCATGCAAGGAAATGGCGATGGAATTTCATGGGATTCCTGAATCACATGAGATGATGACAATCTTGAGACGGTTTGTGGGTGCTTGTGGAGTGATCTAGGGCAAAGTGGATGATAATGATGATGCAGGTTCGTCACTAGAACTTGGCTTAGAAGCAAATGTCCCACAACCGCTCATGCAAACTTACCTAAAATGAAGAAAATTGCAGGTAAGTTTAAGTCTGAAATACAAAAAGATAACATGTTTGCCCTAAGGATTGCATGCTATTCCAGAAGCAAAATAACATGTGGGGTTGTCTCTGTCTCTTACTACTTCAAACTTTACATCGACTTATACTTTGTCCGAATGACATTTCCTATGGGGCCCACTAGAACAAGGATCCTTTAAGCTATGATTACAACAATTATTTATGTCAAGTAAAATATTTATGTCATTCGAATTGATGAAGATGGCACAAGAGGGGCTATACTTAAAATAAATTTATTAACACCCTATAAATCTCATTATCGGTTAAATTTTGGTCTTTGGTTTGCATAAGCAGCACATTTCAAAAGTAGTTTGCATGAAATTGATAAGATTTGAGAGGATGACCTCCAACTTCTGAATTGAAAATCCTTCGATACCTAAATTAACTGTAACAATTCTAAGTGATTGCAACACATTATCTTTAGAATAGTGAGATCGTCTTTTCATAACACAAAGACAATGCCAATGCATAGCATGATTTTGTACACAAATCTCTCTTAGTGTACCCTTCACTGATTTTGATACTTGTCTTGTGATTCCTTGGATGCAACAATTCTGCCCTCCTTGGCGAAAACCTCCCACAGGTCTCCGGTTAATTTAATAGTTATCCACTTGCTTTGTTAGGATACTCATTTGACTAAGTAATATGAAAATGCATGGACAGAAAATTAGAAATGAATACATCATGCATTGGGAATGTGTGCTTAATCCCATCTAACTTCAATCTCGTTTTTCCTTCTTTATTTTGTTCATTGTACTTTACATCTTTCTGTAATTCCTTGAGATTTTTATTTTTTTTCATATCCTTTTCTTGGTTTTCTCTCGATTGTGTCCTGCCTACATTTTTCTTCTATTCTAATGACCTTTCTGGAATATGTTCACTTTTGTGCTACTAAACAATTTACTATTTCTTTACTACAGATTGCATACAACGAAATTTTGCTGAATAATCCTGGCTTCATCAAATTGAGAAAACCACCACCACAGTCTACAAGCATCATAGTCAGACAACTTCAGCTCTAACGCTGCAGGAGCAGAACATACTATGTCACCTGTGTTATCTTACCATATTGGCGCCATACGTGTTATTCAGCAAATCACATGGAGATAACTTTTTTGGACGATGATCTGTTGCAGGTAAGAATATAAGAAGGTTATGATGAAAATGAATGCAAAGATATAAGCAGGACGGAACCCCTGAGTGAGGAATTGCATAATCATAAGGAGCAGAGTAATTCGGAAAATAAAGATTTTCCTATAGACGGAACATGTTATGAGGTCGTAAGGATGTTTCCTTAGGAAGAAAGTAATCAGGCCATTGGAGAACACCGTGATGATGCTTAATTCGGAAAGAAATAATCAATCTCTATCATTGATGTACATGTGGGACTAATCTGTACTTGCAATGTATAGCAATTGCCGTCTACCAATTCAGTAACTACCCTACTTTCATGCGAAACTCCGGCTAAGTCTTTCCATTTGAATGACCCAAGAATAAAACCGTTATCCATGAGATATAAAGAGCCCCTGAGGCCGCGACTATCAGCAAATACATGATACATGCAGTTGATATGTTTCTGTTTTATTGACAGGAGTGAGAAGGAAGGTTTTACAGCTGTTTCTTCTTCTTCTGCAAATAAGAGTAGCTTCTCTGAAAACTGAGAACTGCCCACACCAAGTGCCATAACCCCATGTCAGGCCAAAGAGCATCAGGTGTGTACAAGGGGCAGTAAGCGGTTTGCCAAAGAAGGAAATTGCTCAGCCGAGTCTCACCTGAACTTCTTATGACTATGTCCAATCAGGTGCCACCACCATGTACATATTCTTCTCAATGTCCACCAACTTTATGAATGGATACTTGTGCTTCTTCTCAATATCATCTGATTTTTCTTGATGTGATCCCTGTTCAACATGTTTGAAGTTACCGTTTTTCATCTCCACCCCCTTGACTCTTTTGACTCCGCAATTGGAAGGGGAAGTAGGCACTTCTAGTTCATCCAGCTGACCAATCATTACCTTGATTTCTTCATTTCCTACAAAAGCATTAGCTTCATCTAGCTTCTCTTCACAGGATCTTTCGATGGCGTGCACTATTTCGTCACGGGAAGTATAGGCCACGCATACCAAAAGCACGGCCTTATTGTTACTTGCTGTAGCCTTCATGGCCTTCTCTGCTGCAATCTGAACATTCTCATTCAAAAGTTTCAAGTTCCCTATTAAGTAAATCCTTATGCCATACTGATTGAGAACGCCTCCTGTCTTGAGCAATTCCTCAATTTTTTTCACCATTAAATCCATAAGGCATTGGACCTCATCAGGCCATCTTTTGAAATTGTCGATGCTGAAGGCATAGACTGTTGCGTACCGTATTCCCAAATCATAGCAGTAGCCAAGAATAGTCTTGAGAGATGAAAATCCGGCCCTGTGGCCATCCCCTTCTGCTAGGTTTCGCCTCTTTGCGTATCTCCTGTTTCCATCTATGATGAAGGCAATGTGACTGAGGATGGGGCCCACCAACAGGGCTTTGAACAAGCACTTTCTTAGAAAACCACAAATAGTTCCCATGAATTTACTGCTGCTGCTGCTTCCATGCTGCATTATATGTTCCACAAGCAAATTCAGCCAATTCGTGCAAACATGTCCTGCAGAAGACAAATTCATGCTCAGACACTGTGAAGTGCAATGTCCAGGTGTTAATTCAAAAGATAGTTGATAATGTTCTAAAGGGAATGGAGTCGAAAGAGACGATTCAGTGAGAACTATACGATACAGAAGAAAGCTTAGTATCAGACAATGCAAAGCCAACAGGAACAGCTGATGTGTGTCCATACTAGGAAAGAAATCCCAATGAGGCAAAATGCTCTCATTATGCCTTCCTTTAGCTGTAATCAGCATGCTGTTTTTCACTTTATTTCTCTAGAAAAGAGACAGCATATTTTGTCCATTAATGCGGTTCCAATTGCAACAGAGTTTTACTAAGCAATAGCAACCTCTCATGATGAATCCAGCTATTGCTTAAAACGCGACTATAAATGTTGTATCGCTAGACGAACTGTTCTCCACATCATGTTAAAAAGAAGCATATTATCGATGGACCGCTACTTGTATTTAATACCCTACTCTTGTCTAGGAAAGGAAACTGTCAGCTTTCTAGTAGGCACTAAGATGATAGCACCCAAATTAAGCTGTCAATTAGCATTAACTGAATGAAAACTGGAGGAGCAAGTACAGCCCAAAACCCCATTGCTTGGTTGCTAAGTTTAAAAATTCACGAAAGTTAGCCATTTTTCCCAATCCCCCTCTGTGATGACCATATTTGCAATCCGAACCCATTTTACCCCTTCAAACTTGCATTTTGATGACCAGCTTGCCTATTCAAATTGATAGGAGATGATCATAAGTTAGGGGCTTATGAATCCTTCAGATTAGAGGAAAATACCCATTGATTCAGAAAATCACCACTATACACGCAGGAAGTAGAAATCTGAAAATACAACTCATGCAAAAGTGACAGCGCCAAACGAAACTTTTAATGTGATTCTTTGTTCAGCCACGAAATCATCACAAATTTTCGACAAGAGCACTGCAAACTATTCGTTGACAAATGCTCACTCGGCATTAACTTCGTCACGAACTCGGGCATAATTTTTTTTTTTTTGGTTTTAGACGGCAGTATCAAACGCTAGCCCTGTAAATGCAGAAAATACGAAGAAAAATCTCAATTCGAGCATCATCATCCTGAATGCGAGCAAGTCACTCGTATTACCAGAATTTGACAAGGCTAAAACGAAAAGGGAATTGGAAAGAGAGATTCAGATGGAGCCACTGACGAAAAAAAGAACACGCCATAAAAAAATGGAGAAGTATAAAGCAACTGACCTCCGAACTCAAGGCATTTCAGAAACATGCACATGAACATTACAACAACTCGACTACAAAACCTTTGTTATATGACTGAAGAAGAGGACGAAAACAGTGAGCTTTGCCGCTGAACCACAGGTTTTGCGCGAGGGATATCGTGAAACTCGTGGCTGATTTGCTTCTGCGACCCTGCGAGACACTGCTTTTCAGAAAACTGGAAACTGCCACCACCCAAGAACGGCAAAAACCGAAGAGGCCTGAAAATTTCCGGGGGCATTGAATTTGTGAGGCCATCGTTCACTCACGGGCGAAGACATCCCTCTCCGATGAAGACATCGATCTCTAGTAATATCTGGTTTATCCTAATGATGATAGTGTTGTAAACGAGTGATAAGACAGGTGTCCTATTAAAAAGTATAATTCTACCAGTAAATTTAACGGATTCCATTAGACTTGCCAATATATATACATTTTAGTACATGTGTCACATTTATCTAACGCTGTATTTGCAAACCAGTCTATCTAAATCCATTCATTTGTAACTTTGTATAGATGTAAGCGAAGGAGAAAAAGAGAAAATTTCTTATTATAGGATGCAATCGATCCATGGGCTAACTCTAGTACGGTCTATGGAAAATGATAGGTGCGGCGGTTAGGCTTTTAAATGAGCCGCATCACTCCCAAATCACTTAATGAAACAAATGCAATTCCAATCTATCAAAAAAAAATTTCAAATTGGGATCAACTTTTCCTTGCCATCAATGGCCCAAAAACCATGCGTAGGGTTGGCCGACCTACGCGGCAGGTGATCAAGGAGAGTGGGAAGAGAACTAAAAGAAACCGAAGTTAAACATTGCTGCAGCAGTAAGGGAATTTCAGATGTTAAAACTCCTGCTTTTCTCCCCATTCCTCTTGAATTTTTATCTTTTTTTGGGGGGTTAAAACTACTCTTACTGAGATAACTCTACTTTTGGCTTTTTCTTTTGAAAGAGAAATCTTCAGATTCCTCAAGATTAATCTTTTAATCACCAGTTTTAGTATCTCGTTGAATAACAGTTTTGCCCCTTCTTATGATCTGATCTTGCGCCGAAAATGCTGTCCACACTGGTAGAATGAAATTTCTGTGATTACTGAAGTGGGAAGCCTCTTTATTGATATACATCTCATCAATATAGTGCTGCTACAGAGCATAATTTGTCTGAAAAACAAGCCAAAGCTATTCTTGACATAAGTTTAAGAAGACTCCCACTTCCGGAGGTACCCAAAAAGTGGAGCAGAAGTCATTTATTTATTTATTTTGATCTTGTTCATTTGTGTTGATAGCTTTTCTGTGATCGTGCTGCTCAGAGAAAGAAATTTGTTGATGAAAGCAAATCGATGACGGAAAATTTTTTAGATTAGAGGAACTCTTGTCAAGCAGAAAAAATATATTACTGGTTACTAGTTGTTAAATAGATGCAACATTATGTGCTGTTTGTAGATTTGAAAGGATCTAAAGCTCTGATTTGCCGATTATAATTTATGCATCTGTTACCGTTCTTTTAGCTTTACTGCCTTTCATTTGGATTTGTTTGTGGTGACTGTTTCAAGCAGGTGCCTACCTCATTGTTTCACTGCTGATATTGATTATCCCTCTTGAGTGAAGGATTTTTGAAAACATGATTGGATAATTTATGTGGTGATACGAAATTTTTTATTACTGCTGACCCTGTTTGATGTGTGAATGTTCCCAGTTGATAGAACAAGAAGCAGTTGAACTTAAGAACAAGTTTGCTACTCCAAGGGGTTGCCTATAAAAAGGAGACTGAGAGCGGTCAAGTTGAAGACATCGATGTCATTCCAAACAAAGAAATGCTGCTGGTACTTGATATGCTTTTCTTTATTTTGCCAAATTACATCTCTTAGGGAGTTTCTTCAAATTTGACCTGTACTTTGAAGATTGTTGATATGAGCAAGACCTTGTATGAGTAGTTCATGATAGCCTCAGTCACTCTGCCATGCATATGCACCACGAGGTTGGAGTTGGGATCTACTACAGATGGTTTCTAATTCTTCCAAGGATATTAAATATTCATGTTGGGTTCGACATGAAAATGTTTTCCAGTGCCTTCAGTCGGCCTTTATGAAAAAACTGATAAGCAAAGTTTGCAAAAAGAACAAAAAAGGCCTGACTCAGTCATTCATGGTGGCATCGTACAAGTAAGCATTGTACACGAAAAACCAACATTTATGGACATCTGTGGAGGCTGGTGGCTGCCTTACTCTGCGAACCAATCTGTTTTCATCTCTACCAATTTTCATTTGCGGCTAGATAACCTGCATAGTCATCCCACGACCATTCTTATACATTACCTTGACATGTCCCTTTGACACTGGAAACAAGAACAGCACCATTGTTGTCAGAGTACCTACCTCTCCTCTCTGTCTCTGTCCTCTCTCTTTGTCCAAAGTCAGCTTTGATAACAGTTGCTCCTTAATTAATAAGTAATACTATTAGCCTTGATGAAGTATGTTTGAGCCACCAGGTGGGGTGTGGAGGCAAGAGTCATGCGGATTGATGGTTGTTAGATTTCCAGTCAAATACAGAAAACACCGCAATAGTTCAGGTTATTTAGCCTAATAGTTAAATTGTTGCTTTGAGTGAAAAAGATCACATGAAACAGATGAAACCAAACACATTCAATCTTCAGAACCGGGGGACGATTGGCAAATCTGTTGGAAAATTAAGAGTCAATAACGCCATGTCTGACTTCATTGTTTGTCATGCACATGATCATATTCTTTACTTCATGTGATAGCAAGCTCATTGGATATGATCACTTTTTTTTCTTTTTCTTTTTTTTGTATTCATTTTTACTTCAGGTGATAGCAAGTTCATTGTTGTGATTACTATTTAGTTCTCACTTGAAATTGTTTCTTCTTCTTCTTCTGCAAATAAGATTTGCTTTCTGAAAACTGAGCACTGCCCACACCAAGTGCCATAACCCCATGTCAGGCCAAAGAGCATCAGGTGCGTATAAGGGAAAGTAAGCGGTTTGCCAAAGAAGGAAATTGCTCAGTCTAGTCTCAACCAAACTCCTTAAGACTATGTCTGGATCAGGTGCCACCGCCATGTACATATTTTTCTTGAAATCTACCAACTACACGATTGGATACTTGTACATCATCTCAATATCTTCTGGTCCCTGTTCAACGTGTTTGAAAATACTGTTTTTCATCTCCGCCCCTCGACTCTTTTGACTCTGCAATTGCAAGGGGATATAGGCACTTCTAGTTCATCCAGCTGACCATTCATTTCCTTGATTTCTACATGTTTCAAAAGCATTAGCTTCATCTAGCTTCTCTTCACAGGGTCTTTGGATGGCTTGCGCTATTTCGCCGCAAGAAGCATAGGTCACGCATATCAAAAGCAGTCTCATTGTTGCCTGCAGTAGCCTTCATGGCCTTCGCTGCTGCAATTTGAACATTCTCATAAAAAAGTTTCAATTTTCTTATGAAGTAAATCCTTATGCTATATCGATTGAGAACACTTCCTGACTCGATCAATTACTCAAATTTTTTCCACCATTAAATCTATCAGGCATTGGACCTCATCAGGCTGTCTTTTGAAATTGTCAATGCTGAAGGCATAAAATGTTACGTACCTTATTCCCAAATCATGGCAGTGAACAAGTATAGTCATGAGAGACGAAAATGCGGCCCAATGGCCATCCCCTTCTACTAGGTTTTGCCTCTTAGCATATCTCCTGTTTCCATCCACGACGAAATTGACGTGACTGGGGATGGAGCCCACTGATCAGCTCTGAATAAGTACTTTCTCAGCTTTGAATAAGCCCACAAATAGTTCACATGATTTTACTGCTACAGCTGCTTTCTTGTTGCATTGTATGTTCCACAAGCAAATTTAGCCAATTAGTGCACAGATGACCGGCAAAAGACGAATTCATGCTCAGACACTGTGAAAAGCGATATCCAGGCGTTAAATGAAGAAGGGAGTGGACAATGTTCCAAAGAGATTAGAGTAAAAAGAGAACGGCAGGTGGGAACTATACAATACAGAAGAAAGCTTTGTAACAACGCAATGCAAAGCCAACGTGAACAACTGATGTGTGTCCGCAATAGGAAAGAAATCACAATGACGCAGGATGCTTTCATTGTGTCTTTCTTCAGCTATAATGGGCATGCTGTTTTTCACTTGATTTCTCTAGAAAAGAGACAGCATATTTTGTGCACTAATGCAGTTCCAATTTGCAACAGAGTTTTACTAAGCAAAAGCAACCTCTCATGATGATGCAGCGATTGCTTAAAACACAACCACAGATGTTGTATCCCTAGACGAACTGTTCTCCACATCTTGAAACAAGAAGCATGGTATCGATGGACTGCTACTTGCATTTTCCACCCTATGCTCATCTAGGAAAGGAAAGGAAAGCGTCAGCTTTCAAGTAGCACTAAGACGACCGCACCCAAAATTAAGCTATCAATTAGCATTAACTGAATGAAAACCGGAGGAGAAGGTACAGCCCAAAACTCCACCCCTTGGTTGCTAAATTTATGAAAGTTAACCATTTTCCCGGTCCCCATCCGCAATGACCATATTTGCAATCCAAACCCAATTCATCTCCCCAAACTTGCATTTTGCTGACTGTTCAAAAGGGATGATCAGAAGCTCAACGGTTATGAACCCTTCTGATTTGAGGAAATTGCCCATTGATTCAGAAAGTCACAACCATACACAGTGGAAGTAGAAATTTGGATACACCTCTTGAAAAAGAACAGAGCCAAATGAAACTTTTAATGTGAATCTTTGTTCAACAACGAAATCATCACAAATTTTCAACAGGAGCCCTGCAAACTATTCATCAACTAATGCTCACTCAACATAAACATGATCACCAACTTGATCATAACTTTTTATTTAAGATGGTAGTATCAAACAGCCATGTAAATGCAGAAAATGCGAAGAAAAATCTCAAGATGGCAGCACCAGTTCAACGGCCATAAATCCTACAAAGGCCGGTCATTCAGGAATGAGTTCTGAACACCTTGCACTTGCTCAAAGACTGGTGGCATATTGCCTCAGAACAAGACCAGCTATACCTATTAACACAGTCTTTGGATCAGTTGCCGTAAGAATTGCCCTGTTAGACACCAGATTTTTGGAAGCAATTTACTCGTATTACACCAGAATTTGACAAGGCTTATTTCTCTTGTTTCAATTTTAAATTCGAAACGACAACGTTTTGAGTGCAGACAAGATCAGCCCAAAATGACGCCAGCACTCAAACCAACGCCATTTTGATCTTAATTATATTTTTATATAAATATTAATTAAATAATATTAAAAACGAAATTTAAAAATAAAAAAAGCAGAGGACAGCCTGTGGCCACAAGGGTTGCCGGCAACCCTCGCCGACCAGAGGCGAGGGCCACCAGACGCTAGGAGAGGTATTTAGTCTAGTTAATGAATTTTGCGAGGACAACATCCCTGCATATGAGGGGAAGAACAGAGAGGATTAGAGAAATTTGACTTATCTATCCAAATATAAGACCCTGCCTTGCAGTTTACTTGCGGAAGTACGTGAGAAATGATCTCGTCGATGTCCAACCTGAGTCTACTTGGAATTCTGCATATTCATTAGTTTGGTTGGGAGTCATTACTAATTTCTTCGTCCTGATGATTTGGTAGCAAATCAGCGTCTATTGGATGCAAGATCTGGGTGCATGATTTCTGCAATCCTGACTCGGGAATTTAGGATTGGTTGAAGGTTCGGGTTTGCTTAAGATTATAGTTATAAAGTGTTGCCAGAAACTTGGAAAGATTCGATATTTAGTCTAGTTAATGAATTTTGCGAGGACAAAATCCCTGCATATGAGGGGAAGAACAGAGAGGATTAGAGAAATTTGACTTATCTATCCAAATATATGACCCTGCCTTGCTGTTTACTTGCGGAAATACGTGAGAAATGGTCTCATCGATGTCCAACCAAAGTCTACTTGGAATACTGCATATTCATTAGTTTGGTTGGGAGTCATTACTAATTTCTTCTTCCTGATGATTCGGTAGCAAATCAGGGTCTATTAGATGCAAGATCTAAGTGCATAATTTGTGTAATCCTGACTCAGGAATTTAGGATTGGTGGAAAATTCGGGTTTGCTTTGGACCATAGTCACAAAGTGTTGCCAGAAACTCGGAAAGATTTGATGTGTTCGACCATCTGGATCTCATGACTGGTACTTTTTATTCAGTGCTTGAAGCTGCTGATAAGGACTCCCTCCTGTGCTGGTTTGATGAATAGTTCTGGCATCTACGTCTGATATATCTTCTTGGCTTTAAGCTATCAATGGCATGCCAATGAGTGAGTGACCAGTTTAGTCCATTTTTCAGTGACTTGCCAGGCCCTTCTCTCTGTACTGGGGAGATAACTCCACCGTTTCTCTGTTTTTTATATGCCTTTGTTTATGGCTTCTATTTTTGAATAGAAATCATGACAGTGCCCTGGCTGCAACAATAAAATGGTGGACGGTGATACTTGGAGGGAGATTCGGTCATTCACTTCAGGGCTTCCCATCTACTCTTCATATCAGGCTCCAATTAACCAATATAACGAAACTGAAAGTTCTTCCGAACCCATTGGTTTCTTTATAGACTCACCTGTATTGGTGGAAAGAAAATTGAGATCGTTTTAGGTTTGGTCTGATTAACAACCGTTTGATAATTTTTCTGAGCAAGGATACCACTTACTTCAGCACTTCCCTGTTCCTTTTCATCATTAGATCAAGGTTTTTTTTCAACTCGTTAGATTGAGGTTGGGAGGGCAGCCTTGAAGGTGGAAAAAACTTGTCCTGACCTTAGGGAGAGATCTTATTCTCCTATTCTTCATAATATGGAGTCGATGAATGCATTCTTTATTTTTACTACAGCATAGCGTTGTTTTTGTAGAATACCTTGTTGCTTAAAGGTTTCTCTATGCCAGATGATCTTTACCCATGAAAGCCAGGCATGTTGATGATTGGACTTGAGTATGAAGCTTGCATTACTTAGATTTCATTTGTTTCATGAAAAATAATTTTCAAGAAAACGATTTCCAAATTTCCATTCACGAGACAGCCATAACACCCATCTTAACTCACCCTCTCAATGAAGACATTGATTGTTAAAAGTATCTGTTTGATTCTAATAACGATGATGTCAGTAAACGTGCGATCAGAATTGAAACCCATCCACTAAAAGTCGCCAAGAAAGAAGAGAGGCAGGCGCATATGGCGACCAGCGTTGGCGGAGCTGAGTCCGAGAACAGACGTTAAAACAGTAAGAGAGTCCGTGATGTTTTCCCTTTCTTGTTCCCTTTCTCGGGTCCAAACTCGGTCGTTTTGGCTTTTGGTTTCTGCTTTAGTTCTTGTTCATCTTACGGCTAATAATGCATTTGATTGGATATGGAATCAAAAGAAAAAGTTTAAGAAAACAGCAACACAATAAAAATAAACGGATATACAGAGAAATCTCCAAGTTGTCATTGCTGAAGTAGGGAAAACTTTTTCGCAAGTGTGACATATATAAAAGTATAATCCTACCAATAAATCTGACGGGTTCCATTAGATTTGCTGATGTACATACATTTAATACACGTGTCACATTACCTAACGTTGTCTTCGTAACCGGATCTACTTAGATTGTTTCATTTATAACTTTGTACGGATGGACGTGAAGGAAATTGCAATACAACTAATGAGAAAAGCATTTCTTATGTATACATTGTCTTTAACCCATGGGCTAACTGTAGTGTGGTCAGTGAAAAGTTATAGGTGCGGCGATTAGGGTTTTAAGTGATCTCGCCCAAGCTTGCTTATAACTAAAACACTCAACCATTTCAATTGATTCCGTCGACCAAGAGACAATCTTGGGTGCATGGAAACCTAGTGCACCCCAAACTTAAATTATGTGACTCGCACGAAGGACTCGCCAACGTCAAAGATTATGATCATCAGCTCCACATGCACCCAAATTGCTTGAGAAAAATTAGGACCCATCAAAAGGGACCCACTTTCTCGAAGTCTTTAAGGGCCCGTTTGATTCAGCATTCCCAAGGGACTTTTAGCCCCCAAAGCCCCTTAAGAAAATGCAAACCCATTTAGCTCAACTTTGAGGAAGACTTTAGAGAGATGCAATTGCATCTCCAAGTATCCTCAAAGTCCCTTAACTCAATGCAACTTTGAGGAGGACTTTAGGGAGATGTAATTGCGCCCTTTTCGGTCCAAAGATGCAACTTATTTTGGAATGCACTTACTAGTACTATTCATCATATTCCCGTGTGACCGTTGGAGCCGACGACCGCCGACCACCCTTCGGCGACCTCCAACGATTGTCGGAGGGCTTTCTTGAGGTCAAGCGACCTTAGGCGGCGGTCACCTGGGTCCGACGACCCAAGTCATGCCTGGGTTCGTGACCCAAGCGGCCACCTCGCGATCGCCTGAGAAGGCGACCACAGGGGGTCGCGCGACCCAGGCGTCGCCTGAGAAGGCAATCTCAGGGTGTCACGCAACCCAGGCGCACCTAAGGTCGCCGCCTCAGGAGATCGCCTGGGTCGCACGACCTTAGGTAGGGCGACTTGAGGTCAAGTCGTTGCCTGGGTCGTCGAACCTAGGCGACCGCCGCCTAAGGTCGTCCAACCTCAGGGGGGCTTTTAGTAGCCAGATTTGCTGCCAAAGCTTGACCAGTGGCCATATTTGGCTATTGGAGCTTGACCGGTGGCCAGATCTAGCCGTCGGAAAATGAATTTAAAAAAAAAAAATTGTAAATAACAATTTTTTTTAATAAAAAATTTCGCAAAAGTCCCTCAAAGAAACGTAATATTCACCAAACTAGATTTTAAACCAAAGTTATTTAAAATTTACCAAACGATATTTATATTTCAAGAAATCCCTTTAACCCAAAGGTATTTGCATTTTCCCAAATGCATTTCTTCAAAGTCGAACCAAATGCACCATAAGTATTTGTTAGATGCGAACTGCGCTCAATGAACCACTTGAATCACCGGGCATCACCGTGTTACTCAGCCTCATAAATTCAGATAATAAAGAGAGATGGACCACATCACTCCCGAATCACCTAACGAAACAAATGCGATACCAATCTACCCAAAGAAAATTCAAAATGGGATCAACTTTTCCTGGCCATCAATGGCCCAAAAACATGCGTACGGTTGGCAACGACCTGCCAGGCAAGTAATCAAGGAGAGTGGAAGGAGAACTTCACGAGAAACTAGTAGCAATCGCTTACGGGTGTCGATTTTCACATGCCGAGCAACCCACTTGATGAACAAGTACGCAGCCTGTAGGAGCCTGCCCAAGCCAAAAGCCTCAAGGAGCAAATAGGCAGGGCAATGGCAATTGCGTCACATTAAAAGACCCCATCCGCCAAACTTCAGCTCTGGTTCGACCCAGTCTTGACATTTCAATTTACGTTTTGGACTATGGAAAAATAACTGCTACCTCTTCAAACAAATACAGTGAATAAAACAAGAAAAAGAGTAGATTCTGAATTTCATAGCCAAACTCTACACAAAAGAACTCCCATCGTTTTATCCCGGAAGCCAGTTGCTAGTTTGAGTTCTTGAATCAATCATGGATAACTTGGATTAATAATTAGATTCCATAAACTTCACTTGATGTTTGAATGTAAAAGAGCTACACGATCATTTCTTCTATTTTTATGTTCTGAAACACAGAAGAAAGACCATACAAACTCAAACTCAGAGCTGTATTATAAAATTAAGGCTAAACAAAAAAATAAATAGTTCATCCAAAAGCCTTTGATCTCAACTCAAAAAATTGGATGATAGGCCACTCAGAAGAGATCTGACCACAACATTTTTGTACACTTAATCATAACAAATATGGTTGCTTGTTAAACAAAGCTCTTCTTGGGACTAGAGAAATTTGAACCCCCAACAGGAATTACTTCACGTGAACAAGGATCCAGGGGCTATTACTCTACAAAGAATGCCAACTGTCTAGATCATATGAACAAAAGCTTTAAGTCAACATGAAGATATGAAGCAAACGTCTTCCAACATTAGCAACACAAAACTGTTTCAAGGCAACTTCAATTGTCAAGTAAAAGGTTCACAAGGATATGAAAAGTAACATTTAAGCTAGGAAAATACAAAGCTTAACCTCAGTGGATGATTAAACCCCTCATCCTCACTATACCCATCACTGTCTGGACCTTGACTCTGCCCTCCTAGCTTCATCACGAGTTGAAGGGAACAGCTCCACATACCTTGACCCGATGGTCATTTTATCCTTGGTCATAGCTCTCCTGGCCTCTTCTGCAGAGGTAAACTCCACAAAGGCCTCTCCAGTTGCTTTGCCATCTGGCCTGCATGCTATGTGTATCCTGTCTTTTACCATATCATACTCTTTGAAGAATTCAATTATTTCAGGTTTTTTCACAGAGAAGGGAAGTCCACGCATCTTCAATATTTCAGTGAATTCCATTTGGTCCTTCTCATCAAACCTTTTTGGTCCAGATGGAGCTGGCGTAGGATTTTCCAAGTAGTCAGTATCATAAATCCCTTCATAGCTAACTTCTGCAGCAACAGCATTGTAGTAATCTTGCCTCTTGCACCTAAAAACTTCCACATAGCGACGTCCCATATTTTGTCGATCTCTCTGGAGGGCAAACTCAACATGCATGTTTCCTGCAAAGACAACAAGGGCCTCCCCCGAAAAGCGTCCATTCTTATTGACCAGCAGCACGTCCACTATATCAAGTCCAGCAAAGAACTTGTAGATGTCAATGTCCGTGCAGTTGAAGGGTAGTCCCCTTAGACGAACAACTGGAAAGGAAGGGGGATGGAAGCCACCACCATATCCAAAAGGTTGATATCCCCCCGAACCGCTGCTCACTGCGAAGTAGGGATTTGATTCCATCATTCTTTGTCTCTTTGAGCCGACCTCGTACCCATCTGACACCCCCCCGCCTCCCAACATTGCCCTTCAATATTTCATACCAACAAAGAATCCCCCACTAAACCTGTTAATATAACCAAACCCAACCCACACCCACATTGCCTAATTCCTATTTTCTTATATTATCCTTTTGGAAATATTTAAACTGACAACTTAAAGAACACCATAGCAACCAAATACAGAGTGAAGCAGCAAAGTAATACAGCAAATAATTAAACTTGCTTACTAATGCTCGGGAGCAAACCTCAGTTCTTTAGGAAAAGGAGCAAGAGAAGTAGATTGGAAGACATTTGAGAAGACGTAAAAACTACTTTTGCAGCGCAAAAAGATATTTGGCACACACAACATTCAACAGACAATCGACTATTGGTTAGTGCGTAAGACCATACAGGTACTAGCAAGTTGACAGGACATCAGATCTGAGACGTAATCAGACGTGAATGACACAAACCACACAACAATTCCCAATAAATAAGTTTAGCAGATTTGAGTCTTTGCATCTGATTACAGAGATAGATATGTGATTTCAATTGAGCACAGAGCATCAACAGTCATTACTCATGAGGATCAAGCTAACACCGGACAATAAACATCTCCACAAGTTAAGGGTGTGTTTATCTCCCTGAAAACTTCATGATAAAGGAAAACATTACCCATGGAAATCATTTTCAAGAAAAATGGTTTGTTTGATAGTTTAGGGAAAGTGATTTCCAACTTGTTAGAAAGAGAAATCGCTTTCCCCTAATATAATTTCATTGTTTTTGTCCATGAAAAACATCTTCCATAAATCAATAAGTTTTAAACAATATCCAGAAAGCAGTTTTCTATCAAACGAGCGACCCTAGCTCCTGGAAAATTCTTAGAAACACTTCGGAAAAAGTATCCAAAGCCCAGTGAGGCAGAGAGAAAAAAATTCGACGGTGACAAGAAAAGCCACCGTCGTATTATCTAGTGCCCAGTTCTCTTACGGTACAATTTTCCCAAAACCATTTCTAGCGCACGCCAATAACACACTAGTGTCAAACCATCCCTTCGCGATTAGCACTGATCAGTTAAAAACCTTTTTGTTCACGGCTTATGATTCTCAATTTTCGCCGGAAACCTCACAAACAGGAAATCATCAGACCTCAAATCTACCGAAACAAAAGCAACATCTCCACACTTCAAGACCAAACAAACTCTATGCAGCAAGCGATTGATTCAGCCTAGGTCAGCAGCTCATTTCGACGGACTACAGCGACCCAATGCCAAGAAAAGAGAAAGACCTCGAATTCCAAGCACGCATCTTCCGATAATCGTTAGACATGACAAAAAATTCAAGGTTCAATCCATTCAAAGATGCAGAAACAACATGGGCACCAAGCAACAAGCACGCCGATCTTCGCAAGAATTAGATGAGAGTTGGCGACTTACCCTCTTGATCCGTACATGCCTGCGATGTTTTGAATCGGCGGAAGCTGGTTCGATTCGATCCAAAGAGAACGATCGCCCGCTGCTCCTCCTGGTCGAGCCTCGGTCGCGATGGTGCCGAGAGACGAACCCTAATTGGTACGAGAGTTTTGAGGCGGATGACCGGACAAAATAATAACCTCGAATTCGGAACGATTGAGGGGAAAAAAAGAGGACATGAAGGTGGTGGGAAAAAAGGGAATTGGTAATATATATATATATGATGAGGTTTTGATGTTAATTAATTTTTTCTTTAGACCAGTTTAAGAATTTAAGATTTAAAACATTTGCGGCTGTGTCTCGAACTCAATATAATCTAAGCATAAAATTAACGCGTGATAGATGATTATATATTTCATATGAGATGATCGGATTTCATATTACCGTGAATTCGAATCCTAATTAATTGACACTTTCTCATAATTTGCGATATTGTATATTAAAGTAAAATTTTTAATCATTGATTAAATAATCACTAACGCTCTGTTTTACATTTATAGCTATTATTATTATTAATGATAGTTATTAAAGGAATAATCAATTTAGGAATTCTTTTCAGATAAAAACAATTTGTGTCTAGAGTGGCTTGGCTTTCAAATTGATTGTGAATGTTGTCTTGCCACTAAGGATTTGATGTCCAATTCATTTGTTAGATTAGTGGGTTGTCGAGGCTAACAAATCTAAGTTGTAAAAATAGCAATGATCAGTGATTTGATGGTTTATTATAAACCAAAATGATATAATTTCAATATCTCGATAAAATTTAATTTACATTATTTTTATCTGTGGATTCAAAATTGCATTGCTCTTTCAAATCATCTCATGTTCACCTATTGATTTTGTGACTTTATCACTATAGACAATTAGACTAGTCGCATCTCATTGTTAAGTTCTAATCCCCAACCTAATGAAGAGGACTGGTTCTTGACTAGTTAATTGGGTATTGAATATTATGTTACCAATATTTATGAATCTTGGTGGGAGTATTCCTTTGAAAAATTAGAGATCATCATGAGTGAAGCAAAGAGAAAAATCAAAAGTTTTTAACGATAGTAATATATTTGAGCAAAATTTATCGCATCCTATATTAAACATACACTTTGGTAATTATAGATATTTATCATTTACAAGATGAGCTTTAAATTAAAAAAGCCTCATATGATTTTTTTCTTAACGATGCTGCCGTTTAGACAAAATGAAAATAATATTGAAAATAGTTTTAAGGAACGATGATTATTTTTGCTGCAAAAAAGAATGAAAATACATGTTATTCTCAAATAGAAGAGATTTGCAGCATTATGGCATCGAAAATTTTCATTTCACTAACCTCAAATCATGTTCGACAAAATCAAATTTTGTTGAGATATCAAATTATTCATATTTCATCTAACGTTATAAAAAATAATAAATTACACAATTACTATATATATATTTGTTTCTTGACTACACTCTTTTTTTCCTCATATTTTTTTTGGAGCCCTGCATAATAACGCATCTTTTCATTTCCAAAAGAGAGATTTTATTTTTACTCACGCGAGCGATTTTAATACAAAGCACTTCGTCAATCGGAAGTCTCCTGCCGTCCATCGACTTCGCCCCAGGGTCATACGCAAAAATATCAAGGATCTGCATTTACGAATCTGCCCTCCATTCCCCAAAGTCAATGACCCAGCGATGCTTATCCTATCCACGCTGCCGCTTTCAATCCCCGAAGTTTTTCTTTCCTAACACACTCCTCCAACCACCCCAACAATTACAGGGGCGAACTCGTCATTGCGCCCCGCCGGCCTCGCACGTGCAGTCAAACCCCTGGTGCTTCCACGTGTCCGGCCCCTCTGCGGATCCATTTTTGGGCAAGGGGGATCGATCGAGCCAGCCTTCCTGAGAGGCGACGCGCGCCGCGGGAGGGAGAGGACCCCCAGCCAATGGCGCGGCGTCACGCGGATCGGTGACGTGGCGGCGTGGAGGGGTGCGGGGGATAATTTTTTTTGAAATCCCGCCCAAACCCGGACCCCAACGGGGCTCTGCGGATTCGAAGCCTTCCCCCGATCGGGGGGGAAATCCCGGAACTGCCCCTGGGCATTTTCCCACTCTCTCCCGCAGAAAAGATCCCCCTCCGCACAAGCACCAGCACAGCACAGCACATCTAGAACACCCTCACACACACATATACTCTCTCACCCCCCTCTCTCTCACACACACAAAGCACATCTAGAACTCGCACACGCTCGCCTCCTCTCTTTCTCTCCCTCTCTCGCAGGCCCTAAGCTTACAGGTAACGCGAAGAAACCCTAGCGGCGCTGACTCGCCGGTCCCGGGCCGATTTCCGAGCGATTCTCACCGGTTTCCGCGGCGGTTTTGTTGTCTCGCAGGTTCCGTCATGAAAGGTGCTAAGGGGAAGGCGGAGACGACCAGAGCCGACGCCAGGTGAGAGTCTTTTCGCCTCTCCTCTCTTTTTCTCGTCGTTTCGTTCGAGTCTTGAGCTCCCTAGACGGAGGTCGAATGTGCTGAGATGGAGGTTGATCGCGCTTCTGTTGTTTTTGTTGTTGTTGCTGTGGCGTTAGATGTCGTTTTCCTTTGCTTTTGGCCTCTTGTTGTTTTTGCCTCCTGTTCGACGTTGTGCCTTGATGTGTAGTTTGAAGAGGAAAGGCCCGGGGACGCAGCGAGCTGGGAAGAAAGTGGCGAAGAAGGAGAAGGCAGTGAAGGATCCTAACAAGCCGAAGAGGCCTGCCAGTGCATTCTTCATCTTCATGTATGATTAACCGTGGAACTTGCGATTAGGTTTTCACGTTGATTCCGGCGTTTTAGGAAATTTTCGGCCGGTTTTTTTTTTTTTTTGTTTCGATCGAGGAATGCGAGCTTAACTTTGGCTTTTTTGTTTTTGGTTCTCTTGTCCAATCTGTTTCTGGATATATAGGGAAGATTTCAGGGTGCAGTATAAGCAGAAGCATCCTAACAACAAATCCGTTGCTGCTGTGAGTTATTTCTCTTGCTTATTATTGATTGCGGATACACTGCTGTTGATTTGGTCTGCAAGCCATTCTCTGAAATCATTGCTGATTATGGTTGTCAATCTGCCATTTGAATGAGCTAGGTCGGTAAAGCTGGTGGAGACAAGTGGAAATCCATGTCAGAAGCTGTGAGTGTCTTGGCTTATTAATCGCTTGCTGGAATAAATCAGTGTTTTATCTGCTACCTGTGATCGTTTTATGTGTGTTGACTTCTTTGTTGTTTTGTAAATTTTTAGGAGAAAGCTCCTTTCGCAGCAAAGGCGGAGAAAAGGAAGGATGAGTACAACAAGAAGATGCAGGCTTATAACAAAAGATCGGTATGGAGTGCTGATGTTGAGTTTTTCCTTGAACTTGATGTCAGTTTGTCTTTTTGCAGCTGTAGTAATTGAGGAAATTTTCTTACCTTTTTGCAAATGATAATGATAGGCTGAAGGAACCAATGCTGCTGACGATGAAGAGTCTGACAAGTCAAAATCCGAAGTCAATGATGAGGATGATGAGGATGGAGATGAGAGTGGGGAGGTTAGTGCTGGACACTGTGGATGGTTTAAATAGGAAAGTTGTCATTATGAGGTGTATATATACTGATCTGTCTTTTGTTTGTTCTGGCAACTGTAGGAGGACGAGGATGATGACTAAGTCACAATTACCCTTGAGGAGTATGTAAACTGTTACATCAACGAGCAATGAAAAATTTGTCATTTTGGACATGTAGTTGTTTGCCTTAATGGTTTCATATTAGATAATTAGGAGAACAGTGATTGGCTTGAGTATCATCTGGAGCTTGAATAGTGATGTAGTTAGTTGTTTATGCTGATTTTAGCTGAAGCTCGTTTCCCTGATCTCATATATATAAGCTTCTTTGCACTCATTGCGCTTTTGTTTTTTTTTTTTTCTATTTGTTGAGATACGTGTTTAGGCTCCTCTAAATGTGTTAAAAAGTGTTACATCTTGACTGTAGTACTTGTCTCTGATGCAGCCATGTTGAAGGATCTTAACATTCTGGTCTGTTATGCATCATTAGGGGTCTAGGGTGTGTTGATGCTTTGCATCTTATTCCATGCATTTCTAAACCTGCTTTGGTGACTAAGGGTTGTTGGCTCCAAATCCCATTGGAGCAGGCTTTTCTAGGCCTGCTTATGAATCACTTCTCTATTAGGAGAAGTCCTGTTGGTTCCAATCTATGTTATATTATAATGCGTGCACCATTATGCTATGCTATCTTGGATTTTGGAGTCTTCTGCGCAATGTGGTTTTATTTTCCAAAGTGCACAAATACCTGCTCTTTATCTTATCCCAAGAGGTAGAAATAAAGATGACTCTTGGTGTTTATGGGATTCGTTGGTTTTGGTTGGATTTTGATGTCGATGTGAGGCTGATAATGCTATATCTCCATGCTGCTAAGGAGATATTTCATATACAATGTCGCTATATCCAGGTTCTAAACTTGTGTGATCAAGAAGTTGAATGGTTTTGTGTGAATGTGCTTTGATCGATCGATCAATCAATCCTGAATCGTATTTTTTTGAGTGCCAAATGCCATTGCTTGCTTGTAGAAGATTACTGGAATTTTGTTTTTTCTTTCCTAATAATTCTGGCAGTTTTCCCTGAAAGATTCCAAAATCAACTCTTGTGGTCACTTGGTAACATTTTTGAAGTTTGTGGAGATCCTGTTTGTCATCTGAGGTTAGTTTGTGGGTAGTGTGCTGACAGTTTCTGCATGGGATTATAGGGTAATAAAAACTGAGGAATGGAATCCACTTGTTGAAATCCATAATAGGTTCTGGATGCCAAGGAATGGAATTTACTCGTGTAAAGGATAGGTAGGTGGTGCTAACTTTCGTTAGTGGAATCTCGTCTATTCTTTGAGTCTACTATTGGGCTCAATTGCATTGTGACTATCTAGTTTTTGGCTTCTGCTTTTAACGAGTCAGTCAATGCTGGACTAGTCATTTGCGTTTCCTCTTCTTAGCTTCTTTGGGGGTCAATCGTAATTTCTTTTGATCTGGTGGGATTTTAGGATCAATCAGAAGTAGTTGTCTAAGTTGTGTTCTCCTATGCAAGATATCCTGCAAATGGTATAAAATGGATTTTGATGGTAGGGATGAATCTCTATGCATTGTCTATTATGGGGGGTTTTGTACATGTTTGGGTCAGAAACCTAATGGTTTGCTTACGTCTGTCCCTAGGACTAGTGAGTCTCATTATAAATGGTTGTATAGATTGGGACTAGTATGAGCAAGTACTTAACATGCTGAGGAATGGTAATGGTTTTGAGTACTTCCTAAAATTTTCAGAAAGATTAATTATAAATCCCGTGATTAATATTGATACAAACTGCAAATGAAATGGGTTTCCATATTAGGTGCAAAAACTGCATAGGGGAGTTTGGGCGCGCGCGTTTTCCTGAATTTGTTGTATTCGCTCAGGACATTCTCGGCGACATTTTGTCCCCTGGAATAACTGACTTTGGGATTTCATCATACGTTGAGGATGATATATTTTCAATTCAGTGCGAAAAGCTTTCTGTATGGTCATCAAATCTTTTCTTGGCTCGAATTGTGGGTTTTTCCCACTTTTGTTTCCCTCTCTTTTTCAGTACACCGCAAATAAAAGGAGAGAAATTTCCCTAGTAAAAGATGCAAACAAGGACAATGTGTGAAAATGTTTGGCTTTAGTACAACTCAACCCGGAATCGGGCAAAAGAGAGGTAAGACAGAACCCACCTATTTCTTTATGTATATATACAAACCCCACAAACATATATATATACACAAATAGGCACCGCCACACGCAACAAAATAGTATGAAAGAATGAATCAACATTGCCAATAATATACAGAATCCTGTGTTAACCAGAGTCACTTTATCACGAACTTCGCTTGTCATGTTCTGTGGCCCGGAGCACCTCTTTGGCCATCGACGAGAATGACTTTGCCGAGTCTTGCATCTCTGCAGTTTTTAAGCTTATTCCCTGCAGCGTATGACAAATATCATGGACTGAAATGCTGGCGGAAAAATTAGGAAAGAAAGATAGAAGGAACTAAAAGCGTTGTGCAAAGGATAGAACTTTGGCATTAGCTGAGGGAATGTCTTAAAAGTGTTACCTGTAACTTCCTCAAGTTCTCCTGCAACTTGTTCTCTGCCATTCTGGCAGCGCCTGTTGTTTCCTGCACATTGAACAGGATTATATCACAATGTCATGCTCTTTGATTAGAAAGAGAAGTCAAGGGGATCTAAACCGCCGGAAAGAAGCCACACAAGTCCCCAGCCCCATGTGCCCTGCTTAACGGAACGTTCTCCAAATGTATGTTTAGGGTCAAAGGGCTGTCCTTCATAGACATACTTAAGATGTGTAGTTTCCTAATCCGGCATCAATATTGGATCCAACGGATAAAAATTCTCTTCTTTACCCAAAGCCATGGAAGTTCTGTTCAGTCGTTTTAATTTGTCACGGAATTGCTTATGCTCCTTTTATTAGACACTCAATATTTATTCTTTTAGTTTAAACAGAATGATCGTCCCTGATGAACCTTTTTGTGATATAGAGAAAGCAAGCTCACTGCTTCAATCAACGTACTGATCAACAACTTGTAGCCATTTGGGCTCTCGTCCAATTGAATTCCCTCTCGTTGATGACATGCTAGCGACTTGAATTCCTTCAACACATATAGAAGGCAGTACCTCCAACTATATTGTCAAAGTGAATTCGTGATTTGACAGGCCGGACCCTCATTTTCCAGTTCGGCAAATGGTAGAAACCAACCAGGACACAAAGGGGAACAGAAAGAAACAAAGATCTTTGCCTTTTGAAGGCACGTGGCAGTAATGTACTTACACTAGAAGCAGCGAACCCGTATTTCCTCTTGATCTGATCGACTGTACCAATCTTTTCATCCTGTGGCTCTTCTTTTGTGGAATTCTTCTCCTTCTTGATCTTTACAGGCTTGAGTTTTCCTGTCAATAGAATATATAAATGGGTAACATCATCCAATGCAAATCTTCTCCTTATCAGCATCTTCTACTTCTAGTTCAATTGTGACAAGGCAGGAATACCAAGCTTCAAATTACTGATCCCTCTACAACATGATCTGCACATCTGTGTGAGTTTTGTATATGGCATAGGTTGCAATTTTTTGGTCACAAGTACACAGAAAAACCATATCACATGTATATGGATCATAAATCTTATTGTCACTTCTACTTAATCCACATTAATTGCCAAGGAAGGTAGTATCATGGGTTCTGAAGCAAGGCATCCCCCTCATTTCAATGCTCCTGTGAGGAATAGGCGAAAAAAAAAGCTATTTGTAAGAGTAGATGCTAAATGCTTTTCCGAAAGAAATGAACAAGGGTGGGTGTATCCTGTCAGCTACCGCTGGAGTACCTCTCAAAGCTCAAGATTATTAGCACAACACAAGATCATCTCCAGAAATGTCAACCACATTGGATAGCAACATCTTTAGCAATTCCTAGAAAACTGATGAGCTTAGTGAACACACCTAGCACCATTTACATTTATTATTTGGCTGTGTAATATCTCATATGACAAAGATTTGTTCGTTCTTTTTCCTAAATTTATTAATCTATTCATTTCGAGACTTCTTTCCACGTTCACTTTAAATGTTCTTGTTCTACTGTGTACAAGACTAGAATGTAAACGGATGACAGTATGATAACCTAGCACAAAATCAACGACAATGATAATGTATGGTGGTGGATTGTATATGGCAACTGTGAATATATGATAAGCACTACTGCTGATACTAGAAAAGCAATACAGACTTCGCCAGGGTGTTCAACCATTTTGACCCAGTCAAAAGTTTAATGTTCTCCCACATCAGTTCATGCAAGACAAGGCAATGGTAGAATGTCAATTTGGATGTGGAGAATTATTGAAGAAAGTAGGACACAACGAGTTTTGTTCTATTTCCCTATAAATGAGATTCTCTTCAATTTTGGAAAAATGGATCCACATACTGACAAAAAATTCAGCTATCAACAGAAAATTTCTCTTTTTTATTCATGTTGCTTTTAAATATGACAGATCCGCATGAAATAGCTAGTTCTCTTACAGAAAATTCATCTATCTTACTCACCTTTAAAGCTCTGAAATTTGTTTGCCAAGACTTTTTTGTTGAGACCTCCAAAGAAATTCTGTCCTCGAGGTTTTTCCTCACTATCACCAATATCAATATCATCTTCACATAGAAGAAATTTTCAGTCAGTTAAATTTAAAGTTCAATTTGAATAGTATAAACAGTAAACACAATTTGTTGGGCATAAACGTAAACACATGCAGGTAAATTTACTGCAAACCCTTGTTCTCAGCCATACCTATGTTCAAGTCATCGTCATCTTCATCCCCAGCCAAATCCTCTCTTTTCTCAATCTCGGTGCCACTATCATCCATGTCCACAATATTACTTGGGAAATTAGCTGTTGAAAAGATAGCGGAGAGCTCTTCAATACTTGCTCTAGTATCTTCTTTATACATATCGGGTGATTGCTTTTCTCTATTGACTTTTGTGTCTTTAAACACAGAGCTAAATAATCCCTGATTGTGCAAAATAAAATTGTTACAAACCAGTGGTTAATAAACAATCTACTCAACAACTCCAACCTAATACTACCTTGGGCTTCTCCTTCTGGATGGCGCGCACAGGAGCAAGGCCCTCTGCTGAATGAACCAGGTCCTTTTGGTAGACTTGGCTGAGAGACCCCAATAGCCTATGAAGAGGAACAAAAGACAACGTAAATTAACTTTAACCATTCTACCAAGAGTTACGACAAAAGTACATGTTTACTTATTTCGTTTTTAAGAGTTACAAGAAACATAACCATAATATCAATTCCTTGTCTAAGAATGATTGAAAACGCATCATATTGAGCAGAAGGAGCATGAAATATAGATGAGCATATGGCTATGCATGACTAACACAGTGGACCAGCAAGTTCGCAGATGCACTGTTGGTAAGAGCTCCTAGTCTACTGGTGTTAGGAAATTCATGATGCCTCAAGGAGGAGCTTTAACAGTAAATATTTCCTTCGTTCTCCAAAATTTATGGAGACATTTTCTTTAGATAAAATCCATTAACCGAGAAACTTCACCTTTTCTCTTAGTTCATTGACAGGTTTTGACTTTGCCTTAATTTTCTATAGGGGTTCTTGGTCTTGTGCAGTTAAGAAAGCTAAAGCTAGTTTTCGGTCGCAAGTAGCTTTCTCATTGGACTCTCCCTTCTAGGAATAAATAGCATCATGAAAAGCTTTTAAATGACATTCTATGGAACCATATAATGGAACTGTTGTAGAAGGTTGGCGAGGAGATTGAACACACCTGAACATATTTGTCTGGAGTAGAACTGAGAAAAGAAAAATCTCCTGGTCTTTGTTCACCTGTGCCAGGAAATAAATGAAGGTCACATAAATCCAGAAGTATGAAGTTAGGACAATTGAGAAGTGTAAAAGTACCATGAGAAGTTGCCCATCTGAAGAACAGCATATCAAATTATCATTTATTGTGCTTCCCTTTGTCGTGGGACCTGCAAGTCCTCTTATGTATGTTTCCCTTATCAAAGATAACTCAGGCAAGGACCTAACAGCCCCAATAAGAAGACAAGCTTAGCAAAAGTTTGGTTTTACAACTTGCTGCATATGACTTTATATATAAATATTAAAAAGCAGTTGGATAAACCTCCAAATAAATTCTTTGTGGCCTAGGTACTGGGTAATTGAATAAAGTGGACTGTAGAGCAACGAGCAAAGTAGACTCTATTCAGTTGGATCTTTCTGATAAAGATATGAGGAGGAGGATCTCAGTAGATCCGATGTCTAATCTAGATAAAGAGGTGATTTCTCTATATATAAATGAATTCACATGCACCTGTCTGCCAAGATTTGAAGTGCTCCAAAATAGCATCATCTTGTACAAAAGATGACACAAAAAATCATACAATTACTGCAGAAAGTGCCAAAAAGAAACATCTAATGAACAGAATTCTAAACGATTAATAATTATGGTAAGTATCAAATGTCCGGCAAAACTTCGACTAAACTAATGAAAATTTTTGCATTCCTGCTGCTCAATTAGTACGTATAAGACTACCATATCCTAAGGAGAGAAGACAGAAGAAGCAAGCAAAATTTTATATCTGAAGAAATGTTTGGAGTGAAATACTACAGCAAGACGAGTAATGACCCTGTCTGTCTCATCAGCAAAGTTGCAGGTAATTCACTGTTCAATACCTTATCTCAATCTTCCCACAAGTAAAAAGAAGCATAAGTCCAGCATCGGGAGTATAGAAAGTCGAACCCCAGCAACAAGATGAGGAGTGGAATTTCTTCTTAAATATGACTTTCTTGACTCCCTGAAACAAAAAGAGAGATATATAATCCTCTTCTTGGCTCTTAAAGAAGTATATAAAAGTGCTAGGTATTATTACCTGAACCACATGTGGCAAGGAGTACACATACACAGCTTTCTCTGAACATAGCAACAATAGTCCCTGCTTAAATATGGAGTCCTCAACCATATCCTCCGTGTTCAATTCTGAACAGTGAGATAATAAGTAAACTTTTTAATTGCATAAAATAAATTATCTCAAAAAAATACTGCAGAACTTGATTCTCACCCAAAATCTCCAAAAATAGAGCTCTGGAGGGTTTTTTAGGATGCACCATGCTATTGCTCAGTATTGTACCAGTATCACTATCCAAGGCCACAACTGATGAATCCCTCGTCGACATCACCAATATGTTCTTTGGGAAACCATGCAAAGTGCAGGTACCAAGATGAAGAGAGATTATGCCTGGAGAAATGTCACTTGAAATTTGCTTGGTAAATTGTACTTGAGGCCCCTCTACATCAATCAATGCGACCTATAGCAAAAAGGCACATGCATTAGATTCATGTCCCAACCAACTTCACTTGAACCCACTATTTTCAATGATTTTGTTGGATGAAGAAATGGTGCAGCAGAAATACAACTTGGAGCACTCTGCTTCAAAATTTGTATGTTTAGGAGAAAACCTAAATTGCTTATGGCACTATAATGTAAGATGTTGAGACTACTTTTGTCTTCTGCTAGCAAAATACTCCACTTGCTGACTATTGGAGTTTATGAGCCTTACACATGAATATTAAAATGTTCCATGACCTCCCCACACCGCTCACTGTTCTGTGTAACCATTTCTCTCAAGGCTCACAAAAAATTCCTAAACATAGATGCCAATGACGTTGCTTATGGCATTTGAAAGGGATGTTTCCCCCCATTCTGCAGAAAGATCCCATAAAAATAGCAAAACAAAGGAAAAAGCCCATTTGAATTTGCAATAGATAAAGAAATATGTCCAAACTTAATATGTCAGCAATATCCTCAAACACTGCAAAATCACTCTCGTACTTTTTCTTATCAGGACCTAAATATCATAAAAGAAGCTATAATATATACTTAGAATAAAAGACACACACTTACATATCCTTGATCAGAACCAACAACAAGTTGCCTGGAGCTGTGGCTCATATTTAATGAAAGTACTGCACCATTAACCTTCAAAGCTTTTACACTGCCAATCATGTGATTGTTTCCTCTCTTTGCACTACCTAAAAGAGAGAACTTGAAGTCATAATTGTCGATTTGACGTATCATATTCTTGCAAGAAGTACTTAAAATCTGACTAGAAAATGCATCAAGTTTAAACTATATTAAACCACATGTAGACGTACCTGAGAAATACGCCTCGGGCTTAAATTTATATATGCGAACCTGTGGTTAGATAAGCAGATTAACAATAAGAACCTTATGACTGCAGTATAAAGTAAGTGGTCATATTTTATTAAATCTGTAGGCATGAGGCCAACCATTCCACTTTGATCTCCAGAAACAAGGATCTGGTGCTTTGCATCAAAACACAAAGCCGTAAGTGCAACCCCACTCAGAGAAAAGTCATCCTCACTCTGCAAGAACAAGACCATAATAAGAAGCTCAAATCATACAACCAAAAGAGTGCGATCCTCTTTTAAATTACTTATGTTCCATGGAGTCTCTTTCCTTTAGTTCCAACACAAATTCATGTTAGCCACTAAACCGCAAAAGAATCCTTCAATTTAAGCAGAATCTTCCCAAAATTTGATGTCTAATTTCTTTTATCCTTCCACCAATATGGATGAATATTCTTGTTAGTGCTAGGTAAGATGATTCAAAATTTTATCAAGTAAAGCAAGACTTTGGAGTTTAATCCAATGAGAACACTGATGCGTGAGAAGTGTAAAGGCAAATAAAAACGCATATGGGATTCCAGCAAAATAGATGAGGCATTAAGGGGAGAACACCTGCTGCTCTATGGAAAAGATAGGAAGAGGAAGTGGACATGACATGTCCCAAAAGTTGATGGCTCCATTGCTATGTCCGGTTACATACAAATTTTTGACCTTTGCAAACCCACCAAATGGAATTGGGTTTATCTGAGATGCGTCTTTACCATTTTGCAGAAGGGGCGGAACCTTTTTGACCAATTGTGTGTAATCCTACATAACCAGAGAAATCGGACTTACCAAGATGATCACATTATGCTGAGGACATGTAAAATGACATCTACGCACCTTGTCATCTAAGTTGGAGATATACTGGCTACTAGTGATGAATTTTGCCACAGTGATGCTTGATTCGGTGAGTGGTATCCTCAGCCTTACTTCTTTTGGGATGGGTGGAGAAGACTTGGATTGGCACTGTAGGAGATACTTTTCAATTAGGCTGTCATCATACTCATATAGATGTTCTGATTTTCCAATAACTAGGAGAGATTCTCGTTTCTGCTTTGTCTGCTCACTGTAGTTTGAGATGATCTCCATATCAAGGCAAGGCTCAGGCAGCTGAAGCCCCAGCTTAATTGTGCGGGATTCAGAGTGATCATTCAGCAAGACTACCTGACAAGTAAAATGTCAAGTTCCAATAAGCAATCTCAATAATTTCAGGTTTGAGAAGATTGATGTACCATGGAATTCTAAAATGGTTGTACTAAAATGAGGAGGTGGCAGATTATTAGGGCCTCTCAGGCAAGACGCATATAATATTTGTGGGAGATAATTGAAAGTTTAGTAGCAAGAACTTCAAGAAGTTCTATATTTCATACTGTTAGGATCTTGAAATGTAAATAAAAAAGAGATAAAAAGGTCTGCCTTATCTTAGTGTTTTTAATGCCTAATAATAATATGACAATATTAGAAAAAGTTTCTTCAAAGGTAATTCCTCACAATCAAACGTCTAAAGGCTATAAAAGCTAGTCAAGCGATAGAGTCCGCTTAAAATGAAAATTATGTCAAAAACCAAAAAACATTTTTATGCAGGATAATTAAATGATGTCACATACCTGCAAAAGATTTGAAGATGCTGCATCAGGGGCGGCCAAAAAATACAGACGACTTGGTTTTCCATCTGTATGGACGCATCTCATAGAAGAAATAGGAGTTCTGTCCAGCTTATATCCGAGATTTAATTTACAAATCGGACCACTTTGAGAGCCTATATCTGGCACTAATTCACTTTTTCCATTTGGGATCGGAACACTCCAAATGAAGATATCCCCAGTGCTATATCCAATAACAGCTTTACTCCCCAAAGGGCATGCCCAGCAGGCGGATGTCACTTTCTTTCTTTCATTATGTGCTGACTGCAATACATTTCCACCTTTGAAAATTGATTTGCTTTCTCGTATTTCCCACAATACAAAAAGACCATCTTCGTATATTATTAGCACCCTGTATTTGGACAATATAATACTGAAACAGCTGTTTGTGGACTTGAAAATAGAAATATAGTTGACAATCAATGTAAAGAACTTCAAATAAACAACAATCTAGTGCCAGGGTGATATTACATAAGCTCACAATGCTTAACAGGAGGTAATATTGACAACTGTACTATAAGATAAATCTGTACTGCAAAGAATTAGCAGAAGAAATTGAAGCAAGCAACTATTTAGTGCCATGGAAGCACACGAGTTGATGATGCCTAACTGGAGCAAGTAATGAAAACTGCGCAATAACCTAAACCTGCATTTCATTGTTAGTAACAAAGTCCCCACATCATTCACTATATTTCCCAAGTCTAGGATTTTATTGGAATCCAAATCCTAAATGCTGTTTATACAAGTTTGCAAACCATGTGTAAAATACGATGCCACTAGGGCATGAAACCTTACATCTCTGTGTGAACTAGTTCGTCAAGCATATCAGAGTTATTACGAATATACTGAACTAGTAGCCACATAAGAAAAAATTTGCAAGTCAATAGAAAGTGGTATCAGTTTGAGGACAAAGCATGTGGGACAGTGAAATGAAAAGGTGCTTCTTAGCCACCTTAAAGCTTCATGCAACATGGGACATTTCACAGTATAGTTTTTCTCTAGAGGCATGAAGACATTAGATTATCATAGGTTCCGAATAATGTAAACACTGCAACAAGAAAATTGACAGATATAAGACTACCTCTTGCTTTCAGCCAGTGGTTGAGGCAGTGCATGCATTACAGCCACGTGACCAGATAATTCAGTTTGAATTCCTGAATATGGTGATTAATCAAACATGAAATGTCAAAAAATATTCTCCTTGCATATAAATATCATAGTAAAGCATGGCACTGTAAGATCACAAGGAATTGAAATTAAGACTAGTTAAAAACACTAACAAGATCAATAAAAACACAAATAAACCGGAAGGCATCTAACCGTGAGATACTTCAAAAGGTATTGTATACTTCATTTGGACGAGATTACATGGATCCTCATTAAGCTTCAAAACAGACACATTTCCAAGAGAATCTCCAGCATACCTGCCAATATATGTGTCAAACAATAACATGAATGATGTCATGCCTCTATTATCCAGACCAATTTGACTTTGGAAATACACTTACATGTAAAAACTATGTTGCAGGACTGATAAAGAGGTTATTGCATCTTTGAAATCGTATATGTGCAACAATAGCTTCTTGTCTATGTCCCAAACCTAAAATAATTCCCGCTTAAATGGATCTCTCAAGAACAACTTGAAATATAAATAAAAAACTTAAATATTTAACGTTCATGAGACTGTCCCCTGCACTACACATGGCCAGAGTATGAGACCTGATGAAGACTTACCTCGATTTGATTTTTGAAGGTCACATTCAGAAGAAGGCCTCGATTCTCGACAAACTGACAATGATGGTGTGACTTAATAATTAGTGAATTCACAAGATGATAACATAATAACTTTTTGAAGAGAAACTAAGAAGGCAATCGATCGCATAAAGCATGGAAATGCAAATCATGGACTAAACCAGAAAACCTGCAGAAACTTGCTCGGTCCTGCCTGTTCAGATTCAAGTACGACTTGAGAATTATCTTTCCCATATAACTTGATCTGGCCATTCCTGGATAACAGAACGAAAGAGAAGCATATCTGTCAAAGAGATTCCATCTAATCAGCAACCAAAGCCTCAAAACATAGACATCATATTGCTATTTCAAGAGAAAATGTGAGTTTGTGGGAGGAAGTTTCAATTGCTGAAAGGCAATGAGAGTGGAAATTTCAACCAATGCCTTACTTCTGCTTCTTATTAGTTTCAGTTTTCATAGTGTTGCATCAAATAACCAGGTTAGGGAGAGAAAATGTAGCATTTGTACATTTGCATCTTAAGACTTAGGAGAGTCAGAGCTGTTCAGGAGCTATCTAATTCATCCTAGTCCAAGTTATGTTTGTCCTGTGAAATTGATATTGCACTCCATTAACAGAAAACATGAGAGGATAGATTAACAATGGCGAAGAATATACTTTGTGGAAACAGCAAGTATGTTCTGAATTGAGTCATAGGCGAACTTGGTGCATCCCGATGGAATCCCATAATGAAATACGATATGTGGGTCAATATCGCTCGATTTCAGTCCTTCTGTGCTTCTTCCTCCAGGCTGCCAGAAGAATCAAACATAATGTCACAATTAATGACCACACTAAGCAATAGCAATGACCAAGGGCATAGCTTCATTTTATGTACCAAGGACAAACTAGTATCTGTGACCAACAGTAGGGATGTTGCTCGATGATTATGCCTTAAAACTTAGGTTAAATTAAATTGGACGCACAAGTTGAGGCACGTTATCTAGAAGAATCCATCACACACGTCAAACATCCAACAGTAAGGACGTTTCAGTATTGACATCAAGAAGATGTACTGATCATATCACGCGCTGTCTCAGGTCATAAAATGGGAAATTATTACATAACCCATGGCTATACTCCTTTTGATCCCCCTGGAGGATGTAAACCCAATCACCCACAAAATAGTAATCATGTAGACGGGAGGACCAAGTAGGTCCATCGGCTTAAGTTTTCTTTTTTCTTTTTTTGGGTCGGTTCGTCCGCTGAAGTTAATGATGGCTCCATTCGTTATTTCCTTGTCTTCGGCAGGCAAAGTTTTAAAGTCCGGAAAGAGAATCCTATGGATAAGATACTTTTGGTTACTCTCCGATTCACAGTTATTTAGATACTGGTCGGTGGTTTCGGTCCGCTTTTTCCGCTGCACGCCGGCCCAAAGGATAAAGAAAAGGAACAGAATAAATTAAGAGACGGGGTCTGCTTAGAATAAAATAATTAGGGACAATAGCGTATCGAATTTGAATGCCCCCGAGGAAAAGAATAAAAGGATGAGTTCGACCTTTTAAAGGGGACACGTGGACTGTGGACTACAGTACCACCGCCCATTACAGGGCCATCACATGGATTTCCCGTTTTAGCTTTATAATCTACCAGGATGATTATAATCAACACTTCAGAAGCGAATTATGCGCAAAGGACAGAGATGGCGACAAGGTAAATACTTGCTCGGACCCGGCCCAAACAAAGAAATTCCCCTTTGTTGTCAGAGGTCTCTAACTTGTCCTCATCGTGATAACCAACCTAGCTCCAAACGGATCCTAAAATCCCACCTGAGGACCCCAGATCTAATAAACAAGAACTATAATATTGATTATAAATGTCGTGACAAAATTTTTAGCTGGACTTCAGGACAATCTGAAACGATACTCCGCATGATTTTACTCACTCCTTTAGAAAAAGTCCAAATCTTTGACCTCGGATTTTAGGAAAAAAGAAATGGCCACGTATCTTTCGGAGACATCGAAGGAAGACGGGACCACACGATAACAAGGAGGAAGTAAACCATCGGACAAGACAAACTCACTTAGCTCTAATTGGTCCACATGGAAAGTCGCTGTCTACTACTTTCCGCATGAGGTCGTCGGCGTTTTAGCCTTTCGTCGAAACCGTAGTCGGGCGTTACAATCGGGAAAAGGACCCAAAAATAAAATAAAATAACAATAAGAATGGAGACTAGCTTCCATTTTAACCAGACCCAACATGTAATTTATTTCCCTATATTTTTCCAAGGCTGGCCGGAAGAAGCAGGATGCAACGTGTCCTGAAGGAAAAGAGAGAAAAAGGAGACAAGGAAAGATCAAATCGCAATCAATGCTCCTCCACTTCAACGGATGTCTGCAGCTCGTCTTTTTAATCAAGGTTAAATCCATCTAATCCAGATCAAAGAGAGCTTCTCCGCTATAATCCTACTGCTCCGATGGCTGAAATCTCACTTGAATCTGGTCGAAATTAGACTTTCCCTCCATCATTCACAGTTCTATCAAATGCTCAAATCCACTCGATCGCGTCTCGTGGTCATCATCATCGCATCCCACTAGGCTATCTTCGACGTGTACGGTCCGTTTGACTGACGGAAGAACCCGAGGAAACAGGGAGCTCCACATGATTCCCCGGACCATCTCTCTCCATAAATACTAATTACATAGACCGTAAAATCTTCCATTTATGATTCCGATAAGTTCAAATGGAATGCTCATCGCTGATTTCAATGAGCCGGATACGATAATCACTGCTCGAAAGTTTAAGCTCGTTCCTAAGTAAGCATCGCATTAATGACATCTCTCCCTTCTAATCAGGAAACATATCCTCCTCTCTCCCTCGTCGAAGATCAAGCCAGAGCCAGAGCAAGCAAAACCAGCATGCCAACGACAATTCATCGATTCAAAAATATCTGCCGCTATTCGTTACCTAATACGACGACGACGAAACAAGCATAATCGCACGGAGGTCAGTTCGAAACCGAATCGAAATCGGTCGAAATCATGTGCGGCGAACGACCTCGGAACGAGCACTCAACCTAGCAGACGCTGAATCAACGTGACGAGAAGCAAGAAAACGGACACCGACGACCGATCGAATCGCGAATCGCGCATGCAGAGAAGCAGATCAACTTGAAGCAGAGAGAGTCGATTCACGACTTTACCTTCTTCGCAGCCTTCTCGACTAGCTTCTTCACGAACATCGAGGCGAATCGGTGGTGATGATCTCCGTCGAACGGAAATGCGGCCGCTCGAAGGAACCGGCGGTCTCTGGCTTTAGAGAGAGAGAGAGAGAGAGAGAGAGCTTTGAGTTAACCGTCGGAGCGAGAGAGAGAGGGGGTAGTGGAGTTAGTGAGAGAAACGGTTGAACGCTGTTTTAGTTTTAAGCTGGCTCGCATGGGGAAGAGAGACAAAGGGAGCGGTTATTTTATAGGGACGGGAGCAGTGGATTACCCGAGATCGGAGGGCCTCCAATGAGGACACGTGGAGGGTGATTAGGTGAGCCAGGAAAATGCCGGGGCAGGAAACATGTTTGACGGTTTGACCGCAAATCCGATCCAACGAATCGATAGCTTCGATGCTTGAGGAGTGATACAAAGCAACAAAAAAAGAAAAAAAAAAGGCAAGGGGGCGACTTGTCACGACAGCGAACCCCTCAGGACGAGCGACGTCGCGACACGTGGACCGCAGCGGCCGGCCGCGTGGGGCAGCATTCTTGCCTTAGGCCTTTTTGGATTTACCAATAGTTAATCGGCATCGGGCCTCCTGATTGGCTGAGAATGCTTTCGTTACTTTATATCTCCTTTCGCTTTATTCGCGAAAAGATATTCCTTAATCAGGTTTACAACCGTTGTGGAACTAACGAAGATGTGCGGATCAATTCGCAATTACTCAGTTCGGCCTTACCAAAGCTATCAAGATGCATCTCATTAGGGCTGAGACCCTTCTGGTGATGTCTAATTAGATTTGCCAGTGCGCTATCGTCGTTCCACCCTTCCGCCATTTTATATAAGTCCCTGGATAGCAACGTGACAATAGACCTGATCGGTAAGTAAGTCTTCATAGAACACTTGATAAATTAGTTTATGTCAAGACTGATGACGATATGTCAGCGAGTCGGACGAGTCGATTTTGTGAGTTTCCAGGAGATAGTTACCATGGAATCGGCTAATTCCACCTGGTCTTTCCGTGCCGGGTTTTCGTGCCATGAGCTCAAGCTCCTCAGCAACTTCTATCAAAATGATGGGTTTTTAGTTAGAGATGAGATATCACATTCGAAGACTGGTTTACGGCAACAACAAGTAGGGGGGGCTTACCAGCTGCTGCGCAAGTCGCGGTGATCCTGTGGGAGCTCTGGAAGGAGAGAAACGCGGCCGTTTTCCAGCGCAAGCCACCATCCGCGGAGGAGGTTCTCGAGACAGCCGCCTCCACGCTCCGCAGTTTCCATGCCTGGACAGATCACACTTATAATTCCAGATCTTGCCCAAATCAAACCCTCCGTTGGAAACCCCCACCCACACACGCTTTCAAGATCAACACCGATGGAGCTTACCTCACGGGCGATGCTGTCGGATCGGCGGCGTGGATCTGCCGCGACTCCACCGGCCGGCTGCTGCACGGTGGCGCGCGATCGGCACCAGCATCATCTCCCCTGTTGATTGAGGCGTGGGCCATCTTCGATGCCCTGGATCCCTCCCAGGCGACGTCGTTTTTGTGGAAACGGATAGTCAACTCTTGGCCAAAGACCTTATCAACCAGCAACTGACAACGTGGGAAGCGAGGGTCCCAGTCCAAAAATGCAGGGAATTTCTGTCGCGTTTGCCTAACTTTCAGGTTATCTTTTCCCCACGGGAAACCAATTCTACTGCAGATTGGGTCGCTAAAAATCATCGGAGGAATTGTTTACCCTCAAATTGGGTTCTTTCCCCCCCGGCATGTCTTTGGAACCTACTGTGTACCGATGCCCAACCCTCGGGTTTGGGTCGTTTTTAATGAAATATTTCTGCCTTGACCAAAAAAAAAAAAAAAAAAAGTTAGAGATGAGTAGGCACGGAAGCCTTGAGAAAGCAGTCAGGCCTAGGCCTAGGCCCAAGCCCAACGTAGTGTTCGATGGAAATTGAATCATCCTCAAATTGAACCACCAAAGCGTTCCTTTGCAATTCGATTCCATAAGACACTCGAATCGGGCCTCTAGGGCACGGCCCCTGATCTTTTGAACTCGATGCACATATCCCGAAACTAGCAGCTGCATGCAGCTGTTTGCAGCTGTTTGCAGCCTACAGCCACATGGGCTGCCTTGAGCACAATAACTAGCTAAGGACTTTGGGCATCAATTTGGCCCACAACAGTAGTCCTATTCTAAAATCAAGGTAGAATCTATCTTCATAGCTTTCAATACACTGATTGCTCTCGTGATACATATAATCATTTTTTTCTTAGAAATTGAATTATTTTGAACAAAGTATACTTAACTGGTAGCCTGAAGTACTTGTTTACAATACCTCAATATTCCCTATAACTTCCGTGGGATAAATTTTTTCTGTAAAATAAATGAGTGTCTTGGGAAATGGTTAGCTAGTTGATTTGAGTTTTGGGCTTGGAAAATGTAAGATTCAAACTCAAACAAGCTTACGGTTAGCAAGTCTTTCGACTCAATAATTTCATGAGCCTAAAACTAATTTTCCAAAATGCTTCCAAACTAATTTCGATTCAAGGAATCACACAAATACCTGTGAGATGGGTTCCCCCGGCGAAAGGAACTCTAAAGTATAAATATCTACGGCTCTTGAATTGATGAACAGAGGGAGGAAGCTGTGGTCGAGATCTGCAGTAATGATGAAGGGTGTCCTCATCGACGGCTTTGCTTCAAAAATCAACGCTGATTCTTTAGTCCTCCATGCGGTTTTGTCGAGACTGGTGGAGATAAGGAAACGAAAGTCGTCGGTTTCAACCGATTTGAATTGTGAGATTGAAGTAGAAACTGATAGCTTATTAGTTGTGGAGATCTTATCAAGCCATGCCACAAGCCCATGGACGATGGAATTCATTTTAGAGGATTGCAAGGTCTTGCTGGCCTAACTCACAAGATTCTCAGTGTCTTATGTGCCTAGAGTGGCAAACAGGTCTGTGGATTGGGCAGCAAAAGTCTATCGGGATAACCTACTTCCCAATAGCTAGTTGTATAAACCCTGCCCACTTTGTGTTTTATTATGTGCTGATTCCAGACTTAGTTGCGTCTTTGTAACAGTTAAGTAAGAAATGTTATTTCTTGACCACAAAAAAATTGCTTCCAAACTCACCCTTAATCTTCTCATGCAACCCTTCTTCTTGGTGGCATTGACCCTCTATGTCGGCAATTCGAAGATCATTAGGAATCATCGTAAGCACGATTAACGACAATAATATGATCGTTCTTTATTTTTGCCCAGTAAAGATGGGAACATGACGCGATGATCATTAATTCTACAAACATCATCATATAATCGAACGCCATTTTCCTCTTCCAAAATAGGAAAAGATAATGATGTGGAGAAGGTGCGATGTTCTCATCAAAAGAGCGAGCATTTAATTTCTTAGTCAAATATAAGGGGGGACACTGCGTAAATTGCCCAAAATAGGCAAAAAAAAAATAAAAGAAAAAAAAAAAAAAAAGAGGAAGATGCAGCGGCTTAGAGCAGAGGCGGGCCCACAGCTTTATTATCCGGAGCGCCCCAACAGCAGAGCCGCCCTCAATTATTACACCATTCCCCTTCTTCTCCGTCCGTCCGATACGGTGGGCTCGCCGGAGCCCGACACCCTCTTTCCCCATGTCACTTTGATCCCCCTGCCACTGCTGCTTTTTAACAACATGACACTTGTCGTTGTTGCCGTACCGCCACGTGGCATGCTCCGAACTCCCACGAAGAAAGAGCTCGTTAGCTGTAGCTGGTGGTACTTGTGTAAGGTCGTGGCGAAAGATGTCGAGAAGGATGGGGGTAATGTTTTTAGAATTGCTTATATCTGATATTTTGTATGGAAAATGCACCGAATATAATATGATACTATCACGTCTGAACTCATACAAGTGTTTAATGAATCTAAATTGAGATGGGAAGCAAAAAAGAGGAAAAATATTAGATTTAGAGTCTTAAACAATTGCAATGTCTATTATGATGGACGTCTTTTCATGATATGTAATAATAGCCATCCTAGTCATGGTAATAGAATGTTTATATATATATAAAGAGAGAGGGGTAATTTGGTATTTGTTCAGACTTATCCAAATTTATCCTAATATGAAATCCATCCCAAAAATGTTAAATAGAATGAGTTTTACCTTATCTGACCCCTTATTGAAAGCATCAAACATAGTTTGACGACTTTTATGCAAGTGCAAAAGTAACCAACATCGCTCTTAGGATCGGTACATGCAAATGCACTCACATATGCATACATACGCGAGCGTGTGTACACACATATAGAGATTTATATAGGTATTAGATATCTAAGTTGAAAGCAATAACGCTTGCATGAACCAAAATATGGCCACAGTGCTTTCTTAAGGTGGATCTTCATTATGATTGCTTTTCCTAGAGCTAGATGGCCTTAGATATAGGTGTGGTCCCCATCAGAAGAACTGAGGGAAAGGAGTGATGATTGGAGTCATTTAACCACAGCCGGAACTATCATAGTTACAGGCAGGCTACCCTAAGCACATGACGAAGGCTCATGGACATCATTAGGTGAAGCCGCTTCCTTTTGCAAAATCAAGCCCCACCATCAATCATCTTCCTGAGTTGTGCGCGCGTAGAGAGAGAGAGAGAGAGAGAGAGAGAGAGAGAGAGGAGCTTCTCTCCATTTCTTCTGTTTATTTATAGGAAGCAAGAGTTCACCGTGAGATTGATGGGGTGGTTCTTCTGGGAAGGGTCAAGAATATACTTTGGAAAAGAATAATATATGATTATGCAAGCGTCTTGAATTGGAGAAATGCGTCTATGGTTGGATGCATATGAGAAGAGAGCATAATCGGCATTGACGTGCCAACCATGACACAAAGTCGGCGAGATGGTTGTTAGGAAGACGAGAGGAGGATCTCGAGCGTGAACGGATGATCGGTGCACGATTCTTGAGAAGTGAATCTTGCATATATCCAACATTTTATGAAAAATTTGAAATTTGGACTAACTTTGAAGGTTTTTGGTTCCTTAGCCTTAAGATGATTGCTCACATAAACATCCAAATAATATGAAATTCAAACTTTACAATTCACGTTGAACCTTAGTATGTCCTTGTTATGTTTGAATTCTAGAACATAAAATTTTGGGGTATTTTTAATGGAGGAGGAAAGAAAACATTTTTCCTAATTGGTGGATTGGAGGGTACGGATATCAATATGTTAAAATAAGGAATGCAGTCCTATCAGTTCGTTAAAATCGCCTAGCAAGCAAGATGGTTTCCAAATGGAGCTTTCGAGCTCTTGGGTTGTGGTGAGGTACAAACCTTGGCCACCACCGAGGAGCCACAACACACTCTTGATTTTTAGTTTAATGTTTTTTTGGGTTCCTTAGCTTTAAGATGACCGATCATTTAAACATACAAATGACATGAAATTTGAACTTTTACAATTCTTTAAAAAGACGGGTTACCAACGCAATTCGTCCACTTTAGCGTGTATGATCAATTATTGGCTGGACTGTATATTCCCTTCTGATCGAATAATCGAAAAGTATAGAGGTTTTATTCGAGGACACCACAAAAAGGCAAAAAGAAAGAAAGCAAGCAAGCATCGGCATGTTGTTCACTTTATATCTCATGCATGCTGGCAACTTCGCCCTCCATTTCTGCGATAAGACGTGGATGGACAATGGACATGGCATGCACGCACGTAAATGGGCCCCACCTCCGCAAAGTGCAGATGCAAAACTTTAATCTCTTTATTTCTCAAGCTTAGAAAATTAAGTCCAGCAACAATCCTTCTAGGCACATATGCCGTGATTATGCGAAAACTACGATGAAGGCACCATTTATTTGGCGAAAAATAAATAATTATTTGTATAGTTTAAAATAACTAGTCAATAAAAAGTATTTTTCTATTCATTAATTTTTCTAAACGATCATCTTCTAGAAAATATTTTATAAATTATTTATATTTCACGAAATGTACGAGCTCAAGTTGGCTCTAAGGAGCAAAAGCGTTCGTTATAATTAACCAAAAGGGGTCGGAAACAGCAGGGCGGAGGGGGTCAATGGTCAAACCCGCGGGTTGCTTGCCGAAATAAAATACACGGCGACAACATTCCTCGGCAGTCGGCACGCCGCTCGGCCGACGTTCACCCGCCGCGCGTGCGTGACACGTGAACATCCAACGGCCACACGAGCTGCTCGCGTGAGACAAACGCGCTCATCACGCGCGTGCGTTTAGCGATCCGTCTGCTGTAAGAAAACGAATACGGTGTCGCCTCCCCTCAAATCTGGCGCCAAATGGAGGCGTCGTGCGCTAAAGCAACTGTCGGGGCAGAAGGATGAGCTGGTTCCGGTGTGTGCTCCTACGAAAAAGCGAGGTCGCTAGAAAACGAATTAAAAATATTCCGAAAACATCTCGATCTAATATAAGACAGGAGAATATAAAAAAAAAATTAGAGAAATAATAACTAATGGATTCATGATCCTTAGCTGTATTCCGTACTCCATGATGGGAACATACGCTTCCCTTGGCTTAAATGCAGCACGAATTGTACGTACGATTCAATCAAAGCTGAAATTTCTTCCAAAGACAGAAAAAAAAAATCAAGCTGAAATTTCATGACGAAATTGAAAAAATAATTTATTTCTTGTGCAAACTTGCGTGATTACATAAATTCATGACAACGGAGGTAGTTTGAGCTCGAGATCGCATTCGACAAAAAATTACATTCAAGCTTATCTGAGTAATCAACATGTTACAAATTCATGTCATAAGCACATTAAAATATGTCGATCTAATTTGACATTATGTTTTTTGCTTAGCAATATTATGGGGAAGGGTTTTAATAGTCCAATTGATGCTTCTGAATAAAGAATTTGCAACGAATTTAGCCCTAATTCTATGCATCTCTAGTAAAAATTCACCGAGCAATTGATGTTTGATGCTTCTAAATAAAGAATTTGCGATGAATTTCAGCCCTAATTCTATGCATCTCTCACCGAGCGACCGGTGTTTGTAATTAATCGAGGGCTAAGGTTTTTTTTTATAGGAAAAAGGTGAAACCCACGTGAGTACAATGAGTTCAACCAATTCATGAGTACAGTTTATTAATTGATTAATTAATGATTAACAAAGGAATAAAGGTAAAGAACTCAAAAGAGATCTTTTCGCTTTCCATCGGTTGATTCCCGGCAAAAGAAGCTCTTTCTGTTTTTCTTTTTTACACTTTCCTTTTTCACATAAAAAAGAAATAAAAAAAGGAAAAGGAAAAAAGAAACTATCATCATCATCATGATAGTCTCTAAAGACTTTGGTTACCATAAAAATCCGAGCTCTGAGTTTCCGTAGTTTCTCCTGTTCACCGAGCGTCCGAAGTCTTCCCGTCTCTCTGCTTTTTCCTCGTCTCGTCTCTTTTTCTCCCCCGAGCTCAACGCTGGTTGTTACAGATTGAACGCTATTCAATGCGAAAGAATGTCGCTTGATGGGCGAGTGATTGACGCTTGACTTGCCCGAAGTAATGGAGAGAAAGACGACTCCCTTTAGTGGCCATGACAATCATGGATTCTGCTTGTTCTGATCTCTCCTCCCCTCAAGGTACGTTCGAGAATAGGAACTACCCATTTTCTTGATTTGTGAAAATGACGTGCTTGGTGGGTTGGAAACAAGGAGAAAGTGAGGGAGAGAGGAGAAAAGATTCCAACTTTTTTCTAGTCCTGTGCTGCGTGAGAGAGAGAGAGAGAGAGAGAGAGAGAGAGAGAGAGAGAGATTTGGCTTTGCATTAGCTGTTGGAGCTCTTGGAATTTCGCTTTCTCACGTTCTTGTCATTCGCTGTGTGCTTGCTCAATTTATGGGTTTACTGCGTTTTTCGGCCTGAGGTGTCTGGTAGTAAAACCGTGTTTCCCACAAATTGGTATCTGTCGGTATGAGTTTTGATGTTTTCATCTGTATTTTGGCTGACTTCGTGCCTGTGGATCATGTTGCTTTTCTTTTCTTTTTCTTGTTTTTTTGTTCGGCACAACAATATGAACCGGATCTTCTGGATGAGTCCCTTCATAAGTTGTGGCTCATCTCCTGTAAAATGCTTCAGATATAACTCCTGTAGTCTCTTGGGGTATTTATTCATAGCAAAGGTATATGTCTGCAAGCTGCATTGCATCCGAAACACTACCAAAGTGAGACGGCTTTAGCCCCCTCTCTTTCTTTCTTTAATTTTTTTTTTCCATTTGCGATCCTATGATTGTAGGAGTATTCAGTAAATCTTCCCTATAACACTACTTCTTTGTAGGACATTTGGTATATAAGCGATCAGGGCTATTGTTGTTCACCAATATGTTTTAAATTTTGGGCAGATGCGCCTGAATGTTGCCAATTCTTACATCATACTGGAAATTCGTTTCATGACAGGTGAAAGGATTAACCAGAAATTAATGGGATCATGACCATCTCCTTACACTGTCTATGTTGTATTCATCAGTGTCCCTTCCAGTGGCTGACTCATCTTGAGGCAGATTGGTAAATACCCAAGCTTGTTGTGCAAGTGCTATAGCCATTTCCTTCCCGTTTTCTTCAGTTTATTATGCATTTTTGGGAGTTCAGAATGTGTTCTCACGAGAGTGTTTATACACAGTTTTTCTTTCATTGATTGTGAATTCATAAGCAAGTAGATTATTAAACCATCCATGATGCTAATTTTTCTGTTAGGTTATTGTGTTCAAGAAAAATCAGGCTCCTTGGTGTAACTCTAACCTCAGCTGTTTCTGGGTATCCCGTGTCTTTTTAGGGCATATGTCAAAGTGTGAGAGTGTCTTGGCTCAATAATGGGAAACTTTGGTGATTGGTGAGGCATAGATGGAATAGGAATATTATTTGGTACTGCAGTGGATGCTCTAGCTGCATGGGAGGCTTATCACATGTTTTTGATCAAAGGAGCATGGCCAGGAAAGTCTTTTCCCAAAAGAAACATGTCGGAGGTAATATATATTTCTTCTAGACGGATCCTTAAATTTAATCTAAGAAAAGGCATATTCTGGGAAGTCTTATTGGTTTGGGTGGAGGCACATCCTTCTGACTCTCTCTTCAAGGCTTAACAATTACCAGCGATAATTTTTATTTAGTTTCTGAGATGAAAATATCCAACCAGCAATGTAACAGTTTGATTTTCTTGTCAATCGCCTAATGAGTTATGGGAATAATGTTTAACGTGGATAGAGGGAAGAAGAGTGAGGGAGTTCGTTGATGTTAGGTTTATTTTCTGTTAGTCATTGGGGAACTCACAATGTTTGACACATTGTTTACACAGATCCTATTTACACTACTTTAGTCATTGAGTCTGGATTTCCGGGGCCATGATGTTTTTATGAAGACTAAGCTCCCAATATTTAAACGAGAGCATTGGCCATTAGCCCTTATTGCAGTTTTGTCTTCATGGGAAAGTTATCTTGAGTGAACTGTGTCCTGTTGGTCCTGATGAAGGGTAGATATCGATCAAAATAACAAATTAGTTCTACAATTTCTTCTTCTTTTAGGGAACTAGTTCTTAATGGAACCATTTTGCAGGTCATGAAGCACCCAGGAATAGTTTAGAGCTGCAAGCAGAAGCTTCTGAGAGCTGTTGTGCTATAGGCGATATGCTGGTATTGAACTTATTACAAAATCTTGCTTTTACTGTGACATGTTGACATATTAATGAATCCTGTTTTTCATTGATTAGGAAGTTTTTTATTTGGCCAAACATTGATTAAGAAGGTGGTCTACTGGTTTTTCGACTTTTCTTTTGGTATGTCTGAAATTTTTTTGACTCACTGGATTGGCTTTATTTACTACACGAGCTGTTGCTTGGTATTCTCATGAACCTCTTATAGATGTCCTCGAGGCTTAAATAATTTTGGTGGCTTAATTGCTGAAGGTTGGTGATCATCTTAAGCTGTGATTCATAGTAGTGAAGAACATTAGCCTTATCATTGTCTTTCGATTCCTCTCTCTGTTTCCTGTGTCAACAGTGGTGTTTTATTCACTCTTATTTGATCAAACTTGTGACAATCTTTGATTTCTTTAAGGTTCTTGCCCTGGAAAATTCACAAGGTAGCTTAGTCATACTGCAGTGAGATGAATGCTACATGTGCCCAACAGACAATTGTTTACTCTTTTGACATTTGCATCCCCTTTGTCTGCTAAGCATGTGTTGATACAGTAGCTTTGAATTTCAGTATTCTTATGGCATGGAACAAGATCGGTATAAGATGAAACGTCATCCAGTCGAGGCTTCAATGAAGAAATTGATAAGTGAGGAGATGTCCAGCAGATCATTTAACAGACAAAGCTCGCCAAGCATTGTGGCTCGGCTAATGGGGATAGATATCTTGCCACTAGATAACAATTCTCAAGCCCATTCAGCTGAAAAGAAAAAAGAGAGCATTAAAACCAACTTTTCAAGAAAAGAGAGGAAGGAAAGGGGCTTGGTGTCTCACAGTTCGTCTAACTCCAGTTCTTCAAGGCACGTGGAGCTTAGCTCATCCTCTCATAATTCAGATAGGGATGTTGACAGAGGGAGAAGTGCCCAGAAGTCAACAAAACCCCGGCGCCGAGAGCATCCACAAGAGGAGGAACTGCAGAAGTTCAAGAAAGAATTTGAAGCTTGGCAAGCAAATAGGTTCAGGGAATTTACAAAGTTCGTTGAGCTTGACAATGTTCCGATGCAGTTGGCTGGTGGTCAAGAGAGCCATAACTTAAAAATGATATCACTTCATGCAAATCATGAAAAAACCATCATGGAGAAGCCGAGGAGAACTGATATAGCGAAAGCGAAATCGATTGAAAGAGACCATTCATTACACAGTGGAAAAACTGGACTAGTCCCGGCCAAGCAGTACGAGTCTTGTTCTTTGATGAGCAAAAGTCTAGACAAGGATATTGAACAATATAGTGCAGTGATTTCTGGTGAGAAATTTGAATCTTATCTTGGCCCTACGAGGATAGTAATCTTGAAGCCTGGTCCTGATAGGTTCTGGCATGAAGAATCATGGCCCAGTTCCTCCGGAACGGATGAAAGGGGCAGCATAGAAGATTTTCTTCAGGAGGTGAAAGAACGGTTGAAAAATGAAATTCAAGGAAGGGCAGTGAAAAGGAGTTCTGTGGTCAGAGGAGGTGGAATTGAGACCCCTTTCAATGAAAGACCATCTGATTCAAAGCAAATAGCACAGAATATAGCAAAACAAGTCAGAGAGAGTGTTACCAGGGATCTTGGGGTGAATTTGCCCCGTTCAGAATCAACTAGATCTTATAGAAGTGAAATTCAGTTGAATCCACCGGGTTCCCCAGAATTTATTAACCGAGATACAAGGAAGTTCTTGACAGAGAGATTGAGGAATGTTCTAAAGAGCGATAGTCTTTTGGATTTGCCCAGAGAAGCAAGTGACAGCTCCAGTTCGTCCTTGTTAGGCGATGAAAGGCCTAGCGTAAAACACATGGGCAATGCTTTGAGGATGATAAATGAACCTTGCTATTGGGAAAATGTAAGAGATGAACATCAAATGCAAGCTAGATCATTCAGACATGGGTCAGATGATGATCGTGTTTTCCACAAGGAATTATCCCCAAGAAACCTTGTGAGATCCTTGTCCGCTCCTGTATCAGGAACATCCTTTGGGAAACTTCTCCTCGAAGACCGTCACATTTTGACTGGTGCTCATATCAGGAGAAAGCATGAAGTTGTTGAAAATGTGCCCATAGATGCCAAGAAAGTGAAAAAGGAAAAGCTCAAGTTCAAAGAGAAGGTCCATAACTTCAGATACACATTCACTCTGAGACGGAGGCTGTTTGGCAAAAGGGTCCAATCTGTAGGAGAATCATATAACTTTGAGACTGACTTCATGAAAGACGTTATGAGTGGGCCAACTGTCGTAATGAACTTTGGCGAGTGGCATGTAAGAATTTGGTTGTCCTGTTGAAAACATTTCCATACAGTTAGTGCTAGAAGTTTCTTCTGTCTTACCTTATACTGTACTGACTAGTTTTTGCCTTCGCTTGTGTCATCCTAGGAGAATTCTACAGAAGTGCCACCTAGCCCTGCATCTGTGTGCAGCAGTTCTCAAGAGGAGTTTTGGAGACCAAGCAACAACCTTAGCCCTATGTCAACGCCAGACAGGAGTGTTGGAGAAGAAGATGCAGTGCCACAAGTTTTCAGAGAAATCAGTTTAAATCTGAATGGTATGAAACAATCCTCCAGCTTCTACATTCACATATGCGCTCTACAAATGTGCATCTGCAATAGCATGATCATGTTCAAGTAGTGGCACAACTCACCCTTTCGGTGTTTATTTAGCCAAAGCATGAAGGCTGTTTACTTTTCCTCTTTTGTTGCATGATATGAAGGAGCAAGATTGTCTCTCCGGGCTGTTGGGAGTGTCTGACTTTCGTTTTTTTGATAGATTGCAGCTTCAACTACCTCCTTAGTGTTTGGAAAACCCAGATAGTCATGGTGGCTTTTGTCCCAAGATGATTTACTTTTGTGGTATTGAGATAAATATATTTACTCAGATAAACTGACAAATGTGAAAAAGTTCGAAAATGAATAAGATACGAAGTCATATTACTGAAATTATATATGGCACCCTAGAAATCTTTCGCCAAGTGTTAAGTTACACTGTATCTGAAAACGTGGTGCTGAAAGGCTTCTTCACAAGCTAGCCATGAGCCTATGGCTCGCAACATTGCTTTTTATGATTAACTTAGATTGTATATTGCCTGGACTAGCCAAAATGACAAGCTGCTAAAACACGGTAGGGTTTCGGGATTATGTTGATATTACCTAACAACATCATCCCATAATGTGCAGAGCTGAGGAGGCAACTAAATCAGCTTGGATCCAATGAGCCTCTGGAGACAACAACTGAAGAGCAGCCTATCGAGTGTAAAATGGTCGAGTTAGAGGACAAGATGGAAGAATATGTAAGAGATCTGCTTGTTGCTTCTGGCTTGTATGACGGATCATCTAATGTGTATCTATCCAGAATAGACACACTTGCAAAGCCTATCAGTGACTTGGTATATGAAGAAGTGGAGGAATCTCATGGGAAGTTGGCCAATGAAAATTGCGCTTCAGGGAATGACAAGAACGAAAAAAGAACAGAGCACAAGTTATTACACGATTTGTTAAATGAAGCACTTTCAACAGTTCTAGGACCACCGAGAAGAAAAACTGCCGGTTCATTCCGAGTGCTGCATCCGCAAGGAAGGGAATTGCTGAGCTCAGTTTGGGAGATCATACGAGTTTTTGTTTACCCTCCTATTGACAAGTCATATTACTCAATAGATAATATGACGGCCCGGGATTTCAAATCAATTCCGTGGCTTGGTTTGTTGGATGATGAGATAAATCTACTAGGGAAAGAGGTGGAAAGTCTGATAATTGGAGATTTAGTTGAGGAAATTGTAAAGGATATGTGTTAAAAAATGTACGAGGGAAGATCTTTTTCTTTATCTATATCTGCGAGACAATTCTCTCGGTCAGGTCAAGCATTGATGGAAGGAAAATGCGGAGGTGCATACCTAGCGCAGTTTAGTACATGATAGTGTGGGATTTGGGTGTTGCCGAGAGCATTGCATGTGCATTTGTACATAGTTTTCCTTGATGCTTTTGACGTTGGAGTTACAAAATGAGGTCCATAGCCAGAGTGAACTGTATATGATTTCCATTGTATGTATTTAGACCCCTTTTGATGATTTGATGATATACCTGGAAGTCTAAAGGTCTGGAAATTCACTATCAATTCTTCGGTAAGAAGCATATAGGAATTTGCTCAGCCAAAAAAATAAGGGAAAACACAACGCACTTCATTGAAATACATAATGCTTTTGCCGCTATGACCAGTCATGTTAAGGGAATCCAAAACATAAAATCAAGAGAACTGCAGTAGCAGAACTAAATTGTGCGGTTGCATCCAAGCCAAGGATTGTACTTTTAGATCGCACTATGGGTCTCAGTTCAAAGATACTAGTTTTTTTTTCTTATGAACATTTTCCCCATAATTAGGAAAGCGTGCGTTCAATGCAAGTGAACAAGCACTGTCATTAAGGAAGCAACAAGAAGTTTTTAACTTTTTCCAGCCAAGAGAAAGGATAAATAAGATTGAGTTGGCAAGTGGCACTATGCAAAATTCGCAGGCCATCTTTTTCTTTACAAAAAAAAGGAGAAAGGCTATACTCAAAGCTACCTTCAGCCAGTTGCTGGACAGTTCGATTAGCAGTCTTGATGTTAAGAATTGAGATGATGCATCCACTTGGTCATTAGACAAAATTTTCATTGAGCAAATACAAAATTTATTCTGAAGGAAACTGAAACCCAGCTTCATCACAATGAGAACACCATTGACATGAGTTCAGCTTTATTGCATTGACAATGCAAAGAGGAACCTAGCAGGTGCAAATTGTCACCCTGCAACTTTATGTTGATTGGTACAGTTAATTGATTGTGCTGTAACAACAAATCTATACGTATCAACTAATATACAGAGTACCAACATTCTCTTGTCAAGTCATAACGCACTATCTTGAAGCCACATCTAACCGCTTTGCAGCACGTTCCAGAGTTGCTTCACACCGACGCAGTCCATGCCACAAATCATTTGGACCATCATCTGGCAAGCACAATCTCTTTACCTGCTTATGCAATGCCTCCAAGTCGACAAGGGGAACCGTGGTAGGTCGTCCATGAGCACACTGCACACAAGCTCTAAGCCGTCATGCTTAAAGGAACTAGATAAAAAAGATCTTCCCAGATCACATTACCAGCATGTGTGCCAAGAGAAGATTGACTCACTTGGAAACAGAGTGATGTCCCCTTAAGCTCCTCCACGATAAGGGAACACTCTGAAAGAAGCAGAGTGTCCCCGAACATAATTGCTCCTTGAAGATCACATGAAAATGGAGTTAGAGAAGCATATAGGTGAAGATCCAGAATTCCTTAAGCATAATTATATGTAATAGATTAACCAAGCCAAGGCTATTCCAATATGTAGTGGGAGGACATAAGTCCCCACAGAACTCATAACTGAAGACCCACCAGTCCATCTTCCATAGAATGTGTAGCCATATTGCACATGTGCTTTGTTTATAGATTATATCACGTACAAACCCTAACCAAAGCCTTCTGATTTACTCCAAAGTCATTCAATCACTAACAAAAACCCCAGTGCTCAACAAAGTACACAGATATAAAGGGGATGGTTGGAGCTTGGAGATTGCTGCTTGCAGGCTTGGAACACCTCACCCAAAAACTCATCTAGTAAGAACAGGGAAAATTAAAAAAGAATAGAACAATCCCTTATACCTCTGCAAGCTTTAAAGTTAAGAATACGAAGAACGGCTGGAGGCATAGTTGATGCTCCATCTGTGTCAGCAAGCTGCACATTAGATCAAGAGATAGGTTTAGCAATGCACCTGTATCTAAAAGGTGCATAGATATGAAACGAGGAAGCCTAGCAGGACAGAGATATACCTGTTGAAGATATTCCAGGAGATCCACATCATTCAGATCTACGCCTAGAATGCATGGTACCTGCATGGACATATAATTTATTTGTAAATGGATCTTGGAAAATAAGTCAGCATCACACCTTCAAAGTGACAAAAAAGTCAAATCAAGAGGCTGGTGGAACTGGGAAGGGGGTTTAGTTTGTTGGGGGTTGAGTAGCATCCAACTAGATCAATGTTAAGTACAGCAAGATGAGATTAAGAGAATGATGCTTCACCGCAAGAAGAGTGACAATAGTTGGCCGTCTCTGGAGAAAGTTTATATTCCTGCAATCAAGACTCAATAAGATCAAGTGAAATTAACCAATGTAATTAACTACATGATGGCAGCTGATCTAAGAGACTCTCTTATCAATTACAACTCCATACTTTTTCTACAAATTTTCACTGCATAGATGAATATAGGTACTTGATGTAGTGCTTTGAACCTCGGGCTATTATAATCCACATCTTAGGTCAACTTTGACTATGAGGGCCTGATGTGCAAATGGTTAAGAAAAAGTGGCACAAAATGGAACACAATAATTACTTTCTAAAGGACCTTGAACCTTGAGCATCGATATTACATATCCATCCCCAATCTTTTATCTGCTCACCATAGTTGAGCAAAAGTTGACATCCAATCTCTGGCAACACCTGCACTTCAGAAGTTTAAAAAGGTAAACATGATAAAATTGATAATTAATGCCATAAGTAGAGGTCCTTCACAGAACATATCAGTCAATAGGCCAATACCAACTCTTTTTCTGACTCCAGATAGCTAATTGTCTTCGCTTCTCCGGACAACACCTATAGATCAACCAGTCTTAGGAGCTCGAAATAATAGCAATCAGTTCAATCTCAAAAAACAAGCACCAGTTTACCTTTCGGCGCAGTTCTTCTAGCCGAATCCTTTCATCTGCAGCATGCTGTTGGAAGAGAAAGTAAAATAAAAGTGCTGTTAGAGAAAATCTAGATGCTTCATCTTTGCACGGGCTGGGTATGTCAGTTTGTGTTATGTTGAGTATTAGCTTGTTTGGAAGTGTGCACGCATCTCGAGTATAAAAGGGCATTTTGAATTCTCATTTGAGACTCTTAGTAGCCTTTATAAGTGCCATACAACTTTGCTGTTAATGGCTAACATATCTAATTCACCAGCCTGGTTAGATCGTCACCATATACCAAAGAAAGGAATCCCATGTCAAACTACAGAACCACAACAAAAAAGAAAAAAAGAAGGTTAGCAAACTGAACCTGGTCGATGACAGCAAGAGTTCCACCAGCTACCACTGGGATGAACTTTTTATCAACCTGCTGAAGGACTCTGGCGTTCACAAGGCAATTTCTATTGATGGATGTTGGTACTAATGAATCACCAGCAAGATGCAAGAATCCTGATGCGATATCCAGTACATGGGTCTGGCCCATAATCTCAGATGATCCACACTTTTTCTGCACAAAAAAAAGGCATTCAATCACTGAATAATTAAAAACACTAGACAGAAGAAAGACTGCCAAGCTGCTCAACAGTAACCTGTAGACAACTATCCCGCCATTTATTCCCATAATCTCTCGACTCTTGAACACTCCCAGAGATACCATCTGAAATGTAAAAGCAAAGCAATAGCAGTAAACAACAATTTAAGATAGTATGAGGCTCAATTAGAGCTTAGGCAGCCAACTCTCCAAGGTGTATCTGCTGGACCTGTGTATACAAAGGTAAAATGCAGTTTGTCATTTAACCATATTCGCATCTCCAGTGACCTGATAGACGATAAAATGGACTAAATCCTGCAATCTTACATTCTGATTTCCATGTGTGCTCCTTCATTTCTCAATGTTCACATGTTAGATTTGACACAAGTATCAACAGATCACCATTGACAAAGGTCGGTGGGACCCTAACAAGCACAAGCATAACTAAAGAGACTGTTCAAATTTCCCAAAGTTCAGATATCAAGTAACTTGAAGTTCAAACCTTTATGAAGTTCCTTGATTTTCAGCTCACTGTCATGCATCTTGTCAATATCTATCCTGGAACACCAATCAGAGTGAGTATTTTGTCAACCCAGCATTTTACAGAGTCAAAGTCAGGTGGGACACACATAGAGTACCTGTTACCATAGAATGGGAGCTCTACAGAACCTTTTTCAGAAGACAAATGACAAAAGCTACCAGATAGTTGGGAATATTTCAGTTCACCGGCTTCTGCAGAGGTTGGAGGAAAATCAGTTCACAGTCACTTCAATCTTCATATCATTATGCTACAATCAAGAGAGGAGCCTGCACAGCAAACCTGGATAAGCCTTAGAAGCATGGGAGGTCTCAGCATCAGAGTTTCCTGGGTTTGCCAGTGAAAGATGATATAAGGAAATGAAACTCCTCCTCTTTCTATAAAATGGAGGAGCAGAACGGCTTCTCGATCTTTCTCGATGAAAATTATTTTGCTGAGCATTGTTATCACAGATCAGTGCTTTTTGGGTTGCATAATCTCTTGTTGCCTTGTAATGGTCACCAGCTAATTCATTGTAACTTTTTGGGAGAGTCTTTAGTGAACTGCTAGCTTTTTGTTTGCTTGGCTCTATACTCTGATTAGAAATGTTTTCTATGTCACATTCCACAGTCATGTGGCTTGTGGTGCACATCTCGTTGCTGGGGCTCTTTGAGATGTGATCATACGTGCCTACTTTCTTTCCTTCATTAAAAGGAGATCTGTAACTTTTGTGGCATTCTGAACTTGTTTCCAGTACAAAATTGTCAATGCTGTGTTTCCCACGAAAAGGATTTGTTTGACGTAAGGGGCTCAAAATATCAGAAAACCAATCAAAATCTGAAGACCAACAATCTAAGCCAGGATTTTGCATTTGAAAAAAATCTCCTGAAGAGAGACCATCCTCCTCAATGAAATCATCTGTGTAACATGGAACTGACCTATGAGAGGCAGCGTATGGAAAATCCGCATCAACAGGCTTTGCCTCCTTATCTGTATGTTTGGGAACAGGCTTAGCATCACTGCATACCTCATCTGGCCACAGAGCCCCACAAAAGGAACTGAAGCTTTGTTTATTATGACTGTATCTCTGATAATTGGGGTCCTCATAAAGCCCTGACTGTTTTTGTTTGATTTGGAAGATGTCACTTTCAAATTCAAATCCTTCACAACTAGCAAATTTCAGAGGACTGAATCTCAAATTATCACGTGTGGAGCAACTCTGCAGGCACGGTCTCTTTCTACAAGATCCAACCTCAAATTTGTCACTTCCTTCCAGGATAACAGAAGACACAGAGCTCATTTTTGCTCCATTGCAGCCCAGGGGATCATTGTTAAAGAATTTAATTTCACATGTTGAGGTAATAATATCACCCCCTACAATATTTTCAGATCTTCCTTCTAGGCTCAAACATTTTACCAAAGTATCATCTTCTGTGTATGGGACACCATTTTGAGTGTGCTGAATACTATTATCTGGTGACCACTGATAATCATCCTCCTTGGAGATCACACCCAAGATGTGATCAGAAAAAGAATTATCCGATTGTGGTAGAGGATAACCTTCTTGTAAAAGTGAATCCATTTCAATTTGTTGGGCATTGAAGTCTACACCCTTATGGCGACTCTTTCTAAATGGAATTTCTCCATCGGTCACCTTACAGTTATGATGGCTCTCTTTGCCTGGCATCTCTAAAAGGAATGATGGAAGGTTGAGAATGCCCTCCTCATTGAATCTGCACTTTTTCCTTGCCAGTTCAGAGTAATCTCCAACTACAAGTTTAGTTTAGGAAGAAAGGAAACACTTCAGACATGATCCGCTTGACATCATAAAAAAAATATATCATCAGTCATATGTCATTCCAATTCTAAAGCATAGTTCAATTAAGTTATATGCAAAATCAAGTCACTCAGATGGCAATGGGGAAGGTAACTCAATCAAACAAGTCGAAATGAATTGGGATAGAAAGCCTAATACCTAGTTTTCCTGAGAGGCTTTTATGGTCTTCCTCAAATTCCACATCTTTTCCTAGCACATCAAAATTTTGCTGAAAGCACATTGCTGCAAACAACTCAAGAAAATCAAGAACTTCAGAATCTCATATATAACATCACCCCAACATTAAGTATATGGAATGCCCTACCTCTACTTGAATTTACTTTCCAGAAAAGCTGAATTTCCTTCTCAATAAAAGCAAGTATGGCAACCCAATCCTTTTTGGAAAGAGAGAAAGACATACATATCAGCAATGGTTCCCAAAAAATCTCATAGATGTAACATCTGACCACTAATAAAAATAACTGTAAAACACTGCCAGTGCCAATAAAGAAAAGGAGCCATAGACTTGGACTGATGGCATAAAAAAACAAAGGCACAAAGCATTACCCTTCTGGAACTTCTATAAATTACACTTAGGGAAAAAAAATAAGAAAAACATTTCCATCCATACTAGTGGCAAACCAATTGAAACAGAAGAGAGCTTGAAGTAAAATCCTCAAATTGGTTGCACGGAAAGAGAAGCAATGGTTCATTAGAAAGGAACAAAAAAAAAAAGAACAATCATGTCAGAAGCCACAACCTGCAGGGGGACAATCATGAACCAGTATAAGCAGAATGAAGATAACAAGACAAGATTCACCTTCAGAAGCCACAACTCCCAGGGGGACAATCAAAAACCAGTATGAGCATAACGGAGATAACAAGACCATGATTCACCTTAAACTGAACAGATGTCTTTGATGGTTCAAAGCTTAAGTCGTAGAGGGTGCGAGGACAACTCAGCTTCAAAATGTATGCTGGAACTGCACAAGACCTACTTCTCTTGCCCTTCTGCAAACCATTGTTACTCCTCCTTGCATTTACATACTCAAACTCCTTGGCAAGTTGATTGACCAATTTATGAATAGGGCTCTTGCAAACAAACCGTGAGTTTATGTCTACTCTAGTCAAGTTCAAATCAAATGTGTCATGTGGAAGGATGCTTGCCAGACCATCTCAGATAAGCTAGTAATATTGCCATATTTACCAATACACAAGGGAAGGATACATACATACTGGAAGGCCTGCATCAAACATGATATAGAATGAGGTCCTAATAACTGCGTGCGCGCGCACAGAGAGAGAGAGAGAGAGATTAAAGTAACCTTAATCGGAAAAGAGTCACATGGACCAGACAAGTAACCCGTAAGCTTTAGTGCTCCTTCACGAGCATTTAGTTCATGAAGAACGCTGACAACCTCATTTCCAAAAAAGCTTCTCAAAATTGACAAAGGGTTGGTGGAACCACGCGTACAAAGCAGCTGATCATCACTGTAATTTTTCAAAATCATGTGAGGACAAGATGATCTCACATGATAAAAGTGATCTATGTGATAGAAAGGCACCTCTCAATATCAACAACTTGGAAGGAGATCTCTGAGTGAACAAGAGCAATATGGAATACAGACTTCTTGATGGACTCCAAGACCTTCTTGGGACTTTAAGTTTGTAGAGAAATTAAAGGTTCATCAGGCAGATGATAACATCACAGAAATCATATACTTTACGAGGCCATTCAGTATCTACTAAATAAACTGAAAGAACTAAGGGGAAGGGAAGTTAAACCTCGATTGTATAGACTTCCTCCGAATAGGTTGATTGTAAAATAAATCACGAACTACAACTGCAAGGAGCCGATATGAATCAGAGTGAAATCTGAATATAATCAAACAGCTCAGACAATCTACTTAAGCAGAAAAAATCTGGCGTTTTATCCTATGTGCACGCAAATGAGTATTAAGCAATGAATGCTAGTAGAATTGCAAGTCAAGTAAATGGGGTTCTATTGCCACTCAAGATTAAAATTCTTCTAGGGAGGCCATGTAGTTCAGCAATTGTTCAACATATTATTGAAGCCTATGATCAATGAGGTCCATCAAATGCAACTGGAGGCTGGGTATTCTAAATCCCCCATTAGATTGGTCAACTTCTAGCATCTCAAAATGATATTGACAAGGAAGTACATTCCAGGTGATCTCCGCTTGCAAGGAAGGTGCCCATTCTCCTACTTTCTTATCTGATGGCAAAGCCACCTTACCAATTAATGTCTTACCTGATGTGCCTGCATCTTTTCTGTCATCATCAATTCCAAGATGCAAACACTTGCATCCCTAAAACAAGAAAATCAACAAAAAACATAATCTTCAACAAACAAGAAGAAATTAGGTTGCATGCTTGTAAAGTTCCACATTTAACCCATTAATGAGCTATCAATACCTTTAAAACCTTGCGATATCCATTCGGTTTGCCAGGAGCTTTTGTTATAATTTCCAATACCGCAATATCAGAAATTGAAGCCAGTGCTTCTCCCCGAGAACCAAAGCTCCCAGAACAGGAGTCAATGTCATCCAGTAGATGATCTTTGGATGTTGCTAAAAGCAAATCATGAAGATCAAACACCAAACTAAAAGGCTGGCTAATACAATGAGAAAGCAGAAAATGCACTAACCCAGCATACGCCTATCTCTCACATCTAGAAACCCCTCTTCACACAGCTTACCTATAGCACTCAGGTACATCAAGTCTAGCTACTAAGACTCCAGATAACAGCCAGTATACCTAGTCTTGGTATCCAGATATCACTGTTCATTCTACACTGACTTTTGACAAATTTATGGAGCGGGCAAAGGATTCAGAAGATCCACTGCTGGTGTATTAATTAGGATTTTGTTACTTAAAGTTGATGAAAGAATATAATGAAAAGGATCATTTTGTTGTGATAGGAACTATTCCATCTTGGCCTATGATAAAGATTAAGATCAATAATTCAAGTTGTTCAAGTAACCATGATTTTAGCAAAATAAAACACCAATGTTCCATGGAAGTTCATACTAGTAGCTACCCCACATTGATCAACATTTTGCACCAGTACTTGTACAGTGCAAAAGGAAGATTCCTATACTGGGTTGACAGTATACAGATGATGCAAACCTACCTGTCGACATGCATAGACCGTTCAAATTAATGTGAAATCCACAGAAAAGTAATGAATAGCTCACCATATCTTTCTCCCAATAACACCAAGCCATCCCGAGTAATGCCAGATCCTACAGGTGTATCAATTAAAAAGCAAAATAAATTGGGTAAAACAGGCATGGTATCCTAATTCAACTTGAAAGAGGAAATCACTACTAACCATCATCAACCACTTTCACAAAACAGTTGCTGATACCCACAAAAACTGATACCTGGAACCATGCATAACGTCAAGTATCAGCTTCCAACTTAGAAATACCTTTATATGCTATATAACCAATGGAAGGGCATTCACACTGATAAAGGGTTTAGCAACCAAATATTATGTATTTCATGCTGGCATTGCTTCTACTACTTTTTTTCTGAAAGTATACTCTCATTCTCAATATGTGAACATCTCTCAACGAATATATGCATGTAAACATAAGAATGACACTATGTAGATCACACACTTCAATATGATTACAACCGTAGAGTTACAAATTGGTAAGTCTATCCCATCTTGGCATTTGGAACAAGCTGACTAATTTAGTATGAAATCCAGTTTCCCCTTAATTATTTGATGAATCATCATCATTTCGTTGTACCGTTCAAGCTATCATAGTCACTAATGAATCTCTTCTCTTCAAAATGAGACTATCACCATCCCAGTCGTTGTGTGCAGAGTGACTCAGTTCGATTTCCTCACATGTAAAGGAACTATCAAAATGCTTCGCTATTCAATACTGAATTCTGCTTTGACCTTTTCCTTTTTCCCTTTTACTATGCAATGCACACAGAGGATATGTCCTTGTTTAGGTAAACCAAGGTCAAAGGCTACTACATGCAACACTCTGCCTTTTCAAGTCAGGTTCACAGCACAAGTATGAATAGGTTCACTACATCAAAAGGAAGGAGAAGGAAAAAAAATTATGGAAAACAATGTCCCTTTTCTGTCCCCTCCTCGATGGCATGTAGGAAAAAAACAAGAGCTTGTAGGTAAAGCAATTTTAAATTAGTGCTAGTAACGAGTGGCTCCAGAATGGTGGGAAACTGGCCCTATCTTAGGGCCAGGATTGCTTCTTTACATTTCGATTAAAACCCATCTTGTGATACCTTGGCATCTCCCAAAACCTGTGGGACGACCTCCGGGGTGGGTTCCAACCCGATGCAGAAGCAGTTGCCGAGTGGCGTCACTTGGTACTACCGATCCTGAAATTTTACAATCCAAACCTACTATCTAGAGCACACCCAGAGGGTCGACCGCTAGAGACATTCGAGTAAAGCAATTTACCTTCTTGGCACCAGAATCCACGCTGTTAAAGACTAGCTCTTCGACCACACTCGCAAAGTCGAACAAAACCACCCCAGAACGCATCGAACTGTGAACGGCGCCGGACAAGGGCTTCACGGCACTCATGACTCCTCAAGCCGACAAATTCAACCAGCAGAACTGATGGAAACACCACAACCATTCTCCGGAAAGCCCAACAATTGTATCGTCCGAAGATCACGGCAACGTCGCATTGACTCCCAACGCCAGGTTGAGATTTTGCTCCCAAACGAGAATTCTCGAAGTAAAAAGAAAAAATGGGTCGACGGCGCGTTTTCTAGACAAATCAGATTCAGGGTCTTGACGATGACGACGATGCGATTACAGGGTTAATGATGAAACCTCCATGGAGCGGTGGGTGGGTTTTCGACGAAAACCCAGAACGCAGAAGGGAAAAATGGCGGTGGCAACTGCACCTCCCGCGTCCCGCCAGGCGCTGCTCTTGTTTTAACCGAATCGTAGGAACGACGATGCTCGATCGGTCGGACGCACCACGCGATGCATCTTCGACCGACTCTTGCAGATTGAAATTGGCGAAGCCATTGAAGGGCGGAACACTAACGCTCTGACTTGGGGCAATTTGAAGTGAGAGGGAAATAATTCTATAATTAAAATACTTTAGTGCCAATTTATCTTATTTTTTCTCAATCCAATCGAGCCATCGGGCTCTTGAGTTCTGGACTTGCGGGCTTCGATTTGAGCCTGCTAGACCACCGGCGGTCGTGGTTTGCCGGGGTTAAATGGGTTCGAATATGAATATAGATGGATCAATTAAAAAAAAACCCAAAACTTTAGGTGAGTCAAAATATACCCCGAACTTTTTTTTTGTCTCAAAAAACCCCAAACTTTTAGGTTTAGTCTCAAATTTCTTTTTGAACTTTTCTTTTGTCTGAAAAAAAACCCTAAACTTTAATTTTAGTCTCAAATCTACCCCAAATTTTGTTTTGTCTAAAAAAATCTCAAATTGGTACACATATGACAAATTTACCCAAAATTATTTTTTTGACCACCAAAACAAATTACCATATATTATTTTTCGTTAAATTTTATTGTCAAATTTCTAAATTAAATAACACATCGTAATTAACGGGTATAGTAATTTGGGGTTTTACCCTTCGTTTGTACTAAAAAAATCACCAAATTTTTATATGTTCTCAAATATACCCCATAATCTAGTCCCAACTTAACATGACATTTTCACATAGATAATAAATACACATAAACAAGATGTCATAGAAAATTATTTTCAAAATAAAACCATTTTAGGACATAAAAATTAGGGATTACTAATACGGCTTTTGGATAGAGGCTAACGAGGGAAAATTTAGGATTAGAGTAAAATTTGATTATTTTTTTGACAAAAAAAATTGGGATAGATTTGGGAATAGATTAAGAGTTTGGGGTTTTTTCTGAGACAAAAGAAAAGTTTGGGGGTAGATTTGGGACTAAATCTAAAGTTTGGGATTTTTTCTGAGACAAAGAAAAGTTCGGGGTATATTTGGGACTAAATCTAAAATTTAGGGTTTTTTTTTGGAATTGACCCGAATATAGATGGATATAGATAAAGACATAAAATGATTAATGAAAAAACCCTTTGAGACCCGTTTAGCAGTTTGATAGACAAATCCGATTTGAAATATGTAAGCTTTTCCCAACGAGTGATTGCCTATGAATATGTTCGTGCTTGTATATGTATTGGGTGAGACCTCGATATAACAACACGGTCACATTTTGCCAGGGACAATCACTTTTTCTAATGTACTTTCAAATTTGTCGTGGAGAGAGGATGCATTCAAACCTTTTTTTCCCTTGTTAATCTATCAAGGCATTTTTATTTTTGTCACAGGATGGAATAACCTAATAGCTTGCGAGGCTTATAACCTCGAGGGCACGAGTTCAAATCTCATCTCCACACTATTGTTACAGCAAAAATAAAGAAAAAGAAATAAAATTTTGACTCCTCAACATATTATTTGATGGGAGCCCGGGTATCAAGTTAGACCCTCCGCTTCATGTGCATCCAATTATCATCTCAACCCTTTGGGTGGGCTTATGCAATTTCATTTAGGAATAGAAAAGCTCAACCTGACTTGATCCTAGCTCGACTTCGCTTAAAAAAAATTTGTATAAATTTTCTTTGATAAATAATGTATGGACCTGACTGATCACCTCCATCCCAATACTTTAATCTTGTTACATTCTCAATAACATATGAAATAATTTTCGACCTCTGATCACGAGCCCCATAGTTCCTTGGACTTTGCCTCTTGAACGTTCGATTTGATTAATCATATGTCCTTAAACTCACGTATATTTTCTAATCAAATCCATCTATCATCGACTCCACTTACTTCAAATCAAAGCGACAAATGCTTCCGGCAATGGCTCGTCTACGTTGGCAAATATGAAGGTAATTTTTCATGGTGTGTTTCCACGAATGTTAACTTTTTCCATGTCACATTTTGTTATCATCAAGGACTCATATCGATTTGAACTATTAAAGTTAGCATCGGCTGGATTTCATAAGAAAAATTTACACAAATCAAAAGATTTAATCAGACAAATTCAAAAGTTTGAGGACCAAAAAGTGAAATTAAAAAAATGACGTCACACACCTAAATTCAGTAAGTTTTTGGGGATTTGCATGATGGGTTCCCTTTTTAGAACAAGAACCAAATATAAATTCAGCTTTTGACATCTTTGCAATACCCAAAACCCAACCCAAACATTTTCGTTGCTCCATTAAACTCAAACAAAAAGGAGAAGAAGAAGATCTCCATGTCACACTCTGATATCATTTGGCACCCATGTCCGCTTGAACTATTAAAGCTAGCATTGGTTGGAATTCATAAGAAAAATCTACACAAATTGAAAGATTTAATCAGACAAATTCAAAAGTTTGAGGACCAAAAAGTAAAATTAAAGAAAACGCGTTGCACACCTAAATTCGGCAAGTTTTTGGGGATTTGCATAATGGGTTTCCCTTTCTAGAACAAGAACCAAATATAAATTCAGCTTTTGACATCTTTGACCCAACCTGAACATTTTCATCACTCCATCGAACTCAAACGAAAAGGAAAAGAAGATCTTCGTGTCACACTCTGATATTATCTGGTACTCATGTCCGCTTGAACTATTGAAGCTAGCATTGATTGGAATTCATAAGAAAAATCTACACAAATTGAAAGATTTAATCAAACAAATTCAAAAGTTTGAGGACCAAAAAGTAAAATAAAAGAAAACGCGTCGCACACCTAAGTTCGGCAAGTTTTTGGAGATTTTCATAATGGATTTCCCTTTCTAGAACAAGAACCAAATATAAATTCAGTTTTTGACATCTTTGCAATACCCAAAACCCAACCCAAACATTTTCATCACTCCATTGAACTCAAACAAAAAGGAGAAGAAGATCTCTGTGTCACACTTTGGTATCATCTGGCTCCCACGTCCGCTTGAACTATTGAAGTTAGCATTGGTCAAAATTCGTGAGAAAAATCTACACAAATTAAAAGATTTAATCAGACAGATTCAAAAATTCGATAACCAAAAAGAAAAATCATAGAAAACGACATTGCACACCTAAATTCGGCAAGTTTTTGGGAATTTGTATAATGGGTTCCCCTTTCTAGAACAAGAACCAAATATAATTCAGCTTTTGACACCTTTGCAATACCAAAACCCAACCCAAACATTTTCATCACTCCACTTAACTCAAACAAAAAGGAGAAGATTTTCGTGTCACACTCTGATATTATTTGGCACCCATGTCCGCTTGAACTATTGAAGCTAGCATTGGTTGGAATTCATAAGAAAAATCTACACAAATTGAAAGATTTAATCAAACAAATTCAAAAGTTTGAGAACCAAAAAGTAAAATAAAAGAAAACGCATCACACACCTAAATTCAACAAGTTTTTGGGGATTTTCATAATGGATTTCCCTTTCTAGAACAAGAACCAAATATAAATTCAGTTTTTGACATCTTTGCAATACCCAAAACCCAACCCAAACATTTTCATCACTCCATTGAACTCAAACAAAAAGGAGAAGAAGATCTCTGTGTCACACTTTGGTATCATCAGGCACTCATATCCACTTGAACTATTAAAGTTAGCATCGGCTAGATTTTGTGAGAAAAATTTACATAAATCGAAATATTTAATCAAACAAATTCAAAAATTCGAGGACCAAAAGGTAAAATTATGGAAAACGATGTCGCACATCTAAATTCGGCAAGTTTTCAGGGATTTACATGATGGGTTTCCCTTTCTAGAACTCGAACCAAATATAAATTCAGCTTTTTGACATCTCATGAGTTTACCCAAACCCAACCCAAACATTTTCATCACTCCGTTTTGAACCCAAACAAAAAGGAGAACAAGATCTCCATTTCCTCCCCCCACCCAAGAGCCATCACCACCGCCACCATCTCTCTATTCTCTCTGCAACCTCAAAAACCCTAATCGCTTGCTCTTCTTCCTGACGTTCCTCGGCACCCTTTTAACGCCTTCCCCTCGGAGTGGATAGGGGAAAAACCGAGACAGGTAATCGCGTTCCCTCATGTGCAGGAGAATCCTAGTGTTGCCCCTCGATCTCATCGTGATTCCCTCGTGTGAATTCCGTTGGATCAGCTTAATTCCATCGTATCTTGCTCCGTTGTTGTCTTGATCGTTGATACTCTCTGTCGAATTCGCCGTCTGCGCCCGTGTTCTCGACGATGCCACCGGGGCATTGGTTGGCTTTCGCCCCGGTTTCTTGCTCTATCATGGGGAAGCCATGCATTTTGAGATCATCTGTTCTTGCTCTGCAGGTTTTCAGGGATTGTCTATTGGTTTTGAGTCTGTTTTGTGTTGAAGAAGTTAGGATGGGATGATGCCAAAGAGGACGTTCATGTTCCTTATGTGTTCTTGTTGAGTTTCTAGGAAGTCATTTGCAAATTCGAACCGCGCTCGATGAGTATAGCTGAATTTGGCATCTGCTGATTGTTGTTCATGATTTTTCATTGACCCGACGTGAAATGCTGATGACAGAGAAACGCATTTTCATTAATCATGACGATTCTGCGATCTGGCTTGCTAGCAACTGAGTTCTTGTATAGGAATTGCATTTAATCCGGAAATGTGACTGAATTTTGTGTTAGATTTGCATTTTATGGATGACATGTTTGTTTGGCAGAATGCTATGAAAGGTTTAGATCTTGATGTCGTTGGTTACAGCACCGATGTGGATGGAGCAGTTCCCATTATCTGAGTTTAGATTGTTCGACTGAAGAAGGAACCATGGAAGCTAATGGATGTGCCGGCGGGCAAGCGGATGCTGATGTGTTGTTGCCTCCTCGGAAGCGTTTGCTTGCCGGACTAAAGAAACAGAACTCGGATACCAAAGGGGCCTCGCTCGTTTCTTCAACTGCTGCACCTCCGTCGTCATCGTCGTCATCGAGTGCATATGATGCCCATTTGAACAGTTTATTAAGTGTTTATGGCAATCCAAACATTTCGCCTGAGGAAATCGTGGAGGCCTCAAGATCGGCAGCTTTAGCCACAGATAAGATTGCAAAAGCTGCTAGAGCAGCTGCTGAAGAGAAGGCGGCCGCTGCAGCTAAGGCAGTTGCTGCAGCCAAGAGTGCTTTGGATCTGGTCGCGTCTTTCTCCAACGATGGAAATCATAGTCAGATGTCTCTCAAGAGGAACAAGCAGAAGAAGCGTGTTCCGGTTCACTCACTATATAAAAGGAACAGGCTGATTGCAAATAACAAGGCAGGCGAAGAGCTGGCTCGGAGGCTGCCCCGAGTCATGAACGGATCTTCGAGAAACAACAATGTACCAACTGCACATAGAACTAAATGATCGATACTATTCTCAAATTAGAGGAAACTAGCCGTTGTGTAGCCGTCCTTCAATGTCATTTGCTGTCTGTAAGGGTTGCAGATTTATCTTTGTTTTACAAATCTAGAAAAGGACCTGAGTTTCGTCCTGATAGAAAACAGTGGGTGTTAAAAAAACCTATACCCAGTCCATATTATTCGATGTTATTTTGATTTTGTGGAATGACGATGACCCGAAATAATTTCTAGACTATGATTGAGGAGCTAAATTGCTTGAGAGGTTGCAGCCTACTTGATTTTTCTTTTACCCATTTCATCAAACACCTCAAGAAGAAAATGCCATCCTTGAACATACTAACTGCAAAGCTTCTCCGCAAAATTCCACGAAGCCTTTGCCTGGTTTCGAATTCTCAAAGAAGGCGATTTCCTCACGTCAAGATACCAAATCGAAGGAGATTTATCGAAGGTTAATCCAAAGCTAGAACCTTTGGTGAATAATCTGAGGAGCAAGATTGAAGCTTTTCTCGAGTAGGAGCACCGAAAGATGAAAACGCATCTCAGAAACGACCCAACATTTTTTGTGAATCAAACATTGAATTAACGTCCTACCCTGTTCGTCTGAATGACATGAAACCTCAGAATCAAGAAGAAAACATGTAACGGAATCTTCCCAATTCATCAAACGTAAATTACATCGAAAAAGTCCACTTATGCATTTCTCTGTCTCCTCGACCATCAGGCGTTCACCTGAACCAACGAATTCCAGCAGAAACGCAACCCCAGGAAGGTAATCACCCGACCCATCTGTAAATTCGCTTATCCCTCACTCACTCCAGCTCCTTCACCACCTGAATCCCCATGGAATTAGCAGTTCCGATGATGGACTTACATATCGACTCCAGGGACATGTACTGGCAGTAGGGATCCGACTGCTTCACCTTCGCGATCTCGTAGACGTGCTTCAGCCCGATCGTGGACGCGACCTCGTGGCTGGGCCGGCTGCTGCCGGACTCGATCCCGGCGGCCTTCTTCAGGTACCACGTGACGCTCGGCGACTTGACGGTGAACTCGAAGGTGTTGTCCTTGAAGGCGGTGACGGTGACGGACATCGGCGTGTCCTTCTTGTACTTCTGCGTCCGGGCGTTGAAGTCCTTGCAGAACGCCATCAGGTTCAGCCTGTACTGGCCGAGCGCCGGGCCCACCGGCGGCATCGGTCGGGCTTCGCCGGCGGGGACGGTGAGCCTGATCGTCGCCGCCACCGGGCGGCGAGTCAAGATCTCCTTTAAGGTCGACATGGCGGTGGCGGACGTCGATTCGCAAGTGCAGAGAGAGAGAGAGAGAGAGAGAGAGAGAGACGGGCGAGAGAGAAGGGTTTAGTTGAACCCTGGGGGCCTCAAGATTTTTATTGGGCCCATTTTATTTATTTTCTGAACCGGCCCAATAAGAATTAATTATAGTTTTTTCCTTTTCTTTTATTCCTTCCAGTCTCTTCTCTCTCTCTCTCTCTCTCTCTCTCGTTTTCGTGTAATTTTTTTTGGTTCAGAATATGTTAATGTCATCATTTGCTGTGAAATCCCTTTTTTAGCAAAAGGATTATTTTGAGGTCGTTGTCTTTCTTTACTATTGAATGAATTTATTGAAATTTAATATGATTAGAGATCAAAATGTAACATGTAATACCTATTAAAAAAGCTTACTATAGCACGGTAACATTTTCATTCTGCTGATTACAAGATAAAAATTATTACTTCTTCAAGAAAGTTGATAACTTAATTCCAGTAATTTGTGTACAAATAAGTATTGCTTTCCATGTTCCGGTAGATGTAATAACAAAATTGATTTGCCTATAATTTGATATCATTACAATGAAAGACTAATGTGTAAAGCAAAGGCAAATTAAAATGATTTAACATATAGAAAGACATTTGTATAATTTGATAAGGAAAAATAAGACGAACTAATTTGGTGAAGGGAACTAAATCTTATTGGCAAATCAATTCGTATTTTGTGGCTGATACTCATCATCAAATCAATTGCCTTTTTATTATTATTATTTGCTTTAGTTTGATATGATGAATTAATTTGATAAGAAAATAAATCATGTGTATGACAATAAATTTACTTTCTACAAAATTATGAGCTTCATCTTGGTATTCAAACAAAATAATAGGTGGAATTTTCATTTCAAAGTTAATGGTGTTAGGAAAAATATAAAAAGTGATACGTGACATAATACGTGACAAGACCTTTTATGCACGCCCATTAGTATAATCTTGGGATAATTATTATCGTGACAATAATATTGGATTATTCTATTTTATTGTCATACATTTGATTTGCCACAAAAGATGAGTAAGACAAAGGAATTCTCTATCAATCAAGGATTATATTTTGGGCAAATACCACCAAAAACCTTAAACTATTTCACTTGTGGCAATTTTACCTCGAACATTTTTTTGTACTACTAAAATCCCCAAACAATGTCACTTATGATAATTTTACTTTGAACATTTTTTTGTGTCACAAAAAACCCTAACTATGCTATTTAAGACAAATTTACTATATACTTTTTGACTAAAAGGTATTTTCGTCCTTTTCCATTTTCTTTTTTACTTTTACTTTTTTTTTCTTGTTCTTGGCATAAGGAAGCCGGCGATGGCTGCCCTCATCGATGTCAAAGTCGGCAAGGGCTGTCCTCGCCCACCCTCGCTAGATTTGTTGAGGGCGACCCTCACCTAGGTCGGGCAAGGCGAGGGTGAGCTCACCGACGTTGGGCGAGAGTCACTTCGCTAACATCAAGCGAGGGCAGCCCTCGCTAAATCTGGCTTGGGTGACCCTCGCCCAATGCTGGCAAGGGCTGCCTGAGTCTTGCCCGACCTAGGCGATGGTTGCCCTTGCCAAATTTGGTGAGGCTCAGGCAGCCCTCATTAGATCTGGCTTCGATGGCCCTCACCCAACGTTGGCGAGGGCCGACCTCACCTCACCTGACCCAGGTGAGGGTGACCCTCACCAGCTCGATGCCGGCAAGGGCAGCCATGGCTGACTTCCCTTTGCCATGACCGGCAAAGGGAAGGAAGGAGAAGGAGAAAAAAAAAGAAAAAAAAAAGAAAATGGAAAAGAGTGAAAATGCTCTTTAGCAAAAAAAAAAAGTTTGAAATTTGTAAAATAATATAGTTTGGAAATAATTTTTAAAGTTTGGAGTTTTTAGATTTTGATGGCAAAAAAATTTAGAGTAAAATTGTCACCAATAACATTGTTTGGAACAAAATAAAATAAAATTTAAGGTAAAATTATCACAAATGACATAATTTAGGATTTTTGATAATATTTACCCTTATATTTTCATTTGCACGATTTCCTTTAATTTGCTTTTTAAATTGCCAAACAGAAATATAAAGTAATGCACTCGTCCTTATATTCTGGTTTTCGACCCATCTAAAGTCCATAGGCTTTGCTGATTTGAGAATGATCGCTGAACTTCTCGAGTGATAAGGTCTCATAAATAAACAAGGCATGCATTCACTGTGCCGATCAATCCTTAAAGAACCCGCCTGAGATTCATCCAGCCTTATAAGAATTTACGGACAACTTGAGAAGTCCTCCAAGAGCATTGTCCGAACGTGCTGTGAAAGAGATGACAAGGTCGGATCATTAAAACGGGATATGGATAGCCACCGGGCGTCTGGTTTGCAAAACATTTTCACGTGGCGCGATAATCAATCGCCTAAACCAAACTAGGACTGATGCAACTGGAACGTGGATGGTTCGGAGAATGTCCATTGAGTTAATTATACGAGTTTATTGCATATACGTATTATACTGATACTATTTTACATGCTTTTGTACAGACTATCTGCTCCCGCCACCCACTTGCATCATTGCAAGATTACCTTCCAAATGAGCCCATTTTGATCATCAGTGAAGGGCCAAATGGTCAAAGAGCATCACACCGAAAGTACTTCTGAAAGCATTCGTCTTCTTTGCAGAACTTGTACACCACCTTGTATGACTCGATCAAGAGTCTCGGGAACCGCTTAGCAAAGTAATTGTCATAACCCTCAGGAACTGGACCGAGGAGCTCCTGCCACAACCATCAAAGCAACAACAGATATGAACCACAAGTTCACACCATCCAAGATATAGAAAATTACTTAAAAAGCCTCGATATGCATTCAGCTGCAGAAATCATTTCAATTCTACTGAGAGAGAGAGTACCTGAACTCTTTCTGGAAGTTCTCTGTAGTGGCTCAACTTATTACGCACAACTCGCAATAAGTCTCTGACACAACTATAGTTGTAGCGCCTAAATCTGCCTATGTCAGCCATAAATTCAGGTTCTATTTTCTCGTCCCATTTCCCACCAAAAACCATCGGTGCAGTGCTCTCCAATGCTTTCAGAAGATCAGAATTGAGTACCCTATCTTCCAATTCTACTCTATCGCTGACGTCGCGAAGAAAGGATAGTCTCATCTCTGAACTCCAAAATAATGGATGGTGAAGCACCTCCAACGCTTTCAGCCTACCAGTAATTAAAAAGCAAGTTAAAAGTTATTACAAAAAATAAACTATAGCCCAAGTGCTAAAAGAAATTAAATACACGAACAACACTGAGATGTACTGAGTTCCCAAATTCGTTAGCATGACAAATATGGCATTGGTGCAATCTCTATGACAATTAAAATTGCATTAGCTCTATGAACTTCACAACTCATTGCTCCAAGATGAAGGCAATTGACTATGACAAGAAGCCATGAATGATTCACTTGAAGCATCTTAAATTAGCAACATAATCATTCGATTCCTAGGATTCTTATTTCATAGTTCACGCCATATGCTAAAGCTTCGAAGTCTCCACATGAAATCCTCTTTGGTGTATGTACAGCAAGAATACTCAAAATAGTGCATGACGAATGATTGTAATTTATATGTTCATGGGCTGGTAACAAACTTATAGCCCGAATACGCAATGAGTGGAATTTATAAGTTTGTGGACTGGTAACAAACTTACAACTTCAATAACCAAGGCAGCGACAGTGATCATCTTACACTGGAAAATCACAATTGTCAAAGGCATTTAGGCTATCACATGGTCAATCTTTTCTGCAGCTTCTATTGTCATTTGCCAAAAGAGATTAAGAGTATGTACACTTTTTTGCTCATCAAGTAGAGCCTTGCGGCAGATATTTAAGCCAAGTTCATATGAATTTCAGGCCACCTTTGATATTCATAAGATTTAAGTAATACAGGAAAATGGAAATTAGTCAACTAACAATGATCACAAATTCTATCCAAGGGCAAAATGAAAACGGCAGTGATTCAAATTTGAGCTGACAGTACTCTCACCTCAATTCAGGATCTGGGTTTAGTAAATGTGAAAATAGATCCACAGCTTCTGGTATGAATTCCACCAAGAACAAGTCCATTTTATTCTTCACAATATTGATATCGCGTTCTAAACGTTCACCAAATGGATGCTTTCCACCAGTGATGCAAAAGAACAAGACACAACCTAAACTGAACACATCTACTGCACGTGTTTGGCGCCCATGAAGAAGCTGTTCAGGTGCTTGCCATCCTGAGCTTCCACAACCTGCAAGACAAACAACAAAGATCAACAAAAGAGCCATCACTTGGACCATATTTAGATGGATATGATAGATTCACCAGTCAATAAAAGGAGACCGTTAAATCTCCATAGACTTTACACGATATAAAAGCAATTTAAAGCAACCAGACTTCCAACATAACTTATCCTTTAAAAGAAGAGATTGCTGTAACAACTTAAATTATTGGCCTGAAGTTTCTAACCAAGAACCTGAAAATGATTACCATCTTGTAGCTTTGAATTTCAGATCAGTCTTGAGGAAAAGAAGACCAAAGGTCTGGTCAAGCTGTCGTTAGCACTTACCAGTGGCATGATATCCCAAGGAAGATGTATCTCCATGAAGGCGTTTACTAATGCCCATATCAGATAGCTTAGCACATAATGATCGATTCTTTGTAATCAAGACATTTTGAGGCTTTAAGTCCCGATGAATTATTCCCAAGTCATGCAGATGGACGAGTCCTGATACCACATCCCTGTATTATAAAATAGAGTAGACATTATGACTTAAAATTAACAATATATTTGGAATCAAATAGTACCATCAGATACATAATTTATACTAAGCCATATCCTATTGGAAATCAAGGAAAGGATGCTAGAAGTACACTGGAGAATCCAACCTGTTACAGATTCTTTTTGTAAACTTAAATAAAAATCTAGGTACAGAAACTGATTGCCATAGCAATAACATAACCATTCACTGATTTAAGTGCATAAAGATTTTGTAGCATTCACGAACCATAAAGAGAGAAGGTATACCGATTTGTCCAAAACAGGAAAATTTATGTTTTGTCACTATGTAATTGATAATACCCAATTGATTTCCCTAGAAACTAAGAGTTAAGCCTTGTTAGTGACTTTGAAGTTTAATGTATGACTATAGAAAGGAAGCTGCAAGATTCTAAACTCAACCCACCATGTTAATTGCATTGGGCTAACTAGAGTCAAGGCAGTGCCCTAAGAATTCCCTATTAACATGTATCACTTGGAAGTTATTTGCAGAGAGCTAATAAGTCCTTCAACTAGCACCTAATACCCACATGTGCCAGCAAAGAAAGTTCATGAAGGTAATGATCTCTCTGAGATGCTTCTAAGTCATGTAGTCATGTTAAACATATGGAAGCAAGCACAGTACAAATTCAAATCTGTGACAAGTTGATTTTAGGGTGCCGCAATAAGTAAGATATGCAGTCATTGCTAAACTCAAACCGTTTTGGCATGTCTAAACATAACTATTACCTCATTAGTTTCAGTAACAAAGGTGAGGGATGTCCATCTGCCCTCCACAAGTTAACATCCTGCACAGTACCCCTAACTGAATCCAATTTGATTTTATATTCAACCATTGATGTTGGATCATCAGGGAAGATGGAGTTATTTGAAGAATCTGAATGTACTTGAATTAAATCATCTAAGTTGCAAGTACAACGTTCTAGAGCAAGATACACGAAATCCTGGTCATACTCCACTCCATACCACCGAACAATATTTGCATGTCGGTCAGATGCTATCAAATTCTGAATCTCTTTCAAGGCAACATCATGATGAGCCTGGACGAGGCGTTTCACTGCAACAGGTCGACCTTCATAGATGCCCTCAAGGACAATGGTCCCATTACTTCCTTTAGCAATTTCTGTACCTAATACAAGGAGTTTTCCAATCCTACGCCCTGCAATGCCACCATCAAGAAGGTTATTGAGCTTCATCCATGCATCATCATTGCTCCTACTATTGTCAGGCCCGCCTTCATTTTCTGAAGAGACATGATTCTCCTTTCTGTCAAGACTTCCATTACTCTTTCCAGACTTGCGCATTTTCTTCCTCTTGGAAGGTGTTTTCGAACTAGATTCACCAAGCTGCTTAGCCTGTTCTTTTGGTACTCGAAAATATCGGCGGATAATCAAACCAACAGCCGTCATAAAGGCCACCAATATAACATATAAAGTTGCTGACCACTCAGAAGACATATGATGAGAAACATCAGCATAAACAGTCGCATTGTTACCCTGAGGAACAACTACCGAGTTATGGATCTCTGCTGCAGGCAATGGCAATATAACCCCAGCAGCATCACCATCATGTGAGTTGAACATATTGTCCATCTTCGTTAGTGGAGGAAGCATGAGCTCTGAAGAAGGATTTTCAACCTGATGGTTCAATGATGGATCAATTTCATGCTGGGAAGGTAGCAGTAGTTGTTTTGGACTAGGAGATGGAAGTTTCCTCCCATCATAAAGCTGAGGCCTAGAAAATGTATCATACATATCACGTTTGCGAAAGCGGTAGACAATAGCTCTTGATTGACAAGAGAGTGGCATTGTAATGGAATTTCCAGATTCCAGACCAAGTTGATGTCTCGAGTTGACAGGAGATTCGCTGAAAGAATTATCATCACCTTGACAAAGTAAGGCAGCCCCTATTTCAGCCATGGACACATTCCACAGTACTTTGTTGGATGTTGCAGCAAATGATTGCAAAGAATAGTCTGTCCTCATAATCTTCAGACGCGGCTGAGCAGTATCAGAGTTCGATTCTGCCAAATCATTGGCATTTTTATCTTGTAAAGCAGTCTGTTCATTATCATTTGGAGAGGTAGATGGAAAATCTGATAAACCATAAGTACGTATAACTCTTCCAGTCAAAGCATCGACTTCAAACACCGTGCTTTTCCGAGATCCAAGGGTAACTGATCCATCCTCTGATACCAGTGGTGTATTTTTTACGAAATCGTCAATGTTCATCCCCAGTTTCTGCATTGCATGGGACAGTAAGTTTGTAAGATGTATACAGCAGGCAATAGTGGCAGCAATTAACCTTTTTTACAGTTAGTAAGAAAAACAGCCACTGTAATCCCGAGACTTCTCCCCAATTTTGGAAGGAGGAGAGATGACATTCAAAGTTCATGGGTTTAAAACATATAGATAAGGGCATTTTCCATTGAAGTATAAATAGGAAAATCAGGAAATCCTTTTTACAACCATTAATAGGCAAAACAAGTCCAGGTTAAATCTTCAGGACAAAAGAAACACAGCCATATTTTTATCCTGAACAAAGCAACATACTATGCATTTAGGTATTTCAAACTCCATACTTTCCTATCATAAACATGCCTTGCTTTCTTGGGTAAAAATCATCTGGCATAGAAAAACCTTTAAGCAGCAAGGTATTTTACAGAAAACAGCATTGTGCAGTAGCAAAAGGTAGAATGCATTCATCTACCGTGTCTTACAAAAATGGGAAAATAAGATATCTCCCAATAATTGGTACAAATTTTTGCCACTGTCAAGGCGGCCCTACCAACCATGCACAGGGAAGTGATGAAATTAGTGATATCCTTGATTATACAAATGATCAAACAGTTGTTCTAATTAGACAAATCCTAAAAGGATCTCAATTTTTTTTGTCACAAATAGAAGTCTTAGCCATACCATTTTACCAAAGTGCTCATTGTGCATATACAGCTCCCAGTCATCATCACCACAGTCAATAAAGTAACCACTGCTGGGTCCAGAAGAACTTTCATTCTCGTTATCTTTGTTAATTGGAGCCTGATATGAAGAGTGGATGGGAGGTCCTGATGTGAATGACCAGATCGCCCTCCTAGAGTCGCTGTCCACCAAATGTATTGTCCCATCTAGGGCGGCAACTAGAGCAGTGTCATGGTTTCTGTCCAAAAGTAGAAGCGATAAACAAAGGCATGCAAAAAAACAGAGAAATGATAGAGTTATCTCCCCAATACAGAGGAGAATGGCACGGCAAGTCACTGAAAAATGGACTCAAACTAGTCAATGATTCATGACTAGCCATTGATAGCTTAAAGGCCAACAAGACATATCAGAAGCAAAACCTAGAAGAAATTATACATCAAACCACCACAGTTAGGGTGTCCTTATCAGCAGCTTCAACCACTGAATAGAAAGTATTTGTCATGAGCTCCAAATGGTTGAATATACATATCAAGTTTTTACAAGTTTTTGGCAACACTTTATCACTAAGCTCCAAAGCAAAGCTGAATTTCAACTGATCCTAAATTTCTTAGTCAGGAGTACACAAGTCATGCAGCCATATCATACATTCATTAGACCCTGATTTGCTACCAAATAATGAGGAAGAAGATATTAGTAACGAGTCCAGACAAGACAAATTAGCATGCAGAATTCCAAATTGATGTACTTGGACATCGATGAGACCATTTCCCACATGACTTACACAGGTGGACAGCAAGGCAGGGACTTATTACTTAATACACAAATCACACTTCTCTGTCCCTTTCTGTTCTTCCCCTCATATGAAGGTTTTTGTCCTTGCAAAATTTAATAACAAGACTATTAGGTGCCTCTAAACAAGCGAAATAAGCAGTCTTTCCCCACCACACCTATGCACGTCTGAAAACTTATACTCCGCTCGACCCCTGTATTTATCAGCCGCATTAAACCATTCAAACATACCAATCCTAATAAACCTTGGCAGAACTCCTTACCACCATAAGAACCAAGCTCACATCCTAGTACACACTACACCGAATTGCCACTAAACTAAACTCGCACAATCGGAATCACGGCATGGAACTGCATACGCTCAACTGGCCAAACGATTCACAGCTTCCCGGGTTTGGACCAGAACAATCACAAATCTTTTCTCCCAAATCGATCACGAAGCGAGAAATGAAAGCCGAACAGTAAGAGACCAACTCACGGTTGAATCGACTTGAGGGATCTCACGGGCAAGCGAGTCAATCCCCTGTCCCACGGCCTCGGCACGGACACCTCCGAGCTCTCCGACCTCGAGAGGACGGCGCTCAGCCCCAAGAACCAGCCGGCGATCGACAACAACCCCCATAGCCGCCGCCGAAGAATCCCACCTCTCATGAATCGCGCCCGAAAAGCCACCGTAACGACGAGATCGAGGGGGGAACGACCCGATAATCCAGCGGATCCTCCCCTTTATAGAACGAGAGAGGGGGCGGGGGGACCGTCCCAAGGTTGGGACAAACAGCAATCGAAGAAGAAGAAGATTCGAAGCTTCCCGCGATCGCGGCGGGCTTGGGATCTCCGACAGATGCCGCTAAATCCGATAGCCTACCGGGTCACGATTGGGATTCAGAGGTTGCGTTGTCGTGCGGCTGCGATTCTCCGTGCGAACGGCATTGGGATGGGAATGTTCCTGTCCTCCCGAGCTGATGCTGTCCGTCTTTTTCTGTGGGTTAAAAAAGCTGTTTCGGCGTTTACTTGGTTTGACGGTGTCGTTTCTGGGGCGCGTTTGGCTGCGCGCCCGCGCTGGCGGCCGCGGGTTGGGTGGGCTCGACCATTGGGCTCCGACACGTGTGGCGTTTGACCCGATCCGGAGACTTGGAACCGATTCGTGGGAGCACTTCGAATCGAAGCGCGAGTGGGGCGGGATCGAGAATTCTTGGGGTTTAGCCAGTTTGCTAAGACTCGCGTAATTCGAATATTTGAAATCTATCATATTATTTAATTGATTATATTATTGGATTTAGTCTAGTGGTCACATTTTCCAGACGAAAAAGAGAGAGGTGATCTATTTGAATTTCCACATTTTTAGAGGTTAAAGTGGGAATAATTTAATTTCGGTTGTGGATTTCGACTTCCACTCTTTATAAGAAGTCTGGACAAAAGTTTGGGATTGAGATTTAATCTAGAAATAATAGGATCGACAAAAAAAAAAAAGCCCACACAAATTCCATCCTATAGAGAATTATAACACTTTTTAGGTAATTGAGTTGATGAAAATAACTTTAAAAAGATGATTAATCAAAATCACAAGCGAAAAGATTAATAGTTGGTATTTGTCGAAAATATAAAAACCATGCATACAGTACAAGATCTTCATATTAGTCGAAAAACTGATTTTTTACTCCAACACCGGTAAAGTATATAAAAAAAAATACTAAACCTATTGCATTGTTGTCAATTTAGTGATCAACTTTTTAATTGGGTTTATTTAGTTTTAAGCCTTTTTACATATTGTCAATTGAGTCAATCTGAGTGGAAATTGCTAACATTGACATTGACCATCTTGCATAACACGGTTGATGCTAACATGAACATTTTAAAAAATATTTCTAATATTTTATTGATTTTCTTTTTTTTTTTTTCTTTCTTTCTTTCATACTTTTCATCTTTGCCAACAAGGGTTGGCCTTGTCATGTAAGATGGCTAATTTTTACATCAGTGATTTTTGGCTAAAATTGACTTGATAAACTCAAATGACAAAATATTAAAATATTTAGAATTAAATTGATTTATTTTAAACGTTTATAACTGAATTGATACTAAACTATTAACTTTATGATTTTTTTTTTTTTTTGGGTATTTTTTTCCCATCACCAACTTATGTTATGTTCCATTCGTTTTTTATACATGTGCTCAATGTGATTTTCATAAAGGGTCTTCTATGATGGATTTGAACATTGTCAATAATAATTATTAATTCACATATTACAAATATAAATTATGGGGATAAGTGCATTAAAAGTTCTAAAATTTATCATGAAAATTCATTTAAGTCCTAAAACTTTTCAAAAAGTGTAATTAAATTTAAAAACTTGTCATAAAAGTGCAATCAAATTTTAAAACTTTTAAATAGTGCTATATTTGATATGATCAATTTGATAAGTTTTAGAACTAAATTGCATTTTCTAAAAGTTTTAGGATTCGATTATACTTTTTGAAATTTTTAGGATTAAATTGCACTTTATTAACAAGTTTGAGGACTTCTAATGCATTTATCCCTAAATTACGTTCATAAAAAGTTCACAACATAATGGGAATCGATTATTTTCAAACACTCGAGCTAGCTCGCTAAGACTTACTTAGGTTTGTTCGTCTCCGTGAACAAAATTTAGGGTTAACACCACAACAAATTTCAAATTAATATATCCATCACATTTATTCTAAATTAATTTTTGTATAAAAAAATTCTAAATAAATATACTCATGCTTCATTTATCCCAAATAAATTTTCAAGTGAGTGAAACCCGCAACAAAAAGGTTGAAGGGAAAAGGAAAACCGAAGCGGTGACATAAATTTTCGAATAAATTTTCATACCACAAAAAATCCAAAACTGATATAATTGTAACAAATTTACAATAATCTTAAGACAAAATTAGAGATTTTGGCTATTCAAAACATGAGAGAACTCTTAGGCAAAATTAGCATATTTTAATAAATATGTCGATCTAAGTTCATTTGTCATATTTGACTTATCCAAAATGACATCATTTAAGAAACCCTTTATGTTAAATTTTCATGCCGATCATCTAAGTTGTGACCAATTTACAGGATATTGGATAGAAGTTAGCGGAGGGTACATTCATCGTGGGTATACCGGATTGGGATTTGTTGTGACACAAAATTAGTTTGCACTAAATATACCACAAGTATATCAATTTAGAATTTTTTGAAATATAAAAATTAGTTTGGAGTAAATGCGATATGAATATACTAGTTTGGAATTTTTGGTGATATTAATAAAAAAAAATTCACGATTTTTAGGCCCCACGCTCATCCCCACCAAAGCAATCGGTTGATGCTCCCACGATCTAAGTCAGTCCATTTGTATTACTTGGTAACTCGAATATTTGACATATGTCACGTCATTTAATATGTTAATTTAAATATTAATTATCACTCAGTTTTATTTTCGATTAACTCCATTTTGTGATATATCTTACGCTGATGGATGTTGGATCAACATGTTCTGAAAATTCTGCCTTCTCTTTTAGGCATACACAGCCATGAATCCACCACCTCAAGATAGCAGTATACCACAAATATATACATCGTCATATACACAAGTACATACACGTTTCCTAAATGTATATGTTTACTCTTGATACGCACGATGCCGAATCGATCCTCCTGCAATTGTGGTCATTAACCCGAATTATTGCTAAGTTTGTTGCCGATAAACCATTGTGATCACCAGCTGAAGTACTCCGGAAAGGGAAAGCGTTCCTCATCTTTGCAGCACATGGAGACGAACCTGTACATTTCGATCAGAAGTCTGGGGAATCGCTTTGCGAAATAGCTGTCCATATCCTCGGGAGATGATCCAACAATCTCCTGCCACAACCAAACATCACAACAATACCGAATATGAGCCACAAATTCCACACTACTGCTCGTCGATGCATTCACTCCATCCCCTTGCCAAGATTCAGCTGCAGTGATCACGAATGATCTTACAGCGATGGTTCACCGGCGGATGGGTTTAATGATTGTAAAGTAGATGGATAAACATCGAACGTAAACTAATGAATTCTGTATTGGTGATAGTGATGTAATGATGTAATCAGTAATGTCCATGTCATCGTAGATGCGAAATTTTCCTGCAGTAGTTGCACTGGAAAGTGGAAACATACCTGAATTTTCCTTGGGAGTCCTATGGCATGGCAAAACGTGTTTCGCACAATTCGCAATAAGTCTCTGACTTTTTCAAACTTGTAGGCCCTGAACCTACCCATATGCTTGATGACTTTATGATCTATCTTTCCATTCCATTCCTGGTCGAAAACATGCTGCGCATGCTCTCCAATTTTTCCATAAGATCAGAACTAGTTTTCCTAGCTTTCAATTCTACCCAGTCGCTGGCGTCTCGGAGAAAGGACAGTCTCGTCTTTGAATTCCAAAACAGTGGATGGTGAAGCACCTCCAATGCCATTGGCCTGCCAGATTTTAGAAGAGTTTAGAATGCAAATGTCTTTGTTGTTTTGGCCACAAGAGATAGACCAACTTCAGCAATTCCCTAAGCATCTTCGATGAAAAATTGGAAGGCGAAAACAGCTTTCTCTAACCTCCTTTACGAGCAAAGAACATAGTTATAATCCCTGAGAATCATTCAGCCCCATAAATATTACATTAGGAATAATTGGCTAGTGCACCTTATAGAACTGACAAGTGAAAGCAGCTAGCTGTCCATGGTTTCACCTGTAATTGGCTTACGTGGGACTACGTAGAAATATCAATGGCATTTACGGTTTAATATTGTTAGGTTGTTCTACCTCTACAGAAGATTTGAGTGCACAGGGAATTGAGAGTCAATAAATGACTTGCAGAAAATCCATTCAAGTATAGAAAGAAAGAGAGATCATGCATATTACATGGAATTACTCTCACCTCAGGTTAGGACAGGGGTTTAGTAATTGGCGAACAAATCTGCAGCTTCTGGCAAAAATTCCACCGGGGACAAGTCCATCGTGTACTCCTTGATATTACTATCGCCCTTAAGACTGTCTCCAAATGGATGTCTTCCGCCAGTGACGCAAAAAAACAAGATGCAACCAAGACCAAACATATCCACTGAGCATGTTTGGTGCGCAGGACAAAGGTATTCAGGCGTATGCAAAGCCAGGCTGCCACAATCTGCAAGACATCAGGTATTCACATTTGTTAAAGAGCCATTGTCACTCAGACACATACAGATGCGGCATTATGGATTTGACAGTCAATCAAAAGAGACAGTGGCTAAAGCTGTTCAATCTCCAAAATCATACCACAATCTAAATGGCAATATCGTTGAGTGACCCAGTTTTCAATATAAGATCTTTTTAGAAAAAAAAGACAGCTCTTATAGCCGAAATTATATGGCTGAATTTTTAATATCCCCTAACAGATTCAGAACTGCATGGATCAATTTTAAATGCAAAGCAGATCTAGGGTCCAGGTAAAGCTGTCAAGAGCACTTACCAGGGACATGATATCCTGAAGGACACGTATCCACAGGGAGGCATTTACTACTGCCCATATCAGATAACTTGGCACATAATTCCTTAGTAATCAGAACACTTCGAGGCTTTAAGTCTTGATGAATTATTCCTAAGCAATGCAAATGGACAAGCCCTGAGACCACATCCCTGCATGATAATGTATAGTAGATCTTAGGAAACATCTGAACCAAACAATGTTTTCCATTAATCAAACAGACATTCAAGATCAACGAAGGCAAGGTTTGTGAGCAATATGGTCGTGTGCCCTCTACCTAAACAGCAGCTAGAAACAGAAACCGCATTGGTTGATGGTTATACCTTGATTGATAGAATATCTCTATCACAAAATGAAAGGAGACATGAAATAATGCAAGACGACAGTAAAGAAAAAATAAGCGTTAGGAACTAACTTTAAAAGAAAAATGTGGAAAGGATAATTCTATATTCTGGTCAACTGCCGGAAGAAGCTGGGTGGCAAATTTGGAGATGACAAGAGAGAAGAACTCATTCACAGGGAGAAACCTGAATCGGGATCAACACATGGACGGCTAACTCCAAACTGATATTGCATGACCTTTTTTTGAAAAACCAGGTCTTTCATACTGAATCGAATTTAAGCCATTTGGTTTAACATGAAATGACAATAAAGACTGAGATGAACAAGGTAACACAATACGAATTGCCACCCTATTGAGCCATATTTAATCAAAATGAGAAATCTGTCACTTCATCACTAAATGGTTACCAATTGAGTATCATAGTAAGAAACCGCCCAATTCAGCCTAGACAAATAACAATGGCCTTAATTTATTGAAACTGAGACATGTGAGGTTCGAAACTCAGCCCATGATATCGAACCCATCAGGTAACTCAAGCCCGGTTACTGGCCTAATAATTGCCTGTCTCATGTATGACTTAGAAATTGCTGCCTGAGAGCTGATTCAATGCCAGCAGAAGTAGAGGTCCAAAGGACTCAGTTTGAATGTGGCATGGAGATTGTCTTTGTAAACATGCTTGAGAGTCATGTAAAAGTAAAACATAGGCAAGCGAGCACAAAATACAATAAGAGTCTGCAACAGTTGATGCAGGTGTGTGCCACCAGAAGCAAAAAACTACAGTAATCTCTCAGTTCAAACTTTTTTTTTCACATTTTACCACATAAAAATTTACCTCATCAGTTTGAGTAGCAAAGGTGAGGGATGGCCATCTTCCCTCCACAAGTTAACATCTTGCAGCGTCCCCTTAACTGAATCCAATTGCATTTTGTGCTCGATGATAGCATTTGATGCTGGGTTGACAGGGAAGACAGATTTCTCTGAAGAATTTGAATGTGCTCGTATTAAGTCATCTAAGCTGCAAGCACAACGCTCCAGGGCAAGATAGATGAAATCCTGATCATTCTCTTCTCCATACAACCGAGCAATATTTGGGACTTGGTCAGATGCTTTCAGAGACAGGATTTCTTGTGAAGCAACATAGTGATGAGCCTGGACGAGGCGCTTCACTGCAACAGGTCGACCTTCATAGAAGCCCTCGAGGATGATGGTGTCATTACTTCCTTTAGCGATTTCTGTATTTGATACAAAGAGTTTACCAACCCAACACCCAGGAGTGCCACCACCAACTGGTTTCTTTAGTTTCATCCACACATCATCATTGCCCACACGATTACCAAGCCTGCCTTCGTTCTCTGGATATACTTGATGCTCCTTTCTGTCAAGACCTCCGTTACTCTTTCCAGACTCGCATCTTTTACTCCTCTTGGAAAGTGTTTTCGAATCAAAATCACCTTCATCATCACTCCTCCTGTTACCAAGCCTGTCTTTGTTCACTGAAGAAATGCTCGTCCTTTTTGTCAACTTCATCATTGCTCCCAATATTACTAAGCCTGCCTTCAATCTCTGTAGAGGCATGCTCATCCTTTCTGTCTAGACCTCCACCAATGTTTCTTGACTCATGTGTTTCCATCATCTTGGAAGCCGTTGCCAAATTACAACCGGCCTCATTGTTACTCCTGATATTACCAAGCTTGCCTTTGTTGCCTGATGAAACGTGCTTGTCCTCGCTTTTGAGAATTACGTTACTCTTTCCAGATTTACACCTTCTCTTCCTCTTGGAAGGTTCTTTCATATTAGAAACCCCTAACAGCTTTAATTGTTCATTTCGCATTTGACCGGAATAGCAGACAAACCAGCCAATGATCAGAAGGATCATCAATATGATAGATGAAGCTTCTGACCACTCAAAAATATGCACGAAATATCGCCTGAGAAGCATGTGCGGTAAACCCAGCAAACAACTCCTGAATTATGGATCTCTGGAGCAGGTAGTGATAGCATAACATCAAAAGCATCCTCGTTTTGCAACCTTAAAATATAATCCATCTTCAGTTGTTGACGAACAAGACCTCCACTGCATTTTGATTCGTGTGTTTCCTTCATCTTGGTTGGAGTTGCCGAATTATGATTGGCCTCGTCAGCACTCCTAATATTACCATGCTTGCCTTCGTTCCCTGAAGCATGCTTGTCCTTACTGTCAAGAATTACGTCACTCTTTCTAGATTTTCGCCTTCTCTTCCTCTTGGAAGGTTTTTTCAAATTAGAATCACCCAACAGCTTTGGTTGTTCATTTGGCATTTGTACAGAAAAGCAGACAAACCAGCCAATGATCAGAAACATCATCAATATGATAGGTGAAGCTTCTGACCGCTGAAAAATGACATGTGAAATTTCGCCAGAGAAGTCTGTATCGTCAACCCAACAGACAACTTCTGAAATGTGGATCTCTGAAGCAGGCAGTGACAGTATCGCATCAAAAGCATCCTCATTTTGCAACCTTAACTTCCCATTGATCTTCAGTCGCTGATTAACAAGACCACCACTGTTGTTTGACTCGTGTGTTTCCTTCATCTTGGAAGGTTTTGCCAAATTACGATTGGCCTCCTTGTCACTCCTAATATTACCATGTTTGCCTCCATTCCCTAAAGAAACATGCATATCCTTGATGTCAGGACTCGCATTACTCTTTCTAGATTTACGTCTTCTCTTCCTCTTGGAAGGTTTTCTCAAATTAGAATCCCCCAACAGCTTTGGTTGTTCATTTGGCACTTGAATGGAATAGGGGACAAAGCAGCTGGTGACCAAAAGGATCATCAATATTATAGATGAAGCTTCTGAATGCTCAAGAAAGATACATGAAATATCGCCGGAGAAGGCTGTGCGGTAAACCCAACAAATAACTCCTGACTTATGGATCTCTGGAGCAGGTAGTGACAGTATCGCATCAAAAGCATCCTCGTTTTGCAACCATAAAATACTATCCATCTTCAGTCGCTGATGAACAAGACCTCCACTGCTTTTTGACTCGCGTGTTTCCTTCATCTTGAAAAGCGCTGCCAAATTATGATTGGCCTCATTGGCACTCCTAATATTATCATGCTTGCCTTTGTTCCCTGGTGAAGCATGGTTGCTTTTGCTGTCAAGACTTGCCTTACTCTTTTTAGATTTACGCCTTCTCTTCCTCTTGGAAGGTTTTTTCAAATTAGAATCCCCCAACAGCTTCGGTTGTTCATTTGGCACTAGAACAGAAAAGCATACATACCAGCCGATGATAAAAAAGATCATCGATATGATAGATGAAGCTTCTGACCGCTTCAAGAAGATATGTGAAATATCGCCAGAGAAGTCTGTATGGTCAACCCAACAGACAACTCCTGAATTATGAATCTCTGAAGCAGGCAGTGACAGTATCACATCAAAAGCATCCTCGTTTTGCAAACTTAACCTACTATCCATCTTCAGTCGCTGATGTACAAGACCACCTCTGTTTTTTGACTCGTGTGTTGCCAGATTACAATTGGCCTCACTGTAACTCCTAAGATCACCATGTTTGCCTTCATTCCCTAAAGAAACATGCTTATCCTCGTTGTCGAGACTTGCATTACTCTTTCTAGATTTATGTCTTCTCTTCCTCTTGGAAGGTTTTCTCAAATTAGAATCTGCCAACAGCTTCAGTCGTTCATTTGACACTTGAATGGAATACCGGACAAACCAGCCGATGATCAGAAAGATCGTCAATATGATAGATGAAGCTTCTGACCGCTTAAAAAAGTGATGCAAAATATCACCAGAGAAGTCTGTATGGTCAACCCAACAGACAACTCCTGAATTATGGATCTCTGAAGCAGGCAATGACAGTATCACATTAAAAGCATCCTCATTTTGCAAACTTAACCTGCTATCCATCTTCAGTCGCTGATGAACAAGACCACCACTGTTTTTTGACTCGTGTGTTTCCTTCATCTTGGAAGGCGTTGCCAAATTAAGATTGGCCTCACTGGCACTCCTAATATTACCACGTTTGCCATCATTCCCTAAAGAAACATGCTTATCCTCGCTGGCAAGACTTGCATTTCTAGATTTACGCCTTCTCTTCCTCTTGGAAGGTTTTCTCAAATTAGAATTCCCCAACAGCTTCAGTTGTTCATTTGGCACTTGAATGGAATAGTGGACAAACCAGCTGATGATCAAAAGGATCATCAATATGATAGATGAAACTTCTAGCCAGTTAAAAAATATACATGAAATATTGCTCGAAAAGGCTGTGTGGTAAACCCAACAAACAACTCCTGAATTACAGATTTCTGGAGTAGGTAGTGACAGTATCTCATCAAAAGCATCCTCACTTTGCAACCTTAAAATATTATCCATTCTCAGTTGCTGATGAACAAGACCTCCACTGCTTTTTGACTCGTGTGTTTCCTTCATTTTGGAAGGCATTGCCAAATCACGATTGGCCTCACTGGCTCTCCGAATATTACCATGCTTGCCTTCATTCCCTGATGAAGCATGCTTGTCCTCGCTGTAAACACTTGCGTTACTCTTTCTAGATTTACGCCTTCTCTTCCTCTTGGAAGGTTTTTTCAAATTAGAAACCGCCAACAGCTTCGGTTGTCCATTTGGCACTTGAATGGAATAGCGGACAAACCAGCTGATGATCAAAAAGATCATCAATATGATAGATGAAGCTTCTGACTGCTCAAAAAAGATATATGAAATATCGCCAGAGAAGTCTATATGGTAAACCCAACAGACAACTCCTAAATTATGGATCTCTAGGGCAGGCAGTGACAGTATCACATCAAAAGCATCCTCGTTTTGCAACCTCAACATTCTATCCATCTTCAGTTGCTGATGAACAAGACATCCACCACTGTTTCTTGAGTCATGTGTTTCCTTCATCTTGAAAGGCATTGCCAAATTACGATTGGCCTCATTGTCGTTCCTAATATTACTATGCTTGCCTCTGTTCCCTGATGAAGCATGCTTGTTCTTGCTGTCAGGACTTGCGCTACTTTTTCTAGATTTACGCGTTCTCTTCCTCTTGGAAGGTTTTTTCAAATTAGAAACTCCCAACAGCTTCAGTTGTTCATTTGGCACTTGAACGGAATAGCAGACAAACCAGCCAATGATCAAAAGGATCATCAATATGATAGATGAAGCTTCTGACAGCTCAAAAAAGATATATGGCATATCACCAGAGAAGGCTGTATGGTAAAACCAACAGACAACTCCTGAATTAAGAATCTCTGGAGCAGGCAATGACAGTATCACATCAAAAGCATCCTCGTGTTGCAACCTTAACATAATGTTCATCTTTAGTTGCTGATGAAGTGTAAGATCTGAAGAAGGAAGTCTCACATTCTTGGGTTCAGAACTCAAGGATTGACCAATCTCAGCCTGAGAAGGTCTAGTGAATGAGTTGTACATCTGACAAGTTCGAACATGAACAACAATAGGTGGACAAGAGAAAGAGAGTCGCATTGTAATGGGGTCTCCATATTCCCAACCAAGTTGATGTCTATAATCAACAGCAGATACGCTACCAGAATGACCATTGTCTTCTTTACCAAGTAAGGAAGCCTCAATCTCAGCTAGGGAAGAGCTCTGCAACACCTTATCGGAGTATGGAGAAAATGATGGCAGTGAATGGTCTGTCTTTATGATCTTCAGATGTGGCTGCTCTTTGTTACAGATTGCCTTTGCCAAATCCTTCACAGCATTAATGAATAAAACAGTGTCTTGACTCTTTTCCATGTCGTTTCTAGAGGGAGATGGAAAATCTGATTAACCATAAACATGCACTAGTCTTCCAGTCAGAGTATCAACTTCAAACACAGTGCTTCTCTGAGATCCAAGTCTAGCTGATCCATCCCCTGATAGCAGTGGTGTGCTTTGGATTAAATCATTGACATTAGCTCCTAATTTCTGTGTTCGCAAGAGTCAGTTTGACAAGGCGTATAAAGCAGACAATAAGCAAAGCAGTTAACAGTTTTCACAAGTAATAAGAGACCAAAGACTAAGTTACAGCCACAGTAACCAGGAGATATTCCTTATTCTTAAAGGCAGACAGAGACATGATTAAACATCCATCCACTGGTCCAAAACCAAGCAATGCAGTAACTGATTTGCCACGCTGTACCAACAGATAAAAGTCTGAAAAGCTTGTCATCCATATTTTAATGAGTTAGAATATGATTCGTTCAAGACAAAAATTAAGATTTTTCCTGGTAGCAACATGGTCTATTTGACACACGTTTCAGAAAATGCAAAAGTCACAATAAACCCAATCGCTAGCATGTCCTGCTTTCTTGAGAAAAGTTTAACTGGCAGAATCGAATTTTTGAACATATGGTCATCCCTTTTCCTGAGAAAACTGTGTCATCTGAAATCAGAATAAAAAAGTTCGCCATCAGCTAGGTGACAGCCTTATCTGGTTTCCACATTTTTGATCTATGGATTGCTCTAACACTATTTGTAAACAACTGACCTAATTCAAATGGACCAAGCCTGCATAAATATCAATCCAGCCATGGCCATGGCACTAGCAGACTTGTTGAATGAACACAGATAATTAATCAGGGTATATCAAACGGAACTCAATATTCATGAGCAACTTAGTGGTCTTTCAGTCATACCATTTTCCCCAAGTGCCCACGGTGTTCATAAAGTTCCCAATCATCCTCACCATAGTCTATGAAGAACCCGCTGGTAGGTCCACAAGGATTTTGCTTGGTCCGATGTGAATGTTAAATGGGAGGTCCAGCTGTGGATGACCAGATGATCCTCCTGAGATCACTGCCCACCAAATAGACAGTCCCACCAAAGGCAGTCACCAGAGCAGTATCCTGATTCCTGTCCGAAAGACCATGGGAAAGACAGAGAGGATGGTAAATAGTCAATATTAGTCATGTCTGAGCTCTAGCAAGATGGAAAAATGACTTACATCACTCGCTATTGACTTGTGTATTTTCTTTATCAAGCAAGGCATGTGCAATTTAGAATGACCCTTACCATTGATCCTACTACTACCAAGCTTGTGTTCGATCTCTAAAGAGACAATGCTTATCCTTTTTGTCGAGACATCCATCACTCGCTATTGACTTGTGTGCTTTCTTCATCTTGGGAGGCATCTTCATATTAGGATCACCCTCATCATTGCTCCCACGATTACCAAGTCTGCCTTCATTCTCTGAATAGACATGCTCCCCTTTCTGTCAAGACTTCCATTTCTCTTTCCAGACTCGCATCTTCTCTTCCACTCAGTAAGTGTTTTCAAATTAGAATCACCTTCATCACCCCTCCTCCTGTTACCAAGCCCGCCATCGTTCTCTAAAGAGACATGCTTGTCCTCTTCATGACTTTCGTCTTCAGTAATCCCTTAAAATATAAAGGCAAAAAGTGTATGTTGGACAGTAGGAGTACGGCCTCTCCCTTCTTTGCTAAGCAAAACTGGAAGAGATCGTTCGAAGTTAATCTCACGAACTCTTCAGTAGTTGTTCCTTCTTTATCACTAATTACAAGGAACCGGAAGAAATTGTGAGAATCCCAACAGGCAAGCGCATCAACGCTCCGTCTCATCTGCTTCGAACCAATGGTGACTTGGCGTTGCTCAGCCCAAAAGACAGCCAGCGAGGATCAAATGACAACATCCATAACGCTGGATCAGCTCCAAACTACAGACTGTCTAATGAAACCACGAGCAAGACTGAGGAGAGCCCGATAGGCTCAGCAGCAACCGAAGGAAGGAACATATTGACCTTCCTGCTGCATTATTGCAATATGCAAAAATCAAGAGAGAGAGATTACTTAGAATGACAATGAGATTCTTCCGAACATGGTCAGGCTAAAAGAAGAAAGATCATAGTACTGAAAGGCGGTGTAATTAATGCCCACAGGGTCCTGCTAGCCCAAATGAACGTTTATTTTCGACAAAAAAAAAAAAGTGTGGTCCACTAGCACACCTAACATCCTTTCGTAATCATAACGAGTTAGGTACTTTGTGCTTTTCGAGAAGTAACGAATGAACTCGTTGATTGGAAAAATGCGTTCATACAACTGGTCCCGACATGTAAAAGCCCGTGTCCATTTTTCTTTCCTATGATGGGACTGAACGTGAGTCTCATTATTTCTTGATATTCGACTAATTTGTCTTATTGGACCAGTCCGCAGGATGTTCTCTCGTAAAGAAAAAGAGGGGAACCTTCGTTTAAGAAGACCAAGACGTACATGGGCCAACATAAAGAAAAGAAAAACGTTTTGGTTGACTTCACTACTGGACTCTGACTGTACAAATGGCTTCAAGAGTCGGTAAATAGACAGAGAGCAGACTTAGGCCTTGCAAGGCTGCAGTGTGCTTGCTCGGACTTTTGAAAAAGCTTTCAAAAAAAAAAAAAAAAGTGAAAGACCTAAAGGGTTTTCATGAAAAGCAAAGTTCATTAGAAATGCCTTGAAAAGTAACTTTTAGACAAAAACCTTTTAGTGGAAGGGGAGGATACCACCAAAGATCGTAAATTTCATTCTGTATGATGTATTTACTTTAAATTTTTTTGTGACACCAAAAATTTTAAACTTTATCACGCGTGTGACACATTTACTTCAAACTTTTTTTTACAACACAAAAAACCAAAAACTTTGCCAATTATGACATATTTACCAAAAACTTGAAGGGTATTTTTGTTTTTTTCCCTTTTCTTTCTCCTTATCTAGCGGTGGAGGGAAGCTACCGACATCGGTCCTCTGTCAACTTAGGTGAGGGCGGCCCTCCTTAGTGTCGGGAGAGGGTGGCCTTTGCTTGGGTAGGCGAGGCCAGCCCTCGCTATTGCCTTTGCCTGAGTCAAGTGAGGGCCGACGTGCTAGGCTTCCCTCTGCCACTAGAGAAGGAGGAAAAGACAAAAAAAGAAAAGAAAAAGGAAACATAGAAACAAATGAAAGAAAAAGGAACAAATTAAAAGACAAAAATGCCATTTGGAATAAGAGTTTGGGATAAATGTATCACACAGGGTAAATTTTGGGGTTTTTGATGTCACAAAAAAAGTTTTGGAGTGAGCAATCTAAGTTTTTAATTATTAATTTCTTTGAAATTAAAAAGAAACAATAACCATAATATTTATATTTTCATGTTGAGTGTAATGTAAAATAGGCATATCAACAGATATTATATATAAAAAATTGCATTTCTTTTCTGGATAAAAAAATTACATCAAGTGGATCTTTCTCAATTAAAAAGAGCTTAATTTCATTATAACTAACATGGTCATATATGTACGAAAGGAATACATTATTCTTAAAAATTATGAACATCCTTAACTATTTCCTAAAATCATGCCTATTTGGTCACGTAAATGTATCATTTCAAAAAATGCATTGTCATTTGAAGCACTAGCTCCTCAATTGAGATTGTTGCATCTTAATTGAAAAGAATTGGTATACTTCAACATTACCCTCACATTCAATCCATTTTTCGACATGTGGGAATTAACAGGGTAAGAAGTATAAAAAGAATGTGTTGTGGTCAAGCCAAAACATCGATCTTTGTTCTCAGAGGAAACTTTTTCGAGAAATTCTGATGATATCAAATGTGTTACATAGACACTAAAAAGTATCCGGTGAAGGCTACAGAGAAACATCCGCCTCATAAAAAATCCAAAATATATCATAAATTTACATTGTGGATCATCGCACCTCATCTTCCTGCAGGTTGCATAAAAGAAGAAAAACATGTGACCAACAAAATTGACGAATAGTATACAAGCCAAGTGGTAAAAAATATAAAAGAAGAAAAACATGTAAGGTATATTGACTGTACAAATTTGGTTCCCATTTTCCTGCAGGCTGTAACATCGAGCAACCTGCTTCTTCTTAGAAAACCAGTGTTTCTTTTTCGGTTTCTGAAGAATTGGAGCATCTGCAGAAAATGAAAAAGGTTATGTGGGCAATACAACTGTAGAGTCCATGCCAAAGGATTTAAGTAGCCAAAAAGGAAAACACACCTCGTATTTCATAGAGGGAATTATAGTGAACCTTAGACCAGGAACTCAACCAAAACTCTACATCAATTGAAAGTAAGGTTAACAAAAGGAAAAACTTCAAAAATATGGAGTTCCAAAAGACCAGTTGCACATTGAACAAAAGCAACGATAGATCAATTGCAAATGTTTACATCCAGGTTCTAAATCTGTCAAAATATATTTTGTGCCGTACCCAAGTAGATGTTCTAAGCAAGCATAGAACAAATATTTAATTTCCCAGACAAACGACAAGCAAAGCATCACTAAGACAAACACCGAGTAAAATATACCAATTTAACTTTTAACGAACCAAACCCAAGAGCTTCACATTCATCACATTGCACCGACTGATGATTTGACCCAACAAAACAACTATGAAGAAGACAAGTAATCGATACCCCAGGCAGAGGGAACTCCACTAGTCTGCCATTTATCCTTCTCCACTTTGCTCCCTGCCATCATACAGCATTACCAGTCATAATTCTGACCATCAATCACAGCATGGACGAATCTACTCAAAACAAGCCAATCACGGAGAGTATTACTACCAAAAGAACAGAACAAGACAATCCGTGATGATAGGCAAAATGAAGTCCTAAGAACCATCAAGAGATGTTGCCGTTCAGTTTGATCGAGCAAGCTAAAATCGGGGCAAAATGGTAACAAATGGATGGCCACTGCAGATTGCAGGTTCGACATAGATAAGCCAATTAAACCGAATCATGCCCAAGCCGGATTGGAGGTAACTAAATTGCTGATCAGGTTGAGCTGGACACTTGTGGCAGAGTTAAGTAGCGAAAGCGAAGGTACTTTACCGATGGAGTTGCGGAGAGAGGGCAAACCGTTGCGATGGACCTTGCGCTTCAGCTTCTGCTTTAGGTGCTTCGTGAAGGCGACATTCCTGTTCTTCGGAGCTTCCATGGTCGTTGAATTTGGGACGAAGAAGGGGTAAATGTGGAATTATGATTAGTGAGCGAGGTTAAGATTGGAAATTAAAAAAATTCAATAATTTAGGTCTACCACATGGTGAGAAGTCAGAAAACTCAAAGTAGGTAAGAGAGAGCCTAAAGCTAAAGACTTTTAGAAAGCTTCGAAAATGGTAGCATTTGAAAAATGGGCTCTTAAAAAAAAGTATGCCAAACGCACTAGCATTTGCCCAAAGGCCTTTAGAGGTCCACAAGCCTTTTCATCAAATAATGGTATGCACTCTTTAATATTTAAAATTAAAATCATCAACGATACGAAAAAAAGTTATCATACTTTAATCAGCTAAGTATTGATAGCTACTTTACCGACCAAGAAAAAAATTGTATTGATAGCTACTTTCCCATACTAAAAGTTATTATTCATTGGAAAGGAAAAAGGTTACTAATTGCATATAGTAAGGAAGCTACTTTTGATTTGGAAAGTTTAATACCTTCGCATATGGGAAATGACTAAGATCTATCATAATTAGGGATTAAATCTTTGATATACTGGGAGTGACACTTGTGTTATAAAAATTCATAGCTAGATAAACTAATTGCTTATGGGTGGGGCCACTTCTACCTCTTATATGGCATTTGCTGTTCAATAGTAAATTTCTAAATGTACAACGGCCAAACCCACTCCATTTTCACATAAGTTATATGTAAAATGTGTATTAAAGACAACTGATAGGAAAGAGTCTGATGGTGATATACACAACAAAAACAAAAGTTAATAAATATGTGATTGCATTAAGAACTTTGCTATGTTAAAAGTTTGTTTAGATTATACTTTATAATTAATGCATAAATATGATCGATAACGTAGAAGATAACTAAGTTTCTTAGAAATTTCTCCTTTTGAAATAGGTAACTACCTAAGTAAAGGGCGAGGCTATTTTCACCCATCATAAAGCTAAATCCACCCAATTTTCATTAAAAAGACAAACTTACCTCCAACCTTCCAATTGTAAATTAAGGTGGCGGCCCTAGCATAGCACCACGAAACTCTTTCTTATTAGTTGTCACCTGAACGAATGAAACAAAAAAAGAAAGACCCTTAAAGATTAAATGATGAAATTAATTAAATTAAAGCTTTGCAAAGCAAAAGATTTTTATTTTAAATATCAGTAAAAACATCATTCATTTTGGATTGACAAAAAATATTATTACTCATGGAGTGTTTGCAAAAAATACAAGGTGTCTCAGTGTGCATAATTTTTTTCCATTTGATACTATTAATGTATTTCTAGATACTCCTATAATGTCTTACATGTACCATGTAAAAATGTCTCTCTAAAGATAGAAAAGAACACAAACATTTGGTATTATAAATAAAGAGACTTGATTATATTTTAGACTGATAAAATTTAAACATGAAAAATCACTAGGAAAGCGGGCTTTTGAGGTAGGAGGGGCGAAGAAAGTTGTTAGAAGTGTAATGATAAAGAAATGGACTGGTTTTTATTTTCTAAAAAACCGCAAGTTTGAATTTGACGGAAAATTATAAAAGGGACATAACCAAGTTAAAGAAAATTATGCCATCATGAAAACCATTAAGGCCGATTCCGTCTCTTTAGGTTTATCAATAACTCATCAAGGTGAGAGGTAAAATATTATATAGAAAATCAAAATACAGTAACCTAACTAAAATGTGATATGAACGTACTAGTTTGGAATTTTTGGTTATATTAATCAGAAAATTCAATATTTTTAGGCTCCGCACTCAACCCAATCCAAATAGTTAGTCAATGCTCACACAATCCAAGTCAGTCCCACATGTATCACTTGGTAACTCGAATATTTAAAATCTATTACATCATTTAGTATATCGATTTTCAATGTTAATTATCACTCAATTTTATTGTGGATTAAGTCGATTTTATTCCGTCAAAAAGAACATTTGCAGCAGAAATTACAGTATGATATGTGGATGGAGGGTCAGCATGCTCTGAAAATTCTGCCTTCTCTTTTAGGCATATATAGGCATGAATCCATCACCTCTACATAACAATTTGCCACAAACCATATACATCATATACACATGTACATACAGGTTTCCTAAATGTATATGTTTCCTCTTGATACGCACGATGCCGAAATCAACCTTCCTGCAAATTGTGGTCATCGGCCTGAATTATTGCGAAGTTTGTTGCTGATAAACCATTGTGATCACCAGCTGAAGTACTCCGGAAAGGGAGAGCGTTCCTCATCTTTGCAGCACATGGAGACTAATCTGTACGTTTCGATCAAAAGTCTGGGGAATCGCTTTGCAAAATAGTTGTCCAAATCCTCGGGAGATGATCCAACTATCTCCTGCCACAACCAAGCATCAGAACAATACGGAATATGAGCCACAATGTCTACACTACTGCTTACGGATACATTCACTCCATAAGCCTTGCCGAGATTCAGCTGCAGTAATCATGTATAACCTCACAGCGATAGTTCACTGGGGAACGTGTTTAATGATTGTGAAGTAGATGGATAGACATCGAACATAAACTAATGACTTACGTATGGTAATAGTGATGTAATCAGTAATGTCCATTTCATCGCGGATGCGAAATTTTCCTGCAGTAGTTGCACTGGAAAGTGTAAACATACCTGAATTTTCCGTGGAAGTCCTATGGCATGGCTAAACATGTTTCGCACAAATCGCAACAAGTCTCTGACTCTTTTGAACTTGTAGGCCCTGAACCCACGCATATGCTTAATGACTTCAGGATCTATCTTTTCATTCCATTTTTCCTCGAAAACTTGCTGAGCAACGGTCTCCAATTTTTCCTTAAAATCAGGATTAGTTCCCCTAGCTTTCAATTCTACCCAGTCGCTGACGTCTCGGAGAAAGGACAGTCTTGTCTTTGAATTCCAAAACAGTGGATGGTGAAGCACCTCCAATGCCTTTGGCCTGCCAGATTTTAGAAGAGTTCAGAATGCAAATGTCTTTGTTGTTTAGCCGCAAGACATAGTCCAACTTCAGCAATTCCCTAAGCATCTTCGATGAAAAATTGGAAGGCGAAAACAATTTTCTCTAACCTCCTTTACTAGCAAGAAACATAGTTACAATCCCTGAGAATCATTCAGTCCCATAAATATTACATTAGGAATAATTGGCATGTGCATCTTTAGGTACTGACCAGTGAAAGCAGCTAGCTGTCCATGGTTTCACCTGTAATCGGCTTATGTGGGAATATGTACAACTATCAATGGCATTTACGGTTCAATATTGTTCGGTCATTGTACCTCCAGAAGAAACGGATACATAGAAGATTTGAGTGACAGGGAATTGAGAGTCAATAAAGGACTTGCAGAAAATTCATTGAAGTACAGAAAGAAAAAGAGATCATGCACATTACATGTGAGTACTCTCACCTCAGGTTTGGATTGGGGTTTAGTAAATGAGCGAACAAATCTGCAGCTTCTGGCAAAAATTCCACCGGGGACAAGTCAGTCGTGCACTCCTTGATATTACAGTCGCCCTTTAGACTGTCTTCAAATGGATGCCTGCCACCAGTGACGCAAAAAAACAAGATGCAGCCAAGACCAAACATATCATCTGAGCATGTTTGGTGTGCAGGACAAAGCTGTTCAGGGGTACGCAATGCCAGGCTGCCACAATCTGCAAGATAGACATCAGGTATTCACATTTGTTAAAGAGCCATTGTCACTCAGACACTTGCGGATGTGGCATCGTGGATTTGACAATCAATCAAAAGAGACAGCAGCAGAAGCTGTTTGATCTCCAAAATCATACCGCAATCTAGATAACAAAAACGTTGAGTGGTCCGACTTTCCATATGAGATCTTCTTTATTAAAAAAGACAACTGTTATGGCCAAAATTATACTGCTGAAGGTTTTAGTATCCCCAAACAGATTCAGAACTGCATGGATCAGTCTTAAATGCAAAGCAGATTTAGGGTCCAGGTAAAGCTGTCAAGAGCACTTACCCGGGACGTGATATCCTGAGGGAGACGTATCCCTGGGGATGAATTTACTACTGCCCATATCGGATAACTTGGCACATAATTCCTTAGTAATCAAGACACTTTGAGGCTTTAAGTCTCGATGAATTATTCCTAAGCGATGCAAATGGACAAGCCCTGAGACCACATCCCTGTATGATAATATAGAGTAGATCTTAGGACTTAAAACAGCAAGATATCTGAACCAAACGATGTTTCCTTTAATCAAACAGACGTTCAAGATCAACAAAGGCAAGGTTTGTGAACGAGGTGGTCGTGTGCCCTCTAACCTGTAATTGATTAAACAGCAGCTAGAAACAGAAACCCTACTTGAAGGCAGTGGTTGACAGTTATAACCCGGCATGGAATAATGCAAGACGGCAGTAAAGAAAAATAACTATTAGGTCTAACTTTAAAAGAAAAATGTGGAAAGGATAATTCTGCATTCTGATTAACTGCCGCAAGAAGCTGGGTGGCAAATTTAGAGATCACGAGAGAACTCATTCACAGGGAGAAACCTGAATCTGGAATAACATGTGGACGACCAACTCAAAATTGATATTACATGACCTTTTTCTCAAAAACCAGTGCTTTCATCTGAATCGAATTTAAGCTATTTTGGCTTAAACATGGAATGACAATAAAGAGAGAGATGAACAAGGTAACAATACTAATTGCCACCCCATTGAATCACATTTAATAAAAATTGGAAATCTGTCAATTTACACTAAATGGTTACTGAGTGTCATAGTAAGAGACCGAGTAGTTCAGCCTAGATAATAACAATGACCTTAATTTATGAAACTGAGACGTGTGAGGTTCAAAACATAACCCCTGATATTGAACTCATCAGGGCAACTCAAGGCCATTTAGTGGCCTAATAATTGCCCGTCTCATTTATGACTTGGAAATTGCTGCCTGAGAACGATTCAATTCCAGCAAAAAAAGAGGTCTCAAGGACTCAGTTTGATTGAGGCGTGGAGATTGTCTCTGTAAACATGCTTGAGAGTCATGTAAAAGTAAAACATAGGCAAACAAGCACAAAATACAATAAGAGGTCTGCAACAGTTGATTGTTGGAGTGCCACCAGAGGCAAAATACTGCAGTAATCTCAGAGTTTCAAACCTTTTTTTCACATTTCACGACATAAAAATTACCTCATCAGTTTGAGGAGCAAAGGCGAAGGATGGCCATCTTCCCTCCACAAGTTAACATCCTGCATCATCCCCTTAACTGAATCCAATCGCATTTTGTGCTCGATGATAGCATTTGATGCTGGGTCATCAGGGAAGACAGATTTCTCCGAAGAATTTGAATGTGCTTGTATTAAGTCATCTAAGCTGAAAGCACCACGCTCCAGGGCAAGATACACGAAATCCTGATCGTTCTCTGCTCCATACAAACGTACAATATTTGGGTCTTGGTCAGACGCTGTCAGAGACTGTATTTCTTGTGAAGCAACATAGTGATGAGCCCGGGTGAGGCGCTTCACTGCGACAGGTCGGCCTTCATAGAAGCCCTCGAGGATGATGGTGCCCTTACTCACTTTAGCGATTTCTGTATTTGATACAAAGAGTTTACCAATCCAACACCCAGGAGTGCCGCTACCAACAGGTTTCTCTATGTTCATCCATGCATCATCATTGCCCACACTGTTACCAAGCCTGGCTTTGTTCTCTGGAGAGACATGCTCGTCCGTTTTGTAAAGATTGTCATTTCTCTTTCCAGACTTGTGTGTTTTCTTTATCCAGCGAGGCACTTTCAGTTTAGACTGACTCTCATCATTGATCCTATTAGCACCAAGCTTGCCGTCAATCTCTGAAGAGACATGCTCGTCCTTTTTGTTAAGACTTTCATCACGCTTTATTGACTCGTGTATTTTCATCTGGGAAGGCATCTTCAAACTAGGATCACCCTCATCGTTGCTCCTACCATAACTAATCCTGTCATCGCTCTCTAAAGAACCATGCTCATGCTCATCCTTGTTGTCAAGACTCTGATCTATCTTTCTAGACTTGCCTTCTTTCTTCCGATTGGAAAGCCCCTTCAAATTAGGATCAGCCTCATCATCGCCCCTACAATTACTGAGCCTGCCTTCATCCTCTAAATAGCCATGCTCCAATGCCTTCGGCCTGCTAGATATTAGAAGAGTTCAGACTGCAAATATTTTTTTTGTTATTCGGCCACAAGAGATATATCGACTTCAGTGATTCACTAACCATCTTTGATGAAAAATTGGAAGATGAAAACGGTTTTCTCTAACCTCCTTTACTCCCAAGAAACATAATTACGATCCCTGAAAATCATTCAGCCTTCTAAATATTACATTAGGAATGACTGGCGTGTGCATCTTTGAGTACTGACAAGTTACATTTCACCTGTAATTGGCTTGCTTAGGAACATGTACAATAATCAGTGGAATTTGCAGTTCAATAGTATTTGGCCGTTGTACTTCCAGAAGAAACGGTTACAGAGAAGATTTGAGTGCTACAGGGAATTGAGAGTTGACAAATGACTGGCATAAAATCCATCGAAGGATAGAAAAAGAGATCATGCACATTACATGGTACTCTCACCTCAGGTAAGGATCAGGGTGTAGTAAACAATCGAACAAATCTGCAGCTTCTGGCATAAATTCCACCGAGGACAAATCCATTGTATTCTCCTCGATACTACTATCACCCTTTAGACTGTCTCCATATGGATGTCTTCTGCCAGTGACGCAGAAAAACGAGACACGATTAAGACCAAACACGTTGACTGAGCAAGTTTGGTGCGCACTAAAAATTTGTTCAGGCGCTTGAAATCCCGAGCTGCCACAATCTGCAAGATAGACATTGGGTATTGGCATTTGTCAAAGAGCTATTGTCACTTAGACAGATACAGATGTGGCATTATGGATTCAACAGTCGATCAAAAGCAAGTGGCAGAAACTGTTTGGATCTGCAGAGTCATACCACAATCTAGACAGCAAAACATTGAGTGATCCAACTCTCGATATAAGGTCTTTAAAAAAAAAAAAAGACGGCTCTTACTGCTGAAATTACATGGCTGAAGGTTTTAGTATCACCCAACAGATTCAGACCTGCATGGATGAATCTCAGATGCAAGGAAGATCTAGGGTCCAGCTATCTGTCAAGAGCACTTACCAGCGACATGATTTTCCAAGGAAGATGTATCCCCAAGGAGGAGTTTACTACTGCCCATATCAGATAACTTGGCACACAATTCCTTAGTGATCAAGGCATTTTGAGGGTTCAAGTCTCCATGAATTATTCCTAAGTGATGCAAACGGACAAGCCCTGAGACCACATCCCTGTATGACAATAAAGATTAGATCTTAGGACTCAAGCCAACAAGATATATGAACCAAATGATGTTTTCCAATAGTTGAACAGACATTCAAGATCAACAAAGGCAAGGTATGTGACCAAGGGTGGTCGTGTGCCCTCTACCAATAATCGGTTAACCAACAGCTAGAAACAGAAATCCTACTCGAAGGCATTGTTTGATAGTTAGACCCGACTCATGAAAACTTCTCTAACACAACATGAGATGAGACATGGTAAAAAAATCATTTGGTCTAACTTTAAAAGAAAAACAAAAACGTGGAAAGGACATTTTTGTATCATGACAACTGCCGCGAGAAGCTGGGTGGCAAATTTTGAGATGATAAGATAGCCGCTCAAATTCACAGGGAGAAACCCGGATCCGGAACAACATTAGGATGACTAACTCAAAACGGATACTACATGACCCTTTTTGCAAAAACCAGTTTATTCATATTAAATCGTTTTAAAGCCATTTCTGCAAATATGAATTGACAATAAGGATTGAGATGAATAAGGTAACACAATACGAATTGCCACCCCTGTAAGTGAAATTCAATTAAAACGGGAAATCTGCCATTTTGTAACTAAATAATTGCTAATTGAGTATCATAGTGAGAAAATGCATGAAAATTGTCCAAAAAGTCCTAAACTATTTCACTTTTGCTAATTCAGTCATAAATCTTTTAATTATGCTAATTGAGTCCTAAACCTTTTACGTTTTACCAATTGAATCCATATGACTAATTTTAGTAGGAAATTGCTAATATGTACACTAGCTAGCCGTCTTACTCAATTTGAGGTTGCACTACTCAATGAGGGTGGCATCTCCATCCATGGGACAGAATTCCTCATATTGAATTGGGCAGCATATGCATTACACCAATTCTAGAGCGAATTCCTCGTGGTCGCCTAGATCTCGACTCTGACCTCCTCACTTGGCCCAAAGTGTCATAATATGGAGCAAACAAAGTTCTAAACCCCTTCGACTTGATCCTTAAAACCAAGACAATTAGATAGATGGAATTATGGTTGAACATGGTTCCATGATAGAATCTGGAATTAAAAAACCAAACCATTAGGAACTTATCCAGCTTTAGGTTCCAAAGTATAGGGGTGAGTTTCAGGTTCCAAAGTATACGGGGTGAGTTTCAGGTTTCAAAGTATACGGAGTGAGTTCCAAGTTCCAAAAAATTAAAGATTATGTTTTGACCAATAATTTTAGGTTCTAAATAGGTGGAACTTAAAATCTAGATCTAGTACAAGTTTTTGTATTTTTCTTGATTTATGTCTCATGTGATCTTGTAGTATTCAATGGAATTTGATGATAAGTGTATTATTTGAAATCACTAGTCTGAGCTTTCATTTTATGTCTAAAAATTTTACTTTGTTAATTTTTCATATTATTCGCATATCTAAATATAAATTGTGGTGAGTAGATTAGTAGTAAATGGTGGTCATTAAATGTGATCATTCATTGCAATTATTTTGTTAATAATATAGGTAAAACTTGGGTAGATCCTAGAACTAACCTTAAACTCATGACAAGGTAGGTTTCAGGTTCTATGCAATATAGATTTCAAGTTCTAAAAAATGATGAATATGCTCCAGTGGATAGATTCTAAGTTTCAAATTCCAAATTTTAAGTGAAATCTATTTGGAATCTGAAACCGTTTATTCCTAGACATAATGTTCTTGTTATATTTGAGGAATTCCTACTTCATAGCCACCATTGTTGGATTGAAGAAGTAATTGCCATGTTTGTTCATTAATAACACTGGGACCATACATAAAACCGTCTCGATTGTTTGATGCTGTTTTGGTTGCCTTAATGGAGAATTTTCTAGGTATTGATTTTTTTGATGAATATTCTCTTGAAGTGAAAAATCACTAACCGTGTGAAGACAACTTTTTTTATCATAATCATTTTAAATACATGTAAACTAATAGCTTCTTTAACGTGAGGGGCAAATATTGAAAAAATATGAAGTAACACTAACCTAACTGAAAAATCAGGATCGCTGCTAAAGCTCACCCTTAAATTTCGGTGACCGTAATTTTTAAAAGGATAAAGGAGGTCCGTGAATGGACGGATTTCATAGTTAATAGCTTAAAATAAGAAAATTTTCGTACAAGAGCTTGAAATTGGGGCAAGTTTTCAAAAAAAAAAAATCAAAATTGACATTATCTCAGCTAAAGGTCTTAAAAAGTCAAATTAATCTTAAATGAGCATATGCAACTCGCTGACTGGCCAGCTTATCACATGATACTCCGGCTGCCGAAGTAGGGGTACTTCTGTCCAAAAAAAAATTGGGTTGAAATATTTTGTCCTTTATTTCCCCATTTTGCCTCTTGTTTTTGTTCTGCTTGCGTTGCTTCGGAGGACTAAATTATAATAATACGAAAAAGAAAAAGAGAAAAAGTGCCCTTGCTCTGCTGGCTAGAACGTTACGTGACATGCTAGCTGACTAGCGAATTTGGACCTTTATTTTTTACTTAGCTACCTTAGATTATTATTCGGGATTATATCAACTTGAAACTTTTTTTTTAAGAAAATAATTTAATGTCAGACTTTTATTTAAATTTCTGTTAAAATATATAAGCATAGAATGAGTGTCGGACCGTCCTTACTTCTTTGCTAAGAAAAACCGGAAGAAATTGTTCTAAGTTAATCTCACTAATTCTTTAGTAGTTGTTCCTAATTCATTACTGATTAAAAGGAAATCAGAAGAAATTGTTCTTACGGTTGAAGAGACTTGAGAGACCCAATGGGCAAGCGCATCGACACTCCGTCATGTCCGGTCCGAGCTGCCGCCGCCGTCGCCACCTCGGTCTCAGATCTCTCCGACCCTGAGCTGGCTATGCTCGGCCCGAAAGAAAGATTGACGATGATGTCGCCCATGACACTCGATCGGCTCCGATCTAAGTACTGTCTGATGAAGCCACGAGCGAGACTGAGGAGGGCCCAAAAGGCACTGCAGCAACCCATGGAAGGAAGATCCGAAGCGTCCTGCGATCGCCGCATTGTTGCACTGTAACTAAGCAAGAGCAAAAATTGAGAAGGAAAGATTCCTCAGGACAATGATGAGATAATTCCGACCATTGTCGAGCTGAAAAGAGAAAGATTACAGGGGCTGCAAGGTGGTGTAATGGACGCACAAGGGGTCCTACTGCCCCAATGAACATCGCTAATTATCATGGCTAAGCGCAATGCCCTTTCATCATGAAAAGGAGATAGATATAGTACGATGAGAAATGATGATGGCGAGAGCGCTTTCCGAGAAATAGCGGAACTTATCGGATCTACCCGTTTCGCGAAAAATGCATTCCCAGAACTGGTCGTGGCATGGAAAAAAGTAAAAGAGCTTAGGTCGGTTTTTTCTTTTGTAGACTCGTGAGACTGAACCTGAGTCTCACCTTTTCCTAGATGCTCAACTAGTCTGACTTAGCGGGCTAAGTTTTGCATGGACGATTCTTCATCGTAAAGAAAGAGAGTGGAATCTTCGTCAAAGAAGACCGGGGCTTAGATGGGCCAACAAAATTTTGAAAAAAAGAAGAAGAAACGATGGGGGGTTTTGGTTGAATTGCTAGTTGACTCTAACTGTACGAATGGCTTCAGAAGTCAGCAAAGAGATCTCTGAAGAAGCACGTTTGACGCCCATCTTGCACAAGTGAACAGACATTGAACGGAATTAGGCCTTCCCCTTGTATTTTGCAGGTGATATCTTGGTTGATTCGTACATAGGAAAAAAGTTTTTCTAGTAGAAACCACGGCAATATTTTGTTTGTCATCTATCTATTTAATCTAAGATGAAGTATCTCGTGAACTAACCAGTTGTTGATAGTGGGGTTTCAATTGAAGTGAACGTTATTGAAATTCTCGGACTTTCGGCGAAGCAGTTCTTTTAGATTTTAGAGTAGGATACACAGAAAGAATCTCAGCACAAGCTTTATGACATTTTGATTCCAACATCAAATTGAATATGCTAATGGTCGCCCAATTTTGTTTTGGATCAACACCGTTCTATAACTTCCAAAAGAACATTTGTTGCAGAAATTGAAATATGCGATATGGGGGGATCATAGATAATAGATCAACATGTTCTGAAAATTCTGCCTTCTCTCTTGGGCATATTTAGGCATGAATCAGTTGCCTCAAGATAGCATTTAACGCATTGGGCTTATATCATAACCCACCCCTGATAAGAAAGACTTGATATTTTGTAGCTGTACATCATAGTTATCATCTCTCACATACCATATATTCATCTCAAACAAACATGTCCATACAGGTTTAATAGATGTACATGCTTTCCAAGCGTGGAATGGCATCTTTATATGCGATGCCGAAACCATCCTCAGATTGCTGTCACCGACCCGAATTATTGCAAAGTGCACTGCTGATAAACCGCTGTGGTCACAGGTTGAAGTACTCTGGAAAGCGACCATCTTCACCGCACAAGGAGACGAATCTGTATGTTTCGATCAAGAGTTTGGGGAATCGTTTCATGAAATAGCTATCCAAATCCTCAGGAGATGTTCCGACGATCTCCTGCCACAACCAACCATCAGTGTCATATCTCGTATATGAGCCACAAACTCACACTATTGCTCGTTGATGCATTCAATCTATAGGCCTTGTGGAGATTGAGCTGCGGTAACATGTATATCTCTACAGTGATAGTTCAGCGCACGATGTGTTTATTGTTTGTAAAAATTTTCTGCAGTAGTTGCACTGGGAAGTAGAAACGTACCTGAATTTCTGGCGGAAGTTCTCTGTAATGACTAAACGTGTTTCGCACAATTCGCAACAAGTCTCTGACTTTTTTAAACTCATAGGCCTTGAACGTACGCATGTGCTTAATAAATTCACAATCTATCTTTCTGCTCCATTCCTTGTCGAAAACACGCTGAGCAATGCTCTCCAATTTTTCCAGAAAATCAGGATCAGTTCCCCCCCTAGCTTTCGGTTGTACCCAGTCGCTGATCTCTCGGAGAAAGGACAGTCTCGTCTTAGAATTCCAAAACAGTGGATGGTGAAGCACCTCTGATGCCTTTGGCCTGCCAAATATTAGAATAGTTCAGAATGCAAATGTCTTTGTTGTTCAGCCGCAAGAGATAGACCGACTTCAGTAACTTACAAAGCACCTTTGATGAATAATCCAAAGGTGAAAACGATTTTATTGACATCCTTTACTATCAAGAAACATGGTTATAACCCGGAGAAATTCAGTCCCCTAAATTTTACTTTTGGAATGATTGGTTGGTGGCATCTTCAAGTATTGACCGTTACAGCAGCTATCTAACCATGGTTTCACCTGTAATCGGTTTACGTTGGAACATGTAACTATCAATGACATTTATAGTCCAATGTAGATTGGTTGTCGTACTTCTAGGAGGAACAGATGCGCAGAAGATTTGAGTGCTTCATGGAATTGAGAGTAGATAAATGACTGGCCCAAAATCCATCAATGGATACAAAGAAAAAGAGATCATGCACATCACGAAGCCATCCTCTCACCTCAGGTTAGGATCGGGGTTCAGTAAATGAGTGAACATATCTGTGGCTTCAGGCATAAATTCCACCGGGGACAAATCGATTGTGATCTTCTTGATATTACTTTTGCCATTTAGACTGCCTTTAAATGGATGTCTTCCGCCAGTGACGCAAAAAAACAAGACACAACCAAGAGCAAACGCATCAACTGAGTACATTTGCTGTGCAGAACAAAGTTGTTCAGACGCTTGCAATCCTGATGTGCCACAATCTGCAAGATAGACATCGGGTATATGCATTTGTTAAAGAGCCATTTTCACTCAGACAGACACAGAGGTGGCATTACTGAATCAACAGTCAATCAAAAGAGAGCTGCAGAAACTGTTAGATCTCCAAAATCCTACCACAATGTAAACAGCGAAGTTTCGATATAAGGTCCTCTTTATTTAAAAAAGACAGCTCTTACAGCCGACATTATATGGCCGAAGGTTTTAGTATCACCTAACCAATTCAGACCTGCATGGATCAATCTTAAATGCAAAGAAGATCAAGGGTCCAGGAGCTGTCAAGAGCAGTTACCGGTGACATAATACTCTGAGGAAGATGTATCCCCAGGGACGAGTCTACTAATGCCCATGTCAGATAACTTGGCACATAATTCCGTAGTAATCAAAACATTTTGAGGCTTTAAGTCTCGATGAACTATTCCGGAGCGATGCAAATGGACCAGCCCTGAGACCACTTCCCTGAATGATAACACACAGTTGATCATAGGACTTAAACCAACAAGACATCTGAACCAATCAATGTTTCCCATTAATTAGACATTCAAGATCTACGAAGCCAAGTGTGAACAAGGTGGTCATGTGCCCCCTGCCAATAATTGATTAACCAACAGCTAAGAACAGAAATCCTACTTATACACGATTGACAGAAACTTCTCTAAAGCAAAATGAAATGAGACATGTCAAGAATGTCAAGACGACGGGGGAGAAAAAAAAAATCATTAGGACTGGCTTCAAAAGAAAAACATGCAAAGGATATTTTCATATCATGTCAACTGCCGCAAGAAGCTGGGTCGCAAATTTTCAGATGACACTAGAGAACTCCACCAATACACGGGGAGAAACCCAAATCTGGAACAAAACGAGGACGACTAGCCCCAAACTGATACTACACGACCCTTCTACAAAAGCCAGTTGTTTCAGATTGAATCGAATTCAAACTACCTTGGCAAACATGAGATGACAGTAAAGACCGAAATGAACAAGGTAACACAATTCAAATTGCCACCCCTGCGGGCCCAATTTAATCAAAATGGGAACTATCACATGATCACTCAATAGTTACTGAGTACCATAGTAAGAAACCGCCAAGATCAGCCTAGATAGAAAGATTGGCCTTAATTTATGAAACCGAAACGTGTGAGGTTCAAAACTCAGCCCATGATCCATCAGGGTAACTTGAGGCCAATTAGTGGCCTCATAATTGCCTATCTCATGACTGACTTGGATATTGCTGCCTGAAATCTAATTTAGTGCCAGCACCAGAAGAAAAATAAAGGACTCAGTTTGATTGAGGCATGGAGATTATCTCTGTGAACATGCTTGAGAGTCAGGTAAAAGTGATACCTAGGCAAGCAGGCACAAAATACAATAAGAAGTCTGCAACAGTCCATTTTAGGAGTGCCATCAGAAGCAAAATACTGCAGTAGTCTCTCAGTTCAAACCTTGTTTTTCACATATCATGACATAAACTTTACCTCATCAGTTTGAGTAGCAAAGGTGAGGGATGGCCATCTTCCCTCCACAAGTTAACATCCTGCATTGTCCCCTCAACTAAATCCAATTGCATGGCATTTGATGCTGGGTCATGAGGGAAGACAGATTTCTCTGAAGAATTTGAATGTGCCCGTATTAAGTCATTTAAGCTGCAAGCGCAACGCTCCAGAGCAAGATACACAAAATCCTGATCACGCTCTGCTCCATACAACCGAACAATATTTGGGTCTTGGTCAGATGCTTTCAGAGACAGGATTTCTTGTGAAGCAACATGGTGATGAGCCCAGACGAGGCGCTTCACTGCGACAGGTCGACCGTCATAGAAGCCCTCAAGGACTGTGGTGCCACTACTTCCTTTAGTGATTTCTGTATTTGATACAAAGAGTTTACCGATACAACGCCCAGGAGTGTCACCACCATCAGGTTTCTTCAGGTTCATCCATGCATCATTGTGGTCCATGCTATTACCAAGCCTGCCTTCATTCTTTGAAGAGAAGTGCTCCTCCTTTCTGTCAAGACTTCCGTTGCTCTTTCCAGACTCGTGTCTTTCCTTCCACTTGGTAAGTTTTTTTAAATTACAATCACCCTCACCACCAATCCTACTGACACCAAGCCTGCCTTTGGTCTCTGAAGAGACAGGCTTGTCCTTTTTGTCAAGATTTTCTTTTCTCTTTCCAAACACCTGTGTTGTCTTCATCAAGCAAGGCATTTTCATTTTAGGATGACCCTTACCATTGGTCCTACTACTACCAGGCTTGCCTTTGATCTCTGAAGAGACATGCTTGTCCTTTTTGTCAAGACTTCTATCACTCTCTGTTGACTTGTGTGCTTTCTTCTTCTTGGAAGGCATCTTCAAATTAGGATCACCCTCGCTGTAGCTCCCACGATTACCAAGCCTGCCTCCATTCTTTGAAGAGACATGATCGCCCTTTCTGTCGAGACTTCCCTTGCTCTTTCCAGACTCGTTTCTTTTGCTTGTCTTGGAAAGTGTTTTCACATTACAATCACCCTTACCACCGCTGCTGTTGTTACCAAGCCTGCCTTTGTTCTCTGAAGAGACATGCTTGTCCTTTTTGCCAAGATTTTCTTTTCTCTTTCCAGACTCCTGTGTTGTCTTCGTCAAGCAAGGCATTTTCATAGAAGGACCCTTCCTATTGAATTGTGGGCTACTACTACCAAGCTTGCCTTTGATCCCTGGAGAGACATGCTTGTCCTTTCTGCCAAGGCTTGCGGCACTCACTATTAACTTGTGTGCTTTCTTCATCTTGGAAGCCATCTTCAAATTAGGATCACCCTCACCGCAGCTCCCTTAATTACCTAGCCTGCCTTCATTTTCTGAACAGACACGCTCCCCCTTTCTGTCAAGACTTCCGTTGCTCTTTCCAGACTCGCGTCTTTTCTTCCAATTGCAAAATGTTTTCAAATTGCAATCACCCTAATCACCACTCCTCCCTTTACTAAGCCTGCCACCGTTCTCTGAAGAGACATGTGCTTGTCCTTGTCGTGACTTTCATCGTCAATAATCGTTTAAAATACAAAGGCAAAGAGTGTGAGTCAGACAGTGGGAATAAAGTCTCTCCCTTGCTTCTTTGCTAAGCAAAACTGGAAGAAATTGTTCTAAGTTAATTTTACTCATTTTTAGGAGTTGTTCCTACTTCATCACTAAGTAAAAGAAATCAGAAGATATTGTACTCACGGTTGAAGAGACTTGAGGATCCCAACAGGCAAGCGCATCAACACTCTGTCTTGTCTGCTCCGACCCAAAAGACAGCCAGCGAGGATCAAACGACGACGTCGATTACACTCGATCAGCTCTTAACTACAGACTGATGAAACCGCGAGCGAGACTGAGGAGAGCCCAAAAGGCTCAGCAGCAACCCATGGAAGGAACATCCCCACCTTCCTGCCATCGCCGCATTATTGCAATGTGCAAAACTTCAGAAGAAAGATTACCTAGGACGATAACGAGATTCTTCCAACCATAGTCGAGCAAAAACGGGAAAGATCATAGTACTATAGGTGCCATAATCGATGCCCGCGGGGTCCTACTGGCCCAATAATGCTAGACATAATGAACATCACTATCACTTCGCTTAGTGCGATCACTCTAACAAGCTTATGGCTCTTTCATTATCGTAACGAGTTAGGTCAAGTGTTATGAGGAATGATGATTACGAGATTGCTTTCCGAGAAATGACCGAGTTTATTGGATTGAAATGCATTCATAAAACTGTTTAAGGTACAGAAGAAAGCTATAAAGCTTGCGTCCATTTTTCTTTTGGCTGATGAGACTGATTGTGAGCCACCGTTCCTCGACATTCGATTAATTCGATCTTTCGGACAAGTTTGCACGACCCTCTTTCGCAAAAGAAAAGAAGGGAATCTTCGTCCAACAAGACCCAGACTTGCATGGGCCGAGACAAAGAAAAGAAAAAAAGTAGAAGAAATGATCGGGATTTTGATAGACATTGAACAGATTTAGGCCTTTGTATTTTCCAGGCTTATCTGGTATACACCCTCTTTGTTGATTTGTACATAGTGAATAAACTACTGGTGAAGTCCCGTTAGCCATTTTTAATCTAAGTTACAAATGATCACACGAACTGAAGTTGATATTGAAATGGACACTGAAGTTGATATTGATTCAAATTCTTGAACTTCGGCAAAGGGATCTTTTTGAATTTTAGAGTAGGATATACAGAATTAACCTCAGCATAAGCATCACTATAATCCGTCGATAATATATAAAATACCCAACATTTTGTGTTTGTCCGAACTTTTTTTGAAGTACTTGACAGCCCGTTATTTTGATATGATACCGTTGTAAGATGAGCGTTACAATCAATTAATCTTGGGACACCAATTCCATATTTAATCAACTCTTATGAGACCTCGGTGGTTGTAATGGTGATGCGTGAACTTCCAATTAGAGCATATTGTTACTTGACTGACTTCAATTTGAATAACCAAAATCAGCACCATTTTCTATCAGCGCAAACTTTCAAATTGCCGGTTGCAGACTCAGCATTACATTGTTTTGCCGGCATTTTAGGTAAATCACCGCACATATGTTTTTGACGCTGTCAACATTGTATCTGTTGTTGGCATACATGAATGTGAAATTTATAGTTTTTATGTGAATTACATGCTCAGCTTCCCAAAATTCTGGCGAATTTGACTGAGTCCGAGTCTGACTTAATTAGCCAGAAAAAAAATAATATCAGGACAAGATCCACATGTAAACAGTTGACCAGAAAGTGAGAGCTATGGCTGCAACAAGTAGTCCAGAGGAAAAGCAGTGAACACTCCTCTTGACCCACATCAAAGGGCTGGGTCCATTGTTTCTGCAAATTTCACAAAACTCTCAGCTGGTTTCTTGAGAAAATCTGTAGCATGAAAATCCCTAGTGAACTAGCCCTACTTTGGTTGAATTATTCTTGCACTCCTAGGTTGAGCTCTCCATCTGTATGATTCCAAATGTAGATTCATTGTAAGTACTTTTGTCACAGTAAAAATTCAGTCTACTTTGCTAGATCGAATATGTAGCAGTGCGAGTGCAAGTTACTAGCTGAGGTGCATTTCAACTTCAGAAAAATTGGACAGAAGTACAAGAAATCTGCATAGCTTCACATACCAAATCAAATGCCCTCTCGGCATGAAACTAATAAAGTTGACTTAAACATGACCTTTTTATTTGACTGCCTTTAATTATTTTTTCCTTTTCATTTCTTTTTGGAGAAGTAAGTTAGCCATACATAACAATATTCATGGCTGGAGGAAGTGTGAACTGAACCATCAGGACGCAGTGATACAATGGGTCTGATGCCAGAAAGACAGTTGCCCACAGCCTTCATTGCCAATAATGAAAGCACGTATTTACTTCACATCCCTGATTTGCTTTTACTGAGAAGCCAATATTCTTATGCTAAATGATTCAAACATACGAGGAAGGCAACATACCACCATCGAGAAAGATGCCTATGAGAGTCCAGCAGAGCGGCAAGCATTCCAGTCGCCAAACGGGCTACCGCCCTCATCACAGACTGCCGGGATTATAATGAGGGGTAGATTTCCCAAGTTTCCTAATGGTAATTAGTTAAGTAAACAATAACAACCCAAATTATCTTTAAATTCAGGTGAAACGAAGATGGCAAGTAACCGGGTCATCATAAGACAGGAATACCTGTTGAACAAGCGGCAATGATCAGACCCTCTAGATGAGTCATCGGTTTCAGTACTTTTACGAGTACCCATCCAAGAACCCATCCGATGAGGAAGGAAATTCCAATTTTAATGGGCGTAAACCACCTTTGATGGGCAAAACAGTATCAGAGTTCGATTCTGCCAGATCATTGGCACTTATCTTGCAAAGCAGTTTGTTCTATATCATTTGGAAAGCTCTATGTAATATTTCAGCTCTCTTTTACTGGTGGGATTCATTTGACTTTTAAAAAAAAAATAGAGAAGAAGAAAGAGAGTTGAAAAGTCAAAAGGAGAGGAGAGAGAATAAGTGGGGTTTTCTCTCCCACTTGCGGAAGCCAGAACCAGTCGGGAGAAAGAAAGAAAAAGAGAGAAGGGAAGAGACGGAGAGAAGAAGAAAGGGAAAAAAGTTGAGGGTTTTGCATGTGTGCGACGCACGAGCCTTGCAAAGTCGATTCGACTATTTTATGCAATATCCAGTAAGTACACATGTCTCTTGTTCCTCCAATCGAATCATTTTGTCAGTTTAGGGCTCAAATTCGGAATATTGGAAATATTGAGCAGTGAAGTCCGATTTTTGAGTTGTTGAGCTGTGAAAATTTATAAAAATGATAGTTTAGGACGTCATGACCCATAAGATTTTACGGAATTGAATTTGAGCTTATAGTTTGTCCGAAACGAAATTTTGAACTTTCCCACGCTTTGTGAACAATACGCGCGCGGTCACCTTGGGTATGATTTTGTCGGTTTCGGCTCAAAATTGGGTTGTCCAACTTATGGAACTTCTAGTGCTTGGAATTATCTTCATTTTGACTGCAAAATTGCTTGGATCGAAGTTTAGATGAGAAAGTTTTGGCATAATCAAGTTTTACACTCAAGTCTTGCTTCATAAACAGCTTTGATAAATCACTTTCGATAGGCGATTTGTTAGTTCATAGGGGTCATTTTATTAGTGTTAAGGCATATTTTATTTGTCTTATAGTTGAGGTAGAGTTTTATCGGATTTTAACTTATTTCTCAATTATTTGTTAGGACCGTGAGTTTGACGATATAAGTATCGTTTTATTGGGTCGTAGGCAACGAGGTGAGTGGTACTATATTTTTTTAAATTTGTAAAATTCATGTAAGAAAATTCTATGGTTTATATATGGTATGTGATTATGAAATGACATTATTATTGCATAAAAATTGGATCGGACATGGATTACCTTTTGATTGTTTATAAAGATTTGAAAACATATTATGCAAAGTATTGGAAGGCAAAATATATTTATAAGTGCTTTGCAAATGGTTGATGGGAAAGTATGTGAATGACTTGAGAAATGGATGGAAATGGTGGATGACAATGTTGCAAAAAGGTATTTGTTTGGTTTATTATATTGATTCCTGGATTGACTTTCTGATATTGGAGAATGGTTATTTTGCTCATTATTGCTATGAGCCCATTGATGGGCATGTTGGTATGCATACTGAGTTTATGATATCCTTTTGGGCCGAGCCACGGGCGTTGTAAATGGAGACCTTGCCAAGGGGAATTTTGGTCGCCTTCTTATAAGGCGTTGTATCATGACCATGGTAAGAGTTTGAGCAATAAATTGGCCTTAATAGGGACTTGACCATTGATTCTGGTATTTAGATGGTAGTTTAAATGAGTTTTTCATAAAAGTATAAAAGTAATTCTTATATGATTTATTATGTATTTTATACATTTGATTGAGTTATAAAGTTTTGGTATTGCTTTGAATTCATGCATAGTACTTGCTCGATCTACTTAAAAGATATATATTACTTACTGAGTTTGTGGTTGCTCATCCCTTTTCCCAATCTTTCCAGGTTCTTTGGTTAGCAGCTAGTAAAGTGAAAGTGTTTTTGTGGGGACTTTTGAGAGCTGGACCTTTTGTGGTTAAAGGCTGCATTATTCGAGTGAAAAGGGCGGCCGTGTCACCTCCATCCCTGCGGGATTCAGGGTGTGACATGAATCTTCATCCAAGAAGACCAGGCTTAGATGGGCCAAAAAAATTTTGAAAAAAGAAGAAGAAACGATGGGGGGTTTTGGTTGAATTGCTAGTTGACTCTAACTGTACGAATGGCTTCGGAAGTCAGCAAAGAGATCTCTGAAGAAGCACGTTTGACGCCCATCTTGCACAAGTGAACAGGCATTGAACGGAATTAGGCCTTCCCCTTGTATTTTGCAGGCGATATCTTGGTTGATTTGTACATAGGAAAAAGTTTTTCTAGTAGAAACCACAGCGATATCTTGTTTGTCATCTATCTATTTCATCTAAGATGAAGTATCGTATGAAGTATCGTGTGAATTAACCAGCTGTTGATGGTGGGGTTTCAATTGAAGTGGATGTTATTGAAATTCTCGGACTTTTGGCAAAGCAGTTCTTTTAGATTTTAGAGTAGGACACACAGAAAGAACCTCAGCACAAGCTTTATGACATTTTGATTCCAACATCAAATTGAATATGCTAATGATCGCCCAATTTTGTTTTGGATCAACACTGTTCTATAACTTCCAAAAGAACATTTGCAGCAGAAATTGAAATATGCGATATGGGGGGATCATAGATAATAGATAATTCTGCCTTCTCTCTTGGGCATATTTAGGCATGAATCAGTTGCCTCAAGATAGCATTTAACGCATTGGGCTTATATCATAACCCACCCATGATAAGAAAGACTTGATAGTTTGTAGCTGTACATCATAGTTATCATCTCTCACATACCATATATTCATCTCAAACAAACATGCCCATACAGGTTTAATAGATGTACATGCTTTCCAAGCGTGTAATGACATCTTTATATGTGATGCCGAAATCAACCATCCTCAAATTCCCGTCACTGACCCGAATTAATGCAAAGTGCGCTGCTGATAAACCGTTGTGGTCACAGGTTGAAGTACTCCGGAAAGTGAGCATCTTCACCGCACAAGGAGACGAATCTGTATGTTTCGATCAAGAGTTTGGGGAATCGTTTCATGAAATAGCTATCCAAATCCTCAGGAGATGTTCCAACGATCTCCTGCCACAACCAACCATCAGTGTCATATCATATATGAGCCACAAACTCACACTATTGCTCGTTGATACATTCAATCTATAGGCCTTGTGGAGATTGAGCTACGTTAATCATGTAAATCTCTACAGTGATAGTTCAGCGCACGATGTGTTTATTGTTTGTAAAAATTTTCTGCAGTAGTTGCACTGGGAAGTAGAAACATACCCGAATTTCTGGCGGAAGTTCTTTGTAATGGCTAAACGTGTTTCGCACAATTCGCAACAAGTCTCTGACTTTTTTAAACTCATAGACCCTGAACGTACGCATGTGCTTAATGAATTCACAATCTATCTTTCTGCTCCATTCCTTGTCGAAAACACGCTGAGCAATGCTCTCCAATTTTTCCAGAAAATCAGGATAAGTTCCCCCCATAGCTTTCGGTTGTACCCAGTCGCTGATCTCTCGGAGAAAGGACAGTCTCGTCTTAGAATTCCAAAACAGTGGATGGTGAAGCACCTCCGATGCCTTTGGCCTGCCAAATATTAGAATAGTTCAGAATGCAAATGTCTTTGTTGTTCAGCCGCAAGAGATAGACCGACTTCAGTAACTTACAAAGCACCTTTCAGAAGGTGAAAACGATTTTATTGACATCCTTTACTATCAAGAAACATGGTTACAACCCGGAGAAATTCAGTCCCCTAAATTTTACTTTTGGAATGATTGGTTGGTGCATCTTCGAGTATTGACAAGTTACAGCAGCTATCTAACCCCAGTTTCACCAGTAATCGGTTTACGTTGGAACACGTAACTATCAATGACATTTATTGTCCAATGTAGATTGGTTGTCGTACTTACTAGAAGGAACAGATACGCAGAAGATTTGAGTGCTACATGGAATTGAGAGTAGATAAATGACTGGCCCAAAATCCATCAATGGATACAAATAAAAAGAGATCATGCACATTACGAAGCCGTCCTCTCACCTCAGGTTAGGATTGGGGTTCAGTAAACAAGTGAACATATCTGCGGCTTCAGGCATAAATTCCACCAGGGACAAATCGATTGTCTTCTTCTTGATATTACCTTTGCCCTTTAGACTGTCTTTAAATGGATGTCTTCCGCCAGTGACGCAAAAAAACAAGACACAACCAAGACCAAACGCATCAACTGAGTACATTTGCTGCGCAGGACAAAGTTGTTCAGATGCTTGCAATCCCAATCTGCCACAATCTGCAAGATAGACATCGGGTATTTGCATTTGTTAAAGAGCCATTTTCACTCAGACAGACAGGTGGCGTTACTGAATCAACGGTCAATCAAAAGAGACAGCTGCAGAAACTGTTAGATCTCCAAAATCATACCACAATGTAGACAGCAAAGTTTCAATATAAGGTCCTCTTTAGAAAAAAAAGACAGCTCTTACAACCGAAATTATACGGCTGAAGGTTTTAGTATCACCTAACCAATTCAGACCTGCATGGATCAATCTTAAATGCAAAGAAGATCGAGGGTCCATGTAAAGCTGTCAAGAGCAGTTACCGGTGACATGATACTCTGAGGAAGATGTATCCCCAGGGAGGCGTCTACTAATGCCCATGTCAGATAACTTGGCACATAATTCTGTAGTAATCAAAACATTTTGAGGCTTTAAGTCTCGATGAACTATTCCCAAGCGATGCAAATGGACCAGCCCTGAGACCACTTCCCTGAATGATAACATAAAGTTGATCATAGGACTTAAACCAACAAGACATCTGAACCACTCATTGTTTCCCATTAACTAGACATTCAAGATCTACGAAGGCAAGTGTGAACAAGGTGGTCATGTGCCCCCTACCAATAATTGATTAACCAACAATTAAGAACAGAAATCCTACTTATACACGATTGACAGAAACTTCTCTAACGCAAAATGAAACAAGACAATATAAGAATGTCAAGACGACAGGGGAGAAAAAAAATAATTATTAGGACTGGCTTCAAAAGAAAAAAATGCAAAGGACATTTTCATATCATGTCAACTGCCGCAAGAAGCTGGGTTGCAAATTTTCAGATGACACAAGAGAACTCCGCCAATACATGGGGAGAAACCCAAATCTGGAACAACACGAGTATGACTAACTCCAAACTGATACTACACGACCCTTCTACAAAAGCCAGTTGCTTCATATTGAATTGAATTTAAACTACTTTGGCAAACATGAGATGACAGTAATGACCGAAATGAACAAGGTAACGCAATTCAAATTGCCACCCCTGCGAGAAAATTTAATCAAAATGGGAACTATCACTTCATCACTAAATAGTTACTGAGTACCATAGTAAGAAACTACCAAGATCAGCCTAGATAGAAAGATTGGCCTTAATTTATGAAACCGAAACGTGAGGTTCAAAACTCAGCCCATGATATTGAATCCATCGGGGTAACTGCAGGCCAATTAGTGGCCACATAATTGCCTATGTCATGACTGACTTGGACATTGCTGCCCGAGAACTAATTCAGTGCCAGCAAAAGAAGAAAAATAGAGGACTCTTGATTGAGGCATGGAGATTGTCTCTGTGAACATGCGTGTGAGTCAGGTAAAAGTAATACCTAGGCAAGCAGGCACAAAATACAATAAGAAGTCTGCAACATTCCATCTTAGGAGTGCCATCAGAAGCAAAATACTGCAGTAGTCTCTCAGTTCAAACCTTTTTTTTCACATATCATGACATAAAATTTACCTCATCAGTTTGAGTAGCGAAGGTGAGGGATGGCCATCTTCCCTCCACAAGTTAACATCCTGCATTGTCCCCTCAACTAAATCCAATTGCATGGCATTTGATGCTGGGTCATGAGGGAAGACAGATTTCTCTGAAGAATTTGAATGCGCCTGTATTAAGTCATCCAAGCTGCAAGCACAACGCTCCAGAGCAAGATACACAAAATCCTGATCACACTCTGCTCCATACAACCGAACAATAGTTGGGTCTCGGTCAGATGCTGTCAGAGACTGTATTTCTTGAAAAGCAACTTTACGGTGAGCCAGGACAAAGCGCTTCACTGCAACAGATCGACCTTCATAAGTGCCCTCAAGGACAATGGTGCCATTACTTCCTCTACTGATTTCTGTATTTGATACAAAGAGTTTACCGATGCAATGCCCAGGAGTGCCACCACCAAGAGGTTTCTTCAGGTTCATCCGTGCATCATTGCAGTCCATACTATTACCAAGCCTGCCTTCATTCTTTGAAGAGACATGCTCCTCCTTTCTGTCAAGACTTCCATTGCTCTTTCCAGACTCGCATGTTTTCTTGCACTTGGAAAGTTTTTTAAAATTACAATCACCCTCACCACCACTCCTACTGTCACCAAGCCTGCCTTTGGTCTCTGAAGAGACAGGCTTGTCCTTTTTCTCATGATTTTCTTTTCTCTTTCCAGACTCCTGTGTTTTCTTTATCAAGCGAGGAATTTTCATTTTAGAATGACCCTTCCCATTGATCCTACTACTATCAAGCTTGCCTTTGATCTTTGAAGAGACATGCTTGTCCTTTTTGTCAAGACTTCCAACCCTCTCTGTTGACTTGTGTGTTTTCTTCATCTTGGAAGACATCTTCAAATTAGGATCACCCTCATCATAGCTCCTACTATTGCAAATCCTGTCATCATTCTCTAAAGTGCCATGGTTGTCCTTGTTGTCAATACTTTGAATTTTCTTTCTAGACTTGCGTTGGTTCTTCCTCTTGGAAATCGCCTTCAAATGAGGATCGCCTTCATCAATGCTCTTATGATTACCAAGCCTGCCTTCATTCTTTAAAGAGACATGCTCCTCCTTTCCAGACTCGCATCTTTTGTTAGTCTTGGAAAGTGTTTTCACATTACAATCACCCTTACCGCCACTCTCACTGCTACCAAGCCTGCCTTTGTTCTCTGAAGAGACATGCTCGTCCTTTTTGTCAAGATTTTCTTTTTTCTTTCCAGACACCTGTGTTTTCTTCATCAAGCAAGGCATTTTCATTTTAGGATGACCCTTACCATTGGTCCTACTACTACCAGGCTTGCCTTTGATCTCTGGAGAGACATGCTTGTCCTTTTTGTCAAGACTTCTATCACTCTCTGTTGACTTGTGTGCTTTCTTCTTCTTGGAAGGCATCTTCATATTAGGATCACCCTCGCTGTAGCTCCCACGATTACCAAGCCCGCCTTCATTCTTTGAAGAGACATGATCGCCCTTTCTGTCGAGACTTCCCTTGCTCTTTCCAGACTCGTTTCTTTTGCTTGTCTTGGAAAGTGTTTTCACATTACAATCACCCTTACCACCGCTGCTGCTGTTACCAAGCCTGCCTTTGTTCTCTGAAGAGACATGCTTGTCCTTTATGTCAAGATTTTCTTTTCTCTTTCCAGACTCCTGTGTTGTCTTCGTCAAGCAAGGCATTTTCATTTTAGAAGGACCCTTCCTATTGATTTGTGGGCTACTGCTACCAAGCTTGCCTTTGGTCTCTGGAGAGACATGCTTGTCCTTTCTGCCAAGGCTTGCGTCACTCGCTATTAACTTGTGTGTTTTCTTCATCTTGGAAGCCATCTTCAAATTAGGATCACCCTCACCGTAGCTCCCTCAATTACCTAGCGTGCCTTCATTTTCTGAACAGACATGCTCCCCCATTCTGTCAAGACTTCCGTTGCTCTTTCCAGACTCGCGTCTTTTCTTCCAATTGCAAAATGTTTTCAAATTGCATTCACCCTCATCACCACTCCTCCCTTTTCCAAGCCTGCCACCGTTCTCTGAAGAGACATGTGCTTGTCCTTGTCGTGACTTTCATCGTCAATAATCGTTTAAAATACAAAGGCAAAAAGTGTGTCAGACAGTGGGAATAAAGTCTCTCCCTTGCTTCTTTCCTAAGTAAAACTGGAAGAAATTGTTCTAAGTTAACTTTACTCATTTTTAGGAGTTGTTCCTACTTCATCACTAAGTAAAAGAAATCAGAAGATATTGTACTCACGGTTGAAGAGACTTGAGGATCCCAACAGGCAAGCGCGTTAACACTCTGTCTTGTCTGCTCCGAACCAAAAGACAGCCAGCGAGGATCAAACGACGACGTCGATTACACTCGATCAGCTCTTAACTACAGACTGTCTGATGAAACCGTGAGCGAGACTGAGGAGAGCCCAAAAGGCTCAGCAGCAACCCATGGAAGGAACATCCCCACCTTCCTGCCATCGCCGCATTATTGCAATTTGCAAAACTTCAGAAGAAAGATTACCTAGGACGATAACGAGATTCTTCCGACCATTGTCGAACAGAAACGGGAAAGATCATAGTATTATAGGTGCCAGAATCGATGCCCGTGGGGTCCTACTAGCCCAATAATGCTAGACATAATGAACATCACTATCACTTCGCTTAGCGTGATCACTCTAACAAGCTTATCGCTTTTTCATTATCATAACAAGTTAGGTCAAGTATTATGAGGAATGACGATTGCGAGATTGCTTTCCAAGAAATGACCGAGTTTATTGGATTGACCCGTTTCGCGAAAAAATGCATTCATAAAACTGTTTAAGGTACAGAAGAAAGCTATAAAGCTTGCGTCCATTTTTTCTTTTGTCTGATGAGACTGATTATGAGCCACCGTTCCTCGATATTCGATTAATTTGATCTTTCGGACAAGTTTGCACGACTCTCTTTAGCAAAAGAAAAGAGGGGAATCTTCGTCCAGCAAGGCCCAGACTTTCATGGGCCGAGACGAAGAAAAGAAAAAAGTAGAAGAAATGATTGGGATTTTGATAGACATTGAACAGATATAGGCCTTTGTATTTTCCAGGCTATGTGGTATACACCCTCTTTGTTGATTTGTATATAGTGAACAAACTTCTGGTGAAGTCCCGTTAGCCATTTTTAATCTAAGTAACAAATGATCACACGAACTGAAGTTGATATTGATTCAAATTCTTGAACTTCGGCGAAGGGATCTTTTTGAATTTTAGAGTAGAACATACAGAATTAACCTCAGCATAAGCATCACTATAATCCGTCAATAATATATAAAATACCCAACATTTTGTGTTTGTCTGAACTTTTTGAAGTACTCGACAGCCTGTTATTTTGATATGATACCGTTGTAAGATGAGCATTACATTCAATTAATCCTGGGACACCAATTCCATATTTAATCAACTCTTATGAGACCTCGGTGGTTGTAATGGCGATGCGTGAACTTCCAATTAGAGCATATTGTTACTTGACTGACTTCAATGTGAAAAACCACAATCAGCACCATTTTCTATCAGCGCGAACTTTTCAAATTGTCAGTTGCAGACTCAGCACTACATTGTTTCGCTGGCATTTTAGGTAAATCACCGGACATATGTTTTTGACGCTGTCAACATTGCATCTGTTGTTGGCATACATGAATGTGAAATTTATAGTTTTTATGTGAATTACATGCTCAGCTTCCCAAAATTCTGTCGAATTTGACTGAGTCCGAGTCTGACTTAATTAGCCTGAAAAAATAATATCAGGACAAGATCCACATGTACAAAGTTGACCAGAAAGTGAGAGCTATGGCTGCAACGAGTAGTCCAGAGGAAGAGCAGTGAACACTCCTCTTGACCCACATCGAAGGGCTGGGTCCATTGTCCCTGCAAATTTCACAAAACTCTCAGCTGGTTTCTTGAGAAAATCTGTAGCATGAAAATCCCTAGTGAACTAGCCCTACTTTGGTTGAATTATTCTTGCACTCCTAGGTTGAGCTCTCCATCTGTATGATTCCAAATGTAGATTCATTGTAAGTACTTCTGTTACAGTAAAAATTCAGTCTACTTTGCCAGATCGAATATGTAGCAGTGTGAGTGCAAGTTACTAGCTGAGGTGCATTTCAACTTCAGAAAAATTGGACATAAGTACAAGAAATCTGCATAGCTTCACATACCAAATCAAATGCCCTCTCGGCATGAAACTAATAAAGTTGACTTAAACATGACCTTTTTATTTGACTACCTTTAATTCTTTTTTTCCTTTTCATTTCTTTTTCGAGAAGTAAGTTAGCCATACATACCAATATTCATGGCTGGAGGAAGTGTGAACTGAACCATCAGGAAGCAGTGATACAATGGGTCTGATGCCAGAAAGACAAAGTTGCCCACAGCCTTCATTGCCAATAATGAAAGCACGTATTTACTTCACATCCCTGATTTGCTTTTACTGAGAAGCCATTATTCTTATGCTAAATGATTCAAACATACAAGGAAGGGAACATACCACCATCGAGAAAGATGCCTATGAGAGTCCAGCAGAGCGGCAAGCATTCCAGTCGCCAAACGGGCTACCGCCCTCATCACAGACCGCCGGGATTATAATGAGGGGTAGATTTCCCAAGTTTCCTAATGGTAATTAGTTAAGTAAACAATAACAACCCAAATTATCTTTAAATTCAGGTGAAACGAAGATGGCAAGTAACCGGGTCATCATAAGACAGGAGTACCTGTTGAACAAGCGGCAATGATCAGACCCTCTAGATGAGTCATCGGTTTCAGTACTTTTACGAGTATCCATCCAAGAACCCATCCGATGAGGAAGGAAATTCCAATTTTAATGGGCGTAAACCACCTTTGATGGGCAAAACAGTATCAGAGTTCGATTCTGCCAGATCATTGGCACTTATCTTGCAAAGCAGTTTGTTTTATATCATTTGGAAAGGTAGATGGAATATCCTGTAAACCATAAGTACGCGTATAACTCTTCTGGTCAAAGCATCGACTTTAAATTCTGTGCTTTTCTGAGACCCAAGTGTAACTGATTCATCCTCTGATACCAATGGTGTACTTTTTATGAAATCGTCAATGTTCATCCCCAGTTTCTGCATTACATGGGACAGTCAGTTTGTAAGATGTATACAGCAGGCAATAGCGGCAGCAATTAACTTTTTTAACAGTTAACAAGAAAAACAGCCACTGTGATCAGGAGACTCTCCCCTCTTTTGGAAGGAGGAGAGATGACATTCAAAGTTTCATGGGTCCAAAACATATAGATAAGTATAGATAAGGGCATTTTTAATTGGAGTACAAATAGGAAAATGCAGAAATCCTTTTTCCAACCTTTAATAGGCAAAACGAGTCCAAGTTAAATCTTCTGGACAAAAGAAATACAGCCATTTTCTTATCCTGAACAAAGCAACATACTGCAAACTCCATACTTTCCTATCATAGTTCATAGACATGCCTTGCTTTCTTGTGCCAAGATCATCCGGCATGGAGAAACCTTTAAGCAACAGGGTATTTTACAGAAAACAGCATTGTGCAGTAGTAAAAACAAGAATGCATTCATCTACTGTGTCTTACAAACATGGGAGAATAAGATCTCTCCCAATGGTCGGTGCAAGTTTTTGCCACCGTCAAGGCAGCCCTACCAACCTCAATCTAATGATGAAAGGCACAGGGAAGTGCTGAAATTAGTGATACTTGATTAGACGAATGATCAAACAGTTGTTCTAATTAGACAAAACCAAAAAGGATCTCAATTTTCTTTTCACAAGTATAAGTCTTAGCCATACCATTTTACCAAAAGTGCTCGTTGCACATATACAGCTCCCAGTCATCACCACAATCTATAAAGTAACCACTGGTGGGTCCAGAAGAACTCTCATTCTCGTTATCTTAGTAAATTGGAGCCTGATATGAAGAGTAGACGTGAGTTCCTGATGAGAATGACCAGATCACCCTCCTAGAATCACTGTCCACCAAATGCATTGTCCCATCTAGGGCAGTGTCATGATTTCTGCCCAAAAGTAAGGCCATAAGCAAAGGCATGCAAAAAAACAGAGAAATGGTAGAATTATTTCCCCAATAAAGAGGAGAATAGCATGGCAAGTCCTTGAAAAATGGACTCAAACTGGTCACTAGTTCAGGACTAGCCATTGATAGCTTAAAGGCCAACAAGACAAATCAAAAGCAGAAGCTAGAACAAATTATACATCAAACCGGCCCAGTCAGGAAGTCCTTGTCAGCAGCTTCAACCACTGAATAGAAAGTACTAGTCATGAGCAGCTCCAAATGGTCGAATATACATATCAAGTTTTACCAAGTTCTTGGCAACACTTTATCACTAAGCTCCAAAGCAAAGCTGAATCTCGACTGATGCTAAATTTCTGAGTAAGGAGTACACAAATCACGCACCCATGTCATGCATTCATTAGACCCTGATTCGCTACCAAATAATGAGGAAGAAGATACTAGTAACAAGCCCCAACAAGACAAATTATCTTGCAGAATTCTGAATTGACGTATGTTGGACATCGACGAGATCATTTCTCACATGACTTCCATGGGTAGACGGCAAGGCAGGGACTTATTTTTTTTAATACGTAAGTCACACTTCTCTGTCCCTTTCTGTTCTACCCCCTCATATGCAGGGTTTTCGTCCTTGCAAAACTCAATAACGAGACTAGGTAACTCTAAACAAGAGATATGAGCAGTTTTTCCCCTCGCCACACACCCATGCACGTCTGAAAAATTAATACTCAGCTCGAACCATGTATTAACCTGCCGCATTATGCCATTTGACCATACAGATCCTAAGAAACTTTGGCAGAACTCCTTACTACCAAAAGAACCAAGCTCACATCCAAGTACGTACTACACCGAATTGCCACTAAACTAAACTTGCGCCATCGGAAGTACGGCATGGAACTGCATATGCTCTACTGGCCAAACGGGTCACGGCTCCAGGGTAAAAAGGACCGCTTCATTTGGACCAGAAAATTTACAAATTTTTCCTTTTAAATCAATCACGAAGGGAGAAATTAAAGCCGAACAGCAAGAGACCAACTAATGGTTGAATAGACCCGAGGGGATCTCAAGGGCAAGCGAGCCAATCCCCTGTCCCACGGCCTCGGCAACCGATGGCCGCAATCGCTGCCAAAAAAGCCGACAAAATGACAAAATCGAGGGGGGAACAACCCCTTCCAACACAAGACTCTCGATAATAATCATAGCAAAGATATTTTCCTCCGCCATATGATGTTAATTCCCATTTCATTTTTATAAGGACTTCATTTCTATAAATGATTTTTTGTAATGGGTTTGGACATTGTTGATAATATCTGTTAAGTGACATATCTTAAACGTAAATTATAATCATGAAAAGTTCGCAACTTTTTATTTGAAATTGAACTTTAGAGAGCATTGTAAATAAATATATTTTATTAAAGATATGTTTTTCCTCTTGTATCAATTCTACCCTTGAGAGGAAGTCTTGGGGAGGGCTCGTTTGGACCATTTACATTTTAGGATGGGCCCAGAGCTATTTAAGGGGTGGAAAATAGTCCAATCCATTGAATATGCTAAATTTTATATTGGATTAGGTCCATTTTGTTCCTTCAAAAAGCATGTTTGCAGCAGAAATTGCAGTATTCAGGCATGAGTCAATCACCTGACATTTTGGATCTACTATTAGCTACGCATGAAAAGAGAAGACTTGATGTTCATGAGCTGATTATACATCCTAATTTTCACTGACCTCAAACCATGACACATCATATAAACATGCGCATACAGTTTACATAAACGGATACGCTTTATATTGATATGCACGATGCCGAAATCAACCATCCTGTAAAGTAATTATTGAAAAGTTTGCTGCTGATAAACCATTATGATCACCAGTTGAAGTACTCCGGCACATGGAGACGAACCAGAACATTTCACTCAAGAGACTGGGGAATCGTTTCTCAAAATAGCTGTCCAAATCTTCGGGAGATGATCTGATGATCTCCCGCTAGAGCCAGCCATCAGAATAGTACCGAATAAGAATATCAGCCGCAAAGTCCACGGTACTGCTGACGGATACATTCAATCTATAAGCCTTGCCGAGAACCAGCTGCAGTAATCACGTAAAACCTTACAGCGATAGTTCACCACAGGACGTGTTCAATGATTGTAAAGTAGATAGATAAACATCGAACATATAATAATGACTTCGCGTATTGATGATACTAATGTAATCAGTAATGTCCATGTCATCGAAGATGTGAAATTTCCCTGCATTAGTTGCACTTGTAAACATTCCTGAATTTTCGCTGGAAGTCTATGGAATGGCTAAACAGGTATCATGGAATTCACAACAAGTCTCTGAACCTACGCATATGCTTAATGACTTTACAATCTATCTTTTTGTTCCATTCCCCGTCGAAAACACGCCAAGCAATGCTTCCAATTTTTCCAGAAGATCAGGGTTAATTCCCCTAGCTTTCAATATCACCCAGTCGCTGTTGTCTTGGAGAAGGGATGGTCTCGTCTTTGAATTCCAAAAGAGTGGATGGTGAAGCACCTTCAATGCCTTTGGCCTGCCAGACATCAGAAGATTTCAGAATGCAGACGTCTTTGTTGTTCGGCCACGGGAGATAAACCGCCTACAGTAATTCACTAAGCACCTTTGTCGAAGGCATAGGTCGATAGCAATACCTGATTGACAGGAAATTCTTTAACACAAAATGAAATGAGACATGGTAAGAATGTCAAGACGACAGAGGAGAAAAATAATCATTAGATCTAGCTTTTAAAGAAAAACATGCAAGGATATTTTCGTATAATGTCAAGTGCCGCAAAAAGCTGGGTAGCAAATTTTCAGAACTCAAATTCACAGGGGAAAACCCACATATTTGAAGAACACGAGGACCACTAACTCCAAACTGACGCAACATGACCCTCCTAAAAAAGCCTGTTGTGACAGCGGCAGGTGACCGGCCGCTGACGGCGGGTGGCAAACAACTAGCAGTGGGGACCGATTAAAAGAGGAAGAAAAAAAAAATGACTTATTATATAAATTATTCCGGAAAATAAGAAAAAAAATTTTTTTTTTTTACTTTTTATTTCCGTTTCAAATCTATTCCCTGGAATAATTTTCTATTATGGGGAATAGAAACATTAACTAATGTTACCAAATAAATTTTTATTTTTTTTTTCGGAGAATAAAAAAATAAAAATTAAAAAAAAAAAAACGTTATCAAACAGACTCAGGCTAAAAAGTACCTTTTGTTAAAGTCTCTACCAGGGCTAACCACTAGAATGTGCCGGCCCAAGCACATGCTAAGGCCTTTTTTTAACTAAAAAAATAATATTTTGAGAAAAATACAAAAAAATTAAATTGATAAATTGCAATATTCTAAAAAATTGCATGAAATTGAAATATAATATTCATTTGCAATAACGGAACAACCGCTAAAGTATAGAACAAATACCAAAACTTGACACAAATTGACACTTAAATGTCAAAATTTTCATAAGGTATACTTGTGTCACTTTTTTTTAAAAATTGGGGCATTTAAGTGTCAAGTACGGCAAAGGTGGTTGGAAATCCGATGTAGCATATTTTTAATAATATAAGTGGTTTACATGGTGGCACGCCAAAAAGCTAACTCAGTAACAAAGATGCAAAACGTTATTTTGCCCCCAAAAATCGAATTTTAATGTATATATTAATTAAAATAAATTAAAAGAACCAAAAATTTAAAAAAAAAAAAAAAAAACAGGTGTAGCTTTCGGCAAGGGCCTGCCGCCACCACCCCACCATCGCCAGCTACTACTTTTTTTAAAATTTAGTTCTTTTAATTTATTTAATTATTATTTATAATAAAATTCAAATTCAAAAGCAAAATGATTTCGTTTTTGGCTTATATAGCCACGTTAGCGCCAAAAACAACGTCGTTTTGCACCTACTTAACCATGGTAGCACGCAAAATGATGTCGTTTTGCACTTAACTCATAGGGAAAATGCCACGTAAGTAATTTGGTCAGAAATTTTCGCCGTTAGCATTTAAGTGTTTAATTCTTCTCCAATTTCGACACTTAATTTACATTTAAAAATAAAAAATAATAAATTAATAAAAAATAAACAATAAATACAATAACGGATAAGAAGAGACGTGACCACCCCCTACAAATTTGATATCTTCTCTGAAAAAGAAACTTGTAAGATCAAAACTATTCATAATTCCAATAATTACTCATTTATCCAAAAAACGAATTAGCTCAGCTAGTCCTCTTATACTTGAGTTAAGGATATTGTAAAAGCATCTATGTAACCACAATTATATGATTAAAAGTGGGCACTTATACTAAATTTTGGCACTTAAAACCTACTTTAACCCTGGAACAACCATTCCACATTCAGACAGAGTCCTAAGTCCGTTCAACTTAATCCTGCAGCATGGCCACCACCGACTAGATTGAAGAAGGAATCCCCGTGGGAAGTTGGCCGAAGGGGTCAAAGCACATCACTTCCGAAATACTCCTTAAAGCGTTCCTCTCCTCTGCAGAACTCGGACGCTACTCCGTATTACTTAATCGAGAGTCTCGGGAATCGTTTGGCGAAGTGTCGTAACCCTAGGGACCCGATCCGAGGAGCTCCTGCCAAAACCATCAAAGCGAATATAACAGATTCGAAATGACCCACAAGATACACACAATCCAACATATGGAAAGATACCGAAGAAGCCTTACATGCAACGTGCAGCTAAAGAAATGATCAACAATTTGAGACAGAGAGTATCTCAACTTCTTCTGAAAGTTCTATGTAGTGGGCCCATTTATTTTGCACGACTTGCAATAAGTCTCTGACACGGCTATAGTCGTAGCGCATTGTGCCCATGTCAGCCATAAATACAGGTTCTATTTGGCTATCCCAATTCCTACGAAAGACCAACAGAGCAGTGGTCTCCAATGCTTCCAGAAGATCTGAATTGGGTGCCCTCTCAACTTCCAGTTGTACTCTATCGCTGGTATCGCAAAGAAATGACAGCCTCATCTCTGAACTCCAAAAGAATGGATGATGAAGCACCTCTGATGCGGGAGGCCTGTCAGTAATTAAAAGCAATTATATATTGACTCTAGGAAATTATTATTATTACAAAAAATGACATGTCATCACAAATATGGCATTGGTGCAATGTCCAAAGCAATTACGACAGCATAAACTCAAATGAGAGAGTGACCAAATTGTCTTAAAACTTCCGTACACTTTACGACAAATGACTCTAGGTTGAATGTAGTTGTTTGACTATGACAAGAAGCCACAAATAATTAAATCCCAACCCTTAAATCAGCAAGGGCGCCTGACTTTTGAAATGCATAAGCATCACAATTATGGCATTAGTGGAATGTCTAAAGCAATTAAAAGTGCATCAGCTCAAATGAGAGAGTGACCAAAATGTGTGAAAACTTCCATACATTTCACGACAAATGACTCTAGGATGAACACAGTTGTTTGACTATGACAAGAAGCCATGAATGATTAAATCCTAGCCCTTAAATCAGCAACATAATCATTTTGTCCCTAGGATTCTTTAAGACAAAATTGGGCAGCCAAAAGTGATATTCTCCAACTTGGTAGTTAGCTCCATACGCTGAACCCTGGGAATCTTCATACGAAATCCTCTTCGACGTATGTATAGCAAGAATCCTCTAAATAATGCACTAGCTATGATTAAAATTTATATGTTCACGGACGTGTAACAAACTCATAGCCCTAATAAACAAGCTTCCAACAATGATTTCTCCCATTGGGTAATCACAATTGTCAAAAGCATTTAGGCTATTGAATCACATGAGTCAAAGCTAAAGTTCAAAAAGAAAAAAAAAATATTTTGATCGAACTCCATATAAATTTTACCTAATATATCTTTATCACTTGATTTATTGAGAAGATTCATATCAACACATGACATCTTATGGACGCCTGAATTTTAGATGATAAATTTAGTATATTTCAATAAAACTAAATAAATAGTAACAAAAATAGAAGATATATATAACCAAAAAAATAAAAAAATAAGAGAGAAGAAGAGGAAGAAAATGCTTCGGCCTGGGACACAATCCGTCGAAAAGCTAGCCCGGTTCACTGGTCGTCTTTTGTTTGGGACAAGGCCTTGGCCCTAGGTATCAATTTCTTCTCTGGCTTATAACCAAGAATCGTCTTCCAACTCAGACATATCTCATGACATTTGGCGGATTTCCAACTCGTCCGTGCCTTGTGCAAGTCTAGGCCTGACTCAGTTAATCATCTTTTTTTTGAATGCCATATCTCTAATGCTATGTCAAAATTTTGGGCCGCTAAGCGCAACCTTCCATGGAACAACTCCTCTTGGCCGAATAATCTCCTTTGGGCTATAAACACTTTATCTGGAAAGAGATTCTACCGAGAGATCGCTCGTTTCTCCTTTGAAGCGCTTTGTTATATTATTTGGAAGACCAGAAATGAGATCCTCTTCCGTGGACACAATATCTATGTTCCTTCCATGAAACTATACCTCTTTAAGGTGGTGAAGGACAAAGGCCTCACTTATAAGTCGACTGAAGACAACCCCGAAATGTAGAAGGATGCGGCGCAATGTGATTGACCCCCGGATTTTTGGTGTGGAGACGCCCTTGGTGTAGTATAGGTGATATGGGTTTCTAAACCCTGTTCTCCTTGTTTTTCCTTTACTTTCGGGACTGCAGTACCCTAATACTCCAGTGATTTGTAGTTTCGGTGGGTATGTGTAGGTACCGAGATCCCCCATGTACAATTCCCGGTCGATTCAATACAATCTTACCTTACCAAAAAAAAAAAAAAAAAAAAAAAAGAGGAAGAAAATAAAAAGGCGAGGCCCGGTCCACCTGATCCACATAGATATTGTGTAGGAACAAAGATTCTTTGTGAACGGTCTTGATTTTCAGACGCACAGCATAACGTGCAATGTTCACGAAGAATCAAAATGCGTCGAGCTTTAGTTTCATTAAAGACGAGAATTAAAGATTGAACCGTAACGATTTTAATAGTAACGGGTGGCAATCGAACCAAATTGTCGTGCAACTCGTCTAATCCACCTACCTGGTCGATGTTGAGGACGTATCCCTTGCGTCGTCTTGGTGCATTTATGACTTCTTTCCAATGGATGATGTTTATTTCATAGGCAATTACTTCTTGCTAATGGATCGACCTCTATTTCATAACCAAGAAAGTTACCCACCACATTGAGATTTACTTAACCTAAATACTTATCTTTAGATATTTAGATTTAGATATGGAAAAATTACTAGCTAGGCGAAGAAGATGCTAAAGTACAGGATACTTACAAAGTCAATTCTAAGCACATGATACGGATGTCAATACAAGCCTAAGTTTTGACGTAAAATTCAAATGCAATCCCTTCCGGCCAATTATCAATGGAATCTTGAGCATGTATTTGGATTTATTCTAGAAATTTTGAAGTATGGACAGCTCGACATTTCACATTTGTCCAAACTTTTTGAAAAGTATTGACAGGCCATTATTTTGATATGGTACTAGTGTAAGATGAGCGCTATGTCAATTAATCCTATGACCTCACGTCCATATTCAATCAACTCTTTTGAGACCTTGGTCGTGTTAACGGTGATGCGTGAACTTTCAGTTAGAGCCTACCGTCACTCGACTGCCTTCAATTTGAAAAACCAAAGTCAGCACCATTTTCTGTCAGCTCAGACTTTTCAAATTGCCGGTTGTGGTTTAGTATTCCACTGGACAATGGTTTTCAACACTGTTGTTGGCATACAAGGATGTGAAGTTTATAGTTCTTATATGGATTACATGCTCAGCTGCCCAAAGTCCAGTGAATTCGGCTGAGTCCGGCTCTCACTCAATTAGCCTGCAAAAATAATATCATCAGGACAAGATCCACATGAACACAGTTGACCAGATGGTGAGAGCTATGGCTGCAAACAAGTATGTCCAGAGGAAGAGCACTGAGCACTCCTCTTGACCCACGTCAAAGAGCTGGGTCATTGTCCCTGCAAATTTCACAAAACTATCAGCAGCATGAAAACTACTTTGGTTGAATTACATTTGCACTCCTATGTTGAGCCTCCGTCTGTATGTTTCCAAATGTCGATTCATTGTAAGTACTTGTTTCACAATCAAGATTCAGTCTATGTTGCTCGATCGCATATGTAGCAGTGCAAGTGCAAGTGACTAGCCGAGACGTGTTTCGACTTCAGAAAAATTGGACAAAGGTACGAGAAATCTGCATCGCTTCACATACCACATCAAATGCCCTCTCGGCATGAAACTGATAAAGTAGACTTAAAAATGACCTTTTATCTCACTATCCTTTTCCTTTTCCTTTCTCTTTGGAGAATTTAGCTAGCTATACTTACCAATATTCATGGCTGGTGGGAGCGTGAATTGAACCATCAAGACATAGTGATACAATGGGTCTGATGCCAGAAAGCCAAGCTTGCTGGCAGCCTTCACGACTCCGATGCCAATCACTGGAAGTATCACATACCGAACACAAATCACCCCGGCAATAGCCCATGGTCTGATTCTCGAAGAGCGTAAACCTGTTCATACACAACAATCGATCAGTGAACTCCAGAATGTCTGTTTGAGAGAAAATGGGCGGTCAAGAAAGTCTTGCCTTGAGTGAGGTTGCCTCCTAAGATAAGTGAAATACAAGGAATAGTGCCATCTCTGCTTCACAGAAATTTCAGTTTAAGGCCAAAATCATTGAGATAAACCAAGGCTTGCAGAAGTCGCAATTCAGGAGGCTGCTCTTTCTTACCCTAGTAGTTGAATAGTGTCCTGTATCACATGAAGGGGCGCATTCTCACCGATTATGAGGTTCTTCAAGAATGCAATTGCCCCGACAATGAATCCAACTATCTGTTTGCATAGAGAAAATTGTCACTTCATGTCCTTCAAATAGAAAACCTTACACTTCGCAAGCATAATGCTGAAGAATTTTGATGAAACTCACTGCAGCAAGTGTAGGAGGCGACATTAGCTCCTGCAGCACATGGAGAAGAGGTTCTCTAACTTTATTCCAGAGTGATGTATTGGAATTATCTGAATCCCCACGTGAAATCTGAAATACAATCGCTCATGAAATGAGGGAAACAACAATGTAACTTTTCTCGTCAACTGGGAAAGAAAAGACTGGGTCTCACAGCTTGTGTTTCTGAATGTTCACTAGCCTTTGTCCATTGCACACTAATAACAGTTTGTTGTTCTCCATCTTTTTCCTTGAGAAGACGCGTTTCTGAACTGGCATTTGGGTCGATGTTAGGCGCCTTTGAGGCCTCCCTGGCTGCTTGAAGCGCTTTAAACTTTGTGGATGATGTTCGGATTAGTTGGTAAGTGTAAGTCCAGATGTAGAAACCACCAAGCTGCTTTGACACCAGAGAAGAAAGTACACTTGAGTCCGATAGTCGCTGACCAGAGCATTATGGACTCAATGCAACTAAAACCAGAAACATGAATTCAAGGCATCATTTGATCATGTCGAAGACGACGAACAATGAAAGCACGAATTTCCTACACATCCCTGAGTTGCTTTTACTGAGAAGCCAAATTTTCATTTGACAAATGATTTAAACATACAAGGAAGGGAACATACCGCCATCGAGAAAGATGCATATGAGAGTCCAGCGGAGCGGCAAGCATTCCAGTCACCAAACGGGCTACCGCCCTCATCACAGACTGCCGGGATTATAATGAGGGGTAGATTTCCCAAGTTTCCTAATGACAATTAGATAAGAAAACAATAACAATCCAATTTATCTTTTCAATTCATGTGTAACGCCGATGCCAAGGAACCGGGCATCATGTTTCTAAGACAGGAATACCTGTTGAACAAGCAGCCATGATCAGACCCTCCAGGTGAGTCATCGGTTTCAATACTTTTACGAGCAACCATCCAAGAACCCCTCCAACGAGGAAGGAAATTCCAATGTTAATGGGCATAAACCACCTTGCACAAATGGCTCAACAAACTATGACAACACAAAATCCAATATGCACCTTCTACCTTTATAGGAATGGAATGAGGACATGATTTTCTAGCAGTGAGAAAATGCAAAAACTGCCTTACCACGAGATTATATCCTGAAGAGTAACTGTCTTGGTCAGGCTGGCGAAAACTAGCGAGGGGGTGAAGGCGATGAACACTATCTGCGCTCAGCAGAAAAATTAGCCAGCAATAAACATTCCAGACTCTTCGAACACGAGTTACCACCTAACTCTTCCAACTGCCAAAACAAACACCATCTATGCTAGTTTGTGCTTGGTCTTTTCAGCATTTTACCTTGTTCAGGGCCTTCCTAGTATCTGCAGGGAGAAGATTGCAGCGACCAGTGGCCATAAAAGCTCCCATCACGCAAATGATGAGAACTTGCAGAACTGGCATCGAAGCCACTGCTAATAGTGACCAGAAAACCATCTCTTCCTTTTTCCCTCCTAAACTTGCCGATACTTGATGCTAGTGCTGAGCCCTCAGGTTCTTGCTTCTGATTGTGGTTTGGCCTGGCCTTTCATGTACAAGTGAACCACCAGTGATTCTTGTCCAGGAGCAGAAAGGCTAAATTTGGGTTGAAATTGAGCAAACGGTTCCAGATTTTTGTCGGCAACAACATGCTTCAAGAGATAATGTGGGGCTGAACATGCTTAGCTAGGGATAAAATGGATCGATCGTCACTTCCTTTGTCTGTGCTTAGAGTCAGGACCACACGGTGAAGACCTAAGAATCAACATTCTCTCTCACTTTTTTTTTTTTTGGTTTCGGATAGATGGACTTCATTCATAGTAAACGAAGATGCAACAAGAAATAGTATCTGAGTACCAATGCAATCACTCAACTACTGAAATGAGAATCTAGGTTGATTTTATTTTGTGAAAAATTGTCGACGATATCACCCTGCTACAACTATTTTTGTTAATGAGTGGTCACTATAGCTGATATCATTCTTCAGCAAACTTGAGGCTTCGTGCAGTGGTGCCTAACTTGTACATCATGTATTGTCCAGAAATTCGCATGATCGCAGCTGAAGGATGGGTGTGTAGGTAGGGTTGTGTAAAGGAATAGGAACCGCCTGAAATTGGACTGAAACTGGCATTTCCTGAGGGGATCGATCTGGTTCCCAATCCTAGATATGGAACCGTCCACCTAGACTGAACCAGTAATTTATACATATACACATAAGAAAAATTTAAAGAAAAATTTCTGACCAAAAATATTTAAGAAAAATGAAAATCCTAAAATCCCTATTCTAAAGCTCTAGACCCTCAACTTTCAATATGAACTCAATCATTTTACTGATCATGCAATTAAGAATAGAGAAGTTCTTTATTTTTTGCTTTATTTTGGGTTGCTAGAAAACGTTGTATTGAGTGTGTGAAGCTTGGTGGGACAAGTTTCATGGACTCGTTCTAGAATCAAATTGGATAGGCGATCTGGTTTCTTGGTGGATTTATGGAATCAATAGGTAGCTTCCAATTCTAATTTTTTGGAATCGGTCTTTAGTGGACAGTTCTCGATTCTAGAGTGGAAACCGCCCCCACCCAAACTATGCTCATCCTTATGCGTAGATAATAAGCGAAAGGTTGGAACATGTTTCGAGTATCATACGACGTAGGTTAGTGTCGTTGTCCAAATTGGAGTTGCAGAGGCTAAGATCGCCATTCCCGATGTGTTCATCGTCCCCGAATTTGCCTCGATCTACTGTTATTCAACAGACAAAGAGTCTAAAACCTCGCCGTTTCTGCCCGTAGGTGGGCTCTCTCTCTCTCGCTGTAGGTGAGCAGCTGCCCTATCCCTTCCGGTGATAGTCTCCCTTTCCAATTTCCCAGACAATCTGTACAGCTTTCACAAAAATGGCTATCTACATGACTTTCCCACCCGATTAATCAGTACCCACTTCCTTCTTTGAGCCTCTGAACCCTAACAATGAATACTCTGATTTCTGAAACCCTAACTGAGAGTTAGCACAGAAACCCTAAATGGAGGAAATCCATTTAATCCAGCTACTTTGGCAAGAGATACCTGCAATGTACAGAGCTCCCTTCATTCCTCACACATCCCCTCCCCACCGAATCTGAAATTTCCCACAACACCAAACCCCAGCTTCATCAAGTAAAAGTTTGAGCTCCTGCACGTCTCTCTTCCTCCATGGAGGGCAGCCACGAAAACCAACTCCGGATGCTGGCACTCTACAAACGAATGGGGGATCTATGGACCATGGATGATGTAACGGAGCTGAACACAAATATCCCAGAGGTACACAAACGAATTGATGAGTTCTTATTGTATGGGAAACTATTCTCCAAACCCAATGTCAATTTTCAAGCATTCTGGACTACAATGAAGAAAGCCTGGAAAATAGAAGATGTAAAATGTGAGGTGATAGAACCGGGTTTCTTTGTTTTCATATTTAAATCGGAGGAAGAGCAGAAAAGAGTGCTAAAAACAGGCCCCTGGTCGTTTGCCAGCAATTTATTAGTGCTACAGGAAGGTGACCCGACTGTTCCCGAACATTGTTATGAGTTTATACATTGCTCCTTTTGGGTGCATTTTGTGGGACTCCCACGTGCTGCTTTAGCGGAGGATTATATTGGGCTGATTGCTGCAAAATTGGGAGAAATAGAGGAAGTCAGAATTGAGGCTAGAAATAATAGTTCGCGCAAAATAGGGAAAGCAAGAGTGAGATTGAATTTGCTTCACCCCCTCAAAACTGGCACTATGATTCATGTGGGAGATCGAAACTGGTGGATTGATTTTAAATATGAAAGACTACCGCACTATCAAGTTATTCTGCGGTCACATAGGCCATTATGCAAACTATTGCTCGAGTTTCCCATATGAAGAATCGGGACTCACTCAGGATAAACCAGCCCGTTATGGCTCTTGGCTGAAAGCATAGGTAAAGGATCTAAGTCCTTGCTGGAATACTTTCTATGGAGATATTGACTTTACCTTGGAAGTAGAGGACATGGTTCCCGAGACTCCTATTATCCCAACTGATGATGATTTGAGCAGCAATACCGAAACAGCTGGTAGTCAGGCCATAGTGCTCTATCACCCTGCAATACAGCCAGCATCAGACCCCTCATCATTAGCAGAGATTGCTGCACAGAAAAAAGGAAAACGAATACAGCAGTTTCAGGAGCCGCAAAGTGAGCTTATACTTCATGATGCAGGGGCGAGGACAAAGGGGGTAGCAAAATCTAATTCAAGGAGACAAGTCCCTAAAAAGTTAAAACGCTTTGCTCCTTATGAGAAAAGGGATTCCCTGACGACGCTTATTGACACGGAGAAACTTTTGGATACGCCAATTCAAAAATGGGAAGGCAAGACAGCTTGGGCTTTGGTGGCTGGCCCTAATAAGCCACCAAGGGAGCCATGAAAGTACTAAGCTGGAACTGTCAAGGTTTAGGCTCTCCCTTGACAGTCCAGCACCTACGAGCCTTAATGGCTCGAGAGAGACCTAATATGGTTTTTCTTATGGAAACCAAAAACCAAAACAGGGTGGTGGAAAAAATTAAAAGGCAACTTAAGTTTCCCTATATGTTTGTTATTGATCCAATTGGAACAGCAGGAGGTTTGGCCTTATTTTGGGATGAGTCAGTGCAGATCACTATTGAAGAAAGTTGCCAAGAGGTAATTGAACTATCATGCAGGGATGCTGGAAATAAGTTTCACATGAAGATATCTTTCCTACATGCTTCCACTAATTTCCAAGAGAGAGTCTCTCTTTGGAATACTCTTCGTGCTAGGAATGGAACCACTACAAAGACCTTGGTTATGTATAGGGGATTTTAATGAAGTGTTATACCAATGGGAGAAGGTAGGGCGACGAGAAGTGGAAAGATTCCGGATTATGGCATTTCGGGAATTTGTTGACACATGCTCTCTCATTGATATTGAAAGTAAGGGCTGTGCTTTCACATGGACAAATAAAAGGGAAGGAGATGAGTTAGTTAAAAAACGCCTTGACCGAGCACTATGTAACTTAGAATGGAGGCTCCTCTTTCCTACTGCTGAAGCGTTTGTCTACCCAGCCATTGGGTCGGACCATTGTCCTCTTTTACTATGCCTACATCCAGCTAAACCAAAGAAACAAAAGTCATTCAGATTCGAGGCTTACTGGCCGGATCATCCAGAATGCGAAACCGTGGTGGAAAAGGCTTGGAAGGCAGAACCTGAGAATCAGGAGAGCATGGTTAGGAAGACAAAAAAGGTTGCTTATGATTTAAGACAATGGAGCCGGAAACATTTTCAAAATGCATCAAAACAAATTGATAAACTTAGAAACCAGCTCACTCATATACTAAACAAGACAGACACAGAAGATATGGGAGAGGAATACAGCACCACAATTGAGAAAATTGGGACACTCTGGCGCCAAGAAGAATTATATTGGGGTATTCGATCCGTAATTAACTTGGTTAAAGTGGGGGATAAAAATACCAGGTTCTTCCATGCCACAACTATCCAAAGGAGACAACGGAACAAGATTACCATGTTACGGCTTGAGGAGAATGCTTGGAGTCGTAATCCTCCGACTATCAAGCAACATATTACAGGCTATTACAATGACCTGTATACATCATATGGACCCCGGTTCTATCAGCCAGTATTAGAGCAATGCCCTTTGGTTGTCACTGAGGAAATGAATGAGACCTTAACAAGACAAATTACCAGGGAAGAGGTTCAAGGCAAGCCGTATTCCAAATGGGAGCTACTAAGGCCCCCGGGCCGGATGGATTGAGTGGATTATTCTATCAAAGTCAGTGGCATATTATTCAAGAGGATGTTTTCAAACTGGTAGAGTCTTTTTTTAACAAAGGAAGTTTTGATTCTGAATTGAATGAGACTCACATCACACTCATTCCTAAAGTAGCATGCCCTGAGCATATAACTGAATTTCGACCTATCAGCCTGTGTAATTTTAATTACAAAGTGATCACAAAGGTCATGGCGAATAGACTCAAACCCTGGCTCCCATCTATTATATCACCGGAACAAAGTGCATTTGTAGGAGGTCGACAAATACAAGACAATATTTTCATCATTCAAGAGGTTCTCCATCAGCTAAGAGTTAAGAAAAGACGACGAAAATTTCAAGCTGTGCTGAAGCTGGATATGCAGAAAGCCTATGATAGAGTTGAGTGGGACTTTCTATGTGATTGTATGAAGAGAATGGGATTACGTGATAAATGGGTGAGCATGGTCAAATTTTGCATTTCATCAGTTAAATTCCGTGTCTTAGTCAATGGAGAACCTAGTGAAGCCTTCCATCCTACTAGAGGTATAAGACAAGGTGATCCCCTCTCACCTTATCTCTTCATTATAATGGCCAATGTCCTCTCCCATATGGTGAACAATGCTGTGAATGATGGAAGTATAAGAGGAATCAAGCTGAATCATCACTCTCCTACCCTATCCCATTTATTCTTTGCGGATGATGCCATTTTCTTCTTGGATGGCACGATTAAGGAAGCCCAGAACCTATCCAATTTGCTTAACTGCTATTGTTTTGCCTCTGGTCAGTTAATTAATCTGAATAAATCTGGTGTCTTTTTCGGGAAAAGCTGTCCACAGGAATTGAGAAGGAATATAGCATCAGAACTAAGGGTCCCTATCTTGGAAAAAACTGGGAAATACTTAGGGATACCATATGATTGGGGGCAAACTAAAAAACAACTGTTTGCTTGGATCATAGCAAGGGTGGACAGAAAGTTGGAGGGATGGAAAGAGCAATTAGTAACAAAGGCGGGTAAAGAGGTGCTGATTAAAATGGTTGTTCAGGCACTACCCCAATATGCCATGAACATCTTCAAAATCCCTATATCTATATGTCGAACAATAGAGAGAAAAATTTCAGCATTTTGGTGGAAGCAGAATGCCAAAAAAAAAGGTATCCACTGGAAAAGCTGGGATTTCCTAAAGGGACGGAAGGAACACGGAGGAATGGGTTTTAGAGACCTAGTGGAATTTAATAAGGCTATGCTGGGGAAACAAGCCTGGAGATTAAGTCAAGCTCCAGAGGCCTTATGGAGCAGAATTTTCAAAGGCCTCTATTTCCCTAATGATAATCTATGGACTGCACCGAGGGGGGCCAGACCATCTTGGGGCTGGCAAAGTATCCTAAATGGCCGAGATGCTCTAGAGCCTGATATGAAATGGGAGGTAGGGGATGGCAAATCTATTAACTTAAGAGAGGATCGGTGGTTAATGTCAGGCAAGATTGGAGGACCAGCGAACCAAAACGACCCCAAGTTGGTGGCAGACATCATAGACCCAAATACACGTGCATGGAACACTCAACTTCTCAGTGGTATCTTTGACAGCACTATTTTAGAGGAAATTCAGACAACCCCCCTCAACATCCTTCCTAGACCTGACAGACTAATTTGGATAGGGCACAACTCCGGAAATTACAAAGTTAAGCATGGGTACCACAGAATACGCGAAGCTACTACAACAACCACAGCACCCCAAGCATCCTCTTCATACCAAGTCCCGAAACGCTTATGGACAGAAATCTGGAATCTACAAACCTACCCCAAAGTCAAACACTTCATGTGGAGTCTATGCAATGAAGGTCTTCCTACAAAGACAAACTTGCACCGGAGAAAAATTATACCTGAGCCCACATGTTCATTTTGCCACCAATTTCCAAAATCAACCGAGCACCTATTCATGCTGTGCAAGTGGACAAAGGCAATATGGTCAAATAGCGGTGTCGACATCAATGTCTCCCCAACGTCTATCACTCGTACTGACAAATGGGTTAGTGATTACCTTCAATCCGGGATATCGACACACCGAAAGGCGTTTTTTGCACACCTCCTCTGGCTGATTTGGAAAGCCCGAAATTCCCTAATATTTCAAGGCCGAGAGCCACTACAACAGAACATAATCAGCGAAGCTCTACTTTCACAGCAATTATATGAGAAATGGAGTCCACGAAAAGATGCAAGGGAGACGGTGCTTACCTCCGAAGAGACCAGCTGGAAACCTCCAACGCCGGGTTCCTTGAAGTTGAACGTTGATTGTTCATGGCAAGGAAGGGGATCGGAGAGCTCCATTGCCGGAATCTGTAGAGGGGCCGACGGGGTATGCATTGCCGCCGCGCGAAAGATTCAAGCGCGTTCGGCCTATACAGGAGAAACCCTAGCTGTTCTACAGGGGCTGCTATGGCTAAAGGAGCTTCGAACAACTCAGAATAGAGTTGACTTTGCCGCACGAACTGATCTACCCGTGCAGATCTCAACTGATTGTCTTCAAGCTGTGAACTCCATTATGGGCCGGACTGAAGCAACTTGGGAGGCCCTTCCTCACGTGCTGGATTGTAGACAGCTGTTGGCCCAGATGGAAAATGTCCAATTGCGGTTTGAACCGAGGCAAACGAACCGGGCCGCCGATTTAAACATTCCTTAGTAATGGGTCTCAAGGCCCCCGATCTTTATCTCATCTTATGTTTAGACTTCAGCACTACTTGTAATCCACCATCTTAGTAGTAATCAATGAAAATGTTTCGACCAAAAAAAAAAAAAAACAGACAAAGAGTCTTTAAACATTCCTTATTGGACCCAATTCCATGCAGAAATCTCCGTATTGGGTCCGAGGACGGGACATGGTCAGATGCCAACAAGTCGGGGACTTTGCCGGGCTCATGGACCGGCCCAATGAGCCTTCAATCCTCTGATGTATCTGTCCAATATTTAAAAAAAAAAAAAAAATTTCTTATTAGAGTGGTTACTATTAGGCATTATCATGAAAGTGAATTATCGTAAAAGAAGTACCACGTCGTGTCGTTTCATGCAATGTACGCCGTTCGATCCTGATTGCCCTTGCTCCGCTTTTCGGTCGATTCGACGTGGAGGTGGCGGACCCCACCACGATCACTATCACCACGTCATCATTTTCCACTTCTGCTTGTTGTGATCGATCGATCGTCCTCGTCCGCTGGCTCGGCATTTCGCTGGTGGACCCCACGGCTCAATTATTTTTGTCCCCGCGGGAAGTCCGAGAAATCGACTCCCTGGTAATTTCGTAAGTCAACCGTAAAAGTTGCAGACCTCTTTCTTCAATCAAATCTTGCTATAAATCAAAAATTCAATAAATAAAAAAAATTAACCATCTAGATGAGGAGAATAGATCTGTAAGTAAAGACGTCTTTGCTTTTTGTCTTTCTTTCATTTCAAAGTGTACTTCTAGAGGCACCCTCTTTTTTAAAAAAATTGACATATTATGAAGAAAAATAGCTAATGACTTATCTTACGATATAATGAAAAATCATTATCTTTATATTCGATAAGTTTAAAAATAAATATATTGCGTCTAGTACAACCCGTGAATAGGTAAATGTAAGCGTAAAAATAAAAAATAAAGATGTCCTTACATATTTTGTTTTACACGGTAGATCTAGCCATGCTTTGGGTAATAATTTAATGAAATGTACCATCTCATGTCATGTCAAGGTTTACTCTTTCGAAGTCAGATTCGAATCAAGCATTGATGTGGACTCTCCCCTACCTATTAGCTGCGTGCAAGCTGGCAATGTGAACGGATGAAAAGGCGGACAACATGGACGCACTTTTCTTCGGGTTCATACGAAAATATGAAATCGCTTTGTTTTCTCGGAGTAAGTAGATGTAGATGAACACCAACATGAAAAACAACCTTATGTTTGTACATATCATGTAACCTTTTACGATCAGTTGGTAATTTGCTCGGCGAATCAAAATGCGTCACGCTTTGATCTTGTTAAAAGATGAGCGGTAAAGATGAAATGTGATGATTTTGATCGGGTGGTGTTCAAATTGGATTTCATGCACCTCGATCGATTCACCTACCTAAACAATCTTGAAGATACACTCCTCTTGCGTGACCCCGATGCGTTTGAGATTTTACTTGTGAAGTACTCCTAACAAGATTTGAATCCAAAATCACAAGAAAAAGAAGAAGAGTGAACTCACTCGCCATAAGAGTGCACAAAGAGAACCACCCAAATAGAAAATTGCTCGGACCGAATTGGACTAGCCCGTTTTAAACGATTTCCATGAGCAACGATTCGGTTCCTAGTTCCTATTTATGAAATTGGTGGCCAGTTAGTTCGATTCTCAATTATAGGGTAGGAACTAAATTGACAATATACATATTTTTTTATTTTTTTAATAAATTCTAACTTTCCCAATTTGTCTTCCTTTGACTTCCTCAAGTAGAAACTATGGGATCATAGCCTGTCTTCGTATATCCATACATTTTGTTGTGAAAAGATAATTTCTTCTTTTGAAAAGATTGATCGGGTGAAATTTTGAACAAATTGACCAGTTCCATCAAATTGGACCAAATCGATTTGGTCAATTGATCAAACTAGTTCTTAGTTCTAGGATTGGCCGATCTGATCTCTCGTCCTCCTATCCAGCTCTCAATTCTATCTTAAAATCGGATCGGATCAATAATCGATAGTCCCTATTTTTCATTTGAGTTAAAGCATGAACGTAGCCATGCATTTTCTCCATAGCCATGTCTCGGTGTGCAACCAACGGAGGAGTACATGGAATTAATTTAAGGGAGAATACCATAAAAAAAATCCAAAATTTTATCATGTGTGACACATTTAACTTAAACTTTTTTTTGTGATACAAAAAACCCTAAACTTTGTTCCGTGTGACACATTTATCCCAAATTTTTATTATGATTGGTATTTTCATCTTTTACTTTTTACTTTTTCTTCCTTTTTCCTTTTTTTTTCCTTTTCTTTCTTGCCTTTTTTTTTTCCTCCTCCACCACCGCCGAAGGAGCCGTCGACGTCAGCCCTTGCTTGACTCAGGCGAGGGTAGTCCTCAACCAACACCGACGAGAGTGGCCTCCGCCGGATCTGGCGAGGGTTGCCCTCGCCCTAGCCCTAAGGTGACGACGAGGGCCACCCTTGCCCGACCTAGGGGAGGGCCGCCCTCGCTTGACATCAGTGAGGGTTACCCTCATCCTACCCAAGGGAGGGCCACCCTCGCCTGGGTTGGCAAGGGCGGCCCTCGCTTGCCTAGGCTAGGGCAACAGCAAGGGTCGCACTCGCTAGAGGGCCAACTCTGGTGGCTTCCCTCTGCCGTCGAAGGAGGAGGAAAAAAAAGGACAAAGGGACAAAATAGAAAAATAAAAGAAAATGATGAAAATACCTTTCGAGTTTAGAGTAAATGTGTCATAGTTGGCAAAGTTATTAAGAAATCTTTGTTTTTTTGTTAAAAAGTCTTTGCTTATGGACCCAATTCCATGCAAAAAAATTAACCATCTAGATAAGAACTTCTTATTAAGAAGTCTTTGCTTTTTGTCTTTCTTTCATTTGAAAGTGGACTTCTAGAGGCACCTTTTTTTTTTTTTTTTTTAAGTTGACATATTACGCAGAAAAATAGCTAATGACTTATCTTACAATATAATAAAAAATCATTATCTAGTTTAAAACTAAATATATCATGTCAAGTACAACAATTGAATAGGTAAATGTAAATGTAAAAAAATAAAATAAAGATGTCCTTACATATTTTGTTTTACACGGTAAATCTAGCCATGTTCTGAGCAACGATTCAACGAAACGTACCATCTCATGTAATGTCAAGGTTTACCCACTACTTTTCAAATTACAATTTTAAAATAGCACGTAAATTTATGAAGAAAAATTGGAAAAGAGTAAAAGAAGACTTTAAACTCTTTGGAACTCGGTTTCAAATCAAGCCTTGATGTGGACTCTCCCCTACCCGTTAGCTGCACGCAAGCTGGCAATTTGAACGGATGAAAAGGCGGACGACATGGACGCGTGCTTCTTCGAGTTCATACGAAAGTATGAAATCGCTTCGTTTTCTCGGAGGAAGTAGATGTAGATGAACAACGACATGAAAAACAACCTCATGTTTGTACATATCACGTAACCTTTTACGATTGGTTGGTAATTTGCTCGGCGAATTGAAATGCGTCACGCTTTGATCTTGTTAAAAGATGAGCGTTAAAGATGAAACGTGACGATTTTGATCGGGTACTATTCGAATCGGATTTCGTGCACCTCGATCAATTCACCTACCTGAATAATCTTGAAGATGCACTCCTCTTGCGTCGCCCCGACACGTTCAAGATTTTACTTTTGAAGTACTCTTAACAAGATTTGAATCCAAAATCACAAGAAAAAAAGAGAGAGTAAACTTGCTTGCCATTAGAGTGCGCAAAGAGAACCACCCAAACAGAAAATTGCTTGGACCGAACTGGATTGGCTGATTTTGGACGATTTCCATGGGTGACAATTTGGTTCATAGTTCCTATTTATGAAATTGATGGCCAATTAATTCGATTCCCAGTTCTAGGATAGGAATCAAACCGAGCAAACCAGATTGATAATATAATTTTTTTTTATTCCTTAATAAATTCTAACTTTCCCAATTTCTCTCTATTTGTCTTCCTTGAGTAGAAACTATGGGATCATAACCTGTCTTCATCTATCAATATATTTTATTATAAAAAGATAATTTCTTCTTTTGAAAAGATTGATTAAGTGAAATTTTGAACAAAAATTGATTTGATCATCGATTGACTGGTTCTCAACTTTAGAACTAGTTGGTCCGATCTTCAATCCTAAAAATCAGGAACCCGTCCTCCGATCCGGCTCTTAGTTTCATCGTAGCCGTTTATTTTCTTCCTAGCCATGTCCAAGTGTACAACCGACGGAGGAATGCATGGGATTAATTTAAACCTATGAAATCAGTGATTGGGAAGACACGGAGGAGAAAGTTGATGGCGTGGACAGCTTTGTCTCCAGACAAGATCATAGGATAGCTGACCAGAAAGTCAATGTGGACACAACAAATGAATAATTAAAACGGCCCCATCGTCACGTTCAACATGATCGACAATTACTTTTATATTTCCCACCTCAGCGCCCACATCATTGGCTAATTATTGTATTTAAAGATTAAATAAAAAAAGGGCACTTTCAGTTCTCCCAAGCCTCTTTTATTTATTATTTTTATTTAACGAACGCGTCTCGTACCACCTTTTGTTAATATCAGAAAATATATGCACGCTACATTAGGAGACAAAAAAATTACGGGGAGGACAGCATAGACAGATGAATATCATCTTCTATCAAATTTTTTTTATGTAACCGACATTTCTTAAATAGTGAGCGACGTTGGCTAAATAGTACGCATTATATCATTTCAAGATACCTTGAAATTGTGATTAATGATTAATCACGAGAAAAACTAGCACTTTAACATTTGATAATGACATCGAAGTGGTTACCTTTTTTTGAGGTTTAAAAATATAATTATTTCTTAAATTTGATTGTAAGTAGACTTATGAGGATAAATTGTCCTAGTCGGTTATAAACTTATTTTATGGATGTTAATTCAGTCATGTACTTTTTAATTTCAACAATTCAGTTTTAAATCTTTATGCAAAATTCTAATTTAGCCATTCTGACCATAAATCAATGACGTTGCAATACGTCACATTGGATAACCGAAAAGATTATTGGGCTGCCACGTTAAGGATTTTCAAGCAAAAATGTAATGAAGTGATTATATTGAAATTTCGCGTAAAGATTTAAGATTGAGTTATCATATGTATAGCGAATTTAGGACATATTGGGTAATTTTTTAAAATTTTTTTAAGGATCGACTTGAAAATGAAACTAAAGTGAAATGGAAAGATTAAGTCTTAAAGAAGGGACACGTAAAGGGATTGATGAGGAAAAATAAGATAATGATTAATGACCGACCACGTGTATAAATTAGCTGAAGCAATTAGGAAAAACAAGAATATACAATCTTAATTTATCTTAATTCATATATAAGTACACCCGTGACTTATATTCTCACCAACTAGTCTTGACTATAATAAAATTAAAATAACACACTTGCAACATCTAAAGCAATTAGAAAACTGAGAGAGAGAGAGAGAGAGAGAGAGAGAGAGAGAGAGAGAGAGAGAGTCTTCTCATTATTCACTCCTTTAATCACGGAAAATCCAAGTATAATCATCGTCTGAACAGCGATAAATTCTATTTGGCTGGTCTCACCCCATCAACGTTTAGAATGCCTAACAAAACAGCGAAATTGAAAACCCAAGTGCCAAAAAATAAGATTAAATAGAATAAAGCCAAATCAGCATTATTGGAGGTAACATCATAACATACAATAATGCATTTGTTTCACCGAAAAAAAATTAATTAAGGAAAATATAGTCAATGAAAATTATTTTTACAATAAATTAGTAATTTTTATTTATTTAATGATTTAAGGGAAGTCATTTGTCCCAATCCTAAGCTTGTTGCTTTCGGTCTATTTAATATCCTTTGTCCAAACAATGGAAGATTAGCAAACAATTTTCCACAAATAGTGTTTCTCTCAAACAAATGGACCCAAAGTGTCCAAATAAGAAGATTGCCAAGTCAATGATCCACGGGACCACGCCGAATATCAATTTAGAAACAATCTTACTTTTCATCACTGTACTTAAACACCCTTTTCAATCATATTCTCGTGCTTTTAATTTATATGATTAAGTCTTTCCACTTTTACAAATGATCAAGTCCATCCGATAGCCAAGTGAGCCAAATCTAGCCAACATGATAGTCGAGAGAAATTGTAGTGTGAGCATGATGTGGACAATTTTTTTCCAAATGTCAATGGGCACATAAGCATCCACATCGACTAAAGTTCATTCACATTATGCTCTAATGTCATATGCATCGGCTAAATTTTTCCACGCGTATCTAGATGTGTCATGTTTGTATGTTTCATCCACACCACACTTTGGCACAGTTCAATTCCATGTCACCCTAATTTGGTTTGATTTGGCATCGCATAGACTTTATTAAGAAGTTCTAAATTTAAAACGAACTGATTAAATAAATTCAAAGCACACGGACTTGATTAGGACACGCGTGAAGGAAAAAATATTATTTTTCATGATAGATGTAAACGCCATATATTGGAACAACATACGCGACTTTAAATAGTGAGATTCAAGACACATTTCACGAGATGACCATAGCTTTCAGGGCAAACGAGGATCTCATGTCAGGTGCCGAGATTGATTCCACTAGCATTAGAATAAACAAAACCTCCGCAACTTTTTCCGCAATCCTGGAGATCCTCTCCCTCCACTTCTGACCGCACCGGCGGATTCCTTGATTGACGGTCGCGTGCACGGCGGAAAAAAACGTTTCATCCGATCCCGACCGGAAGATCACGAGTTGACTTATCAGTAAGATGCTGCGAACACTATTCAAAATCCACAGAAAAAGAGAGATCAAAAGAAATTACCACCACAACCACCGCCCGCAGCGGCTGCGTTGAGATCAAAAAGGAGTTCGAATCACCGAAATTACCACCAGCGTATCGCTACATTCGAGGCAAGCGAATAATTAACGTCCGCAAATGGGAAAAATGCCCGAAATCCCAGATTGGATCTCCCCGTCTCTCGCCATGTTTTCACACGAATTTATTCCACGAGCAACCTCGCGAAACTCAGTGCTTTTTTCTTGATTGACAAAGCGACTACTTTTATCCAGTATAAAAAATCATAAAAAATAATATTGAAAGTCCTCAACTCATCAATAAAGTGTAATTTAATTCTATAATTATTACGAAAATATAATCAAGTCTTAAAATTTATCAAATTGATTAAATCAAATCATTTCATTCATAATGTTTTTTGAAAGTTTTATAATTCAATTATAATTTCGTCACAAATTTTAGAACTCAAGACTCGATTACATTTTTACGATAATTTTTATAATTTAATTATATTTTTTAAATTTCAGAATTTAATTATATCTTCATAATAAGTTTTTAAGCTGTTTAGTGTATTTATTCAAAATAAGGTAATCCAGCGTGAAAGACCTGCAAGAAACGAAAAAGCAAAGCGAGCACCTAAAACGCGTCTTGGACAGAAACCCTGTAATGTCACGAAGAATCCTAAGCCCCCGCCGAGTCGAGAAAACGAGAATGCGTTGCGGACCAAAGATGTCACCATCACTTCCACATTATTTGTTCGAAATTCAGTGGGGGTGTGGCCAAACCTGGAAAGCTTTTCTTTTTCCGTTTTTCGTAGTTCCTCACCTCCCTTCATCTACCACCGACTGGCCACTACACAGTGCCCTTCGGTACAGAGCTTCCCTTATGTATTTTTTCATTGGTGAACGCGTAAATAAGTATTAAATGCGCTCTCTTTCTTCGGAATTATCCTGCTAGATCTTCATCGCCCAAAAAGATTATTTCTTTTTCCAGAGAAGCCTTCAGAGAACCTCTCTCTCTCTCTCTCTCTCTCTCTCTCTGTGGACTTCTGGGTTGAGAGGTACAGGGACGAAGAATGGCGACGGAGAGCAGTGGTTCGCAGAGCAGAGAGCTTGATCAGACTCCGACATGGGCTGTTGCTGGTGTCTGTGCTCTTATTATTCTCATTTCCATTACGTTAGAGAAAGTCCTCCATAAAGTTGGAATGGTATGAGCTTCATCTGTGCTTCTATACTTCCTTTACTTTTTTTTTCTTTTGTCTCTTGTGTGTGGGGGGATCTTCATTTACTTTTTTGTTCGTGGGTACGTTTCTTGAAGGTTTAATTCTTCCTTTTGCTGTTTTTCCTATATGGGTTTCTCTTGATGCGTGCGTTTCTTGGAGCAAGGTTTCTGATTTTCTTGGGATTGAATGAAAACAGCAGAAAAGCCAGGAAAAAAAATTAGTTCTTCAAGATTGTGAAAGCGAAGTTTGAGTAAAATTTTTAGTTCTGTTGCAGTGGCCTGTTCACGATCTTGGGCTTCTCGTTTTTCTGATGAAGTTGACACTTTCACAGCTTACGCTAATTCTGAAGTTCAACGCTTGTCAAGATGTTGTTCCTCTGTTCGACTGAAAGTTACCCTCTTTAATCACCTTATGTGTAATTCGTTCGCTTTTGGTATTTCAGTGGCTTAGTGAAAGGCATAAAAAGGCTTTATTTGAGGCTCTGGAGAAAATCAAATGCGGTAAGAATGAGATTTTAATAGTTGATTAGTTAATTAAATGTGAGTCTGATGATGCAGGTTCTAATAAGATATCCTGTGAGTATCTGTGATTCCTTGGTTTTTGTCTAATGTTGGTGTTGTTAGTGCAGAGCTGATGATTCTGGGCTTCATTTCGTTGCTTCTGACGTTTGGGCAGAGCTACATTGCCAAAATATGTATCCCAACAAGTGTAGCCGAAACTATGTTGCCGTGCAAAAAAAAAAGTTCATCAACGACGACTGAAGATAGACGGCGGAGACTTTTATGGTATGAAAGGAGATCTTTGGCGGCTGGTAGCTATGCTACTAATTGCACATCGGTAAGTGCATGCACTGCCGTTTGAGCTATTACGAGGGAAAAGGGTAGATGTTGAGTTGCTTCATTTCTTTATTCGTCTTCTTTATTCATGAAACGGTACACGGCCAGTGCTGTGCTGACCCTAAATGAAGGAGGAGTGAGGGGGATGTCGGGGGGGGGTGGGTTGAAAGCTAACACCTTGTTTTCTCGAGAATTGCTATGAAAACCGTCTTTGATTTCATTCATTTCTAACTGATTTTCTATTAAAGAAAAGCTACATTCATAAATTTTTTGAATTTCATGATTCATCCTTGTGAAGATTATTATGTTGATCAAAATCTGCATTTAAATGGATTTTTTTTTTTCTGTCCAAACAAAGCTCATGACAGGGTTTTGTAACTTAAGTGAAGCCTTGTCACTTTTTGCTTGAATATCTGTTGATTTCTATTTGGTATGAAGTTCTTCAAGTCGTTTTTCTCTAAACAAATGTGAAGCAAGCAAATTTATTATGCTATTGCTTTACCATCTCGATTGCCATAATGCCTTGTCCTGATCTTTTGTAATTAGGCACTTCATTCTTTTCATCAATTTTTAGGTAAAGGAAGTTCAGTAGGGTCTTGAGAAGTTGGAGTTCTGATTCCTTAAGCTTAACGATCTGTCTAATTTTGCTCAACAGGGAACCCCTCTAATATCTGTCAATGGATTGCATCAGTTACACATCCTCATATTCTTCCTAGCCTTCTTTCATGTGTTGTACAGTGCTGTTACCATGTTGCTTGGAAGACTAAAGGTATGGATGTCCCCCTCTGTCACGGTGACTCAAGTAATCTGGTTGACTTCCATGTCATGGTGCAAACAAAAAAGCTCCTAGACTGCTATGATCCACATGATCAGAACTTCTTGACTTCTCTGGTTCATGTGGTCATTTATATGAAGCTTTAATTGGGACCATTAGATGGGAATTGCTCAGATGGCTTCAACCCCCAATACAATATCCAAGCAACATTAGTGCAATGTCGATATTGCTAATGCAGTGGGGCATGAGGAGAAAAATATAATAATTATATCTTCCTTGGAATTGTCCTGTTTGTACTGTGCATTATCTTCTAGGAGAAAAGATAATTGTGAAGAACTTTCGAAGGGAATTGTCCTGTTTGTACTGAACTAGATCGTTTGCTGCAGTAGGAACTCAAAATCACTGCTTGACATCATTGAGTTGAATGGCCTAATTTTCTTGAGCCAGTGGTTTTTTCTCAAGGCACTTAATTCACTTAGTAAGTTGCCCCTGTAGCCTTGTTAGTGAAAAGAGCCACTGGTGTTCTCTTCATTGTAATTCTGATGCTGTCAACTTAAACCACCTGGAATGTGCTGTCAATTTTTGAGCTATCACTTTGTATGATGATAATTAATTGTCAAACGTTGATGAAACATTGGATAGATTCGTGGCTGGAAGCAATGGGAACAAGACACTTCATCTCATGACTACGAGTTCTCCACTGGTACGGTACTTACTATTCATGACAGTGAGAATGATTCAGCAGGACTCGTTACTTCTTGAGGAGCAATGAGCTGCTATCAGAGCTAATCTCATATGTTTCCATGATGCAGATCCTTCCAGATTCAGACTCACTCATCAAACATCATTTGTTAGAGTCCATTCCAGCTTTTGGACAAGGATACCTTTCTTCTTCTATGTTGTGAGTAACATGTCTTACTCCACATACATAATTTCTCAAGGCAAAGATGCAAAGACATGATATACAGTTGTGTTCCATTTCTAAACACTTTCAATTTTACCACTCAAGGTGCTCAGAGGAACATAGTAAATTTAGTATGATCTGAGCAGTTTGTGGATTTGGCTTCATTTTCACTGTTTCAATGCTATAAGTGATGAAATAGGGAGATATGCCCAGCAGGTCAGCATGTCTAGGTGCAGCTCATAATATGAATGGGATGACTCAATAGAGATTGATATTAAACATTGGCCACCTTTACTAGACATATGCATGCCATTTACCACCCAAGCAACATGCTTTCAAGAATGGTGCCTGCATAGTTAGCAATTTAATGTAAACTCGGGTTGCTGAAAGTTTTCTTATTGGAAGAAGCATGGTGCCTGTATGCTTTCAAGAATGCACCTTTACCAGTCATATGCATGCACCGTGTAACACCCAAGAATGGTGCCTGTATAGTTAGCTTTTGGCCCAACTTTTGGATGGAATACCCACGTTCCAAAGTTGGGCCTAAGACTAAATACCGGAGGATGAACAAAGCATTCCCTGGGCCATGTAAAGAGAAAATTAAATTCTGGCCAAAAAAGAAATGGGAGAATTAAAAAGGAACTCAAGGCTTCTAGAGAAATCAATATGCTGAAAATGCTTAAACCCTTGCAGCAGGCAATGAGACAAAAAAAAATAAAAAATTGAATTCTCTCTGTTCCAGGTTTCATACATTTTCACGTGTTTGGTGGAGCCTGAAATTTTTCCAACATCTTCTGTTGCAGGGATGTTTCTTCCGACAGTTTTTCAGGTCGGTTCATAAGACAGACTACTTGACATTGCGAAATGGGTTCATTGCTGTGAGTCTTTGGCCTCAAATGGACATTCCTTGTGACTGTTAAAATAAGTACTCTTGACCATGCTATGCATAAACAGGTCCATATAGCCCCTGGAAGTAAGTTTAATTTCCAGAAATACATTAAGCGATCACTAGAGGATGATTTCAAGTTCGTGGTTGGAGTAAGGTAATGACCTGCATGGCTTTGTAATTCTGTTTGTGGAAATCCACACTCATAAAAGTTCTGAAGAAGAAGAAGAAGCCATGTTCTTACATTAGCTCTTCCTTTTCTTGCCAGTCCTGTGCTGTGGACTTCCTTTGTAATATTTTTGCTTCTTAACGTTAGTGGTGAGTCCTTTATATTCAGTGAAAGGCTTTTACATATATTCTTCATCTTCTTCTAAACTGGAGAGCGATATGACCAAATTTATTCACTTATGAATTTCAGGATGGCATGCACTGTTTTGGGCTTCATTGATCCCAGTAATTGTAAGAGATAAAATCTTCTTTGTGGTTTATGCTAGCTGAGTCAGCTTGAAGACTGCATCTCATGACCATATAAATAACTGCAGATAATATTAGCCATTGGAACAGAACTTCAAGCAGTTTTGACAAAGATGGCTCTGGAAATCACTGAAAGGCATGCAGTTGTTCAAGGGATTCCTCTAGTACAAGGTTCAGATAGATACTTCTGGTTTGGTCGGCCTCAGCTAGTTCTTCATTTTATCCATTTCGCTTTGTTTCAGGTATTTATGCTTACCTATTTTCACTTGTCAGATTATATTTGGAATAACAAAGCTGATAATTCCGACACAATAATCTCTCTCTCTCTCCCTAAACTCTTTTTTCAAAAGCAATTTAATGTAAACTCTGGTTGCTGAGAGTTTTCTTATTGGAAGAAGCATTGTAAGGCCGCATAATATCATTTGTTTAAGGACTGAAACTGTGGACCGAGATTACACTAAGGAACAAGGAAGCTTGACTGAGCACAGAAGTCAAGGAATGAAGCTGCTTCTATAATAGCCCTGATGAATAGGAGGGCAAAGGCTTTCTGAAAAACTTTCTTTGTCAAGTAAATTAAATGTTATCTTTTTTTTCGAATTTCTATTTAGAGAGAGGGGGCTTCAAGTTCTTATAGGGAAACAAATAATCTGCAGCTCTATTCCATAGGTGCTACTCCAAGGATAAGCATGCATATATGATTATACATTAGCTTGATTTGCTTGAGATCCTCCACTAAGCTCTTGTTTTTGGTGCAGAATGCATTTCAGATCATATATTTTCTGTGGATATGGGTAATGACCTGATCTTTACAAGCTACCTTGTACACTCACAAAATCATCTTTAGTCATCTCAATTCAAATAAATGCTTTTCTTCCTCTGTAGTACTCATTTGGCTGGGATACTTGCTTCCATGACAATGTCAAGCTTGCAATCGTGAAAGTTGCTCTAGGGTAAGCCGTTGATTTGCTGTATCTTCTCCTTGTGATATCGCTATAGCTTGGACATTGTTTATGTTGAATATTGAAACAGCCTTGAAATCATCATCTCTTATAAAGGGCTGTAAATTCTGTGAATCAAAGGGAAGATTGCCAAGTAAAATTGAACGCAAAATTGCATTTCTTCTTGTATTTGCATTTGGTCATGTAATATAGTCTGCCAAATACGGTTAATCCCTTTATTGATAGCTGGCTTAACTCGAATTAAAGCTATCAGTGGAAGTGCCTAGCAGATGGGTTCACAATGAAATCCTGAAGCTTTATATAATCTCAAGGAAAACATTTCGTTTACCTTGGCTTGATTGATCAAATATTTGATCAAATTGTGCAGGATAGGAGTCCTCTTTCTCTGCAGCTACATTACTCTTCCCTTATACGCCCTTGTAACTCAGGTATATTTTGTTGACAAAATATTATCATCAGAATGTATTTGGTCATTTTAATTTGGTATATACATTGAGAATCTAGTGCGCAATCTGATGTTATATGCAATAAAATTGGCACATGACCACAGATGGGCTCATGCATGAAGAAATCGATCTTTGACGAGCAGACGTCCAAGGCTCTCAAGAAGTGGCACATGGCTGTGAAGAAGAAGCAAGGCACACAGGGTGGCAAATCCCCTACTCGGATGTTTGGTCGGAGCCGGAGCCCAAGCCCAAGCCCAAGCCCATCAACCATGCGATCTTCAAGCAACAGGCTGCGCCGCTTTAAGACGACTGGGCACTCGGTTCACTCATATGACCACGACGACAACAATCTATCTGATTATGACGGGGATGCATTGTCGCCAACATCTGCCACAAAGAATTTAATAGCGAAAGTTGATCCTGAGGATCAGGTAATACAAGTGAACGACTCTAATAATGGTGATAAAGCGAGTGATACCGATGAATTTTCGTTCATCAAGACTGCCCCATGAAAGAACCGTGAATGAGCCGGCTAGGCTTATGATGTGGGTGGACAGGCGACGGTTGCCTAAAGGAATGTGTCTGGCGGCTGTTGAGAGTGGCTCAGAATGGAGGAAGTAACCAACTCTGTTCTGCTGTGAGCTCAACAACCCGGATTTTCATTAGGGGTCTTCTGCACACTGTTTGTAATTTCATGTAGTACCCATGATCTATGTGGCAGCAGTGATATTTTTGTTGGAACTGGTTACTTTGTGCAGTTACCATATATCTGTCCAGTCTCAGTTTTCAGAATTTCCCAAAGCTAATAGCCCAAGTAGTTCTATCTCTGGGGTGTTCTTGTTCAGCAGTCGGAACTAGGAATTTCCAGGGGTTGACTCCGAAGCGATAAACGAAACTATGAAGACTTTTAGGCACGGATCTTTGCTTATGTATCAAGTCATGAGCTCAACTGCATCCGATTCGGAGCTTTGCCACTGCAGCTCGTATGGAATGACGCATACTTTGTGTTCGGTGAAGGGCCGAGAATCGTAAACTTCAGGAAGCAGCATTTGTTTCGTTGCTATCCTGAATGAAAAGTTCCATGATCGAAGAACATGCCTTCCGAAATTTTCGAAGTTTGTTTAACATATAATCCTAGAGCGTCGCGAAAGAGAATATTCGGAGCTACTTTTCGTCATAATCATATGGCCCCAGGAGATGGTTTCGATCCAGTGAAAGTAATTTATGCAGTTATAGGGTTGGCTGTAGTCCCTCTTTTCATGAGTTGATTCATCTGGTGACAGCTTTGCGAAAAAAATTACCAATTTAGTCTTATATATATTGGATGGATGTTAATTTAGTTCTAAATTTTTCAACTTTGTCAATATAGTGCTATACCATTATGCAAAATTTATATGTAATCTTTCTAACCAATTGTTGTTGGAAATCACTTATATGACATTTCATAATTATTCCACGGTTGTAGAATGGTGGGTGATGACTAAAACTCATATCAGCAATCGGCAAAAATGAATACGTTGGAATTTCTCACAAAGATTTATGATTACATTTGTTATATTGAAAAGTTTAGAGTTGAGTTGGTATTTGTACAAAAGGTTAAAAACTGAGAAAATTGTCAAAAAAGTCCTAGACTTATTGTATTTTTACCAATTTAGTCTTAAATTTTTCAATTTTACCAATTGATTCTTAAACTTTTTCACCTTTGCAATTGAGTCCATCCAACAAAAATTGGTTGGAAATTGTTGATGTAAATGACCGGCATTGATGTAAATGTTTTTTAATAATATTTTAATAATATGATTTTTTTTGTCCTTTTCTATGTTTTATTTTAAAGGTTTTTGGAGAAGGTTCGCCGATTCTGCACAAGGGCTCATGCGCCCTCACTTTGGCCCTCGAGGGTGTTGTGGCCCTCACCTAGAGCTGGCAAGGGAGGTGATGCCCTTGCCTAGGGCTGGCGAGGGTTGTTCTACCCTTGCCTATGGCTAGTGAGGGTCGGTCGATAACCCTTGTGAACTCTCTCTCTCTCTCAAAAAAAAAAAAAAAAAAAAAAAGAAGCAAAGAAAAGGAAAAAATATAAAAATTCAAAAAATTATTAAAAAAAGTATTTAAAATGTCCACATTAGTGCCGGCTATATTACATAGAACGGTCAGTGTTCATATCAACAAATTCCGACTAATTTTGGCTAGATAGGCTCAATTAGAAAATATGAAAAGATTTAGAATTTAATTGACAAAATTAAAAAGTTTAAAATTGAATTGGTAAAACTACAATATGTCTAGGATTTTTTGAACAATTTTCCTATGCTAAACTTGAAGTTGTCTCCCAAATTCAACTCATTGAGAAATATAAGTTGGGTGACAATTGATTTGAGTTCACCCAATGCATCGACTTGGTGATCTGGTGAACTTAGTTTGATTGTACCCCTCACTCGACACATGTATTTAGAAATTATTTTCCAAAAATGGTTCTACATTTCAAAAAAGAAACTCCTCAGTTTATTGGATGCCATCAACACGGTGCACACATAGATCTTCTTCCTAATTCGATCGCTAGAAGGGTTTTAATCCTCAGTCTTCACACGACATGGGAAGTTCATCACCATCTTATATGAGCAGTCTAATCAATGAAAAGCTAGGAAAAGATTTCATGAACGTCAGTTGGATTTTGACTATTAACTAAGAATAATGTTGTGGGCGATTGTTTAAAAAGTCATAAACATTTTATACACAGTCAATTTAGTCATAAATTTATTAAATATCCTAGATTTAGACTACATCGGGAGAGAAAAGTTTCCAAATCTGAAATTGGGATAGTAGAGCTCTTAGATTTTTATCTCAATGAAGAGAGTAGAATAAGAAACAAAAAAGAATAGAAGGAAATTTAGCCCAACCCATTTAAGGATTTTCCAATGTAATCATTTCGGCTTATTTTGATTGGGAATCACTGAATTATACACTGGCCGCTAGCCATGGGCAATTTTTATAATTTTATTTTTAAATTTGAATTTTATTTTCTTATTTTTCTTATATTTTCTTTATTTTTATTTTTATTTTATATTCATCTTCTTGGAAGGGTTGACAGAGGTCACCAATCACAAGTGAGGGCCTACACACCCTTGCACCTTGCTTAGTGGTTGGTGAGTGCCATGACAAGCCTTGTGCCTCACCTTATTTAGTGTCTGGCGATCGATTAGCTGTTGACCATGTATATCCTCTCATTTTCTTAAGGAAAAAAAAAAGACAAATTTAAAAAAAAAAATTGTAAAAATCTTCCATGTCAATGTTAGTTATGCCATGTAGATGGCTAACGTTAATTGGATTACCTTAGTCAGCTATTTCTGACTAAAATTAGTTGTAAAGACTACTTTGAAAAATCCTCAGGATATTTAGAATTAAATTGATCAAGTTGAAAATTTTAGTATTGAATTGACTACCTTTCAATAGGTTTAGAATGTTTTTGGACAATATTCTCGATCATGTTGTGAAAGGAACTTGACTTTGTCAAGGGAATAAGCAAATTATAGGATATAAGTAAAAAAATGGTTAATAAGTCCGCAAATCAACCAATCAAAGCTAATTAATACAAGCATGCATGCATCGTAGTTCCAAGATATGTCAAAACTTCCATACGGCAATTGCGGCCGATGGAAGTGGCGGTCAGAAAGACGGCGGTAAGGATAACGAGCACTCCGCCCTCATTAGGCGAGGCGGGGCGGCGGGAGAAGCGATTTTTCTAATTTGAACCAATTCATACTCATCTCGTGTACATGGATAATTATCGTCTTGATGGCTCTGTGCATTCATTCACTTACATACTTTCATATCGCTCGTCATCCATCACACCATCCATTACAGCTAAATCCAGTCTCTACAACAGATAAGTGGAAACATAATCATACCTAGGCATGAGCATAAATGGAAAATGGTTGTGCGAACAGCAAGCTCATTACACGTACCTCCCCATATTACTACGTCTGCCAATAGACCGGCAATTGGCTCGATTATTTTCTCCGTAAGTATGTTCCCGGATTCGCAATGCCATTAAAACGCCAGGAAACGTTTCCCAAATATTCCCTTGGCATGCCGAGTGCCCCTTCATTTCCAACTTAGGTTTTCTCAACTTTCCATATATGCACGCAATGGGATCGGTCCATTCTTCAAATTTGAACAATTCATAACTCTATAAAACGCCCCCATGAGATCACACACCAAACCACTCAAATCATCTCCAAGAAGGGTTTTCTCCCCTCCGATCAATCTCCCCTTTCGGCCCTCCAACATGATGGAGTCGAAATACTTCTTTGAAGTCACACCCCCGGGTTACTCCTACTTGACCTATCTGCTGTCGCCCCCGGCACCACCGGAGCCCATCGTCGACCACTGGACTCCTGAGGAGAATGAGATCTTTGAGAGATGCATTGCCGAGCTCGACCATCTGTCCATGGACTTCTACGAGAAAATCGCACTAAGGATCCCCAAAAAGAGCGTCGGGCAGATCCAGAGGCACTTTGAGGAACTGGTCGAGGATGTCCAGAACATCGATGCGGGTCGAGTGCCGATCCCTGACTATGATGGATCTAAGAGCAAGGTTGATGAGAAGGAGAAGCCAAGCGATGAGCCTTTGGAGGATGAAGGCACTCTGCAGAACCCAAAAAAGAGGGGACTCGCTTGGAGCAGGGAAGAACATGAGTATGACTTTTTGCCCCCAATTCATGCTTGTGAACTAGACATAACTAATGTTTAACATGAGTTCTTTTGTGTGCTTTTGTAGTTTCGGATCTTGAAAAATTGGTATCCAAGCACATTTGTGCTGCCGGCGCCATCTAATCGTCTTATATTTCATTCCTCTTATTCTCTTTTTAGTTTATCGTTTACCGTTAAAGACGTGTCATTTTCAGATACCGTTATGCAGATAAAATTCTTATTGATTTATCAATCTGTTAACGTCCTGGTCATGCTTTTATTTTCGTCACTTAGTCATTAATTGAATCAAGTAATTTGAGTGGATAAAATCCACAAAGTGGGCTTGTCTGAAATATGGAGACAACTAGGCCACACATGGTTTCGAGTCTTAACAAGACTGTAACGGTTATTCAGTCTTTTACCATATTCGGATTTAAACATCCACTCTGATCGTTTTTCACGTATTTTTCTTTTGGCAATTGAATTTCATTTATTCCATCTCTTTTACCATACTTCTTTGTGCCCTCTGGATATGACGATCGAAAAATGGGGTGCACATTGTTGATCTCAATTGACAGGTTGTTCCTTGAGGGTTTGGAAAAGTATGGGAAGGGTGATTGGAAGAGCATTTCCAGGAGCTGTGTGAAGAGCCGGAGCCCGACTCAGGTCGCCAGCCATGCCCAAAAGTACTTCAAACGCCTCAAGAACAACTCCGAGCGCCGCCGCTTCAGCCGCCTCACCGACCTGCCCAGCACCTCGAACCGTCCTTCCATCTTGATGCCTTCGCTCCAGCTCGCTTCGATCACCGGCCGCCGGTATGGACACCCGCTCGAGTATTATCGCAGCCTGAGCTAGAGGGAAACGAGGGCACCTTGAATAATGGTGGGGGACGGCTTTGATCTCTCCCTTTTAAGGGTTTCAATGTTCATCGCAGTTGCATCTATTTAAAGTGGCAGATCATCTATAAGATCCAGCTAGTATGAATATCGATATGTATATACCATATTATATATAAATAAGATCGTCGAAATTTGAACCTATGGATCAAAAGATACAGGCGCTATAGTCGATAAATCAATTTGCTTGAAAATCTCAAATCGATAGAGGAGAATGAGAAATCTTTCTCCTCACAAATTTCTTTCTTTTTTTCCGGTGAGAACTCTCCTTGTGGTCTAACTTCACGAATAATGGACTCTCTTATTATTGTGAATCTCCAATGAAAATTTTTCTTCTCTCTTTTGGCAACTAAATTATGACACGTCCAATACGATTCCATTTCCTTGTAAAGGTGGAAAAATAATGACCTATTTAATTACTGTAAGGCTTTGTTCATTTCACGGAAAATAACTTTTAAGAAAACGTTTTTCGGATTTTCCGACGTTTGTTTCACGGAAAATAAATTTATTTGGAAAAACATTTTCTATGAAGGAAAAAAAGTCTTCTAAAGTGAGGGAAAATATTTTCCACTTTTCAAGTTGGGGAAAACATTTTCCACACTCACTCTCTCCTATCTCATACCCTCCTATTAGTCCTCACTTATTTTTTTTTTTATTTTTTTGAATTAATTTTTTTATTTTTTCATAAATTCAAAAATTTTTGTTATTTTTTAATAAAATCGATTTTTTTTTCTGTCTTTCTTTTTCTTGTTTTCTTTTTTGGCCGGTTGGCGGCCACAGCAACGGTTGGTGACCGGCGAGCCGAGCTCGCCGATCTAGCCTCACCAGATGGTGGCGAGGCTCGGGCCTCACCGGATCAGCACGCCCAGGCGTCGCCAAATGGCAACAAGGCTCGGGCCTTGCAGATCGATGACCCTGAGCGTCACCAGACTGCACCGAGGCTCGGGCGTTGCCAATCTACGAGGCCTGAGCCTCAACGGCAAGGCGAGCCCGAGGCTTGGCTAGCCGTCGGCCAAGGAAGGAGAGAACACAGAAAAAAGAAAAAAATAATAAATAACGATTTTAAAAAATAGAATATGAATAAAATTATTGAAAAATAATTTATAAAAGAAAATATTTTCCCAAACAAATAGCAGAAAATATTTTCCATTTCAAAATCAAGTTTGATCCAAACATCGGAAAATAATTACATTTTCTAAAAGTTTTCTTTTCCAGGGGAAAAAAAAACATAATTAAACCTTCAATCTTATAAAACCGAGCATTCATCTAGATTTCTAGGATCCATCTTATAAAACCATGCTTCAGGTAAAATTTCAGTAAATTACTGTAGTATTAATGCTTGGGCTGGACTTATAAAAGGATTAAGTACCACGTGAATCATCTAGATTTCTAGGATCCATCTCCATCTGCTCAGAGTCCAACCACCCTCATCGGCATTCCTTAGCCTCTCATATAGGCCTCGTGAGCTCTCCAATTTCTTTTTATTTATCGATATGGCAATGTATGACTTTATATATTTATCACGTTAGTGAAAAGATAATATGTTAGAAAAAGAAAATAAAAGAACTTTTCCTCCTATTCAGGTTGAAATAACCTATTAAAGGATGGGTTACAACTATAAATTCGGCCCGAAATTACATTTTTAATTAATTTTATAATGTGAATAATATCCGCTACTTATAATTATAACAGGAGTGGCTGGTCGTGTCTCTCCACAGGCCGGCAGCCAAAACGACAGCGCGTGGCGTCTTGCGATTGCCGTTCGGTGCCCTTCCGAGGAGATGGGGGGGTTTATTTAGGGGTTTAAGCGCAAAATGTCGGAACCAAACATAAGAGACGTGCGCCCGCATGCGTAGATTCTCCGGGGAATTTGCTCTCTCCGTCCTCTCTCTCTCTCTCTCTCGCTGGATCGGGTAAGTACAGGAAGGAAATTGGTCTGCGGATGCAGAGGGTGGCGATGGGGGAGATTCTCTGAAATGGGCTGTCGGAGATTTTCTAATTTCTGGTCATGGGAGCATCAAGTTTTGATTTTTTTTCTTTCTTTCTTTCTTTTTTTTTTGGCCAGGGGAAATGACGAGGGAGGTGGCGGAAGAGCGGATGCGCGAGGAGATCAGAGGCGGACACTACTATGGAATTTGTGCCGTGGGAGGAGTTCTCAGTGCTGGAACCACCCACCTGGTTATAACCCCTCTTGATGTCTTGAAAGTCAATATGCAGGTTTCATCTCTCTCTCTGATTCTTCTTTCTTTCTTTCCTTTTTTTTTTCTTGCTTCAATTGTGTTGTGATTTGCTGGGTCTTGGATGTTCTGTTCTTGTTGGCATCCTTTTCGTTCAATGCTGTTTTGTAAACTATGTGAAATGGAGGAACATGTTCTGTTCTTTAGTTGAGCTCACTGTATAAATTGAGTCGGTTTATTGGTTTCCTCATCAGCGTATCAGGAGTAACACCCCAATCAGCTTCTGTTTTGGTACTAGTTTTATTTATGACATAGACTCAATAGATTGAATAAAAGATGTGTTTTTTTTGTGGACTCTCGATATATGTTCCCGCAATGATTGAACTATAACTGGATGAGTTTACTAGATTCCTTATAAGACCTGTTTACATATTTTTCCGGTGGCCGTTTGACCTGGAAATGCTGATATGGTCAAATCCGATTGAATGTGGAAAGTCCAATCTTCAACGAGAATTGGATGCTCTGCAGTGCGGCTTTATCTATGATTTTCCTTCTTTGGCATGTATTTAACATTTCTGCAAAGACTTGTTTCTCTTGGTAATGAATCCTTGTTATCTTCTAGGTGCATCCAATCAAGTATAACAGCATTTATTCATGTTTTACTACTCTATTGAGAGAGCAAGGCCCTTCTGCTTTTTGGAGAGGTTGGGCTACCAAGTTCTTTGGATATGGTGCTCAGGGTGGGTGCAGATTCGGTCTCTACGAGTACTTCAAACGGGTTTACTCCGATGTCTTGGTCGGCAGCAACAGGAGCTTGATTTTTTTTCTCAGCAGTGCTTCTGCGGAAGCCTTTGCAAATGTGGCACTTTGCCCTTTTGAAGCTGTTAAAATCCGGGTTCAAGTACAGCCCCACTTTGCAAAAGGCTTGGTTGATGGCTTCCCTAAAGTATACGCATCAGAAGGCCTTCTAGGGTAATTTTTGTGGCCTCAGTATTTTTTACTTGTGTTAGAGCTAGGAGGGCCATTCTAATGCTTTTCTTGCTTTCAGATTTTACAGAGGGCTTCTACCGCTTTGGGGTCGAAATCTTCCATGTAATCTTTTCATTCCTTTTTGGGCTATAGAGTTGATCAGCTTTCTCATATTGAATATTGCATCTACAAAATGCTAGATGAATGGAAGCTGTTTTATGGGAGAGCTGTCTTAGACCATTCTTTTTCTAAGTGACATTAAAAACTTAATCCCCAAAGCTTTTAGGTGGGAGAGCTGGTCTATAGGTGGTTGGTTTGTCCTCATGTTATGCCTGCATCTTTTACGTCTGAATGTTTATAGCTCATATTATGTTCACAATAAATTATGGAAACTCGTACAAGTTGTTGAACCATTGTGTGCCAGAAAACCGGTTTTTTTGCATATTGATCTTCTCTTAATTTTGTCCCTAGGCAGTTTCGATGGTGATGTTCTCGACATTTGAGCATTCAGTGGATTTCCTGTATCGTAATGTTATTAGAAGAAGAAAGGAGGATTGCTCAAAAGTTCAACAACTCGGGGTAACATGCTTAGCTGGATATGCTGCTGGATCTGTTGGTAGCTTCATATCAAATCCTGCCGACAATATTGTTGCTTCAATAAACAACAAAAAAGCTGACAGTCTCATGCTGGTATATGTTTGTAAGCGGTTATTTACCCTGATGTCTCAGAAAAGTTCGATCTGTTCTATAAGTTCCAATTTTGCAACAGGCTATCAGGAATATTGGGATTGCTAATCTGTTTACGAGGAGCCTTCCCATTAGAATTATACTTGTTGGACCTGTTGTAACTCTGCAGTGGTTGTTCTATGATAGCATCAAGATTCTTAGTGGATTGTAAGTGCCCACTTGCCTTTCAAATTTTAGTATTTCTTTTGTCATTAACTTGTCTCATTCACTTGTTTTCTCTTTATGAATAAATTTTTTATTTTTTTGGACAAATGCCTAATGGACCCACAAACAGGATTCGTATATCTCTAATTTTATTTACAAGGGTTTGAGTATTGGTCTTACAAATCCTCGACTTGCAATTCATTGAAGAGATATGTGTTGTACATCCATTTGTTGGGATCTTTGGGATACTGAAATGGCTAACTTTTCCAAAATTGTCCAAGGCATGAAATACTCGAGTATGTGGAAAGAAAATGATATGTCCTAAGGCTTCTTTGCATCATATAGTAGCATTTGGATGCTTGTCTGCCTACCTGTTTTTGGACATCATTGTAATGTATTCTTAAGTATCCGAAGCACGTGATCAGAGAAGGTAAGTGCAAACTTTCTTTTATACAAATGCTAGACATAAAATGACAGTTCCGCCTACCTGGATCACTAACACTGCATAAAATGAAAGTTCTGTTCCAATCTGTCAACAATTAGGGAATAGTTCATTCTGATTTAATTTTTGTAAACTTCAACACTTCACAATTTTCTGCACAATGACAAGTTGATGGTGTCTTGCAGGCCAACCAGTGGTGAAGTCTTGGCTGATCCAGGGAGAAAGAATATCAAAGACTGAGCCCAAACGATTACAGCGTTCTTCAGAGAGTGAGGTGGTGTTCACACCAAGGAAATTAGAGCCTTTTCTAGTGTTCAATATGCTGGAATGTTACAATCACTGCAACTATTGAATAATTCAGACCGACCATGAGATATGATGGCAGTTTTTTATGCCGTTGCATATCGTGGTTTATAGCTCTAGTTGTTCTAGACGTTTGCTTGACCATTGTTCTTGCTTTTAGCTCGTGGGAGTTGTCTCCATTGGCGACCTAACTTGACATGTCTGAAAAATGTATGACGAATTCTTGTTCTTGCCAAGAATATATGGCTACTCGATAACTTTAAGGCGTCAGACAGCTTTTCTACATTTTCATATACCGGCAGGATGTGCTTGCTCTCTGCAGAGACATGGAGCTTGGAGAAGTCTCTGAGGTTACCTGGACAATATCAGGAACGTACCAAATATATTTTACTTCTAGCCCAATGACCACTTACATCCCTTTATTTTTGCAAATACCGTTCATGCACCTCTTAATAAATCCCCATGTTGGAATATCGAGTTGTCTCTTGTGAACGCAATTTACAATCTTATGTAGGGTTTGAGTGGTTTGGTTGATTTTGAGCATTTTAAGTGAGAATTTAGAATCTAAAGAGCGATACTTTCGTAAAGGCACGTTATGTTTTCGTAAATAGGAACATAGAAATACTTGGTATTTCAAGTATATGTTTGGTATTATCAAAAGTAGAGGTACATAGATGATCATGGGGCAAAAAATGAGTTTTTTTTTTTTTTTTAAATTTCCAACGGACTTCTGTAGTGCAACAACTTTGTATTTCCGAGTCATATTCGGCGACTACAATGTAAATGCTCGTCGCCAATCAATCAAAGTATTTTCGTTAATTGCCTTTGAGGAGACTCTCCACAGGGCACTCAAATTGCTATAAGAACTTGGAATTTCAAGCAACTGAGTCGTAAGGTGTAAATATTTTCTTTAGGTGCTATCATACCAATTATTCTCTGAGAGAACTTCTGCGCACATGGATGACACCTGACTTTATACTCAATAACGACTTTAATACTTGAAACGATCTTACAGAAAACAAACATGAAATTCGGTTTGCAGTCTAAAACTTGATTAAGACTGTCAATCGCAAATTCAGACAAACATATAAAAACAGGATAAATGACTAGACATAGCTGTCGATCAAGGATTTCCTCATCTCATCCACAATGGCACTGGGTGGTGCTTCCCTCAACTTGAAAACACTATCGATCACAGATAGTTCAGTCGCCGTGGTGTCTGAACCGCAAAATGCTGTCCAGTCATTCACAGTCATACCAGCTGCGATTACTTCACTACCTCGGTTCACAGTTCCAGCCACCAAAGGAACCTGGAGGAGGGTTGAGAGCTCGTCCAAGTCTTCAATGGATGTGTGTGGATGAACCTGCTCCAACATAGTTAACATCTTGTAAGCCACAAATTTAGCTAATAGGCAGATGCCCATAAATATTGTCCAAGTATTCAAACTGTACAGAAGAAAAAGTTCTATCTCACCAGTCCACCTCTGTTGGAGAAGGCACAATAGCTCCCCACAAGAATGTTACCAGCAATAGTCTGCCTAAAGACTTCCACTCCAAGAACATCTGCAATTATCTCCTCGGTTTCCTAATTCAACCAATAGACGGCATTGAATGAGGATTCTTCTAAACTCAGCATACAAAAAATTCTTAAAAGAGCAGAAGGTGATCGTTTCCATAAACCACACACTAGGAGGCACTAAATCCTAAGCTGGTATTCTGACCAAAAAACAAAAATCCCAAGCTGATAGCAATGTTCCCACAAGTTCTACAATTTTCTCAACACAAAGATCATTCAAATTAATGCTGCTAAGGGCTCAAAAATACTTTATATGTGTTTAAAGAGATTATCCAATATAAGTGGTTAATCGTTCCACTCCAGTTCTTATAGGAGAAAAAACAAATAAACTCCGCAAATTTTGCATTTCGATAGGGAATTGCTTGAGATGAGATTGTTTCTTAAGGAAAAATGAACTTACCTTGTCAAGATCTGTATGAGTAAGGGCAACATGATCATTGCATGCTATGCAGTTCCCCAGGGCAGATAACCTTTCTTCAATACGTTGAACGACAACTTGATCCGGCAGACTATTTCTCAAGTGTTGAAGCTCTACAAAAGAAAAAGAAGTTAGCAGAGAATGGAAAACAAATCAGCAGACAAGAAAAATTATCTGGCTTGCACCTACACCACGCGATGAAGTGGACCATTCTTCCTGTTTAAGCTAAAAGTTTCATCAGCTCTGAAATTTACTCCACAGAGAAGTAATTTGGTGTACAATTCCTTTTTCTTAGAGGCTACTAACATATAGAGAATAGCAGACTGTGTAATGATTAAAATGAGTAGACAACCAATGCATGATGGTAGATCATATGAAGAGATAAAGAAGCTCAGGTTAACATCCCTGTAAAAACATTGCAAATCATAGAATCTTATCCCTATACACAGGTCACTCCAAATGTATCTTATAGAAACATATGTCAGAATGGGTGCGCCCTCTTCACATGTTGCATTAGAATTTAAAAGTAGAATGAATGCCTTGCTATACAACAAGCTGTGAACCATCCAGATTAACAACCTACCTTGGTCAGTAGTATTGTGCGGCACAAGTAGCCCATTCTTGTTTCCTGCAATGAAATGTTAAAGTGTCATATTTAGGCAAAAGCGGCTTCAGCCGATGAACATTTAGTATCTGAAAGGGAGGGAACATCGATCTTCACCTGCACAAAGTCGCCCAATGATCCTAGTCCCTGCAATGGACGTCTTAACAACCGGGATTACATCAGCCAGTTCAGTCTCGAACGTACTGCTCAAAAGACACGAACTTTCAAAGCAATATATGATAAACTAACACAGTCAAACTGCCGAAAAACCACTCGACACACCTGTAGAAGTTTTCCGATCCCCCAATTGCAACCAAACAGTATGCATTCGTCAACTTGGAGAAGACACCCACTTCGCAGTTGTTCTCAAACTGGAGCCCTGCACACAATTCGCATTCAACGGAACTAAGAATCCCAAAACGAGCACAATCACATCGAACTAACGACTCCGGTCAAATACAAATCGAACAAACACAGCTCCAATCGAATTCCAACCACCGTCTCCATCGAAACCTATGCAAATGAAACTTTGCCCCGCAATAACAAGCGGAACAACCGAAAAAAGCTGTCGGGGAGGGGCTCACTTGTTGCCATATCGGCGTGCTTGCGTTCAGGGGATGAAAAGAACAATCTGCAAATGCCAAAGAAGCACCACCCACAAAAACCCACATCAGCAAAACCCGCAACGCGATCGAGAAAAAGGATCTTGACAGCACAATCCCATAAAACAAAAAGCAATCCCAATCCAACACACGCGTCCTAAAATCGAAGAACGACCTCCGGCCCGGAAAAAAGAAAAAACTTACAGGTTGATGCGAGAATCCGGGTTCTAGCTCAAGGGTGAATCGGAGTCCCCGCCGAGGAAGCAGTCGAGGGTTTCTCCTCCGGTTGGAATCACAGGGGTTTTTAGGGTTTTAGGCAGGCGGGATCGAGGAGCGACAAGAGCAAAGAGGGTGAGAAAGGCCACATTTTTATATGCTGCTTTGCTTTGCGCTCAGCCACACTTGCCACGTTTGACGTGAAGGGGACACATTGGTGGCTGTTAACTTTATTCGTTTGTTGACGAAGTCATTGCAATCTTTCATTTTTTCTATATTAAGAGTTGATACCATAGTAACATGAAAAAAAATAACCATATTCTTTTTTATGTTACTAAAAATTTCGAATTATTTTGCATAGTAATATGTCATTAAAAATCCCAAATCTATACCAGTGTGACAAATAAATCCATAATAGAACTATAATAAGAGTATACATATTATACATGTAATAGATATGTTGATGATTTTTTTCGATAAAAAAGATGTTTATAATATTTTTGTCATGATACGTATAATTTGGGGGTTTCAATGATGTTTATCCAAATATAAAAAACAAAGAAAGTTTCACTCACGAATTTATAAGGTTAAATAGGGTCCAACGTTTGCCGCACCCTCCGTCATTAACCCTTGCTCTGGTGCTCTGGTCGTTCACTTCACATCACGTCTGACTTCCTTGCAGCATTGGACCCCGCGCCGCCCCCCTCAAAAAAAAAAAAAAAAACCTTCTTTTCTTGCGCATCAAGTCCCGTGAGCAACAAGCCCGGAGACAAAGTTGGACGCCCCCACGTGGAAATTTACATGTTAGAAGTTCTGGTCAGATTTCATCTTCTCTCTGTCTTCCTCTCTCCCTCCTTAATTTAGTCAAACGCTTTGGTTATGCCAATTAATTTGATTTAATGCCTTTTCTCCAATCACGGGTACTTGGTGGTTGGTGAATTCTTTTCCTTAATTCATTGAAATTGATATTTTTCCAATGGAGGATTTTGATTTTGAAGGATGAAGGAAGAACCTTGGTGGCGGACATGAGTTTTGGGTGATGGAGGATGTGCCCCAGGTTTCAATCCACCAGAATTTTTGGATTTGCTATATCTAGCCACAAGGAAAAAGAATTGGCTTGGACGGTGCATAATCAGATGAAAGGGCTCATCAATCTTTATATTTTAAATGATGACTATTCGAGAGCTTATGAGACGTTGTTCTCAAACTCTCAACCGTGAAACCTTTTCTGTTAAGGATTGACACAAATATATAAATTGCACTATTTAAATTTACTAACTTAAAATTCATTTTCTCTATCATATGTTAATCGAGCACTTTCAAACTTTTCGACAATGTGCCGAATTGTTGATTTAAGCTTTGACAAATGCTCATCAACAAGCGAAGAAATAAATATGTTGGATAACTATGAGCTTTGACATGTATTGAAGAAATTACCAGAGAAATCAATGAGGATGGATAAGAAGATGAGAATTTCACATGGTTCAATCCTCGATACTTATTCTACTTGAAGATCTAGTCTCCAAGAAATCTATTATGAACCTGAAAAATACAAAACATAAAATCACTCGATTGCTCAAATGTTTTCAAGCCCTAAATCCCATCCCAAATAAATTCACAAATATTATCTCACAATCTTTCATAGAGCACCCACTCTAAAGTCTCGTGGAGAGAAAATCCTACTACACTTCTCATTTTCTTTAGTGGGCTAAAATTAAAATCCACTTCTTACATACATAATATTTGTATCCAAAATAGGATAGCCGACTCAAGCTAGTAATCCAACTCCGACGAGGATTTGTTGCTGCTTCATATGTTTGATCAACCAAAAGTCCAATCAAGGCTTTCCTGATCTAAATCGTGGGTTCCGATTTATTTAATTCTTCAAATGCTCCGCGAGGAAGAAAAAAGATAACGATAGACCTTGCCAGCGATTACATGTGTAGATGACAGCATTGTTGCTGTTCAAACATGTTTCCTCCGCTCCATCTCCAACCTTGGCAGCTTCTATTACGATATTAGAGGTGTTGCTACCTCGTGCACCTCGTTAGAATTAAAACAAAAAGAGATGTCTGAATCGGCATGGTATTTGCACGGCAGCATTCCTAGTGCTCTCGGGGTATGGAAGAAGGAGAAGAAGGTATGGCAACAACGGGTTTATTGCGAAACAGCTCATGATGTTCATACATATGAATGATAACTAATATTATAGTCTCGTCACATGCATGAAAAAGGACCGAAAGACTGAATAAGTACGAGTCCCAAGGTGAACGGGCCGGATCAACCTCTAAAGCTGCTTTAAACGGTACCTTTATGAGCTGCATAAGCTACCAAATCGCGTGATGTAATCGTTGCACTAAGTTCATGTTAAGAAATTTTCGAACTCGCATGTTGTTTCGCCTAGGATTTTGCAGTCGCATGTTACCAAGTAGAAAAACCCATCGCGTGCTCTTCGCATCTCAATCAAGCGTTCAACTGCTAAGACATTTCATCGGAGTCATCTTTGTCGTTTGGTTACTCCACCACAATGCTCCACCTTTGCTCTTTTCTACGGAGCATGTTAAACCAAATGTATCCTAATCCGATTATCGTTCGAGCTGAGCTAGAACTATCGCCTTTCTTTTCCTAGGCTCGAAAGATAAATCCGGGTCCGAATGACCGGAGGATGAAGATCTCATGCGGAAAGCCGAACCTACTGGATCTAGTGAACCTAGTTCATCACATCGAAAGATTCGAAATGTGCATGGTACGAAGCAGAAAAGAATCCATCACAGAATCAATGCAAGAAAGCTCAAGAAGAAGAAGAAAGCAGAAGAAGAAGAAGAAGAAAAAGAAGAAAGTAGTTTGCAGGTGTTATTTAGATTGGCGATTCATCATCAACAGCTCTTCCGAATCTGGAAGCGAAGGACCGACTACTGTAATACTCCTCCTCCTCCTGCTGCCACTCCCCGTCGTCGAAGTTCTTGGCGTAGCTCGACATGTCGTACCTGCCCACCTCCTGATAATCGCTAACCCTGAAGACCCTCCTCCTCACCTGCAGCGAGATCCACCTGATTCGCCTCGCGAGCCTCGCCGCCAGCTTCCTCCTCCCCCTGGCCAGCCGCCTCCACGCCCTCTTCGCCGCCGACCTCCACGAGAACGCCGCCGCCCCCCGGTCGGACGACGCGCCGTTCCTCGAGTACTTCAGACGGTGAGCGATCTCCATTTGCCCCGCGTCTCTCTCTTTCTCAACTGGGCATCTATACAGGAGATAAATATAAGGGAGAGAGGAAGAGAGAGAGAGAGAGGAGGAGCTGGGTATGATCGCCATAGGTTGTATCAGGAGAAGTGAGTGTGAAGCAGCGAGAAAAGCGGGGGAAGGCGGTGGTGCGGCGATGGTGGTGGTAGTGGTTTTGCTTTGTTTATGGGCGTACGTTCCTTAAATTAATGGGCGGATTGCAGCGTGAGAAATGGCGTGCGCTTCGTGCGTGCGAGGTCGAAGACGACGACGACGACGACGATGACAGGGTCGTGGCTCGTGAACTCGGAGCTGTTCTTCTTATATTTGTTTAATATGGGCTCTTCGTTTGACCTCGGGAATCGCAGAAAGAAAACAAAAAACTTGGCCACGACGGAGAATCCGATGCGAGGAAGAGGGAGAGGGAGGGAGGAAAAGGATAAGGACGGAGGACGGAGGATGACGAACCGTCGCGTCGACGACGACGACGACGCTAAAGGAAAACAGCTGCGATCGATCTGTCCGCGTCCCGTGGCCGTGCGATTCACGTGACGCTTTCTTGCAACGTTCCCTAAGTCCTAGTTCCAGTCCATGCGACGCGTGCTGCGAAACGACGCCGCTGGAGGCCGTATTGGAGGTGGGGGCAAGTCGAATGCCACAGGGACGGGCCTCGACCTCGATCGAGATTCATTTGGTCATCTTATTGGGATATGAACAGGTCCTTAAACTATTTCCTTTGCGTTTTGTGGAAACCTTGACATATGTATACATATAATAACAAGAGAATAAAGCCCTGCACAACAAAAATATATTCACTGTGGAGACATTAAAATAATGGGCGGCCTTATTCAGCGGTGTCACAATACACATGCTTCTTGATAAAAAAACTTTAACCTACTGATAATTCAAGGAGTATTCTTGCGAAACATCACCGCTCGATACCATATTAGAGGTGGGGGCGAGTAGATGTCATGATAATGGACCTCGACCTCAATCGAGATTCAGTCGGTCCTCCTACGCTCTAGACGAGCTTGAGCATGATCGCATTTTATGTGCGTGATGCAACTCTGATAAGTAGCCCTACTATTTCCACTGTAGATGATGCTTCGCAAGTTCTAGTAGATAAATGAGAAGATACTCGATGAGGAAGAAATCTGAATTGGGATTTTGTATCTGAATATTCCTTTCAAATGTTAAGAAAATTCTAAAGATAATGAAATAAATGATCTCTAAACTCTGACTTAATGTGTAATATGATCCATAGATTTTTAATTTGTTTAAAGTGATCTTTGAACTGTAGCCTAATATTTAATGTAGTCCCTAAATTTTTAGTATATGTTCAATAAAATTTCTAAACTATATGATTCTATTAAACATTCTTATATAGTTTGGGGACTAAATTAATATTTACCAAGAATTTAGAGATTATATTGAATAAATTAAAAGTTCAGGGACTACATTATACATTAAGCTAAAGTTCATAAATTATATTAAAAAATTAAAATTTTAGACATCACATTTCATATTGGGTCAAATTTTAAAAATCATTATAGACGACGGAAAAGAAGAAGAAGGAAAGAAGCATTATCATGGGCCTATTCCCTTTGGGCATTATTGTTGACTTTTGGGCTTTTCCATTGGATGGCAAAAGGGACCAAGCAAGAAATGATGGGCCGAACCCATTTGAACTTCATAATCGCTTTGTTAATCACACTTGCAAAATTAACACAAGAAAATCACAACATAAGAGGGTACATAAACGAGAATACGCGTAGCACGTGCGTAAAGTCTAGTTATATCATAAGTACAATATGGGGCTCGGTGCCGTTAAGAAAATTCCTGGCTGTTTATATTTTACGACGCAAGGAAATTGTATACGGATTCGACAACATTATCGTAATGTTAAGAGTATATAATACATACATTCGAAGAAGATACTTAATAGAAAGAGTTGCATGATAAGTTGTTTTCAATAAATGCTAATTCTTAACATTAAAATCGACACTTCTTTTTGGGTAATTATAAATCTTAATTGGAAGCAAAATGAGTCGAGAGTGTCCAAAAAAAACAAAGAGAGAAAAAAACGATCTTATAAATCATATCTTATGCATTTCCCTCACAAGCGATTATTAAGGAAAAGTCCATCATTAAATATCCATTATGATAACAAGATTACGGTAGAAATCAAATCTAACTAGTTGAATCACACATTTTTAAGGATAATATGAAAAAAACAATAGTGAACGTTGGAGAGCATGTATAAAATGCTTCTTCTAATCGCCCGGATTAGTATCTCCGACGATCATATAAATAGAAATATTATTTATCAGTATTTTCGATCCAATATTGTGATGCTAAAATACAAAATTCGAGCCTTGGACTCCCGAGTTGTTTGGAAGTAGGAAGGGCTTTCGGCGCCAAGCGGTGGCCTGGCTAACGCGGCGCTTGGCGTAAATACACGGAACTTCAAGGACCGACGTGCAAATAACACAAGTTCTAACGTATATAAAACTTAACCTTCGTCTTCCTTTTTGAGGTCTCTTGCTCCGAAACCCTCCTCCGCCTTCGGTCCTGAGCCTCCGTCCACCCGCTTCGCGGCCGACAGCGAGAAGAAAGGCAAGAGAGTCTCGCCGGCGCAGCGCGAGCGGACCCACTTCGGACGACGTCGTCCCCGGCAAGCTCGCTGCCCTGGTCGGCGTTCGGACCGGAGTTTCCGCGTAATTCGTCGACGCTTCGTGTAGAGGCTTTGAGCTCCGCTCTTCCTTTTGTATGTGCTCGCGACTTCTTTCTCGCATCTGTTTTCTTAGCTCCGAGAGGTGATTTAGTCATAGCTGTTTAGTCTGTTGTGCGATGCTTTCGGAGATGGTCGTGTGACTTTCTGGGAGTTATTCTTGGTTTAGTGCCGCTAGTTTGCTTATGTATGAGTGTGAGGCAGGTGCATCTGAAGTCGTTTATGCCGAAAAGAAGAATGTCGTGCTTGCGTGGTTGTGTATGAATTGTGTTGGCAATTTGGCAGAGGCGTTGCTTGGATGAATGGTTGATCGAATTCAATAATTGGGGTTGAACTTATTTTTTTCGATGTGGGAAAAAGAGTGGAATTTCGTGTATGTTGAATAATTTCTCTGCCTTTCCTTTTCAGGTTCAAAAATTTATCAGCCCCGGGCACTGCTGAATTAACTAGCTCAGTTGGGTCTGGGTCGAATAACATGGGCGTGGAATTGGCCAACGAAAGAGCAGGATTTCTTGAGATGGAGGACGTTAATTTTACCGACAATGAGTTGGTTTATCACGTTAGGACTGCTCTGAAATCAGTGTCATTGGTAAGCCCTGTGTATCAGTAGACTGTGGTCTGCTACTTTTACTCTGATGTTTTCACTGCCTTTTCTCCTCTTTTTTTTTTTTGGCTCTCCGGATGGAATGATGAGCTGATCACGTTTAATTTTCTGGGATTAAGCATGCTGAAATATGCTGCTTTATTGATGGGTATCTTAATGAGATTTCTCCAAATCCTTTGGTTCAGGGTGATAGTGAAAGTTACGATGAGCTCATTGGGGTCATGCATCACAGAGAACGACTTTCGCCTGATGAGGTGGCTCTGCTAGTGGTAGGTTTCCCTGTACATTTATCTTTTCTCAGTTGTCTAATGCTTACCTCCTACTGTTGATTTGCCTACATGGATTTTGAATTGTTCCATTCATTTGTTCGATAGACTTGTTTAAAGGCGCTATCTGGTACAGTTTCTTGCATAGATGTGGTGCATCACGAGTCTCTTCTTTCTTCTGTAAGTGATCAACTTGATATTATATTCATCTACTTTGATCTCCTCATAAGTGGCTTTCTGAAGAATGGAGTTATATTCAGATATTTGGAATGAGCATGTGGAATTATGGACCTGAAGTCATGGATGCGTTGGTTGATTTAATCATATCTCTGGTATGGCAATTTGGCCTGTTGTTGGCTTCCATAGTATACAATTTAGCTTGGCCTGGTCTCATTTATTTTCCCTTTTCTTTTGTGATTTTATTCTTGAGCAGGCTGCTTCGAGTGGAAAATATGTCGATTCTTGCTTGGATATGCTCATAAGGAATTTTGTCCCGCCATATTCATACCTGGCCTTGTTAAAGCAGCCGCGGGGCCTCTCAAGAAAAGACCAAGTTCTTTCTCGGGTTCATTCAGCTCTAGAAAGTATTAGTCATTTGGTTCCTCTTGCTCCCATGAGATTATTGTCATTAGTCGTCCAAAGAATGCCAAGGCAGAATGATAATGAAGCTGTGAGTTCAGTTTCCTTTAGAATGCTGGTTTTAACTAAAACCACTTAGTTGGGATGCTTTTTGATATTTATGAACCTGTTACTTGGGTGATTGATTCTTCATTTATGATATTACTTTGATTGAAAGTGATGCAGAAACTTCTAGATTGCCTTCACCAATTGGCAGGTTTTGATAATAAAGCTTTTGAAAAAGAGAATAATTTTTAACTCTAAAAAAAGGTCGACAAGATATTCTCAAGTGTCACCCATGGAATAGCTATATTTGTCACTTCTATATGTGGAATCATATGGTGTATTTTGTATGTATTGTCTTTGGTTTATAACCTCCTTGCTTTATCCTTGGTGAAAATTGTAGTGCTCTCTTTCATTTGTTTCTTTTAATATTTAATGTTTGCATGTTTTGGATGTGGCTCAACCAGACCCTGCTCTGACTTTTAGTTGATAAACAAAGACAATCTTCTTTCAGTTTCCTCATGTAGGATGTGATGGTGCTTTGTGAGCTAATTGATATTGGTAAGGCATGTGAGATAAACCTTATTAATTTGTAGGTCATCATGACTTACGTGGAGAACATGTTCAAGCTGGAGAGTGGTAGTATGGGACAACTTGTTGGGAGCACAATGCTTATGGCAGTGGTGGACAGACTATTAGATTTGGATGTAAGCATAGTGCTTTTCCACTGTTAATACTACTCTTGAAGGGTTTGCTTGACATCAATACAATTTTCTGTTATTTGTAGTTGGAGATCGGGTGGGAGGATATTCTACAAGATGACTCTAGCAAAGGCATTTTTGAGATGGAATTAGAAGACTTGGAAGAAGGTGAAGAGGATTTGAATGATGAAGGCGATGAGGTAAGATAGCATTACAGATTTGACTGGATCAGTTTGTTGTGGATTCACTCTTGTTATATTTGATATGCTTGGTGAAATCTCGGAGGATATTGTGAGTGAATCAGATTAGTTGCATATGTTGACCTGTCATGTGCTTGAGGGCATTTCAGCCTTAGTTATTAAAATTGTCCTGGTGTGGCTATACAATTGAGGTACTTAACTCAATTGCAATAAAATTGAGGTACTTAACTCTATTGCAAGTTCACATGAACTGCTGATCTATATCAGCTGCTATGCATGGAAAACTTTTTAGCAAAAGAGTCATGCTTTCTTTCAAAAGTTAATCTTTAGAAAGTTTATAATGGATTCTTTTCCCATGTAATTATGAACTATAAAATAGGAAACATGCATAGGAGTACTTCCTAAAAGGAATTGATTGACGGAGGTTCTTGGTTCATGGTAGGGTAGTCATGCGCCTTTTCTGGGATATGATGTTGCATTGTGCGATGAATACTGATCCGTGGTTTTCATTACCTTCAATTTCTATCCTTCTTTTGGGTTTTGAGAGCTATAAGTTTGATCAGTAGTCCCATCTTATATGATGCACTGATTAAGCTACTTGTGCAGCTTCCAGGAAAACATTTAAGCAGAAATGGTCTGCGAGGAAATATAATTGCTGAGAAATTGGATAGCTTATTGGTGTTGACTTTTGAGTATCTTGAATCCTGTCAAGGGCATGGCCGGTTGCTTGAGGTTTTATTTGGACTCTAATAAATTCTCGTTGACTATAATTGGTTTTGGGTCCACTTATGTTCCGAACTTTTTAATCTGGTATACTGATCTTTTTAATCTTTTGTTGAGTAGGTGTTCGAGACTCTTCTCCATTCTTTTCGAATCACTGTTCTGAATGCATACAAGTCCAAGTTTGCGCAGGTAATGGACATGTGCTTCCAAATTTATTTAGAGAAACAGACTTTTCATTGTTCTCTTTCTGAGCTTTATCAACTCTGCATGGTGCAGTTTGTGATGTTCTATGCATGTGCGCTGGATCCTGAGAACTGTGGTGTGAGATTTGCTCGAATGCTTGTAGATATTTTTGTTTGCCATGATCATCCGCCAATCACAAGGTAATATGGCCTATCCTTTGAAGTTCCATTGCAACGCCACATTGTTAGTTGACTTAGAATGGTGTGCACTGTTAACAAAAAATTATGTCATTTTTATGTACAAAAAATTAGTGTAGCTTGCCATGGATGCCCAACGTTGTGGTTTTCTTGACCTATGAATGATCTCAATTTTGTTTTCTTTTGAAGAGTTAGAGTTGGTATTAAGATTAACATCTTGTTGGTTGGCATTTACTTGTTAGACCTTATTGCTCTAGGTATTGATTCTATGTCCTGTCTTTTATGCAGGATGAGTGCAGTTGCATATCTTGCCAGCTATCTGTCCCGTGGAAAGTTTCTCTCCACCAGTTACATTACTACAATGTTGAAAAGGTTATGATTGTGAAATTGATGCAGGGTTCTGTCAAGGCTCCCATGAGAGAGCTTTTGGTATAACCATGGTTCTATGTAAAGACGATTTGTTGATGAATTTATTCTGCTGACTACTTATACATCAGGTTGGTTGATTGGTGTTTGGACTATGGCAAAGTTCAGGATGGGGACGTGAATCCACTAGCTCATCGAGTTTTTTATGCTGGCTGCCAGGTAACATCATATCTTAGTTAGATTGTAAGTTGAGATTAAGATTGGTGTTCACTGTTATTAGGACAATTGAGTGCCCTTATGTATATATTCTTTTAGGAGGAGCCTTTTATGAAAAAATATGTTTGTCAACCGATGTGTTTTCCTGTCCCCTGACAATTGGAAATTTTGAACGCTCATCTGGCTTGGTATGTGTGAAGAAGTTTTATTTGGGGATAATCGAAATGGTTTAGTATTACCTCATTTTCTCTGCCACATTTGCACTAATAGAGCTTTTTGCTGAGACAACCTTGTCTTTTTGAGGAAAAAATTGTCAGTTGACCGTCTGGTTCTCTGGACGAAATCTCAAGATAATATGTAACAGGAAAGAATACTAGGGTGGAAGTGCTGATGCATTAGCTTTCTATATCACAGGCTATTATGTATGTGCTTTGCTTTCGAATGCGGTCAATAATGAGCATTCCACGGCTGAAGTCCCAGCTTTTCCTTATGCCGATAGAAACAATCCTACAGCACAAATCTGAGCCCTTAAAGGTGAGTTTTGTTATCTCATATAATTTTAGATTTGCCTTGAAATATAATTTCTTCTGACTTTTTTGAACTTTTTGTATGCATTTTTCTCTCTTGTGAATTTGCAATTACCATCAAAAGCATTCCAGATTTTATTCTTTACAAGAATTTTTTTCCAAACTTACATTAGCTTTTTTTCATCCTCAACTTATAGCCTCTGCTTTTCTCATTTTCTTACAGGTATGCCTGCCATCTATAGTGGGGGAGTTTCTCAAACAAGCAAGAGCAGCTAGGCTTTTTACAGTGTCCAAGACATCTATCTCTGATGACATCCTGGAGTCTGAACTTTCGAGGGCTTTTGGTGGACTGGAGAGGCTAGACATGTTCTTTCCTTTTGACCCGTGTTTATTGAAGAAAAGCGACAGGTTCATTCTCTTGCCTTAAAAGTTTAGCAAATTATTAATTATGGGCCGAAAGAATGTGAGTGCATATCAACAGGTATATTTTGTTTGGCTTTGAATATCTGACTGAAGGGGAAAATTATCTAAAAAGTCCTAAACCCATTGCCTTTTTGCCAATTTTAGTCCTAAATGTTTTCACTTCTTGTCAATTTAGTTCTAAACTTTTTCACTTCTTGCCAATTTAGCCTTAAACCTTTTCACTTCTTGCTAATTGAGTTCATCTGGCCAATTGGCTGGAAATTGCTGACATAAACTACCGGCGTTAACGTGGCACTTTTCATTTAATATTTTAATAATATTCTGAATTTTTTATGGTTTTCTCTTCTTTCTTTTTAACTTTTTTTTTCTCTTTCTTCTGATATTTGGACCTAGGGCCAGTGAGGGTTGCTGGCAAGAAGTGAAAATGTTTAGGATTGAACTGGCAAAATTGAAAGGTTTAAGACTAAATTGGCAAAAGTGCAATAGGATTAGGACTTTTTGTACAATTTTCCTGACTATGAAGTGATTTGCCTATTGTGGCTGACTTCAAGAAAACGTAGAGTTACATCCAAGGATGTGCTCTTTGCATGGTTGCTGCAATTAGTTTCAGGCTGGCATCTGTTTGTGGTGTGCTCTTTTTGTTGGATTTGGTTGGAGAACACGAAACCTGTCTAGGCTAATTACTGGAATGCTTGTGTGTTAGTAGAATGCGATGGTGCTATAATAATAGAAGGTGTTAAGAGTCGAATTTAAAGATTCTTGGTGTTAGAGTCGAATTTAAAGATAACTAAATTTTTGGTCAGATACTGTGATTACTACTTTTGAAGGGATAGCTACCAATGTGGACTGTAACTGTACTTTCGTTAACATGTAACTATAGGGGAAGGGAGGGAGTGGCAGTGCTGACCATACTTTTAATTTTTGAAACTTACATTCTGCAGTTTTATCCGGTCAAACTTCATATTTTGGTCAATGGTCAAAACTACGTATGATGAAGACGAAGACGACGAAGGTAGCAGTGACGAAGACGGTGAAGAGTCTGTTGATGGTGTAGCGGAGAACGGAGGCGACAGAATGGCTACAAGTTTTAACGAGCGAGATATTGATATAGAAGAATTTGACTATGCATTGAATAAAATGTCCATTACACCGAAGCAGTCCTCGATGTACAAGTTCGGTAGTGGACTAAATGAGCTTGTACGAATGCCATCGAGGATAAGACCATCTACCAGTCCGGAGTCATTGTGAAATCAGTCGATGGTCAGCAATTCTTCCAGAAGCCTGAAGATAGGGCTGCCACATCATACGGGCCGTACTGGAACGATGGTATCGACTCATTGTTCAGAACCATATTTGTGGTGGTAACCTGGCATTGTAATTTTACGGTGTTAAAATTTTGGTCTCAAATGAAAGTCTAGATGACAATGTGACATTGTGAAACAAAATGTGTTAGTGCTGTTTCTGTATCATATAAACCAGAAATGTCCTCCCATCTTACGGGTTCTACCTGTTTGCCAAACTACCTCTTGTTTTTATACATAGGAATTGAGTTGAAGATTTTCAATTTGAGTCAATAAAACACAATTAGCCGAGGCAAGGAGAGAATTGGCATCACCATGGCAAGGAAGAGCTGATACCCACTCTGTATCGTCACACGCTACTGCTCAAAACATAACTTTGAGTCAGAAATGATGGAATTTTTATTAACAAAGTCATTGGAGATATCATACAAGCTAAGAATTGACGAAGAACCCATGCCTAGGGCTCACACAATTAAAGAATCATATCTTGATTCTTTGGTACAGCATTTACAAATTTACATTATTTACATGGCACTGCCGGAAATTCTGTTCCAGCAATAACATTGATCTTGCTCTGCCGCTTGGCTTCAGCCCTTGACAGACACAGATGAAAAAGCAAACCCATTGCTCTTTCACTGACTCGAAACATCTTACAACTGACTTAGGTGGAATTTTGGTGGATATGACAAAGGTACCTGCAAGAAACAGTCACAAATTTATAATCACACCTTTGCAAGTATGGCGTTAACCATGCCAGACGATCATAAGAAGCATCACTAGATCATTGATCCTGAGCTAGAAAGAAAATAACTTTTGAAGACATTCAAGTCAAGCAAAGCAACGAGGGTACACAACATTAATCAGACAACTCCAATTTGCTGGTGCAGTCATTTTGTTCCCAAGTCCAAAGCTGGCTAACCCCACATCTCACATGTGACCCAAGCCTTACAAGTGAAAGATGAACTCCCGATACAATCTTATAGTAGAGACACCAGCAAACAAGTACCAGTTCAGGAACATGACAGAGCATATTGTGTTAAGAGACCATTTCTAGCAAAAGCTTTGATGTTAGGAAATTCATCCTAGAGAGCACACAGAGCATGCACATTCTCTTTCCAGTTCAACTCTTTTTTAAGTCGGCTTTAGATTGCTCCAACTATTCCATTTTCGAACAAGCTAATGAGAACATATATAGTTACCTCTAGAATGCAAATATGACAACTTGCAAGGCTAGATTTGAAGCTTGCCACTCAAGTAGCGGAGCTGCTGCTCTTAGTCCTGCTGCAATCTAAGGATTACCTGCGAAAGGGTTCATGTGGCAGTTCCAACAGTGATATACCTGAAATGTTAAGAGGAAAGTATAGCTCCGTGTATGAACTCTACCTGACATTATGACCTTTGACCTCCCCCTCAACCAGCTGTTTGATCAGAAGTGTTAGTGAATTGAGGAGAATGAGTTGGTAGTCTCATCTGGGTCTGTCCAGGAGCAGGTGCCGCTATACCTGGCCGACACAAGGAAGCTCACAATTAAAGTTAAGCACATCTAAAAATTTCAGTCATTGCAAGTAGTTGAATGAAGTAGGAAACACATAGACCAAGAGGGCGCACATGATTATTGCCCAACAGAATAGGATAAAGCAGGGATTCTGGTTGCCACCAAATGTGCATGTATACATTTGTGTGTATGTGAGTGGCAGTAAAAGGGTTTCCCTTGGATTAGGAGAGGTAGATGCATCTTCCTAAGAAGAGAATCAAGCGACTTCTGGACTTTCCATGACAAGCCGCTCTACTGCATGTACATATACACATTTATATCTCTCGTGTTATCAACCAATTCATTCAACTCAGAGATGCAGACAGCAATGTCACACAAGTGGAAGCTAGGCCACAAGATAGGTCAACATATGATGACACCTGGTAAAGTGAAACTTAGTAAGCAAGGCAAAGGCTCCCCCTAAAAAACCAGTTAATTGACAATCCTTTGTAGTCAAGACAGCTTGTTAATAAATTAAACCTTAATAAACGTAAGACCCTTGCAGTAACAAGTAAATTCCCCTTAAAAGTAACTATGGGGTACAAAGCGTAGGAAAGACCGCCAGAAGTGCGTGATAAACAGGTAACCTTAAGTGTTGGAGTAGGTCTCAATAGAAAGGCACTGCTGAACAACCCCAATATAATCATAACGATGTGTATTCCCAACATCATAGGAACTCCAGAAACATCACTCTGTCGACTCAGAAGAGAGAGTGAGAAACGTACCAGTAGGGAAAGGCACTTGAATGGTGGGAACTGCAGCAGTAGTCCCTCCAGTTATATTGGGTCCCCCAAGTTGCATAATATGCTGAGCTGGCATCCGATAACCACGAAACATCGTATACCCATGATTACCAGGAGGTAGATGACCCGATTGCCCCAATGAGTATACGTCACTGTTATCTGTGGATGGTGCCCCATACATTTGTAGGTAATGCTGGACCATGTAAGGATTATAGACGCCCTGCAATGTAGAAGAGGAAGTATGTAAACTCATATCAGAGAGCTCAATATGGGATTCCAAAACTTTATGCTACAACTTCTAAGAAAAGTTGAAATTTCAACAATAAGGATTATAGGATTAACCTGTGGATAGACATATTCAGGCCCATATGTAGGGTACCTGCAGTAAAGAAAGTGATTGAATCGCTTCAGAAGATATAGACACATCAAGGTATTACATCAACAGGAATCTTTTCCTGTCAAATAATGTGTTGAAGATGGCATCGATTTGACCAGTTAAATCAATATGCCGTCCTTCATACTGCAAGTGGCCAGAAAAAAAGTTGAATGAATTTGACAATCTTAAGAAAAGAACAAAGCTTCCAATCACAATCCGGGAAGATGCATTGTCTTTAACTTTGCTCAGCAATATCTCTTCGAGTAGACAAAAAAGAAGATGCTCCATGTACGCAAGTATATCTGATTTTCAATTTTGAATTTGATCAACAAATTTACTCTCTGATTTTGAAAGTTCTGAATGGTATGCTAATTGCTATATCTCTTGAAATCCAGACTGCGCAGCAGCACAAGCATCCAATTCTAGCTGGGACTAATAACTTTAAGTTCCTTCCAGGAAATACTTGGGACTTACCCATAAGGAGGATAGACATATCCTGGCTGATAACCATAAGAACTGGGATGGTGGTAGACAGGGCTCCCCACGTAACCCCCCCTGGGAGTCTGCACACTGCCAAGTAGAGGTGGTACAGGTCTCACTCGCCCTAGGACAATAAAACGAGCGGCCATTAGATCAACAAACAGAAACTAGAAAGTCTAAAAAGTGACTACTGTGTATCACAATTCAAACATCAGTACATTGTAAAACTCATGATTGATGAATATGCCAAAGAAGGACCCTGCTCCCCGTACTTATTTAAAGAGCCACATCATGTGGCTTACAATCTGAGGAATTTATTTGGTAGTCAACATACAAGATGCCAAATTTCACAACTCATTTGGCAGTCATTTAACAAACTCTGAGGACACATACTATAATTTTCTCACCGATTGCACCCTAAATGCAGATTTTCAGCATACCTTGACTATGGACAATGTCTGCAGAAACTTATATCGAACAATTACATCTTTGAACAGGCCACTTGACTGGTGCATAAATCCACTGGTTTTAACACCCATTTTCATCACATCAATGGATAGATTAATTTTAGTAGAAGTTCTTGGTAAACCTAGCTTGTTCTCTACTTACTACCATTGGTACCCTAACAATATGAAAATGTTCTTGCTGGGATGCAACACGCCAACAGCAACTAACACAAAACTGACTTCCATCATCCCATGTCATACTAGATCAAGTGCCACACGGCACTGCATAAACAATTCAGGTCTTAAATTAAAGCAGTCAGAGCATGCAATGTTCACATTCAGGTAGTACTGCGGATCAAAACAGGAAGTACCATAAGGAAGAGGCGGCCGAGGCCGGCCGAGAGAAGCCAAATTGCAATTAGCCCTTCTGCCATCGATAACCGGGCTGGGATTTTCACAAGCTCTTCTCGCAGATTCGGGATCGCGGAATGTCACCTAACCTCCATATAAATCCAATCCAAGAATAAAAACACGATAGCTATAAACCCATGGCCAGCATACTGAACCAGAAAAAAAGAAAAACTGAACACACCCACTGAGAAGAAATAATAAAACCGACACCCCCAGATAACAACAGCAAAACTGTCGCAGTTTCAGAACATCAATACTTACAAATCCATAGCCTTTGGATCGCCCAGTGTTCTTGTCAGTGATAACAACAGCCTCAAGAATGTCCCCAAACTGCTCAAAGTAGCGCATCAAAGTATCACTCTGAGTCTCCCATGCCAAACCTCCCACAAACACCTTCGTATAAGTCGTGTCCCCAAAACTAGCGAATGGAGAACCCGGCACCGGTTGGTAGAATGCCATCTAATTTCACCGAGACCGCGAAGAATCAATCCAAAGTTAAAATTTCCTCCATAAGCAACTTGACGGGTTCAATTCACGTGACATAAAGGTAGACCCAGAAGAACTCGAGCTTCCTCATCATCACCTACTAAACATATCGGGACAAAAACCATAAAAACCCTCCCCCGAGTCAAAGATGGCGAGATTAGCGAAAGACCCAACTCGACAAAACGAAGAAACAGTGCACGAGAGCTAGCCAGAGAACGTCAAGTCAGCTCCTTGAGGTGACCCGGATCAATCAAACCCAAGAGAAAGGAACAGGGAAGGAAAAAAGAGCAGACTTTCGAGAAACCCTAGAGTAGATATAGTAACAGACGCACAGTGCTGTACAAGAAAAGAGAAGGAGAGATTGTGATGAGACAAAAAGAGGAAGAATTGAACTTGGGATTCGGATTTCGAGGGATGGGGATCAAAAGGGGAAGGGGCGGGCACGAACGGGGGGATTCCCTCGAGTTATGGCCTGGTGGGTTTTGCTTTTTTCGCTGTGGGGAAAAAGCCGATCAAGCCTCCAGCTTGGTATTTTTCAGAATCTTCGGGACAACTATGCTCGCCCCAGCCAAAACACACTAAACCCCAATCCACTCTTTCTCTCTCTAACTCTCTCTCTCTCTCTCTCTCTCTCTCTCTCTCTCTCTGCTGTTGTCCAATTTTCTAATTTTTGTTGTTGTCCGGATGTAATATTCTTAACCACGAAGCTACTGTTAATTTCCTTTTTCTCCTTCCTTCTGTAATGTAAAGTGCTGTCTTGATAGAATAACGCCGCCGACCAAGTTTGTCATCTTCCCCTTGGCAAAAACCCCAGAAAGCAAGAAAAGCCAGACGCTAATTTGGATAATGACCCCCGGAAATGGTGAGAAAAACCCTTTGTACGAATGATTCAATGTATGCCGCCCTCGTGAAACTTAGAAACATTACATGCACAGGAGCTGGTAAGCAAAAGTAAGAATTTTTTACTGACGTGACTGATCAGTTTTGTGATGCATATCTCATTTTACAGAAACTGTAAATTTTTACCCTTTTTTCCGGATAATGAAAAGCATCAATTTATCATTCATAAACTTGATTTGTCGTGAAAACTTATCTAAATAAATAGATTGAGTTCAATAAATCCGTCAATCTTTGGACTGAAGCTGTTAAATAATTAACCGGCTAAAATTATATTTTTTCTGCTCATGACCGTTTTTTATTTGAATTCGACTCCATTCTCGTGGGAAACACCAAAGCATGTATCCAATTAATTGCAATGTCAATACAATATCGCTTTGAAAATATGACCCATTTGAAAAAACATATATCATATCGATTTGTCAAATGGACGTAGCTTTTTCGACCTAATCCTAAAATCCACTAATGTGGCAAGACCCCACCTCTTGAATCTATAAACCAACGAAAAGGAAACCCCCAAAAAATCTCTTAGCACCATTCATGGCGAGCCTTAAAACCCTGGTTTGTCTCCACATACTTTCCACATCACAAGATTGTTGAATTTTTAGGGCTTCTCAAGCATGTGGACACAATAGCTCCCGTGATTTTTCATTCCCTTTGCCCCGGAAACGACCCGTGGCTTGGTCGGCATTTGGGATAAGCTCGCACCCTTCGCAACAAACTCCGAAGAATTAGCAAAAACTACGCGATAAAGACGTACTAAAATCACAGCTTCGAGCACATAACGCGTTGCCTCTTCACCATTGGTCATAATTACATGCTGTCCCTCCAGTTTCCTAATCGAGAAAGAAAATCGCCATCATCTACAAAATCTTGGGCCATCCGGAGGACCATATGGTACCAATCGGATCACCCCGATTTCGAATTGATCGGGTCAGGTCCTTCGTAGACGGCAAGAAAGAAAGTCCCTCTCACTGCGGCAATGGGTCAAGCCAATGTTGAAGTAAGTGGCTAGGGCTTGTCCTCGGGTGGGCCAGAATAAAAGGGTGGTCCATCTTCTGTGGTATCTTCAGCGTATAATCAATCAAACCAGACAGTAATCGCTCTTTGTCATCTGAATATAGGGACTTTAGTTTTTATTTCTACTGAGTTTTCGTTATATACTTTCGTAAATCAGGAGAAGTTGGTCGTTGCAATCTTTATAAGTATCGAGATCATATGAAAAAACAATGTCGCTAGGATTTGATTTGCAATTGCATCTGAAATAGTGTTCTCGGCCTTAATATCTTATTTGCAGCAAATTTTGCTCTAAATGGAGACTGCTTATGTAATCAGTATCTTTTTAATCTCCCACTTGACTTTATTCCACCTGTTATAACCGTATATCAACTGACTCATTTGCCTCTCCGGAGATGAAAAATCCATGATTTGATGTGCTAGCTTGAACTCCCGGATCATGCTAAGAAGAGAATGTGAAGAAAAGACTGTTGGGAAGGAAAATTAATCTTTTCAATGCCACGAGAACTAGGAAAACAATGAGTTGATGTATTTATTTATTTAGTTTTGCCAAAGAAAAAAATGAGCTGAGGTTGGCTCTTGGTCAATGGACACATTATTCTCCAATGCAACAGTCCTCCTCCAGCATCAAATCTGAAGATATATACATATGTGTTTTATTTCCAAATAAGAACAAAGCAAGAACGCCCCCCAAACAAAGTTGGGCCAAGCCTGCAACAACATCATTTAAGTGCTTAAATGGATTGGTGAATGGAGAAGGCCCAATGGCATATGAAACATAGTAAATGAAGCCCAAATTCAAAGTTCTAATCTCGGTTATTATGTACTAGACCTTCCTTTAATTTCAATGCAAATTGATTGACTAGACGTCAAAACACAAACTCTATTAATTAGTAATTTCAACCAATGGGCTTTGCCTACATAAAAAGGTAGAGGTGTAGGGTTCAAATCCTCATTATTTCAAGAGGATTGGGGTGAAAACAATATAGTTTCATATAAAGGTTTTGACTTTCATGTTTTGCAATAAGGCAGGGTAAAAAAGTCTAAGAATAAGGGTTAGAGTACAAATAGAGACAAAAAAAATTAGTAATTTCCATTCAAATTTCAGTCTACCTTTTAACTTGCCTTGTGCTTCAGTCTCTGTCTTTCCCCCTGCTTAAAGCAATTACTTTAGTCAATGACTTTATGCCGGATGTGATTCGGTCATGTTGTTCTCAAAGTTAACTCTCTTTTTTTCCCTTGCTTAAAAGCAATCACTTCGTCCATGACTTTATTCTGGATGTGGCTACTCTACTTGGTCATGTTGCTTTCGAAGTTACCTTACCATTTCAAATTCAGCTAAGACTGTCCAATCCTAATGTGATGGTTTTGTAAGCGTAAGCAATGTGCTTTTTCGATGTTAATAATCACGGACCATCCTTATAGCAATGTTAATTATGAGCCTATTCATACTATATATGAGAGGATTAATTTTTGGAATTTGGTAGCAATAACGACCAAGACATTGATTTTCAAGGTAATTAAAATAGAGAAAATTTTAAATAAGAACTTGAAGTACCATCGTTTTCTCAATAAGGTAGTCCCAATGAGGTTTTTATGTGCTTTAGCATGCATCATTCTATAGTGCATCTCAAAATGGGATTCAATTTCCCACAAAAACACCTTTCATTACATGTGCACGGTCAAAATTTAGATCTCAATTTGTCTTTGCATGCATTTTATGTGAGCTCACCTTTAAAGAGGGTCAATTGTTGAAATTAAATTTTGGCAACCCATGCATTTATTTATTGCATAGAATATTATGGATTAATTCTTAAACTCTAAAAAAAATGTTATAATCAAATTGCATAGCATATAATTTTAGGAGTATTTATTTTTAATTTTAATTTTTATCAATTGCATTAGTATTGGACTAGCGATGGATGGTTGTGAAGTTAAAAGTGAACGGATTGAACCTACATAGTGAGACAAAATTTGGCCAGCATTAGGGGACCAAGTGGGCAAAATTTGCATAGGAAGACGGGCCAATTGAGGTTAATTTAATCTAATTTCAGCCCATGGGAATTAATTAAAATAGGTCTTGAGCTTAATTCAGCCCATTACATATAAAATGCCTAAATTATGCCCATGAGATCTAGTTTAAACCAATGATTGCACTATGTTTAGGACGTTATGACTCATAAATTAGAGGTTGGCAAGTAGAATCTCGCAATACACTTAAGAGACGTGAAAAAAGAGAGAAGGAGTCCTAGTCGAACTTAGTCCTTAACCAAGCTCATGCCCAGCCGCTGACCGGGATTTGTTCTAGCCGCCCGGTCCCTAACGCGCCTGCCTAGTCGTTGACCAATCCTCTGATGCCAGCCACGCCTGGTCACTCCAAGCTCCGATCTAGACCACGCGTAGTCCCCACCCAGGCTCCGTTCTAGACCATGACCAGGCATCGTTCTAGGTTGCACCATGTTGCTGATCCACCGCCTGAGCTGCTGCTTGAGTCTGCTATTCCGAGCCATCTTGAGCTCAACAACTAGTTGTGAGTCTTGCTATGTCGAGCTTGTGTTGGTTGTTTTCTCGTAAAACAAATAAAATGTATTTTTCTTCCTTGTCCCATATAAAAAAGTTAAGGGAAGATGGGTCATTTTGTAAGTGTGAGCTTTTAAAGTTTATTTAAAGAAAATGTTGGTTACTTTATAATATGAGCTTTTATAGTTTATTTAAAGAAAATGTTGGGGTGTGGGGTAGACCCCACAATATCCGCGTGCAGGTATGTGAATAATCGTATGATTTTTAGTGCTATTATTAGGGGCACTTAGCACTAAAAATTATCTTTGTTCACTTTGTAACTTTTCCGGAAGAGATGTTTTTATTCATTTGGCAACTTTTCCAAAGGATTATCTTTGTTCGTTGAGGATGATATAAATATGTCAATTTTGAAATAAACGAGTTTTCAATTATTTCCTTTGAAAAACCTTAGAGAAACATAGACTTGTTATCTAGCATTCTCAATCGAGATTTTATATTTTGGAGGAAATTTGCTCGTGACAATTAATAACTTCACGGGGCAAATCAATCCGTGAAATTCAAAGACATTTTTTCAACTTTTCCAACAGCTTGCTCTCCTCAAGCCTGACGACGGAGCTGCCGTCCACTTCACAGCATCGCTGAGTTGCTGATCTCGCTGCCCGCTTCGCTTGTGCGGTACAGCCTGTCCTCGAGTCACCCTGTCGGGCATAGCCGCAATCCTCCACTCCTGAACAGCTGCTAATTAGCCTTCGTAGAGCCTTGGTTTTCTTCTGCGGGTTGTTCTTTGGTTCGTTAATATATTAACCCACGTTGTGTGATTCCCGATTGATATGCCAAGAAACACACAGAGAAATCGTGAGTGCGAGTCGAGAAAGAAATATTGCTTTGCTCTTGAAGATTGAAGGTGGTGGGGGCAACAACTTTTGAAGTGTCAAAATTTTTGCACGATGTTCACTTGAGTGTCGAAATTCTTTTTCACTAATTTGAGTGCCACGTCATATTAAAATCGATATCTTAAGTTTGAGTGTCATATCGAAGTAAAATTGATCATTTGAATGTCATTTCTAATCAAACGTCCTACATGAAATTTTTTATTTTTATGAATTTTTTAGGAATCCTCAGGCGAGGGCATCATGATCTTGTCAGCAATGGGTGAGAATTGCTGGTGACCTTCATCAGCCTTAAAGAAAAAAAAATATTGAAAATTGTCCACGACAGTGTTGGCAAAGTCATGTTCAATTTTCCAGCAAGATAAATTTTAATTGACATTCAAGTGAACGAAAAAAAAATTTGGCCCTCAAATGAACAAAATTTTCAGCACTCCCGATGTTTTTATCCCCAAGGTGCTGATCCAGTAGTGATGTTGGTGAGTGCAGTTTGACAATTTGGTGGAACGCCCCCCTCACAGCCGAGTTCAACAAGGGGAGAAATTCTTCAAAGATGCGAGACAAAGGGAGGAAGAAGGAGATCGTGAGAAGTTCTTCAACGTGTAGGTTACCTTCAGAAACCAAGCTTGGTTTACTTTTCCTTGCATGTCTCGGCGCCCACATCCATCAAGCAGCGATCAGCCGTCCCCTATACGCTATGCAGTGCCACCGCAACCGACCCTTCGGCGAGCCCCACCGCACTCTGACTTTTCTTTTGCAGAATCTGCTGTCGTTCCCAACACTTTTTAACGACATTTTCGCTTTTCTTTTTTTTTTTTTTTTTTTCCCTCTTCCCCTTTGCTGGGAAGAAGAAGGAAAAATTAAAAAGAAGAAGGAAAAGACAAAATGCTACCGCCAGAAAAGTTCTGCCTATCTTTTTGCCGCCCACCGCACATCCACAGCCGTTCACACCATTGTGGAGGAGCCGGTTGCAATATCGGTCCGATTGCATATGGTTCAAATTTGAAAATATAATCCTCAAATTAGATAAGGTACTTATCTTTAATAGATTTAAAATATTTAATTGTCTTATTTAAGCAGATATATTTGGCAATTGATTGATATTATGTTAGCAATTAGAATATTCCATTTGATATTTAATTAAATAATGTAAAATCCACAAAACCTTAAGATATACCCTTAAGTTAGGAAAATTTTCTAAATTAATAACACACTCGGATGGCCGTCCAATCTCTAATTATGAGATAGAATGCTGAGGTATGGAAAATCGGAAAATCTTTCATCTTATCCATAACCATTTGGATACGGTCGTTGATTTACTTGTTTTCAGAATATATAATCTTTCATCGTTATCCATAACTATTTGGATACCATATTTACTTTTCTTTAATTAAAATTGCATATTTAATTATTGGGTAATTTTTTTCAAATTTTAATTCAAAATAAAATAAAACATAAAAAATGTCATGCGTGTGTTATATAGAATTAGGTCATCCTTTACGTATCACTTAGTAATTGCACGATTAGGATCATTTAAATGTGTGAAATATTAGGATAATTGCATTTAATATTGACCCTTCATTAGATTAGATCATTCAATTAACGTTGCATGATGTGTAGTTTGCATGATTAGGTTTATTTAATTTTATGTCGCATGTCTTGTTAGCGTGGACATTCTGTACACCATTGGATTTGCATTGCATGTATTGCTCATACTCATTTTAGGTTTCACTAATCATATTTAGGATTGTTGATATGATTTTGAGCTAACATTGTACATGTTTTTGTTGCTATGACGTAAGTCCTTGCACTCTATTTATTACTTTATTACGTGTTAAATTGGTGATTTGCGTATCCTCATGGTCACCTTACAAATTAGGGAGTAATAAAATGAATCTAAATTGTTTGCCAAACATTTTTTTCAAAAAAAAAATGATATCGAAAGGGCATTAGAAAAATTTAGTGTAACTAAGTCCCTGTATTTATAAGTATTTCTCCTAATACTTTATTTGGATTTCTAATCGACTAATCATAAATTGATTAATAGCGACTCCATATTAAAAATCATTTGCATGTTAAGTTGCGAATTAATATGGGCTTGGAAGAGTCCGAGCTAAATTTAGGCTTAGTAATCCATTAGCCAAACCCTTAGGTGGTTCCATTCAATTGAACCGATCACCCTCCGACACAATACAAGGATCCATTGTCCAACTCTGGCATAAGCGCATGGCATAATAAGAAGAAAAAGGAATATGAAAATGGAGACTATAATGTATTATGTAGTTTTTACGTAGGCAAGCACGGACTATACCTTGCCTTAATACAAAGTCAGACGTTGACCGCCATTATTAATAATTTCCGAATTGCCCCCGTTCAAATAAAATAATGCATACTACGACCAAGACCAAACAACATAGCAAGTTGACATTATTATGATGATAAACAAAGGGCACAAGGTAATTTCATTGATAAGGACATTTCTTCCCTACATCGAATAAGGGGAAAATTACCAAAAAAAATCCTAAAATTATTGTCATTGTGGCCAATATTGACATAGAAATTTTTAATTATATTTTATTTTATTTCGAATTATTTTATTATTTTTTCCTTTGTTCCTTTCTCTTTTTCTCTTCTTGCTTCTTCCATGGGCCGGCAAGGGCCGGCAAAGAAAAAATAAAATCAAAATACAAAAAAAATCAAAAATCAAAATATTATTAAAAAAATCCATGTCATAGGGCGCTGGCACTAACCAAAATCCACGTTAGCACCCGTTGGCTAAAATTGATTGGATGGATTGAATGACACAATTACAATAGGTTTTATAACTTTTTGGCAATTCTCCCGTTGAACAAGAGATATTCATTTTATAAACGGCGTTAGTAATCAAATGATGCATGGATTTATCAATGTGAAATACTATTTTCTGGCAACGGTGCTTTATAGGAAAAGGGACAACTCCCAATATCATTTATTGGATGAAACATAACATTTATCTTAACAAAAGTACGAGAGTTGGACCTAAGCAAGTCCTTAAAAAATTTCATCTCAATCCTTGTTCGGACTTCAAGATCACTTGGATGTAAAATATTCAAAGGATATTCCCCTTTCACGGCGAAGACCAAAATATAGGGGTAATTGGGGATGAGAGACGTGCGGGCATCGATACATTAAAATAAGAAATGCATTTGTGAAGCTCGTCATCCTTGTACATCAAATGAACAGATTGCACACGATAAATATAAAGATAAACATATCACATTGTACATCAGGCACCACGGGCAACATGCTATATGTGACAAACATCGAGATTTTAACATTTCATATCATGCTTTGAGATGATTTTAATCAGAATAATGCTTCGCATTGGTTAAGAATGCAAGCCCCCGAAAATGTCTCGCATCGTTATGTGCTTAGCTAGGGTTTTATTGCATCATTAGGTGGACCGTCGCTTGTCCTATTCACGTTGCGCTTTTTAAGTAATTTCTCGTGCTAACGAACTCTCTTATTATACAAGCCCCTAATGAAAAGTGGGGTTATCATTTTTTTAATCTGATTTAGTTCAGTGAACTTATATAACCAAACGAAATATCGACTCGTACTTCTCTGACTCCTATCGTTAACCTCTGGAATCAAGAACAAGGGGAAGAAGAAAAGAACACCACCAACCACCTCCGCCGCGGCATTTCGGGCAATGGACGTTCGCCCTCGACCGCCCCTTTCGGCAACGAAACCCTCATACGTCGCCGCCCGCGAACTCGTCAAGCTCCTCTACCCCAACAACTCCCTTAATGCCTTTGACTCGCTCCCATTGCCTCTCTACCTCACCACAGGGCTATTTGTTGCCCTCTTCTTCCCCATCGCCTACTTCCTGCTCCACCACTGGCGGAATAAGATCCGGAACTCGACCCCTTTGCACGTCGTCATGCTCCAAGAGGTCGCCGTGATTCTCTCTTTGATCGCCTCGGTCATAGACTTCATTAGGTTCTATGGAGTCAGGTTCGTCAAGCCATTCACATTGTGCGGTGGCTCGAGCGATGATTGCACCATGCATGAGGACGCCATGGCGGTATCGGAGGAACTTATGGTAGCAGAAGATAGTCGTTCCACGCCTTTTGCTTCAGCATTTCAAAGCGTGAGTGTTTTTTTTTTCTCTGTTTGGTTCAATATCCCATTAAACATGACTATGTATAGGTGTACAGCTCAAATCAAAATGAGTATAGAATAATGTTGGATCATACAGTCAATTTAGTTAGTATAAACCGGATTTCAAGAGAAACTTTTAGCATCGTCTAAGCTAACAATTCATATTCCGAAATCTATTGTGTCGATATATGCAAGTCATACTGCACATGGCAACTTCGCTTGAATCAGCATTCATTGTGAGTACAGGAAACGTGGAAGTGAGAGGCATTTGGTTAATATGATCGTACAATTCAAAATGTTGACAAAATTTTCATAAATGGCTTCTTCTGATAATACGATGAGTTTATCTATAGTTTGGAATCTAACATTGCTATTATAAGTATATCTGCATTACAATTATAGGAAATGAAGTTACCGAACCTGAAGTTATTTTTTGTTACTAATATATGAGCATCACTTAATTTTCAACAGTTCTCTCCACAAGCTCATGAGATCATAAAACCCTCATTACCTCCATTGCCAACAAAACCAGATTGCCTAATACCACCGCCACTTCTCATTGAAGACGATGAAAGCATTGTCAACTCTGTCATCTCCGGTGCAACCCTGTGGTATTCTCTTGAATCCAAGCTCGGTGACTGCAAGCGGGCAGTGGCAATCCGCCGTGCGGCCCTTCAAAGGACCACAGGAAAGTCCCTCGAGGGCCTCCCGATCGAGGGCTTTGACTATGACTCGATACTAGGCCAGTGCTGTGAGATGCCCATCGGCTATGTGCAGGTCCCGGTGGGAATTGGTGGTCCGCTGATGCTCAACAGGAGGGAGTACATGGTGCCAATGGCAACAACAGAGGGCTGCCTGGTGGCGAGCATGAACAGAGGGTGCAAGGCAATCTATGCCTCTGGTGGCGCCACGGCAACAGTGCTGAGGGACGGGATGACCAGAGCTCCAGTGGTGAGGTTCACCACGGCGGCAAGAGCAGCAGAGCTGAAGCTGTTCCTGGAGGAGCCCAGGAATTTTCAGACACTTGCGGTTGTTTTCAACAGGTATGCATTATGATGTGTTCAGTCTTCTTCTTCTTCTTCTTCTTTGCCTTTATTGATCGCTATTATAGTTTCATGTCATTTTCCTCTGTAATTCATGACAATAACGTAGCAAGATCACAAGTTCATGATTCGGCTTTTGACAATAAACTGCTTAAACTCGTTTTATCAACCCAATAAATAACATAGCAAAAAAAAAATTAATGAGATCACTTCTATTTACGTTCATCTATGGATCAAACGAGTCAAAGTAGTCTTTTTTGATATTGTGACTAAGGCATGATGAGTCTAGGGGACTTTAATTGGCGTGCTATTTGCGCTTATCTCCACTGGTTAGACTTTGTGCATCTCTTGACTAGTCTGGATTTTCGATTGCTTTCTGGTGGGTGATATCTTCTTGATTCTAGGAAAAAAAAAGGTAAAAAAAAAAGTGATATCTTCTTGATGTTGATGGATTGTCTGCTCCTTATCATTTGGAATATTCATTCATGATCCGCACAATCGTCGTCCGAACTTCTGTCGTTGACCAAAGTGAGCTTTAACTTCCCATCAAAGTTTTTTTTGACCATGCCATGCTTGCGGAGACTAAAACAAAGCACGACAACGACAATTGCAGGTTAATTATGTATCGACATAACGTGGAAATGACAAATAAGAGATTGAATTAGAAGAACATACAATAAATTTCCTCTTAATTATCCTCATCATTTAATAAAATTTCGGCGTTTCACCCAATCACTTTCTTATTTCCTCTCTCTCTGTCTCCGTTGATTTTTCTTTATTATCACAGGTTTTTTACAGGAACTGCATTCTGTTGATTATGTTGCCAACATGGCTTCTTGTTTGGTGCCAGGTCGAGCAGATTTGCTAGGCTGCAAGGGATAAAATGTGCGGTTGCAGGGAAGAACTTGTACATGAGATTTAGCTGCAGCACTGGAGATGCTATGGGCATGAACATGGTCTCCAAAGGCGTCCAAAACGTCCTCGAGTTCCTCCAACAAGACTTCCCTGACATGGATGTTATTGCCATTTCTGGTATTACCCCAACAGAAACAGTCACTTGTGATAGAGAAATTATCTCATTATCGACATATATTGATTTGGTACGATGTTATTTACGTTGATTCAACAACAGGGAACTTGTGCGCCGATAAGAAGTCAGCAGCGGTGAACTGGATGGAGGGGAGGGGGAAGTCAGTGGTGTGCGAGGCAGTGATAAAGGAGGAGGTGGTGAGGAAAGTGTTGAAGACCAGCGTGGCGGTGCTCGTGGAGCTCAACGTGCTCAAGAACCTGGCGGGGTCGGCCATGGCCGGCGTGGTCGGCGGGTTCAACGCCCACGCCAGCAACATTGTCTCGGCAATCTTCATCGCCACAGGGCAAGATCCCGCCCAGAATGTGGAGAGCTCTAATTGCATCACCATGATGGAGGCGGTCAATGATGGTAGAGACCTCCATATCTCTGTCACTATGCCCTCAATAGAGGTATACTTACACCTTGATTAATGTTCCATCCATTTCCCTTTCTGATTTAAGCAATGGAAATTACAATTACACCTCAATTATTCTGCCATTTATCTTGCTTGTACATATATATATTTAGTAAATGTTTCTTGGAACTGTTATGATCACTCAGGTGGGTACGGTGGGAGATGGAACGCAGCTGGCATCACAGTCAGCATGTCTGAATCTATTGGGAGTGAGAGGAGGAAGCAGAGATTCACCGGGGTCAAACTCGAGACTCCTGGCCACCATTGTTGCAGGAGCTGTTCTTGCGGGAGAGCTCTCTCTTATGTCTGCTCTCGCTACTGGTCAACTCGTCAACAGCCATATGAAGTACAACAGATCTGGCAAAGATGTCACTAAGGTCGTATCTTGATGTATCTATGTGTGATAGAGAGACCAAAACACAAAAGATATGAGAACCCCTCTTGTAAACTCTTACTCTTCAAACCCCTAAAGCTTGGAAAATTAATGCAAAAGGAGAAAAATGAAAGCTAGAGATATTTTGAGTAAGGACTTTTTAGAATGAATGGATATGCCATGCCGCAAATGTGTGAGTGGTGTAGGTATAAATGTTTCTCTTACGATCGAGGTGTTTAGCTTTGTAATAAATGGGTCATATGTTTTTTCACTAAACCACGAATCAAGTTCCGTGTGATTTGCGCTGTGAATGAATCTATGGACAACTTAGGTCGCGTTGTATAATTGCTCAAACCAAAATTTCGTAATGGATGATGAATTTGGCTCGATAAGCAAATGTGCTTCAGGGTTTAAAAATCGGTAGACAAATGCTGAAGTATTTGCAAATATTTTTGGGAGTCCTTTAGGTAAATGCTAGCATTTCCAAAATCTTTTAGATTCCCTTTGCCCTAGGCAAATGTGGTCTACTTTAGACTTTTAGCATTTTCAAAAAGTTATCTTTAAATTTAATGATTTTTTTCTTCCCATCTTGCCCTCATTAAATAATCTAAATTTTATTTACTCTCACGTTACTCTCCTCCCCCTCTCTCCTCCATAGAGTCATCGCTCGACTCCGCCCTCTTTGGTGAGTTAGATTTGATCGTTAGTGAGCCATATCTGTCATTAGTCTTGATTAATCAATAACTTATGTTTTACTAATATGACATATCGTGGCACATATTACTTGGAGAATCAAATATTTGGCATTCCTATGGAGATTTATTATGACATTAATATCTTAATAATATGATGCACGTATATATATATAGCTATTTTAGTTTTATGTCATTTTTCTCTGTAACTCATGGTAATAACAAAACAAGATCACAAATTCATAGTTCAGCTTTTGACAATATATTGCTTAGACTCACTTTACCAACCCAATAAATAACATAAGAAAAAAGTTAACAAGATCGATTCTATTTACATTCATCTATTAAAAAAAAGAAGAGTCGAAGTAATTTTTTAAATATTGTTACAAAGGCATGGTGAGTCTAGGGGACTTTTTTTTTTGGTCAAAAGTCTAGGGGACTTTGGTTGGCGTGCTATTTGGGCTTGTCTCCACTGGTTTGACTTGGTACATCTCTTGACTTGTCAGGATTTTCGATTGCTTTTTGGGCAAGTGACATCTTCTTGATTGTAACACAAAAAAAACGAAAAACGTGATATCTTCTTGATGTTGATGGATACGAGGTAGAAAGAAAATTAAAGAACCTGCGAATATCGGCAAAAGTACAATTATTGTTAACCAAGGAAAATAATTCGTGGTAAAGACAAGATACACTTGGACAAAAAAAACCCGTACTCGATAAAGAAAAAAGAATAATATATTATCTATTTTCGAGCACGGGTTTTTGTCGGTAAAAAAAATCAATTGTATTCAAAATGTATTTACGTGGTTTTTTCTGGAACGTATTAATACGCTAGACCCATGCTTCGAGTTGTTTCATGCCATAAATAAACTCGAACGCTCAAAAAATCTGTTGGATAGATGGATTCACGTCTCTTACAACCGACACAGTCTTCCATTCTCGGAGGAGAAGCAATTTGCTTAGCTTTACATCCATCCCACGGTATCATTTGTAATACATATGTTGGGTAGGCTCATACACATTGAGTACATCCTATATATATATCATAAATGTTTACTAAATATGACATCGGATTTGTAAGTTCTTCTGTGACTTATTATTTGGAATAATAATTCATCATCTGTGCAATCGTCGCCCAAATTTCTGTCATTGACTCAAGTGGGCTCCAACTTCTCATCAAAGTTTCCTTTGACCATGTCATGCGTACGTGGACTAAACCAAAGCACGACAACAACAATTGCAGGTTCATTATCTATCGACGTTACGTAGAAATGACAAATAAGAGATTGATTTAGAAGAACAAACAATGAATTTCTCGTTCATTAGCCTCATCATCCAATAAAGTTTTGATCGTTTCTCCTAATCATTTTCTTATTTCCCTTCTCTCTCCGTTGATTTTTCTTTATTATTACAAGTTTTTGGCAAAAGCTGTTTTCTGTTGAATATGTAGCCATGTTTCGTACCAGGTCGAGCAGATTTGCTAGATTGCAAGGAATAAAATGTGCGATTGTAGGGAAGAACTTGTACTTGAGTTTTAGCTGCTGCACTGGAGATGCCATGGGCATGAACATGGTCTCCAAAGTCGTCCAAAACGTCCCCAAGTTCCTCCAACAAGACTTCCCTGACATGGATGTTATTGCCATTTCTGGTATTACCCCAACAGAAACAGTCACTTGTGATGGAGAAATCATCTCATTATCGAGATATATTGATTTGGCATGATGTTATTTGCGTCGATTCAATAACAGGGAACTTCTGCACCAATAAGAAGCCGAGCGGTGAACTGGATAGAGGGAAGGGGGAAGTCAGTGGTGTGCGAGGCGGTGATGAAGGAAGAGGTGGTGGGGAATTTATCATTAGTGGCTTTTGAGATTTACGGCTCTACGAATTGGTGATCGTGCTGGTTTCATGATTAAGTTTACATGAATTTCGATAAATTTTACTTTCTGGGTATTTGATATAAACATCAATTTCTTCCATATAAGCATCATGTGTATGTCACAAGTCGGAAATCCCTTGGCTGCAAAAATAACCCGTGCGATGCCTGGTGAGCGGAATTCACTAGGCCAACCTTCCTTCTATAGCTGTTCTAGAAAAAGATATAACAAATGATTTTCCTTATACGAGATCGTACCACACCCAACTTAGCTCAAGCGTCTAATCCATTGAACAAGTTAGACTTGACAACTGGTTTCGGCTTGGTATAGTCTCATTAGGAGAGTGACATCAGCTCCCGACTAATTTGTGCACAGGAGGCCAACTATGTCTTCAAAGCTCCTAAATAGCATAATAGTTTAATCGTAGAACTCTTGGCACCAATAGTACTAACACCACTCTTATAGACCAGTTAGGTTCATCCCCTTTGCATCACTCACTCTTCATTTAATAACCCCAAAGCTCCACTCATAATGTGTCACGAGTACAAGAAAATCACAAATCATGATATTCTCCCCACTCAATTTCGCAACACCCTCATTGCAGGTTGTTTTGTCGCTTCCTTGCATTGCCTTAACCATCAACGCCACTCATTGGGACTTACATAGATGGCAACGCTTGCCTAACACAACAAGCCACTCCACTCCATGTGGTTGCTTCACCTGATCAAAGCCATTCGCAAATCTCCAATCAATTGTGCTCCCCAAGAAGTGAGGCATCCCTGACCAATTGCACTCCTTTGGCAGCACTTTCGTTCACCTACTAAACTCCTCATCATCTCGACAAGCCAACCGAGTGTATTCACCTTGTTAAAACATTATATCAAACCTCCTCCTAAGATTCACCATTGATCCAAGAACGTTATCCCCATTGAGTGAGTAATTCGATTTCTTCCTATGCCCCCATTACCGTCCTAGAAGCTAAACAAGAGCCGCATATTGTCCGAGCCCTCCAGCCTCAACGATCACTCTCCGCCCTCATAGGACCATGAAGACCATAAGCTCCACTCGAAATACCCATAGACCGGAGGAATCTCTAGTCTTATACCATTTATCATGGGTCGGAAGTTCATTAGCCGCGGAATAACCCATGCAGCACCTGGCTAGGCCAGCCTTCCTTTTATAATTGTTCCAGATAACAACACGGCGAATAGTTTCCTTATACGAGATCGTGCCATGCCCAGCTTTACTCAGATGTTTAGTCCATCGAGCAACACAGCATATCACTTTAGGCTTGACAATTGGTTTCAACCTATTATGACCTCCTCAGGAGAGTGGCATTATCTTGACTAGTTTGTGCACAGAAGGCCAACCCCGTCTTTAGAGCTCCTAAGTAGTATAATCGTCCAATCCTCGAACTTCTAACACCATCTGTCTTGACGCTACTCTTACAAACAAGTTGTGTTCATCCTCTCTACATCACTCACTCTTCACTTGACAATCCCAAAGCTCCACTCGTAAGGAATCGCAAGTATAGGAGAATCACGGACCGTGACATGTACATATGTGCTAGTTAAAAAATTCAACAATTTTAATTCGAGGGGATCTGCAACTAGTTCTATCCGAATCAATGTTGATGAACTGTCATTTCAGCAACAATTTATATCCTTAATTACTTAAGAAACTATCGAAAATAAACTTTATCATCGGAGAATACATTCGAATATAAATAAGCTCGACATCATTTCTTTCTCTTCATAATTCCACGGTTATTCAAATTATGAGCACGAGCACAAGCAGACAACTCGAGGCAAATCTTGCATGGTTACATCCAATAGTATATATTCATCATGGGCGTAAATCCGCACCGAAATATGAGTCGAATGATCCTTGCACTGAAATATTTCAGTCAGATCTTTGATTGTCAAGTTGCTTATCTTTTGGTGTAAGATGGTCATTTGATATACGATGGTATTGCTAGTGATTTGAACTTGCTTTCGATTCGAGGGGCCTCAAAGCTTGAGGCTCGCACCAGATGGTCAGTCGCTTTTGCCTTCCTGCGATCCGATTTCTTGCAGATAGTGTTCCGCATCGAGGGCTGCCATGCAACCTGCACCAAAGCAAAGCGGCGGAATCAGCAACAGCGGCATCAGGCGGGCGCGCATTCTCTCTTGTCCTCTGCATTGTAGCGAGGGGAAGAAGCTTCATTTCAAGTTATTAGTCGATCTCTTGCATCTTTAACATGACAATGAACCTTTTGAAACTCAGCAAACCTCTTCGATTTCGGAGAATGCTAGTTCTCACAAACAGGGTTACAGACACCCGCCGCGGTGCAACCACTCTTTCCGCTCACTCTTATGCATCAGGACTCCCTAAGTACAAACCAATCACTGTCATCACTGAGCCACCTAGGTTGTTCCAACCTTCATTTGCAAAACCGATCTAGACAGGAGACCATTGCAATATATGTCTAATTGCCTCGAACACCTAAAACAAATGGAATAGCTGTACTGAAACCCACTAGAAGTAGAACCCGCAAACTATTTTCCATAAGGGAGGAACCAAATCAGTCCCTAAAACTTCACATGATATACACACACAATCCCCATGATTTCTTCTTATCTTGGACAACTGTTCTTGTACTTAAATTTCTTCTCTTGTAAACCCCCCTTCGTATGCTTTTGACAATCTCACTTTGTTTACTGGCAAAAGAAAATAAACCGATGCCTACAGTTGAAAAATCGGCAGGAAGAATGTTAAAAACAAAATTTACGCACAAGTATGATGGTACATTAGAGCTTGTTGAATCATGAACAAAATCGACAAGTTAATGTCGAACCATGATGAGAAATGCTTCGAAAGCAAGGAGAAGCCAACTGTTTGTTTCTTGATTGTGTATTTATATGCCATGCACAAAGCTTGACAAAACTCATGATGGGTTTCATATGTTCCGTCACAGAATTACAATTTTAAGAGCTAATGTTAGCCAAGTCTGTTGCCATAAACTTTAGGTTGCTCGAGGGTTAACAGGCATCAAGGATCACATATCACCATAATAGAAGGTATGATCTTCCAAGATAAATATGATATGGTGTGGATAGCAGGCAGGCCTATACTTCTTGTTAAAACCTATCGATGTTTTCTTACTAGTGGCCATTGAGCTGGATTGAAAGGTCAGGACCAAATTGGTTTCCACAACAAATTTCCATCATCTCTATGGCATGCGTGGCATCTAAAATTTGCAGTTGGTGACTAGCAACACGATCCAATAAATAAGCAGAGGAAGCATTCAGGATTGACTTTATTTGCATCTAAATGAACTACTTCCAAAAGGAAGAAAAAGTTGATATTGTTGAGACCACTAGTGCAGTCACAAGGTGATAACTGGTAATGTACCTAACCTCAGGTGGCAAGCAGGCCAACTTTCAAAGGAGAGAGAAGCCATGCTTCTTAAAGTAAACTTAAAACACAAACTCGCAATGACTAAGGACCAATAAATAAAGTGGATATTCCAAAATACGTACAACCTCGTGATGGTAGGTATCTCTCAGGTTAATTTTAGATTGTTGCAGGAAGAGAAAATATTTTCCCCATATTCATCAAGACAAACGTTTAAAGAAAGTGAATCCACAAAATGGACAGTGGCATTTAGAATATTTCTATTCCATTCATGAAACCGGACACCCGTGATCCTCGTGATGATTACTACTCTTTACTTCACAAGTATACTGGTAAATCCATTTAGACGCGAGAACGACTCCCGAGTAGAACAGTTTTTTTTTTTTTTTAACATTTGACCCATGGTCCGCACAACTATTCATCAGGATGGTGGAAGCGAAATTTCACTGTTATGTGTCATTCTTCTTGTACCCGGATCCTCAAAGGCTAAGGTATCTTTCCACAATGCAGTATTCAATTGTGTACAGTTAGAGAGTCAGTAAGAAGCAGAAAAGAGGAGAACTCGATGTATTTCTCGACTGCAGAAAGACATGAACAACCACGTTGTCATGTCGTGCTTCTATACGCTGATAATAAACTACCGAATGCATCGTCTGATCTCTCTGGCATCGTCCTCTTCATAGAGCTTTCAAGCTTATTGCGGATAAGAATTAAGCAAAACAAACTATATACTTCTAGCTTCTGAAATGAAGCTAAGATCTACCCTTTTCTACTGGGAGACATTCAACAACAAAGCAAGAAAGTACGTTAAATATGAACTAACCTGTCCCGGCGGCAGTAATACCCTGCCGATACTTCTTATCCTGAACCTCCCCGGCAGCGAAAACTCCTCGTACGCTCGTGTGCGTGGAACCAGGCTTCGTCACGATATAACCATCGGAATCAAGCTCCAACTGTCCCCCCAAAAACTTAGTAGCAGGGTCACGCCCTATGGCAATGAACAATCCAGAGACCTGCAAATCAGATACCTCTCCAGTAACAACATTCTTGACCTTCAACCCTCCCAAAACCCCTCTCTCCCCTTCCCCATACGCCTCCACCACTACAGAGCTCCACAAAACCTCGATGTTAGGGTTACTTAGAGCCCTGTTCTGCATAATCTTCGAGGCCTTAAACGTATCTCTCCTGTGAATGATGTAAACCTTGGACCCGTATTTGGTCAGATAGATCGCCTCGTCCATTGCCGAGTCACCACCTCCAATCACCGCCAGCAGCTTGTTCCTGAATATCGAAGCGGCCCATCGCACACAGCGCACGCCGACATGCCACGTTTCCAAAAACAGTTAGAGCCAGGGAAGCTGAGCTGCTTCACGAGGGCTCCTGTGGCAACAACCACGGCGTCTGCAATCACAGTCCTCAAGTCGGTGAAGACCTTGAAGGGACGGGAGGACAAATCGACCTTGGTCACTGTCTCGGTGAAGATCTGCGTGCCAAACCGAAGTGACTGGTTCCGGCAGCGGTCTATGAGCTCTGTGCCAGTGATCCCCTCAGGGAAGCCCGGAAGTTCTCGATGCAGATGGCAGCGGTTAACTGGCCACCGGGGGAGGTGTCGTTGACCATCGCCCCCTCGAAGAGGATCGGCTTGAGCTCAGCACGGGCGGCGTAGATGGCAGCAGTTTGGCCAGCGGGGCCACTGCCGATGATGCAGAGGCAGGTCTTCATGGTCTGGAGGTCCTCCATGGCGGTAGCCGAGGAGGAGGAGGCAGAGGCGGAGGCGGAGGAGGAAAGAGAAGCGGTGGTAGAGGCATGGTGGCGAGGCTGATGAGGCCGCGAGCTTTATGAAGCAGAGAAGTGAGCCTCTTAGGTGCAGAATCTCGTCTGAATCCGATTCGAGCCATGGAAAGAGGAGCCAGTCGAATTTGTTCTCTGCTTTTATCTCTGGTAAGGGGGGGTGGCGAAAGTTGATGATGACGATTCCGGATTGAAGAGACCCGAGAGATGCCGAGCTTTACCGTCCCCGATCTCCTAATGTTACGCGTTCCAGGGAGACGGAAGTTAAAAAGCATCGATCGATGCATGACGAAAACGGTAAATCACGAGGCTTTCTGACAATGCATGATACATGCATCGCGTCGAGTTCACAAGCTCCCGCCTCTGCACCCTGCACGTATGAAAGAGCTTGAAGAGATATGGATGGTATGCTAAGACTCCTTGTCGTCTATGTCTCTGTCTATGTCTCTGTCTGTGTCCGTTTTCATCAAATTCATATAATCCTAGAGTCGCCTCCAGTTATGGGATCAAAAGTAGATGATGAACATAATCTTATATTTCGAGTTTGCAAGGATGTGATGAAAAAGCATCCTCCAAATCTTATCTTTAACTCGGGAGCGACGAGAAAGAAAAGAGGGGTTTGTGTGCCTATTCCGCCCCTATTAGCTACATACACACGTCCTGAAAAAATCATGTGAAAAAAGTACCCTCGCGAGTCCTGATGCATGAGCGCGATATTCAGACTCGCCTCTCGGATGCACGACGCTGCCATTGTCGGCCTTCATGCACTGCGGCCGTCCTGGCCATCTCACATCTTCTCTCCCTCTCCCGTATACTCTTTACCCTTGACCATCACCGTCTTTCTCTACTTCAAGCTCCAAGTGCGTGCTCTCATGATCTCAAGGCTGTTTGAGTTGGTTAATTCCATGATCGACCTAAGACTGAGGCTGTGAGGTCTCGATGACGGCCCGCATCACTGAGCATTGAGCGATGCAAGCAGATACAGGGAAAGATAAAGGAGAGTGAGAGATCGTTTATCAATTGCAGTGAACCAATTGAAAGCTCGACAAAGGTATCTAGCAACTGGTGGCTTGGTCTGGAGGCAATGGCGCTGAGCAGGGAGAACTGGCCAGCCAAGCCATGGCTCTGGATCGGCACGCGTGATGAGCTGTGGTGTCCGCAAACATGATGAATTCAATTGAGAATTTGAGTGGCGGTGATGGTTGATAGCGGAAGCAACTCTTCGGGAAGTGACACCGATTGCCACGATGATCTAAATGGTGATTACGGGATCTATGGTCATTGCTTTTGTGATGTTTTTCTTGAACTTGTGGATAGAAAGTTTCCTCATCGATATATAAGATGAACAAAAGAAATTAGTTAAAAATGGATCTAACTCCTGCACATGGACTTCCTTGAAATGGAAATGGTTCCGGCGTGCCGAAGAACGATTCACGCGCTCCGGTCATCAAGAACGTACCCAAAAAAGATAGAAACAGTATGAAAGCTCGGATACCTTTGTCATTCTACTTCAATAGGGTGTGGATGGAGCCAAAAGCCCAAAAGGAAAAATTACATGGGAACTCCGTACGGCATATAAGCTTTACACTATACATTACGATAAGACTGGATGCACCTGTCGAGTTTCGTTCAACCGGCTGTTGCGTAAAAGCTCCTATTTCATGGCATGTTCTGCAAGTCCTCGGATGCGAAAGCCAAAAAGCTCCCAGTTCAGAGGGATCCAGTTCCATTCACTAGCCACCCTTTGATCCTTTTATTTGTATTTTTTTAATTATTGTGATTGTCTTTTTTAATTGATTTGGTAAACGATGTGCTTGTACTTTAGCTCAGACTTACATATGAGGTTATAGTATAGCATATTAAATTCTACCCATTGTAGCAACTTCCACGTTCTACTTTTTTATATATAAGAAGAGCGTATGAGATCAAACTCAACCGACTTATCCGTCACATATGCTTTTATAAAGACAACAGTCCCATGTATGTGGCCTGTGATGATAGTATATTAAAATTCGTCTTGAGGCCCGTGGACGGGCTCGAGGGTACTGTATCCTGATGCTGTTATCTATGCACGATGAAAGGCGCAAGTCCTTGTCATTTCTCATCCAATAGATGCTTCATTTTTCTCTGCCAAGGAATTTTTTTTTTAGAGATCACTGTCAATAAACCACCTAACATCGCTAATCTAAATGTTTATCAAGTACGACATTACATAGTCACAGGTCGTTGTAATTGTACCCCACACCCATCATAAGATGGTGTGAAAAGGACTATAGCCTATGATTCGCAAATTAGTCGACAATTGACAGTTTAATCCGAATCATTAGCTATCATGAGAAACCCATGCCCCTCCTTGACAATCCAAAAAGGCGAGCATCCACTTGGAATAATAAGATGAGTACTTTCATAAAGTTGGGGACATGATTGTGTCCGAGATCCCATCTTAAAAAATTGTCATCTTTATTCCACCCTCTTTATATCTCAACCCCTTTTTCGATCTGAGTTTAGTAAAGTACTGGCGATTATGTCAGGTGAAAAAATACACAACTTTAGAATCTTCAATTTCCACCAAATAAGAGCCTTCCCCCCAAAAAAGGGCCAATCAATCCTAATAACTGAGACTAAAGTCCAACAAGAAGAAGAGCAAAGTTCAACAAATCCACAATTCAAAATCAAAACTCTAATTACTCTATTGATGATGGTGCAGCGAATTCTTCAGTCTTGCTGTGGAAAATTCATGGCTATCTAGAAACCGAGGATAGATTACAAAGGCGGAGGAACTTACCGTCATGAAAGATAGTCGTTATACACCTTGTGCTGCAGCATCTCAAAGCGTGGGTTTATTTTTTTCCCCTTTTTGGTTCAATGTTATCTCATGAAACATGGCTACGTATACATGTACAGCTCAAATTGAGTTTAGAATAATGTTGAACAGTCCTGCCAATTGAGTTGGTATAAACCAGATTTCAGCAGAAGTTCTTAGTATCGGCCAAGCTAAAAAAATGTACCATGTCCATACGTGCAAGATATACGTCACATGGCAACTTCGCAAGAATCAGCATTGAGTAGGTGAAACGTGAAAACGAGAGGCTCTTGGTTGATATAACTGTGCAATGAACTCCAAGATGTTCCCCATTTGCATGCGTCAAACTACGTCCAGACAAAATTTTTATGAATGGCTTCTTTTGATGGTTCTCTGTTTCATTTTCATTTGGAGTATATCATCAGTTAGGGCTTCAACTGCGAGTACATCTCGTAGAGATGTTTAACTCCATACCATGAGTTTATATATATTTCGTAATCTATCTACCATTGCTATTATCAGGAAATGACAGTACCGAACCTGAAGCTGTACTCGGTTTCGAACTTCTGACCATGATTTAATTTTAAACAATTCGCTCCACAAGCTCATTAGATCATAAAAACCTTATCACCTCCCCCGCCAGAGAAACTAGCTCTCCTGACACTACTGCCACTTCTCAACGAACACAATGAAAGCATCATCACCTCCATCATCTCTAGTGCAACCCCCTCGTACTCTCTTGAATTTAAGCGATAAAGGCCCATGCTGCGATATGCCCATCTGATACGTGCAGGTCCTGGTGGGAGATGCTGGTCTGCTGATGCTTAATAGGAGGGAGTACATGGTGCCAACGGCGACAATAGAGGGCTGCCTGGTGGTGAGCATGAACGGAGGATGCTTTTGACGATCTACTGCTTAAACTCGTTTTGTCACCCGAATTTCTTTCAATTTGACCCGTATCCGATGTAACGGCCGGTGTGTTAACATCCAATAAATTTCATGGCTTCTCTTAATCACTTTCTTTATTTTTTCTCTGCGCTGATTTTTCTTCATGATTTTCCAGTTTTTACATCATCTGTTGATTATGTAACCAACGCAGCTTTTTGTTTCGTTCAGGTCAAGCAGATTTGCTAGGCTGCATGTGCCATTGCAAGGAAGAACTTGTGCGTGAGATTTAGATGCAGTACAGGAGATGCCTTGGGCATGAACATGATCTCCCAAGGTGTCCAAAACCCGCTCGAGTTTTCCCGACAAGACTTCTCTAACATGAATGTCATTGGCATTTTTTATAGTACCCTAAGTAGTACCGGCATGTGACATAACACAATAATCGACACCTCATTTCTTAAAAATTAGTGAATTTCGACACATTATATATTAAACGTATATTTTTTTTATATACATGATATATATTTTTTATAATTATTAATTCGAATTCATAAATAATTAAATAATAAAAAAGAGTCTAAAATGAATTTATACTAAAAACATTAATCCTCTATTTGTCAATATCATTCATTATTTCAATTGACAAATTCAACAACCACGTTCCATTCCAAAATATTTATAAAACAAGCCGGCGGCAGTAAACTGCATAGAGGTAGGGGGAAGTCGTTGGTGTGCAAGGCCGAGGCGGTGACAAAGGAGGAGGAGGTGGAGAAAGTGTTGAAGAACAGTGCGGCGGTACCAGTGGAGCTCAATGTGCTCAGGAACCTAGCCATGTAGGCCGTGGCCGGCACGGTCGGCGGGTTCGATGCCCACGCCCACAATGTCTCGGCGATCTGCATTGCTACTGGGCAAGATCCTGCCCAGACGCAGAGAGGTTTCATTGCATCACCATGATCGAGGCCATCGGCAATGGAAGAAACCTTCATGTCTCTGTCACTATGCCCTCAATGGGGGTAATAGGCAGAGATTCATCGAGGTCAAACTCGGAACTCTTGGCCACCATTGTTGCCCGAGCTGTTCTTGCAAGGGAGCTCTCTCTCATGGATCTGCTCTCGCTGCCGGTCAACTCGTCAACGGCCACATGAAGTACAGCAGATCTAGCAAAGGCCACTAATGTTGCATATTAATGTATCCGCGTGCGTTTGTGACATTAGAGAGACAAAAAAGTAAAAAGAAATGAGACTATTCTTGGAAATTTGGACTTTTCAAGCCCCTAAAGCTTGGGAAATTAATGGAAAAGGAGCAAAAAGAAAGAGGGTCGATAAATTTCAGAGTTAGGGCTTTTAAGAATGGAGGGTCGTGCCATGTGGCAAAGGGATGAGTAGAGAAATCGGAAGTAGCCAATAGGCAATGTCTATCTAGCCAGTAGAGAAAACAAGATATAGACTAAATAAATAAAGACTTAGGTAATTGTTTCTTTTACATACGGATGGTATGATGGTAAAAGATCACGTATCTTTGACGATGTCACAAATTTGATTAGCATCGTGGGCAAATTTCCTAATGGCTCGATGCTGTATTGAGTAAAGACTCAATTCGAACATTATGATATAATTGAAAATTGAGACCTTATATTATAGTAAGTCCAGAGGGGTCTGTTAGTGCTGGTCGGCCCTCCCTACTCTTTCATCAATCAAACTTAGTAAGAAAAGAAAAAGAAGATGCTTGGAAAAAAAATGACAGAGTGGACTGTAACATTCCGAGGGCATTTAGAAAAAAGTTGCTAGAAATGTCGAAATAATAATATTAGCTAAGTAAAAGACTATGCCTTACCAACGATTATAATCTTTTCTTATTAAAGGGCCATGCTATGAAAATGTGTGACTTATTAATAGTCATGTTGATGGAATCACAGTTCTTTTCAAGATATAGATCTATGTAAATTTTTTATTAAAAAAATCAGAAGTACATAATATTAACACATAGTAGAATTTAAATCGTACTAATAAGAGGTTAACACACAACGAAGCGCTTGCCCATGGACAAAGCAAGAAGCATAGGCCGATGTTAATTTTGCAACATCCACATCATGCTTGTGTACATATTTGTTAGTTCAAAAATTACACAATCGAGGGGATCAATAAGAACGTTTTTTTTTTGTACATTAAATTGGCTACTTGATAATATAAAACATCGTGGTTTTTTTTTTTAATTTGAAATTTCTTGTATTTTTTCTTCCGAAATAGTTTTGTCTGAGTTGATGTTGATGCACTGCCATTTCAATAAAAATTAATGTCATTTTGCAAGAATACACTTGAATATAACTAAAGCTCAATATCATATCTTTTTATCCAATCTGAAGCTTATACGGCTTTATCATTAATGATGCCCTTGAAATACAGTAATGTCTCACCATTATTCTAAGCTAGATGTTCTATCCATTCTAGATTGGGTTAGCGTTCATTCAGTGACATCTTTCTAGCTGAATTGAATGAAGTCCCTATTCCCTTTTGTTGAAAAAAAAATGAATCATGAAAGTCATATCATTTTTTTAAAAGTACTTCGAAAAGCATTAAAAAAACATGAATATGTTATCTTAAAATAATTTGATTCTGTTTACTAAGCTCGAGTTCTTTATTACTTAAACCAAAAAACTACAGTACATCATCAATTGAATTGAAAAATCATTTGCATCATATTGTCCCATCCTATACAGGATTAACTTTTCAAAGAGCAAAAAGTGACAAAAAGTGTGGTTCAAATTAATAATATCGATGACATAGATTCAACTAATTTCAGCTGTCAGATTCTTAATGATCATTTTGAGCACTTCAAAAGTCATCGACACTCCAAAACACAACGTCACACTTCGATTCAAAAGCACTCACTTCCGAGGTCATGACAAATAATTTCGCAGCACAAAGCTCATGGATCACATTACTTAATTCAATTAGCACCGCACGAAACCAACTCAATTCTAGAGAAACATAGCATGCACTTCAGGAACGGACCATAAGAGCCCTTTCTTACTCAAAAAGGCCACACCTTCATGGGAATTCCTATGTCAAATAGGCATCCAATACAAGCTCACGCGCAAGCAGACAGCTCAACGCAAATGTGGCATCATTACATCCAAGGGTATAACATTATTTATGTGCATAAATCTGCACCAAAATAATAGTCGAATGATCATTGCAATTCAAAACAAACACAAAATGGAACGATATAATGCCTAGAGACTCAGAGAGCTTTCTTTGTATTACTAGTGATTAGAACTTGCTTTCAATTCAAGGGGCTCAAAGCTTGGGGATAGCGCCAGATAGTCAATCACTTTTACCTCCCTGGGATCCAATTTCTTGCAGATAATGTTCTGCATCAAGGGCTGCCATGCACCCTGCACCCAAAAAAGGCATTAATTTGGCTAAATAAGATAAAGAAACCACCACAAAGCAGCAGAATCAGCAACGGCTGTATCACGAGGGCATAAATTCTCTTTTGTCCCCTGCATTGTTGCGAGGGGAAGCAACATTTCAAGTTATTAATCAACCTTTGCATCTTTTATTCGACAATAAAGCTTTTGAAGCTCAGGCAACCTCTTTGATATTGGAGAATGCTAGTTCACATACAGGGTACAGACAGTTGATGGTCGGAAGTCCACTTCATGCAATGCCTGCAACTGCCCTTTTTCCTCGCTCTTATGCATCAACTAAAAGATACTATCAATGAGCCACCTAAGGGATACCAACCTTTATATGCAAAAGAAAATGGTCCAATCTATCAAGAGACCATAGCGACTATAGAAGCATATCTATTCTAACCGAACAACCATCTCAAATCCCCATGAATAACCAAATCAAACAAAATAACTGTACCAATGCCAACTCAAACCCACTAAAACCCACAAACTATTTTCCATAGGCTAAAACTCACATTATATACACAGACTATCCTCAACATCCCTTCTTATCTGGGACATCTATTCTCGTACTTAAATTTTACTCTTCTAAATCCCCTTCACATGCTTTTGACAATCTCATTTTGTTTATCAGCAAGAAAATAAACCAACTGTTCGTTTCTGCATTGCATATGCCATGGGCAAAGATTGACAAAACTCATAATGGGTTCATATGGTCTGAACCTAGAGGGAGAATATCAAATACCGAGTCACAGAGGTTGCAGTTTCAAGAGCTACTGTAAGCCAAATCTGTTGCCAAATACTGTAGCTCGCTCATGGGTTAAGGGCATCAATGATCATGTATCACTGGTATGATCTTCCAAGATAATATAATCAGATGGCAGGCAGGCCTATACTTCTTGTTAGAAGCTATCCATCTTTTCTTTTCACAAGTTGGATTGAAATGCAAGGCATCAAAAATTTGCAGTTGGAGAATAGCGAAATGATCGAATAAGTTGGCAAAAGAGGGAGCATTCAGGATTGACTTAATTTGCATCCAAACAAACTTCCCCCAAAAAGAAGGAAAGTTGCAATTGTTGAGACAGATAATGCAGTCAGAAGCTAAAAATGGGTAATGTGCATAACATCATGTAACAAGCAGACCAAGTTTCAAAGGAGAAAAAGCGATTTCTTTAAGTACACTTGAACACAAACTCACAATGACTTAGGACCAACAAATAAAGTAGGTAGTCCAAAATAATCACCACCTTGTGATGACATGAATCTCCCTAGTTAATTTTTGAAAATTGCAGGAAGAGCAAAGATTTTACCCATATCATCAAGACAAATGTCTGGAGAAAGTGAATTCACCACAGAACAGTAGTACTTGGGAAAAAAAAAAATTCGTTCATGAAACTAGTATCAAGGATACTCATGATGATTGGTCTTACATTGCAGATGTACCAGTAAAATCATTTAAGTCGCGAGAATAAGTCCCAAGCAGAACAGTTAAGCCATGGTCCACCCAAATATAAATAGGTATGGTGGAAGCTAGAATTTCATTGTCGGGTGTCAGACTTGTGTACCCAGATCCTTAAAGGCTAAGGAACCTTTCCACAATGCAGTATTCAATTGCATATGTACAGTGAGAGTCAATAAAAAGCAGCAAAGAGGAAAACTTGATAAAGTACTCAACCGCAGAAAGACATGAACGACCGCATTGTCATGCCATGCTTCTATACACAGATAATAAACTAAGGAATGCATCGTTTGATCTCTCTGGCATTGTTCTCTTCGTAGAGCTTTCAGCTTTGTTGAGTAAAATACTTAAGTAAGCAAAGTATACTCTTCTAGCTGCCGAAATGAAGCTAAGATATACCCTTTTCTACTGTGAAAATTTTCAATCACAAAACAAGAAAGTGCGCCAGATATGACCAACCTGTCCCAGCGGCACTAACAGCCTGCCGATACTTCTTATCCTGAACATCCCCGGCGGCGAAAACTCCTCGGACGCTCGTGTGCGTGGTACCAGGCTTCGTCACAACATAGCCATCGGAATCAAGCTCCAACTGTCCGTCCAAGAACTTAGTAGCAGGATCGTGCCCAATGGCAAAGAACAATCCAGAGACCTTCAAATCAGAAACCTCTCCAGTAACGACATTCTTGACCTTCAACCCTCCCAAAACCCCTTTCTCTCCTTCCCCATACGCCTCCTCCACTACAGAGTTCCGCACAACCTCAATCTTAGGGTTACTCATCGCCCTGTTCTGCATAATCTTCGAGGCCCTAAACGTATCTCTCCTGTGAATGATGTAAACCTTGGACGCGTACTTGGTCAGAAAGTTCGCCTCCTCCATCGCCGAGTCACCACCCCCGATCACCGCCAGCGGCTTGTTCCTGAATATTGGGGCGGCGCCATCGCACACGGCGCACGCCGAAATGCCACGGTTCCAGAAACCGTTAGGACCGTCGCCGGAGCCAGGGAAGCTGAGCCGCCTCGCGACGGCTCCGGTGGCGACAATCACGGCGTCGGCAACCACGGCCTTCGAGTCGGTGAAGACCTTGAAGGGATGGGCGGAGAAATCGACCTTGCTCACCGTCTCGGTGAAGATCTGCGTGCCGAACCGGAGCGACTGGTTGCGGCAGCGGTCCATGAGCTCCATGCCGAGGATCCCCTCGGGGAACCCGGGGAAATTCTCGACGTCGGTGGTGGTGGTGAGCTGGCCGCCGGGGGCGATGTCGTTGGCCATCCACCCCTCGAAGAGGATCGGCTTGAGCTCGGCGCGGGCGGCGTAGATGGCGGCGGTGTGCCCGGCGGGGCCGCTGCCGATGATGCAGAGGCGGGTCTTCATGGTCTGGAGGTCCTCCATGGCGGCGGCGGCGGCGGCGGATGAGGAGGAGGATGAGGAGGAGGAGAGGGAGGCGGCGGCGGTGGCGGCGGAGGAGGCGGTGGTGGCGAGGCTGAGGAGGCTGCGAGCTTTGTGAAGCAGAGAAGTGAGCCGCTTAGGGCAGAAACTCATCTGAATGACGCGATCCGGTTTTTGGGGGCGCGTGAGCCTCTTTATTTTTAGGCGCGAAAGCGCGTCCGAGGAGGAGACCGAGCGGGTGGGAACGCAAGCCGACGGAATTCGATTTCGAACGAAATTGCGCCACCGCCCGACAATGCCGTGCGCACGCATCGCATTGAAGAAGGCCTTTGAAATTTGGAGTTAGAATGAAGTCGACGCGAATCGAAATTGCGATCGGACTTTTGCTCTTCCGGTGAAGGAGACGGTCGGCGTGGCGGACGGGCCGTGGAAGGGAAGAGGGACCGAGGAGAGATTCCGGTTCTTTGCTTTTGTGGCCCCAGAGTGATGGATTATTCTTGGGTGATGAGGCCAAGAAATGCTAAGCTTATCGTCCAATTGTCTTGCTTAATGTTCCATGCTTAAGGAGGTGATCGGAAGGACTTAAGTGGAAGCAATGTATCAATCCGTGTGGCCAAAGTGGTGTATTTCAAGGCTGTTTGATATATTCTTAGAGTCACCCGGAGTTATGGGGTTAAATTGAATGATAAATGTGACCTTTTAATTCGAGTTTGTTTGCAAATCGCTTTTATCTTGCCTCTAAATTAGCTCCATGCACACCCTGAAAAATTATGTGACGAAAGTGCCCTTGTGAGTCATTCACCTCGTTCTCTATACCTCAACCCACTCAAGCTTTGACTCTTGACATTATCAACCTTCATACATTATAGCCATCATATGTCATCTGTCACCTCTTGTGTTTTTTTTTTTTTCCGATCTTACTCTACTATTATTTTATGTTTGGATTTTTACCATACCTTCTTATAAAATATACGAGTCGAAATTACTCTAGAAATTAAATCGTTCTCGTCCAATCTCTCAAAATACGAGAATTCAAACCTCCTACCTCTCCCTTCTCATATGAAAAGGGTGCTATCTCTCCCCATCACTCGTGCACACCCTTTACTCTCGACCATAACCCTTTGCTATTTCAAGCTCCAAGCATATGCCCTCATGATCCCTCACATTGAGGTTGCTTGAGGCGATTAATCTCATATCGACCTACGACTGAGGTTGTGAGGTATCGGTGACAGCCTATGTCCCAAACATCAGCATTGCAAGTAGATAGAGGGAAAGACGAAGGAAAGTAAGAGACCAATCATTAATCCCAATCAACTGATTTATAATAAATCGAAAACCAAAAAGAGGTAACCGGTGACTCATGGCCTAGTTTAGAAGCAATGACACTTAATAGGAAAATTCAGCCACTAGCACCTACAACGGTGGATAAAGTTGTCCTATGGTGTCCACAAAGATGACAAATTTGGTCAAGAATTCAAGCGGCGCTCCATTGACCGAGTGACATTTATTGTCACAGGGATCTTAATAGTGCCAAAAATGGATTTGCACGTATTAAAAAAAAATAGTTACCAAAAGGGAACATGAAGTTTGGTTACGTACATGAGATGAACAAAAAAGATCAGACAAAATCGATCTGAATTCTGCATATAGATATCCTTAAAATGGTTCGATCGCGTAGCAAATCCATTCACGCACCTCCGGTCATCAAGCGTCATACCAAAAAAAATGGAACAAGTATGAATGCTCGGATGATTTCATCATTCTGATAATTTGGAGTGTGGATGGAGCCAAAAGAAAATTACACGAGAACTCCGTACGGGTACATCTTTACAGTACAATAATAAGGCCGTATGCACATGCCGACTTTTCTTCAGGACGCGCCACGCGTCAGATTTCAACTGGCCGTTGCGTTTTAAGCCTTTTTATGTTATGACTTTTCCTACAGAGGCTCTTTCTTGAAATCGGGGTCCGGCTCCATTCCCTAGCCACCCTTCGGCGTACTTTTATTTCTCTTTAATCCTTCTATTTATATTTTGATAATTTATTTTTTTGTTGATTTGGTGAAAAAAAAAATATACATGCTCATATTTAATTCATACTCACGCGTCTAATTAGTTTTAGACATAACAAGCCCGTGGGCTTTACTCACATGTAATGCTTCGTGAAAATAAATGGGTACTAGTGCTTCATCTATCATTCGCCGTGACATATGATTAAAAAGTCATACATGATAGAGTACATTTCATTCGACCCATTGCAACAATTGCGTGTCATCCTCTACCATATAAAAAGCTTGTATAAAATCATACTCAACCGACTCATCCATTACGTATACTTTCATAGAGAAAATGACCTAAAGTTTCGGCCTGTGATGATGGGACTGCTGTATCCGATTGCTATCATGAAGGACGTGAGTTCTTGTCTTTTCTCGTCCTATGATGCTTTATTTATTTATATGCTGTGGATTTTTTTTACAAGAATACCATGGGCAGACCACCTCGACTTTATCCATACCACAGATCCAACACTCCATCAAGTACCGATAGTACATAAGTCATAGATCGCGGGGAACAGTACCCCACAACCCCCCTCATAAGATGGTGTGAAAGGGATTATAAGCCGATGATTCGCAAATTAGACAGCAATCAGCGGTTCTATCCACATCATTAGCCATGATGGAGGCACACATCTTTCCTCCCTCATTAAAAATGTGGAAAGACAAGCATCGACATGAAAAAATAAGACCAGAACTTTTGTAAAGTTGGGGACATGATTGTGTCCTGTCCTAGAAATCTCACCTTAAAAAATGTCATCTTTCTCCATATCGCAGCACCTTTGTTGATCTCAGTTTTAGTAAAGTAATGACAATTATGTTAGGTGAAAAATGCCCTACTTTAGAATCTTCAATTTCCACCTACTGAGAACCTTCCCAAAGATTGCCTCCCCCCCAAAGACCAATCAATCCCTAACCTTCATCACCCTATTTTCAACCACTCAGACTAAAAGTTCAACAAACCCAAAAAAAAGAAAAGAAAAAACTCAAAATTTCAATTTTAAAGATATAATTAGTCCAATAATGATGGCGCAGCGAATTCATCAGCCATGCTTGTAGAAAATTCAAGGTAATCTAGAAACCGGAGGATAGATTTTTACATAGGCAAGAACGGAACAAGAAGGAAAAGAACAAAAATGGGTTCTCGGAAATCCTTTCTTTTGACTAAGTCCTAACTCTCGTCCGACCGACGATGGACGAGAAAATTCATGTAAGCTCGACCCGGGAAAGGTCGGGGAACTCGATCCTGTCCCTGCTCTGATCCAGGGAGACGGAGGTTCTCTTGATGAACTCGAGGCAGTCGGCGATGGCCTCGGAGTAGAACGAGTTCGACCGGGAGTAGCACCGCAGCTTGGCGCCGTAGTCCGCCCGGCCCGGCTCGGCCCTGACGCGCGCGGCGGCGACCACCAGGTTCCTCCTGCTGCCGCTGCTGGAGCTCCTCTTGATGCCGCTGCCCTGGCTCCGGCTCCGGCTCCTGCAGAAGAAGCAGCCGCTCCTGAGGAGCTTCAGGGCCTGGCCGTAAGAGAACCTGCACTGGCTCAGGACCCGGAAAAGGCTCGCGAACCGCGCCCGCAGCCGCTTCACCGAGAGCCGCCTCGGGTTTATCCTGAACCCTCTGATGCTGCAGCTGGTGCCTCCGCCGCCGCCGCCGCCGTGGCTTCTCGAGCACGATCTTGGGAGGTTCACTCGGTTGTAGCTGCTGTAACTCATCTTGGCCGCGAGAGAGAGAGAGAGAGAGAGAGAGAGAGAGAGAGAGGAAATGGGATCGAAGAGAAGACCTCCCGCGGGATCATATAAATGAACGGAACGGAGGAGGGAGGTGCATGATCTGGAGGAAAACGAGTGGGAAACTGAGAAAGGACATGGAAATTTGGTGGTGGGTCTGGCGGATTCTTTCGGGGCTGGAGGCGTTTCTTTACACAACGTGCCTCTGGGGCAAAAGCCCTTTTTTATATAATGCGACGCATACGGGATTCATGGTATTAGTCAAAATGGGTGACTAGGGAAAAGCCTAAGGACACGACAACCCAAACCTACGTGTACCTTTCACTGAATTTTGACTTGATTTGGAGGGGGGTTAGTAACTTTGTGAGGCGATCCGAATTTTTATTTTACGGTCGGGAAAAAAAAGGTTAGGAAGTCTTTAGAAATTTCGGCTTTAGCTTTGTCGTGCCCGTTAAAAGCCATGTCGGGATAAAATGATTCCGGAAATCACTGATTCCGAGTATGAATGTCTTTCTTTGGACCAACATATGATGTTGGAAGCTGCGTGGCAATGTTGTTTGAAATACCATGGAAATGTAAAGAAGAGTAAATTTGAGCATAAAGTTATCATGCATGGCCGAATGAGGAAATAAATCAGAATTGTTGGTTTTTAATGCCGATGATTCCAAGTTGCTTCGGACCAAAATCTAATGTCAAAATTACGTGCCATGATGTTTGGAATACCTCGAAGATATAAAGAAAAGTAATTATGACTCCGAAAATACAAACTTGACCATAGAGCTATTTTCCATAATCGAATGAGTTGGTCAATTCTGTGTTGGTTTTCAACGAGAAACAATCACTTTGAAATGTGAGGATTCGAAATCTCACTTTCCTTTACCCATATAAGAAGGATGTGATTCATGAACCTACCTTCTCTTGTCCATACGAGGAGGATGTGTTTCGTGTCTTTATTATGTGAGTAATTGGCCCCACCCTTTAAATCTGTGCAAAACGAGAAAAGTAAAAAGAATTATGGAGTCGTTGGGCGTCTCTCTGGATCCCGGGACAATTTGCCCGGAACAAAACAAAGAAACGATCTCGGGATCGCCGAAATTCCTTTGACTTTCACCAGATGACAAAAAGCTCAAAAACGAAGTCTAATATAGGACTGTTAACTTTGTGGACTCGGACGAACGAAACACGACGCGAGGTCGCCTCGGGATCCGGACAAAAGCCAACCGCAGACAGACATCATCGGGGCGCAAAACCCCGAAGAAAAACAAAATTAAGGAACGACGGCCAGCTTTGCGCAAAACGCGAATTCAGATCGTACGGACCCAATTGCCCCGATCGGGCTTTCGTCCGCGGTTCGATCGGAAATCGCTGTCCCCATTTTAATTGCGTATGTTCTTAATGTCAAAGGGAAGAAATTTAGACGATTCCGTACTTGTTTCCAGCTAATGCGTGCATTTAATGAAAATTGAATTCCTAATCTACGCAAGTCATCAAAAGATTCCGTCTAAATTCTTTAAAAACATAGGGTATTCCCTTCTTGGTTAGGAAGATAATGATAGACATCAGAATTAAGATATCTCTTAAAAGAGAACGTAAACTCTACTGCGTCCCGTATTTTAGAGAGATGTCTAGAGAACTGGCTGGACGATATAGTAGCCACCCCAGATCCCGATTAGCAAGTAATTGTGTGAAATTGCCGTTGCGATTTTAAATGTCTTTTATTTTTTTGGTTAGTCCTACTATACGTCCCACCCTATTCCTATTTTAATGCTCAGACTTTTGCTATGTCTTCGTACAGAGTGTGGGAGTTGCAATCTACTCTTGAAACTATAGCGTCCCCATCCCAACTCTCCTGAGAAGGTGGGGATTTGAACCCTCACTTCCCCCTTCTCATGTGAGAAAGATGGCCTCTAAAACAAACCCTAATAGTTGTGTATATTCTTAAAGTCAAAAGGAAGAAATTGAGGCAAGTTTGTACTCGTTTCCAACTAATGCTTGCAATTAACAATGATTGAATTCCATAACTTTTTGATGAGTCTTTAAAAGGTTTCATCTAAAACTTTGGGGCATTTAAAGACGAGGGGTATTCCCTCCTTGATCGAGAAGATAAAGATAGATCTCGGAATTATAGGGCCTTCTTAACAGGGAATGTAAACTTCACCGCATCTCGCATTTTATAGGAATGTCTGAAAAACTGATTGGCTGATAGGTGAGGAGCGGTGGGTGACATGTTCATTGCAAGGTTGGCCTCACAGTTACTTGGTAACCAGCTAGTCAATTCATGTATCCCGGTTAACAAGTAAACATGCGAAATTATGGTTGCGATGTCAATTGTGTATGTTTCTCAATGTCAAAAGGAAGAAATTGAGGTGACTTCGTACTTGTTTCCAGCTAATGTTTGCAATCAATGATGATGGAATCGGATTAAATTTTTCCTTCTCTCTTTTTCCCTTCCTTCTTGTTGTTGAAATTTCGAGGAGAGGAGGGGGGAAAATGTCTGAAAAACTGATTGGCTGATAGGTGAGGAGCGGTGGGTGACATGTTCACTGCAAGGTTGGCCTCACAGTTACTTGGTAACCAGCTAGTCAATTCCTGTATCCCAGGTTAACAAGCAAATGTGCGAAATCATCGTTGCGATGTCAATTGTGTATGTTTCTCAATGTCAAAAGGAAGAAATTGAGGTGACTTCGTACTTGTTTCCAGCTAATGTTTGCAATCAATGAGGATGGAATCGGATTAAATTTTTCCTTGTCTCTTTTTCCCTTCCTTGTCGTTGTTGAAATTTCGAGGAGTGGAGAGGAGGGGGGGAAAATGTCAGCGACGTAGGTCATCAACTTTGTCCCATCGGGAGCCCGCCCGTCGACTGATGTTCGTTTCAATTTCGTTGCGTTGGTGGATGAATGTGGAGGTAGGTAGCCGAAAAGGCATCGTGTCTTGCCGCTGTCTATGGGGGGGAAAGGGGAGAGTCCCCGGGCAGTGATTTTTGGCACGGATCTTGGGCTACGCCGCATTGAAAAACGTGTGATGTCGTTCGGCGGAATACGATGTAAGATGTTTGCCTCGATTCTACGTGCATCGAGTTGTGTGCACAATGATTGCGCTCAAGACGACATCTATCACTAAACTTTTCAGTTTGACTCTTGTAATTTTTAAGAATCTTTGGACGATTTTTCGATTTATATATAAAAAATGCCAAGTCAAATTAACGCCTGTCATCTTATGAGGTGTGATTGGCATATGGTATGAAAACGACTTGGTTTTGAGTTTCGGCGATCTTCAATGGAGTGCCCCCCCTTTTCGGCAGAGGGGAGAAGATGAACAATTGAATAAGAGTAATATTGAATATTTTCATATCTTTTATGGACTAAATTGAACATGTATAAAAAATCTATAGACCATATTGAATAAATTAAAAGTTTATAAATTATATTGGATTATAGTTCAAGGACCATATTAAATAATTTAAAGCTTAGGGATTACATTACACATTATTATAAAGTTCATGAATAATTCATGTTAGTATCCCATAAAAAAATAATAAACTTAAAACTATGGCGTTTCATTTAAATTCAACCAAATTGTACTATAACATCGGTGATTTTTGATTTGAATTGGCTAGATCAATTATATTGGAGAATCGCTAAAATGTTTTAATTTTGTAACTTGTCAAATTAAAAAGTTCATGAGTGATTGGAATCCTTCCAATTTCCAATAGGTGTACGATTATTAAACTAGTTTTCCTCCTGACCTAAGCAAAATACGAACATAATAACTCATCAATTGAGAACATAGTTTATGGTAATCATGACCGACCCGGAATTTTTTTGACTTGAGAAAATGAGATCGACTGATTTTTCGTGGGCAATTTTTCAAATAGAGCCGCAAAAGTCAAAACAGGGTGACGTGGCTTCGGACGGAGGGATTAGGAATCGGAGAGCGACACCGTCCTGCATATCCTCCACTCCTACTGCGAAATGATGCTCGTCAAGCCAACATTTGCAAAATTAAAAACGTGATTAAAAAAAAAAATCCGGTCAATTAAATTAATTAGGCAAAAAAATTGTCTTCTTTTTTATTTATTTATTTATTTTTGGTTGGGGGGGGTCTGGTCGGGAGGAAGTGAGCGGTGCACAGATTATTGGTGGGGGAATCCAGTTGGCCAACGCGCTTGATTTATAGGATGATATAATATAAAGTCACGAGCAAAGTTAATTGAATAATTAAGAAAGATAAATTAAAAAAATATGAATAGAATAAGCAATCTTGGACCGACCCAAAAGAATGTCTAAGACAAAAAGGAATCAGTGATGATGCTTTGGACTGTAAAAAAAGTCAAATGGCGACTTTGCTTTGTTGAACGGGACTCGGTTAGGTCGAGCTTTTATTTTTTTCCCTTGCCGTGGAGGACGGAATTTGCCTGCCTTTTGACGAAGCTCGCCGTTCGCATTTGAATTCTTTTAGGGGATGCTTACACATTAACTTCAGTGTCGGTCAAAGATTTGATTGAGTGGACGGAGCGATGATGAGGGAAGGATCGGTTGATTTGCTAGATGTGGCCTGCTATCGTGGATTGAGATGGGTCGGATCATCGTTAAATTTGAAAATTCGAATCCGCCATCTCATGAATGGCTAGAAAAGAGCCATGAGTCGACATCTTAAATTGATTGCTATCGATCTTTTGTCATAACTCTCGGCGGCTTCACCGGTCCCATCAACCCGCCCTGTTCAAATGGGCGGGATTGGGTGAGAATTTTTGAAACTGTTCAGATGAGATGATTTTCTTTTTCGATTTAACAAGATTGGACAGGTCATTTCTAGACCTAGCTGATCACCCGTTGGAGGGACAAGGCTCCTTAGGGGAGGACGGCTGAGGCCTTAGCTCAACCAAATTTACCCGAAACAATCCATCTGCTCTATGGTCCACTACCAGTTATGTTCACCATAGAATTCAACAAGTCAATAGAGAGGGACATCCTAGTTTGGTCGGTTAACAAGTGACTTATAAAATGGTAAACATTTGCGATGAAGAGTCATTGGAAGTTGCATTCTCGTATACATACAAGAAAGAATATTTGTTATTAGAATATTAGTTATCAATAACAAATACTCTTTCAAAATATTACTCTAACTAGAGGTGTCATAAAAGCTCGATCCGAATTTATAATTACTAACTATTTTTGGGTTGGTCTTTTCCTAGATCGGATATTAGGTTTACTAAAAAAAAAATTCGGATTGGACAAGGTTTTGTATCCAAATCGAACTAAAATACATTAAACAATACACTCTCTTGCTCCAAGAGAACATGAATCCCTCCAAGAACATGTCCTTGTTGGTATTTGCACCTCAATCACCAATAATACAACACTCGATTACATCTGCCTCATTCGCAACTTAAGGGCTTGCTTGATGACATTTTCGGGAACGATTGATTTTCTTCTTTTGTTCTCGGGAACAGATTTGGAACAGAAATCCATTTAGTAATTTTTTTTGTTCCCGGAAACAAAATTGTTTCTGAGAATAGATTTGGAATAGAATCGAAAATAAATAAATAAATAATTTTTGCTTCTCTGAAACAATTTTGAGAATCAATTTTCCTTTCTTCTCTCTCTCTCTCTCTCTCTCTCTCTCTCTCTCTCTCTCTCTCTCTCTCTCTCTCTCATTCTCTTTCTTCTTCCTACTCCTCCCAACCCACTACCACCCCATCACTGCCCCATTGCTGCCCCCGGGCTGTCGTTGCCGCCTCCGACGAGCTTGTTGGAGCCCCGTTAGGCCAAGGTGACGTTTGGCTAGCTCATTAGAGGCTCGCCTAGCCTAGCGAGGCTTGACCTCGCCTAAGTGGTGCGAGGTCAACCTTGCCTTGCTGATGGCTGGGCGAGCTTCTCTGGTGGGCAAGCGAGCCTCTGGCGAGCTTACCGAACCTTGCCTTGGCTTAACAAGGCTCTAGCTCACCTAGCCACTCATTGGTGATGACAACTGCCCCTAAGAAAGGAAGAAGGAGAGACAAGGGAAAAGAAAAAAAAATAAAAAAGAGAAATATAAGAAAATTATAATAAAAGTATTAAAAAATTAAAAGAATAAAAAAATTGAAGATTACCAAACACATTTCTATTCCGGGAATAAAAATTTTAATCAATTTATCAAACACCTTAAATATTTAGAAATTATTATTGGGAGCATAATAATTTTTTTTCCGGGAGTAAAATCATTACCAAACAAATCTTTAATCACAATCTCAATTTCCTTTTTTGTCTTGGTGTCGTTTCTCCGGCCCTTGTGTAAAGTTTGTTGCCCTCCGCATCTCCCGTTGCTTGTCCCTAATCTATAGCAATCTTGAATGCATCTCTCTATCTACTCGCACCCACTAGGCACAATAGAGCCTTCCCTTGTTGACAAGGACAAGAGGATGAGGTGACTTGAGAATAGGCTCATCTCCAATGGATTTGAGTTATCCTCAAATGTGGGTCAATTCTTTGTTGATAACTTGGATTGGCTTAGACCCAAGGTCGAAAAGGGGAAGAGGAGAGAGATAGAGGTGTGGTCTAGTGGATCTATAGGCGGCTTGATTCTTGTCATTGAGTTTAGAGGTGAGTTGCGGGGTCGCCGGCTACATTGGGGGCGAGGGACAAGACTACATCTTGACTAGAGCATGGTAGAGGATAGAAGAAGAGAGGAGAGAAAAGAGGATAGTTATACAAATTGGGTTATATCACAACACCACAAAAATATGAATAGAATCCAAACCATATTTTCGATGTAGGTTTTACGTAATTCGAGTTGCCATCAGTGTATAACAATTATGTTCGGATCGGGTATCAATAGAAATCTGACCAGATTTGAATCATTAACATCTCTAACTAGTAGTAATTTTTAATAACGATTGTCTTTATTACAATTGATATGATTTTAATCTAAACCGTTGATGCCTCATAAGTACTCCTTATCATCTAACGCTTTTTAATTTTTGTTTTTAGTGGTTGTACTAGAAAGAAGATCCAAACAGCGACCGGAAACCTCGGATGACAAGAAATTGTGAGAAGCTCGACAGCAAGAATCAAAAGAGTTCAGCAACGTCTCTCCTTTGTCTCCTTGGGAACCCACGTCAAGATTATCACAATGAACAAATCCCCCGTTGTTATCGACTAAAAGCGTGCTAGATCTTTCTTTCCTGGTTCGAAACTTAATGTTTAAGTTCAAATCGATCAAGAAAGATGATGACCCAAGAGACGCTATTCCGACACGGATGATGAGATCAAGACCCGAACCGATCCAATTCATGTTCCTGTGCTCCTTAAAGTTCAGCCAAATGCAACTCACGAAATATAAAAAGGCGAGAAATTAATCGGGACACCTGGGTCCCCAAGTACGTTCATCGCACAGGTGGATCGACTGTCACCGGGTCTGGATCCTCACGATTCTTGAATTTTGATTAAATTATTCGCCAAGAAGCTGGCAATGGCGGGTAGATCCGAATTTCTTCCAAGAAAAGCTCCGGCGGCGGCGGTTCTTCTTTAGGGTTTGATTCTTGAAAGGAGCAGTTCGATTGGCAGGGGTGGATCAAGAAGAGAAAGGAGGGGGACGATTAGCTATGTCGTCGTCTCCTCCGCCGAATGGTGCTTCCTTCTCTTCGCCACCTCCCGCGTCTCCCCACGATGAGTCTTTCTTTACACCTTCAACTGAGCCCACCACCCCCACCCCCACCCCCACCCCCGCCACCGCCGCAACCGCAACCGCAACCCCAACCACAACCGCCCCGGTTGACGACGACCCATTTCCATCTTCGTCCCCAGAAGCTCAAATCTCATGGCCGCCGGATGGGAACCTGACTCTCAACTGGGTCTTGGATTTGATGTCCAAATTTGATTGGGCATCGAGGAATCTCCCTCCTTCGGAATTCCCGACTGTCCTTCCCGTCCAGGTGTTTGACCGCCTCGTCCTCACTGCCTCCAAGATTCTGCACAAAGAGCCGAATCTTGTAAGGGTCGATCTTGATGCTGATGACGAGGCTGGCAAGGACTGTAGGGTGGTCGTTGTCGGGGATGTTCATGGGCAACTTCACGATGTTTTGCTCCTGCTGAGAAGTGCAGGTTTTCCTAGTGAAAATCGGTTCTTTGTGTTTAATGGGGATTATGTGGATAGAGGGGCTTGGGGTTTGGAGACTTTTTTGCTCTTGTTGGCTTGGAAGGTGAGTTTTGATGCTGCAAATGCTTGTGTCTCTTGATCTAGATGTCTGTCTTCGGCAATGGACAGTATATTCCCGTTCTTGCTTTATTGGCGCTTTTACTTCATCTATGCTTTGCTTTATGACTTCTAAGTACCTCACACGAGGAGAAGGATTTTAGGCGGCTCTAGACATCAATGCTAGAGAATGGTTGATTGATTATCCTAGTTCCCGGAGCTTCCCAACAAGATAGCCAGCTGTCTGTTTGATTCTTATACTATTCCCAGTTCCCGGCTCTGGACATCAATGCTAGAGAATGGTTGATTTGTGCAAGATGGTTCAATGGAGATGCATGTAACATATCCTGAGTTTCAGTGTAATTTAGAATTTTATTTACTTTAATCTTCGTAAGGTAACTTGAGGTGGCACCTCTGGAATGAGTTGTTTGGTTATCCTAGGTCCTGGAGCCTCCCAACAAGATAGCCAACTGTCTGTTCAGTTCTTATAATATTCCTATGTTGATTAATGTTGTGATTCCTGTTGATTCTAATTGAGCTTAGGGCAAGGGATTTTCTTTTCTGTGACCATATTTTATAACTTGTTCTTTAGATCAATATTTTTACAAAAATGACAGTTTCTAATTCGAGTAGTTTAATATGCATTTGTTTCCTGTTAGGCTACTTCTGTCCCATTACTTATTCATCTTTTGTGCCGTTGTACTGATATAGCCTTTTGTGGGGAATATGATTCTTCTTGGTATTTGTGCGAAGATTCTCATTTGATTTGTTTGATTATTTCCCCCTGGAGAACAACATTCTTCTCACTCGAGTAACGTCCTGTGTCAGGTTTTTATGCCAGAGAGAGTTTTTCTTCTCCGAGGGAACCATGAATCGAAATACTGTACTTCTGTTTATGGTTTTGAGCAAGAAGTTTTGACAAAATATGGCGATAGAGGAAAGCATGTCTATAGGAAATGTCTGGGATGTTTCGAGGGGCTTCCTCTAGCATCAATCATTGCTGGGCGTGTATATACAGCCCATGGAGGTCTTTTCCGAAGTATACCTTGCACACCATCAAAGAGATCGAAGGGAAAAAAGAATCGCCGTATAACCTCAAATCCTGAAGTTAGTACTTTATATCTTGGTTCCTTAGAAGAATTATCTAAAGCTAGGAGATCAGTCCTTGACCCTCCATGGGAAGGGTTGAATCTGATTCCAGGTGATGTGTTGTGGTCAGATCCATCAATGACTCCTGGTCTTTCTCCAAACACAGAGAGGGGCATCGGATTATTGTGGGGTCCGGACTGCACAGAGGAGTTTTTGAAGCGATATCAACTAAAGGTGGTATCTCTGATGTTTCAAGTAATAAATAATCAATGCCTTTTCTTTCAGGAAATATGAGCATTGCTTGGCCAAATCTTTCAAGTCTAGTTCAACTTTAACTCTTTGCTATCTACTTTTCAGTATATGGATGCTGTTTTCTTGATTTCCAGCTATTGTAATTTTACCATCAATTTGCCGTTTGAGCCATAAGAACATATGTCGGAACTCAGTGGCAGACCTTAACAGTGCTACCATCTTCTAGCTACTCTACTGGAGCACCATTCTGTTTAATTGGAAACATGTGAAGTAGGCTGATATTTGCATGAAGTTTCTAGGCCGAGCTGAGCTGTCAAGATAGAGAGGGATGGTCATTTATTTGAATGGCCATTGATTTTTCATTGACATGCGAATTAGACTCGAGGGGAAGGACAATGGTGTAATTCTGTGCTGGATTAATATGAACTTTTAAACAAAATCAGGTATGGTGGTGCTTGACAGGACAAGTGCGTCCATCTTTTGAGTATCTGTACCATCCTTCTCTGTTTAAGTTAGCTACTTGTTGCTATCGGGAGTAGCAGATTACTGGACATGGACCCCAGTTGCAGAAAGATCAATTCTAGACTTTTGTTACGACAATTATATAATGAATGATGGAAACTCTGCTTCCAGTTCAGTACTTATGAGGTCCCATTGGAACTTGGTTGATGAAAATGACTGAAAATCAACATTAATATCTTCCATATCTCCTTTTTCTCTTTTGTTTTTTCATATTTGGTTTTTATTTGAATCTCTCTGTTTGGATGTCTATTTAAGAGGACAGATGTGTTGTCTCAATTAGTCTTTGCTCTTACCTGTTTTTCCATCGATTTATATGTAATTGAATCCATATCTTGCATAGGACTTGAAAGGCTGATTTTAGGTCTGTTGGCTGCTGTCTTTTCCCCAGTTAATTATCAGATCACATGAAGGACCTGATGCAAGGGAAAAGCGAAATGGTCTTGCAGGAATGGACGAGGGTTATACTATAGATCATGTTGTGGAGTCAGGGAGGCTAATTACGCTATTTAGTGCTCCAGATTATCCACAGTTTCAGGTACTTCTTGCCACTTCTGTTCTAGTCACCAGATCAATTAATACATATGTCCTTGCTTCAAGAAGACGCGTGTTGGTTTGTCAAACCAATGCATTCACTAGCTCAGTGAGATTGGATGTGACATCTCGTTGATAAAAAGGGAAAGCCAGAGATGCAAATATGCCTAGAGTTTCATTGAATGTGTCAATAGAGTATGTAGAAGTTTCAAGGGGATTACTTATGTTTCTGCTTAGATTTGAAATCCTGTTTCCCAATTAAAAGGCCTGTTCTTTTTACCCATCTCCCTAAGGAATATTTTTTCTGATGTGGACGGTAACATATTGTTGTAAGATCAAGTGCCATGTACACCTCTACCAGTTGTCATGGATGGTGTTGTCTGATTTGCAGGCAACAGAAGAGAGATTCAAGAACAAGGGGGCATACATTATCTTGGAACCTCCTAATTTTGATAACCCGACGTTCAACAGTTTTGAAGCAGTTACACCTCGGCCAAAGGTATTTTGTCATACTTCACTTTATCATTGAGATTAGTTGCATGCCATTGCACTTGTATTAGTCATGCTGTTACTATTGTCGTGTGAAACTCTACTATTTACAAACATGAATTTCTTAAGGAGAATTTGATGGTGCAGGCAAACCCATATTATGATTATCAGGATGTGATAGATTCTGACGAGGAATTGGATCTGGCAGCAATGGTTTCTGAATCTTGAAGCATCCGGTAACCCATTTCACAAGTCTGAACTTCATCGAGCCAACGTATGCTTCCTTGCGAATTTTTTTTCCTATGGAAGCTATAAAGAACTCTCGTATATTTTGTGGGTCAAGCAGCTTCACAAGTGTAGAGTAGTTGGCTCAGTATCATTAGAGAATTATCATAGTGATTCTTTATTGCATCGATAATACGTATTTTGAGGTTACTTATTTCAGATAAGTATCTCTGTGACAGATGAATTGCATATAACGGCTTTTGAAGACACAATAGTCGCTCCCTTACCTTTGTGTTTCCTGCTCTTATATGCCCGTGAGGAGCAATAAAATTGGAATACTTGCTGTTCACTTTTCTTCCTTTTGTTTTTTCTTCTCTGGTAGATTTGAAGAGCATAACATCGGAAACTCTTGCAAATTAACAGATGTGCTGCTGGATGCTGATTCGGCTAAAAAGAATCGTCCGCTATGTTAGCTTGCCTTGTATGGAGTGGGTTAAATCATTGGATTTGCGGTTGGATGAAACTATCTCATCGTGGCCCTGCCATTTTCGGCATTTCTATCGATTCCTATTCTGGAATTTGCTTTAGTTATGTTAAAAGCAGTGGTACTGATGCTGAGGCAGGTGCACCTTTCATGGGCTGAAATTTCTTTGGTTGCTTACTGCTAATGGGCTGAAATTTCTTCGGTTGCTTACTGCTCACTTGATTCATCATGTTTAGAATGAATGAAGCTTTGGTGCAATTTTACATAGATGATTCTTCGCCTGCTAAAGTTCACGTTTAGCTTGGTGTCCTCTTAGCCTGGGTGTTTCCACTTGTGAGGGCCACTTGTGGCAATCCTTGAGTGCTTAGCTAGGCTGTATTTCTTATTTTAACATGCTGATACCTACACATCTCACATTCTTTGTTGGTAGATGTACATTAATCTTTCCCATCAATTAGAGAATGTGGAGGGCAAGTAGGGTCGGAATCACTTTAGGACGGATCTTCAGCCTATTGTCTCTTTGAAATTTTTGAGGACTTGCCCAAGTCCAATGTTCTAAATGAGTGAAGCCTTGGTTCAATTTTCCATTGATGATTCTTTACCTGGTGGCTGGATTTAACTTAGTTTGGATACTAACCCCATCACCATTCTCCATTCCATATGCGGATGACCATCATTCGTGCGACTGACAGACGAACCATATTATGTTGAGTTGCGCTCTCAATCCACTTGGAATATGGCGTTTGCCGCCACTCTAAGACAGCAATGGGACGAAAGTTTGCGGGCTTGCTATGTTGATAATAATATCAAGGAGTTTTCAGGATAAGATGGTGAAAGTTCAACGGAGCATCATGACAAGTCCAGTGACAGGGCTATGTCCTTCCACTGCCGGCTCCTCCAATGGTTTCCACCCGGTATGAAGGGGGGGTAGGCGGCCTCTCGTAACCCCGCAACAACCAGGGGCAGGCGGGGCTTGGCGGGTCGAATTTCGTCTATCTGGGTAGATCGAGAGAGAGAGAGAGAGAGAGAGAGAGAGAGAGGGAAAATCACTGCGGTGGTGTGGGCCAAACTTTGGTTGTGGTTCCTATGTTATGTGGAATGTGCGTGACCAGCGTGTCCCCAGGACTTCCTGTCTGGTCTCTTCACCTTCGTCCCTATCACTACGGATTCAAACGAGCGAGGACATGGGGCGGCTCAAAGGAAATTCACTGGAGAGAGAGAGAGAGAGAGAGAGAGAGAGAGAGAGGATGTAGGCATGATTGGAATTTGCAACTGTCGTTCAGCTCTGTTTTTTTTTTTTTTTTTTTTTGTCTGTAGCTGCCGTTCAATTGTTGACGCGCCGATAGAGCCTCCTCTCCTCCTCTCCTCCTCTACCTGTCGACTTGTTTCTAGACCTGTCAAAATGATCATAAACCTATATCTTAACCCATGTAGGTGTTAAATTTCAGTGTTAAAACGGGTAATAAATAAGTTAACAGCTTACTTAGACTCAACTCATTTTTATGATTCTCTCTTCAGTCTCTCTTGCTTTCGCTCAATCTCGCCTTCACTTGCCTCAGTTCAGTTATGAACTTTTGTAAAATTGAGTTAAATATAAAAGTGTTCTACCAAAATGGATTGTGTTAAGTATAGATCATTAGATTGGCATTGCATGGAAATGTATCAAAACGGGTGAAACTCTCGTTCGGATAATTAACACAGCAATTCTTTTGCATCCTAGGCTAAGATTCAGCTGCTCAAGGCTTCTTTAGAATCCCAGCGCTTCCTTAACCGCGTCCCTTTGATTGGGTAGGGGGCCGAAGAAAGCGTAGTCCAAGCCACATGGCATCCTAAATCACAAAGCCCGTTTCAACTTCGAAATCCAATCACATTCCCTTTTTCGGGCGATCATTAAGATCCTTCATCTGCGCCGCGTCGACGTTCTAGTAAAGTTCAATCTTCCCTATGGAAATCGATCAGGTTATCAGATCTTCACGTCACTGGCATAGCCCTGCGTGTCTTAAATGTGGTGAAAATGTCAGGCGTTAAGAAATCACAACTCGACAGAGATTAGCTCTAGTTTTTCAAATTCGAAAACCGTGTAGTTCTGTTGATCATAAGGAAATGCATCCAAATGTGAACCGAGCAAGTACTTCTATGGCAGGCATGGTGCAACTTTCCCTTCGCAATTAAGAATGTACAGCTTTCAGTACTCTCTTGTCTTTCCTTCCCTTTTCTCCTTCGAGAATCCAACGATTTTACAGCCACAAAGGACAAAAACCTCTGGTCCTCCCCGATCGTCTCGAAAAGTTCCCATATTTCCCGTTCATAAATCTTGGCAAATCGAAGCAAAACTCCTCGCGAAAAAGATGGATGTCTTTGCCAAGATCGACCCTGACCACTTTTGTTTTATTCAGTACTCTATGTGCCCCGGACATCTTCCATTCGGACATCCCTCATAATGAAAAGTTGTAATTAGGTTGAAGACGTGTTGGCCTGAGGAAATTTTGGTCCGAATCAATCATACCAAAAGGAAGACTTCCAAGTTGTCGTGCAACGGTGCACACAAATGAAAAAGAGATAATTATCAACTTGCCAAAAATATAATATTTAGTGCATACAAATAGAAAAGAAAAGCAATTATCACCTTGCCGAAAACGAGGGAGAACGACCGAAGAAGAGAGATAGGAGGAAGAAAATCCTGAGGATTTGAAGAGGGTTGAAGCAACACGTCTTCTCTTCCGCAACTACGTTTGATTTCTTATTTACCTAGTCTCTATCCTCTCTTTTCTTCACTGTTCGGGATGGACGCATGTCCATGATTGTTTCTGCTATATATATGCATTGTAAACATACGAGTCTCCTCATGATTTTCCGTTTTCTCTTGTTACTTGTTGATCACCCGTTGAACGTAAGAATGAGGCTGACGTAGAGGTAAATCCCACATTTTCCTTCGGTTTTAATAATAAAAAACAGAGCAGACCCACGTCGGATCCTATTGCATTTGGCGTTTCAGAGCATCTTCTTCCTCGCGAGCTTTTCCTTTTGTTTCAGCTGATAAACTGTGGGAGCCATCATTTCTTGCTCATGATGGAGCTAAGTGGCATACGTTAATGAATGATGAGACAAAAAGAGATTTCTTTTTTTTATTATTTCCGGGTCTTTGTTGTTGTTGGCTCGTGTGCTATTCGAAGTTTTCTTCTCGGATCTGAGACCAATTTCTTCTCATGGGATTGACTTGCTGACCGCTGATACTTCAGTTGGCAAAGCAGAGTTGTTTTCTCCCTCGTCTTTGTTCATATCAAGAATCTTTTAGTGTGAGTCGCTTTCATATACTTGTTTGATTTCGTGTTCCTGTCGTCACGTTTTAATATTTATTAAAACCTCGTCGGCTGAAGGCAAATTAAACGATGAGCAGTTCTTTGTATGGTAAAAGCAGAAACCTGAGGAGTTCTTTTCCATCTTTTCTTCTTTTGGCCTCCTCCACGAGAGATGGCTTTTTATCTAATTATCATTTATTGACAAAAAGTTGTATCATATTACAGCATATGCACCCACCTTCTTTGCTCACTGTACCGTGTGGCAAAGCATTGAACTTGGAGGCTTGAAGTTCTTTTCCAGAAAGAGATGGCGTTTCTAGATCTTTTGTTAACTGCTTCGATGCCGGTTTTGAAAGTGCTCCTTGTGACTGCACTGGGATTATATCTTGCTCTTGAAAGTGTTGACATAATGGGGGAGAGCACAAGGAAGCTAATGAATAGAGTAAGTTAATCTCAAGCTCCTCCTTTGATGCTGATATTGTATTGCATCTTACAACAACGAAGTATTTGTTTCATCAGGTTGCGTTTTTCGTGTTTAACCCGGCACTAGTTGGCAGCAACCTGGCCAGGACAGTTACTTCAGAGAACATTGTTCAATTGTGAGTTTCTTTCAAGATATAAGTCAAGTTACCCTTGACTATAATCATCGATGTGTCTCCGTTCTTTTTTTGGTTCATTTTTTTTTTTTTTTTTTGTGCATCAGTAATATGCTGCTTGAGAAATCAGCCACGTTCGGTACTGAAGTAACTTATTCAAAATGCATAGGTGGTTCATGCCAATCAATATCCTGATTACATTTATTATTGGATCGGCACTCGGATGGATACTTGTAAAGGTCAGTCGAGCGCCGCAGCATGTAAAAGGCCTTATATTGGGTTGCTGTGCCTCTGGTAAGATACCTTCAATATGTAAAAGGCCTTAATGTGCCACTACTTGTGACGGAATCAATGGTCATCCCTGTAATTTAATCAAATTGTCTGCACGCTGTAATGCCCTCAAATCTGCTCTATCATTGTTGTGTCTGAGTACATGAGTAACCAACATGGGGCAGAGGAACTTTGTGTATTTGATCCATCAATGACTGTTTCCACATCCTTGCATCGTTAGATGATTCATGTGCACAATTTGGGGATGGATGTGCTCATCTTTCTGAATCTAGTAGATGTTTCATTGTGATCACTTTCTTTTCTTTTTGTTTTTATCTAAACAGGAAATTTGGGAAATTTGCCTCTGATTATCATCCCAGCAGTATGCAAAGAGAAAGGCAGTCCATTTGGAGCGCCTGATGTTTGTCATAAATACGGAATGGCTTATGCTTCGATTTCTATGGCGGTATTGTCTGCAGATACTCCACCTGCAATTAACTCTACACAATCGCAACCTTTTGCCTATAGTATCCTATATTGCAGAAGATGTGGCTAGCTTTTAATACATTTAACACCTAATTATATCTGAAGAATAAAGGACCTGTGATTTGTATTAAACAACTTCATGAATGTTAATGTGTTATCTCTACAGTATTGATGTAGAAACCTATGTTGTGCTACAGCATTCTAGAGTGTAAGGTGTGCGCATATGCATACGTAAGCAAGGCAATCATTAAATTTTATTTCTATCTTCTTTTTCTTGAGAATCATGTATACTTTCATACTTCTTCTAGGTTAATCAATGAATTTTCTTCCTCCATGTCAGATAGGAGCTGTGTTCTTGTGGTCTTATGTTTTTAACATCGTGCGGGTCTCTGCAAGTAAAATAACAAGAGAAGAAGAGAAGATAAATGAATCGGTGAAAGCTACAGAATCTATGACCGATACAAAGAAGTTAGTCCAAGAGTGCCCTGAAGCACTTGTTCTGTCAACGAAGTGCACCTCTACAGATAACTTGGATGAATTGACACTTCCTTTGGTAAAACCTGAGACGAATGGCCAGGTAATTCAAACTGAATCTGAAATAATGTATACCAGGATCTGTTGATCCTAATGGCAATACAATAAGTTAAACTTTGTTTGTCTCGGGAAGCTAATCCTCATCAGGGGGTCTTATCAAGTCGATAGATTGAATGTTCTCAACCAGTTGGGACAATTGCACTATTAATCACTCTCAAATTTCCATGGCAGGTCTCAACTTGGGGCAAACTTAAGCAATGCTTAACAAAGATCTCAAAGAAGATCAATCTCCAGACATTGTTGGCACCATCAACTATTGGAGCGGTAATTTTCGTCTCCTTTATATAGTCTACCGCTAAACTCATTTGAATAGTTGAAAGAGTTTTCTTCTTTTTCTGTAATTACTAGATATACTGAGGAGCTTGTCATCAAAATGGATTAACAGTATATATCCAGCGTGACCACCGATTTGAGAAATTTTGTCACTTGAGAATTTCATTTTGATGTGAGTGAGATGTCTTGCTGATTCAATTTATTGCCATGTCATAGATAGTCGGATTTATTGTGGGTGTGGTTCCATACTTCAGAGGTTTACTGATTGGCACTGGCGCTCCTTTAAGGGCCATAGAAGACTCTGCCTCTTTAGTGGGGTAATTGCTCTTGCTTCCAGCTAATCTTCTGTAGCTAGAAAGGCATGAAAAGCTCTAAGTATGTTGTTGAAAGGATCGAGTTCATTTTGTTTAGTTTGGCATGTACTTTATTTCTATGCTGCCTTATATGCATAATGTGATGATGCTTTGTTTAACTTCACTTTCGAGAGTTCTTTTTCCCTTGAATATATCTTGTCCTTGGGGCCTGTGAAAGTAAAACTATCAAGGACATTGGTCTATTGACCACATGTGGCTATCATAAACTAAATTTGAGTTTTTATCCTGCTTTTTAACACATAACATCTTGGACTCTATTCGTTTGCAGATGTAACAAGTCAGATTCTGATGTACTGTTTGTCCTCTTTTTTTCTTTGCCAGCTTTCTAAAACCAGTCAAACATTGATCACTGAATACATCGCTGTTTGATAATTTTCTCTTTCTGTTTGCTTGGCAAGTTTAGCGTGCAAGAAGTGTAGCTTTTAGGCTTTCAATTTCATATATGGTGGTACGAGTTGCAGTTTGCAGAACATTTCTGTCACGTCTTCTTTACTTGTTTAACCCAAAACCTTAATTTTGACCTTGATTTGGACAGTTCTGCTCTATGCTAATACTTTCAAGTGGTGACTTTCTTAACTTAGGACATCGAAAGGTTTTCTTCAAGAGTGAATAAAGTAGATTTGGTCTAAGTTTCTGTGCCCGACTGATTGACAGTTTAGCTGCTTATGGTTGTGGGTACTCTCATCTCTTACAGACACTTCCTCGGATTCTGATACTTATTTCTTGCTTTAAATTTTCAGGGATGCAGCCATCCCTGCTGTTACCTTGATTATGGGAGGAAATCTTCTCAGAGGTATGATATTGTAAAAGACTAGTCTGATATATCGCTGTTTTGGTTGTAAGCCATCAGTCATCAAGAGAAAGTGAAACTGAATTCTCTAGAGAGGCATAATTTTTGTTTCAAACCCCAAGAATGACACTTAAAAGTATGGGTGGTGTTTCAGGATTGAGGGGTTCAGGCGTTCAGCCATCTCTGATTGCTGGAGTTGTAGCAATTCGTTACATTATACTTCCTCTCATTGGTATTGTTATCGTGAAAGGTGCACTGTACTTTGGTATGGTGCATGAAGATCCCCTATACCTGTTTGTTCTTCTTCTACAGTATGCCCTTCCTCCAGCTATGAACATAGGTATAGTCAGTTCGCAATTCTCAACAAGAAAATTGACTAATTGTTTTGGTGGGGATCGGTTAGATCATTTATGGCATTTTGATCAGTCACATAAACTTACCCTTTGGCAGGCACGATGACCCAGTTGTTCGGAGCAGGAGAGAGCGAGTGTTCTGTTGTGATGCTGTGGACATACGCCTTGGCTTCAGTTGCACTAACAGTTTGGTCAACATTCTTCATGTGGCTAGTAGCTTGACTTTCTTTGGCTAGCCTCTCTTCATGGACGATCTCCTCACCAATAGCTAGTTTTGTTTCTGGGTGGATGCATATTTCCTCATGTTCGAGATTGATTTTTCGATATACATGGAAAATAAGGTATCACTGCTTTTGTGCATTGACCGCAGCACTCACTTTCCTGTTGGCAATTGCACAAGGCCAAATTAATAACGCGGGAGAATTTTGGTTGTTCATTGTTAGCAACAGCACTGGGATGTAATGATTTTTATTCAGCTTATCAGCCTGATTTTGCAGTTTGGTAGAAGCCTGATTGCTTGAATATTGCTTGTTTATGATTTGAGTGGATAAGTAATTTACTCGTGCTACTTTTACCTCCACATCTGATTTTGTTCTATATAGGCACTAGTTACATTCATGGTTCTCTGAAAAATAAAATGGTATGGTAGGACCTGAGCTTTCATACACATTAGCGCAAAAAAGCTCTCGTGCGAAGACCAACATGAAGTTGGTTGTATGTGGTGTTTCTGGTTTGAGCCAAGCAGATCGTATTCGCTTCGCCTAAGATTTACGCTCATCTCATGGATTTATCATACATTGGACAGTTTTGGTGTGTACAATATTGTCAGCATGCTGTAGGATTGAATTGTAGGTAGTAAACTTGTTCCGAGTGCCCCAAGAGAAGCTTCAGAGGAGGGAGCTTTTGGACAACTCATTTGAGGCCAAGTTAACTTTTGCATTCTCTTCGACCAAAAAAAAAAAACTTTTGCATTCTCAAGTGATGGATAATGTAGTTTGCATCATGGAAGGCAAGTCATTGTCGCCTCTGTGAAGCATAAGTTGGGTTTGGAACTGTTAAAATATATAAATAATAAATCACGCTGTCATCTAACAGCTTAAATTTTTAGAATAGTAAATAGTGGTCATATAAAATATTACATGATATTAGAGTTGGAGGTTCTGAGTTCAAATATTACCAAGTCCTATTTGCCTTCCTAATTAAATTTCCACGCTTAGTACTAGGCAAAAGATCAGATTAAGCATGAGGGGAGTGTTATAATATATTAATAATAAACCATGCCCGTTATCTAATAGTTTAAGCTTTTAGAATAATCGGTAGTGCTTTCATAAAATCTTACAAGAGCATTTGTTAGTGGTTAGTTGCCCTTCTTGTTCTCAATTAGACTAATTGCCTTGTGATTTAGTTTTCATGGGAGATTTAAAGGGGTTTGCTGAAAAACCTTGTGGCTCATCAAATTCAGCACAATATCTTCCATCATCGCTGTCATCACCAAATTTGCATGATTTCTCTCTGATTGTTTAACTTATTAGACCATGTGCATCAGAGTGCAGGATGACCAAGAGAGGAAGATTCCGAGACTATTGTGTCACCTCGAATGCCCCAGATATGTGAAATTTTTAGGCCTGACTTTATGTCCTTGTTGGAACGGACCAAAAGCCATAATTGTCTGTTAAAGAAGAAAGAATTAAACTATGCATGAAGGACTTAAATCCTGTATAGTACCCAGTCAAATCAACAGTTTAAGTTGTGCAGATTAATGGATTTTTGGGGTTTCAATCAACTCTGTGTCTCTACTTACAAAGCCATGAAACAGTGAAAATGAACAAGACTAACACCACTGTACTGAGACAATTATTAGCCTTCCTCAATGGGACATGGGGTGCTGGAATGTACGGTGAATCTAATTGCTCTCTTTAGGGTTTCATCAGTCCTTATTGACTGAAACATATAAACAAGGTCTCCCATAAAATCAAAACGAATCGAAGCTATGTTCAAAGAATTTTCAGCTCAAGATCGGTGTGGCTGACTTGTGCCTTATGGCTTGCGAATAGGTCTCTTAGTGCTTCGACAGACTTGCCATGCACCTCGTTGAACCTCCAAATGAATCTTGAGATCATAAATAGCAGTATAAACCACATCGTAGGTCCCAACTTTTGTTAGGGTTGACACTAAGACACTCTAGGCATTCAAATTTTTGGAATTGTTCAGTAGAATCGGTGCAGAGCTCCTTTCTTCTTATGTGACTGTGAAGTCAGGTAAAAGACAAGCTGCAAAGTATATTCAGAAGACAAAATAATGTGCATTACAGTCCAGGGATTATGTCACAATCCATGGAGAGTACTCTTGAAGGCACTTGCAGGATTACTTAACCAAGCTATGAAGTATATTCCGAAATTCCGTCCATTTGTGCCCGAACCTTTTCTTAATTGCGACATGCCTCACAATGAAATATACTTGAGCGTTGACAGTTGTGTCTGGACCAGTGATACCATAAGAAAAAATTCAAAACTTATTTCGTTGTAACACGGTGCATTGGACAAGCTGAATAATAACTTTCCAAACGAAGTTCGTTAAGACATGGGTCGAAAGAGACAAGGCCTGTGTTTTGGTACGCATAATCACCTGGTATTGTGCACACAAATAGAACAAGTAAACACTAATCACCTTGCGGAAGAAGAGGAAGGAAAGACCAGAAAAGAAAAAGAGAAGAAGAAAATCCTTAGGATTTGAAGAGCCTTGCTGCAACACGTTTTCATTTCCACATCTGCATTTGATATCTTATTTCAAGTCTATTCTATTCTGTCTTCATTATTCGTGATGGACACATGTCCATGATTGCTTCCGCCTATGTCATTGCTTATGGCATTTTCAGATTGATTGTTTTTTATATATCTTTTATACTAAAAAAGAGCCGTGAGAGGTCTTTCGAATCATAATAAAAATTAAATTTTTAAAAGTATTTTTAACTTTGAATTCTCCTTTTTTTTACCCATTTCCATCTGTATAAGAAGTTTTATAAACTTTCCGCTCTTGATTATACCTGCTTTCTCTTGTTAATTGTTGATCATCTCGTGAACGTAGAATGAGGCAGGACAGAGGTAAAATCCATCTTTTGCGTTGGTTTTAATAATCCAAAACATTGTAGGCCCACGACAGATCTTGTTGCATCTGGAGTTTCAGAGCATCTTCTTCCTTGTGAGATCACCTTTTGCTGAAGCTGATAAAAAGCAGAGGAGTCATTATCTCTTGCTCATGATGGACCTACGTAATATATTTTATTAAATGATTAGACGAAAAGAGATTTTTTTTTTCCTGGTTCTTTGTTTTTACTCTGGGAAGTATGCAATTCAAAGTTTTCTTCTGTTTTTTTATTTTAAATGGGATTGTCTTGCTGCAGCTGATATTTTATATATATGAATCCAGTTGACAAAGCAGAGCCCTTTTTCTTCCGCATCTTTGTCCATTTTTAAGAACCTTTTAGGGTGCCACTTGCATATATTCTTTTGGTTTTGCGTTCCTGCCGTCCCGTTGATATATTTAATATGAACTCATCCACTGAAGACAAATCATGAGCGGTTCTTCTTATAGCAAAATTAGCAACCTGAGGATTTCTTTTTGGTCTGCCCTTTTTCGGCATCTTTCACAGTAGATGGCTTCTTATCTGATTCCTGTCGTTTGATGATAAGTTGCTTCATGTCACGGCATATGCACCTTCTTTGCTCTCTGTTCTGTGCAAGAGTGGCGGAGCATTGAACTTGGAGGCTTGAAGGAGTTTTTTCCACAAAAAGAAAGAGGATGGGGTTTCTAGATCTTCTGGTAATTGCTTCGATGCCAGTTTTGAAAACGCTCCTCGTGACTGCTCTGGGATTATATCTTGCTCTTGAAAGTGTTGATGTAATGGGGGAGAGCGCAAGGAAGCAATTGAATCGAGTAAGTCAATCTCAAGCTCCTCCTCCAATGCTGATGTTGAATTGCAATTTACACCAATGAAATATATGTTTCGTCAGGTTGGATATTTTGTGTTTAGTCCGGCACTAGTTGGCAGCACCCTGGCCAGGACAGTCACTTCGGAGAACATCGTCCAATTGTGAGTTTCCTTCAGGATAATCAGTCATGTTACATCTGTCAACATATCTCTGTTTTTTGTAGTATCTTTTTTTTTTCCTGGGTATTGGGATTCTGATGCTTCAAAATTCACCTGATCCTGCATTCATTATTGAAATACTTGTCTAAAATGCATAGGTGGTTCATGCCAGTCAATATCCTGATTACTTTTATCATTGGATCTGCACTAGGGTGGATACTTGTAAAGGTCACTCGGGCACCACTGCATGTGAGAGGCCTAATATTGGGTTGCTGCGCAGCTGGTAAGATATCTTCAACATGTGAAAGGCCTTAATGTGCCATCACTTATGATGGAATCAGTGGATTTCACTGTAATTTAATCATATTCTCCTCACTCCATAATGCTCTCAAATCTGCTTTATCACCATCACGTCCGATTACACAATGAGGAGTCAATCTACTCTTTTTTTTATCTGTCAGTGATCATTACCACACCCATGCATCATTAGCTGGTTCATGTGCACTATCTGGGGATGGATGTGCTCCTCTGTCTGAATTACTAGATCTTTCGTTGTACTCACTTTTTTTTTTTTTGGGTATCTAAACAGGAAATTTGGGACATTTGCCTCTGATTATCATCCCAGCACTATGCAACGAGCAAGGCAGTCCATTTGGAGTGCCTGATGTTTGCCATAAATTTGGAATGGCTTATGCTTCAATTACAATGGCGGTATTCTCCGTTGATACTCCACCTGCAACTAACTCTGCAATTTTTTGCCTATAGCACTACCGTAGCTATGGCTAACTTACCATCCATTTTCGATCAAAAAAAAAAGAAGAGAGAAAAATACTTACAATGCATTTAGAACCAATTATATCTGAAGAATAAAGGATCTGGGTGTTTGTATTTAACAACTAAATGAACAAGTGGAACTGATAAATGTGTCATTTCAATAGTGTTGATGGAGAAACCTATGATGTGCCACTACATTCTAGTACACGGCATGTGCACATATGCATACGTGAGCAAGGAACTCTTTGAATTTTATTTGTATCTTCTTTCTTTTCCCTTGAGAATCAGGTGTACTAAAAGCATTCTTCTTAGTTGATGAATGAATTGTCTTACTATATGTCAGGTGGGAGCTGTTTACTTGTGGTCTTATGTTTTTAACATTGTGCGGGTGTCCGCGAGTAATATAAAAAGAGAAGACGGGAAGATAGACTTATCGGTGAAAGATACAGAATCTACAACAGATTCGAAGAAGTTTGTCCAAGAATGCACTAAAGCACTTCTTCCATCAACAGAGTGCACCTCTACCAGTGACTTGGATGAATTGACACTTCCTTTGGTAAAACCTGAGGGAAATAGCCAGGTAATTCAAACCAACTCTGAAATAATGTTAAGCGGGATCTGTTGATCCTATTGTAAAACGATATGTTAAACTTTGTTTGTCTCGAGAGCTATTCCTCATCAGTGGATCTGAACAAGTCAATAGATATAATGTTCTCAAGCAATTGGGGAAGTTGCAATTTAATCACTCTCAGATTTCCATGGCAGGTCTCAACATGGGGCAAAATAAAGCAATGCTTAACAAAGATCTCAAAGCATATCGATCTCCAGACACTGTTGGTACCATCAACCATTGCAGCGGTAACCTCCATCTCTGCTCTGCATTTGCTTTTTTGTCTTTTATTCTAGGTGGTTAAACTTACTCCGAATGGTTGAAAGGATGTATCTTCTTTTTTGGAAATTACTAGAAATATTGAGAAGCTTGTCATCAAGATGGATCAATAGTATACATTCAGTGTGACTACTGATTCGAGAAAATCTGTCACTTAGATATTATATTTTGTTGCAAGTGAGATGTCTTGCTGATTTGATTTCTCACCATGTCATAGATTGTTGGATTTATTGTGGGTGTTGTTCCACGCATCAGAGGTTTATTGATTGGCACTGGCGCTCCCTTAAGGGTCATAGAAGACTCTGCTTCTTTACTGGGGTAATTGCTCTTGCTTCCAGCTAATCTTCAGTTGTGAAAAACGCATGAAAAGCTCCAAACATGTCGGTACAAAGATTGAGTTCATGTTCGGTTAACTTGGCAGGCAATTTATTTCTATGCTCCAAACACAGAATATGATGATGCTTTGTTTAGCATCCACTTTTTCCCCTTGAATGTCTCTTTTCCTCTGAGCCTATGAAAGTAAAGCTATCGCGGACACCTCTCTATTGACTCTTACACAGAAGGCTACCATAAACAAAGTTTGGGTTTTTATCCCGGTTTTCACCATATAATTGTCTTGGACTGTATTTGCTTGCAGATGTCACCAAGTCAGATTTGACTGTACAATTTGTATTCTCTTTTCTTTATTTCCCAGCTTTCTGGAAACAGCGAACTATTGGTTTTTGAATGCATCACTTTTGATAATTTCTTCTTCCCGTTAGCTTGGCGATTGTTTGGCATCCAATAAGTTTAACCTTTAGGCTATCAATTTCTTGCACGGCGGTCTGAGTTGCAGCTTGCAGAATATTTCCGTCACGTCGTAACTTTTAACCCAAAACCTTGATTTCGGCAGTTCTGCAATATGCTAACACTTTCAAGTAGTGACTTTCTTAATCGGGACATTGAAAGATTTTCTTCAAGAAAGAGTAAAGTAGTTCTGGTCCAAGTTTCTGGGGCGACTGATCGTTGGTAGTTGCTTATGGTTGTGAGTACTCTCATCTCTTGCAGACATTTCTCTGATTCTGACACTAATTTTACAGTGATGCAGCCATCCCTGCTGTTACCTTGATTATGGGAGGAAATCTACTCAGAGGTACGATAGCGTAAAAGACTCATTTGGATATTGCTCTTTGGTTGTATAATCAAGAGCAAGTGAAACTGAATTCCTAGATTGGCATGGTTTTTGTTTCAAACCCCAAAAATGGACAATTAAAAGTCTGGGTGGTGTTTCAGGATTGAGGGGTTCAGGCGTTCCGCTATCTCTGATTGCTGGAGTCGTAGTGATTCGGTACATCTTACTTCCTGTCGTTGGGATTGTTATCGTGAAAGGCGCACTGTACTTTGGTCTGGTGCATGAAGATCCACTATATCTGTTTGTTCTCCTTCTACACTATGCCCTTCCTCCGGCGACAAACATAGGTATAGTCAGTTGGCAATTCTCAACAAGCAAATTGACCAATAGTTTTGGTCGCAATGTGGATCATTTACGGCATTCGATCAGCGATATGAACTTACTATTTGGCAGGTACGATGACCCAGTTGTTTGGAGCAGGTGAGAGCGAGTGTTCCATTGTGATGCTGTGGACGTACGCCTTGGCTTCAGTTGCACTAACAGTTTGGTTAACCATCTTCATGTGGCTAGTAGCTTGACTTTCTTTCAGCTCAACTTTCTTCATTGAGGGTGGCTACATTTTTCCTCATGTTCGATATAGATTCAGCAACAAATGTGGGAAATAGGGCGTCACTGCTTCTGCGCATTGACCACAACAGATCATTCTTTCCTGGCGGCAATTGGGCACAGCCGACTTATACCGCCGCAGCATGTACTTTTATTCAGCTTATCAGCCTGATTTTGCATTTTGGCAGAAGCCTGCTTGCAGTGATGGCGCTTGTTCACGATGGCTCTATGAAAGCCTGCCTTTCTTTCACCTCCGCATCTTACTCCTATCTAGGCACTGAATATATTCAGGGTTCTATGAAATATAGGATGGCATAGCAGGACCGTAGTTTTCATGTACACGAGTGCAAAAAGCTTGCAACTGAACCAACATTGTCAAAAATTGGTCAATATGTGCTGCGCATGTTACTAGCCGAGCTGATCGTGCTCGCTTCGCGTTAGAGTCTTGTCCGTCTCGTAAATATATCATATGTTGGGCTTGGTGTGTAAAACATTGTCAGCATGCCGTAGGCTTAAATAGCAGGTAGCAAGCTTGTTCTGAGTGTCCCCCAAGGGAAGCTTCAGGGGAGGTAGCTCTTGGAAAAATCATTCGAGGCAAAATTGACTTTTGTACTCTAAAGTGATGGATGATGTAGCCTGCCTAATGGAAAGAAAGTTGCCTCTGTGGAGCATAAGTTCGGCCTGGAACAACATCGTCTGTGGTCAGTTACTTACTCTTCCAGTTCTCCATTAGATTAATTGCTTTATCATCTAGATTAATGGGACATTTAAGGGTATGCTGAAAATTTTTGTGGCCCTTCAATTTCTGCGCAATATCTTCCATCATCAATGTAATTTTGCGTAATTAGAGACCGTGCATTAGAGTGCATGCTGATCAAGAGAGGAAGATTCAGAAACTATTTGTATCGCCTCGAATGCCCCCGATACGTTAGGGCCAATTTGACGCCAGTGTTGGAAAGATCCTGAGGAGCAAAAGCCACAACTGTGTCGAAGTAGAAAGCATTAAACCATGAATGAACGACCTACATTCTGTATGCATAATGGATTTTTGGGGTTCCAATCAACCTATCTCTTTACTTCCAAAGCCACAAAATAATGAAAAGGACAAGACTAACGTCATTGTACGCAGACCCTTACTAGGCCACGTTCAAGGGGACATGGGATGCTGGAATGTACAGTGAATCCAATTGCCCCCTCTATAGGGTTTCATTAGTCCTTATTGACTGGAACATATAAACAAGATCTACAGTAAATGAAAACGAATTGAAGCCATGTTCAAAGAATTTTCAGCTCAAGATCAGTGTGGCCGACCCGTGCTTTATGCCTTTCGAAAAGGTCTCTTAATGCTTCGACAAACTTGCCGTGCACCTCGTTGACCTGCCAAATGGAATTTGAGATCATAAATAGCAGCATAAACCACGTGGTAAGTGTCAACTTTTGTTAGGTCATAACACCAAGACACTTTAAGCATCCAATTCAGTGCAGAGCTCTATTCTTGTTGCGTAAATGCAAAGTCAGGCAAAAGAAAAGCAGCAAAGCATATTCAGAAGACAAAAACCAACAGAATTTGTACCTCTTCCATGGTGGGTTTGGAGGTTTTCTTCAACTCAATTGGTCTACCGACCACCACATGCATTGGATTTTGAAACGGTAAAGGAGACCTGTGAAAAGAAAACCATGTAAAACACTATTGGATGTGTGGGTGCATTACAGTTCCACTATAGGCATGTGACACATTGAAAATCATCAACAATCCCACAATCTCATCTTCTGATTCAGCAAAGAGAGTCATACATACCCAAAGATTCCCCAGAAGAAAACCGGGGTAAACTTAATTGCTCTAGAAAATTGCAGAAACAACTTTCCACCAGGCTTCCACCACTTGTAGACATTTGACTGTAGCAAGGTAAGGACCAAACAGCTATGTGAGCTTTTAGTTTTTAAATCAAACAAGCTGCATCAGACAACGAATTGGTGGGCATGGCCAGGTAAAAAGGGCAGAGGAGAAAGGTGAAGACAGAAGTTACCTGACCGTAGCAGAAAACTGGAACAAGGGGGCAGCCCATCTCCATGGCTATGCGCACAAATCCTTTCCTTGATTTAATAAATGCAATCTACAAAAGTAAAAGATTGCACATGTTAGAATTTCCATTTGAACAATTACATACAGATGAAAGGACAATAAACAAAACATTGGCTGAATTCTGTTTTTTGATGTAAAAGATTCAATATATTTGCATTTATTTATTCTGTCTATGCTGGAGAAGGAAACTGTTTGTGCAATTGAGGATTCAAGAACGATTTATAAGTTCCTAACACAGAGGAGAAAGAGGAAACATATTGTTGAAGTAGAGCTAACGGTTTATTGCATTTATGAATCCTATACTATTTATCAATGCAAAAGTGCAAGTCAAGAATTGATAACCACGCCATTCTTGTTCAAAAAACATTTTTGAACTGTCAAAATTGACCATGACTATGTTTAGGGCGCAGCAAGGGGTGCCACTAAAGTATCCTTCAACTTCTCCAGAGACAACAGCTTTACTAAGCAAACCATATCCAGCATACCAGACAGTGAACTAATGAATACTATTTATCATGCCACAAAGTCAATCATTGTTGATCTCACTATAAATTGGCAGAAAAGGTATAAATTCAGCGAAACATATTGTCTGATAGAGTGAGCTGAATTGTGACCAGAAAAGATGGAGTTCAGAGAGTTAGACCTCAGAATCATGCTCCATGAGGAAGGTCTCTTGTACACCACCAGGCACAATGATACAGCTGTAGCCAGCACCCAAGAGGGAAATGAAGTTTCTCTTAGTTGCTGGCGTGAGACCCAACCACATCCATATATGTCTCAGAAATGGAGTGTAGAACACCTACAGAGTTTTCCCAACTACATTATCTGACAGAAAATCAAAGGATCCATAAAATGCATAAGGAGTGCAATGGCTAAGGGGAAAGTCTTACTGCGCTACTGGCAAGGACTTTAATTTTCGGTAGAGGCATGAAACCAGTAAGATCAGCAAGCGCGATAACACCAATTGGAAGTACTGAATGTGGTTCATATCCAAAAACTGCATGCACATATATTTGAATAGTTAATTCGCACATACGAGACAAAAAAAAAAAAAAAAAAACACAAAGGTTCTTTGGCTAATAGGAAGAAGAAAAAGTTGGGCATTAGCAGCCTGCTCTTCACAGTTCATAGGCTAACCAGAAGTCCAGAAACACAAAAAGTGGCATCATCAACCTGCTCTTTAAGTAATGTTTTACCGTCTACTTCCAATGCAGATTAATTAGACATAAACACTGATGAATTGGTCATGTTCTCTCTTGCATCTCAATCAAGAACCACAAGACAGAATAATTTGATCCAGAGAAATGCCATCACAACTCATAAGGAATGCAAAGAACACACAACAATCTGATCCAGTGATATTCCATGCCATCGTTTCATTGATTCATATGGAACTATCACAACTCAAACAAACAATCCTCATCTTTCCTCAAGATGCGTCTGGCCAAGCCCTTATCATTGAAAAGCAACCGTAACTAGCAGAGTAAGTCTGTCTGCTACCTTACGCGGCTACCCTGACTAACAACTATCCATTAATTCAAATTGACCTTTGATTACCCTTAACCTTAAATCTTCGGCATTGACACCACATTCATCAAACCTTTTAACTCCAACCTATGTTTATTAAATCAACTGGAAGAACAAGAAGAATGTGAGGGACTGACCATAGGCACGATTAGGATCAAAGGCTTCTATATCCTCCACGTGCAGAGACACTGGGAAATAACTGCAAGCATGTTTACATATGTACCTGAAAGACCAAATCCACCAGCCGAAAATCAATCACATTCTAAACAACTCGTATCAAATTACTCAGAAAATCAGTTCATAAGCTTCGAAAACAAGACCAAAAAGAGAGGAAAAAGGGATGAGGAGCTAAGAATACCTCGACAACTTTCTGCCTAATCTGCTTCTATCATTTATTGGAAGGAACATAAATACCAGGAGCAACCCAAAGACCCTGATCAGTCAAAAACCCAACAGCTATTAATGATTTACAGGGAAACTTATTGGCTATCGACCACAAAAGGCCAAAAAAGAGAGCAAAAAGCAGAGAGAACTTACAGAAGGGTTTTGGAGGGAGAAAGGAAAAGGAGAGAGAAGAGGACCAGTCCGGCGACGAAGTGAATAGCACCCAACCAGATCCCTAAAGCAACTATAGTGTGCCATTTATTGGACGACGGAAACTCCTCTCTTCCATTGAACACTCTAACCTTCTTCAGACGGTCTTCATCAACCTTGCTCTCCTCACCCATCGCTCCCGAAATCAACCAAGAATCACCAAAAAGGTCCAAACTTTTCTATTATCCGCAACTGCGATGAACTGATATACTACTGGGGATTCTCGGAATTTCGACCCAACAAGAAACGTCCCAAGAACGAGTTCTTTCGGCTTTTTCACAAGAAAGGACAAGACCCAAATTTCACCGCCGCGATCACCGGCATCCCTTTTCTTGGAAACGTCTCCGGTTTATTCTGGGATATCCCACCTCCACACTCTACTGGAAGTCTCTCTCTCTCTCCGCGGTGGTCACGTCGCAGAGAATGCAGGCGACAGATCGCCCGAAAACAATTTAAAAAGATCTCAATTTGCTTAAATGGGATTGATGAAACGTGCCGGCCACAGCTACGCTACTTGCTCGTGCGTCCAAGTTCGAGAGTTTGCTACTCAACCTGGATCGACCTGGACGCGTTAAAAATCGAAACTTTTGGCGATGTTCGTCAACGTTGCTGTCTAGTGAAGGCACGTGTGGCTTGCGATGTTTCCCTTAAAAAAAATCTTAATATCAGGGATAGTTTTAATTCTACCATGAATTTAAAAAAAAAAAAATCTCAAACTTTAAATTTAGTCCAAATGTATATCAAATTTTTTTATGTAAAAATTACCCAACTTTAGATAAGTCTCAAATTTATTGGAAATTTTTTTATTTAATAGAAAAATCACCAATTTTTACTCTACTTTTGCATCCACCCCATTAATCTTGTGTTCAAAAATTGCCGTTAGTCATTCTTAATTTTCATATTTTAAAATGGTTTTATTTTGAAGATAATTTTTTTGTAAACCTTATTGATGTGGTTTGTTATCGACGTGGAAATGCCATATCAAACACTTAGGATGTAGATTTGAGAATAAATTGAAAGTTTATTTTTTTTAGACAAAATAAAAATAGAAGCAGATTTGAGACTTGACTTTAAATTTGATATTTTTTTAGATAATTTTTTTTTTTTGAAGATTTAAGATTGAATCTAAAGTTTGAAAATTATTTTGGATATTAAGGTAAAATTGAGATTAAACCTAAAATTGATGTGAGGTTCAAGACTAACCAAGGTTGTTTCCAAGTAGTTGCCACTAATAGCTTTCAATTTAAAAATCAAAGTAGAGTTTTCATCAATTGCCAACCAATATCAACATTTTTTTTTGAGAATATTATCCAAAATCCCACCAAAACTTTGGGGGCAATACACATTAACCCTCGAACTCTCAACCTCTAAGTTAATTTATTTTGTTTCAACCATTTAACATTTTCTTTTGCTAGTATATGTAATATACACATCTTTTAAGGAGTAAAAGTATATTTTTCTCGCTTTTATCTTTAATTGCTTGAAAAATATATAATATTAACAATATGATAAAGCTAAATTAACTAAATACTAGAAATAGAAAAATAAGTATCAATAATAATATTTAGTAATAATAAAATTCTACAATTCCATAAACACAGCCACTTTTGTAGAACTAGATAAGATATTTTAAAAAATAAACAAACATGAATTGATTAGTCATTATGTTTTTTTAAATTGTTTCATTGATGTAAAAAATGACTTGCTTAATGTTAAAATTAATCTCATCTACTCATAAAAAGATAATTAATCTCATCTACTCATAAAAAGATAATTACCCACAATATAAGTTGATATTTTAAAATGATTTTTATATCGAGCAATCATTTCTTTAATTATTGAATATCTAGTTTTTGTAATTCAATTTATTACTAAGGCATCTCCATTTTTATTTAGTTATAGTATTTTCTTAAAATATCTAATTAAGCTCTACTAATGTATTCGACATATATGAACAAGCTCTTTAATGTCATTATGGATATTTAATTTCTCTGTAAACAATATCTTAGTTAATTTATTTTCCTCCCCTTTTTCTATATTTTTTATTTTTAACATTTAAGGGTAGATAAAATGTTTATAATATAAATTAGATGGAAATACACTTAAACCTCATAAAAGTCATATGTTTTGCAGACGCTAATAGAAAAAATAAGGGATGGTTAATGATTCGACCAAACAAAAGTTTAGGGGATAATGTACAATAGTTGAAAGTCTAGGATTAATCATGTACCCACCCCAAAGTTAATGGGAACTTTACGTAATTCTCATTTTTTATAAGGATTTTTACTAAGGAGCGCAAACAAACAAATGAGAGAAATTTATATCCATAACGGGCATTGCACTTGAATAGGTGACACCAATTGACCAATGGAGTTGGAATTGCCATAAATTGCCAAGGCCTATGTAGTAGTGTTATTAAGCTATCAACAAATTGCAATTCTCAATGTACTTACTTTTATATTGGTGGTTCAAGAACTGATAAAATCATTTTTAAGTACGCTTGAAAAAATTTGGCATAAGTATAATTTTTTTTTATATGGAGAGAATTTAGTTTTTAAGTAAATACCAAATCTTTCGAGGGGAAAACAAAGCAAGTGTTGGGTCTTGCAAAAGTTCTCCCTTTCATCAACCGGGTAAAATATGAGTTAAGAATATGAACAAATCATTAAAAAAAAATCAAATTTTAAGCAAGTCTGCGCATAATTCGCAGCGAAGTTGACATAAGCACTCGCTAATTCTATACAACGGAATAGCTGGTTCGACGAGGCAGGCGTATGTACTTCGAAAACATATCATTGTGCTTAAATAACATAAAATAAGCTTCACACCAGCTGAACGCATGCTTGGTGATGATAGATTAGCAATTGCATGACATGGTTTTGCTCTTGCCGCCCTCAATGGGACATGTATTCAATTGCCCTCTTTAGACTCCTAATTGATTGAGACATATGAATACAGGCCTCGGTTAATGACAATGAATCGAAGCTGCGGTCAGAGAATTTTCAGCTCGAGATCAGCATGGCCAACCTGTGCCTTATGCCTTTCGAAGAGGTCTCTTAAGGCTTTGACAAACTTGCCATGCGCCCCATTGACCTGCCAAATGGATTTCGAGATTATAAATGATGGTGTAATTTACATGATAGGTATCAAATTTTGTCAGGTCACAACATTAAGACACGCGAGGCGTTCGATTTTGGGAATTGTTCAGAAGAATCTGTGTTGAGCTCTATTCTTGTTGTGTGGATGTGAAGTCAGGTAAAAGAAAAGCTGCATAGTATATTCAGAAGACGAAAACCGACGGCATCTGTACCTCTTCCATGGTGGGTTTAGAAATTTTCTCGAATTCAATCGGTCTACCGACCACCACATGCATCGGATTCCGGAAGGGTAAAGGAGACCTATAAGAAGAAAACCATGGAAAACACCACTGAATGTGTCGGTTCATTACAAATCTGCTGCGGATGTGCGACTCATCGAAACCGTCAAAAATCCCACAATCTCGTCTTCTTAATTCAGCAAAGAGAGTCATACATACCCAAAGATTCCCCAGAAGAGAATCAAGGGAGACTTAATTGCTCTAGAAAATTGCAGATACAACCTTCCACCAGGCTTCCACCACTTGTAGACATTTGACTGTAGCAAGATAAAGACAAAACAGCTAAGTGAGCTCTAGTTTTCAAATCAAACAAGCGGCATCGGACATCGAATTGTGGGCATGGCCCAGAAAAAAAGAGCGGAGAAGAAAGGTGAAGACAGAAGTTACTTGACCGTAGCAGAAAACTGGAACCAGGGGGCAGCCCATCTCCATGGCTATGCGCACAAATCCCTTCCTTGATTGAACAAATGCAATCTACAGAAGGAAAAGATTTCACATGTTAGAATTTCCATTTGGACTATTATTTATGAATCAAAGGACGATAGACAAATTTTTTTGCTGGATTCTGTTGTTAGATATGGTAGATTCAAAATGTTGGTGCAATTGAGGACTCAGGAACCGTTAACAAGTTCCCAATACAGAAAGGAGAAATTGGAAAACATATTGTTGAAGTAGAGCTGACGGCTTATTGGATTTCCGAATCCTCAGTCCTATTGCATTTATCACTGCATAAGCCCAGGTCAAGAATTGAAAAACTACCCCATATTCTTGCTAAAATATTTTGAACGGTCAAAATTCACGGCGCAACAGTGGGATGCGACTAAGGTATCCTTCAACTTTTTCAGAGGCAACAGCTTACAAGGCTGTGAATCTAATGAATACTATTTATCATGCCACAAAGTCAATCATCCTAGATCTCACTAAAAATTCGCAAAGAAGGTGTAGATCCAGCGAAACATATAGTCTGATAGAGTGAGCTGAATTGTGACAAGAAAAGATCGAGTTCAAAGAGTTAGACCTCTGAGTCACGCTCCATGAGGAGGGTCTCATGTACACCGCCAGGCACAATGATACAGCTGTAGCCAGCACCCAAGAGGGAAATGAAGTTTCTTTTAGCTACTGGCGTGAAACCGAACCACGTCCATATATGTCTGAGAAATGGAGTGTAGAACACCTACCAAGTTTTCCCAACTATGTTATAAGACAGAAAACCAAAGGCTCCGTAAAATGCAAAAGGAGTGCAATGGCTGTGGAGAAAATCTTACTGCACTACTAGCAAGGAATTTTATTTTCGGAAGAGGCATGAAACCAGTAAGATCAGAAAGCGCAACAACACCGATTGGAATAACTGAATGTGGCTCATATCCAAAAACTGCACGCACATACAATTCAATAATTTATTCCTGCATACGAGGAAAAAAACATCTCAAATGTTCTTAGACTAATAAGAAGTCCAGAAAAAGAAAAAAATTGGTACCAGCAGCCTGCTCTTCACAGTTCATAGGTTGCAAATGCAAATTAAGATAGAAGACATCATGAATCTGTAATATTCTCTCGTCTCAATCAAGACCCACGTGATGGAACAATTTGATCCACAGGCTGCTATCACAACTCAAAGGAATGCAATGAACACAGAGAATCTGATCCCACGTTATTCCATGCCATCATTCCATTGATTCATACTAGAACAATCACAAAAACCACCAATCCTTATCTTTCCTCAATTAGATGCATCATGGTCAAGCCCTTATCACTGAAAAGCAACTTCAACTCTAGCAGAGTAGGTTCATCAGCCTACATCAAATGCCCACACCGGCTAACACCTAGCCGACTCATGCTGACCTTTGATTACCCTCAACCTACATCTTTGGCATGATACCATATTCGTCAAACCTTTTCACCCCAACCTATTTCATTAAATCAACTGGAAGAACAAGAAGAATGTGATGGACTGACCATAGGCGCGATTAGGATCAAAGGCTTCTATATCCTCCACGTGCAGAGTCACTGGGAAATAACTGCAAGCATGTTTACATATGTACCTGAAACCACCATCGGAGATTGGATCACATTCTACACTATTCATACCAAATTACTCAGAAAACTAATTCATAATTAAAAAAAAAAAAAAGACAAAAAGGAGAGGAAATAGGGATAAGAAGCTAAACGTACCTTGACAATTTTCTGCCTATTCTGCTTCTATCATCAACTGGAATGAACATAAATATCACAAGCAATCCAAAGACCCTGATCAGTCAAATACCCGACAGCTATTAATGATCCACAAGCCAACTTACTGAACCCAGAAGGCAAAAATAAAAACAAACACTGCGGAAAAAAGATTGAAAAAGAGCGAAGATCCGAGAGAGCTCACAGGAGGGCTCTGGATGGAGAAAGGAAGAGGAGAGAGGAGAGAACCAGCATGGTATTGAAGTGAATAGCACCCAACCAAATACCGAAAGCCAGTGTAGTGTGCAATATATTGGACGATGGAAACTCCTCTCTACCATTGAACACTCTCAGCTTCTTCAGGCTATCTTCAGCAACCTGGCTTCTCTCACCCATCGCTCCCGGAATCAACCAAAACCCACCGAAAAACCCCAACTTTGAACGCAATATATTTGTAACTGATCGATCTATGCTTCATCTGAATTTCGGGACATAAAATATAAGGATATTCTTATAAAGAAAAAAAAAATTATGGGGGTCATCCTAACTTTCTTGAATAACCAAGGGTCAATTCCATAAAAAACCCCCAACTTTCACTTTAGTCCCAAAAATACCCCAAACTTTTTTTTGTCTAAAAAAAAACCCTCAACTTTCACTTTAGTCCCAAATCTACCCTCCGTCAAAATCACCGTCAACCCCTTTGACGTGGCTTCGCCGCCGGAGTCGGGCCGTCGCCGGAGTCGGACGAGGCCGGCGAGGGCGGCCCGGGCCCGGGCGACCCTCGCGGCGCGTCGGGCGAGGGCCGCACACAGCTGGGCGACCCTCGCCGGCGTCGGCATAAAATATAAGGATATTCTTATAAACCTTCGAAAAAAAAAAAGGGCCGCCCGAGCCCGGATATGGGGTCATCCTAACTTTTGACTTTTTGAATAACCAACAAAAAAAGTTTGGGGTATTTTTGGGACTAAAGCTTAAATTTTTTTAAATTAATAACCAACAAACTAAATTTAAAAATATAATTAAAATAATAATTAAATAATAGAATGAATTCAATTTCAATATAAATAATATTGAAATTATAATAAAAAATAAAATTAAAAAATAACAACAATTTTCGTTTTATTTTTTCCTATTTTTTATTTCTATATTTTAATTTTGGTATGGAAGAAAATATACAACTTAAAATAAGGAATGCAAGGCGTGTGGGTATCGACATATTAAAATAAAAAATACAGTTAGGTTGACGTTCTCATTGGACAGACTATGCCAGCGGTCCTCATAAAAAAAAATACCCTGGAGAAGGAAGGGTCAGTGGAATTGATACTAATTTCGTTTCATTACGAACTACGAATAAAAAGTCGAACGCAACTTTTTCCGCTTTTCTATTATTTGCAATCGTGATGCATTGATTCGCCACTGAGGATTGTTAAAGTTTGAACCCAAAACAGAATAGAAACGGCCCAAGAATGAGATCTTTATGCTTTTTCACTAGAAAGGACAAACCATCAATTTTTACCACCACTCCCACCCACATGCTTTTCTTGGGAACAACGTGGTTTTTTTTTTGGATTTCTCACCTTCATATTGACGCGGGAGCATCCGACTTAATTTTAGCATCAGCACTATCAATGATAACCTAAGCTAAGATAGAATTTGGACATAATGTGCTCTGATGGGTTGACACTAGAGTTTCCGAATAAAGTGGTACCGAATCATTCTCAGCCAAAGTTATCGACATCGACAAATGAAGAGTTACCGAATTCTTGGTACGCATTCTACTTCTTGATCTCGAAGTCTACCAACAATATCAATGGGAGGCCATTCTGAACAACTTCCTTAATTATTGGAAGTTTTTTTGAGGTGTTTATTTTTTGGTCAAGGTGGAAGCAAGAATTTTGCAAGACCAAGAATGCAAATTCCCAAAACAATTAATTACATCTCTAATTTTCTATGAGTTATTAATGTTTTGTTAAGTTCAAAGAGTCAAAGTTCTAAATTCCTCGGTCTTTAATGACTTTTCTATTTCATAAATTGTAGTCCTCCTATAAATAGAGGAAGTCTCTCCATTATAATGTGGACAATTTCGGTGAATGAAAATTTGTGAGATTTTCTCTACATGAGTGAATACCTTTTAGAGAGTTGATAACTTCTTTATCAGTCTCTTTATTTTTGGAGCGTGAATTACTTCTTGGTGTTGAACCAAGAATCCCTTTATCCTCGGCTGGTGGATTTTTCTTTAGGTCCTAATGGTGAGCTTCCCCTATCCTGAAGTATTTTATCCTTGATGAGTGGTTCATCTTTTAAATTTTGGTGGTAAACTCCGTCGATCTTGATACTAGTCCTTGGTTGGTGGCGTGGCCTCTATGCGTTGGTGGCGATTGTTTCTATCTTTTATTATGCATTCCATCCTTTGACGTCCATCCCCATACACACCCTTCCCCTTCCGATATACTTAAATACAAAATTCTCCAGTGTCGGAATTAGTGGCCCACGCACACATTGAATTGGTATCAGAGCTCAAGATTGAACTTGTTTTTAAGTGATTGCTCCTATTACCTACCTCATTTCATAAAAAAAAAAATAGAAATGATTTATCAAGTTTGAAGAAGCTTGACTTTGGAGCAAGCACACAATAAAAGATATGACCATGCTATAGAGGATTTGTAGCATCAAATGGAGAGAGTTCTCGACTATCTAGAGAAATGCCTAAAGGTTGGTATAAGATATTCTACTAAGTTCTTGATCAAAGGTATGTCTCTCTTTGAAAATACTCATTCTAACCAAGCTACGAATACTTCCAAAGAGGTGAAAGAAAAGGAAAATTCCCCCAAATTTGTTACAAAGCTCCAAAAAGAATCATATGGTGAAAATAGCAAGTGCTTCAAGTGCTATGGCTATGGGCATCTACAAATGGATTGTCCTAACCAGATGGCTATCACCCTTCAAGAAATTGAGAAGGTTGAGTTGGAAGTTGAAGAGACTCACCAAGATCAATACAATGTAAAATCCAAATCCAAAGAGCAAGAAGAGATTGTAAAACAAGAGCAAGATGCAGAGAAAGCTGATGATGTCAAGTTGTTGATTGTCCAAAGAGTATTACATGCTGAAGTTTCTCCAAATGAAAATGAACAAAGGAAGAACATATTTCACACTCGTTGTACTTTTAACAAGAAGGTTTACTCAGTAATTATCAATGGTGAGAGTTGCACCGACGTCATTTTGACAACCTTGGTCAACAAGTAGAAATTTTGAGTATGCGAACGGAGTTGGCACTGGCGCTGTTCTTGTAGGAGCACAAAAACTTTTAGCATATTTCAACGAGAAGTTGATGGATTCAAAGAAGAATTATTTAACTTATGACAAGGAATTCTACTCCATTGTTTGAGCTCTTCATCATTGGAGTCATTATTTGAGACCAAAACAATTTATCATTTATTTTGATCATGAGGCGCTCAAATTTAATGACCAACACAAACTTAATTCGAGCCATGCAAAATGGGTAGAAATTTTTCAATCATTTTCTTTTGCCTCAAAATAAAATCCTGGCTACACTAATGTGGTAGTAGATGCTTTATTAAGGAGATTTTCTATGCTTGCTGTATTGGATTCTAGGATCCTTGGCTTTCAATCGATGAAAAAACTTTATTATGAAGATTTTGAGTTCTCATCTATCGTTGACAATTGTAAACAAGGAGTTCAAGATACTTATTCTTTACAAGATAGATTTCTTTTTAAAGGAAATTGATTATGCATGCCAAAAAGTTCTTTTTGAGAATTGCTGATTCAAGAAGCACATGATGGTGGATTGGTGGTCACTTTAGAGTTAACAAAACTCTTGAGGTCCTTCAAGAGCAATTTTTACTAACCAAAAATGAATGGAGATGTGCATGCTATTATCTCAAGATGTGCAAGTTGTCAAAGAGCGAAGAGTCAATTCCATTAGAGATTGTATACTCTACTTTCGGTTTTAATGTAGCCCTGGGAAGATGTTATTATGGACTTTATTGTGGCTCTTCCAAGAACTCAAAGGGAAAAAAGATGCCATTAGGGTGGTCGTCAATTGGTGCTCTAAAATGGCTTATTTATTTTATGCCAAATCACAAAACCGATGATGCATCTCATGTTACTGAATTGTATTTCAAGGAGATTGTTTACCTTCATGGAGTACTAAAAACCATTATGTCAAATCATGATTCCTAATTCTTGAGCTATGTTGGGAAAACACTATAGAGAATGCTCAGTACATGGCTCTTATTTAGCATCACTTGTCATTCTCAAACCGATGGCTAAATGGAGGTAACCAATCACACTCTTACTACTCTTCTTCGAAGAATAGTGAGTAAGTCTTTGTAAGATTGGAATTTGAAGCTTGCACATGATGAATTTGCTTACCATCGATCTTCGAGTTATACCACGAGTCGATAACCTTTTGAAGTTGTGTAAGGAATTGACCCCCTCATACTGATTGATTTGATTCCAATTCCATTCAACTCACAAGTAAACTTTGATGACAAAAAAGGAGCTGAATTTATAAAGAAGCTCTATGAGCAGATTTGATTCAAGATCAAAAAAACCAACAAGTCTTATAAAAAAAAATGGTAATTAGCATCGGAAGAAGACTCACTTTCAACTAGGTGATTTTGTATAACTTCATTTGAGGAAAAAGAGATTTTCATTTAGTTGAAAGAACAAGTTCATGCCTAGAGCAGATGGCCCATTTAAAGTTATCAAGCCAATCGGTGATAATGCTTATAAGATTGATCTTCCTGGAGAGTTTGGAGTTTCGGCGACTTTTAATGTGAGAGACATTTCTCCTTATTTAGAGGATAAATATATCTTAGATTTGAGGACCAATCTCAAAAGACCTAAGAGGTTGATGTGAGAGCATCCGACTTAGCTCTGTCGACAAATTTGGCATCGGCATTATTGATGGTGACCCAAGCCAAAATAGAATTTGGGCATAACATGTGCAATGGGTCGAGATTGGAGTTTTCGAATAAAGTGGTACCGAACCATTCCTGGTCAAAGTTATTGATATTGACAAATGAAGAGTTACTGAATTCTTGATACGCATTTTAGTTGCTAATCTCAAAGTCTATCAACAGCATATCAACTGGAGGCCATTCTGAACAACTTCCTTGATTATTTGAAGTTGTTTTGAGGTGTTTATTTTATTTTATTTATCTAGGTGGGAGCACGGATTTTGCAAGACCAATAATGCAAGTTCTCAAGACAATTAACTACATCTCTGACTTTCTAGGAGTCGTTAATGTTTTATAAAGTTCTAAGAATCAAAGTTCTAAATTCCTAGGTCTTTAATGTTAGGCTAGTTCCTATGATAATTTATTACTTTTATTTTTCCTAAGTCATAGTCTTCTTATAAATAGAGGAAGCCTCTCCATTGTAATGCAAACGATTTTGATAAATGAAAATTTGTGAGTGAAGATTTTTTGGAGAGTGGGTAACTCTTTCATCGATCTCTTTATTTTTGAAGCATGGATTACTCCTTGGTGATTAGTTAAGAAACTCTTTATCCTCGGTAGGTGAATTTTTCTTTAGGCCTTGACGACAAGCTTGCTCTATCCCGAAGTCCTTTAAAATAAGGTGGAAAAGTCTGACCCCACCTAACACCGTGCCATCATTTTTCAACCCATTCCTCGTCTTTCCCGAACTAGAAGTGTCGCTTATCATTGAAAAGCAACTTCAACTCTTACAGAGTACGCCCATCTGCCTACTTTGCACGCCCACAGCGACAAACGGCTACCCATTAATTCAAATTGACCATTGATGACTCTCACCAGATTACTCAGAAAATCAATTCATGAGCTTTGGAAAAAAGACCAAAAGGGGAGGAAAAGGGGATGATAAGTTAAGGCTGCGCATGGTAACCATTCTGTTTCTGTTTCTGGAATAGAAATCCGTTTGGTAAAAAAAATTTCATTTCTATTTCTGGAACAAATTTCTATTCTAGAAATAAGTTTGGAACATAAATCAAAAACAAAATTTTTTTACTTTTCCAATTTCTAGAATAGAAATCAGAAATTGTTTCTTTTTCTTACTTATCACTCGAAGAAGTTTTTTTCCGTTCATTGCTCACCACCACCACTACCACCCCCGCCCATCATCGGCCCCCGGCCGCTGCCGTCGCTGGTCGACGGTCATCGGTTGCTGGTCACTGGTTGCCGGCCGTGGATGGCAGGCGATGACCGGACGGCAGGCGGCGGCGGCGGACGGCGATCAACGGACGGCGATCGGCGAATGCACGACCGGTGGACGGCAGTCGGTGAACGGTGACTGGACGGCGACGGACTGCAGGAGGCGGCGACGGATGGCGATCGGCTGGTCGCCATCCCATCTGCCGTCCGCTGCCACCGGTTGTCGCTCCTCCCATTATCGCCGCCACTTAGAAAAGTAAAATTTTTTTGATTATCAAACGAGAATAGAAATTTTTTGTCATTATCAAACACATTTTTTGGCTCAGAAACTCATTCAAAAATAGAAATAGAAAAATTTATTTCTGTTCCAGAATGTTATCATTCGCACCCTAATAGTCCCTTGGGAATTTCGTGCGTATTTCTTTCATCAATTGGAATGAACATAAATACCACAAGCGACCCAAAGACCCTGATCAGTAAAAAACCTAGTAGCTACAAGTGATCTACATCAAGAATGCTGCGAAGAAAAGATTGAATAAGAGAAAAGAGAAGAGAGAGCTCAAGGAAGGGCTTTGGAGGGAGAAAGGAAGTGAATAGCACCCAACCAAATCCCTAAAGCCACTGTAGTGTGTGCAATACAGGGGAGACGATGGAAACTCCTCTTTTCCATCGAACGCTCTCAGCTTCTTCAGATGATCTTCATCAATCTCGCTCTCCTCACTTAGCACCCCCGAAATCAACCAAGAGAACACTCGGAAAAATCCAAACTTTTTCCACTTTTCGAATTTCCGCAACCGTGATGAATTGATCAGCGGAATTTCCAGAATTTTAACCCAAATAGAGAAACGTCCCAAGAATGAGTTCGCCGCCGCCGCCGCCGACACCGTCATCATTTTTCTTGGAAACACCGATGGTCTTTTGGGATTTGCCACCCCCACACTAATGGAAGTCTCTCTCACGTGGACACCCTTACTCAGAATGCAGGTGACAGATCGCTGAAAAACAATTAATTTTAGTCGTTTAACTTGGGATAGGTTGACAATCGGGTGAATCGAACGATGCCGCCTAAATAATATGGACACTCAGACATATATTGTTTGCCAAAAAATAAATAATTCTGAAAGATTGAGACGTATTGAATATTAGATATACATTTTTTACGTACATAAATTATTATTTTTATGATTATTTCAATCAAATTAATTTAATTCAAATTCATAAATAATAAAATAATAAAATAGTTTAAAGTGAATTTGCACTAACAACATTAATTCGTCGTTTGTTAGTATCATTTATTGTTTCAATAAGATAAATTTAACTCTATTTCAATAATTCATAAAATTTGGAGAAAAAAAACAAGTAATCCACATTATGGACTCGCATGTTGGAAGATAAGATAAAACAAAAAAATTGGGAGGGTGAATTATGTGTCACGGGAAGTGAGAGTCAGAAGAGAAGAAAAGCCAATATTTTTCTTCTTTATCATTTTATTATTTTTACAAATTTATATTTTGACCTCTCATTTATTGAAAATTTTTAAAATTGACTTCATGCGTGTCAGAACCACGTGTCAAAATTTTGGACTCGAGCATCGGAGAATATCGGGAGAATTGATTAGGTGTTAGATTTTTCAACACTTGTTGACTGAGTGTTGAGTTGAAGAGTGTCGAACACGTGTTGGAATGTTTGATATGATACGAAAGTTTCCAAAAAGTGTCGATACTTCCTAGGTTCCTGCCATTTGCTTGCGCATCTCAATTTCACTCTCCTACTCAACCGGACGCATTCGAGATCGAAGCTTGGGTGATGTTCGTCCACGTTTCTGTCTGTGAAGGGACGATGTCTGCCTTAATGTCATTGTGTAGTTGGTGGGTGGCTCCAGACTGACCATGGCTGTATCATTCCAACAGCTGCCACCAAAACTTTGAAGAAAAAAGAGTTGTCATTGTGACTCACTGCCCACCAAACTTTAGGAACTAATTTATGGAAAATTCACGACTCCTGAAATTTTAATTTATTATGGCGTTGACCCTCTATCATTTTCTTTTGTTAAGTAAAAGTATATTTTCATCCTAATTTTTTTTAAAGGAAACCTCTTTTGCCTTTAATTGTTATGAAAAATAAGAAATACATAAAAACAAGAGTAAGCTAAAACTGAAGTACTAATATTAGGAATATAAATACCAATAATAACATTTAGCCAAAGATTTTCTTTTGCAATTCTACAAATGTAACCACTTTCTTGGAACTAATAGAGATATTTTAAGAAAAAGAATATACATGAATTGATAGGATATTGTGTATTTTCATAACATTTAAGTAATGTCGAGATTGGTAGTGAATAAAAATACTTAAGGAAAACATAAAAAGAAATGACGTCATCTACTCATAAAAAAATCAACCAAAAGATAAGGTGATCTTTTAGAACTTTTTTTATGGAGCAATCATTTTTAACATTAGCCACCTTATGAAAATACATGAGGAAATCAAGGGTAGAAGAGAGATTCCTTTAAAAAAACGAAATAAAAATACACATTTACCTCTTAAAAGTCATCTACGTTAACACACGCTAATGACAAAATAGCTGGGGGTAAATGACTATAACAAAATGGAAGTTTCGGCATTAATATGTAACAAGTGAAAGTTTAAAGGTAAGCTTGTAAAAACACCAAAATTGGGAGGATTTTATGTAGTTTTCCTTTCTTCTATATGGGTTTTACTGGAGAGCGCAAGCAATCCAATACGAAAAATTGATATCCATCATGTACTCAATTATTCTTTGTTTTGGTCAGAATCGTGTGCTCAATTCAATGACACGGATTTGGCTACATGAGAGTTGAGTGATGCGATAGGGTTCGATTCTTGTCAACTCGCGGAAATTTATGGAGGGGTTATTTAGCTAGCGAAACATTGCAATTTTCAATGTAATTACTTTTATTATTAAGGATTCGGGTATTGAAAAAAATCATTATGAAGTATGTTCAAACATATGGTGTAAGTGTAACATTTTTCAATGGAGAGAAAATTATTTCTAAGTATATACCAGATCTTTCAAGGGGAGATGAAAGTAGCTACCGAGTCTATAAAATTTCTAAATCATTTCGTCAATTAGGTCAAATATGATTTAAGATTAGGCTTAGTTCCCTGAAAAACTCTCAATTTTAGGTCAAATCTCAATTTTGCCGGAACTTTTTTTATTAAAAAATTCACAAATTTTCACTTTAGTCTCAAATTTTCTTTGTAACCAAAAATAGCCACTAAATTCTTCAAAATTACCAACATTGGGACAATTAAATGTTCAATATCAGAATACGTGTCTTTACTAAAACACTTACCTTCATATGGAACAATAGTAGCCCGTTGCCCTCGATAATTTTTAAAAAAACCAGTGCCGATTTTGGGATGAAGGGTAGATCTTGAAAGTTGCTTTTTTCAGACAAAGAAACTTAGGGGCAAAATTTGGATTGAACATAAAAATGAGTTTTTTTTAAAGGAAATTAGGCCTTATAGATTATGCATAAATAATGAAATTTTGAGCATTTCTGCGCATAATTTGTACTAGTGAGCCAAGTTAACATCAGTACAGGGTCCGCCATTCAATGAGGTTGACGCATATCTATTCCCTTACGTCTCTCTATCAAGAGCTATCAGCTACAATGCCTTTCCATGAACCACCTAACTACATGAACAATTATGTAAGCATCCAGAGAGTGATATTAATGTTGTGCCGCAAAGTTTTAGGTCATGGGGATTTGACAAGATCAAAGGAAGAAAATTGCACCAATGCCGTCTGATTTCTTCATGTCTCTTCTATCTTGCTCACTAGGAATTCATATAAAGAAAAGAGGGGCATAAATGGTTATTGCAAATGCGATTCAATCCAATCTGAACTACAAATGTCAAAACCATAGCCATGAGTTTGAAGAGCAAAAGGCAAAGGGGACTGCACTGTTGAAAGTGTCCTTATTGAGTATACTCAGGAAAAGGAGAATTGGGCATACGAAAAGTTGTTCAACTTCCAAAATTCAGAAGAGTTTGCTGAGAGAGAAAATCAACATCCCAGTCTAGACCACCGCACAAAGCCATTTACTTCTCCTCAGCATTGACCGCCTCTTCCCTCTGTGGCTTCCTGCTGTTTTTGTCTTCTCAACACATGCTTCTGCATCTGCGCAGTCCTTTTCCTGAAATCAGTCAACATCATTACCGAGTCTGAGTCTTAGTATGGTGTCAAAATTGCCAAGTCAAATTCATGAAGACATTGGACTAATGTTGCTATGGTATCTGCAGCTCACTTGTGTTGAGAAAGGATGTGGGTTCTCTAGTTGGTGTTCATTCGAATCCGCACTCTCCATGGCTCCCATGGCCAATTCCGAAGTGTGCTGATTGACATTTTCAGTTGTTGTCGGGACGACAGAATAGCTTGACTTCGAAATGTTTCCAACTTCAATCTCTAGGCTCAACTATGTCCAAAGAAGAGCTATAATCAGCTATTAGCTCTTTAAAGAATATTAGCTTTTCCATATCAGATTAATGCTAGGAAAAATAACTCTGGAGCCGGAATTAGGGCAAGAACTTAAAAGTCATTCGTAGAACCTGTAAGACTCGGTCCTCGAGCATTGCCACTCGATCCATCAAAGTTCCTTTGTGATGAGCTTCCTCCAGTGCAGATGATATTGTCCTACAATGATCTTGTTCTTTTGCTCTGATTTTCTCTGCAACCACGCCTGAAGGAAAACTTGCTGATAAGCTCTGCCTTTCCTCCAGAACCTCTAGCTGTTTCATCAAAAGGTATTGTGCTTAGAAACTTAAAACATCAGAGAGTAAAAGAATTTGCTATGACCTTCTATCAGTTCTACGAGTTCAATCATTTTCCATTAATGATTAAGACAAATGAATGAAGACAATATCTGTTCCTGTTACCAAATGGTCGAGGCGGTCTAGTCTTTGGAGCACGGATAAAGCCAGGGCTGGACTCTTCCCTCCTCCTTCCTCCTCCATGAATTTTGTTTGCAGACTATTTTCAGATTCTTTGTGAGTTCGTTGTTCGGATGCTCGAGGCCCCATTCCCTTCTATACATCTACTTGAAATTATGTATTCCAATGAAGTCGCCATCTGCAGATCCAAGCACTCACCAGTCACAAACTTTTAGCTAACGGCTGACAAAGAGAGTCGTGGAGGTATGGACAATTTTCTATATAGAAATGCAGACTTTGAGGCAGTTTTTATTGAATTTCTTGTTGCAGGGAAATTAAATGATAACCGCCTTGCCATGCTTTCTTGGAACCCTTTACACAAGTTCCTGATATGAGTTTGTGTTTTCCCTGTCATATCCCATCCAGAAAGTTTTAGTGAATATAATATTACAAGCGTCTTCATTCAATCAAACTGTCCGTCTCTTCTGTGTGGAGAGTGCAAATGAGTACAGGACTTAATTCGCCTTTATTCTATTATTATCTCAAACTTCAAGAACAACTGCTTGTGCGATTTTGTTTTGTCATGCAATCAAACTAGATTGATATTTTGGCTAGCTGTCTCTCATTCTTCATATTAAAAATTAGCCATCAGCCTCTCAAGAGATACAAGTAAAAAAAAAAAGTACTACTTTTGCTTTCGCTGTTAAGTGTGAAGCCATACATGTTAAACCAGGAAAAGATGCAAACAGAATCACAAGTGAGTCATTTCGGTTCCATAAAGGTTCATCGGATACATCTGAAACTCTCACCCCGGACAATTGGACTGGCTAGTCAGCCTAGGGACGGGGAGCTAAATGATAAATTTTCCTATAATACTATTAACCCGCTTCAAGTTTCTCGGACAATACCATCAAGTATGTCTGAAATTCTATGACGATAGCATGAAATTTGCACATAAGTCATCATTTACAATTTAACATTCTGTACCTTGCAAAACTGACAGGAAGAAACATGGCCTTCAGATCTATCTAGACACAACCACATTCCATTAAGAATTCTCATTCTACACTGACATTTATGCAAGGCACTTGACTCTACAAAAAGCCATCCCTCCTGTCTTGCTCCTCGGCTTCCTTGTTTGCAACTTGAACTGATTTGAACCATAGAAACGCCTGCATTTGGGCATAACTTATTAGCTGAATATTGCCGCCGCATGGCAAGAATTCACAACTCATTAGAACTTAAGAACTTACCGAGGTGGGGATGCCAGTGAATGCGAAGAAGCCGAGCAATGGGGCATAAAAGATGCTGTCCGAATTCAAAACTCCAAAAACAGGCTTCTGATTGACGTACTCGAATATAGACCCTATCTGCAATTGGATTTCAAAAAAATTATCAGTCAATTCTTTCTGTATTGAAAAATCAAGGAAAGCAAAAGAAGCTTACTGCAGCAATTGCCGTCACTGCAGAGGCTAATAAGTAAACAAAGAAGGGCACTTCAAAGCTCTGTTGAGACGCATTCTGTGCTCCTTCATTCCGAGCCCATGGAGGAGGCTCATCCGCATCTGTTCGAGCCCAAGATGGAAGAGTCTCTTCAGATTTGCTTGACTCAGTAGAACCTTCCGTGACAGCAAATACTCGGGTTAACTTCTTCTCTCGATAATCATGCTGGATTTGGTTTCTTGTAGAACAAATAAGATCCTGGATATTCTGTCCAGCACCGAGGAATGTCTTGGCATACCATTGATTCTGCCGTCCAGGATGACGAAATAAACATGGATTGCACAAGGAAACCAAGGTCACAGTCATAGCTCCTACTTCGGATTCTTCTACAGACACTGGTTATCCGCCTAACGTCAAAGACAACAATATGAAGCAAATTAATTTGAAAGGAAAGGCTACACATGCTTTCTTTGTTTGGATCACTGCAGCTAGTTTCAAGAGCACCCATACTACACATACGATCAATTGTTTCCATTTGCCAAGTTCCACAAAAATTCATCCTATACAGTTTAGATCAATCCTTTGCATTTTCCATGTTCTAAAAATCAATCCTGATCAAGTGATGTGATCGGTCTGAGTACAGATTCGGAATGACTATCACTCAACCTAACACCGGCGCCTACTGAAAAAGACAGGTTATTCGATCACAATAACGTCGTCCTTTTTCTTGATATAGTCGTCCTTTTTCTTGATTATATCAGAGTAATATCCCACTCTTAGTCAAATAATATGTGATTCGATAATGCATTGGAAATATCTTTCATCTGCCAAACGCAGTCATTGAAAACTCAGCACATACTGTCATCCTACAGGACTTCTACAGAAATATGTGACATTTTTCATGCTCTTCATCCTATCTTTAACTCGATGCACTCATCAGAAGATGAGAACAAACAGAAGCACAACCATCGAACACAAGCATCCGAATGCACAGCAGGGACAAAACCGAAGACTTCCAAGACTCTATCACCAACAAGCAAGACCCGTGACTCAATTCCCTCCACTCGTTTAAAGGAACTAGTCAGCAGCAAAGCTCGATGACAGCGAAAACATCATATCCACCAAGAACCAACCACCCATCGAGTTAAAGATAGGATGAAGAGCATGAAAAACGTTAGTTTCTCTGTAGAAATCCTGTAGGATGATAGTGTGTGCTATGTTTTCAATGATGAGAACAGACAGAAGCACAATAATCGAACACAAGCATCCGAATGCAGAGCAGGGACAAACCCGAACACTCCCAAGATTTTATCACTAACCAGGAAGACCCGTGACTCAATTCCCTCCATTCGTTTCAAGAAACTAATCGGCAGCAAAGCTCAATGACAGCGAAAACATCATACCCACCAAGAACCAACCACCCATCGAGTTAAAGATAGGACGAAGAGCATGAAAAACGTCATGTTTCTCTGTAGAAATCCTTCATGATGATAGTGTGTGCTGAGTTTTCCATGATAAGAACAGACACAAGCACAATCATCGAACACAAGCACCGAATGCAGAGCAGGGACAAACCCGACCACTCCCATGATTCTATCACCAACAAGGAAGATCCGTGACTCAATTCCCTCCACTCGTTTCAAGAAACTAGTCAGCAGCAAAGCTCAATGACAGCGAAAACGTCATACCCACCAAGAACCGACTTTCGAATATAAAAAAGGAACCACCTTTAAAACGAGAAGGAGCCGAAACCGGCCATCGGAGCTCACCTTTTCCACACATTTACCGAAACTCCAGTCCAGACAGAGCGAGCGATGGAGAGGGAGAAAGGCTTCGGACCGTATGTTGGTTTAGCCACTCGGTTTTTTTTCTCTGGTGGGGTGGCATCTCAGAATCTCTCTTGGTGTTTGGCTGCAGACTTTCGTTAGCCAGTTACGGGATTGGGCCGTGCTCATGCTTGTCATGTACCCTGTTCGGCCCATGTGGAGAATCAAGGCCCGGTCCAATCATTTCCAAGGACCGGCCCGGTTTGATTACAGGCCTTTTAAAAGTCCTAAAACTTTACCTATTGATCTCTTCCAATTATTCATGACCAATTATTAATGTCCCAAGACTTCATCTGTTTTCAGTACCCCCTCGCCGAAAAAATCAAGCAAAATGAACAAACTTAAAAGCAACAAGTCTGACAAGTCTTTTTTCGATTCCATTCAAATTGTCCCCGAGGCCTGAGTAACTCGAGCACAGGACCTCAATTTCCGACCATAGAAGCTTCATTGTCGAGACGTCACTTAACATACCGGGGGGCGGAGGGATGAAACCTGGCTCCAATCCGGCTCAAAAAAAGAAAAATATGTTATTTGGGTATATTATTATTTCTCTCCTACCTATTATAAAAAGAATGATTATAAGGGAATAAACATTGCTTGTCATCCTTGTCTCAGATTACAGCACAAGTAAGTTTAATCGGATACACACTGAAATTTGACAGAAGGGGGAGAAAAGAAGAGAGGAAAAAAAGGGGAAAAAAGGAAAGAAATGAATTGGATGCCTTCAGAGGTCGCTGTTGCTTGTAGATTCAACCAAAAGCAATCATTAAAAAAAACAAAAGAAAAACAAAAGAAAAATAGGTAAAATTTGCCAACAACCACAATCTCCCTATTAGTCCGTGACAACATCACTCCATAAGATTCTCCAAAATCTCCTATTTCCATTTTGCTTTTTTATCATTGTCATTATTTTCTCCTCATGGATCATGATTAGGGGCAATAATTACCACATTGCGATTTTCAAGGGCTTGGCAACTCGAAATATATATATATATGTTTATGTATATCTCTTGATTCCTCAAAGGACAAAAGATGTGGCGATGATTGAGTTGTGTTCCCCCCTTTGTTCTCACACGCCACAAATATCACTTACTTCTCCGCCTCATCATGTCTCCATCCCAATTCACTAGGGCTTGCTGATGGTGTGCCAACCTTTTTCTCACGTCATTCAAGATACTTGTCTTTGCTCCAAATAAAAAAGGAAAACTTTAAAGCCCAATTTTCTTATCGAAATGCTTCTCGATGGGTATTCTCGGGATATATGTAATGAGTGAAATAATAATATCGAATATGCGAAATAAAAAAAATAATAATCACACTCCCACCGGCTATCGGAGATGGAGAGATGGAGATCCCTACTTTGCTAAGGTTTAGCTAATAGGAAGCGTTATTGTCAAGAAAAGACAAAATAATAGGAGGTAGTTAGAAGGAAAAAGACCTTTCGTGCCTAATTGTGATATGAAGCCAATCACCAAAGCCAGAGCCACCCAAGGACAAGGACAACCCCAATCACATGATGGAAGCAATAAGAGAGCATTCAAAGAGAATAGCAACATTGACATATATGTAAAAAAGAGAGAGACTATTTCAATGTGAAAATGAGAAAAGTCATGGGTAGTACAATGAGATTTAGTCATACAAAGAGCTATAAAGACATAAGTCCAGATGGCAGAACATGGGCTATCATTGCTCTCTAAGAGCAAACACAACTTACACGTAACTCGATACTAACCCCTGTAGAAGACAAATGGATACAACAACTCTCGTGTCTTCAATTTGAAAGCTAATCAACTTTAATTGTGCAGATAATCCTAACCCCTCTTTCCCTCTTTTCTCTCTCGTGTGTTATCTCCTTCTTTTATGTCTACTCTAATTTTTGCAAGACCACATTTCAGGACTAGCAGGAAGCTATCTTAGGAATGGACACAATATAACACCATGGATTCGATCCTTATTAATACACACACTTAGCCTAGCATATAATATGGCCTAACTAAAAGCACTCCTTCATTTAGAAATAGCTAGTTTATTTATCTGATCAGAGATCAATAATTTTGAATGTTTGGACTTTCAACTTAATTAGTCACTACAGATACATATGGACCATCGTGTCTACATGCATAGAGTCGGGCTCCATCTCAAGGTACTGGGCATGGCTCTCGGAGTTATTTAGACCAATAGGTCTTGTAATTTGAACACAAAGCTTCTCATTCAAATTGAGCGATGAACCATTCAAATAGCCGTTTAGGCTAGATCGTTATCCAACACTTTGGAGGAAAAAAAAACCCAATTTAATGCCATATTTCATATAAAAGTAGCAATTTTTTAAAGCTAAACTATTTCCAAAAGTGGAAATACTCCTTGTTTCCCCTCGGGAGATTAAAGAAAGGGCCTTCTTTCCCCGGGTACGTTTCTTCCAATTGTCAAGGACAAATGACATATCCACATATATTATTGGCGGAGGTTCAAGAATTTCGACTGAATGCAAGAGTAAATTGGCCAATCAGCATCAACATCTTCCTCAGCATCTGAAGAGACAGACGAGAAAAATAATAAAAAAAGGATAAAATTAGGTATTTGATATGACCACACACAAGCAGATGCAAAGAGACAAATTTTTCTAGGTCTCCTCTCCTTTTCTGGGATTTGTAGCGTAATTGTTCATTGCAAAAGACACAAAATATCAAGGTCAAGAAGCTGCCAAATGGACACCTAATTGACAGCTAGACCTGTTGCCATCAAAATCCATGAAGTTGTCATCTCGTAAAGAGAGAGAGAGAGAGAGAGAGAGATGCTGAATTTCATCTTAAGCAAAGAGGAGGATTCAAGCAAAGGTGGTATCTTTGCATATGTACATTGAATTTTGTTCTGTATATACATACACAACAAAATTCAAGCAAAGGTGGTACACAAAATATCAAGGTCAAGAAGCTGCCAAATGGACACCTAATTGACAGCTAGACCTGTTGCACCAAAATCCATGAAGCTGTCATCTCGTAGAGAGAGAGAGAGAGAGAGATATGCTGAATTTCATCTTAAGCAAAGAGGAGGATTCAAGCAAAGGTGGTATGTTTGCATATGTACATTGGATTTTGTTCTGTATATACATACACAACAAGCATGGAGGCTCATAAACAGGACAAAAATGATTGGAAACTGACAAATATGGAACTATTGAAACCAAAAGATGACAAATTGGCCTTATTAATTGATTGAAAGTTAACGTACAACAAGATATTCTTTCCAATATCTTCCGCAAAGGCTCGCAAGTAAAGGGGACGAGAGGAATCACATGCCTTCTTCCCCGTTAAAAATAGCAACATTCATAGTGCCCATCTTATCTTAATAATTAACCAAATAGCGCCAGTGCTGAAAGAACGGCATTAAAGACATAAAAGGAATACATCAGCACAGAGAAAGAAAATTGAGGTTGGACTGGTGTATGAGATTGCGAATAGTCGTTCTCGTTGCCTTTGGACTTGATATTGATCTTTTTGTGACCTCGCCTTTCGAAAGTAACACCGAATGATGGAGCCAAAGTCGAGGCACCTCAGTCTAGTGATTTAATTTAACCTCATCTCCCACTATTCCTAGTCGGTTAGATTTCAATCTTACAAAGACATGACTTTCCCCAACAAGGTATCTTACACACCCTTTTTTTTTATTACAAATCATATGCAACTATTTTGGTCTTTGAACCTTAGTATGTTCTTAAATTTAACTCGATGATGTAAAATTGGGGGTAGTCCTTGGGTAGAGAGTAAAAAGCTACCTCTCCAATTGGGGGTTAAGGTGTGCAAACACTAACATATTAAAATAAGGAACGCAGTTTTATTAACCCATCAAGTTTGCCAGGTGGGATGACCCAAAACGAAGCTCTCAGGCTCTTCGATTGCGGTGAAGTTCAACCTTAACTACCACCGAAGATCCATAGCTCACCCTCGGTTAGATCTTCTTGCAACCTTGCCTTTCGAAAGTAACGTCGAACGTCTGAGCCGAAGTCGAGCCACCTTGGCCTAGTGATTTAACTCCGGTCTTTAACTATTCCCTAGGTGGCTAGATTTCCATCTCACAAAAGACATGACCTTGGCCGACAAAGTATCTTAAACATCCTTTTTGGATTGCAAAGCATATGCAGTCTCCTGATAAGGTTTTTGCTTTGATGATGTGTGATAATGACATTGATAATTACACTTACCAATTAGTCTCTTCCTCGCACTAACTCTCATGGTGGGTTTGTCTGACATCTTGATCTTTTTTTTTATTTTGGCAGCCTTTTCTTTTATGATGGATGATGATGGTGGGGGTGTTTGTGTGGGTACTCAGTTATATTCTGATTACATATAATAAGAATTGAAGTCAATTGAGTTATCAAGACTATTAATGATGATAAGGATTTAGCAGAGATTTACCCCCCTCAATTATCATGCTTGGCTTGGTCCATTGAGGGGGGCAACATGGGTTTCCCTTCCTTACGTGACCTTTCTCGCTTCGTTCCCCCTTTTTAAATAGGGTCCGAAGTGCAATCCTAGCATAGTCATCAATGAACAACGTAAATGCCTAACTCGGCATTGTAGAAGTGAGTTTCATGATATTTTCTTTTTTAGCTCTTCCCTTCTACAATTACTACTATAAATTTTGTTTTTGAATTTTTTTCTTTTTAACATCGAAAACCCGTGCCCCCGGTATCTGCATCCAAAGCCAATTTGAAAATACTTGTATTTTAACTTCAAGAGGATGACTAGATGGTTTATAGTGTCTGGATCGAAGCAAGGCAACATCTTGTATTCGAATCATAATATCTCTTGCTTAGCGTGATTCGGGAGTGTTGCACCGTTAACTCATATGAGTGTTAAAAGGATTATAAATAGGTTAGTTATGTTTAGTAAATAGGTGGTTTAAACACAATATGAATGTTAAAAGGGTCAAAACTTTTTTTTTTCAATTTATTTAAATCCACCCCACTTCTATAACTTTTTTTTCATTCTCTCCCGCCCTTGCTTTATCTTGCACTCATTCACGCTACATTCCCACCTCAATTTGGGTATATGCTTTTGAAGATTGGATTAAATATGGATACATTTTAGCATTATGGATTAGGCTTAATATGTATCTTTCAAAACATGTTAAATGCATCTATATGGTATTTAGGTCGAACCATTCTCGGTCTGACCGGTCCGACCTAAGTCTAATCCAATCAATTCATTTGATGTGTCTCACCGTTGCCACGAACCTAATGCTATTGGACCCAGTTCGAACGAGCTTGTCTACATATATTTGCACAAATCTAATCAAGATGAAAATTCGTACACACCCGTCTCATCCCCCGATAAAGAAAATACGAAGTATGCTCACGTATATACTTGGTGGGCAACAATGCTCAAGACAGCATTTTATACTAAGGAGCGAATCCAGAAAAAAACCGGTCGGATTAAAATAAGAGACCCCAAAAGGTAAAAATTGCCGGGGGGCGTGGCGTGGCGTGCGCGTGCATGTGCATGTGCGGGCCACGATCGTCATCGACCCAATTTTTACGGTTTTTTTTATTTTTATTTTACCTAAATGACACTCGTCATCGGAGTCCTTTGATGTTTGTCGCTCCGAGGTCGTGCAAAAAAAAAATGGCCGTTGGGCCGATGTCTGCCCGGATTTTCAACGCCCGACTCGGTGAGTCGGCGAGTGAGTTCGGGTGGGGTGGGGGGCGAGTTGGCGACTGTTGGTGCGGTGCTGTCCTCCAGAGCCCCTTTGCTTTACGGCTCAACTGCAATAATTCTGCCCCCGGCTCTCGTGTCTTTCTTTTTAACGGTCTTGGGGATTCAAGCGGGCCCCGCTCCGGTCAAAGTTGGGTTGACCGGGCGGAGAAGGGATGGGCAAAGAATTATTTATTGAATATACTTTTTTTTTCTTTTGTGGGGTTAAACTTATTTTAAAAATCCCAAACCGGCATCCTCAAACGTATTTATGTGAAATAAAAAATCATTTCACAAGAAATTATAAATTGGTATCTCTGATCTAAATTTGCACTTCATCAATATTGCCCTAGATAGCCCATAAAAATGCATACGGGATTCTCCACGTTGGCATTTTAACAGGAAATTGGGCAAATTGGGGAAATTACTAGAGAAGGGTAAATTCAGGTCATGAGAAAAGGGTTTAGGGTTTTTCTATGTGATGGAAGCTAAATTGAAGTGAACGTTTCACAAATATATCGATTTATGATTTTTTAATGGTATTAACCCTATTATCTATAAGAAAAAGGTGGCATTCACATGGGTTGCGTTGAAAGTTTAAGCAAACACCCTTCGGATCTTTTTTATTCATTATCAAATTTGTCAAATCACTAAGTAGTGTCCTTCACATCAATTTTTTTTTTTTTTTTTTCTCTAACATGGATATAAAAGAGAAAGTATATGGCTTTTCTTCCATGCATCCATAATCAACCGTAGCAATTCTAGAGATTTAACCATCTAAAATTTTTCTTTTTTCTTTTTTGGTTGCTGTCAAATTGTTGCTGCAAAGCAAGATCTATGTGATGATAATGCCATGGGTGATGGGTTACCCTCAAAAAGGCCAAGAAAAAGAGAGAAAAGGAAAAGGCAAACCTGTCAATCCTCTCCACCATCGCCATCAACCGCACCATCCCTCTGCAAATCTCTGCAGATTCATTATCCTCGTTCACGCTCCTTTTCGGGCTCCTTCCTTGCTTTCTTTCTCGTGTTTTACTTTTTAATCGTTTTTCTTTTTTTCCCTTTCTCCAAGAAAAAGCTCGCTCTTTTATACGCTTGCAAGCTACTCCTACTCCCCCCACCGGCAGCATTCCTGTGAAAGACATTCCGCCTCTATCTTCCCGTTCCTCGTTCTCTGTCTTCCACATCATTCGTATCTTCTCTCTCTCTCTCTCTCTCTCTCTGCCTTTCATTTATAAAGCTTGATTGATTGATGCCCTTCTGATCCTTAACCACCAGAGGCCACGCAGGCTGCTAATTCGGCACGGAGGCACTGGACCGGGCGCGGAAAGTCAAGAGCATGGCTTCCTTGAGATTGAACAGTGGGGAAAGTTTCCTCCTTTTTCTGTTCCTCTCTGCTTTTGTGGCGGAAATCGGGACTTGCCTTGGTTCCAAGGTGAGATAGCGGAGCTACCCACTTCGATAGAGTCGACGCCCGTGTGGGAATCCATCGGCTTTCTGGCTTCCCGGGGGTGTTCATTTGTGGGTCCTCTGTGATTCTTGCTTCGTTTTCAGGTGCATGTGGTTTACATGGGAAGCGTGAGAACTGAAGACCCAGATGAGTCCGTGCGGCGAGACCACCAGATGCTTGCTTCTGTGCACAGTGGAAGGTCAGTTTGGTGTCGTGAACCAGGATGCAGTAGAACGATATGTTCCTCTGTTCTTTACTTTCTTCTGTGTAACGTGTTCTATTGCTGTTGGAAATCGTGTGGGCATCTTTCTTTCGAGTATATTGAAGCACGTGTCGATGTTGTTTAACAGCATGGAGGAAGCACAGGCATCGCATCTGTATAGCTATAGGCATGGTTTCAGAGGCTTTGCGGCGAAGATAACAGATCAGCAAGCTTCCGAAATTGCTAGTATGTGATAAAGCTAATGGTTGAACGCTTCTTCTCTGTTGCAATGTTATCGAAATTCCTGCAGCTTTTGTTTTGTATGATTTTCGCCGGGACTAAGAAGATGATGTTGCGGTTGGGTGATTGACAGAGATGCCAGGGGTGGTCTCTGTGTTCCCAAATACCAAAAGGAAGCTACACACTACACATTCCTGGGATTTCATGGGTCTTGTTGGTGAAGAAACTATGGAAATTCCTGGGTACTCCACCAAGAACCAAGTGAATGTCATCGTTGGGTTTATCGATACAGGTGAACTTTCTTAAACACAGTCCTCTGACATCAGATTCTTGGACCATTGCTTGTTTCAGGACTTTCTGGCCGGAAAAGCAGCTATCTATTCTAAAAGGGGAACCTTACTCTAGTTGTTACTCCAGTCCTGGCAGCTGCATCAGTTTAAACTAGTCTTGCCAATTAGCTTGTTTGTGTCATCTTTGGGGAAACACCCCTCATAATTTTGGTCTGAACTTTTGGGCTGAATAGATGTGTATGTATTATTAAGTAAATTGCTATAATAAGAACTACTTATTTTTACATGATATCAAGCAAATTATCAGTTAGCTATCATCCTAATCTCGGATGTAATCATGAAATAGAAAAAAGTAGGCATGATCCGTGATGTCACTTTTCAAAGCAGGAGTATGGCCTGAATCACCAAGCTTCAGTGACGAGGGAATGCCTCCAGTCCCAACCAAATGGAAGGGGCAATGCCAGTCTGGAGAAGAATTCAACGTTTCATCCTGCAACAAGTAATTTTCTGCTTTGGCCTTAGGACTATTGGTTCAGCAAATTGATTGCTGTCGAGGACTATTGGTATTGGTTTAACAGAAACTTTGTAATGCAGGAAACTGATTGGAGCAGATTCTACTTGAGTGGCTATGAAGCTGAAGAGGACATGACCAGCAAAGTTACATTCAGGTCTCCCAGAGATAGCTCTGGGCATGGGAGTCACACAGCCTCTATCGCGGTTGGCCGCTATGTTCAGAACATGAACTACAATGGCTTGGCGGCCGGAGGAGCCAGAGGCGGTGCACCAATGGCAAGAGTTGCTGTGTACAAGACATGCTGGGATTCCGGTTGCTATGATGTGGACTTACTGGCCGCCTTTGATGACGCTATTAAGGATGGTGTGAACATATTGTCACTGTCACTTGGTCCCGATGCTCCTCAGGGCGATTATTTCAATGATGCCATCTCTCTTGGGTCGTACCATGCGACCAGTCATGGAATTTTGGTGGTTGCCTCTGCTGGAAATGAAGGGGCTGTTGGTTCGGCAACAAATCTTGCGCCATGGATGATCACTGTTGCTGCAAGCTCAATGGATAGAGATATCATATCCAATATCATGCTGCAAAATGGTGCAAATTTTACGGTAATAATTGATTTTCCAATGATTTCTGAATTCCTTAGACCTGTGGGGCCAAAAGGACATTAATTGTTTTTTGTGGGGTAATATAGGGTGCAAGTCTGTCAGTCCTTGAAATGAACACCTCTGCAAGAATCATGCCTGCCTCCGAAGCCTATGCAGGATACTTTACTCCTTATCAATCCAGGTGAAGCAGAAGGTACTTGAAAATGTTGCAATGTAGATGCAAACTATAAGCAAACATAAGAGTCAATTCTCGCCTTTATTGCTTGCAGCTTCTGTTTAGAGAGTTCCTTGAGCCGTGCCAAGGCCAAAGGGAAGATTCTGGTATGTCAGCATTCAGGAAGCTATACCGAGTCGAAGCTGGAAAAGAGTGTGATTGTAAAAGAAGCAGGTGGGGTTGGAATGATACTGATTGACGATGCTGATAAAGATGTTGCTATACCATTTGTGATTCCTTCGGCCATCATTGGAAAGGGAACTGGGAGGAAGATCCTCTCATATATAAATAGCACAAGGTTCGTTTTATGCCTTCGCTGATTGTGAATTTAAAAGTGCCAAAGAGTGCAAACTCATGTATTTCTCCGACAGAACTAATTTTTTGCGATGAACAGAAAACCGATGTCCAGGATCTTCTCTGCAAAAACGGTATGGGGAGGTCATCCTGCTCCCCGGATTGCTGCATTCTCTTCGAAGGGTCCTAACTACATAACTCCTGAAATCCTAAAAGTAAGTTATTCCTTCTTTTCTTTTTCAACTCCAGGCATTAGTAAGCGTTGTATCATCAAACAACATCAGGCATTCACATTCTTATCAAGTGCTTTGGCTTTTAGCCCGACGTCGCGGCTCCTGGACTAAATATTCTTGCAGCCTGGTCGCCAGCGGTTGCAAAAATGAAGTTCAACATTCTCTCAGGTACTTCTATGTCTTGTCCTCATGTGACTGGCATCGCAACCTTGATAAAGGCAGTTCATCCAACCTGGTCACCTTCAGCTATCAAATCTGCAATCATGACAACAGGTAAAATTCTCGACATTTCAAACTTCGCAGATAACCATTTCATTCTTATAAAGCTACATTTTGTTTAAATCCCATATATTTGAACTGCCAAGTTTATGAACAAGTTAAAAGTGGTGCATAATCCGAGAAACATGAAAATGAATTGCCTTATCCTCTTTGCCATTAACCTTTGGCATTCATGTAAAACATGCAGCCACTATGCTCGATAAGAAGCGAAAGCCCATCACAGTGGACCCTGATGGCCGGAGGGGGAGTCCATTTGATTTCGGGTCTGGTTTTGTGAACCCAACTCACGTACTCAATCCTGGGCTCGTTTACGATGTGCAGCCTGAGGATTACAAAGCATTCCTGTGCTCGATCGGTTATGATGAGAAAAAGCTGCGCCTGCTTACAAGAGACAACAGCACATGTGATCCTAGACCTGCATCAGCAACTGAACTGAACTATCCATCCATTGTGGTGCCTCACCTCAAAGATGAGATCTCGGTAACTCGGACCGTGATGAATGTCGGGGAACCGAGAAGTGCTTATGAAGCCATGGTTTCGCATCCTCGAGGAATTAATGTCACAGTCGTGCCGAGGCAGTTGGTTTTCGAGAGGTATGGACAGAAGATCAGCTTCACCGTGAAGTTCAAGGTGGCTGCGCCGATGCAGGGATACACGTTCGGCTTCTTGGCCTGGAGGAGCAAGAAGTTGTTGGTGATGAGCCCTTTAGTCGTCCGCCGCGCGCCCTCATCTTCCGATGTGGGGTTAATATGATGAGAAGCAAGTTGCCGGATGTGAAAATTAATTTTTTAGGATCTCTAAGAAATTGTCAAAAGCTTTAGAGCATACAGAAACATATACAGTTGTAGAATCAAAGTGAAGATTTATATCAAAAGCCAGAGAATCAGGAGTGGCATCACATGAGTCGAGGGGAAGATGATATTTCCTTGCTTCAATTTTTTGGCAGGGTTCTGGTTATCTTTGAATTCTTCATTCTTGCTCTTGCAAATTTCTTCAATTTTATATAGCAAGGGAAGTGACAAGTTTAATTGGAAGGCTTTTTACCGAGGTAAAAGAGTTCGAAGTTTTTGGCTAGTCCTCGAATTATAAAATACTCCACTGACCTCATGAAAATAGAATATGAGAGTTTAGTTGACAACTCAAGCATTCCTTTAAGTCGCCGACTCCCTCTAAGCATGTAAACAGTCAGATTTCAAACAATTACAGATAAAGAGCTAGCATGATTTTTTATTTTTAGTCCTATTCTATTCTTATAAACCTACACTTAAAACTAAATCGTTCTCATTTTAACCCATGATAATGTGGAAATTTGAATTCTCCACATTTCCTTTCTTTTGTGGGAGGGGTGATTACTAAGACAAACCCCGTGGTTAGATAGCATGAGTTCATTGAGAGGACTTCTTGAGCTTATATGTCATCCTATTGTGGCGAAACTTAAAAATTTTAGGAATAGCTGATGTCTTTTTTAAAATAATTAATTTGATAAAACCAACAAAAATCCCATCCGTCTACATTGTCTACATTGTGAAAAGAATAGATCCTTAAAATTGATTTACATGTACACGCATATGGGGTTGATGTGAAGTGTAAGTTTTCTAGGACATCTAAGAAACTGCCAAAGCTCTAGAGCATAAAGAAACACATATAAATGCATAATCAAAGTGAAAGATCGACATCAAACGATATCAAAAGCCAAAGAATCAGGAGTGGAAAGTGGTTCAGATTGGTCTATAATGGCATAACATGAGTCAAGAGGATGAAATTTTCTTGCTTCGATTTATGGCAAATTTCTGGTTATATTTAAATTCTTCATTTTTAATTTTGCAAATTTAGTTAATTTTACGTAGAATAGGAAGCAACGAGTTTAAGTGGAAGACTTTTTATTGGCTTTACTAATACAAGATATTTGAAGTTTGTCGCTAGTCTCCAAATTATAAAATACTAAATTAATCTCATGATGCGACAAGTGTTCCTTTCACATACAAACCTCCTCCTATAAGTTAAATTAAGCATATAATTAGTCAAAATTCAAACAGTTATACATAATAGTTAGCATGAGCTCCCTAAGAGAACTTCTCTATCTTATATGTCAACTTATACTAGCAAAGCATAATAATTTAGGATTAGCCGATATCTTCTGTCAATAATGAATTTGATGAAATTATCAAGAATCTCATCTCCTTGCTAACTTACATCGTGGAAAAGAACAGATTTTTAAGCATGATTTATTGGTCGAACTTCTTTTTTCTTTTTGGAGATTGCGAAGATTGAAAGTACCTCATCACTAAAAAGTCAACTAGCCGAGCACTCTATGTATGACAACGCGAATCTTCATTCGAATCACGTCTTCTCCGCTCAGAATATTCATGAAGCAATGAACAACTAACTAAGTAGCCACTAATTATAAAATACTTCACTAACCACATGAAATTTGAATATAAGAGTGTAGTGACAAGTGTTCCTTTCAGTTACAAACCTCCTCTCTAATTATTATACTAAGCATGTACATAGTCAAATTTCAAACAATTATAGATAAGAGCTAGCATGAGCTCACCAGGAGGACTTTTCAATTTCATGTGTCACCTTGTATTACCAAAATCTAAAAATTTTAGGAGTAGCCAATATCTTCTTTCAATGATGAAATTGATAAAATCACCGAGAATTCCATACGTTCGCTAATTTATATTGTGAAAAGAATATATTCTTAAGGATAATTTACTGGTCAAACCTTTTCTTATTTTTATAGCATGAAGATTGAAAGTACCCCATTAATAAAAAGTTGGTTGATTGAACACTTGATCTATATAACAGAGACTTTTCATTCTAATTACAGCTCCTCCACTCAAAATATCCGTGAAGCAATGATAGTATGCTCTCATGCACATAGATAGAGAGATTTATATGTACACTCATATGGAATCGGCACGATGTATAAGTTAGTTTTTTAAGATCTCAAAGAAATTGCCAAAGCTTTAGAGCATATAGAAACATATACAAATGCAAAATCAAAGTGAAGATCAATATCAAATGATATCAAAAGGTAGAAAATCAAGATTGGGAAGTGGTTCAGATTAATCGGTAATGATAGAGTATTGAAGTTTATGGCTAGTCTCTAAATTATAAAATACACCATTAACCTCATGAAAATTGAATATAAGAGGTTTTTTTTTTTGGTCAACAAGAATATAAGAGTTTAGCGGCAAGTGTTCCTTTCACCTACAAACCTCCTCGCAAGTATTAAACTAAGCATATAAATAGTCAAAGTTCAAATAATTATATGTAAAAGCTAGCATGAGCTCACTAAGAGAACTTCTCTATCTTATACGTCATCATGCACTATAGCTAAACATAATAATTTTAGGAGTAGCTGGCATCTCCTATCGATAATGAATTGGATGAAATTATCGAGAACACCATCTACTCACTAATTTAAATTATGAAAAAATAAATAAATTTTTAAGCATGATTTATTTGTCAATTTTTTCTTTTTCTTTTGAAATCACGAAAATAAAGAATACCTTATCAATAAAAAGTCGGTTAACTGAGTGCTTTGATCTGTAACGATATATATCGCTTATTTTTAACTACGTCTTCTCCACTTAAAATATCCATGGAGTACTGAACGATTGCTCCAATACAGACAAACATGGAGGTTTATACATATTGGCCGAGTTTTTTTTTTGATCAAAATGTATATGTTGAGATCAATCGATTCAGATGTTTTCAAATTCAAGAATGTCCCTCCCAAAGCTTTTTTTTTCTCTCCTGAAGAAAAAAAAGTAAAAGGAGAGTTGGGGAAGGAGGTGCTTTTGGGCGAAAAGGGAGATGGAGGATGTGATGAAGTTGGGGGAGTTGGGGGAGAGATTTCCGTCTAAAATTCAGGGAGTCTGCTGCAAGTTTAACACCGTGAGCGGAACGAACGAGCAAGCAAGCGATTTCCATTGACGTAGCCCCCACCATTATTCATTATTCACCGCCCCCAGCACGAGCACGACCATCCTCACACCCTCCTCTCTCTCTCTTTCTCTTTCCTCTTATAACTTCCCCTCTCTCCCTCTCCTTCCCTCCATGCTTCTCTTGGAAGTCACATGGAGGCGCGAGCGACCCGGGCCCTCTTCCGTCCCTCGTAGCGGAGAAGAAGCGGAAAGAGAGAAGGAAAACCGACATAAAGAAAGAACGGCGGCGGCCCTTTCCCTTTCCCCCTTCCTCGGCCCTCTTCGTCTCGGGGTTCGTCCCGTTTCGCTTATCTCAGGTTACCCAGTTGCGAATTCCGCTTCTTTTTTCGATTCCGCATCTTGGGTCTTTTTCGTAATTCGATTTGGCATTCGTTTTGCCAACCCTAGAGCTCGTTCGGGGGGGAAAAAGGGAAGGGGGAGGGATTTGTTTCGGGTCTCGTGGGTTTCGATTGTTCTGTCGCTCCCTGCTGTGCGCTGCGTGCTGGGGGGGAGGATCTCGAGGCTGGATCGTGGAGACCCGAAACCTAGGTTGGTGGTTAGGTGGGGTGTTTCGAGTTCCCAGTCCGAGATGCCCGTTGGATTTGTTTTCCTGAGCTGAGCTTGATCTCCGAGCACGCGTGGTCGCCGGACTCGGTTTGGGATTGATCGGTTGTTTTGGTGGGCGGGAGTCTGCGTATGATTTCACAGGTTAATTTCTTCGTGGGTAGCGAGTGTCAAGGTGGTTTTTTTTATTTTTTGGGTTTGATTTCGAACAAGGATTCATGTCTTGCTTCCCATGTACTGCCTTTTCATTGCTGTTGATATGTTATTTTCTTGGTTCTTGTTTTGATTCATTGTTCTTCGTCCCACATTGCTTTTGGGTCCTCCATAATCTGTTAACCCTGCTTGATTCAATTATTATTTGGGCAAGCTGTCCTCTTCTGGTGCGTTGTTTGGGTGTTGAACCCCTGTAGTAATGTGCTTTAACTAAAGCTAAAAGTGATGAACAGCACAGATGGCCTTGTCCCTTTGCTCACTTCTCTCCTCAGCTTTATGTGTTTTCTTATCTAGAGTGTCATTGCGAAGGGATATGTCTCTGCAAAGGGTTTCTTTTCTTTTAAATACTTTAGGAAGTTGGACTGTTTATTGAGCTCCTCATTGTATGGTTTTATATCTGTTTTCCGCTGTAGGTGAAATATGATTTAGCTTCATGAGAAGTGTTCTAGTTTTGGAGACCTGCGGTTAATGTGATTGCTGGAATTTAGTAAATTTTGTGGTTTCTAAAGATTTTATTTGATGACATAGGATTTCGGCAGTGCTAGTTTTTCTCTTCTCTTTCCAATTCCATAATTTGAAAGAGATTACGCATCATGAACGTATGCTCCAAGTGGTGCATGCCTTTTGTACTCATCTGCTGGACATTCCTTTGGTCCGAGTTATTAGTTCTGTCAAATATCTTGTACAATTCGGGCATATGACTCTTCTGGAAACTTGCGCTCTGGTGATATGTAGCAAGAGCCTTTTCTCTCAATTGAAGTTAACTTTCCTCTTTTTTATATGTTTGATGAAGTACAATCAGCGACAGCAGCCTCCAAAGAAGTATAATAATAATAATACTTATAATGATAATAATTATAAAAGAAAAGGTTGAGCTCTATATTTTCCATCTCGGTTTGCTCAATTGCCTTTAATCAGATGTTCATTGGTGTTTTTTCTTTTAACAGTTAACTTGAGCCAGTCAAATGCAAGATTCAAGAATGTTATTCACTGAGGAAGTTTCAGATGTGAAGCCAAGGAAGAAAAAAGCTCCTTCAAGAAAGGCAACTCTGCTTCCATTGCAAGGTAATGGTGTTCATGGGGTTCAACAGCTGAAGGGCGCTCCATCAGCGAAGAATGGACAGAAAACCTCCAAAAGAAACCTGAAGACTGATGTCTCCACATTGCTTCATCAACAAGAGAGATCAAATTCAGATTCATTGCCAGACTCTTCTACATCCGGGGATGAGTATCGAGCACTGAGGAGGAGATATTTGCTTCTAGAGGAAGAAAGCTTTACCTTGGGGAATGAGCTAAGAGAAGTTGAGAAAGAAGTTAAGGTGCTTGAAGAGGAAAAATTTGCACTGCTGGACAAACTTGTGGTGCTAGAAGGCTTGATCGATCCCTCAGAGTTGCATATGTAGGGCCTACACTAAAGGGTATGTCAAGATATGATAATTGGTGGGCAAAGCAGATGGTCTATTTAGTACAGATGATGATCCTTGTTCATAGTAGAGCTCAACCTCTCGGTTATGTCGACCCACTTAAAACTTGGGAGACAGCAGATGGTAAAGTTAGTCACAGTTTGGGTTCTAACTGATTTGAACACCAATGTTGTAATGGTTTCGTGTCAAAAGTTATAGTTCCAAATATCTCTGTGGTTACTCCTTTTTTCTCTTCTTTATTTTTATGGAAAACTTTATGGAGCCCTTTCACAGGTCTTATTTTGTTTGACTAGAGAAGTTAGCGATACTTAAAAAATTTTATTCGTGATTGTTGCTGTAAGAGTATGGGGGTGGTGCTGTTAATGAGAGAAGCGGGGGTCCTTATGACAACAGATTTCATGCTGGCACTGGGAGATTGAGACCAGAAACATGCACACACACTATTGGTTCGAAGCAAAGGAGAAAAATGGAAGACCCTGCTGTTTGATGAACCATGAAGTACGGTTAAGCCGAGAAATGATGATCTGGAAACCAAAGTGGCCAAGCCGGTCTGACCCGGATCAGGCAGACGGGATTTTGATTGACACAAATGCAGTCTCTTTAACCAATTTAATCAGAACCAGATAACATATGAGGAGAAAAAGGCAGAGAAGGTCTCACACCCAAATTATGGAAGTGATGCTATTTGCCGGCGTCGTCCCTCCTGTATTTAGCCAACCAACCTCAAAAATATTTCTGGATAATTGTCTGGAAAATTAGGGCCTGTATGGTAACGCTTTTAAGAACAATCGATTCTGTTCTTTTGTTCTCAGAAGCGAATTTTTTGTTCACGGGAACAAAAATACGTTTGGTAAATTTTTTGTTCTTGGGAACAAATTTGTTCTCTGGAACAGGTTTAGAGTAAAATCCAGAATAAAAAAAAAGTTGTTTTCTCGTTAGGAACAATTTTAAAATCAGTTTTTTTTCTCTTTTCTCTTTTTCTTTTTTTTCCTTCCCGTTCTTTTCTTCTTCCTCTTCCTCCTCCCACCCCATCACTTCCCCATCGTTGCCCCTAGGCTACCGCTAATGAGCTCACCAGAGCCTCACCCGGCCATCAATGAGGCTTGGCCTCACAAATCTAGGCGAGGCCGAGCTCGCCCAAGCGATACAAGGCCGGGCCTCGCCGGTGGCGGCCAAGAGGAAGAAGAGGAGAAAAAAGAAAAAGAAAAAAGAAAAAAGAAAATTAAAAGAATCAAAAGATTTGAAATTTTTACCAAATGCATTTATGTTATCAAAGTAAAAATTTTAAACAGTTTATCAAACACCTAAAATATTCAGAATTTGTTTTCGGGAGCAGAATAAAAAAAAATTATTTCTGATTAGAATCTGCTCCCGAGACCATAATCATTGTCATGCGAGCCCTTAGTGTGATCGTGATTCGAATCCATTTTCTATCAAGTGGCCTATAAACTTTACTCATCCAAGACCAAAGTTTTATGAAATGAGAAGCATACTTGTGGAATATCCAAGTTCGTGTGATAAATCTGGGTTTTTTATTCTTCCTGGTCAATTTCCTTTTCCTAATGGGTACGCAGGTCTGCATCAGACAATGAAGAATAGTCTCTACCTTAGATCCGTCAACATCCGTAGTTTCTCGGAAATGTCTCAAACGCGCTAACTTGTGAATTTGGCAGCTGATCGTATTTGCAGCATCATGTTTGACAGGAGGAGCTTCAACTCAATGACATAATTTCATGGCCACGTTCTTGAAATGGGTTGGGCAACGCCTTCTCTGTGTTTATTCGTCCCAAAAATTAGATAAGAAAACTCTGCATGGACTCACGTTGTAATTTTTTCGTTCTTTTTTTAAATTTTTGTGTAGGTCACATTAAGTTTCTGTTATTTAAGGGTAGAGTAAATCAAAATCAGCTTGCGTATAATGTGAATTGGAGTCTCGGGTGAGGCTAATTTCGCAATCAGCCCACCAACCTCAAAAATGTTTTTGGATAACTGTCGGAAAATTAGTGTGCGATCATGATTCAAATCCATTTTCTGTCCAGTCGTCTATAAACTTTGCTCATGCAAGTCCAAAGTTCTATGAAATGAGGAGCATACTCGTGGAATATCCAAGTTTTTCTGAAAAATCTGGGTTTCTGGTTCTTCCTGGTCAATTTTTTTTTTTTTTTGGGTACACAGGTCTGCATCAGACAATGAAGAATTGTCTCTAGCTCGATCCGCCAACATCCGTCATTTCTTGGCAATGTCTCAAACGCGCTTACTTGTGAATTTGGCAGCTGATCGTATTTGCAGCATCATGTTTGACAGGAGGAGCTTCATCTCAATGACAAAACTTCATGGCCTCGTTCTTGAAATGGGTTGGACGACGCCTTTTGTGTGTTTGTTTGCCCCAAAAGTTAGATAAGAACACTCTGCATGGACTCGCGCTGTAATTTTCCCATTAATTTTTTTGTGTAGGTCACATTAAGTTTCTGTTATTTGAGGGCAAAGTACATCAAAATCAGCTTGGGTATGATGTGAATTGGAGTCTTGGGTGAGGCTAATTTCGCTATCAGCCAACCAACCTAAAAAATGTTTCTGGATAACTGTCAAAAAATTAGTGTGCGGTCGTGATTCGAATCCATTTTCTATCCAGTGGTCTATAAACTTTGCTCATGCAGGACTAAAGTCTTATTAAATGAGGAGCATACTCGTGGAATATTCAAGCTTGTGTAAAAAATCTGAGTTTCTGATTCTTCCTGGTCAAATTTTTTTTTCTAATGGGTACACAGGTTTGCATTAGACAATGAAGAATCATCTCTAGCTCAATCTGCCAACATCCGTAGTTTCCCGGCAATGTCTCGAACGCGCTCACATGTGAATTTGGCAGCTGATCATATTTGCAGCATCATGTTTGACTGAAGGAGATTCATCTCAATCACAAAACTTCATGGCCACGTTCTTGAAATGGGTTAAGCGGCACCTTTTCTGTGTTTGTTCTCCCCAAAAGTTAGATAAGAACAATCTGCATGGAATTGCGCTGTAATTTTCTTGTTCTTTTTCGTTGTAGGTCACATTAATTTTCTGTTATTTAAGGGTACAGTATGTCAAAATCAGCTTGGGTATGATGTGAATTGGAGTCTTGGGTGAGGCTAATGTTGCAATGATTTGTAAAAGGGCGGCATGATGAGAACGAAATTTTCAATCTACAGATTCTGAAAATGACCCCTACGACCGGAAATCAGACTCCATTTCATTCCGAGACGGCCATGGAGAAATTTCAGCTCGATGACAAGTTTGAATAATCTTTAGTGGGAAAGTTCCTAGCAAATATAAGGATTCGAATTCAATTTTGCTAGTGTACTTTGATTTCCTCGACGCGAGAAATAAGAAGGTGTATGAGACTCTGCACTTCTGATTAGAGGCTGCGACTTCGAGCAATACACTTCCTGAAATGGGTCTGCGACTCAAGCTCTTCATCCTGACCTTCCTGCTTTCGACTGTATTTGCAGAAACCCAAGGCCGCGGCACAATAGAGAAGCCGTTCAAAGGGCCGTTCGATGAATCTGACCACAATATATTTAAAGTCCTTAAACCGGCAAGTATCAACAACGGCGCCCTCCAAGTGACCCCGGACTCTGGCGGGGACTTCGATCTCTCCAAAAAATCCGGAAGAATTCTGTTGAAAGATAGTATCAAGCTCCATGACAAAGAAGCAAGGGTGGCCTCATTCAACACCTCCTTCTTCATCAACATCCAAAATCATAGCAGCAGTACTTCAGGCCACGGAGAGGGCATGGCGTTCGTGATAGTGCCCGATCTCGACCTTCCCCCGGGTAGCGAAGGGCAGTATTTGGGCCTGACCAATGCCACCACCGACGGAAATGCCACCAACCACCTTTTGGCTATTGAGTTCGACACCTTCAAGCAAGACTTCGACCCCGACGACAACCACATCGGTCTCAATATCAATAGCGTGTTGTCAATACAAAATGTGTCCTTGTCCGATTGGGGCCTCCAACTTGTCCCTGACAGTCCAAAAAATTTCACGATCTGGGTCCAATATGATGGAGTGAACAAAACCCTGCAGGTTTTCATGGTGGATGAAGAAAATCCTGTACCCACCAAGCCAAGACCGAGCAATCCTGTAATGATTAAAAAAGATCTTGACATCGCAACAATTGTGAAGGAACGCTCCTATTTCGGTTTCGCTGCGTCGACAGGCAGTGCAATAGAATTGCATTGCGTGCTAGGATGGAATCTGACGGTGGAGAAGCTGCCGGAGGATGAGGGTCTTGTGATCGAGGCAAAGATCGCCTTGGGTGTCGGGGTGCCCCTTTTGGTGATTCTCTTGGCAAGTTGGTGGCTACAGCGTGTTCGGCACAAGAAGTACGAGACAGCCAACGACCCAGCAATACTGGGGACCCTCAAGTCCCTCCCTGATACTCCAAGAGAGTTCCGGTTCGGGGATTTGAAGGCGGCCACAGATAACTTCAATGAGAAGAACAAATTAGGACAGGGCGGTTTCGGTGTGGTTTACAAAGGAGTATTGTCAAAGGAGAGCCTGGAGATTGCTGTGAAGAGATTCTCCAGGGACAACGTCAAGAGCAAAGATGATTTCTTGGCTGAGCTTACAATCATCAATCGGCTGCGGCATAAAAATCTTGTCAAATTACTCGGTAAGTAAATCAAACTGCTCCTCAATCTATGTAGAGCAATTGGTGACCTAAGAGTTAGAACCTGATGATTAATCAAATAAGTTGAATTGAATCGAACAAAGCACAAGGTGGTCAAATCGAATGCTTGTTCTACAAGTCAAATTGAATTACTTTATCGATAAGTAATCCTCCGTCATACCACCTAACGGTATTGTTTTTCGTTCTCAGGGTGGTGCTACGAGAATGGGAAGCTTCTCCTGGTGTACGAGTACATGCCAAACGGTAGCTTAGACACGCACATATTCTGCGAACCGGAGAAAGCAACCTTAAGATGGGACCTCAGATACCAGATCATCTCAGGAGTTGCATCAGCTTTGCACTATGTGCACAATGAATATGATCAGAAGGTTGTGCACAGAGACCTTAAGGCCAGCAACATCATGCTTGACTCTGGCTTCAACGGCCGGCTGGGAGACTTTGGGTTGGCCCGAGCCATAGAGAATGGGAAGACCTCCTATGCAGAGCTTGAAGGTGTACCGGGTACTCTTGGCTACATTGCACCTGAGTGTCTGCACACAGGTAGTCAATCATCGTTCTTGAGACGATTAAAAGTTGACATATTTGTTCATTGGAATTCCAAAAAACGATCAGGCACAAAAGCCATGAACATTCTAATGCCTGGTCTGACAGTATCGTTGTTTGTGATGCAGGTAAAGCCACTAGGGAATCTGACATCTATGGCTTCGGAGCAGTGGTTCTTGAGGTTGTGTGCGGCCAGCAACCATGGACCAAGATTGGTAAATTCTTCTTGGTGGATTGGGTGTGGTCGCTCCATCGTGAGAGGCGAATACTCGAGGCAGTTGACGAGAGGCTGAGAGGAGATTATGTGGCAGAGGAGGCAGAGCGGCTGCTGCTCTTGGGTCTGGCATGTTCACACCCAAATGCAAGCGAGAGACCCAAAACACAGGCCATTTTGCAGATAGCTTCAGGATCACTGCCAGTGCCGTATGTCCCGCCTTTCAGACCAGCCTTCATGTGGCCCTCTGCAGGTGCTGTGGAGGGGAACGCTGATTCAGAATATACAGATGACTTAACTGTCACGATTTCGCATTAGGCCATTGTTCGCTAAGATTCTTTCTTGATAAGTGGGTCACAACTCATAATTTAACGGAGGGAGGCATCAGTGCATCACATATGTTTTCAAAAGTGTTTGCCTGCACAATGACAGTTAATTTATCTACCATGTAAAGAATGCTCTTTCTTTTTTCCTTCATTGTGTAGTTAGGATACGGTGAGCTATTGTCTACTTTCATTTTGCCCGTTTTTAAGCCAGCTATTATGTTGGATTTGGCATGCTAAATCCTACAGGTGGGCCTTTCACCTTGATTTGTTAATTCGAATTTCTGCAATTCCATAGGAAGTGTCGCAGATTTTCCAATTGTACGACGAATGTCTATCATGATCATTCTCATGTATTTAACTTGGCCGGTAACCACTTACAGATCAGATAGCCTTTACCCTGCAACAAGCATGAATGCAGACCTAGTATTACGTAGTCTGCAGATGAGCACAAATCAACACAACCAACCATCTTAGACTTGCATACAAAATACCTAGTTTTGCCTATAGCAGCACTCCATTTTATTTCTTGAACCCGGAGTCGACGATTAGTGGCGCGACTTGCATCCGTGTCATATCTCAGATGCCGCTCGAAAAAGGGCTAGAGCCTCACCTCTGCAATTTTTTTACAGACCGGAGTTTCCAAAAATCTGTGAAAGTAAAAGGGGCATAGAGGCGTGGGTGTTCAGCATCCACAAGCTCGTCTGGTGCTTCAATAGCTGCCTCCTTTGGTGCCATTACAAAAAGTCCAATTGATACCCGAACTCTTCCTTCCTTGCATAGAACTCGATGCTTCAAAGTGCACAATCTTCCATTGCTCCATGCCTAGAACATGCAATGAGAGGAGTAATCACTACAATTAGAAACCATTAGACAAAGGGAATTCTACAGCTAATTCATAGACTCTCAACCAATCAAATGAAAGAGGGATAACAATGTGGGGTCAATTCAAAAAAAAACCCCAAACTTTAGGTCCAGTTTCAAATATACCCCGAATTTTTTTTTGTCTCAAGAAAAATCCTAAACTTTAGGTTCAATCCCAAATCTACCATGAAATTTTCTTTTGTCTAAAAAAAAAACTCCTAAACTTTAATTTTAGTCCCAAATCTACCCCGAATTTTGTTTTGTCTAAAAAAAAGACTCAATATCATGAAAAATCCCAAATTAGTACACATGTGACAAATTTACCAAAAATTAATTTTTTGACCACCAAAACAAATTACAATCTATTAGTTTCCGTTAAATTTTACTATCAAATTACTAAATTAAATAGCATGTCGCAATTGACGGGTATACTAATTTGAGATTTTACCCTCCGTTTGTACTAAAAAAATCATCAATTTTTTATTTGTTCTCAAATATACTCCATGGTCCAGTCCCAACTTAACATGGCATTTTCATATAGATAATAAATACACATAAGTAAGATGCCATAGAAAATTATTTTCAAAATAAAACCATTTTAGGAGATAAAAAATTAAGGATTACTCATACGGTTTTGGACAGAGGCTAACGAGAGCAAATTTAGGATTAGAGTAAAATTTGATGATTTTCTTTTTGACAAAAAAATTGAGATAGATTTAGGAATGGACTAAGAGTTTGGGGTTCTTTCTAAGACAAAAGAAAAGTTTTTGGCAGATTTGGAACTAAACTTAAAGTGACAAAGAAAAGTTAACAAACCTAAAGTTTGGGATTTTTTTGAGAAAAAAAAGTTCGGCCGATTTGGGACTGACCTAAAAGTTTGAGATTTTTTTGAACAAAGAAAAGTTCGAGCCAGATTTGGGATTGAACCTAAAGTTTGGGATTTTTCTTGAGACAAAAAAACGTTTGGGGTATTTTTGAGACTAGATCTAAAGTTTGTGGTTTTTTTTTTTGAATTGACCCTAACAATGTGGCATTCTTGCTTGGTTTATCGGTTCCAATCTGAACGGCATGTGTTAGTTAAACTTGAACCGGTGGACGCTATTACAACAATTCCTATAGTATCTCAAATGATGAAGAGGGATGCACCACAGCCATGTCTCCCAAATTGACGAGGAAAGTGCCAGGCCAAGGATCGATTGGTACAAACGAACCAGTCTTGTCCATCACTTCCAGACCACTGACGTCGTCATCATCTTGAAGAATGGCCAGGAATCCCATATCCGTGTGTAGTTGTGCACCAGTAGAGCCAACAGTTTCTGGGGTGAAGCTGTATTTGTTCATCCTGTGTTGGCAGGCCCAATCCTCAAACTGACCGCTGCTCAATGTCATGCTTCTATTCAGCTTGTCTGCTTGTCTGCTATGTCCATGGCCAGTTCATGTACTGCTTCACGATAGGTCTTCATTATTTCTCTGAAGAAAGCAAGCAGAAGACTCAGTATCATCTCCAGTTGGAAACAAGAGACTGACAAGATCTAGGGATTAAAGATCACAGAGCAATCTTCACTGGTTTCCAGTTTAACTCATGCTTCGATTGTTTGTTAACACAGATCCATGGTAGGCATGAAACACCCAAACCATGAGCGCACAAATTCCAAAAGCCGGAAGTTCATCAAACGTGGAATACAAATTTTGGCTCATCCTTTAGAATCGAAGGTATTGAGTGTTAAAATTGTCGCTCAAACTGGAAAAGAAGTATGCATCCACAACAATTTGTCCTTGAAAACCAAATTTTGTGCCGCAAGAAAGAGAGAAGAAAGAAAGAAAGACTGAACCTTTTATGAGGAGAAGCATTCAACTGGGAACAGAACACATCCACACCTTGAGCAGAGCCCATGTCCCTCAACCCCAAAGATTCATACAGGAGGATATGCCTCGTTGGGCTCCAGGTACCCACTCCCTTCCACCACATTCTTCTTCTTCGCCTCCAACGGAAGATCAAGTAGTGACCTCGCCACCGCCTTCATCTCGGCCATCAACGCCTCGGAGATCCTGTGGTTCAGCATCCTGAAACATCCCCACTCCTCGCAAGCTCCTCTCAGCTTCTCGTACTGCGAGGGAAAACTTTTCAAATCAATCACAGGAATGTTTCTTCCTTCTTTCCCCTCCATCTCTCTCTCTCTTTTTTGTCAATGACTTCTTTCAAATTCTTTTAATGGGGTTGAGTCCTGTTTATAGCATTGAGAGGCCCATGCATGATTTGCTTCATTGAGGCATGAGGTTGAATCCTTCCGAGGTTCTTGCGTTGCGTAGGTGATGGACAGTCGCCAGAAGCGTCTCTCCCTGCTGACGTTTCTGAAATAACAATTTTTTTTTGGTCGGTTGCGACGACAGTTGATAACCGTCGTTTTTCGCGGGAAAAGACTTTGGATTTTCCATTATTTCCTTTTGCTTTCAAGTTTCGAAAATGAAGTTGTTTAATTGTTTTTTTTTCAAATATTTAAGGTATTTCGTGTTAACTATAGGTCGCAGTATCACTAGTGAAAATTGCAAAAATATAAATTATTAAAAGCGAATGTTTTGTTATTCGAACTTGATTAGTAGAGAAATTGATGAAGCAAAAATGGCCTTTGATATCATCCGTGACGTAGAGCCATAGCTCTTGATAAAGGCTCTTCAATCGACATTTTCTTTTCATGATCGAGACATTATTCAGCGATACATGCCGTGTAACTTTTTATTTTACTCTGTTCAATTAAAAATTGACACCACCACTAACGTGCAACTAAATAAAAAAAATTAAAAATCCCCACCTCTCTCCGCCAGTCACTACCGGCAAAGTCGCCATGGACCTCTCTCAAGCTTCTACTGATATGAAGAAACCAAAACTAGAGAAAGGAAAGGAGAAAAATTCCTTGCAGTCATCACAAGGAATCGCTGCAATGCATGCTGTTTCTCTTTCCATGTCGGTTTCTTGGAAAACTTGTCCCCGTGCACTGAAAAAGAACCCTGACCAGCAATTTGAATTGCTGTTCGCTAGGGTAAGAGAACGGGACAGGTAGGAAGAGAGGTACTCGAGATTCATCTAATGCGATCTTCTGCAAGTACCCAAAAATGTAATTTCTTAAACTTGCAGGCACAGAGTCTGGCGAAGCAAGCGATGAAGATGATTCGATTGGGCCGAGAAAAGCGATGGAGTGTATCAATATACAGCTTGAAGGAGATGAAGTAGCTATCATCGCCACAGACTCAAGACCAAAGGAGCATGGGGCGCAACGGTGCAGAACGTAAACACGGGCGCGCCTTCTCTAACCAAAAGAGCATTTAATTCTTATTCCTAGTTTTGTGCATATCCAATAAAGAAGTGACTTGTATGTATAAGTGCACCGAATAAATCAAAGCCAAATATCCCTAATCAAAATCTACATTCTCGGAAAATCAATGAATCAAAAACAAAAGGTAATTCAACAATTAATAATTAAATATTTTTCAGTGAAAAAGGAGGGGCTCAAAATTGAAATTAGACAATAATACGAGGACGAGTTTAGTAAGTTTTCCTTATTTTTCAAAAGGAAACTTTTGGATCTGACAAAAAAAGAAATGAAGCTTTTGGTTTCTTGTACTAAGGAGCATTCGTGCGATTTTCCTTGACTAAATTATGGAGCCATTGCTGCCATAGAGAGCCCCGAAATTGTCATCATCCTTGACATTGCAAAGCAGATTGATCAATCCTAAAAGAATTGAAATTTTCTTTTGTTCAAGAATTTCCATCAATTTGTCGATAAAGAATTACGAAACCTTAAAAAGGAAAAGGAAAATGAAAGAAAAGAAAAGAAATTAAAAATTATTATGGTGGGGTCCACTTTTTCTTTCTACAGCACTGAACTTTGTTCCGCTGAACTGCTTCTTTCGAAAATAGGGCTGCTGCTTGACGGACGGGATGATTTCGTTCCGATCATTTTCTTTCCCCGATCCTTTCCCAATTGTCTTCCACTTGCTTGGTTCAAAAGTTTCTTTTTATCATCGGAACTGGCTCCTTTTAGCTCGCGACCAGCCCCGGACAGCCCGCATTCTCCGGCCCAAAGACTCCTCGCCCCCTCCGCCTTTGCCACCGCATATACCTAGTATGCCGCCACCTGCTACTGCTACTACTTCTGCTTCTATCATTGTTTTGCCTATTTTCTGACCGAATCATTGTGCTTTCTTCGGCCACCGCTAGGTGATCTTTAAATTAGAAGAAGTGACGACTAAACATGGAAGATTTACTTTTGAATAATTAATATATTGAATCTTGGAGTTTGTCATTTTAAAATTGCAGCATCATATGTACTGGCATAAAAACACAGAGCTTGGTCATTCACTTTGAATGGTACTTTTCATTTGATCTGCAGGGTCATATGCAATGAGTAGTCCTTCTGTTAAGTCTGCATCATTAATACATACTCAAGTTGTACATGATTTCCTAATGGTGCTAATACAATTAAACGCCAATAAATGAGATACGAAATTCTGAACTTGTCATTCCGAAGTTGCTAACCACTTTTCTTTTCGTGAGCATGGTTGATGTGGAATTGATTTAATCTGATTCATAGCTGTAGGAGTTTTTGAGTTTAAGATTTGAATTTGACCTGTCACTTGAAAAAGGAAGTTTAACATACATTTGTGCTGAAGTTTTCTTATCAAAGGCACAAAAGCATTTTTTGGCTTGCTCTATTTTCTTGCTTGTATTGTTTCTTGCTATCCTTTTGTTATATTTTATGCCATTTCTATGCCTTGCTAGCAAGATGGACATGATTTGTGGTTTTTGTCTTCTTTGATTGTTAAGGTGGGAGATAGGTGTGAAGTTGAGCCTGAGCTAAAAGAGGAGTAGTGAAATTTGTGGGTAAAGCAAAATCTCTTGCACCTGGCTTATGGGTTGGAGTTCAATATGATGAACCATTGGGAAGGCATGATGGCATGTATGTCCATCTTTAAAAATCTTTCTTTTGGCGTTAACTTCAATTACTTCTCGTCACTATCAATGATTCCACTGTCAGCTTGTATCTTTGGATTAATTAGTGTCCACCGGTGCAAAGAAAGAGTTATTATAGTAATGACAATGCTAGCAAAGATAAAATTGTGCTTGTATCCATTGATAGATGAAATGATCAAAAAACATTAGCGGAAAAAACATATTTGGTTTGAATCCTGTTCTATTATTCCAAAATCTCCATCCCAATTTGGAAAACATATGATACACTTCTTTCCTTGCCCTTTGCTTTACCAAAAATAGCCTTCATGAAGAGCAACACCTAGCTCAATTCTCAGGCCATGAACATATGGCCCGTTGCTTCCTTCTAAAGAAAGGTTGGAAGCCACAATAAGCTACAAAAACCTGTTAAAAACATGAGGAAAGAAAAAGGCTCAAAGGTATCACCCTTGAACCTCAAGGCGGTAGAGGTAAAAAATAGGGCAATCCCACCGAGGGTCATCTCCTTGGACATCGATAGGTAGGTCAGCGTTATGATCTTTTGAATGAATGGATAAGTGGTATACGTTTCTCTAATGGTTTTTTTTTTTCGGACGACCATATCTTTCACATGGCTGATTGCAAGCCCTTGGCCACTGACGAGCAACCCACGAGTAGCCAACGTGCTATAGGCGTGCAGCTAGCGTGCCATTTACATAAAAGTTGTTATTCCTTACCATCATTAAGCTTTTAGGCTTCCCAAGGCCAACATTGGCCGAAAGCCTCTTATGAAGGCTAACCAAACACCTCAACATTTTCTCGAGGGACTTTTGAGGTTGGAAGCCCTTTAGGAAAACTTAAACAAATGCACTCTATATATACGTTGCTCCTGCTCCTATGTGTATATACTATATACTACATTGCTCTTGCTCGTCTGTTTATATATAATTACATATGTACACAATCAAATACACACTATTAATAAAATAGAAAAAAAAAAAGTGGCACTCATGCAATTGTAGATGGATGGTTGGAGAAGGAGGAGGTGGTAGGGAGCCTTATTTACATAAACATGAACTAAACATGAAGAGGAAGATAGGTGATTAGGAGGAGCTACCGTGACTACCGAGCAACATTCGTTGTGTCACTAGTGGGAGCTAGAGCTAGACGGTCGACAACTCCCCTTTAGGACTTGCCGAGGAACAGTGCTCAATGGTGAGTAAGATTAGATCACTTAGAAACATGAAGTTGCACACCATGCACTTGGATTAGTAGGTCATGTTCATAACAGTATTGTGGGCATTAAGCCCACCGGTGTGCACTTCTTCGGACAACAAAGATGGCGGCAATGCTGCATTTGCGTGAAATGAAGGAAGGTTGTTTAAGGGAGAGGAATGAAGGAAAATGAAAGAAGGTTGTTTGGGGGAGAGGAATGAAGGTGTGAGATATAAAGAAGCCACTCCTCCGATGGTGGGTGGAGCTCCATGCTAAAAGAACACGCGGCCTCCAGCCGGGACAATCCATTTTGGGAATGTGGATTGATTTATGGCAGCACTTCTTTATAAAGACGGACCTAAAGGTAAGTGACTTGCATCTCTAGGTCTTGATGGCGTTTCTTGGCATGTTGACATTGCTTGGTGCTGGCAAGATATATGTTTGATCGGGTAGGCCACCATTGGACAATTGTGGCGGCAGCCACCCTATTTTTCATCGAGCCCCTCATTATGAGCGTTGCCCCCATTTATGCCATCTTCCTACTTAGCTGTGGCATTGCCAACCTTGGTGCCAGCTTCGTTGTCACAATTGCCCCAATTTATGCGACCGAGATCTCCCTTGCCTTCTCCCGCGGCACCTTGATCTCCATACCCGAGGTACTCATTTATTTTCTTTTCTTTTCTTTTCTTTTTCCTAATTTTGTGGCATCTTTTCATTTTTTTGTCATAATTATTTTTTTTCACATTGAATTTGCATTGTGACAAGCCATTTCCATGGTTTAGCTGTGTATCAGTGTGGGCACCCTGTTAGGCAATATATCGAATTTTGTTCTCTCTAAGGTCATCGTCAAGAAAGTGTGGTGTTGGATGCTTATTGGGGGAGCAATCCCTACTGCCCCAGTTGTGCTTGCTTTCACATTAGAGTCGCCTAAGTGGCTCGTCATGCGGGGCGCCTAGGCCTTGCCAAGCCCATCCTCACAAGGACCTACAAATATGAGGATGAGGCTGCACTCCGACTTGCCGAGATGAAGAAAGCGGCCGACATGGTTGAGGAATACAACAATGACGTTGTGAACATCGACCAGAACTTGGGTGGATGGCTGGATATCTTCCACCCAAGTCAGTGCATCCTTCACCTATTCTCGTCCTCCTGTTCAATTCATATTCATCTAAATAAGGCTCTCCGCCACCTCCACCTCCACGTCTAACCATCTATCTAGTGACCATCCATCTACGGCATGAGATATATATGTAGTTGTGTATATACATAGGAGCAAGAGTAGCATAGTGTATAGAGTACATTTGGTTTAATTTTCCCAAAAGGCTTTCAACCTCAAAAGCCTCTTGGGAAAACTTGCCAAAGAAAGCCTCTTAGGAAAATGCCAGAGTCTTTGGCAAGTTTTCCCAAGAGGCTTTCGACCAATGCTGGACATGAGAAGGATGAAAGCTTAATGATGACAAGGACTAGTGTCTTGCACGTAAATGGCACATCGGTTGCACGTTAATGGCACTCCAGTTACTCGATAGTTGCTCGTCAGTGGCTAAGGGGTTGCGCAACCCTGGCGACTACCGCTTAGGGTTGCAACCACCTGGTGATTGCCACCTGGAAGATTTGGCTATTAACAGTTGGCTAGCGGCTGAGCTCCACGAAAAAATATTTATTTTCTTATAAAAAAATTAGCAAAAGTCCTTTATAAATGTAATTTTTACCAAATGGCATTTAAGCCCAAGTTTTTTTTTGCCAATACACTTTAAAATAAACCTATGCTTATTTTGAAAAAAAGAAAAATTGAAAAAAAATCTAAATAATAATAATAATAATAGAAGAAAATGCCACCAAAGCCTCAAATTTAGCCTAGCGTGACAAATTTACCTCAACATTTTTGTTTTGTGACTTAAAAAACCCTAAAATCGTACATGTATAATACATTTATCTCAAAAATTTTCTATGACATTAAAAATATCAAACTTTATTAATTGTGACACATTTACCTAAATTTTTGTGGTGATGACAAAAAATCCAATTTATACTCGTGTGACACATTAATTTAAGTATCTTTATAGCCCAACTTCAACCTTATGGATCCATGTTACTACACCACAATGCCCACCTTTGCTCCGAAACTACAACCATTAGCTCTAATATCATTTATTGAGAGCATACAACGTAGAAGTCAATACTTTTACCTAAGAGATTGTTAAAAAGGAGCCCAAGTCTGAATTCATCAATATATCCAATTGAACCTACATTTACTCAAAAACTTAAGCCAATGAATTATTAGTTAACTAAAATATATTAATTGCTCAATAAGACATTAATTCTCCAACGTGGGATTTCTCTAACACAATTAACTAACACATTTATCCTAATAATCTCCATAGACTAATGTTGGAACCAAAAGGATGAAAAAAATTTGAAAGATTTGGTAGGGAGAAAACATAGATACACAAAAGAGATAATAATATTCAAAATACCTCGCGTGCTTTATACGGACTTCACACTTCTCTCTTTCAAACTTAACAATACAAACCGTGCTAAGCTCTCTCTAGCTATCTCTCTCATCTATCAACTCGTGTGTCTTACGTTTGCTCTCTTAAGCCTTTTATAGGCTGAGGTTTCACCGCTTGAGGAAACTTGAACTTTGCTTCTTGTTAGTTGTCTTCAACCTGAGTCTACGTGTTGCCAAAACCAAGTCCAATTCATGTGTGAAATGTTGGCCCCACACTTGTCTTCATGCATTAATCCTCTATGTGTCTATCATGCAAGAATGCTCTGTGTTCCACCACAGCTCCTTTTCCTTCACCGCATGGGGACTCCACCGCTTGAAAGGTAGTTGACGTGTGCAAAAACTCAAAAACAAATTTACTTTTTCTACACCTAAGATACAGGCGCGCCGTTCTCGAACCAAGGAAGCACACTTCCTAGTCGAGCCATTGATCCTTCCCTTCCTGTTGGTGCACGCCTCGGCCTCCCTTTGGAATGAAAGAAAGTTGAATGAAGGGATACTAAAGAGGACGTGAAGAGAACGAGATTAATTCCGGTAATATCTATTTCTTTTCACCCATTATTTTCTTTTCTTTTTTATCTTGCTAATGCCACGTTGTAATTTCATTTATTTTGTGTACTTCTCCTCTTGTTTGCCTTTAGGGAAAATCACAGTTGATTGACATATGATTTTCCAGTTGTACAACGTGTGTCTATCACGGTCATCTCATGCATTTGTCTTGGCCAATAACCACTTACATATCAGATAGCGTCTGCACTGCAACAACCATGGATGCTGACCTAGTATTACGTATTCTGCAGACGAGCGCAAACCAACATGACCAAATCGCGTTCGACTTGAGTACGAAATACATGGTTGCCGACAGCAATTTCTTTTATTTATTGAACCCGGAGTCGGTGGTGTGTGGGGCGACTTGCGTCCATATCAGATCTCAGAGGTCGCCCGGAACAGCGCGAGAGCTTCACCGGTGCGCGATTTTCCTACCGACCGGAGTTTCCTGTAGTCTGCATGAGTAAAAGGGGCGTAGAGGCGTGGGTGTTCAGCATCCACAAGCTCTTCTGGGGCTTCAATAGCTGCCTCCTTTTGTCCCAATAGAAAAGCGCCCATCGATGCCCGAGCTCTTCCTTCCTTGCATTGAACTCGATGCTTCGCATGGTGCAATCTCCCGTTGCTCCATGCCTGGAACATGTTATGCGAGGAGTGATCAACACTATTAAAACAACGTTAAGACGAGAAGAATTCTAAAGCAGACTCGTACAGCTAATTTATAGACTCTCGACCGATCAAAATGGAAAACAATATGGCATTCGTGCTTTGTTGATGGGTCCCAGTCTGAACGGCGGCTGCCGGTTATACTTGGACTAGTGGACACAATTGGAACAATTCCGGTAGTATCTCAATTGATGAAGGCGGCATATGCCACAGCCATGTCTCCGAGAATGACAAGAAAAGTGCCTGGCCAAGGATCAATGGGTACGAACAAACCAGACTTGTCCATTGCTTCGAGACCGCTCACGGCATCGTCGTCTTGAAGAATGGCCAGGAATCCCATATCTGTGTGCAGTTGTACACCAGTAGAACCAACGCTTTCAGGGATGAAGCTGTATTTGTTCATCCAGAGTCCGCAGGCCCAATCCTCGAACATGCCGCTGCTCAGTCCTATGCATCTACTCAGCTTGTCTGCCATGTCCATGGCCAGTTCATGCATTGCTTTACAATAGGTCATCATTATCTCTCTGAAGTAAAACAAGCAGAAGATTCAATATCATCTGTGGTTGGAAACAAGACACTGACAAGCTCCGGAGACTAAAGATCACAAAGCAATCTTATGACTATGAGTACAAATTCCGAGAGCTGGTAGACATCTAACATAGAATGCATATTTTGGGTTGTGCTTCAGCAGCGAAGGTACTGGTTGTAAAAATCATCACTCGAACGGAAATGAATCATGCATCGATAACAATCTTTTTCTCAAAATCCGAGTTGTCGCTGCGAGAAAGAGCCAAAGATCGAACCTTTGATTAGGAGAAGCATTCAACCAGGAACAGAACACATCCACAGCTTGAGCAGAGCCCATGTCATCCAACCCCCAAGATTCACACAGTGGATTCGCCTCGGTGGGCTCCTTGTACCCACTCGCTTACACCACCCGGCCCTCATTCAAAGATCGAGCAGCGACCTCGCCACCGCCTTCATCTCCCCCATCAAGGCCTCGGAGATCCCATGGTTCAACACCCTGAAACACCCCCACTCCTCACCGGCTCCTCTCAGCTTCTCGTGCTGTGACGGGAAACCTTGCAGATCGATCACAGGCATCTTCACTCCTTCTCTTTCCCCCATCTTCTTCTCTACTCTTTTGGCGAATGCCTTCTTTTACTGAGCTTGAGTCCTGTGTTTATAGAGACAGATGCACGATTTGCATCATTGACGTACGAGGTACATTCCGTGTGGCGACCGGACCCTCCATGCTACGGGAAGAAGGAGAAAGAGACAATCCAATTGAGGTTCTTGTGTTGTGTTGCGTCGCTGATTTACAGTCGTGAGAAGCTGTCTCTCCCTGCTCCCTTCTGCTTTTCGCTTGGCCATGTCATTCCCATTCTTCGCCGGCTATCCAATGGTGACAGTTGACTCTCCATCGTTTTCCGCGGGAAAAAAACTTGGATTTTCCGATCTCCTCATTGATTTTATCCTCTCTTTTTTCCTTTCATTTTGCTCTCAAATTTTGACAACATGGTATTTTAAATATCCAAAAAAAAAATTCGATCGACCATATTACATGCGAATAATTATTTTTCAAAATGCTTTAGATATTCCGCATTAAATTTTAAATTGAAATATAACTAGCGAAACCAGCAAGAAAAACTTGGATAATAATTATAGTGTTAAAAGGTAGCACTTATATGATTTTAGCTTGATTAGTGATGAAATAATAGCTTCTTCTTTTAACTTGTAATAAAGGAAAATATCGAAGGCAAAATATGAGGGGAAACATAGATAAGTGCTTTCCACTTCAAAATTCAGGAGGCGATCGAAGTAAATGCGAACTAACAAAAAATAAATTCCAAAGATATATGTGTGAACAATCTATGTGCTATGGAAATTCATTGCATGGTATGTTTGAACTCCTTCATTATCAACTCGAAGCATCGATACCATTTTTTGCATAGACGTAGATGAGAAGTAGGGTGCTCTCTCTATGGAAAAATTGCTTTTTTTTTAATCGAGCCAACGTAAGAATCTGCGGTTAAAATTTCACCCATGTCAATTTCTCTTATCGCTGATCAACTCTGACTAATCGTCATCGTCATATACTATATTATTCATTCATCATGTGGAGCCAAAGCTCTTTGTCTTAATTCAATTGATTTTGTCTTTTAGTATACAGACCGAATGCCTTCCCTCATCTTGCAATTGCATTTGCTCGGCAAATTAGCGTGATTATTGATAATTTAGCAAAGCTTTTTCAAAATGATCAAACAGAAATACATCCATGCATGCATATTTCTTGCAATAACAGAAGACAAAAGAGGGAAGAGGGCCTTGATATTTGAGAATATATAATGACATTGCGAACATAATGAGGGATATTACAATTTGATTTTCTCTCAAAGCTTCTTCGGAAATGAAGAAACCAAAAACGAAGAAAGGAAAAAGGAGAGATACAAAGGAAACTAGATCTAGGAAACAAAGAGAGAAAGTTCCTTGGCATTGTTCCAAGGAATCGCTACAATCATGTCGTTTCTCTTTCCATGTCGCTTTCTCGAAAAACTTCTCCCCGTGCGTTGAAAAAGAAACCCTAGCCAGTGACTCGTGCCATCGTCGCCAGGGTTAAAAACCAAACACGTACGAGATGAAGTACTTGAGACTAATCTATATAAAGTGAAGTAACCAATAGGTAATCACTTAAGCCTGTAGGTTGTAGGGTCTGGTGAAGTAAAAGATCAAAAAGACTCGATCGGGTCAAGAAAAGCGACTGAGTATATATACATACGGTTTTTGAAGGAGATGACTCAGTGATCGGCTCCGCAGATGTAAGACCGAAGGAGCATGGTGGCACAACGGCGTAGGATGTAAATACGGGCACGCCGTTCCCGAACCAAGGAAGCACACTTCCTAGTGAGGCCATTGATCCTACCCTTCCTCCTGGCGCAGGCCTTGGCCTCATCACATTTCCATGGATGAAGCTCAGCCATGGCTAAAGTGTTGAAGATGACTGAAAACTCAAAAGGAAGCTACAAGAAGAAGTGGGTTTAGGACTGGAGAGTGTTTATATAGTCCTTGGAATGAAGAGGAGCTCACTAAAAGGAAAATTGAAGACAACGTGAAGAGTGAAATTAAGTATTCGATTTGAATGCATTGTTTTCTAGGAGGAGACTAGAGGCATATATTATGCAAAAAAAAAGTGATTTTTTTTCCATTTCTTTGGTTATTATTTAAAGCAAATATGATCCATGAAATTATGAGGGGGACTAGGAAAATGGCGAAGTTGAGCATGAAAGTAGGAGAAGTTGCCTAATGAAGACGAGGCAAGGTGATTGATTGAGAATGGGGTTCATGAGACAAGGTCCGGCAATATCTCGTTCCACGCTCATTTTATCTATGTTTACTAGTCCTTTCGCCTGCTTATTGAAGAAAACCAGGGTAGATTGACATGATTCAATCCACGTGTGAGGGCAACAACGTTCAAAATGTCTCCTGAAAAAATGTTATTTGTGGACAAAAAAATGCAAATCTCAAATCTCTTGGAACGGAAATATAATTAGATATATTCACACCATTCCCATTACTTTTCTCTGAACCCTAATTTCCGTTTTCTTATCCTCATTAACTAAAAGGCTATAAAATGAACAGTCAAATAACCTTAGTAGGATGCGTGTTTGTATCTTATCTAACCTTTTGAAACCCTATGTTTGACGTTCGACAATAAGAATGAATAGAGCTTTTATCAGCTTGATGTTTTGGATTATCGATGAGTCAACATAACCCATCTTTGATCAAATCACATTAGTCAATCCCATGAGATTGTTGGGCTGGATCAGATTAAATTCAAAACCCCAAGTTCCGAGGTTCGTGTCTGATGTTGGCCTCCTTCGCACCGAACATGCGGGTATGGGTTGGAACTTGAATCCATATGCGTTTGCCACGCAAGAGAACGCGAGCATTGTCATTTTTCTACATTTTCTCAAAAATGAAAAAAAAAAATCTTGATCTTGCATGACATCGCTCGTAAAATATAAAGAAAAGGAAAGAAAGGACATTCCTCGATCGCAATTGAGACAGAATATCTTGAGATTGGAAAAAGAGGGCCAAACTGGTAGAGAATCTCGGCACGAGCGTAGTGGTGTTCGCAAAATTATACACGATTCCACACGTTCGTAGTTGAATATTCTGAGAGGCTTTAGGTTTATCGGGGTAAATGAACAAAAAAAATTTAAAAGTGTGGAAGCCACGGAATTTATGGAAAGTGAGAAATTAAAAGCAAACGCACTTTATACAGACAAAATCAAATATAGACATAAAATAGTACTTCTAGTTGTATTAGATAAATTGGAGATAACCATCACGTATTATAGTTTATACATAGAGGAAATTCTGTCGAAAATGTGTCTGGAATTTGATTCACATGTGTTTCCTAAAAGGTGTTTCTTATTTTGGATAGGAATATAAATTTATATCCTACCATGATATTAGATAAATTAGAGCAAATGAAAGAAGTATTAAAATTTCTCTCTGTGATTTTTTTGAATAAATTGTTTGTCGAAGATCGTAATTTAACATTTGTGGGTTTGTTTTGAGTATTATTGAGCGCTGAGAAACATTTGAATGATTGAGCAATTGAAAAATTTGTATTCTTCATATTTATAGTAGAGTTCTTTGTAGCTAGCTCTTTCCATGAAATAGTTATCGACACTTGAACTAAATAACGTAAATCTCTAATATTCTTTGCCGTTCTTCTTTGATTACTTTGGTAATTTCCTTCTCTTGCGTTTGGCTTGAATTGCAAAATCTTTTAACTTCCACATTATTTTCACAACAAATAATATTAGGGCCAATGCTTGATTGGTCGCTCCTCCTAATATGTATTAGTGTTCAATGAATATCTCAATAAAGAAATGTAACCGACACGGCTTCGGGTAGCTTGGGTATTGTGGTGTATTAATATGGTCCTGATGGTTGCCTTCATGATTCGATCTGAAGAAGAGACTATAGATATATGCAAACATTGGAGATTTAAGTTGAGTCATATTGATGTAGAATGATACCTAGATTAAGGGGAATAGACTTTACATTGAGCTCATAACTGAGAGAGAGATTATTGAGATGCATATGTAAGTTATATTTAAAAAGTCTCACATTAGAAAATTGGTTTAACATAGAATAGTTAATATAATCCAAGTTCAACCATAATTTATTGGTTTAAGTTTTTAATAAAGGTGAATCCAATTAAATATATTGACTGCCTTGAATTAGGCTCCCTCTTAACAATCTACCTAGATAAAAGTATCATCTTCTTGTGTGCTCACAAGAATTGGTATCAAAGTTAAGGTTAGGACTTCTTGAGTTGGTTTGGGGCTTTTTGCATGTTTGGTTATCGTTTGGAACAACTTTGGGTTATCAAGTGTTACATCTGATGAAGACATTAAATGGGAAGGATAGAATGTGGACAATAATAAAAGAGGCCCCATAAGGTAGAGTTGATGGAGAAGATGAAAAGCATAATAGTGCTAAATCCATCAAATGAGCTATTGATTGAAGTGGCCAAAGATATGGACGCAGCATCTTTGTGGGCAAAACTTGAGGCACTTTTTCTAATGAAAGGTTTGAACGATCGCTTATAAATGCTGAAAATGATGTTTCAATTCCGGGTGATTGAATGTACATCCATCAGAGCCCATTTAGATAAGTTCAACAAGCCCATGATGGAGTTAAAGAACATTGACAAGAAACAAGGCACGATGCTGTTGGAGTCTCTACAAGATTCTTTTGAGCACTTTATTGATTCGCGTATGCAAGGGCACTCCCAGAAAACTCTTTATTAACATTAACTCCAAGCTTTCTTTCGAGAAAATCCCATGAAGCTCGTGCATGTCCCTCGAATTAAGATCCTATAGACAGGATGGACAAACAAGGCATACATTTTTCCGGCCCATCCACCAATGCAAAGGCCTTGATTCAATCCGGCCTTTCGTTTTATTGACCATCCAATTGCTTGCGCCATGGAGAGACATTATATAAGTCGCAAGAAAATCGCAACACTCGCATCAAGTGTTCTGCCTCTCCTCTCTAACTCGGTGGAAAAAGAAAATGCTGCAAGATTCGAGTTGGTATTCTTTTCAGCAGATAGGCAGAAGAAACCATCTCGGTGAAATCGTGATCTTTGCCCCTAAATCAGGACAATGATTGTCGACATGAATTGTCTTAGCAGAAGATGGGAATGGTTTCCTGATATAATGTATGATAGCGCAAATTGCATTAGAACTCAAAAGCTGATTTGCACTTTCGTGACAAGCAAATAGCCAGAGCAAAAGATGGGAATGGTTTCCCAATATAATGTATGATAGTGCAAATTGTATAATAAACCCAAAAGCTGATTTACACTTTCGTGACAAGCAAATTGCCAAAGGCATCTCATCAATTAGCAGTTTTCTTTCTTTAGGTCTCATGATGGCCATCGGATGCTTAAATTAGCAACGGAAGGCAACATAAGGGGGAGTGGAAAATCAAGTATGATGGACTCACGCAAAGCGCATCAGCTACTGCGAATCTTTCTGAAGGTCAAATGGCCTCAACAACACAAATTTCAAAAAGAAAAGCATCATTAATAAGATCATTAGGGATTTTTTTAGGATAATTTCATAAATTAGAGATATTTCATAATTCAATTGATTCTTTACATTTCTCAAGATTACATGTATATCTTAATTTATTATATAGTCATCTAATAAATTCTATAAATAGATTTTCTTCTAAAAAAATTTCTCAATTCACTTTTACGCTTTATTCCTAGTTAGTGGCATCAAATGCTCAAATTAACATTTTGGTCATGATGTCTCGCTCCCCAGTTTTTAGGGCCTACTAATATAAAAACATTGGGGAGTTTTTGTGCGGATGTAGACTTCCATGATTGAACGAAATGGCTGCACGGCACTTCATGATTGAGAAAGGAAAGGAGCCCTAGGAGAATAAAGCAAATCCCCACTCCTAAAATAATCCTGTGGAGTTCATTTGCCACCATTCTCTGCAGCATCTCTACTTTGCCCTCCTCATAAGGCACACCAGGAATACGACACATTAGCAAACATGTTCTTCAACTACCCCTAATGTAAACACGTTGCGCGAATGAAAATTTGAACAAGATCAATCGCAATGCCCGAAATCCGTGATTGGCTGTATGCTTTTATGAGATCATATGTGAAGTCTTCGGGTTTTTGCAATATGTTTGATTTTATTCGTGAGTGAATCGTAAGCTTTGACTAAGCACTGTACTGAACAAACTTATATACAAGTTAGGGATAACGACACAAATGTTATTTGAATTTTGATTTAACATGTAATGTCATTTTAAATTTTAAATTTATTTATTATAATATCTGAATTTATGGTAGGTATTCAATTTTATCATTAAACTATATTTCTTTAAATTTAAATTAATGGAAGGATAACATTGAACATTTTCATATAATTAAATGACTAAATTAAATGTATACCACAAGTTTAGAAATTATATTAAACAAATTTTAAATTTAAATTATTGGTGTGTTTCGTTGAAAAATAAGGAAGCAAGGAAATCTCAATTATTTTTATTTTTATTTTTTCCTCTGAACCTTCCTCAACCCTACACCAAAAACAAAATATGTTCTATTAAATAACTAAATTTGAATTTCTTCCCAGAAAATTGAAATAAAAATAATAATAAAGGAGTGATTCAGAATTAGCTTAGTCCAGCTTACGACCAGACACGAGGAACCGACGGAATTCAAAGAAAGAGGAGGTCCATGAATGACCAAACGGGCACGCATTTCGGACAACCTGTCTCCCTCTCTCCTTTGATCTTCGTGGCACCCAATAATTTCAAGACTTCCGGACATGACATCACCCCACCCCAAAATTCCCTTTATCTGTCATTTTCCATCGCTCAATAATTAATTCAATTAATTATATTAATCTACTTTCTATCTAATCACAAATTTTTACTTTCCCATATCTTTTTCTTGTTCGGAAACGCACATTCGCGCGACCGACGCGTGTCCTTCCCTCCTCCTAATCAGCCGAGCATCTTGTCGTGCAACCTGGAACAAGACATGGGCACGGACGGCGGTGGTTAATTTAAGCACATGAAAACGAATTTTTTCATTAGCTTACGCTAAGTGCCTGATTCTCAATCACTATCGCCATTCTCCTATCTATCTTCCTGATAGTTACGTCATAAATTTAATAATTTCGTAGTGCGTTCACCAACCCACAAATAATTAATTGGGAGAGTTAAATTCTGTCGGCATCCCAATTCATTTTTTTTATCTTTTCCTTGAATATCATTTTAGTACGCATCATGATATTTTTATTTTCCTTTTGAAAATTAAAACCTAATACGGCCATGATTGATCCACACGGCCGTCCCGGATTGATCCATAATCGATCTACATGGCCAAGGCACACGATGTGAGGATCAATCCACACGGCCCGTGGGCATGATCCACACAATCACGATACATGACCAGGATGGATCCACATGGTCCGTAAGCACAATCCACATAGCCAGGGCACACAACCAGGATTGATCGTGGATCGATCCACACAGTCGGGGCACGATGGGGGATGGATCCACATGGCTGTCCCGGACCAATGCATGATCGATCCATACGGTCCGTGGGCATGATCCACATGGTCAAGACACATGACCAGGACCAATCCAAGATCAATCCGTATGGTCGAGCCGGATCAATCCACATGACCAAGGCACGATGCAAGGATCGATTCACATGGTCCATGGACACGATTCACACGGCTATGGGCACAATGCAGGGTCAATGATGATCGATTCACATGGCCAAGGCAATTGATTCACACGACCAGGGTCGATCCACACGAGTATGGGCACGATGCAAGGCACTAGACCTAGTCACCATCCTTGGCTATGAGCACGATCGATCACTGAATCGATCCACACTTGGCGATGGGCACGATGCAAGGCACTAGACCTAGTCACGATCCTTGGCTATGAGCACGATGCAAGGCACTAGACCTAGTCACGATCCTTGGCCATGGGCACGATGCAAAGCACTGCACTCGACCATGAGCGTGATGCAAGGCAATACATGAAGAACAACAATTCTCACAAAGGGATTCTTTCCTTCAATAGGAGTTTCAATCAGAGTTCATCTATTGACACAATCCGAATATCTTGATAATGAAATTTTGAATCTTTTCCCTAATTGCATTACCACCTAGGCTTCGATTTGTCGAGTGGCGAATTCCGCATTTTCGAGTTCTCATCCCACCTCTTGACACCCGACGCCAATACATGTCATTGTACTTAACATGGTCACTTCATTGAAAACAATAATTGACGCGCGCTTCATGAACCAAACTGGCAACCAAACCCTTCGAGCTCCAAAGGAAAAATCACTTTCATCTAGATGCCCAAATCTTACTTGGGTGTGGTCCTCGGTATGTAGCGCCCACAACCGCTAATATGTGCCTTTCAAAAGAAGCGATGCCAATACTATCAATCTGCTAGTTTAATCTGCAGACGAATTAATAAACAAAATGGAGCCGCTCCAACCCCATCTTTTGTTATATTCCGCCTTTAGTGGTGGGTCATCTAACTCTTAACGGATTCAATGCGCATCCAATAATTTCCTAATCTAATTCTAATTTATTTGGTGGGTCAAACTGCAATATATTTGATCTCATATCCTTGTAGAAGGGAAAAAAAACAGTGAGACTCCCCAAACCTTCGTATGATATTCCTAATTACAGCATTTGACCAAGATAAAGGATAATATAATGGTTTACATTTTGTTGTTACATGGAGAACTTAATTAAACTTAATTACGATTTCGTTGTCGCTTGATATTATGTGATTGATGAACAGATGTCTTTTGTTTTGTCACGTAATGCGAGATCCGAGACAGATATTGCCCGTTGATTGAGGGCAGTCGTGGTGCGCCACACACATTCTCTTCAATCACGTTTCATGAAAATTTTGTTTTTACTATTTCTTTTGATTTGTTCATATTTCTTTAGTTCAGTGAATTATTAAATTGGAAGGGGGCCGGCTGAATTTGTCAAAGATTATGTTGTCTAATTTCTGACTAAAATGACCCAAAAAAAGTTCTGACTAATCCATTTTTCCAATATTTCATTTTTTTATTTACTTAATTTCATCTCGAGAGAAGGAAATTCTGACAAACTCCGGGCGCATTAGAGTACGAGACAAGCCGAAATAAAATCTTTGTTTAATCAGTCAAATTCGGGTACCGAGGTAACATGGTGCAGCCACAATGTCAGAACGGAACGGGCACTGTTCTGCAAAAAAGGAGGACAAGGGGGGTCGGAGATGGAAAAGTTGAGCAAAAGGAGGGGCGAAAAGAGAAATAATGGAAAAAAGCTAAAGTCATGCAGAAAAGGAAGAGAAGTGCCATCCCACCTACATCTCCTCTGGCACCGACGTTGACTCTCGGCACTACCCACCGAACAGCGTTTTTCCACGCCGGCCTCGTCAGATCTAACTCGGGGTATTTTCTCTTTCTGGGTCGGTCAGAGATCTAACTCCTTTGCTCGAGCCGGACGTTCCGGAGGCGTCGTTGATGGCACAGAGAGAGAGAGAGAGAGAGAGCGGGTAAGGTGACGAGCACGAATCGAAAGACTGTTCTTTTATGGTGATTGGCAGTGGGGAATTTTAGTTCAGAGGGAAACGAGCATGGACGTGAAGACAATGAATGGGGTTCGAGCTTCGAATGTGAACAAAAGGGTTGGGTCCTGATATACGTACAGGAGTCTCGTGACTCGCTCCCCCGTAGCCATGGATTGGACACAGCTTGCAGGAGTTTGAAAAACAGGGGAATTCATTTCGCCCCTCCAGTTGGTTTGGACCGTGCTCCTTCTCTCAGTAAAAAACGTCACCTCGGTCTACAAAGATCTTTACTGTTGTTGTCCCTGCCATAAATTTTCGATTTTTAATATTCTTTTTTTCGTATAATTAAAGTGAGTAAGACGTAAAGCGTGAGAGATCCCTGTGAAAGCTACGCGTCTGCTGGACTCTTCCTTTTTTATCTTTTGTCACTGGATTTCACTCGCTTTTCTTTCGCGGGTTAACAAGAAAGGAAACGAAATCCGCCTCGCAGATAATGTACGTGTGTCCATACACGTACGCATTAACGCTCGCCCACGAAAGCTCGCGCCTTTCCTTTTCTGTATTTGTAGTTTTTTTACCTCGAGGAAGTCAGAAAGTGTTTTAATAAATAGTTGAGGAGGGTATTAGGAAAAACTGGTGAAAATTAGTTATTAAGGACTTTCTTTTTCTGTGGCTTTGGATTCTTCTGGCAATTCGTGCCTGCCAGCTTTTTTCTTGGCACGGCTGAACGGGTATAAAATCTATAATTATATACATAGATGTATGTGTCACGAAAGAAAAAAGATTAATAAGAAAAGGGCTGATTGATACTGCCTTTTTGGTTCTTTTGGGTCAGTTGTTTTGGGGAGAGAGAGAGAGAGAGAGTGGTTTTGGAGAGAGAGGGAGAGGGTCATCAAGAACGCTTGAGGGGAGTGATGGAGAGTGTAAGGAGGAGGAAGAAGATGATGTCGGTGTTCTTGATAATGCTTGAAATCTGCATTCTGGGCTCTACATTCACGTCCATTAATGCTGATACAGATCCATCTGACGGTGAGCCATTAACCCCATCTTCTTTCTTTCTTTTCTTTTGCAGCTGAAAGCCCCTCTCATGTGTCCCTGCTCTGGAATCTGCAACATTATCTTTCATTCCATACGCTTCCTTTTTATAAAAAAAGAAACTTCTTTCTGGGTCACTGGATCTTGCTTCTGGGTTGAAAATATGCTTAATTCATCACTCACTGAGCTTTTTGCCTTCTCCTTATCCCTGGATTTGTATGTTGTACGCTGCTTTGGAGGGCAGATCAGATCGAAGGATTTTTAGAGCCAGCTCATGGTGAAGGAAAGCTGGTTCTTTTGGGAGTTCAGATAGATTTCTTAATACTGAGCACTGCTATGAGTGCAGGCTCGGTGTAAATGTCAAAGACTAGCTCATGTTACATAATCTGCCTATTATTCATATCAAACTCGCTGAGTTTCAGACTCAGGTGGGAGTTTGCTTGGGAGATGCTTAAATGGAGCTTGTGGCCAGGGTCAGACCACTCCGTCTATAGAATTTGGTTATTCTTTAAGAATAGGGAGTGACAATATGAAAATATAGGTTTTGAGGTCATTCAGAATTTGTATTGAGTCCTGCTAATGGTGTTGGCTAAGACTAGCAGTTTGTGCCGAGAGGTTCAACATTGCACATCATCTTTTACGGTTTGATGAGTTTTGATGTTGATTGAGACTGTTGTTGCAGTGTAATAAACAGTAGGTGAAGTAAATAAGTGGATTAGCAAAGAATTTTCCATTCTTTGGTCTGATTGCCATCTCAAATGTTTTCAGAATATGGAAGTGAAATAGAGTAGAAGTGCAATAGGCGATTTGTCATATGCTGTCTTGTTACCTTCAGAAATGCTGTTTTACCTGTGGAATGATTTTGACTATGTTTCCTAGAGTTCATAATTTTTATTGACAGCAGGTCAGACATTTTGATTGACTTTGCATTGCTAAATCAAAGCATGTCTGAGAAATTCCCAGTTTGACAGCATATAATTTACTAATCAATTCATTTCTTATTCTGGTTCAATCTTACACCAATTAATTTTCTTCTTGTGTTTCATCCGATGCACAGCTGCTGCACTACAGGAAATGTATAGCTTTCTAAACCAACCTTCTCAACTGACTCAATGGAGTACAAGTGGTGGAGATCCATGTGGACAGTCGTGGAAAGGAATTACTTGCTCGGGCTCCAAAGTCACTGAAATGTGATATTCTAACATTGATTTGGTTCATCTTTAGCTATCTCTATACATTTTCTGATCTCTAACTTGTGGTCTGCTGTCGTCTTTTGTCAGTAAATTACCGGGGCTTAGCCTCACTGGGTCGTCGGTTGGTTACAAGCTTCAAAACATGATATCAGTGACAAATCTGTAAGATAGATGATCTAATTTACTCTGCCTAAATTGGTTATTCAGCAAAATGTTTCATAACGTGTTGTTCTTTCACAGAGATCTCAGCAATAATAATCTTGGAGGACAGCCACCTTATCAATTTCCTCCAAATGTGCAAAGACTGTATGTTAAACGTGCCTTTCATTTTCTGTCTTCTCATTTTCTTTTTTTGTACCTGCCATTTTTATCTTTCCAACCTGAAGTGGTTGCGTCAATATTTTCTTTTTCATGCAGAAACCTTGCTAATAATAACTTTAATGGGCAAATCCCATGGTCTATTTCTCAACTGACCTCTCTTAAGTACCTGTAAGTGGACTCGATCCTGTTATCTGTGTTCGGTACCGTTGGAATTCATGACTTAGGATCTCTTTTTGTTGAACTGTAGAAACCTTGGCCACAATCAGCTTCAAGGCGCATTGAATGATATGTTTGCACAGCTTTCTTCCCTCAATACCCTGTAAGATCCCTTTCTTACCTACACTTATTTCGGTGGACTGTAGAAAATTACTTTGGCTTGACTGAGGATGTTCATCCTCCTTTAATTAATTATTCATTGGCATTCTTTTCTTTCTTTCTTTGGAACATCATTTTACAAAGTGTGTGTACCTCCTCGGTTAGTTGATATAACTATTTTCCTCAGTGGTATTCTTTGATGTTTCAGGGATCTCTCTTTTAATCAGCTCACTGGTACTCTGCCTCAAAGTATTAGTTCCCTCTCAAGCATGACAACCATGTAAGTGCTGGCCACTGATATACCTGTAAAACTTGGTTCATCGTGATGATGCCTTCCTTACCATACTCATTCATCCTTGTGAAGGTACTTGCAAAACAATCAGTTTACCGGGGATATAAATGTCCTTGCCAATCTTCCCCTCGAAAATCTGTGAGTAACAGTATCGCTGTTGCAAGTTTGCTGTGCACTGATTCTGGCTCCTTAATGACCTGATTTTGTACTTCTGTGTATTTTAGGAATGTCGCAAACAACCAATTTACGGGATGGATACCAGTGCAGCTGAAAAATATCAATCTCCAGTGAGCATCTAAATTTAAGTCAATTCAGTATTTTCCTTTTAAATGGCAACTTCTTTGCATTATGGGCCTGGATCTTCTTGACAGGAAAGATGGTAACTCTTGGAGCTCAAGCCCTGCACCCCCACCTCCACCTGGTACACCTCCACCCACCAAACCGAACCACAATAAGAACTCTGGCTCTGGAAACAGCCCATCAGATGGTTCCAGCAGTGGAAGCAAGAAATCAGGAATAGGCGGAGGTGGTGTAGCTGGAATCGTCATATCAATTCTTCTTGTTGGGGCAGTCATGGCATTCTTTGTTGTGAAGAGAAGATCTCGAAGAAGGCCAGCCTCAGATGTGGAAAAGCTTGATAATCAACCCTTTGCACCCCTTACTTCCAGTGAAGTGTCAGGTGATTATTTATCTGCACCCAACTCTTAGGGCGCGCATGATAACCATTCTGTTTCTATTTCTGAAATAGATTTCTATTCCATACCTGTTTTTGGAATAGAAATTCGTTTGGTAAAAAATTTTACTTTTTTATTTCTGAAACAAATTTCTATTTTAGAAATAGGTTTGGAATAAACATCAGAAACAAAATTTTTTTACTTTTCTATTTCTGGAACAGAAATCAGAAATTGTTTCTCTTTTTTACTTCTCACCTGAAGGAGTTTCTTGCTGTCCGCCACTCACCACCACCACCACCCCCACTGCCACCGCTGGTTGCCGGTCACCGCCGGTCGCCAGTCACCGGTCGTCGCCGGTCTCCGGCCACCACCATCTCTCCCATTACCGCTGCCACTTGGGAAAGTGAAATTTTTTTGATTATCAAAAGAATTTCTATTTCAAGAATAGAAATTTTTTGGCATTATCAAACGCGTTTTTTGGCTCAAAAACTCATTTAGAAATAGAAATAGAAAAATTAATTTCTAGCCAGAAATGTTATCATTTGTGCCCTAATTAATGCTACCTAATGGGAATTACCACTTATTCAGTCTCTCTCTCCTTGTTTCTACCATAACTCTAGCAGAAACGGCTGATGATCTTGTCCTGAGATCGAGTAGCCAAGTTAACTGCCAGAGAAGTAAATGATGCTACTGGTCATTTTCTCTCATAGATAATTGAGGATTATCTGTCATTTCAAAAATGAAAGTATTGAGGCTTCCTGTTTTACAGTAGCTCAGTTACAAGACTAGTAGAAATATTGTCCATCACATATGGGATTTTGACTTAATACCCCAGCCATTAAATATCAAAATCTGCTGATCACTAAGAGTTCTGTTACTGTTAGTGAACTCTTTACTTAAATTTTGCTGTCACTAACATCAACAACTATGGAGCTGAAGATGGTATTTTTTTGGCATTGCCTTCTTAAGCACGTATTGGAGCCCAGCCTTCCAAATCTGGTAAAAACGAGCATTCCATAATTTTCTGAAATATTGTCAGCTATATAGATTTCTCCTTCAAGTGGTTCGCAGCCCATTGCAAGTGCAACTCATTCTCCCTATCCTTAACCTGCTTGTGAACATTATCAAGCTTCAACACCATGTCACCAGCTGTTTTTTCCATTTATAAAACTGGGAAGAATCCATATAAATTGTACTTTTGACGTTGTCTGAATTACCAGTAGGGATCATTGTTATTTAGTGAATTTAGCCAAAGTTGATCTCTGGGTGTCTTTGAAGGAGCATCCTGTCTATTTCCTCTATCTTTCAAACTGCCTTTAATGTGATAATCGTTGTCCCTACTGTGTATTGATTTTCTCCAGTATCATATGATGAATAGCAAATGTTTTCCAATTACTTAGCTTGTTCTCTTTGTTCTTTTGTTGCTGCATATTTCTCAGAAATGAAGTCCTTTCAGACAACCTCCATAATGAGCACAAAATTCGATCCGCCACCACCAGCCTCGATAAATCTCAAGCCACCGCCCATTGATCGTCACAAGTCATTTGATGAAGAGGATTTCGCGAAGAAGCCTATTCCTGTCAAAAAGGCTATTAAACTTCCTACGAACTTAACTTCATATTCAATAGCAGACTTGCAGATGGCTACAGGTAGCTTCAGTGTTGATAACCTTCTTGGTGAGGGGTTGTTTGGGCGTGTTTATCGGGCTCAATTTGATGATGGGAAGGTAGGCCACTTGCTTACTTTTCTCTTAGTGTTTTTTTTTTCCTTTTTAAATTTCCTTACCAGCTTTATCGTTGATGTTTACATTTTCTCCATAACCATAGTACACAAATAAATTGTAAGGCCAATACAACGTGCACTGCAGGAAGAGGCAAACAAGAAGAGTTAGAAATGAATTGCATGCTCTTAGCAGCCCTGGCAGGCTGACCACCCACCCACTTAACCAGTACACACACCGTACCCTCATACATGCCTCTGTGCATGCACACGCACACACACACACGCAAAGATGAAATTTTAGAATTTGCTACCACAATAATACATGCTGCCAGTGTAATTGAGTGCCTACATGCTTTGATGTGGGTCTTGAACTTTGCTCATCAGTTCTTTTCCTCACTATGATAGGTTCTTGCTGTGAAGAAACTAGATTCAACTGCCCTTCCCAATGAACTATCTGAAGAATTCCTGGAGATAGTTTCAAACATCTCCCAAATGCATCACCCAAATGTGACAGATTTAGTGGGTTACTGTGCAGAGCTTGGGCAACATCTTTTGATATATGAGTTCCATAAAAGTGGGTCATTGCATGAGTTCTTGCATTTATCAGATGAAGATAGCAAGCCATTGACATGGAATACTCGCGTCAAGATTGCTTTGGGAACGGCACGTGCATTAGAGTAAGACTTTGTAGTTCATTGGCAAGTGATACACCATGCTCCATAACATACAGTCAACTGAAAATCCAGCTCCCTAAAGTTATGGGCCTTTGTTTTTCTCTGATGCGGATAACTGTATGTTTCAGGTACCTGCATGAGGTTTGCTCTCCTTCCATAGTTCATAAAAACATCAAGTCCGCAAACATCCTGTTGGATGCAGAGCTCAATCCCCATCTCTCGGATTGCGGAGTAGCAAGCTTCCTCCCTAATGCAGAACAGGTGAGTTTTCAGCTTCCAGCATAAATGATTTGTTCTAATTTGTGTCCTTGGGTGTGATATCTTAATCTACTCTTAACTGGGAATCGTACAATTTTGACAAACTAGTATCAGAAGTACTATAAGAATTCCCTGGATGTTTTTTTGGGTAACTTGGCTGGACACATGCTTTTTCTGCAAAATTTGGTGACACTGAAGAGCCTGCTTATTTTCTCACATCAGTATCAAAAAAGCCCTCGGCATTTCCCTGGAATAACATTCTCTGCTGGACTCCAAGTTCTGTACAATTTCTGTGGTGTGTGGCCAAATAATAGTAGATTCTGAAGATAATTTTGAAAACTCAGATTTCCTTTCCCATACAGATATTGAACCAAAATATGGGGTCAGGATACAGTGCCCCAGAGGTTGCGATGTCTGGTCAATATACTCTAAAGAGTGATGTCTACGGTTTTGGAGTAGTCATGTTGGAACTCCTTTCTGGACGTCAACCATTTGATAGGTGAGATTCACCTATAGACTTGTAAAGCTCTTATTTGCACCTGAAATTACACTCTTATTGCTACATCATCAGTTTAAAGAATGCTGTGAGCAGAAAAATGGTCTCTTATCTTACAGTTAGAATGTTGAAATTTCTATCGACAGCTCGAGGGGAAGATCTGAACAATCCTTAGTTCGATGGGCAACGCCTCAGCTCCACGACATTGATGCTTTGGCTAAAATGGTTGATCCAGCCCTCAAGGGGCTTTACCCAGTGAAATCCCTCTCCAGATTTGCAGATGTCATCGCTCTTTGTGTGCAGGTAATTTATCTTACTCGTGAAAGGAAGCTGGAATTTCCTCTTAAAGGTTTAGGAGTCCCGTGTTTGTGCACTACGATATTGATTGTTGTGTCAATGAGTTGGCGCAGGCGGAGCCAGAGTTCCGACCACCAATGTCTGAGGTGGTGCAAGCATTGGTTCGATTAGTTCAACGGGCGAACATGAGCAAGAGAACTTTCGGGAACGAGCAGAGGGCATCCCAGAAGTTCGATGATGCAGATGCCTACGAGAACACGTCCTAGAAGACCGGTTTGATCCATTCGGCAATGATCGTGACTGTCTGTGCTCCAGGTGTTCCATGTTCAAACCCTTCTCTTCCAGAGGGATCTCTTTTACACTGCTCATTTTTTTTTCCAAGTCAACTACTGTGGACGTACCGTTTGAAACGAGAAATAGCTTGGTACATGTAGCTTGTTAATATCCATCCCATGGTCGAGCTAGTTCTTTTTCTGTTGTTTTTATTAGTTGGCCTGTGCCAATAATCGGTATTCAAGATTTGGGTTGAACATTGATTTTTTGCCCCTGCAATTTCCTAATATTTACCATCTCCTAAGATATTACGCCAGAAAGATTTAATACTATCAGTCTACTTTCGATTTCTTCAGCCTTTCAAAAGAAGAAAAGAAAATGTCGCCAACAGGTTCAGGCTGTTGGGTTATAGAAAAGTTATTTTGCTTGCTAAAAATAAGTTGGAAGTCGGACTGGGTTGTGTCTCGACGCGAAGGAAGTTTCTCCCTTCTTCCACGGAAGAGATTGAAAAGATTCAAAATAAGGATCTGCAGGATCCACTTTTAAAAATTTATGTTCAGGGCATGCAAAGGAATCGAGAACCATCTCAGAATCAGACTGAACCCACAGTTTCCACAGATATTTCAACTTATTGGAAATTTGGTGAGTATTGTGTGTATATATATTATATATTAATTTTTATTTGTTGCTGCATCTACTTTGTTCCCATGACCTTGTTCGTGACGTTTTACTCCCCCTGCTCGTGAAGATGATTCCACGTATGGCAGCGGCATTTTTAAGAAGCAAAGCAAACCACCTTTGTTCTAAAGTGCAATTTTTTGTGATTTTTGTTTTCAGCAATTTCATTATTGGTAGGCATTGTTGATTAGTGGTCATCAATATCGAAGGTGGCTTGAAACTTGCAAATATGTACTTAGAAGATGGTGGTACCACTTTTTCACATAACATGAAGAAAATGAAAAATAATTTCCCCGTTCCTTGACACCATTGTAGATAATCGTGCTGAACTCATTCACCCTCCTTCATCTGTCGATCTTCATTCACCTTTGCCATCTAAAGATTGCCCAAATTGTGAAGGAGTAGTCGTATCATATAATAAAATGCAAACAGCTCTTATTTTTCAAAGTTTCCTATATTTAAATAGACTTATACTCTACGATCAAGAGTATATCATTCTCAATAAGAGAACCTAGTTGCATGAGTTATAGGTGTTCGATTTGAAGGAATCTAAACTTATGCCTCAAATTTTCCTTATTTCAGATAATAGAGATAATAGATCTCTAAAGAGGAAATGGTGGGTATGCAAAGATATATCAATCTTGCAAAGAAATCGCTCTGTCAAAACCAAACCCAATTGTTATTGGTCATACACACATTCGCTTACCAAATTCCTCTTGATGAACTCGAATTCACGATGGCCTAAGTGTAGAACAAGTTCGACTGGGAAAAAATATAAACTAAAGATGGTAATTTTTTACTAGCGGGATGAAAAACCTCTTTTGTTTGACACAAGAAAGGAATTTTTTGCATTGCAAGAACTGTCCCAAAACCTACGCAACCTGCCTTGCCACCATAAGTGATCACCGCAAACCTCGTCTTCCCTCACTCTCTCTTGTAACAAAAAACTATCTCTCTCCCTTTGCTCGGTGAAAATATTTCTTTCCTTAAGTTGCCTGGCTTTTTAGTATCATATAAAGAAATGGCTCGGTTAAGTGGTATAGCCAAACAAAAAAAAAATTAGATAGAAATAAAAAGAAAGGAAAAGGAATACTTTTTATTTGAAGTATGACCCCATCCTACCAATATGTAGGGTAGTGGAATCAAATTGATTCTGACTTCAAACATTGGACTCCTGTTTCAATTAAGGGGGGTCATGGAAAGAACAGGTTCAAAATCACGATCAATTCCCTTTTCAAATCCTGCTGCAGCTGCACGAGCCCTTCCCGCGTGCCATAAATGACCTACGAATAGAAAGAATCCTAGAATTGGACCTAGTGCCCAGGTGGTTTGGCCAATAGTGGGCCAAGAAATATTGAATGGCGATGTGGGCGGGGGTTTCCGAGGAATACAAATAACCTCTGGTTTTCTCACCTCCTTTGTCCTCTCTCGTAGAAATGTCGAAAAGGAGACAACCCCTCTTGAACTTTATACTATGCGCGTCGTGTGCTCAATCTAGCAATCTTGGATAATTGTTTTGATGAACTGTCACTAAACTTAAAAAGAAAGAAGAGAAAAGAATTGGGAGTTGGCACCTACATCAGTGGTTGCTTGTCCTCTCTACCGCTCCAGAATGCAAACATAAACTATAAGTCGGAACTTCTGCAGATGATGCATTTCAAATCCATTACTCTTGCACAAATCTTGAAAGTTGTTATGCAATCCATACATTCACAATGGACTACCTCTGTCTTCTTCCCCTTTCAGATTGATAACCAACCATTCTCATTGCACAAGATTTTTTGTGTTACTATTTTATGCATCCACGTTTTTAAGGAAATGCATATTTCTTGTGAAGCTAAACGGCATTATGAATAGTTTGTTTCACTGTTTAGTAACTTCATGGGTGCTAAATGGCATTAAGAAAGGTCAGTTTTACTGTTTAGTGATTTCATTAGGAAGATGTCTTCCCAAGATGGATACAAATAAAAAGAGGAGAACCCTTTATAGTAAAGGCCTAACCTTAGCCGTAGATTCCCTTCTTGATCTAATGGTGATGAAATGCACCGCTAGATCAAGAAGGGAACACTCTAGAATAGGGTATAATTACAATATTACCCGCCCCTAAAATATTCTAGAGAGCACTAGAGAGGCTTGTCCCATCTTGTGGATCATTCATGGTCCTTTGTGCATAGGAACCTTAGGACCATGACGCTGTACTCTTACTACCACGTCATCCATTGGATTCACACAAAATGATTTATTTTGATTTGTGGATGAATGAGATGTTGGAGGACAAATTGCGCCCTTACATTCAAGACATTCATAACAATGTCCTTTCTCGGCCTATTGTATTACAATCAAAAGCACGGGATCAGAAGGTTCTCTCTCAACATGTTCTAGAGCGTGCACTTACTGGACTTGCGCTTGAACATCTGTTGCAGGAAAAGCCATGACAACGGAGATGGTGGTTCTTTGGAAGAACAGTGTTTCAGCTAATTGGCATTTCCTGTCATTTATTTCTTGATGGGCAGTGTTGGTTGGACTGATGGCCTGCTACAAAAGCAATTTTCCTTTTTTAACTTCTGCATGGTTTTCTTGCAGCTTCGCTCGTTCTTTCTTTTATTTTATTTTTTGGCTAATTGTGTACAGAGTTACAAGTTAGAATGGATGACAGTTAAATATGCTCAAGCAGCTTGGTACGTGTAGAGAGAGATTGCTTGGTACTGTGGATGTCCATCCCATGTACCATTAGCTTGGTACTTTTGAAAGAGAGAACACGGACCAGGAAATTACAGGGAAGATATTTTTTCCAAGTAAAACTACAGTGGACGTACCGTTTGAAACGAGAAATAGCTTCGTAACATGTAGCTTGTTAATATCCATCTCACGGTCGAGCTAGTTCTTGCTCCGTTGTTTTCAATGGTTGGCCTTTGCTAATAATTGGTATCAAGATTTAGGATGAACCTTGAATTTTTTGTTCGTTTCAAGGAAAATATAACGTTTTTAAAAATATTTTTCAAGAAGTTATTTTTTAAAAAAATGACAATATTTTCCGATATTCAGGCTAAAATCTGAAATCGAAATGAAAAATATTTTTTACCGTTCGGCATCTTATTTTATTTTTCTCTATATACTTCTTTTGATCATTTTTTTTTGCTTTTACTTTTATTTAATTTTTCTGTTCTTTTCTATTATTATTTTATTTAAATTTTTGATTTTTAATTATTTTGATTTTCTTCTTGTTCTTTTTCATATTTTTTTATTCTTCGACCAGCCGCCGCCACGATGACGGCCGACGAGCACCGCCATTTGGCGATGCTCAAATCAATGAGGCCTGAGTGTTGCTTGATTGGCAAACTTGCATGTGGCCAGCGACTAACCGAAATAGAAAAGCAAAAAGAAAGAAAAAAAGAAATAATAATAATAAATCGATTTATTAAAAATAACAAAAAAATTCAAATTTTAAAAAATCGATTTAAAAAAAAAAATTAAAAGAAAGAAATGGAAACTGATAGGAGATATGAGATAAGAGAAAATGAACGCGAAAAATGTTTTTCCCAATTTGAAAAATAAAAATATTTTCTCCAATTTTAAAAACTTTTCCCTTCATGAAATATGTTTTCCCCTGTCAAAACATTTTCTATACAACGAAAGAAACGATATATTAGCGAGCAAGATTTACTACCATTAGTCTTCCTTTCGATTTAAAGATGTCCAAATGGCAATACGACCTCATGACACTAGATGTGGGGGCACAGTTCCTACTCCAAACTCACTCCACTCATCCAAACAATGACAGAACAGTCGTACCATCAATAGCGAATGTCAACCCTCACTATGCATGATGTGATAATAGGATTGAAGTTGACACTGAACTATCATCATATTGGCGTCAAGTAGTTGAGCATGGAGATACTATCATGTATTAATCGACACATCCAAGCAGCTCAGGTCATGAATGGGTACTTTCAACTTAAAAGGAAATCTGCAGGTTCAGAAATCACTCTGGCAATAGGAAAAGATTTACATGAAATAACGAAAAGGAAGATGAGTCCACCATCATAATGACCGTCATAGATATGAAAACGAAGAGGTGGAAGTAAATTTAGCCCCAATTTTGGCCAAAAGAACAATGTTTATAGCCCGGTCGGGCATCTCTTAACACCAGCATATTAGTCCCAGACGAACCAAAAGACCCGTTCACCCACCCGATGACAATGCAACTTCTGGTTTGCTTAAGTGTGCTCCTTTTCCATTTCACCTCATCTCTTCAGACAGACTGAAGGAGCAATCAGTTATAAACCATATATTTGGGCGTCGCACTGAACTTCTGGTACCCTTTAATGACTTTGTTCACTGCATCTAGGAAATCTTTCTCTGTCACAGTCTTCCTCCGAGCTCGGATGGCATACATTCCTGCTTCCGTGCAGACACTCCTTATGTCAGCTCCTGCAATTAGAGAACTGTTTCAGAGAACCAAACACAGCAAATCTCTGGTGTATAGACCAAAAAGATTGCCAAATTGCAAAGAGCCTCAACAAAATAGTTCTTGCATTTAAAGGAAGTAGACACTAAAGACTAGCATATATCTACAAATTGCGAAGGAAAGAATTTTACCAGTGGAATTTGGACAGAGCCTCGCTAAAAGTTCAAAGCGGATATCCCTCTCACAATTCATTGTTCTTGTATGAATCTTGAATATCTGTGTCCTGCTCTCCAAGTCAGGAAGACCAAATTCAACCTTGCGATCCAGTCGTCCTGGACGTAAAAGTGCTGGATCCAAAGTATCAGGCCTGAATGACATGTAGACAAAAACATTAGCAGAATATACCTCTTAGAAAGACAGTCAAGTGTCAAAAAGCCACTACCAATTTTTGAAAACCTAGCCACACACATTCATTCATTGCTTACTCCTCCATAGGGTAAGGGGTAGGACAATCACACATTTCAATCACCAAGAGCCAAGGTGAGGTCAGTTATACCGGTTAGTAGCCATAAGGACTTTGATATTTCCACGAGCATCAAAGCCATCAAGCTGGTTCACAATCTCAAGCATTGTACGCTGGACTTCATTGTCTCCACCCACTCCATCATCAAAACGAGCACCCCCAATTGCATCAACTTCGTCAAAGAACACAATACAGGCCTTTTTGGACCTAGCCATCTGAAACAAGTTTTTTATAGCTAGTTACAAATAGAGTATAAAGCACAGACAATAGTCACTGGTGCAAGACAAACTTTGAAGGCAACATAGTGTATGGATCAACCTGAAACAATTCCCGAACCATCCGAGCTCCTTCACCAACATATTTTTGAACAAGTTCACTCCCAATTACTCGAATGAAACAGGCATCAGTTCTGTTAGCAACAGCTCTTGCCAAAAGCGTTTTACCAGTTCCAGGAGGACCATAGCAGAGAACACCCTTTGGAGGATCAATTCCAAGCTTGACAAATTTTTCAGGATGAAGCATAGGCAACTCAACAACCTGAAGAATGAACAAATTCAACCAGAGTAAGCATTATGGTTAGTACTCATGCACCTTTAGGATCCTTTCCTCCCTCTGTCTCACATGGATGTGTGCCACTGAAAAGGAAAAGATGAATAAAGCACCTCACGCATTTTCTCAATCTGCTCTTTACATCCACCAACATCATTGTATGTGACATCTGGCTTTTCTTCCACTGTCATCATTGTCACACTTGGATCGATCTTGGGAGGCAAGGGGATCTGAATTTGATATTTGTTCCGGTCTACCCTGCAATACATGAGCAAGAATGAAATTATGTTGAATGAAAATATACAGCAAAGCCAAAAAATATGACGACTGAATCCCAAAACAAATAAACTAACACTAACTAAATGAATGGCGAGCCAAGAAATGTGATATTAAAGAATTGATATTAAAGAATTGTCGAAAGAACAATCACAAGAAGCTTAGGACCATGTCCTGATTGAGGTGGAGAGTTAACATACCCAACACGCATGCCTTCTTCAATATCAGTGGGGGAAACTTTGTCACCAAGTCCAACGACGAACTGCAGTGCAGAAAGAGATCCCATTAAGACCCAAAACTTGATGTAGAACTACTTTTAGGTATAAGAAAGCTGTTCTAATGCTTTTACAACAACAAAAAGTGGGAAGTTGGCAACCCTTCTCAGGGAAAGAACTGCATCACTAAGCCTGGAAGAGAAAAATTCCCAATAGCCTACAAAAACAGAGGCAATTTAAACTAGAAATTACCTTTGCAATTTGCTTCACATTTATGACATACTTGGCATCTTCTGTGTTTGGGTTTATGATCTTTGTGCATCTTGCAACCTAATTGACATAGCTGGTCATCAGTTCAGGTAGAGGACATGATAGGAAAGCCAATTAATTTTTGCAATTGTACAAATAATACCTGAAGGGGCTGCTCCTCCTGCATCATTTGTTTATCAGAAACCAGATCCCACTGACTAGGAGCAGCCAAGCCGGTGTCAGACTCTTTGATACCTACAATACAAGAAATCAAGGACTACCAATTAGAGGAACCTGTAGTAACACAACGACAGGAAGATATGCCAACAAGATCATAATACAGCTCAAATTGAAAAGGAGATTCTAAGTCACTGCCAATGCAATGATATAAATCAAATAACCAACCAATACCAAAATAAGCAACTTGACAATCAAAGATCTTACTGAAATGATGACTATTTATAGACCATCTAGAAAATTCAACGGAGTATCCATCAGAACAGCTCTATCATAAGACTTCTTTAGATAGCTATTTCATATGCACTAGCATCCCTGACATTCCATTTCCAAATAAACAGGTCCCCATGTTGCACCAACCACAAAGTTGCCAATTTTTAGATCTCATGAGACAATATGCTAGACCACCAACCCACAAACTTTAGCATGATTTTGGAGAATAGACATGATAATCAATCAACACCATCTATAGGAAATTAATGGGACCACCCTTGACATTTTCTTTTCTTCTTTGGAGTTAGTGGTATAAAGTTTCAAGAAGTGGCAGAAAAATCAGAGCTCATAATCACAGAAAGCATACAACACAATAACAAAGCAAAATTGTGTAATCTTTATAGGCTTTCTTATTGTCTTCTGCTCTCTCAACATAAGAAAGGCAGATTGAAGCAAACAAAGCTCATGCGCCTAGTGAAAAAATTGTCTCGATATGCCACTCAACCTATCTAAATGACCCCACTTAATTTGCTTCTGAACCTAAGAAACTTCACAAAACCAATTACGAAAATCATCTCAGGACATATAGACAGAGTTGGCAGAGTGACTGGTCAGACATGATTACAATTGCCATATTCAACAAGATGAAGCCCAAAGGGCATGGCAATTAGAAGAAGTTTTCTGGTCTGGCTAAAGGATCACGTCACGTCATCCATCCACCAACCAATCCCATACAGAATATTGAGTCAACAGCAATTTTCATGTGGAAGAGAACGAAGTGACAAGCCTTTATTACTCTACCATCAATTGGTTGCGAGGAAGGGGTGCTCCTCACCAAGCACCTAAAAGTGTCTCAGTAAATAGGAGTTAGTGACCCATGTAAATTTATCGCACTGGGACAGTAGTGTTCTTGGCTTTATGGGTTCTCTACCTATGCTTGCTTGTTATCAATTTTTAGCAAAAAATGATGATAGAGAAACTACTGATGGCTGGCTTCCAACTTCTAAACAGCCAAACCATTGTTTCTATTCCATCATAAAGTTAGATACACACTACGAAATGGAAACTCAGCTTCTTGATTAAATTCTAGGAAGCATAAGTCCTTGAGCGTCATTGATCCACTCCAATTCCATTCAGTTTTTGGCAGTTGGATAGACTCATATGCAAGGGGATAAAACCAAAGAACAACCAAATCGATAATTGCACAAACTTGCACCCTCCGAGCTTTCCTCAAATCACGAAAAATAAATAAAAACCTTTCCGGAAGAACGTACCACAGAGATCGTTAATCTTCTTGGCCATGTCCTTAATTTCCTTTTCCGCCTTCTTAATGCTCGTAGAATAAGGCCCTAAACCCTGTCGGAACAATCAAGACCAAATTACAGAGAGCGGAGCTATAGAACTCGGACAGCAGCAAAACAAGAGGCGGAAAACCCGACAACAACAACAACAACAACCCATGCAGGCACTGAAAGCCACTAAATCGAGAGAACAATTTCCAGCCAAAAATCGAAGCCGAAGCAGCTCTCGAACCGAACCCAACGGATCGGCCGAGACCATCAAAGCTCTACTACACAAGCGCGATTCCAAGCCGGTACAACCAGCAAGCAGCTCAAGACGGCGATTCAGAAGCAAACGAAGGCGGATCGGGAGCTTGAGAGAGAGAGAGAGAGAGAGAGAGTTACGTAGGTCTTGAGGAGAGCGATGTCGTCTTCGTCGAGAGGGCGAGGGTTCTTCTCGTCCTTGATCTCGTCCTCGTGTTCGATCGCCATTTCTCCACCTCCTTCCTCGTTCCTCCTCCTTGCGACTGGTGCGATTCTCGCTGCGAGCTGGGAAGCTTGCTTGTGTAGAAGAGAATAGCCGTCGTCGTCGTCTTCTTCTTCTTCTTCGTCCTCGACTTGCGATTTCTTGAGCAGGAAGACGGAGTGCCTATCACGTGACGAGCGCGTGCGTGCGTGCAAGAAGACCCCCACCTCGATCGAGGCCCGGTTAGGCGGGCCCGGCCCAAAAAGATTTTGCAGCTATCGGGCGGGCCTCCGCCTGTCCACCACATCGATAGCAAAAAGATTTCGCTTAACATTTTTTTCGAGATTTTCCGATTTATAAATGAATTATGACATAAACAGTTCCTAAACTTTTAGCCCAATGTGTAATTTGATCCATGAACTTTCAATTTACTCAATGTGATCCATGAGCTTTAACCTAATATACAACGCGATCCACAAACTTTTAATTTGTTCAATATAATCCTTAAACTTTTGATACATGTTGAATATAGTCTCTAAACTATAAAAATATTCAATATAGTTCTAGTCTTGAATTGATGGAAATTTATATTGAATATTTTCCCAATTTATATTAAACATATAGTGATTTGATGATTATGTGTGTGTATATATACATGTGTTTTTTTTCTTGCCTTTTTTCAATTTTACTTTGTCTTTTTTGTTCCTTGTGAGAAACATTTGTAGGAATTGAAAAGATAAGTAACTCGAAAGAAGGTGACGTTGGGAATCTTGGGATTGGGTTATGATATTTTTGTCAAGGCATTCCTTGCGATATTCACAAACGAGGGCAAGCCAAATAATCCGCAGCACGAATTAGGCATTCCTTGATATATAGCCGAATTTCAAAAACAAAAGAAAAGAAAGTGAGACAGATTTCAAGTTGGTCGAGCTCGAGACCGCTTAGTTTTAATCTCTTCTTTAAATTGTAAAATTTAATATAAGTTATGAAAGGCATAGTATGGCATAATAATATAAAAGGATAAAAGTGAAGTTTCAATATATTTGTTGTATAAAATACAGATCAAGCATTTACTACCTTTTGATTATTTGAAATGACATGGCAAAATACTTCTTTGTAAATAGTTGGAAATTGATTAATTGCAGAATGTTTCAAAAAATGTTTTATGAAAGAAACTACACAAGGCTATGCATTCTAATAGTGAATATGATTATACAAAGTAACATGTTGTTAAAGGCTATTTGTTTTGGTTTGTAAAATTGAATTATGATATAGATTCTGACTTTGTTTTGTGGATTTGAGGATGATGATCCGCTAACACAGAAAAGCTGTGTAGAAAGTAACACAGAGAAGCAGCCCCCGGGATGCGAACTTTAGCAATCCGAGTTACATGGTGAGAGGGATGCAATGCTAATCTAGCAGAACAACCTTTGAACAATGAGAATGCTTTCTTTCTTTTTCCCCCTTTTCCCCATTCAGGGAGACCAGGTTCAAAAGTGAAGTAGGAATCAGTTCACATTGAATCTCTGTACTTCAAAACATCGTTCGTGTTCAACTTATAAGTTTCGCAGATGCTTGTGATCACAGATTTGGTCAGGCCATCCTGCTCTTTGCCACAGCTCATTAGTTCTTCGAGTTGCTTGGATGGCAGCAACACCTGCGACAACATGGAAAGAAACGAATGGCTTGTGATGACTCTGCATGTATTATTGCTCTAACAAGTCTTCCACACACTGCAAGTATCACCATCTTGAAGGAAATAAAAAAGCACCATCTTTTACATCAAGCTAAAACTCATTCAGAGTGAAATGGAGGGGGAAAAAAAAGGCACCCCCTTACACAGGAAGAAGACATGAGTACCAACAATCAAAACAAAAGTCCACCCATCAGGTGCTTATCTGAGGAATCATGTACAGTTGACGAGTATTTGAACTTACCCATAGAGATCCTACACGATTGCACACTTCATCCTTGGACTCACAGCCATCCTGGTCTTTACCACTGGCATTTGTGGAAAGTGAAGTCTGAGCAACCGAGGAATTTGACACTAGCTCTAGGAGTTTCTCACTTCCCTGTTTTTAATCAACAGACGAAGTGGAAGCATACATCAATATAACAAGGAAACGGGACATTGACATCTACATACTAAGATCAATAATTTACCACAGTTGAATTGATCCCAAGAATGAAAGCATGGTCATCTAACAACCGCTAAGCAAATCATAAGCAAGATATGAGAGCGATTGACTTATTCCACATCAGAAAACAGTGCTTCATAAACAAAGATTAGTTGCATTGGCGACAATTAAATTCCAAAGTAGCTTGATCTGGGATAGCATGTGGCAAGTGACAATCAATTAGGAAATTATGGCATAAGAAGCTGGAGAAGATTAAAGAATGGAAGAACAAAGGAATCTTGACGGAATGTGATATATATTGTGAACAACAAGGACTATCAATCCTGTAATGCTTCTAGATAAGATCTAAAAACCATCAAATCCCAAAAGAGAAAATCAGATTATTAATTAGCACTGACATGCAACCCGCGACGCGACACACGAACACATTGTTTCTAAGAAAATAGAGAATTCTAATATGTTGGAACACGTTTATTATCTATACATGATAAATTATAATTTTTATAATTATTTCAATCAAATTAATTTGATTCAAATTCACAAATAAATAATTAATAAAGAAAGAGCCTAGAATGAATCTACACTAAAAACATTAATCCACCATTTGTTAATATCATCATTGTTTCAATTTCACAAATTCAACTCCATTTCAATAATCTATAAAACATGGAAGAAAACAAATAAGCAATTCACATTTTGCACTCTCATTTTAGAACATGTCGGAAGAGGAGAAAAGAACAAACTTGGGGGGTAAATTGTGTCATGGGAAGTGAGTCAGAAAAAAAGATAAGACTAGATTTTTTTTCTTTCCCCCTTTATTATTATTTATTATTTTTTTTACATATTTACATTTTAACCTCTTATTTATTGAAAATTTTTAAAATCAATGTTGTACGTGTTGGAACGCGTGTTAGAATTTTAGACTCCAGTGTTAGAAAGTGTCGGGAGAGTTGATCAAGTGTCGGATTTTCCGACCCGTGTTGACCGAGTGTCAGTGAGTATCAAAGAGTGTTGGAGAGTATAAGACACATGTCAAAGTGTCTGACATGACACTAAAGCTCTAGAAGAGTGTCGGTGCTTCCTAGAATCACATACTTATTGTTTAATTAATCCTGCAGAAGTACATACTTTGGTGAACTAAATATGTAAAAGAATTGCAACAAGCCTATACCTGGAGAGCTCGCCAATGCGAGTAAGTGCGAAACAGAATCCAAAAGAAAGGGATGTTAGGCAGAGGTAAGACCTAAAAGTAAGAAGAAACATAAGAACTCAGAATAGATTGCCTTCCAACAGAAAAAGATAATAGAAATAACAGAGTGAATATACTCAGTCAACACCACAATTTTTTGCGCCCGAATAAACGCCAACAAAGATGATGTGCCACAACTTAAAACTTACAGAAAAAGCACTCGTTAGAGGCAGCAAAGAAGCAGAACCATAGAAGTACTTTTTGTGGATAATGGATCCCCTGTTCATGGAAAAGAAGTCAGACGATTTTCCATAAACATGAGCAAGTAGAATATATGCAAAAAAGATGCCTTCAGGTTCCAGTAATGAAAGTTCTTGCCATCTTATCTTGGCAAGAGAGGACAAGTAGAGTGAACCATGTCCATGGTAAACATGCAAGTTTAGAAGTAGACACAACCTGCTAGGAATCTTAGGACCAAGTAATGCAAATGATGCATCATGTTAGATGTAACAAACCAATAAAACATCTATTGAGATGCAAATATATCACATTCCACAAATGACGTTCTCACAGCGAAATAACTTTTCCTATGTCTAATATAAACTAGAAGGTACACCAGTATGCTTTCAGGCAATTACCTTCTTACACCCATCTCTACAAATGGATCTCTACTGGAAGGTACACTATTATGCATTCAGATTTTAACAACATCATCATACCAACAAGGCAACCAAAACTGCTCCAACTAAATGCACACATCATTAGCCTATTGGAATATGAAATGCCTTCAAGAAAAACAGAAAAATGTCTCCATGATAATATGGGCTATCAAGTTTCATCAATTTTTCTGTCTTAAACATTGATTGACCTTGTTTTAAAATGAATGAGAAACATTGCCATTGGCAAAAGATATGGTTTATCAATCTTAAAAGCCTCCACTTCACATATATCTGGTGCTACTAACCAGAAGAAATGAATGATAACTCAAATCTAGATTTTAGAAGGCAATATAAAAGAAGCTTTCTCACAGAAACTAAACATCCAAACCCACAAGAATGCATGAGCTCTAGCTAGAAACGGAAATAAAATGTGCACAAATATGGTACCGTCAACCTAGGCCAAAAATCTGTAGTTATCAGCCAGTAATTTGATCAAATAGGCTTATAATGAATATATAAAGATATCATCATACAAATGAGAAAAATGGGAAGGAGAAAGTATTACCGCTTAGCAATATGTCGCAACCTTCTGCGCACAAGACGTGTGTTTAAACTGCAGCAAGATAAATTCTATAAGTATTAAGTCCACTGAGAATATAAGCAGCATACAACACCTCATCAATTGTTTCTTTCTAGAACTTATAAACAGTAACAGAAGGAATACTCAGTTACACGCCACAAAGACATCTATTGACATCGAACGTGAAAAAGAACGGTAAGTGATGTTGACTGATTTCGAGGGGAAGAGAGAGAAAAGGCCAACCTTGAAGGGAAGATGACTTCGACAGAAGAAACCTCCTTCGAAATGGATTTAAGGAACATTTCCGAGGGCTTTACCCCCGCCAATAGCTTCAATCCTAACCTACATTAGCATCCAGACGAATTCACCCAACAAAGTAGCAACTTCCCAAAATTTCACAAGCTCACAGTAACATAAAAAAAATGATGAACCCGCTTCCGTGAGACCTACCCGTGCATTTTACTCTTGAAGGACCCCTCAGGCGCCTTCTCCAAACCCATCCACGCTCTATTCATCTGCACAAACCAAGGAAAACCCAAGAACGAATCACGAACGCGCCCTCACAATCAATCATCAATCTAGAAACTTCTGTAGAGCAAACGCGATAAGGAAACCTTGTCGGAGACGAAATCGATGCACAGCTCGAGTTTTGACGCGTTCCCATTGGCGGACATCTTGCTGTAGAGCTCCCTGAGGGTGGACGGCGTCCGCGACAAGGCAGGGTCCAAAGCAGAGCCATCGAGCGACCTGCCGAAGCACCAGTTCCTACCTTTGACCGGGAACACGACCAACCTCGCCCTCATGGCTCGGATTCCTCCAATCTCCCGCGACACCCACCAACCAAAACCGACCCGAAGCGCCGCACGAATACGAGAACCGAAGGGAGGAACCCGAAAAAGGATCTGTATCTTAAACCGGAACGGAACCCATTTGGAAAGTGGGGAACTTTCGGGCGTATCTGGGTCGCTGTAGAAGTTCGACAGGAGGAAAATCGAACGGGCGGTTTCTGGTCGGCGGAACTGAGTCGAGAGAGCGAGCGAGGGAGGCACGGGGTGAGTGAGTGGGCGAGCGAGTGAGTGCGGCGCGAGATTTGAAGCTCCGCTTGCCTACGCTACGCTTTATATACTGCCCTGAAAAGGCGAAGGCTGTATAGAGAGAGGGAGAGATGGTGGGGGCAATGCACAAGGTAACTTCCTGGTGCCTACGTACGAAGCCTTCGTCTCCTTAAAAAATACGAAGGCTGCTTTGTCTCGTCTTATGACTCTTATGCAATGTGGAGAGAGATATTTCAGTTTTGGATAATGCATGAGGTAACTTCCGGGCGCCTAACATAAAGTTTGGGAAAGATTCTCCATTAAAAAGGTGAATGATCTTGGGAAATAATTTTTCGAAAAATGGAGACTTGTATGGCTCATAAAAATCTTTTTTGTCGATTTAAAAACATTTTTTTTCTAAAAAGGGATAGCTCATGCATTCACAAAAATAAATGAATGAAAAAAAAATTATTGTTATGAAATTGTTTAAAAATAAATTGTTATCAATAATGAAATTATTTTTTGTTGGTTGATTATTTCGAGCAATTCGAATGATTATTTTTTAGGAAAATGATATATAAAAAAAAATTATTCATCAAGAAAAAGACTGGGTTAGTTCGAACTTTGACACTTCATCGCAAAAGTCTCAGGGTCGAAACTCCACAATTGCTAACACGTCTTAAGTGGGGCCCTAATAGTGGGCTTTTGGGGTAGCTCCCCGGTGGTCATCGTTGAGCCTGTCAGGCCCGTGGAGGTCGTGTGCTCCCGCATCTTTGTTGAGTCGAGTGCCAGATCCTAGATATCAAAAATATTTTTTTTTAATGAAATAAAAAATCTAAATTTGAAATATTATTTTAATATTTACTAAAGGAAGCACTATCCATTCATAGAAAGTGGCCTAGAAGGGTAAACAATCCCCGCTTTTTATCGGATAGAGTATTTTACTTATTCATTGCAATCCCAACTACAATCGTTCTCTTTCTTTCCTATTTTGGACCTTAGCTACACGAAATAATATATTACTCCTAAAACACAAAAGTATTGAATTCTTGAAAAAAAAATATGTAAACCTACTTATCTAAATTAATATGTCATGAAAATTTCATAAACTCAATACCATAAAAGTCAGACGCGGCCATTGTAAAACATAAATTAAACAAAATATAAGATAAAAATTCATCAAGCAACTCCATTTATTTCATAAGAAATTGAATAATTTGCAAAATATATTCTCAAAAACTAATTGCTTAAAATAATTAATAAATAAATATCATTTTAGACATTTTCGTTGAAGATAAACAGACTATTTTTAGGATAGTTTCTTTTAAATCATCAATTTCCCGTGAAACAAATCTCCTGAATTCATCTTAACACTTGAGTCACCCTCAAGTTACATGTCATCTGCAATTGCCTTTTTTCATAATTTTTATTTTTCACTACATTCACATATTTACTTAATGAGATTATCAATCACTTACAAATCACAACAATGGCCGATTTTTTTCTCTTTCATTAGATTAGTGTGGATGTTCCAAATCGGGGGGAACTTGGGGATTTAAAGGGAAAGTCGAATGGAGACGGACCAGAGTCAAATGACCCAAAGTCAAATGGGTGACAAGTGAAAATGCACTCTCAATCCTCGATCCCAGCGAAGAACTACAGCGAAGTTCCATGCTGACAAAAAAGATTAGCGTGATCAGCTCTCCTGAGATCTCAGTCCATCACCACCGGTCCAAACCACTATGAGCTACATGCGTTTTTATTCTTAAGGGAGGAACGGCTTCAGAGGGAGGGTTACTTTCAGGAGAAAAGAATGATCAGAGACAGACCGAGCGAGGAGAGAATCATACAAATCGAAAATTCTATGCAAATATACAAAGATGCTATAGTACATAAAGGTGTGTCACCCCTCTGTCGACAGGCGAGGTGCTCCGTTTCATTCATTGCCCGCTATGAAGTTCGGCTCTTCACCTTGGCATAGGTACTCATCGCAGATAGAGGCTGATCCCCAGTCCTTCCGGAGCCGCAAAATGTCCTCTGTAAATGTCGATCCAGAAGCTCCAATGAACACGCTTGACATTGCACAAATCGTCTTGTCCAGCATAGCTTCCACCTTCAGTAAAAGACTTGATGGGTAAGTTTTGGCCAAGAGCTGATATGGTTCGGACAAGCAAATGATGACAAAATCAGATGCTCTCATGTATTAACTGCTTGAACAACTCAAACTTGTCCGGTTTCTTCTCATATTACAATCAACAGGGTAAATAGGTGAGGCGCTCATTCAATCAAGGCACAAAAAGCATCATCACAACATTTAGGCTTTAGAGGAAGCAATGGCTGCCTATGCACCAACAGGAACTACAAGACATCCACATAGATGGACCGCATCCTTTGAGCTTCCGTTAGATAGCTACTCCTATATCAAAATCTAACGGGTGAAAAACACGAAAATACCAATGTAAACTTCACCAGTTGAAAATCATGATGCTCTTTAGAGACCATCATGCAGAAAAATAAGGCCATAAGGGTTCTTCTTTGCCAAATTGACTTAACATCGTTCTTTAAAACTATTAGTGAAATTAAAAGAGAATAAGATTGACAAATTATGACATGTTTAGTAACGCTCCCAAGAACAACTGATTTTGTTCTTTTGTTCCCAGGAGTGGATTTGGAATAAAAATACGTTTGGTAAACTTGGAATAAAAATTTTTAAATTTTTATTCCCGGGAACAAATTTGTTGCCGGGAATAGATTTGGATCAAAAAAAAAAAAAAAAGTTGCTTCTCGCTTCAGGAACAATTCTAAGAATCATTTTTTTTTCTCTCTTTTCTGTCTTCTCTTTTTTTCCCTTCCCTTTCTTCTTCTTCTTCCTCTTCCTCCCACCCTTGAGCCGGCCCTGAGCCGCTGCCAGCGAGCAGCCGAGCGAGGTCCAATGAGCTTGCTAGTGCCTCACCAAGCCAGGGCGAGGTCCAGCAAGCTCACCTGAGCCTCACCCAGCCACCAGCAAGCCTCGCCCGGCCGCCACCGGCGAGGCTCAAGCTCGCCCAGGCAGCGCGAGGCCCAACCTCGCACTGGCCAGCGAGGCTGGGCCTCACCCAAATCTGCGAGGCCGAGCCTCGCCGATGGCGACAGCCAAGAGGAAGAATGGGAGAAAAAAGAAAAAAGAAAAAAAGTAAATTATAACAAAAGGTACTAAAAATTAAAAGAATCAAAAAATCAAAAAATTTACCAAACACATTTATGTTCCCGGAGCAAAAATTTTGTACAATTACTAAACGCCTTCAAATTCAAATGTTCAGAAATTGTTCCTGGGAACAAAATAAAAAAAAATCATTTTTAAACAGAAATTGTTCCTGAGAACAGAAACGTTACCATACAGGCCCTTACAAATATCGAGATTCTATCAAGGCTCGGATCATTGTGGCATGGGAAGCCCAAACTACAACATAAATGGCCTATAACATGCAACACCAAGAGGTTGACAGCAAATTCCTCATTTTTTGTACAAATTCTAGAGGTGAATAATTGACAGGTGTCATGATATTACCAGCTCAATCCCACAAATGCTTGATGTGATAGTCTCTTATGCAGGGGTGTCAAAAAGCAAGTGAAAGGAGAAAAACAAAAAGAGAAGAAACCACCAGCTAACCTGTGAGTCACCCTGGAGGCCATGCCTATACAGCAGAGCATCCCATTTCTCTGCCGAATTACTAGCTGGGCGTTTAACAAGGGGAACAACTTTCCCATTCACCACAATTAGTGACTGCAGCAGGCCAGTTTCACTCTCTGCTGCATCTGTGGAAAGATAAATTACAGGTGCATTGGCTCTTTCAACCACCCGACTGATGCAATCAGCAGCTTGAGGAATAGGGTAAAAGCAACTTGGCTTCTTAACATTGCTACCAGGAAAAGCGGAGATCAATTAGAGCTTCAGTGACAAGAATTACTAGTGGACTAGTAGAAACTTTTTGCCAGAAAAACAAATGGCAGTGGCACCAATGAAATGAACCGGAACTAAAGTTTTGACACAATCATCCAGAACAACAATCTAAAATTGAAATTGACCAATAAAGCTGGTAATTTTTCTGAAGTTTACATCATTCAAGCTAGAACTTATTCCATCAGGCTTAACATTCTTATTTACAATTTAAATTCGAAAAATGGAAAGAAAAGGCCTCCTCTGACAGCTAGAGCATACGGTTTAAATAGGAAGAAACATTCTTCAAAATATCTCCTCAAACATTTTTGTTTACAATTTGTATTGACAATCAAAATATCCCCAAGTCACAACATCATTCTGAATTTAACATTACTGTTATTTCTATAATAGAATCTTCCAGTATGCAGAGTTTATGAGTGACCATATCCACATACTCTATAAAATTAACCTACTTGAAGAAACTGAAAGGTGCACTTTAAAACTTGTATTACTTCAATATTAAGACTCGGCTTTCAAATGAAGAGACCTATAATGAACTGGACATTTAGACATATGTCATCCTACTTGAAAGGCATGTAGAATTATATAAGAAAAGGCCTCCTCCGACAGCTAGAGGATAGGTTTAAATATGAAGAAAAATTCATCCATTTTTGTTTACAATTTGTATCAGCAATCAAAATATTCCCAAGTCATATCATCATTCTGATTTAATATTACTGTTATTTCTATAATAGAATCTTCTAGTATGCAGAGTTTATGAGTGACCATATCCACATTCTCTGTAAGATTAACCTACTTGATGAAACTGAAAGGTCCACTTTAAAACTTGAATTACTTCAATCTTAAAATTTGGCTTTCAAATGAAGAGACCAATAATGAACCGGACATTTGGACATATGTCATCCTTCTTGAAGGCTGTATAGAATTTAGATGAAAAAAATCCATCAAAAAAGATTCAGATAGCAGATGAAGAAGTTTAACATTTGAATTACTTCAATGTTTTTGAATTACTTCAGTGTTACTGAATTTGAGAGAGATTTAAAGAACTCCTTATTAATCCAAGATGTACATGCTGCCAGCATTCTTAATGTAACAGCACATGCAAGTAACCAAAAGCCGTTGCGCCTGGATATAGACCATACTTAAAGTACACTAAAGAGAGTTGCAAGCAAACCAACGGCAAGCCTAGTCCTATGACTAAGTCATTCATGTCATAACAATAATTGCGACTTCTTCCTGAACAAATCTATAACCGCATTCTATCTGCATCTAACAACTACGTAGGATATACTAGATGGAATAAGTAACTCACCAAAACTTCAAAAAACCATGTCGCCGAAAATGAAGAGCAATATAGTCCTTTCCCAAGAATGTCTGGATAAAACGTTCTGCTGTAAGCATAATCAGCCGACTTGGTTCGATCAAAGTCTTGCATTTATGAGCAAGTGGACCACCAGGTTGCATCACCCATTCCTGCTCCACATCTGCGAAAAAAACATCTCCAATTGCAATGACGTCGTCATTGGATGCAAACTTTGCCTGGATGTCTTGGACTGTCCTCTTATTTGGCCTCTTCACATCTTCCACCCAGGGGGACTCAAGCTTGCCCATTGATAGCCCCAGATTCTTCAACTTCTTTACATGTTCATCATCAACATAACAATGTTGTGGCGAAGAGAAATAACAAATGAACCGATCAATGTGCAAGTGGTTCTTTCTAATCTCTGAAAACTCCTCAAACGAAATAACAACCTTCCGACCCAAGCATTGATTTATATGATCAACATCCAGCACCCTATGGTACCGATAATCGACTCTAGAGCTTGGAATAACCAAAACCCGATTAAGTACCGCAGCAAAGAACATGTGCTTCTCTAAGCAAATCAAATGGTTTGACATTTGACCTGATAGACAAATCGCAAGCAGGAATTTATTGGATTTCGGATTCCACTCAATCGTCCTCCTCTCCGAAAACCTCTGGTCAACCTTTTTACACCGGTCAAAACCATATTCACCAGCACCTTCCACGGACAAGTTACCAGATTGATGCGGCAATAATAATACATCCTGAATTTCTTTATTCAACCAAATTTGCTTTAGCACAGCGGACTTAAAATCATCAAAGGACGCGGATGACAACACCAAAGACTGACGCCCCTTATTAATCTCACTCGAATTCGAGCCACTCAGACTACTATTCTGGTCAGCTCCTAAATCTGGGAAAGTCTGATTCCACAAAGTCTGAAGCACCATCTGTTGCTGCTTCAGCAAATACAGAGCTCGCAACTCGGACTCCCTCATGCGATCACCGAACGAATCGGACTTAATCGACGAAACATCATACGAGAACAAGCTGCGTAGGTCGGCAGTGAAGTACACGACGACGATGAAGATGGGGAGGAAGACGGCGACGAGGTACCTCTTGTTGAGCGCGAGCTTCGCCAGCTTCGACCAGTGGCGCCTGCCGCCGCCGATGGGAGACTCGTAGTCCTCGACGTCGAAGGCGGTCGCTCGATGCTCCGCGGGCGACGCCGGCGGCGGCGGCGGCTTGGTGTCGTTCTGGTGGATTAGGTTCTGCTGCTCCTCGTCCTCCTCGTCGGAGGAGAAGGAGGCGGCGTCCCGCGCCATCCGGCGCAAACCTCCCTGGCCTCCAAAAGAGAGTCAACGAAGGCGACGGCGATTGCGGGGGCAATGTTTCGCCGCCGATTCCAATTGGCCGCCGGACACGGAGCTCGGCGGCGGCGGCGATGATTGTAGCGCCGGTTGGTACAATGCCGCGTCGAGCTCGATATCAGATCTGGAGAAGAGGATCTTCGGAGAGAGAGTGACGATTTCTGGTGAACGAAGAAGAAGAAGGTGTCGGTGGACGAAAGGGACTACAGAACGGCCCGTAACGAGGAAGGAAGGACCAAAACGAGAATAAGACTTACTACATGGGCCTTAGTCAACTTTAATCAAATATATATTATCATTTATGGACTTTTGATTCATTCGATGTAATCTCCGAATTATTATAAAATATTCAACTTAGTCCATAAAATATATAAAACTATTCAAATTTTCCCAAACGAAGACTTACTACATGGGCCTTATTCAACTTATATTATCATTTAAGTTAATGGAATCCACTAATCGTGTCCGTCAATCCATTAGTTGCGCGTGAATCATTCATGTAAAATATTTATTTCAAATGTGAATATAGTGATAAACAAATTAACGCTCTTTTTTTTGTCCTTTTTTAAAGTGGATGGATAAAAGGATGGATATGTTGACTCAACTTTTTCAAATATCCAACTTAGATATAATAATTCACATAATCAAATTATGTTTGATTTATTGTTTGAGCAAATGAAATGAATAGATTAAACATAATAATTCAAAAACCACATTAAATATTTAATTAAGGTCCAAGGATCATTTGTGTCATTTTCTCCCAAAATTAATATAGTTATTTTTTAGAAGTTCAATTCAAACTTGGAAAATCATTCTACTGATCTAAGCAATTTGGGGATGAGGGATAACCTTTCACTTGAACTTCATCATCTGACTAAATAAAGACATATCCATTTCTATAGAAAAAATGATAACTAACAAAATAGAATTCAAATTTCTTGATTCCATAGCTAAAATTTCCTTAAAAATAAAATGGTAGTACATTCCAGCATTTGTGAATCTTCCACTTTTGACTCCACAGAATTGTCTTTTGCCTTCAATTTCTTCAAAGAGGATTGAAGCCCAATACTTGTCACTTGTATTAGTCTAAAGGATCATTTTGACATTTGAAGGACTTTGCAACAGAGGCAAATTCTAGAATTTTTTCTTGAGTTTTTTTTCACTGTAGTTGCTTGAGATGTTCCCCAAAGGAGGGGTTGCTTCTGTAACATTTTCTGTAGGGGTGCATGAACTTTGAGATCTTTAACACAAAGTCCATTGCACTTATTTATGAGAAAGATTTTCATCAGAAACTTCAACAATTCTTTTGCAATGTGGTCATCAAGATAGTGAAAACCATCCTCGAGATGTATTCCTAAGAATCAATTTCAATCTAGGCTATCACCATCTTCTTCTAGGAAAGCATGATTCTATATTACTCGATAATATCGACAAACTATGTCGGTAACTTACAACGAAATTCCTCGTTAGAACCGAATAAAGAGATATCATCAATGTAAATTTGAGAGCTGGCATTGATTGGCTGGAAAAAAATGAGCATTGCCTTTTGGAATAAAAGAATGGCCTCGCTTCAGTAGGTGGGCTTTTGTGTAATGAATCAAGTAACTAGCTTGTTGGATTTGCTCATACTGTGGGAGTGTGTTATTCGCTCAAAATAAAATTGTGAGGTATCATTTTGGGTCTTAAATTAGTGATTTCTTTGGGTATCCCCAAACTTATCATGGAAATGGATTCACAAACTGCTATTTCACTTCTCCAAAATCAACTCCTACTTTTAACTATGGTGACACGCTCATTTCTCAAATTCAAAAACTTTTATTGTGTTTTCAGCGTGTTAGAATCCTGCATAATTTTAAGAAAGAAACTTGTGTGCTAATTAGTTAGCAAATTGGGCCATTCATTCTTGTAATGTGAAAAATGCCTTAATATTGGATAGGCCACAAAGAGGTTTGACTTCTTTATTGATGGAAGATCAGGTTGGATCTAGTTTAGTTAAGTGTGTTCTTATGTAATTTTTGGACTTTACCCCCGTTGTTGTCCAAAAAGAAGAAGAAAAGGAATGGGCAATTTGGGACCAAAAGGAAGTACCGTACAATAGTAATGCCTATTTGCAATACGACATCCTAATTTGTGGCAATCTTCTTAATGGATTTAAAGTCACCAAGATTCTACTTTAGGATCAAACTTTTGAGTAGATCTTCGCATTTGATAAACCCCGAAAGCAGGGTGCTTCTATTTGGTAAGGGAAACTCGTCATCCTAAAGGAAATAATGAAAGGTTGGTAATTGATTATCAATCTTTTCTATTCTCTATTTTGGTTAGTCCTAGAGATAAATACACTAGAAATCTTAAAAATATATCATGATAATGCAATCAAATTCTAAAATTTTCAAAAAAGCACTATTAACAAAATGACTTGATTTGATAATTTTTTAAAAGTTTTGGGATTTGATTGGACTTTTTTAAAATTTCATAACAAGTTTTAAATTTAATTTAATTGCATTTTAAAAAAAAATTAGAATTAAATTATTGTTTTTAATTTTTTTAAAATTTGTTTTTCACATTTTAAAGACATCTTGGAGAGTTGGGACATAGTTAGTATAAGACGCAGTCATACAGTGTGGGGCAGGGGTTAGAGAACTCTGGAAGCGTGGAGCATTTTCGAGCACTTTAACACGTTCAACACGTTGCTTCCATGCAGAGCCTCAACCGGTGGCTTCATCACCTGTTTTATTTAGATTCCTACTCTTAGTGAAAATCCTCAATCCAGAAGAGCCTAGAGAGAAATAGAGCAGCTATGCAGTCAAGGAGGCTCATCAGAAAGCCATGGACATGGGCATCCCCCAAGCCGCCTCTCCCCGTGCCGAGCTGCCTCGACCGCCAGCGGCTCATGGTGACCAAGCCGCCGACTCGGGCGGCGGTCCACGGAGTCAGGCTCCCGGTCCCCGACGTTCTCGACGTATATTTCGCATCCTCCCTTTGCATGTTCATGTTCGTTTTCGTCCCGCAAAAGTTCTACAATTGATCAGCTTTCTCCTTCAACATCAATATGTGAATTGGACCTGTATTGATCAAGTGGCACCGTGATCTGGCCTCTCTCTCTCTCTCTCTCTCTCTCTCTCTCTCTCTCTCTCTCTCTCTCTCAATTCCCGTGTTGTTGACTCTCATGCCTTAAAAGTTAAATTTAGTGATTGACGGTTCATTGAATTGCAGAAGGAGGAAGTTGAGAAGGAGATAGAGAAAGGGAAGAGAGAGAAGGAAGAGAAGAGGAAACAATTGGAGGAGGCCGTGGACTCCAAAATCAAAGGTTCCGAAGAGCCTCTCTCTCTGGTTAAATGACTTGACAAATATTGTAATCCACAAGAAAATGGAATGACACATGAGAGACTCTTAGTATACTGTGTAATGACAAGAAAATAGTCCAGACAACATGTGTAATCAGAAATTCTAGGCTGGTCTGAAGAATGCTGTCTTTCGGCTTCTGGTTTATCTGGGTTCTTTTCAGTTTGAATGTGTTTGGATGTTCCTGTAAAAACGACCCCAAGAAAAGAAAAACAATCACGTGCCCACTTGTACATAACCAGATCCTGTGTGGCCCTCATATTTGACGTTCTGGCACTTCCAAGAATGATCAAGTCTGTTAACTGTAGCTTATCAAGACAATGACAAATGTATAGATAGCAGATACAACTCAATCTAAGACATCTTTCTTGGTCATCAGCTCAATCTAAGATTGCTCCTACAGCAATAATAATCTCGACCGAGAGGCCCTTCTACAATTGTATCTCGAATGCTACATCAATCTCTAGTTCTTCACTGCTGTGGCGTATCGATTCATTTATGGTCCCAAATTCAAGAACCGGCCTCTAGCTCACCTCATAGTTATGATCAACTTCAAATGGTACATGTAACACCATTCACTTTATCAGCAGGTTTTACTCTATTAGAGACCAAAAAATCAGTCAGCCACTTCCACCAGCCTACCACGTACCCATTTCTTCGTCACAGCGATGGGCGTACAGCATGTTTCGCTTCCCATTGATTGAACATCGGTTTTGGATCCGTTTGGTAAAGATCTGCTTTCACCTTCTGCAAGGCCATTTGGTTCTGGTATGTCATCCCACTCCCCCGAATGGTCCATTCGAGCTTCCAAATCGAAGGGAATGAAACCCAGGTCGATAGCATTAAGTTCACCTTCTTCATCCGGCAGTACATCCGGCAAGCTGAATCCTCCGAAATCGAAGTCCCCATCACTGTCCTCCCATGTCTTCGCTTGGCTTCCATTGACTTTTCTCCGGTTCTGTCGATTCCCGGAGACTGTAGCTGTTTCGTCCTCAATATGATTGATCAGATCCGGTAGGGCGGCTGAAGGGTATGAACCATTGTCAGGGGATGGCATAGATCCCGTTTCTATCGATTCAATCAATTGAATGGCTTCAGCTATTAGCTTTCTGGTTTCTGCAAGGGAAGCTCTAGCAATGGGACTCTTCATTGCAGCAACCTCCAATGCTTTGGCTGCCCTTTCAGCTTCAGCGATCAGTAGCCTGCGGTACATTTCACCAAAGAAGATTCCAAAACATCAAAACAGATGGTCTGGAATTTTTGGAGAAGCTTTAGAACGAGAATGGTGGACCCAAATGTGTGTATTTTGTTTGAGATATGATGCTTTAGAATATTCTTGCTACTGCATTAGCTATGCCTCGGCCATGAAATACTTAAACCAAGAAGGATAACTCTTCTAAAGTCCATTTCTAGAAGCCTGACATCAATGAGCTCTAGAATGATTGAGTCATCAAATAAAGCAAAGCATTATATAAGATTCTCTCACGTGTCCAGAGGGCTCCAAGGTTCTGCTTGTAAGTAATTCAGCATAAACAAGTGAACAAACCTTGCTTGTTCTATGGCTTCAGTCTTGTCTGTTTCTTGAGCCGCTCTGCGTGCCCTGATACTCTTGATCATCTCCAACTTAGAACTTGCCAAAGGATCCTTAAAGAGAGGAGTTTTCCTTCTCTTTAGCCTCAGTTTTTGGATTTGGCTCTGAGGATCTCGTCTGGGAGCGTTGTCCACGTCACTGGATTTTCTCTGATATTGGCTACTTTTCCTTGGTCGTGTACTGCTGGGGTCAGCTGACCTTCTCCTCGGCTTTCTTTCAACTCCAACTGGTGTTCCATGATACTTAGCCAAGCCAGAACAGACTCGTTCACGGTATTCCTGTATGCAAAAGTTAAATAATTCTCAGGAAAAAAAGAAAGAAAGTGGAAACTCATAGTGCGCATAAATGCCAATGTTATACCGAGAACAGACATTTGAAATATAGCAACTTTTATTACAGTGATGAGAAAGTTTAATATAAGGAAAGGGTGAAAAGCAATCTATTCTATTGCATTCAACTCCAAGAAGCTGAGGTTTACACAATTTCTGGGCCACCTAAGGAAACAAACATAATCAGCTTTTAGCCAAACACATCGCATAAATAACATGAGAACATGGGGCTGCATGACAATTAACCCATGAGTGAATTGGTGGACTAATTGAGAAACTGCAATTAAACTCAGGTCAAGACCATGAGAAAAATCAGAACCCAATGATCTATCTGGGATCTTCGATGGACCAAATCAGTTTTGTAATGCATTCGCTCTTTGAGATTAGCATCAAGGAAGTACAGGGGTAGAAAGACAGAAGAGCTTCAGCTCAGACACAGAAGGTCAAATATACATGATACTCCACAATTGGATTATGGCAGAATATATTGTAAGATTACATATATCGATAGATGGTGGGCAACACTGTCTTAAAATATGTTCCATAATAACATGATATATCCAAAGCTCCTACTCATTCATTTCAATCTAATCTCAGAGAAGCAGATCTATGTCAATCAAAATATAGTCAGCAGACCTGTTTTTCAACCAGATTGGACGATGATAATTCTCCCTCATACTCAAGATTATTGGTCTTTCCTTCTATTCACCATTTCATGAACCTTGATTCTTTATCTTAGAAAGAGATCTTTTCTATTCATTTGCTAATAATATACGATTAAGAAGGTGAACTTGTAATTAGAAGACATGTGGACCTATCCATAAAAGTGAAGTTTGCTCGTCCATCTATTAACAGAATCAATCAATCAACCGACATACTGGAAAACAAATTTTAAGAATCCAAATGGACAAATTATGATTTTCAATATTCATTCCATGACATTTTATTAAAGCCCTTACAGGATCTGCCCATTTTGCTGCAATTGCTTCTGCAATTTTTCTTCTTTGCTCTGGCGACTTAGGAGCTCTCTTGCTGCCTTTTGGCCTAGCCATCGTTTTCCGCTGCTCAATGCTCTCTAACCACTCACGCTCAAGCTGTTCATTCAATATGTCATACGAATGCCACTGCAACTCCTCCTCACCCACATAACCTTTTTTAGATGCTTCTGCAATCAAGTTCTGCCATTCATGATAGCACGTCTCCTGCACCATCAACTTTTCACGGCGCCTTTGCCACCCCATTCGAACTCCAACACCAATTTTCAGTCTCGTCTTCTCACTGGAATTTCATTTCAGAGAAAGATGGAAAAATTTGCTGAGCATTTGAAGGCAAAGACGCTAATATAAATTTGAAAGCATAAAAATACCAAGATTTTGTCACCATTGGTACAAAACCAGAAGAAAGCATGCATTACCAACCTCTGTGCATGTCCAAGGTTAATCAACTTCATCTTAACCTGCAAAACCAATTTTTGTATATGAGACCCCCTGAATTTTGAAAAATTGCAACCAAATCTTCCATCATGGGAGATAATATTTTCACAAGGCAGCCAAAGTTGCTTCCTTCCAAATGTTATTATCCAAGACTTTGTTTCCTCTTTAATTTCCCAAGCTGGAATGCTTAACAATCTAGATTCATCCATAACATATGGTCACATTTCAACAAAGAAACATATATATATGTTCTTACATGACATCACCTTAGGATGCTGCATTGCTAGTCTTGTTCTCTCTCTGATTCGTTGAAGGGTTTCTGCACATGAATTATGGCACCTTCACTGAGGGTGATGATCAAGGATAACACATACATTAGTCACTGGGATTCAGAGTTGAAGTTACCAGCACTGTGCTTCCTTCCTTTATTCCATGGCGTGTTCCCTTTATTTGCCTTCGAAATTCTCATCCGCCTCAGCTTCTCTTTTTCATCCAATTCCATTTCATCTTCCTCAGAAGGCCGCAGTGGGGCACCTGATGAACTTGAACCTGCAGCCACCTGTGAGCTTTCGCGAGATAAGCTCACATCTTCATTCAGAACCGAGCGCTTACACTCTAGAGTAGCAACTGCCTTAACCACAAACTTCAGCAGATGCTGCTCGACATGAATCTTTTTAGGCGCATTAGACAGCTTCCATGAGGCAAGCCTTTTATCATTCCCAAAAGCAAACGAACTAGAGAACAATCTACCGTGAACAAAGGCTTGAGCCCCAAGTGCACCCAGATGATTATGGAAGTTAGGCTGTGCAGTGGCAATTTCTGTACACAAAATGCAACAAATTCAAAGGCATTAATCATGTGTCATCATTATAAGAAAGGAGAATCCATAATGCGCGAGCACAAATTCAGGAATGCATTCTCCCTACAGGAGGCTCACTGATTTTCTCCAGTGACAATTACTCAAGTCCAGCCAATTAAAAATGTCGGGCATTTTTGGGGAGCAAAAAGGAAGTAACTTCTTGAAGTCACAGCCATCATTTGCAGCCTAGTTCGGCGATGTGACGTCTAAATGCTAATTACATCATATACTAGATTGCAATCTGTAAAACCCCGCTCACCAAAAGAAAGAACACGGAATGCAGTGAGGCATTCAAGGCAAAGCGATGAACCAAACAGTGCTCTGCACCTAAGGAAGAAAACTAAAGACTACCCACGAAAGTAGAGCACAGAGGGTACCTAACAAAGGCATGGATGGGCGCTCATTCAGCCAAAAGCCACAGCTCTGAGCAAGTTTCCGACCTTCCAAACAGAGCGGAAGGCGCGCCTTATAATTCTTCCACCTTATTTTTATTGCAGAACGCGAAGATTACTCGTTTACCGGCCGAGAAACGAAAGCGCAAGACGCAGAGAAGATGCGCCAGCGGAGGCAGAGGCTGGAGGGAGGAGGTGGAGAAGAAGAGGGGGTGGAGATGGCGGTGAGAATGGTCGGAGAGACTTTGACAGCCACACAGCGAAAGCTGATAATACGGTCTTGGAGGGCTTTTTGTTTTTTATCTTCTTCTTTTTTTTTCCTGGGTGAGAGAGAGAGACTCCGTCGGGAATTTGGGTCCGATGAGCGATCGCGGGGCTCCGACCCGGATAGAATTGGAGTTGCTCGGGCTCGGACTGGCCCGGTCGCGCAATGCCCTAGCCCAATGGAGTTGCTGAGTTATGGCCCAAGTCAGCCCAGGCGAGAGAAAAACGAAGCTCAATCTTATAATAAGGGGTTAATACCATGAAAAATTATAAACTGATTCTGCAACAAATTTAATTCAAAATTATTATAAACCAGCATGCCTGTAATAAATATATTACATGTTAGTTTCAATTAAATTTAATTATCGAATTGTTGAGTTGCATGACGGATATATCAATTTAGGATTTTACATTCCGTTTATCATAAATATACCAATGTAACTTTTTGATATTAATTCAACTTAATGAAAATTAATAAAATTAAATTTTTTATAAATGTATCGGTTTTGGGTTTTTTATGGTTAAAAAATTAATTTTGAATAAATTTATCAAAGGTACAAGAGTTTTTCATAGTATTAATCCTAATAAAAATTTAGCTTTGTAAATAAACCTCTTTGTTCCTACTCTCTTAGGCATGAGTGATTTTATCAAATCACTAGAGACAGAGGAACAAAGAGGTTTATTTACAAAGCTAAATTTTTATTAGAATAATCAAAAAAACCCTTGTGATAAATTTATCCAAAATTAATTTTTAACCATAAAAAGATACATTTATTTCACAGAAACTAATGGTGCTAAAAATATTTTCCTAAAAAATAATCACCTATATTGCTTAAAGTAATTAGTCAATAAAAAATATTTTCATCATCAACATCAATTTATATTTAAATAATTTCATGTATAATGAAAATAATCTCTATTTATTTATTTTCATAAGTGATATAAATGATTATTTTTCGAAAAATATTTTTTAAATCATTATTTTTTGTGATATAAATGAACTTGAGTCACGGTCAATTTTTTTGGTTTTTAACGAGAAAGGAAGCAAAACAAAAGTGGAACACGGATCTACATGATGCTCGCCTACCGCACTTCACCAACCCTTTTTGCAAGAGTCTGGTTAGGGCTTTTATCCTGGTTCAAGGTTATCATTTTTCCCGTATTCTAAAAGGATATTCCCTTTTCAATAGTCAACGCGTCAAACATTGATCCCCAATTTGTAAATAGGAGTTCTAGATTTCTGGCCTCAATTGAATAATACTTACGTATGGGGCCGAACGTAATAAAAATCAAAGTCATCTTAATTTGTTATTACAAGTATAATATTGGCATTACATTTGTGCTGCCGGGAATTAGTATTATTAAAAAGAAAAAAAAAAGGGTATTTGGTAGTTTTAGAAACTAATGTAACGTGCAAATTTTCTTCGATTTTGTTTATGCCGACAGTTCGAGAAAAGCTTGCTTTCACTATCACTCAATTATCAATTCTTTTTAGTTCATAATTGGATTTCGGCCGACCAAGAGATAAAGTTTAACATTGCTGCTTATTAAAAGATAAAGCCCTGTTTAGGAAACCGATATTCTCAAGTGTGATATCGGATAACTCCTCGTTGTAATCATCACTAGCAATATTTATGATGCAGTTTTATTCAATTTGTAGGTATTTTCAGTCCTAACCTTGGAAAAATTTCAACCTATACCTAGACCAAATCGAGAAAGACAAAAAAGAAAAAACTCAGACCAAATCAATAATTTTGGTCTATTATCAATTTGGTCTGGTTTCCGACCGTTACCACCAAACCTATTTACAAGTCAGAAAATTTAGCACATGGTTTGACTATCCAACTTCAAAGTCCAATCCGACCAAAAAAAAAAACTTCAACGTCCATTTTAAAAAAATTAACAAAAAAAATATTATTTTCTACACACTTATTGAAAAAAGGAATACTATCACAATATCGCCAAATTAATTATAGACAATATTCAAAAACATAAATTTTGATTAAATGCAAGTACACCAAAGACGATATAGAACTCTTTTATAGGTTTTATTATCATCTGAGATTTATAATCAATCAACAATGGTGAGAAGTAAAATCTTTAAATAAAATAGAGCAATATTGAATAAAAAGGACCTTGCTTTGTTAATCCACATCTGAATTTCACAACTTAAGCTAAAATCACAATTATATATCAGGCTTATCAATTTCATATGAATTTATTGTTTTCCAAACTTACAAACCAAAAACCAATCAAACGGACCAATATTGAATCATATTAGATTGATAAGCCGATGGATTGAATCAATTGAAACGAAACGTACATGTACCACTAGACATATTAAAAAATATTACCAAATATCTAACTCTTCCAATTTTTGCGTCATTACTAAATTAAAAAATATTACCAAATATCTAACTCTTCCAATTTTTGTGTCGTTACTAAATTAATAAATTCACGTACTAATGAAAAGAATAAGAAAATATTCATGCATGACAAATAATTAAAAGATTGGATAGGTAGGAACAACGCCGGTGATCGGACTGATTCCCCATGAAAGATTCTCTCCCGCGTAGTCAACTCCTACTCTTCGATCCGGTCAAAACATCCGACGTCAGACCACGTGCGGATAACTCGATCCCTCCGATGGCGCTGCCCGTATAAAATCCATGCTTTCCCAGAGGAAAATCCCCGACCCTCGAAGAAGATCAAGATTTTCCCGAGAAAAACTCCGCCATGTTCGCCGGCTCGGTCCACGAAGCTGCTCGCCGCGCGTCGCTCTCGTCTCCGGCGCCCTTCTCCTAATCGCCGCCTCCGTCGCCGCCGCGCTCGCGTCCTTCTGCTGCTCGTTCGAGCAGTTGGCCGCGTGGACGATTCGCTGCAGCCGGGGCGGCGAGGAGAGCGCCCCCTGCGCCGCCGGCGAGATCTGCACAGTCTGCCTCGGGGAGGTCTACTCGGAGGGGAAGGTACGGAAGCTTACGGAATGCGGCCACTGCTTCCACGAGGAGTGCATCGAGACGTGGCTGGGGTATCGCCGGGCGTGCCCTCTCTGCCGGACCACCGTGAGGCCGTGCTGCGGAGGGAAATTCCGCGCCGGCGCAGGCTGGCTGCTGCGGGTTTTGATGGCGAGCGCTTGTAAATGGATGGACAAGCACTTCGATTCCAACCTCGCATCGGCGTTCTGCCATGATTCCGAAACTCTCCTCTCTCGAGGATGACAGATGGCCTTCGTTTGTAATCAGAAAGTAGAGTATGGATAGTCATTTTGTATAGGAAGATGGGTATAAACATTCCTTGTACCCGAAAAAATGCCGATTCAAATCATACTACTTCATTGCTTTTTACAACAGCTTGAATAGCGTGACGTGATAATTACAATCACTATTTTCCTGTATGGGTTGAGGACACGTGGTGCCCGCTGCCCTTTTTTGGGATGATGAGGAATAGAGAAACTATCCCGAGGCAATGTTCAAGTATCACACGCTACGATGTTAAAGCAACCCGTGCCATACTTTCGAATAAAGCTTGAACGATATTCAACAAGAGGGTATCCGGACCAGATACCGATGCAAGTGGGTAAGTAGAAAATACCCGCTTGTACCGGATATGGAGACAAGTGGGTAGGTAGAAAATAGCCACCGGCGTGAAACAACTCTTTCTAAAGAATGCGGCAAAATAGCCGCGTAACTTCGGGAGAAGAGATTGCTCCTCACAATATGACAAAACCTAATCCGGATTAGGCCGCGCATGATCCGGTCAGTAGGTAACTTGCCTGCTCGGAATAGTCATACTTTTAAGCCATTATGGTTGAACTTCGGAACCAAATGAAGAAGACAAACCTCATCAACTCACTTCCCTGGAGAAAGTCTCCCAGCAGATTAGACGAGGAGAGGGCAAATACAGGTCGAGCCTTCTTCACGTTTTCAGAGAATCGGATCGCGGGTTGTCTCGGGCCGGCCCGGCCAGGCCCAATTACTATTGGGTCGCCCCCATCAGATCCGACTAGACAAAAGGGTCATCAGCCATGCCACGTCATCGTCCTCATGATTCGTGCTTTGACCACTAAAGCATATGATAACGCCCTTAAAAATCATTTCTTGATCCATCATTTTGTCCGAGCATTTCCTGTCCTAAGCCGCGAACAGCCGTATAAGCCCGGCAAAAGCCCCAAATCGAGGCTAACAATGTGGACGAGATTGATGCTCCGAGCCTTGTATTTTGGACACATCTTTACGCGGAAGTCTTCCGTGGGCATTCTTTATGTTGGATTCAGATTGAAAAAGAGGATCGCTAATTCAAAAAGCAACGACAATAACTAGCACTGACGTCGCCCTCAGAAAACCGAGTTAAGTTTTCCTTCGACCATGTATGAGACATACGACATAAAAAAACCGTTTAATAAAATGGAGCGATCCCTCCAACTCTCACCTTCCCTAATCACAAAAAAATTAATATTTGACCCCATTTGGCTGGTCCCCCATGTCATGAAAATGGCGGGTCTCAGGTCCGGTCACGTTCCTATCTTATAATATAGATTAACACATTTCTCTATGTTACGATATTATAACAAGTAGATGGATTGGAGCTCCTCCTTGATTTGATAGATGGGTTCGATATGTTCTATCTTCTTGGGAGTCCATTGTCACGTGAGATGGTCCTTGCCCTTGGCATCACTTGGAATTGGAAATCTTGCATGTAATTAACATTGAAAATTAACGTGAGGGATGTCCTTAAACTATTTCATCCTAACTTTGAGATGTAGAAGGTTATTGTCAGGTAGAGTTGTATAATAACGACCTACGCTTGGAGTGAGACGGTAGAGCTCAAAAGGGCTCCTATTAAGTCAATGTGCTTCACATGGAGTCTTGTGATCAATTGTCAATCTAATACTCCGGTGGTTACGAGAATGCGACGACGCAGAGGAAAAAGAAAACCCCGGATGGGCAGATGAAAGCAGAGCAGCACCTAGTACAGACAAAGTCAACATTTTTCTTGACTCGCCAGTGTCAAAAAGCAGGTGGTAATTAGCGACTTTTTCGGATCTGTGAATCTCCCTCAAAACCTGCGTTTGGCCCTCGAGATTGCGTGAATCGCTTCGAAGATTAGAAGCCCCCATGTGACGGTCCTGAATCACAGACCCCACACGCCTTGTTGGCTCTTTTTCTTCTTCTTTTTCCATTTAATGGCTTGGAACTCACTATATATCTCGAAAATATGGTTATTGTAGCCTCTGCTCTGAGGACAATTTGGCAACTGTTAGTCCCGGCCTTTTGCGTGCCGCTCCAGTCTCCCGTCTTTTTCTTTTTTGGGGGCGAATCTGTGATAATGCTGACTAAACTTGTCAATTAAGTGATCCTGCTGAATTTGCTGTCAAAATTTAATGTCTCTTTATGTGCAGAATGGGTACAGTGAGGAAGAAATGGAGCCTTAGGGTGTTATGTGGGGGAGGAGATATCCTAGGCGAATTTGGCCATGAAGTGAAAGTCAAAGAGTTTGCAATCTCAAGGGAACAGGTGATGATGGTAGATGGTTCTTGCCCTGGAAATAAGAGTTCTCCATTGACCCATCAACATGAAATGCTACGGATCATTTTAGCTTAAAGAAGTGTAAAACAAAGGTGTGGATTGACTAGGAAATCAAGATGTAATACAATTCACTTTTGAGGATCTGTCAGAGGTGAGAGGGGAAAAAAATGTCTCATTGAGCAGCACAACAACAGTGTGCAAAGGAATTAACCCATCATCACAACATGTGGGGAGATTTGATTGCAGAATTGATATGTCACGCATGGATAGGGTTTCAATCTTTCTTATTATGCTCAATAAAAAATTCCAGAAGAAAAAAGAAACCCTTGATTAGATTAACGTGTTAACGAGGCGTATGAGGCCAATTCAGAAGCATATCATACACCACCACTTCTTGGGCAGTCCAAGCTCAAGGTTTGAATTGAGATTCTTGATTTCATGTTAATAATGGACATGACAGAAGTCAAAGACGCAGAGCACGCATGATTTAAATGGAGGTGTGAAACTGTTTAGGAAGAGAAATGCGTGTTTTGGCCTAAAAAACAACAAAACCAAGACGAATTATTTTATTTAGCAGCTCACTCAAAAAAATTTAAAATTTAGTAATAATAATAAATGACAATCATGGTCCCAGGTATTGTCATCTTCTTCCTCCTCCTCCCCGCTCTCCCCATCTAATAAAGAAACGAAAAGCTCTGGCTCCCTCCATAGTTCTCCTCGGTGGAGAAGGGATGGAGTCTTGAGTTTTCCTCGTTTGTCCTCCCTCGCGCACGAATCTTCCTTTAAGACGATCCGTTCTCATTGCAGACTGCAAGTTCAGCACTCTCTCTCTCCTTCTCCACTCGAACGTCTCTCTTTTTTTTCTTCCAACCCACATTCCCATTCTGAACCCTTCACTGAATCTTGATTCGTTTTCCCAAATCTCGTATGTATATTTCAAGATCCACCGGATCGACATAAACCCTTTTTGTAGATTTTGCAGCTTTGCTCAGCTTTCACACAAGTTCGCATCTTTATCTTTGGTCCATCTTGTGGGTCGAGCTTGAACTGCGGAAAGATTCTCTCTTTCTGTCACCGATTAGGAAATTAAGTTCTTTTGGTTTAGATAAGTAAATCTTGATTACTGTTGGTGGAAAATGGGAGACTCTGACATCACAAAACTGGATGACGCTGAAGCAGTTGCGTTAACGGGCAAGATCATGTTGATTGCGGTGATACTTCTCTTCATAGTAGTCCTCTTTGTTCTCCTTCTCCATTTATACGCCAAATGGTTCTGGGGGCGCATCGAAGAAGCCTCCTCGGCTGCCGCCGCTCCGCCCCCGCGACGCCGCCGCAGCCGACGGTTCGTCTTCGCCCCCGGCCAGGATCCCACGGTGGCTGTCCGTACCGGGCTCGATCCGAAGGTCCTGCTCTCTCTGCCGGTGGTGGTCTTCAATCCCCAGGAATTCAAGGAGGGTCTTGAATGTGCCGTTTGCCTCTCTGAGCTAGTTGAGGGAGAGAGAGCTAGGATCTTGACCAAATGCAATCACGGCTTTCATGTGGATTGCATTGACATGTGGTTCCAATCACATTCAACCTGCCCTCTTTGTAGGAAATGGGTTGGTCACAGTTCAGATTGTACGAAGACCATCGACATTGATGATGATTTGGAAGAAGAAAATGGTGACAGTCAACCCGCGGAAGAGAATTTATCTGGTGGGATGCACCCCACTGAATCACCAAACTTTCCTACAAATGTGTTGTTCTGGGGTAATGAAATGCAGGTTAGCTCTGGGAGCGCTTGTTTAGAAGAAGGTGGTTCTTCTTCTTCTTCAGCTACTTCTCAGTCATCATCATCTTCTGCTGCACTTGCTATAGCTAGGCCTGCGATGGTCGTCATTGACATGCCAAGGCAGGTAAGTGAGAATCCCTCGGCTTCTTCTTCTTCAGCGAATCGGGTTGCTGAGGATGATCTGAAGTCCCCAGTTCCTACGAGACTGAGGTCATTGAAGAGGCTCTTGAGTAGGGAGCGAAGAGTTGCTCCTTGTAATGCAAATTCTCTTGATGTTGAATAGGGAGAGAGAATTGTCTTCTTGATACACTCACCATGATGTGCACCAGCTGTTTCAATCATAGCTAAAATCTTCAGCTGTTTTAGAGATATCTCTAGTTCTTCCATTGTCCAAACAACAGTTTGTTGATGGAGATGAAGATGGAGAAAGTGGGGATAAGTAGTATTCACTTAAGTGCTTGGCAGGTTTTTAAGGACTCAATTGGATATCCAGAAACCAGATTTATGTTTCATACACGATGTTTGTTCTTGCAATGTTGTTCTGAGTCAAGTGTTCCAACTTTTTTCTTAGGATGAGAGAGAGAGAGAGAGACAGTATAGTAAGAAGAAAGAGTTTTGCTTCTCTGTCTCAGAGGGTGGAAAATCCTTCTAGTTACAGAAGATGTAGTTTGTAATTTTTACTCTTGTAAATGTATTGTTTAAATTTGCATCTCCTGAACGGTTAATCACAAAGGTCGGTTCTCTTCCAGTGGATGTAATTTGATTCGCCCAGAGTTCTCTTTGAGGCTATTCTCATATTCAGGATGCAGTAAGACATTGATGCAAAATGCAATCTGTGACAATCATGAAAGTCACTTTCTCAGATCAGTATATAATTTCCTACTTATATTACATGATGGGAGGAGCTTGTCACTGGTTCATTGCTCTGATCTGGTAGTATAAATCTATCCACAGAAGTTTTAGGAAAACTAAGGACTAAATAAAAACAGTTGCAGCAGCAGCTGGTGTTTTCTTATTTGTTTTCATCGATCCAGTGCAGATAGACCATGTAAGCACCAGAAACTTCGAAGGAAACAGCATGATGATAATGATCATTAGTATTATCAGAACTCGAGAGAGTGCATAAAGTGTATATTACGTTGAGATCAAAGTAATAATTTTGGCTTTGAAGAGTTAGTCAAACTTCATTACAGAATGGAGCTCCTGACATGCATCATTATTACAAAAGCCTGCCCTCAATGTAGCCTTGAATCTATTGACGTTAATCTGAAGCGAGCGTGACTCACATCAAATTGTTGTTGACTCAGAGGAAATAACAGAAGAACATTAAGGATTGCCACCAAACACAATCAATGGCTATTTTTGAGCTCTTTTCATGAAATTAACGCTATGCAATCAATGACTGCTACATTAGTGCTAAACACTCAGGACATTCGTTTCTGAACAATATTCATACTCCAGCAAGTCAACGTCGTCTTTGTTGCCGAAACTGAGGGCCCACTGTTCCAATGTCCCTAGGGTTTTCATATGCTAAGTTACCAAGTAAACAGGTCCGTAGTTTTTAACGCCCTGAGGCTTGTCCAACTCTTCTAGAGACATGTATCGCATTTCGTTCTCTGCTCTTTTTGTGGGATTGAAAAGATTGGAGAACGACCCTGAATTCAGACGCCGAAGCCTAGCATCAGATTCCTTACTTGCCCCAAAGATTGGACCGGAAACAATTTTTCTTGGTTTAGGGTTGTGATGATGACTTGCAGGTGCTGCTTGGGGCTTGCTCTTCTTCTCTGTTCTCAACCATGAAAGCAGGGAGCTCTTCCATGACTTCCTCCTCTTTTTATCTTCGCCTGGGTTTCTCTTTGCCACCACTTCTGCAGAGTTTTGGGCAGAGGCTCTTAAATTTGGCTCGCAGATGTGCTGTCTGGCTTCATCTAAGAACTGAACAAAGCAAAGGCAGATTAGATAGTCAGGTAGAACCGGTTGCAAAACCTTGAAGACTTAGAACAATAAGAAAAGTTGTCGTAATACAAAGTAAGCGAAGGAAGAACTTCCTTCCTTGAAACATGATTCGCCTAACCAACTCAGTTTTTATACATGAAGAGATGCCAGGATTACTCTAGCCAAAAAGAAATAGGAAGATGGAAAAGAACAGAAATGAAAATGAACTTGATCATAGTATTAGAATTACCTGAAGAAAGTCCATTTGCGGATCAAATTCAGTAGCACCATAATCGCTTGCCTCACATTTGGGGTATACTGGAGATTTCCTCATCTTGGCAGGCTGCTGCTAAACCAAATTCTGCAAATTTCAGGACCACACAGTCACAAAACCATAGACAGAAATAATATGCAGGTGGCTTCCCCACTACATGGCTAGATGAAATAGAATAATGTTGAGGCCTTTGAACTTTAATGTGTTATGAAATGATCCTTTCTTGCTTCTGATAGTTGTTGCTAAAAATGTCTATTTTTTTCCTGTGTCAATAAGGAGATTAATTGCTAACTGTAACAGGGAAAGCCTGACCTATCTTGTAGGCTGTGTGGACAAGGGAAGATTTACAGGAATGAAGAAGATGATGATGAACCCGAAGGTGTAATACTATAATCAAAAACTATATCATGAAGAAAAGCTACATAACAGATGCGAAAGAACAATTAGAGATTCCAAATTACAATGACATCGATGTTAAATTCTACTTCTGAATGGGACTCACCTGCACAACAATGGACAGAGGAAAAAAAAAGAGGAAGAAAGCCTCCAGCACAATAGCCTTTCAAAGCCACTTTAATAGGCGTGCAGACTGATGAATATAGAAAGCAGTGGCTGTTGAAATGGCCGCGTCAACTCTGTAGCCTTTCGGTTACAATTTCAGCCACCTTGGAGGGCCACTGACGTGCGTACGAAGGTGAATCAATTGATGGGTGCTGTTCATCTTCCGCGTACCTAAAGGTGACGACCGACCACTAATCACCAGCAAACGAAGAAGCATAGAGAAGAAAAGCAAAAAAGAATTCAAGAGAAAAGTAGAAAGCCATCGATGGGATGCACTAAATCAAAATGGGTAAATCATGATTATACTCGAGACGTGCTAAAAAAGCCAAAAAGGTGGAGACTTTATCGAGCAAGTCAAGCATTATCGACAAATTTTCACCCCAACTTTGGAGCTAACTTGCCCCCTGTCTAGCGTGAGCAGCAAAGCCAAGATAGGAGGGAAAAAAGGCGAGGCAAAAGCACTTCTCATGTAGAGTACAGCTAGAAATTTTGAAATTGAAAAGCCAAGTAATAGAGAGAGAAAAGATGGGAGGGATAATGACACGTATAATTATCGAACTTTAACCCAATGTGCAATTTGATTTATGAGCTCTTGATTTATTCAATACAATTTCCAAACTTTTTATATATTTTTAATTTAATCACTAGACTGTATGAAGATGTTCAATATAGCCCTTAATCTTGAATAATTATGAAATGCCTAAATTATATAAAACATGTACTAAAAATTCAAAAATTATATTGAATAAACTAAAAGTTCGGAAATCATATTATATATTGGGTTAAAATTCATGATTATATTAAACAAATCAAAAAATCAAAGATCAAATTATAAATTGAATCAAAATTTAAGGATTGTTTGTGTCTACCACACATTGTGAAATGATATAACCTGTCGAGGAAAATGGGAATCGGCTAGTGTATATAACGGTAGAAAATATCGATGTCTTGTCTGCTTAAAAGATTCACTCAAAAAGATTCTTTTGACGTTTGGTTCTGGGCATGAATGGGAGAGCGTGATTCGCGGCTGGAGATACGGAATCTCTCGGTCTCCTTTTCCTTAGGCTTTGGATCAATTACTTTAGACCGTGGAGAACACGTACAAGCAAAGGAAGAAAAAGATCAGCCGCGTTCGTTAGTTATACCAACTCTTGCACTTGGGGTCGTCGCTTCTTGCATGAATATGAAAGGGGTCGTAATCATTCATGAATGAGACGTTGCATAATCTAGAATGCCTAAAGATAATTTCATTTCTTTTTGGGTTTATACTGTAAAAAACCCCAAATTAGTACATCGATAATAAATTTATCACAAATAAATAGATGATCACAAAAAAATCCTAAATTAGTATACTTATGACAAATTTATCTCAAAATAATTTTTTAACTACCAAAAACTTCAATTGACATATTTATGATAAGCATACCATTTGTTAAATGTGATTAAAAATCACAAAATTAGTATAATTGTAACAAACGGAGAGTAAATGTATCATCCAAATCAACAATTTGATAGTAAAATTTACCAAAAACTCATTAAGGGTAAATTTGTCAAAGGTGTCCCAATTTGGGATTATTGATGATAAAAAAATTAATTTGAAATAAATTTATTATAATGTTAATCCTTTTTTTGGAAAGAACTTCTTGATTTTTTGATTTTTTTCCCCACTGTACATCTGGGGAATAAATATGGCAAGTGTATAGATTTTGACGGTGCGGTGAGGGAGCCACCTTTTTTTGCCTTTTCTTTTTTTGAGTCAGGCTGGAGATATTGAGAAAGTTTTACAAATTGACTTGGCAAGTCTACAAAAGATAAATTGCGAACTTCAGAATTTCAGAAATTCATGAAGGTTTAGAAAGTGCAAAACTATTTCTTCACGCGTTTTCTTCATTGGATTTTGCAGATGATCTTCTTCTTTTTTAATTTTTTTGTCCAACCAACCAGTGATAGGCAGACAGCATCATTAATTAATGGAAAAGGCTTCCCATGGGGGACCCTTTGTAGTGTCTCCTAGCCCTCATGTAACGATCATTGCCAAAGTAATAAAGTATGATCCAACAGCAGAGAATTTACTAAGGTCCTCCTGAACATTTTTGCTTAGATATTTACTGCTAAATCACGCTTACATCCAAACTATGAATGATTAAGAGATCGGCCATATTTGCTTAATGTGTCATACTAAGGGTGTGTTAGGTGTTCCCGAGAATAACTTATGCTCAAAAATGGTTTTTTTCGATTTTATTCTCAGGAACAATTTTTGAACATTCGAATGCATTTGATAACTACACCAAATTTCTATTTTCGAAATAAAAATGTTTTGGTATGACCTTTAAATTTTTTTAGGACTTAGAATTTCTTTTATTTTTAATAATTTTATTACATTTTCCTCTCTTTTTTCTTTGTTCTTTTTCTTTCTCTTCTTCTTCTTCCTTTAGCCATTCGTCAGCTAGCCAAATAAAAGCCAACAAGGTCACCAGCTTCAAGGGAGCCTCATCATGGCTGGGCGAGGCTCGGCCTCGCCGTGGCCAGGTTTGGCAAGCCTACCCCAACTTGGCGAGGCCAACCTCATTTGGCCAATTGTCAACTATTGCCATGACCAGCAACAGGCTAGAGGAAGAGAAAAAAGAAAGAAAAGAAAATATTAAAAAAAAGATTTGGGTTTAATTCTGGAGTTATTTTCAATAACAAAGAATCAACTTTTTAATACTTCTTAATTTTACTCCAAATCTATTTCCGAGAATACAAGAGTTACCAAACAAATTTTTGTTCTTTTTTGGTTCCGAGAAACAAAAGAAAAAAGAAATTAGTACCGTTTAACATGTTATTAAATAGACCCTAAAATTGCCATAATTGCTCGTGCAATGCGGATGTTGGTGATTTTCTAATACATACTCACGAGAGTACTTCATTAGTAATAGCACGATGGTATGTTACGCTGTAAGGTACATACATTAATAGACTTCTTGAGGTGGGGAAGCCTTTTCTTTCTTCTTTCCAACCACGAAAAGCACGAGAAATGGGGTTGTCCCCCCGCCATCAAAGCTTTTTGTTGCTCCACAGTCATCATTCAAGCAAAAAGCTAACACCCACATGAGAAAAGTCCGTCCTCCTTTCCAGATGTGTGAAGTATCTCAGTTCATATGGAGGAAGTCAAAGCATTGACTCTGGTCATCATGAGACAATGGTTGCGATACATAGGGAGATGTAAGTAACCCTTGCTTGAAATCAGTTTCATTAGCCATGAACACAATCTTGCCTCCCAGAGAAGACCTTATTTTGGACTTCATAAGATTCGACAACTCAGCTATCAAAGACGGCGGTGATCATGACGATCCTACTATGGAAAGTTGCATCCTGGTTCAGCTTTCCTATGCCGTGTTCATCTTCGATCCATGAACAATGACAACCCGCCACCTATGATAATCAATAACCTGAAAAAACCGATGGCCTTTCTATGCCATGTTTGTCTTCAATCCATGAACTATGACAACCCGCCACCTATGAAGCTCAATAACATTAAAAAAAACAAAAAATAAAAACGACTGCATGACTCCATATACAAGGGAAGCTCCAACTCATCTCAAATCACATAACACAAAATGTATCGTCTCACAAGATCGACTTATGTGAAAGAGATACAAGGCAAAAGCATCATTTAGGCAGCCAAACCCTTTTCAGAATAGAGAACCCTATACAATACGCAGGTTAGGCTTAGCTACACGACAAAACTAAAGAAGCAGCTGTCCCTTTCTAGGTCTCGTTATACCAAAGACCGACGATATGGAGATCAGAGTTGAAGTAAGGGCAACGCCATTACTAGACCAAAAATGGAAATCAGCAACAACATCATCCAAGTGGGGAATGATTGCTTCCCGTTTCTTCTCATGTCCTTCGGGGTATTCAAGTTCTTCACTTGTGCTCCTGCAGTGTTGCCATCTCTATCTGCACCGGTATTGTCATCTTTAGGGTGCTCAGGTGCAACCGACTCTGAGATATGTTGCTCAGAGAGCTGCTGTTGGTTATATTTCTCGACATATTCGGGGAAAATCTTCCTGAAGGTTTGGCTGTCAAAAGGAAAATAAACATAAAATGTCATTCAACAGTTTGCCCAACAAAACTTTAGTGTAACAAACATTCCACCAAGTAGAAATATACTGCAAACTGACAGACTCTCATTCCACCAATCACCACTGAATAGGTAAAGCCTCTAGAAAATGCATCTCACAGAGCCAAACTAATAGATCCAAAAAGGCAAATTGCATAATCTCCTCAATGAGCATTTTTTACCAAATCAATCATATAAGAATCTGACTACTGAACTAAGAAACATGAATGCACTGCTGGAAGAGATAACAAGAAAACAACAAGACATTTCTTCCACTTGTTTCCTTTTCTGCCCTAACATGTGTACTTCTGGATGCAGACATTCATGCACATTATTTTCTTCGTTCCTCCCTTTGAAGGGGGTTTGTTGGGCATAGGCACTTACTTCTTACAATTGAAAGCAAGAGATGATTTTGCCAGACGCTGCTTCTCTTCAGCTGTGGTGTTCACACTGCCAGTTGTAGGACTATTGTCCATCTGCAATGTAAAGTTGATGGCCAAAAGCGAGGCATGTTAAGATACTATTTGTGAAAACCAGAATGCCTTACAAAAAAGTAAGGACGTGTTTTATTTTGCTCATCCAAGTATTTGAACATAATGAATAAACAAGTGACAAACAAATAGGTAGTAGCTTGCCCCAAAGCAATATAGGTAGCCATGGAGCAAATGAACTCACCATAAATGAAAGAAGCCCAGTGAGTATGCTGGAGGGAATAATAGACAAAATTAGAAACATGCTCAAGAGTTTTTCTTTCTAGATAAAAGAAAGAATCATATTATTTCATCTAAAGAGTCAGGCAAGTAAAAGCATATGAAGATGAGAACAAGAACAAGGAAGCCATATGTAATAGATTAGCATCTGCAGTACCTTGAAACTGACCACATTGGGTTCCAACTTTCAGGATGAACTGCAAAGTGGGAAAACCAAATCTAAGCAAGAATTCATCTTACAGAAATGACTGACAGACTTATACTATTCAAGACATTAGATTCTTACAATCACTCATTGATAGACATATTTTCTTTTGAGTCATAAAACGCCCATTGGGAGTGATCATGCTGCAAGAAGGGCAAACAAACTCATATAAGAATATATATTATTTCAAAATGATGCGGCTATTAAACTGCATTGAAAGAAAAGACGAAGCTATTTGACATATAATTACGTGATCCCCGGAGGCTTATATGGGTACTCTGGAGGGAATTTGATCTTGCCATAATAATATCCACCTGGTCACAATGATAACAATAATTTCAAACAGAATTTTACTATATGACCTCCAAATTCAGAATGAGCACCAATGGGAAAAGAAAAAAAATCTACAGTACCTGCAAAGGGGGTTCCTGAGCTTCCCTCCAACACGTAATCTAGAAAACCAAAATTGAAGAATGCCAAGTCAAAGTACGATAATAGTTACCACTACGACAGCAAATGCAGAAGACAGCAAGTAAAAGCAGAATGAAAGATGTCAAACAATTTTCAACAGGTCAACACTTCATACTAATTCACCTGTTCAGAATCTTAAAGGAAGATAAAAACATAGAGAATGTTCTCGAAACTAGCCAACTCATGGAAGTTCTTAACAGGATTCATTAGCCAAAAACTCCAAACGGAAGATCATTAAGCTAAATCCACTACATCTAGCCTTAATTTTGCTAGTGAGAAGGTACCGTGACTTATGCACCAAAAAATTGCAAAGACTGCTAGACTATATTTCATCTGAATGAGGACTTACGCCATTCAAGAATATCATTTGGGGAAGGACGTGCTACAACATTGGAAACAGGCTCCTGCAAATTCAAAAACAGAAAGGCTTTGTAAGTCTAAATATACAAAAAGAATCGACAGGAGACTCAATGCAGCAACAATCCTGTTATACTATAATCAATATGGTCAATGAAGGCATCTCAACCAAAATTATTTTAACGACTTGCCAGAGAAAACTCAACAGAGTATCAAAATGTTAGATATAAAGCCATTGGATCAGATCATGACAACAAGGGAACAGCTAACATGCCTACTCAACCTGCTTCTTAAACACTGAAAACACATTACACAAAAAAAAAAAAAATTTGTTTGTTCCACTTATCCAAAACATGTGTAGGGCAATTTCATCAAGCACACACCACAGATAAAGTTATCGACATTAATATAGGAGGAAATAGAAGTCAAGATAGTGAAAATGAGAATGGGAACAGAGAACAAGATGATGACATACTTTACAGAGTGCTCTATATTCCTTCTGAAGACGCTTAATACATGCCTTTTCTGCCATCTCAGAGCTTCAATGCTGATAAGTACACAAATTGATGATCCCTTTCTCTGTTTGATGGGGAAAATACTACAGGCTGTGTAGCATGAGATGATATTTAATAAGATGACGAGACATACAGCAAGTACACCAAAATATAGTGAAAGGAATTGGTCAACAGAGAATTGGGGGAAGACACTACCCAAATCAACATAACTCAAAGTTACTAAGTTGCACAACACTAGGAGCCACCCAGATCAATACCCATACAATGAGGCTGAACTGACTACAAAAATGGGCAAACAGCAGACATATGGCTGTGGAGAACCATTTTTTTTTTTTTCGGTCTTGTTACTTGTCAGCACTATTCACTCTCCCTTTGCCTTCTGCAGGGATCGAACACCTGCCCCCTCACTCACATATCCACAACCCCCAAGATCCCTTGCCACCAAGCGGATTGCCTCAGCGGTAACATATGGGAACCACTGACAAGACTATGCCCTACACAATCCATTCTCTTTCGCATGCAATTCAAAACAATCAGCCTATTATAATCACAAACAAACTGACATACATCTAAACCAACCCATTTAAACTGCCAATATCCCATTAAATTTCTCCAGAAAGTTACATCCATGTGAAATAATGAAATGAGGAATAATTAAGTTGAAGTACCATTCAGAACCCACTCAGACCCCTGTTCCTATAGGACTCTCGAAGCAAACCACGAATCTCACTAATTCCTACACCTCCTCAACAGAGCAAATATGCGATTCCCTGTATCCAGCAATACCCTAACAAAACCGCTTCGAATTGGCCTTAACGCGGCTCCACCGAGCAGCTCGAGCACCCTCAAATTCCGCCTAAACGAATCGCGGCAAAAACCAACGAAAAATCACCCCGACCCAATTCAATCAACAAGAGCACAAATGTCCCCGGACGCCCCCGCCAACCACCCTCGCTAATCGAAGTCAAAATTCCAAATTCAGATCAGCCCATGACTCCGTCAAGATACAAACCCCGAAAGACCGGTAAAACAGATCGATCTACACAGGCAGCAACAACCAGGACAACCCGGCGCACCAACTGAAAATGAAAAATAAAAAAAAAAAAAAGAACGAGACAGGGGAATCGACACCGACAACGAGAGGAAGAACCGCCGTCGGCCGGCGGAGGAGGAGGAGATTTTTCCTTACCGGGAACGGCTGCGGGAATCGATTTCAGGCGAGAAAATCTCGGGGGGCGGATTCTTCAGTCTTCGCGGAAACTTAGAGGGACGCCATGGCCGAGCAGGGGGAAGTCGCGATCCCTTAGGGAAGCGAGTGAATGAAATTTGGCGAAAAGAGGAGCGAAAGTGCGTCGCTATTTCCGACGGGCCTCGGTTCCCGGGTGGCCCACCGGTTTCTAAAAAGGCAAAAAAAAGAGAAAAACAAAAAGGAAATTCCTAATATTTTTGTTAAATTTTTAATAATATTCAATATGGTCTTTAAGCTTAATAAGACATTGGTTTGACAGATTGTTGTCTATTATTTTTCCAATTTGACTAAGGTCGTGGTGTAACATGGGCCGGGCAACGTTCTCTAGGGAACTAGATAGAGGCTGGGGACATTCATTGTACATGTAAAAAATATATCTTTTCGTGATGCGTGAATTAATTAGAAGTTCCGATTTTTTCTCACGATATGTGCTTGTGTTTTCCGGCTGTATTTCAGGACCCAATCAAAAAGCCAAACTGGATCTTCATGGGTTGAGTCGAGTCCAAAATCCAAATTCAAATCCATCAACCAATCTAGTATAGGTCAACATTAAGCTAGTGGCAAATTGATTTAATGTTGGTGAGTGCCATGTCAAGGTACGTGTTTATTGCCATTATGTTAATAAGGTCGGCCCTCGTGAAAAGATTTGTTTGACATTTGGACAATAAAGAAAAGTTGACTAATGTGGGATTTACAATTCAAAGCTAAGTGAATCATATTAAAGGTTCTCACGACATGTTCTTGTTTTTTGTCTGTATTTCAAGACCTCATTGAAAAGTCAAACCGGATCTTCATGGGTCGAGTTGGGTCCAAAATCCCATTTCAAATCCGTCGATATCTTTGAAAAATAGGGCATACAGAAAAGCACGCCGATACTTGACTGATCAACCAATCCAATAGATGTCAACATTAAAATGATGGCGGATTGATTTAATATTGGTGATTGTTGTGTTGAGGTACGTGTTTTCGCCATTATGGTAATAAGGTCGGTCGGTCCTCTTGACATGATTTGTTTGACTTTCAGATATTAAAGAAAAAGTTATACTAATGTGAGATTTACAATTCAAAGCTATAAGAATCATTTTGAAGGTGAATCTCTATATTTGAGTGAGACTCCTGCTTCTCAACCATATGGAAGAGCAAGCAATTGAAGAGAGTCGTCCTATCATCATCAGCGACCTTATGTCTTTCCTAACAATGTCCAGTTATATCCCAACTCCCACCAACTCCATAAAAAGGGCAACAAATAATAATAATAATGAATTTCACTGGAGGGAGGGACAAGTGCTCATCAGCTGGTTCCATGCTTCCCTAGATTGAGTTATTAAATATTATGATGTCCCGTCCTCACTATGTGATTCAGATGTCACTTCATCCAATCTTGGGATCGTCATGAAAGACAATTCCAATACCCTCCTCTTTTGGTTGGACTTTCGGAAAAAAAATCTTTAGTAAAATGCAAAACACTTTAAATTAAGGAAATTCTTTGAAATGTAAATTATTTGTTAAATTATAATTGAAAAAAGTTCATTGTAAAGCAAATTTGAGCATAATTGGATTTTGACAAATAATCCTTGTAAAGGATGTTTCTGATTAGTTACTTTTCATTTGGAAAAAAGAGAAAAATCATATTGCTATTGAGTTGGTGACTGTTGTTTGAGCTCACACACCCTTAGGTGGCCCTCGACGATGGTCATGCGATTCAGATAGCCCTCACCGAGGTTATGCAATCTTAGGTGACCGTTGCTTGGGCGGTCACTTTGGTCATGTGGCCTCGCTAATCTCTTGCAGCCAAATATGGCCTCAATAGTTATCCTTACACACAGAAGATGAACAGTTATAACAAGAGGCAAAATTGAAAAACCAACAAATTGATGAGAGTAGTCCTAAAAGAAAAAATTTACCAACCCTAAAACTTGCAAGCCAAGAAATCATAAAGCCCAAGGCATTAGAGCCATTTTTTTGAACTTTTTTCTATAGATAAGCCAGTGGGTCTAAATTGAGCTATTAATGAATTATAAATGGATCTATCTTTAATCTATTCATGACTCATTTTTTTAATTGGTCTTTATCGTAATAAACCCATTTTCATCCCATATTAAACTTCAAATGAATCCAGTATCCAGGCCATTAAACGTGACTATGACCGTAGGAATCCTTGTCAGAAATTGTTTTACTGCATTGACCGACACTGACTGTGAGCTCGTCGCGTCTCTGACCAGGTCCATTGCCCAAAAAGACCCGTACGCGCCATCAGAATCCGAGGTAAAGTGAACCAATTCCTGCCGGATATCCCAGTTGTAATTGTTGAATTCGGACAGAACAGACGGGTCGTTAAAAAGGAACTACTGACTTACAGCTCCTTTCCCCACATGAGCCTTTACGGATCCGATGTGCACTGAACCCTGCGAAACCCAAATTAACAATGCAAGCCAGCATCGACCTCATTTGCACGCAGCCCCACAATCAGGATAAATAAAAATAATCACGTGACTCGTCACGTGGCTTCTGATGGGAGGGTTTAAATCTAACCCCTCCCCCCCGTCCAGCCGAATCTCGAAAGTCAGAGCGGATGCAACAGGCGGTATTAACAGTCAAACGTGATCACATGATCCCACAGGCGCCGGATCGCGTGAAATCTCTACAATGACCTAATTTGGAGAAGTGGCGGATGATGGGTATATAAATCCAAGAGATTAAACAGACACACCCATCATTACTTTGGAAAAACACATCCTCAACTTTGACAAGAAGCAGATATATAGGTTCTCGTGTTGTTACTGATAGCATTTCCTTGGAACCATGAGGAGACTCAAATCCATAGAAGTGGCTGCACTTACCTTACTGCTCCTGGTTCTTTCTTCTTTCCTGCACGAGCTTCAGCGTTGAGGGGCGAGTTTTGACACAGAGAAGCTCTTCAGAATCCAGCGAGGACTCCGCAGCTTCTCAGGAAATGCCAATGGACGGGAAGAGTCCTTACAAGAAAGTCGGCTCGAGCTTTCGGCACATACCTCCAAGCACATCCAACCCTATACAGAACAAGTAATCATTCTTGTCACCTACCTCGGTGTTTCCCGTAAAGAAGGTCCTGCTTCCTCCAGGAGATGGCTAAAAGACACAGAAGCTGAAGGATCAAGGTCAATCACATAGATTTCCCTGCACTTCCTTTTTTATTCAGTAGAAACCTATTCAGTTTTGTAGACTCACAGTAGATTTCGACTCTAGGCCTCTTGTACCGATATTTATAGTGAAAGAATACGATCTCTTGTCTGGGAACTTTCAGAATGCCATCTTTGACGAATGTAAATACATGGTTTTCTCCTATGAAATCTGACTCTCTGCTCATAGTGCCGCTACACAATGATGTGACCATCAACTACTTGCAAGCACTAGAGTCTCAGACTCTCAGCCTAGCAGACTCGATAACTGAAATGTTACAATAAAGATGCAAAAAGTGGAGACGATATAAGAACTTAACAATATTCAGCTTAAAGGCAGATGTTACAACGTCTGCCAAAATGAATGCCAAGTGACATCATTTCTTTGGTTTCTTTTTAGAAACCTTCGAAGGGTCATCCAGTCTGCGCTGTTTCTTATCTGACTTGTCAAAAGAGTTGAAGGATCTCTTATTCTTGGCTTCCTTCTCAGTAGCTTTACCGGCAACATGGGCACTGCTGACTTCACCAGGACCCTTTCTCTTCTTCGAGTCATTTCCTTTGTAACTATGACATCCAGCTATTTCTCCGTGTTGCTTAAAACCTGACTTCACCAAGGACGATGCAGCAGAACTCATGCGAAGATCAATTTCTTTTCTAAGTTGCTTTATATCTGCTGTGTGTGATGCTCTTTTGGAAGTGCTAGTGTCTGTAGGAAAGCTGTCATCTCCAGAAGATTTGGCTCCACTTGAGCCAAATATGGCATGAAATTCATTATAAGTCGTCTGTTTTGATACTTGCCTTGACCTCCATTGATCCGGGTGTGATGCGTATCTGTTGCAATAAAGCAAACACGTTAAGGTTCAGTTCTTCACATCTGTGAAGGTGATCACCAAAATATAAATCAAGATTGTAACTAGATACAAGATCAAGAGATGTGGGTGAAATTTCTCAAGATACAACTAAAGATCGTTACAAAGATACAAGACCAAATTTTGTTTCGCCACCCTGATATAAGCAGCCTACAACTAATTCAATCTCCATATCTTAAAGGATATTTTAACTCACCCATGAATATCAAGTTTTCTCAAGAGGTGAGACCCATGTTTTGTCCTGGAGAGCTCATTCCGCACAACTAACAACTCGGATAATATAGTCTCTCTGAGTGAGACATTACTGGCAGTGAAGCACTTTTCAAGAGTAAAATAACCACTTGAGTGCATTGAAAGCTCTCCATAATGTCCCTGTAACCTTCATAAAAAACCCAGGCAAATTGTAATTCCTTATGGGAAAGCCACATCAGAGGTTCAATTGAGCAGAAACATAGGAAGACAGAAGATTCAAATCTCAAGAAATACTGCATATTGCATGCATGTGAATTTGTTGTCACCATGGAAGAGGAGAGACCACATACTTCAGAATCAGTTTGCGCTTATGTTTTCCAGAAGCACTTGAGTCAAGAAAAGCTTCAATGACATGGGCACCAGCAGAATCTTTAGCTGCTTCCACCAGATGGTCCACTTCCATCAACGTAATGCTAGTGACAAAAGGCTGTATGTATTCCTGCCCAACAGGTATTCCAAAATAATTATTTGAATAACGCACAGGAGAATATCAAACAATAATAATTTTGTTGGGAGAATAACATGAGTTTTGATGGATGAAAAACTAGGTGGATTTCTAGTGTGAGACAGCTAAAAGATGCTAGACCGTCAGCAACAAGCAAACTTTACTATAAGACACAAAAGTAACCGCAGTTATACGTATAAAACCCAGCTGGTTGGGGAGACTGATGCCAGGCAAAAGCACCAGAAAATGCAAGAAATAGAACATACATTGCGACATCTGAAAACTGCCTGCAGAATCAGAGAACCCATCACATGCATTTTCACACGGGCTGGCCATATCCAACTGGATTGATCTTGGCAGCAGAAGTAACTATCAAGAAACAATATCCGAGGAACAATACATGCTGGGGAGTCATCTGCCGAACAAACTGCAGTAGCGGTAGCCTGACAACACTGTCAAACAAGAATAGGAAATCAAAAACCGATATACACAAAAGACGAATAATTCTCACTTGTGAGAATGGAAATCAAGGTACTTAACGAGCAAGATCTATCAATTAAGCTAAACCCAAAGAGGCATACAATAGAAAAGCATGTGCTTTGATAATGGCTACTGGACAAGGCTCCCTTGGCTATCTTGTTAAGCAGGAATGCGCAAAAACTGCCTGGAATGTAACAAACCTTATGTTCATGGGTGTGAAGCCGGTGACTTGCAGCAATTAGGGAAGCAATAACTCCGGACCTTCCCATCTCGAGAAGATCCTTGAACTTTGTTCCAAGTTCCTCCCAGATCAACTCCATCTGATGGACAAGACAGAGAGAAAACTTACATAACTAAAAGAAAATTCACACTGACAAGGATGTAGTAGTTGCAGTACAATATAGCTGAAGAAAGAAAAGAAAAAAACAGTTGATGAAAAGGAAGCATGCAATAAATAAGTCTTCTAAGTAAAGATATTCACGGAAATGGTTAGCCAAGTTAGAAAATTTAAAAATATAAAATGGCCATTGGCATCTAAGGAGGCATAATTGGATTAGACAGAGTAAACATATATGTAAGTAGAAAATATTCACACTAAAAAGGATGTAAAGGGTGCAGAATAATATAGCTGAAGATAAAAGGAAAAGAAAAAACAGTTCATCAAAATGAACCATGCAATACAATAAGTCTTCTAAATAAAGAAAAACAACAAAAAATATTAGCCAAGGTGGAAAATGAAAAACATAAAGTGGCCAGTAGCATCTAGGGAGGCATACTTGCTCTTGATGCCTCGCCTTGGAAATTAGTGCTTGAATGACAAAGCTGCCACATTGATGAGAAGACATCTCAAACAAGGAATTCCTAAATATCTTGTTGAACATTTCATCGTATAAGTATTCAGGAGCCACTTCCAGAATGACCTGTGAGTTATGCAGGGAAAAAAGGAATGGTTCAGTAAATAGTACTAAAAGAGGCTACCGCCAAAGCTGAGGTACATGTGAAAGCATGTCTGGGACGTTATAGTGAGCATGTTGGTTGTCCTTTCAATCATTAGGCCACTAGCCTGTTAAAAAGAAGTGGACATTAATGATCGGTGAAATTAGACTACTGGCTGCAGTGGAACATGACAAGTGACTATATATTGTCTAGCCATGTAGAAAACTGCTGATTATACATTTTTAGGCAGCACTGCACTTGCCTATATAAAAGTCAACAATGAGGGAATTACATGATAAAGACAAACTGACTTGAACAATGAATTAGTAGTCACCAAAGCAAAGGCTCGGAAGAAGATATAAGATGACAGTAATGAAGAAAATTTTAGGCATCTTACCTCCAATAAATGACTGTATGAAGTTTCGATAGCAAAATTTTTAACTTCATGCCCCACAGTCATTTCAATGACATTCCCTTCCGCAATATTTTCTTTGTTGCAACCAAGAAGAATAGGTATTATCCGCCCCAGCTCTTCATCATCCCCCGCTAATAGCTTCAAAACTGTCTGCCATGATAATACCAGACAATACTCAGGATGACCTTGTCGTGATAATAACAAACAGATAAAAAGAAGTCAACTCAATCATCCATCCAAATGAAGTCCCTCCCTCCCTCCCTCCCTCCCTCCCCACACATGCTGTGCGTACATGCATGCACATTCTTTCAATGGATTGGGAGCTATTAGTACATATCCTGAAGGCAACATGGAGCCATTATTGATGCTACACCAGCTTTAAATGAAAAACAGAAAACATTAGGAGGGTGTACCAGAGACATGCCTGGAGGACCAAACTGCCGAACTGATCAACTAGCAAGGTCTTATCGTCTGCAGTGCAATTAAGCATCCCTGTGATAAGATCTTTCAATAAACCCGGAAATCCATGGCCAAGATTCTGCTGGGCATGCTCATTAGGGCGAGATGTCTTAAGATTCAAGCGCTCTGCCACATTTGTCAAGGACTTAGTTCTCTGAAATTCTGCAGAATCTAATGATACTCCTTTGCAAAGACAAAGAAGTCTTCGAAGAACATGTGAGCCGTAGCAGTTATACATCAAGTCAGCAGGGTTCTCAACAATCACCTGACAGGCACAAGAGATTATTTTCCACAAATGATTGCACTTAGTTCATCTAATCAATCATAGTCAGGAGAATGCACAATCTTGCAATATGATTCGCTGACAAAGAATTTCTGCACAACATATATAGTTTCAGGTGCTAGCTCATTCATCCAAACAGAAAGGAAAAACTAAACTATACCTTGCATATCGTTGTTAAGGTCTCCAAAATAGCAGAATAGGTCTCTTCATCTTGAAGATGCATAGCTATAGACCTTAGAGCTGTTTCAAAAACATGAGAACCAGATCTATCCATTGCAATGAGAGGAAAGACCCTCGAACAACTTCGAAGAAAGCCACAAAGATGGTCCACATCACAGCCCTCAAGGAGATTTTGCAAAAAGTGGCTTATGATGTAATCAGTTGCCAGTTCATATTCTTTGCCTCTAGTTTCTTCCAGAGCATTATTACATATTACAGATCTTTCCTCTAATTCAACTTCATTACTTTCAAAAAGATTCGCAATATCTGAGAAGTATTTTGTCGTCATAGGGTCAACTTGTTTCCTGCAAGGAAGTCAGTCATGCAATTATCGTCCATAACCATAGAACCTAGAAGTTCATGTTAACAAATCACTAGAGCACGAATGGTTTGATAAGAAGCCTAACATTCACAAGTACACAAATGCACCACATCAACCATCAAATTAACTCCAAAGACCAATCACCTTATTATTGGGGATTTCGGAGTCTTAGTATCCTGTCCTTTCGAGAACTTCGTGTATTTGCCAGAGCTGTGTGAAGATTTCCCAAAACCATCTCCACCGGATCCAAAATCGCCTTCTTTTGCTCTCCTGTTCATGCCTTTTTTCCTTCTCGCTGACTTATGTGACCTATTCTCCTTGTCCATGGGTCTATCTTCCACGGAACTATGAACTTTGTGCCTTCTCGACTGTAAAACTTTTGAACCAACAGAAACCATGCGCCCCTCGATCGCAGCAGCCTCTATTGTAGACAGCATCATAATTTCCAATAAATAAGGTCAAATTAAGATTGCTGAAACTCAAATAGAAGAGACAGATTGTGTGTGTGCACGCACGTGCCAATCTACAGGGCATGTTATGCACGAATACACTTGCATGAGTGATTAACATGAGTAACAAAAGCATCAAATCTCTATAAGATATAAATGTAATCTGAATTCGGTGCCGCATAGACAGCCAAGGATAGATGAAACTAACGTTTGAATACTCCAGAACCCAAAAAAAAAAAGCTTCTCCCATCAATCAACATATCGAACCGAAAACCAGGCAATCAATAAGGATGCTTGTATGATTACATTACACTACAAAGACGAGAACACCTCGCTCTCCAACTGACAACACTTGAAAACGAGGAACTCCTCGCAGACAAGCAGACCCTGTAGGTCAGCCATTACAACCCAACTCAAACCGACAGTAAGCAAGCGCGGACACAGGACAAGCTCCCGAAACCGACGAAACCGCGATTACACGAGAACGGAGATCACGCAGCATCAACTCGGCAGGCAACTGAAGCCGAAAGAACGGACGAAACGAAGCTACGCAGACGGAAAACGACGCCGGCAACAACGGCAGGTCGCCGGACGGGGAGGGAGGATTTACCTCCGAGAACTCGAAGCTTGCGTCGAAGACGGAAGCCTTAAACCGCAACTGCAGAAGCGAACCTCGTGATGGAACGGCGCGGTAATAAGCAAGGAACGAGAAGGAGACAGGAAGAAGCAGAAGATCGCTCGGACCTTTCCCGGTTTTTCTGGGCTCAGGACCGAGGGCTCTAACGGGCCGTTCGGTCGGCTCGTTATCGGCCCTTCCTATCTTGGGCCCAGATATATGCAACTGGCATAAGCCCATCTGTTTCGTACTCTGGGCTTGGGCGGTTTAAACGGGCCTTCCGGTCCTGATCGGGCCCGCGCCAAACCGTTTAGATAATTTATATTTAGATATTTTAAGTAGGAAAAAAAAATCAATGTTCGGATATACGCCACCAGCTAAGCTAATTTAAATTCATTTTCCGCGTTGACCAATTCAATCATCACTCTTTCTATGTTCGCGTCTGGTGGGTCTCATATCATTTAAACTGGATATTAAAAATAAATAAATAAATAAAAGATAGATAGATATAAAAGTAAATTAAAAATGTATGAGCTGAATGAAATAAGGGTGACACGGCAAATTGGGCACGGTCATTGCCAGCGAGCTTTTCACACTGTCACATGGTTTTGATTAAATCCTCATACGCGTCGGTCCAACTCATAAGAGCTACTATGCAATTAATAATGCAAATGTGCTTGATTTACATTATCCATAGGCTATATATTATTTTTCTCTTTCAAATTTGAAAATCTTAATTAAGGGTATGATGCACTAAGAGCTCGTTTGGTAACTCCAAATCGGTGTCGAAAATTAACACATCAGCAACAAATGAAATTCAACATGTCTAAATTTGACTCGAGAGATTCGATTAAGTGAAAAAGAGATCACTTACATTTGCTGAATATGATTGGGGTTACTTAGCTCATTCGATTAAGTAGACAATCTAAAAATGAATTAAAATATTGGCTATTTATCTGATCATCTGTCGACAAAGATGCCGATCATAAATGTAATCAATTGAGAACAGGTAGCATGCGAAGGCATGAAGTTGACCTTTCTCTAACCGGTGATTTTTCTATTAAAGGGATTTTGTCTGACCATGTATGATGATGCCCTTGACTGCCCAGTTTTTAATCTCTGTATATCTCTATCTCTCTCTCATTTTGATGGATTAACTAGAAGAAGAATTTTCCATGTGAAATTTAAGTGTTTCTTCCTAATGAAATGATAGTAAAATTTACAGGTTTTAAGAGTGCTCGGTGAAATCCAATTAAAAACTTAGGAGAGATAGTCAAAACACGTGATTAATCGAATTCAGTGCCATGCATAATCAAAACCTGCGGTTGTACACCTTATTTGCTCGATTTTGCCCCTTTTTCGGGCACCCACCACAAGGATAATTCGAGATAGTTTTTAAGTGGCCGGTGATCAATTGGGTATAACAGGAGATCATGCTCAATCACATTGAAGTGCATTTGCTGAATCTCAAGCCATTGTTTCCTGGCAGTTCGAGCGGGTATCATTCCACCGAAACTTCCAACATCTTTCGCAAATCCAATTTTCGCCGTGTGTGAACGACGACCGTATTCAGATGGCGAAGTCGAATCGATGCCGCGCGATGATCGGGAGAAATTGGGGAGAACGGGGGTCGTCGCTCGTCTTGCTCAATTCGTGCCGTTGATGTGCGGTACGAAGCCAGATTCAGACAAAAGTCGGGATCGGGAATTGGTCCAGAAAACTGTTTAATGTCGTGATGGGACATTTGGTGGTTTTTGTGTAGATCCGCGTGAGGGCTTGCCTGCTTCGCACATGGCTGGAATCCAAGACAAGAGCGCGGGATGCCAATTGGACCTTTCGCAGGAGCAGCCCGTTTTGTCCCCACGGGAACACATCGTAATCTCGAAGTTGAATTATTAAACAATTGTGGATACGTCGAGAGGGGTTCCTAAAGAAAGAAATGCCGTGTCACGTAGGATGTCGCGACTTTCATCTCGCGTTTAACCATGTAGGGTGAGTGTTGATTTGGGGTAAACGCTAGAATCGAACGGCGTCGACCCTACCTTGTTAATTCTGATTGAGTTATTGATGCGAAATTTTTGGAAGCTTGTGATTATTGACTCTTGGTGTGGAACCGAATGAAATCAAGACATGGCGATTCTTTCCTTTTAGTTTTACCTTACATCTTGTATTTTTTTATTGTCGCAGCCTCCGCATTTTCTTGTTTACAAAGAGATATTTTACTAAAAGTTGTCTTTTCAAGGAATAAAAAAATTTGCACGTTGTCGAGTAGACTTTGCAATTGAATCGAGCCGACGGACCCAGTTTCAAAGTCTACATAATATATTATAGATTTCAAAAATTGGGAATTAATCTCAATAGAATTTCAAATTTGAAAATTACCCATCCTAGAGACTTGAAATTGTACATACCTAATTATGAGTGACTTTCCTAATAACAATTTTCGCGAAAATTGTCTCGTTCGAAATCGATTTGCTTTACATAACCCAAGTTAGTTTTGCTTAAGAGACTTGGTATTCAAATAGCAATGTTACCACAAAAGGGCTGTAATGGACCTTAGGGAGAAAGGAAGTTATCATGGCTAAGCAAATTTTGTTAAAAAAAGAAGAAAGGAAAAAAAAAATAGAACTTAATGAAAAAGAAAAAAAAGGGGACGATTAAGTGCAAATGAAGGCTCAATTTCAGCAGCCTCTGGAAGCGACCTAACAACCTATTCCGTCATCATCGTTTTGCTGAATGCTGACTCACCCTCAATTCATTTTAGAAAGTGTCCATTCGTTAAACTCCAAACATGCCCAATGCACTCTCGTGCATATTTAGACATTCAATAAACGACGTCCTAAGACGGTTTTCCAAATGGTTGGATCCAGTTTCCCTGACCTAACTATACCTTCAATTCAAATGTCAGAAAGGGAAAAGAAAAAGAAAATATTTTTTGGGTGTATGTAGGACCCACGCGTGATTTGAAAGTGACCAACACATCTTGTATCGACCTCAATCAGATTTGACTTCACTGTGCTTAACTCGACAATCATAAAGAGAAAAATTAACGGTTATGCATGCCTGAACTTACGACAATGAAATGTTACGATCAAAAGCGTTTTTAATAGAATAATTACACATTGATTCGCGCATTCATCCAACAAATTAGCTTTTAGAGCAGTAGAAAGTGGTTTATAATATTATGATTCGAGGTGTTAAGTTCAAATTTTTTCATGTCTTATTTGCATCTTCAATTAAATATGTCAACATTTAGTACCATTTGAAAATATCATACTAAGAGTAAGGGATAGGGATAAGATGATTAATTATTAAAGCGTACTTTTATTTAATATTTAAAATTTTAAAATAATTAATAGTGATTTCAATCTAAATCACGTAACATCTCATCATATTCTCGATAAGATCCAGCTTATCTTGTCAGGGATTCGAGCTGTCCGGTGCTCCGAGCCCACCGGCTACGAAAGTCGGAGCACCTCGAACTCGACCCGATGCGACGGGAAAGGGGAGAACGGGAGTGGAATTATTGCTAATTATAGATTAAGCAAGCGGAGGCCTGGAACTCCTGAATCATGGAGGCGATTAGGCAAAGCGATGGGCCGCCACGTGTCCATGCGCCACGTTGTCCATGCATCTTTCGCTCGAAAAGCGAAAAATACCTTAACGATGAAGCATCCACCCACCCCCAAAAAGCATTCCAAAAAGAATCTCTTCCCCCTCTCAAAATTTTCATTTTTCATTTTTTTATTTTTTTACTGTCCATCGCATCATCATCTCCTTCTGTTGTAGAGAGAGAAAAAGGTGTATTCTCTCTCCTCCGTTTCTCTCTCTCTATAAAATGGCGGCACTTGTTCCGGGTAATCTTCCAAAAACCCACGGCATCTTTGTCCTTTCTCTCTCTAGCACTTGGCACTTCACGCGCTCTCACTCTCTCTCACTGCAACTACTGCTGAGGAGAACTCGAATCGGGTTCGGGTTTTCGGATCTGGTCGGAGTGTTCTCTCTTCCGGTGAAGGATGGATACCATGAAGTCCTTCAAGGGCTACGGCAAGGTCGACGAGGCCGAGGAGCGCGCCTTCCGCCAGCGGACCCGCCGCCGCCTCATCATCCTCGCCGTCTCCGCCGTCCTCCTCCTCGCCGTCATCGCCGCCGCCGTCGCCGGGACCGTCATCTACCGTCGTAACAGGTCCGGCGGCGGCGATGGCCCCACCGCCCCCTCCTCCGAGCTGACCCCGTCCGCCTCCCTCAAGGCCGTGTGCAGCGTCACCCAGTACCCAGACTCCTGCTTCTCCAGCATCTCCGCCGCCGAGACCGCCAACGCCACCGACCCCGAGCAGCTCTTCAAGCTCTCCCTCGCCGTCGCGATGGGGGAGCTCCAGAAGCTCCCGAGCTACGCGGCCCGGCTGGCGAGCAAGGTCAATGCCGGGGACGCCCGGGCCAAGGCGGCGCTCGGCGTGTGCTCCGGCGTGTTCGACGACGCGATCGACCGGCTCAACGGCTCGATCTCTTCGCTGGCGGCCGGCGCCGGAGACAAGATTCTGTCCTCGTCGAAGATCAACGACATGAAGACGTGGCTGAGCGCGGCGATCACGGACCAGGAGACTTGCCTGGACTCGCTGCAGGAGATCAACTCGACCCTAATCGACGACGTGAGGGCTGCCATGGAGAACTCGACAGAGTTCGTGAGCAACAGCCTGGCCATCGTGACCAGGATCATCAGCCTACTGGCCGATTTCAAGATCCCGATCCACCGGAAGCTGCTCGCATCATCGTCGTCGCCGTCGTCGGAGTTCCCGAGCTGGCTCGGGGCGGCTGAGAGGAGGCTGCTGCAGGAGGAGGGGTTGGAGGTTCTGCCGCACCTGACAGTGGCGCAGGACGGGAGCGGGGACTACAAGACGATCCAGGAGGCGGTGGACGCCGTCCCGAAGAAGAACGAGACGAGGTTCGTGATCTACGTGAAGGCCGGGACTTACAACGAGACGGTGATCCTGGACAAGAACAAGTGGAACGTGATGATGTACGGCGACGGGAGGACGAAGACGATCGTCACCGGCAGCAAGAACTTCATCGATGGGACTCCGACTTTCAGCACGGCGACCTTCGGTAAGTCTCATCGTTTCGTCTTTCCTCTGCCATGTGAAGTGAAAACCGCCTGATCGCGTCTCGTGCGTTGATTCGGTCACCTCGCTTTCGTCTTCTTCCATCCAAATTCAATCCGACCCACAAGGGAAAAAAAAATCTCTAACAAACATTGGATTAGGACTTGGGAGCTTTTTCGGAAGTAATTTCGGCTGAGTAGCCCAACAATCTTAGACTAAACTCGCACCGTAAACACTGTCGTGGAAGCAATTGCACTTTTGGAAAGTGACGTCTCGATTTTGATCAAACCGGAACACTGACTCGAATGTCGTGGCCATTGTCGTCGGGATGTGATTTGCTGGTAAGGTGGCGACTTGCGTGGTGGGATTATTGTTTTTTCAGTTTTCAGACATCATCCCAGATCGACGAACCCCATGAAGACGGTCGGGTGGAGATGTTTAGTTCGAGGAGATCTTTTGATCTCGTGCTAGCCCAGCCCCCGCTCGCGTACGTGGCCCGCTGATGTGATTAGATGTGAGAGATTGGTCCCGTCGGCCTGGTGTGTCTCTGCCCTACCATGTGCATGCTCGGCATAAATGAACGTGAAACTCTGCAAAATGACCGGTGTCCTGTCCCACCCACTACCCCCTTGATTCGTGCCGGGTCAACTCAATCGCTTTGCCCGAGTCATGAGCGAGTCGTGGGCTAGTGTGAGAAGATATGGACCTATACTAGCAATCAAAAAGCCTCATCTTTCTTTTTCTAAATCGCTGAAGCTTTACTTAAAAAAGACCTCACTTTTTAAAAACTATATAATGCCCTGTTTTCTATTTACTGCTCTGCTTTTGATGTGAAAGAAAGTTGCCGAACAGGGCATGGAAACATGCCCCCACTGTTTCGTGGGCCGTGGTCTCTTTTTGCCCGCAATCGCCGCGTCCGAACATGGGAACTCATTATCTTATTTTTTTGTTAGAAAGATGTCGAGAATCATGCAAGCTTCAGTGCTCATTCCATTATTTTGTCTATGTCCTTGCGGGTTGTTACTGTGACAATAATGCTGACTCATATGATGTGATGTTTTGCCAGCTGTTGCGGGGAAAGGCTTCATAGCGAGGGACATGACATTCGTGAACTCAGCCGGTGCGGCGAAGCACCAGGCGGTGGCGTTCCGGTCCGGGTCCGACCTCTCGGTGATATACCGGTGTGCCTTCGATGCGTTCCAGGACACGCTCTACGCGCACTCGAACCGCCAGTTCTACCGCGACTGCGACGTCACGGGCACGATCGACTTCATCTTCGGGAACTCTGCGGTCGTCTTCCAGAACTGCAACATCAAGCCCAGGCAGCCGATGGACAACCAGTTCAACACCATCACGGCGCAGGGGAAGAAGGACCCTAACCAGAACACCGGCATCTCGATCCAGAAATGCAGCATCACCGCCAACGGCAACGTGACGGCCCCGACGTATCTCGGCAGGCCCTGGAAAGACTACTCAACCACCGTGATCATGCAGTCGACCATCGACTCCTTGAACCCCAAGGGCTGGATCGAGTGGGTCAGCAACGTGGAGCCCCCGAGGACGATCTTCTACGGGGAGTACCAGAACCGCGGGACGGGGGCGAGCACGGACCAACGGGTCACGTGGGCCGGGTATAAGCCGGCTCTGACGGCGACGGAGGCCGGGAAGTTCACGGTGGGGTCGTTCATCCAAGGGAGCGACTGGTTGCCTCAAACCAGCGTGACATTTGACGCCGCCTTGTAATCCGGTAATGGTAATGACGTAGAGCCTGCGATGTACCTATAGAGAACAGAAAACTATTTTCTATTTTCCCTTCTTCTTTTTTTGTCATTTGTCGACATCGAAATTTCTTTGTAGCATTTCGATTTTCTGATATATGCTGTACACTAGTTATGACAATGGTAAACAGAGAATCAATGGAAAAATGGTTCCACTTCCTAAGTTTTCTCTTCCGTATGGTTCGCTGACGACGGATTCTCTAAGTCTGAATGGTCGTAATTCGCAACGTCTTCATAATTCCTGCACAAAATGTCGAAACACATGAAAATTTTCCAACTCCAAGATCAAACCCCAGTGACCGAATATCGTAATTCATGACTTCCTGAATATCGCAGGAGCCAAAATCTATGAATAACATCCAATCTGTTTTGAGTTACCATGGACACTCCTCCGTACGCCCCGAATGTATGAGCATCTGCTTTGAGTTCGTATGTCCTGAAAAGTTCAAGGGCCCATTTCTTGTACTTTTGCCCTTGTGGGTTAAGTTTTGCTTTAAGCACAAAGAACCACTTCGCTTAGAAGAGAGAAGGATCTGCCCATGTGGTGCACTACAATTCTTGGACAATTATTACCTGCAACTGCAAATCTTTCCCAGTGCCGTAATGAGAAACTACCCAAGATGCACCCCAAAACTTCGTCAAATTTACATGACTAGAAGTTCATGCAATACCAACCCTGACGCTTATGCACTTCAGCACCGGAGTAGCTATGTCAAGGAGCAACATAAGCATTTTCCTATCAGCGCGACAACAAATCAAAGGAAAAGATTTCATGGGCCATCCATAAAACTGCCTCCAGTTGAAAAGATACAAAAGGAAAAACAATTGTCTCTACACTGTATTCCATTCAAATTAGGGGCAGAAATTGTATAATCCACAACATTAGTCCTGGAATGATAACCCGGCCAAAAATAGGATGACAATTCCAATTTCTGGCTTTGCAAAGTACAATTACTGGCAAGAATCCTTCAAAAGCATGCTTGGGTGGGCACACGTCAAGAACATTACTTTAAACGTGAAGTTCCATGTAGATCTCTCCTCATAGTCGACTAATGACCGCCTCCACCTCAGCAGGTGTGTAGAGATGGTATGTAGGAGCCACCTTTGCAATGTCCACATTGTTGGGTGTCACCTGATATTCATACCAAAATCCACTTTTACAAAGAGCACACAGGAAGATGACAATTAACCAACACTGAAAAGTACACAGGCATTTCAGTTGATGCATTACCCTTTCCTCCATGACCTGCTTGAGGATGGAAAGAGCAATTGTCTCAGCTTCCTGAAGATTTAACTCCTGCAACCAATCTTAATTGCGTCACCAGCACTTCTAAAAAGTAGCAGCAAATTCAAAGGGTGATGTATTCACCCAGGTAAGATTGTGATCACCTAGTATGGAAACTTCAACTTTAATAACATCCATCAGGTGCAAGCACATACCTTATTATATTGCTCCTGCAATGAGCTATCTGCTCCTTCTGAACCTGACCCAATGGCTTTTGCATTGCACTGCCAAAATGTGCCAGAGGGATCTGTATAGTATCTGTCAAGCAAAAGGTCCTTTTCTGAGTAAATAACCCCAGGCCCTCATGGATGGACATTGATAAGCACAGGCCAACAAGTGAAAAGACGTTCAGATTCTCAAAATAAATCTCAAGGATATAACAAATAGTATCATAGTTTCGATCCAAGCAGTCATTCCTCTGTTATTTTCTCCTTCACCAATTGAGCGTTAGAGCATTTATAAGGAAATATATGAAGCACTTATAGTTTACAAAAGACTTGACATGGAGCGCTTTGGCATACAAAGTTCGTATGACCAACCTCACCTAATGATATAAGGCTCCATCTGTTGGGGTTCTTTAGAATTATGTGTGCAGTTTATGTTAAAAAGGATTATCTGTGGTATTCAGTAAACATTACCAGTAGAACATGCAGCTATTTCAAGTTCAGTAATAATTTGAGGTAGTTCTCCAAAAGTTGATTGAGAGAAACCGGTTGTAATAATTACTGTACCATGACCCAAAGTCCAACACAGCTAAAAAGTTATTCTTGTAGTTTTTGTTATTTTGGATGGAATTATTCATGTAGTTCACAAAGAAATGCTAAAACATCAAGAAGAGAAAATATAGCTTACATAGGCTCATAGTTCACAAGTAGAGAATAAATGCTAAAACATCATAGAGCCTAGTTTTATACGAGTTATGAATTTAAAAAAAAATCGCTATTTAAACATAGTACTTGTGTAACAACAAACACTATGCTCTTTGCTAGAAATGATAACTGCAGATCTTTCAAACATAAAGTCTAAAAGAGACCACCCAATTGGTAACGAAAGCAAGAAAGTGCTAGTGGTTGTTCGCTTGATCATTTAGTTCAAGTCATATGACAACTGAAAAAACCTCCAAGGAAATCACAAGAAAGAATTTCAAACTCTATGCCAAATCAGATCCTATTAACTCCTCCACATTTAGCAATAAAAGATACTAAAGGCATGAGAAGAAAAGGAAATCTTGCATCTTGCAAGCATTTGGACTGTGTTTAAGCACATAAAAGATCAGGTCTACTTACAAGCTGGGTCCATTTTCATCATGTCCAGCAATGAGAAGAGAGACTCCGAAAGGACGGGACTGCACAACAGGAAAATCACCGATGAGAAAGCATTTAATATACACGTTGCACATTCGCTCATGAAGACAGAAAAGCGATGCTCAATGCCCTCAAATTCAAACCCATATTTTGGCATCATTTAGCAGAATTGCAAAAAAGAAACGACAGATGAACATGTCTAGTGTATCCTCAGACACAGACCCTGCTAGAGAAAGATGCCCTCAAAAGACTCCATAATCTCAAAAAACAAAAACGCTATGCATCCTATGCCTTGACACCTGGCTTCTGCCCAAATTACAGAACCTCCTAGGGGTGTGCAACGAGAACTGCCCAAACAATGATTGGACTAGACTGGTCGGTTCTGGGCGGTCCTAGGGGGTGCTGGTCTGGTCCCTGGTTCTTATTTTTGGAACTAGTGACCAGTCGGTCCAGTTCTCAGTTCCAAAGCCAGACCGACCAGACCGATAGGACCGAACTGACCATTCATGTATATTTTTTTAATTTTTTTAAAAATTTTTGAACAACCATTCTGTCATTAGGCCCATTACTTTCCCATCTCTTTCCCACCCTGCTCTTACTTTCCCAATTTGGAAGCCAACTTGGGATGTATATTTTCTTTTTTTCATTGTAATGACAACAAGTGATTTGGTCCATTGGAACCAAACCAAACCGGTCGGTCCAATTTCCAGTTCTTGGGTGGGACCGGATCAGACTAGGAACCGATCACCCCCTAGAACCTCCAAGCTGCAAATAGCAAAGTTTTTCACCCTAGGAAAAAGACATCTCTTACACTCTTTTCTTTTGACATAGCAGGGTAAAGGAGAAACCCCAGGATCATTACCAGCAAGAGGAAAAAAGAAGCATATGAAGCAACCTACTAAAACTCCAAAACAATGTTGAACATCTGCAAGTTATTTCTGAGAACAATGAGACAAAAAGGGAATTTAAAGGGCAAAGCAAAGCACCGATCATATCGAAACTGATCTTCATATGCAAAACTCAATGATGGCTTTCAACACAAATGTTCTGCAAAAATGGAAAAAGAATGCATGACTGTTAACGAAAATGTATTACCATTGTTTCTTCGTCACCCTCACCAAATCGCAAAGCAAGATCACATATGGCTTGGGTTGCGGATTCAACCGTCATGGGCTCACCATAAGAGAACCTATGATTCTGCAGACCATATCCAGCAAAATAATAAGAATGAGGAATAATCAGCTAAGGATAAAAAGGAGGACAAAAAATTAAGACAGCCCATACTTGAGTTTCCACCCGACCATGTTCTACTAGAGTGCGGGCGTCAGCAATCAAGCCACTCATGGCACATCCAATATGGTCATCGATTTCCATGATTTTCTCAACACTGCTCGGCTCCTGCCAGAGAGTGAAGAATTTTTCTAGTAAGAACTCAATGTAAATTGTCCACAACTACCATATTGTGAAAACAATATTTAGTATTCAAAATAGAGAAATGTTGCTCATGCATTTATTGCACTGACTTGGGAAAAATTGATATAATTATACTCCAGGAAAAACCGTGTAGCATCAAGCAAGGTCTGTACAATTTCATGTGCATATATCATGTCCAGTCTCACACGCACTGTCAGGAAAATAAGTACAAGGGACTTTAAGGTCATTTTAAGTAGTCATCTATCCTCTCATATCATCAACAGAGAAGTAGACACACATTCCACTCCCCCATAATCATTACGTGGAAAGTCTGTCAACAATTTAAAATAAGACTAGAAAAACCAGCAAAGGCACTCAACAATCCGGAAAAAGCCCAACATCTCAAATGCACGCTACACTTGAAATAAAAGAAAGAACTAAAAGAAAACAGACCAGCAGGGGCGAAGTAATGCGCTTCTCAACAGCGAGCACAACACCTTCCTTCGTCTTCAATCCGATCGCAGTCGAACCCAGCTGCAGCAATCCAAACACATCCAAAAGTGTTCCACTCATCATCAACCAGCTCAATAAACAGTCCCACAACAATACCTTCGCTAGTTCATTTCCATGACATTAACCGAAAAAAAGAAGAAGAAAAAAGCAGCAGCAGGCGAATGAAGCCCGGTTTTACCTTGATGGCTTCAATGGCATATTCAACTTGAAACAATCTACCTTCCGGAGAGAAGGTGTTCACTCCTCTATCATACTCAGTCCTGCACAAACCGAACGCCAAAACCACTCAAGCTAAAAACTTTCAAAAGCTCCCCCCCCTTCCCCAACCAAAGCCCTAGAAGCCCCCCCGGCGAGCTCCCACAGAATCAAATGCAGCTCACCTCGTGAGAAACATCCTGGCGGCGAGCTCAACTCACGAACCTGCGACGGCGAAAACGAATCTCAGAATCCGGAATCGGATCACAACGGCGCGCAATTCCCGGACGGCACACCTCCGATCCGAGGATCGGATAACGAATCGCGAAGCCAGAATGTCGAAGGAGAAGAAATCGATGGAATCACAGATTCCGCCGATCGAGAGAGAGCTTACCTTGGAAATTTGAGGGATTCTCGAGTGTCGTCTGGAGTGCTTTTCGTGCTTCCTGGTTCACTGGCTCTTTTGTCTTTGGGAGCTCTTTTAGCGAAGAACCCTTCTTGGGAAGCAAGCCAAGGTGATGGTAGTGGTGGGAAGCGAAATGGGCCTGAGATGAGGGAGCACCAGCAGGCCCAGTGTAGCCATTCTTCGAGGCCCATTTTGGGTCGGCCCGTCCAGGCCCAAAAGGATCGTTGATTAGAAAATAGATTTGTGTTTCATTTATTAATTTATTTTTCGCCATTGGGCATTCAGCCCGGCTGGAGGCCGATAGGCTTTCTCGGATGCATCACGCGGCAGCAATTTGTGCAAAGCGAACAACTGTGTGAAAAAATTGGGGCAGTCAAGGGAGAAGGACGGGGTCGAACCTTGGCTTGAGAGGGAGAAGAGATTTGAGTTTTCATTAGTGGTGCGCAAAATGCACCAACCGAACCAATCGGTTGGGTTCGATTTCTAGGACTATCGGTCGGTTCCCTGTTCCTAAAGTGAAATTGATGTCCAAGTGGTATAATTCCTAGTTCCAAGGAGAAATTGGAAATATTACATATACTTTTTATTATTATTTCTTAAAAAAAAAAAAAGAAACAATTTTTTTTATTTCTTTATAACATATAGTATCAAGTAATAGGAAAAAAAAGTGATCGGTTCTTGGTTCTAGGACCAATCGAATCCGGTCTCCAATTCCATCTTGGAATTAGACCATACCGGAAATCGATCACATCTAATTTTCATTTTGAAAGAATATTGCCAAAAAAAGATGATGAAGAAGAAGAGTCATCCGCATAGGAGTTCCTCGAACTCATTTATCACATGCAACGCGCATAGAAATACTCAGGAATGCTTTTGGTTGATGAACCTATGTCGAAGTAAGCCTGGCTCAAATTTGGAGCATGTGGAAGCTCATCTCGTTGTGTTTGGAAGTCAAGACTTCTTCTTGTGTACTATCTAATTACACTGATGGTCATAAGTCATAACGTTAATGATAAAATTTGCTTCGGTACATCTGATCGGCAGGTGGCAAGTTGCACGATTTCATCGCTGGTCACCTGGAATTTACAATTTATTATTCAACAGAACATTGTCCTACCTGCGGAAAAGGAAATGTTAGAAACTTCCTTAGGTGCTGTTAGGTCATGAGGTGGACAATAACGAGGTGGGGAATCCATATAGGTCTAGGGAAGGAAAGTCATCAGTGAACGTTTTACAAGATAAGCTCCATGGACCCACCCCTCCAGCATAATACAAAACATGATGCATTATGACTAGACATGAACCATTTTTAAATATCAATGCCTCACTATTCACAAAGTAGGCATTGGCATTACACACCACGCAAACAATATTAATTTCTTGTTGCTCCAGTCTTCTCTCTCTCTCTTCTCACTCGTTTGAGGTCAGAATCACAGTTCATCATCATCTCCCTTTTTTAGCAAACGCTTCATGAGATCAATGGCCGTGACATGTCCCATCTCCTCCCCTCGGATTATTCTATGGGACTCGAGCCGGATTACGAAGCCGGTCGGCTCGGTTGCGATGCTCACGCACAACCGGCTTCCTGTCAATAGAGCTACTGCGGTCCGAGCCCGATCGTCCTTGAAGAACCAGGTACACACGTGATAACTTGTGCTTCTTGGTGAATACTGATCATAGAAAACAGTTGATTCGCAGTAGAAACCCGACTTCATCCTCTTTTTGCACTTAGATTCCGGGTTTTTATCGCAGGTTTTTGTGGATCAATGCGAAGGTATCGTATGCTACAGAGATGAGAGCGGGGAGATCATCTGCGAAGGATACGATGAGGGCCCGAGATTCTGCAGAAAGATTCCGAGAACTGCATACCGCTACGAAGCCAGGTGAATGAATTTTAGGCACGGTTCCTAATTTTCTTATAACCATCGACCAAAACGGATCAGCTTTATCTAAAACTATCTCGAATAATTTCCAGGGATGCTGAAATCATCGATCTTCTTCAACGAAATTGGCTTCAGATTGCAGAAGACGGAGCATTGTACAAAGTGGAGGTGGGAGATGTTCTCCAAGAGGACTTGAGCTAGAGTAGCTTTTCTCAACACTGTCTCTGAATTTTTCTTCGAATGGCTTTGTGAATGTGAAGTGTAATGTCAGAAAGGAAGGGAGTTTCTTCAGTTGCAGGATATGAATTATGAGCACAAGCTAATATTCTCCCATCAATACAACACTCTATGCCTAAAGAGCGAAGCACTTCCTTTTCCATCCCATTCCCCGGGATCGATCATTTCCGATAGATCACCGTTTTTCTAATCTCTGAAGGGTAAAACAGAATAGATGGGGTTACGAGAAAGGAACAAGCACTACTTTTAAAATCTGATGCATCGATCTTGACCTAATTCATTGAAAGCATGCGAAAGCAGCCACGGTGATCTTGAGTTGCTAGTGAACTCATGCTTATTGCCGGAGCTTACTCAATGGAGAACCCACTACAGAATGAAGAAAGAAAAGCGAGGACGAGGAAATGAAGGATTGCGTGTGGATTGTGTTAACCATCGTCAAAACTGATGGAAATCGACATTCGATTCAAGGCAAAACTTCACACGGATTCATATACACATTGCAATGCTTCATATATGCACCCATTACTTCTGTACAAAAGATCCCCTATCAAGGCCATCTAATAATTTACCCCTGACAGGTTGCCGGGGCTTCAACAACCCGTTCTGCAAATTTCTACAAAACAATGAAGATATATATGCTCTTCCGAAAGACACCATGAAGAACCCGGCAAGGGAAAAGAATGGGATACCAAAAAGTTAAAAAAGAGAAAATTGTGAGTGAAGAAACAGAGTGCTTATCCTAATCGTAGCTTAAAAATCTACATGCACAGGTCGGAGCATCAGTTCACTGAAGGGCCATCTGTGTGTCTTCCTCCTGTAAATCGGACTGTGATCTACTCGGGATGATAGTTGCAGGTGACCAATTATCTGGGACCATGAGAAAATAGGTAGTCATCGCTTTCCTGAATCTTGTCTTGTACTCTTTGGGCGAAATTACTGTTGGACGTTCATTCTTTGGCCCGCCAAGAATGCCCGAAGCCTTGACCCATGTTTCAAGGTGCTTGTCCCAAGTATACTGACGCATGAAATCGATGATCCCAAGAACCAACTCATGCTTCTTTTCATCCACTCCGACCAGAAGTGAGTAATCCATCACATCCACCGTCTGCAACAGAAGGCCATCACCGAGAATTATTAGCTTTACCAGTGCACACGCATGCTTATGAGAGAGAGAGAGAGAGAGAGAGAGAGAGATTACCGCGAGGAAAGAAGTGTCGTTCCAGACGGCTCTCTCCAACAACCGTTTCGCCTTATTTCCCACAAAAATGGGTGAAGTTCGCATTGCTTCAATCAAGTTTTGATCCAGCAGAACTTTGTCGCTTCCACTGGAGTCGGGATTATAGCGTGATCGAGCAGATCCTTTTAAGTCATAGAGCCGCGTCACTTTCCTCCCATAGAGAAGATTCTCCATCACAAGGACATCCATCTTGGTTTCTTTACCTCCTTTGACATGCTTTGTTGTTACCTACAAATAAAAAGTAGACCACTGATTAAACTAAGACGCAACGAAGCTGTCTAACATATGAGTGAACTGTGATATTGGTACTAACTGCAACCAGTGAATATCAGAAATGATTTCTTCACTAAATCAACTTAAAGGGAAATCAGTTCTAACCAAATTCACATTGAATTTGACTGCTCAGTATGCTGTCATATTTAACGGAAATAAAAGTCCTAAGCTTAGGGCCAAAATTTAACCTATTGTTATCAGATCATGGCACAATATGTGGCATGATATAGGCATGAAGATTAAATACAAAAATAACCAGAATTGCCCTTTGTAAGGATGGGCTTAGTGGTTCCCTAATTTGGGTAGCCTTATGCTTTGAAAAATTTGTTCAAGGCCAATAACTATGGATGTGGGACAGATATAGCTTCTTCTAGGACTTCAAAATTACAGATAAAAAATTCACTGCGGTGTAATAAAACAAAGCAATAGCAAGTACTCACAGGCTAGCGGTACAATGAATTCAAAAACCAAATACTAGGTTAAAGATAATATAGTAATTTGTCTCGCTGTAAAATTAATTCAAAAGCCAAATATTAGGTTAGAGATTGTACAATAATTTGTCCCGTTAAATGTCTTGACCTTGTCAATTACGTAAGTGGTGGTCATTTGATCACCAAAGGTAGCAATCCAAGACGTGAAAGTACTCAAAACAGGATGACCTACAGGGATTGCAATTGGTTAGGTGGCACATTAAAACAATGACCCTGGTGCAACCTTTGGGCTAGGCATTGCCTAGACCCTTCTGGCTAAGGAGTAAGGACATAATGTCCACGATCACAAACTTGGAGATTGATAAAATATCACGTTGACACACATATCAATTGAGCACTTGAGATGTCCTTGTTCACATACCTGATAAATCCCAAGAATCTTTGCCAAGCATGTTGGACTCCCCGTGCCAATTGATTCAGAGAGATACTTGAAATATGCAGGAGCAAACTTGATAAATGACTCTAGCTCTGTCTTGGTGACTTGCTTGATGATAAACCGATCATCCAATGTCTTGGCAAAGAAGACATTGCTCTTCCCACCCTGTGCTCCCCACTTCTTACAACGACTAAGGGACCTTACAAAATCCATCTCAGATGGGCAACAAATCCTCCTCAAAGCTTCAAATCGTTTTGCATAGTAGCAAGTTACAGAATATTTCACCTGTCCATCATCTGAAAACGAGATCTTCGCATGCAAGGCTTTAGTATATGATAGTGGGTCTAAGCCCTGGGAACTACGAGACCCAGACACCGATAGCATGCTATCATCTACAGAACCAAGACTTCTACTTTCAGAAGTCATATCATCAAATGACTGAAACGAATGAAAACTAACAGAATCCGAAAGATGATAATGCAGCCACAGGCTCAGCATCCTTTACTTTTTCAGCCTCATCACATAATTGAGCATGATAATCTGATGATACCAATGCATAGGATATCATACTTGTGGGCTCATCATCGTACACAGGAATAACAGTGTCATTGATTCCAACAGGCATATATTGATAGCCCTTGGGGGATGAAATATAGATAGGACAGTACTCTCCAAAAATATCGAGCTTTTGAGATCCTGCTAAGATATTCTTGTTAAAAGAGCGGTATAAGCTTCTAGGCACTCCTAGCCAGCTAACTGAGTCAACCACATCATCATAGTCCTTGGGGGACAATAAAGGAGGCAAAGAACTGGAAACCTTCAGTTTGCCTAAGTCCTCTGCATAGCCATTCACACCCACCAACCCCTCGGCCAATGCTTCTCCCTTCAAAGAATCAATTATGGCTGAATCAGAAAGTGCAGAGGAGATCTCCTTTTTCACTACCATATTTGATTGATTTTTACCAGTCCATGCAGCATCCAGGGTCTCTGACAAATTGTCCGGTGTAGGAAACTGCCCCTCAGATAGGGTCCTGCGAACATTTGTCCTGCTTTCTAAAGGCTCAAATTGATTAGAGGCATTAGTGTCTTCAGAGACTTTTGCTTGCTTTTGTTCTCTGGAACTTGCATTTTCACCCATCTGATCATCTTGACCGACATCATCACCTTGCTCACTTTGGCATTCAGATCTTCCCTCCAGACTAGTATTTCTGTCATCCATATGGAAAGATTCGGAATTGCTAACAACTGTTTCTTCCTTGGGGGCCACATTCCCCTCAGAAGGTGTCTCGTCTTTATGAAAATAAGTCTCTTTTCCTTCTGAGTTCAAGCTTCTCGGACCATCCTCAACATTGCTACTCAAACCAGACATGTAAACCAGGCGATGATCCCAAATAAAAACTGGACAAGTAATTGTCTCCGCAAACGATTAATCTCCAGAATGTCAATCGCATGTTGGCCCTTCGTCACTTCCCCTTTCAAAGTCTTTTGAAGCGATTCCTGAGACATCATGCAGAGATTGTTCTTCACCATTAGCTAGCAGATAGACTGAGATTTCTACAATATATTATCGAAGTTTAATTGTGCATATTCCTAAGTTTCAATTAAGTATGATTGCAATCGATGAACAAGCCAAACAGGCAAATCATGTCTGCTTTCCATCAAAAAATCAGGTCATAGTGTGTCAATATGACTTACACCACTAATTATTCCCAGTGAATTTCAGAATAATACAGTAGAAAAATAACTTAGTTTTATCACTGCATAACGCTAGCTATGGGAAAATATATTCAATATTTGAAGCTCAATGAGTAGGAACAGGAGATATCTATACCTCAAATTCTGCCTTCTCCTGTTGTAACATAACCTCCAACTCTACAATTCGACGTCTTAATTCTGATGAACTCGGAACATGTCCCTCCACATATCTTTTCTCTCCAAGTTGACCAAGAGTATTAAGTACGTCTGAAAAGAGAAGCTCTGCCTGGTTGACCACCTGCAGAAAGCAAACAAGACAATCAGGCATATTCAAAAATAGAAAAGAAAAAGAAAGAAGGAAAAAGGAAGACATCTGTCAGTAGTTGAGAATCATACTTCATCTGCTTCTTTTTGTATCCACTCTTGATTCTCACGGCTAAAATCCACTTTGGAAGGTGGAAGGTAAACAGAGTGAACGTCAATAGATGCATACCGGAAGCAAGCGATCATATTACCAAATCTGCACATTCACATACTGTAAGAGCTACAAACATTACTACCACTGGCATGACAATACAGGTAAGCAGTTAAGCAGTGGAAACTAAAAAATTTACTATGTGAATGCAGTCAGCAATTTCATATAACTTTTTTTCCAAGTTCTAACTCCATCAACTTGCCAACCAGCAAGTGAAATATGTCCATTTGATAGTGTCAAAGTGAAACTTCATTTTCTGCCCAGATCTGCTGTTTTTTTCTGTCATATGGCTGCACATTTTGCTCAATAAACTCCTTTCTTTTAGACATCCACTAGAAAGAAATATGAAAGATTACCCATAAAAACGAAGACAATCTCTATGAAGAGAGTGACCACAGCTTGCTACCCTACTAGCAGCTGCATGATTAGAAAAGCTGAGCTCCAAGAACTTCCCAAAAGATAAACCCCAAGCAGCATCTGACATCACCACTCTTCGAGTAGCTGGAGGGAAACCATTAGACTGTGGACATTGCAGGCAGCGGTGCCACATCCAGATCTTTCCATCCCTTTCACCAGGTAATAGTTTATTTAGCTTCTTAACAGATATAGTGAGGGTGCCCTGTCGATGAGTGTAGCATTGAATATGTGCTTCTGACGGCATCTTGCATTGATTGCATCGATAATTCTGAGCATAGAATGATATGTTAGCTTAAGGATAAAGAAAAAGAAACACAGAGAACTTTCAATGAAGATGAATAGTACCTGATCAAATAAATGATCTCGTAAAAATCGACCCAAAGGTTTATCAAAGTTGCCATAGTATTTGATTCTGAAGAGATGTGATCTTTCACATACAGTACCCTTCCATACACACCGTGATGACAAGGAGACCAGAATGCTCTGATGGTCAGAAGGTGATGGAGGAAACTCGTTCTTCGAAGTACCAGATTCTACCACAAGGTTTTTATTTTCCTGTTGTGGCAATGCACTTTCCATATGACATAGTGGCGGTGCATCTGTTGCAAAATTGTCTGTATGGGCATTGTTTGACATAGTAACATTTACCACCGTATCCAAAGGCCAAAAATTGTCAGGAGTGAGGTGATCACCCTTGACAGGATGATCAATACTGGAAGCATTGCTTTCATTGGAGATTGTTTGCTCAGGTATCCCAGATAAACCATAAAGGGTAAACAGGCTGTCATGACTATTAGAATCAACTTTCCTCCAGGAAGGAGCAAGCTTAAGTGAAGTAATGGAGTTGATGAGATTTGCATTGCCAGAACCATCAGTAAAACAAGTTGACAACGACATCTCCAGATTTTGAACATTGTTACCACTTGTCAATGTCGACAAATTAGAGGAAGGGGCACTGTTAGATCGGTGGGGTTCAGCATCAGCTTCGGAACCTTGAGGCTTCTCGCTTGAAGGAACCATGAAACCAGGTATTGTTGATATTGACCTCTCTATGCTTAATGACTTATCAGGAAGTGCTACAGTAATAGGGGATTTCAGTGGAAGTTCAGGTAGGGAAGCTCTCTCATCAGCAAGGAAGGATGTCTCCAATGCCAAATGATAAGCAGCAAAAACTCCATACTGGACCACATGCTTAACTTTCTTCAGCTCATGTCCATCAGCACCTCTCAGTAAAATCTAAATCCAATGCAGAAGGGAAATTAGTTGCAAGTTCACTAAATGGCCTTCCAAGTTTCAGCTAACTCCCCAGAGGGCACAAACATTTTTAAGATCACTACCTATCAGTGTTGCTTAAGTAATTTTACCAATTTCTACCTAATACTTCTTCAGAATCAGAATTACTGTACATTCAAGATAGTAAGCATAAGGAGACAAAATCAAGGTGAAAAGAAGGAACTAGAAGCATCTGAAAACTTTCAATAAATTAACTCACATTTCTACCCTATTTCTTGAAACTTAATGTTTTTACTCCATCCTTTACATTCTACAACACCCTCGTAGACATGCACTATGTTAGAGAACTTACGGTGAAACCCAGTGGCTTTGGACAGCCTTCAAAGTACATGAGGGTCTTTGTCAGTTTTTTCCCTCCTGGCCCTGCAGTACCATGCTCTTCCAAGAACCTCTCCACATGAAATTTATCACAGTGGCCCAACTTCTGTGCTGACAAACTATCAATAGAAGGAACTATCTGAGCACCAATGCAGCGGGCTATGCGTTCTAACAGTGGTCTCTTGATATTAAGAACGAGAGATATGTCTTTTGCAAGCAAGTACTCCAGCGCATACCGAGAAACAGAGTTCTCAACCAAAAGAACATCAGGGTGTTGTGCATCTATCTTTGTAACTGCCATCTTTAGATATTCCATTTCCTACAATGATGAAAAGTTGAAACTTATAAATAATCAACTCAGAACAAATGTTTCATATCCATGCACTAATAAATGAGCATAACCATTCATGTACTCTGGAAATGGTATGTATTCTTCTTTTTCTTTTTCTTTTTTTCATTATGAAACTTAGATATCCAAAGAAATTAAAAGACCAAGCAAAACTGTGTAGGATTGAGTGTTATAACTCCCGCTTTAACAAAATGACTATTTTCCAGACTAAAGCAAGAAAAGGACAAGCAAGTAGAACCTGTCGCAGCAGAGTATCGAAACTTGACAAGAGGTTAGAGACTCGTTGATACTCAAGAGCTCCTCCAAGAATCAAGATGCGTGGTTTTTCAATTTTTGAGGTCATCCTTCGATGGGCAACATTTTTCTTACATACAACTCCTTTCACCACCATACTGCACAAAGGGAATAGAACAATTCATCAGGATGATAAAATGAACACTGCAGCCATATGTTGGTAATCAACATACATCTCTGAGTGAAACAGGAGACATTGCACACAGCTTGTATCATTGAGAACCATATGATATAAAGCTGGTGATTAGACACCATGCACAGATTTAGAAGAGTACATTACGGGCAGCAGATATAGTTATTCAAGAAGGTATTACTTCTACATAAGATCCAATTGATATGTAAAGATAGAGGCACCACTGCTCCTTTCATGGGTCGAAACAACTAAGCAGAAGTACTTCGGATCTCCAGAAAACACCTTGGGTAGGGTAGAAAACGGTTTGGACAAAGTATTACATAATGGGAGCCACCTCCTCAACCTACGAAGGCCAGCTTGGATGTCCTAACTCCCTTGTTCGTTTCACACGTTACGGACCACCTCTATAACGAGGAAGTCAGTGCTTTTAGTACGGAGCTTGCAACACCTTGACTTTCATATCGAATAGGACAAAGCTTGTGAAATGATTCATAAGTACAAAACCACCCCCAAATGGTTCCCATACCGATTACTCCTTTCAGGGGCTTGGCTCACTGGTAATAGGATCAGATCCTTAGATAGGAGATTTTGGAAGCACCCAGTCAATTTCCTTGCTATTTCTCACAACTCCATTTTCTGTTGTTAAAACGATAAATTAAGTCCATGATATCCCCCTCTAATAACCCCAGCTTGACGTCTGTCCTTCCTTTGTCAACTTACTTAACAGAGAGAGAGAGAGAGATGATCTATCGGGAGAAACCTTTGCATAATAAAACCGGTTCAACAGATTCAAGTTTAACTCCTGCAGTTCCAGTTAGCACGTGTTTATGCATGTCAAGGGATCATCTAAAAGAGGTGCAATATTATATATTTCCCAATAACAATTTACAGCATAAGATGCTCTTTAGTTTCTGACTTGAATACGGTAGACTATTAGAGGGAAATACGAATTATAAAAGAGATAAATGAGAAACTGCAGTTTTACCTCTCATGGGGATGTCCAGATGCTATGCATTTTACTTTCACATAGCCCCCAGGGTCCATTCCTCCCGTTTTGCTCATATCAGGCTTTAACAGTGTCGCAGCCTCCCATGACAGAGATGAAATTATCTCCAACCAACCGTCTTCACTGTTTTCCTCGTCTGTAGGAAGGTTCTCTACCCGCAGTAGCTGAGCTATCAAAGCTCTAAAATGCCCATAAACCACATCCTTCATGATTTTCTTGTGCTCCTCACCCGATCGATCTTTAACGCGAAACTCACCGCTTCCAAAACTGCCAGAGGTATGTAGATATGCCCACTCTCCTACGGCATCCCCCTCATCATCGTCGTCATAGAGAAGGCCTTCCTTCTCATCTTCTTCATCTTCTGGTTCAGGAGGAAGCCAAAGAAGGCCATTGTTCTCAAAATCCACAGGCTTGGAAGTGACATCTTCCGCAGGATATAAGGACTCTACCTCACCTTCATCACTAACTAAATGCTCATCATCCTTTTTATTGAGCTGTGGGACTTCATTTGATCCCTGTGAATCAAAACTTTCATGCAGAGGGGAGACACTTGAACCTTCTGTATCAACTTGCTCTCGATGAAGATCCACCTCATATGAATCCACAGTATTGCTTATCCCGTGGAGATTAACTTGACTGTCAGTGTGATTCTCCAGTGGCGAGTGCCTTGTCTCAGAGTCAGATTGGTATATATCATGCTCATCTTCATCATCATCACACCTAATGCCAAAATAAACACAAACAATAAAGAATATTAGGTGCATGCATTCAGCCCCAAGCCTAACAGAAACATGCAAAGACCTGACAGGTATCTACATAGTACAAAATAATGATACTTGTGCACAGAGATCGCATCTTGCAGGCATGGCCTTCGCAACAATGGTATAGATAAACAACAAAGTAACTTCATAAACTATAATCTTCTCTAAAATTCAACCCATCAGAATCATCCAGATGGAATTAACATATCCTTTTACAAACATGGACACAAATAAGCAAAATAGGTACCTGTTCATTGAGAATCCATAATGGTTTGGATATGGAGCCCTGCGATTTGCAACATCTACTACATCATAGTTGCATTGTCCTGATGTCACCACACCTTGCCTATCTGCACACTCTTCCACCAAAGATAGCTGGTTTGAGCTCAGATCAGAACTCTGCCTAGCAAAACGATAATGCTCAAGAGATTGTGACATTGAGCCAAGAGTAATACTTCCACTATTGGTAGTGTTAATAGATTTGCTGCTGACAAAACTTGTTGCTGATGGTGAGGAACTAAAATCCTGGTCACGTAATTCATCCCCATTATTAGTGCTTTTTAGGTTTTGCTCCCATTGCTTGAAGCAATAGTTACACACTCGAATCCTCTCCCACTCTTCGCACGATGCCTTGTAGTCAGTTGACGGGGCAGGAACTGAATTGGCTGTGCACTTGCCGCAGAAAACTTTGCCACAATGTCGACAATGGTGTCGGCGGTTGATAATGTTAAACGGGGATTCACAATCGTAGCAAACCCTACAGCTTTGATCGGGCATCCAAAAGTCTCTGGACACGTTAGCTGAATCAGATCGCCAACGAATCCACGACTTGGTGATGGCAAGAAAATCAGAGAAGGTCTTGTGTGGAGCATCCATTGACAAGAAATTCTCTCAACTGAATCATCATGACACGCTCATTTGCCGATCTCCAGAACTAGGATACCTGATGGCGGACCTACAGAGTATTATGCAAGCAAAAGATAATTACAACCCCTTATGAGATATAGAGGAACAAAAATATCAGGAGACCAATCTGAGTAGTCTCTTGTAACTTCGGTGCCATGGGCCATTATCCTGTGGGTACAGTCCCATAACATCAAGCGCTAGAGCAGTCAAAGCTATCAGTTCTTGAAGTCGCTGTGGTGCTAAAGAAAGTCAATATTTGCTTTCATAACCTATTCGACATGTAAAAAAACAAACAACTCTGCACATATTCATTAGCTGACGAACTGCATGGAAGTCGAATCACATGACGAATCAGACCAGATAACACATATCGTCAGCAGACAATTCAGAAGCCGCGCCCTTCAAATGGAACTGGCAGAGGAACAACAAACACACCGCCAAATTAAATTTCGGGAAGCTGGAAATTGTCACAGAAATCGTCTCACCCGCTACGAACGAGATCAAAACACCCTGCTCTTGACCGACACGACCCACACCAAACTCCAGCACTTAAAACATCACATCAATCAACTAAGAAAGAGTACGCGAATTGCACGTCCTTCCGAGCATCAGTAATTCCTCGGGAACCAGAAACACGAGACGAAGAAGAGGTTTTCAGTCTGATTCCGATCGGACTCACCTGGCAGATCCGATCTTCCGCAAATAAAGAAAAGCGCGATGGCGAGCGGATTCGCGCCACGTAGACAGGCGACCGTGAGCTCTGACACAGAGGGAGAGGGAGGGGGAGAGAGAGAGAGAGAGAGAGGGAGGGAGGTACGCAGCGCAAAGGATGAGGAATCAACCACCGCGACGCGGAAACCAACCGATTCCCCTCCGGCGGCTCCCCTCTCGCCGACGAACCGATCGCCGATTCACGAACTCAACCCCGGAGGAAGGACGGACGGAGACAATCGGGAAACGAAGAGCGCCTGAGCAACGATCGCCGATCAGAGTGAGTAAGCCGTCGTCGTCGTCGTCGTCGCCGCCGCCGTGGGCCGACCGATCGTCAAATGGCGAAGCGCGGGGATGAATGACGCCGCTCGACGCTGCTCTCCAAGCCTTCGAATGCCGTTGGCCTTTGCTGCTGTTGAATCGCTTCTTCCTTCTTCCTTTGTCTTTATGGTTTCTTTACGACGCTCCCTTGCTCTCCTCGCTGCAACCCGGGAAGACATGTATGTGTAATGGCATCATCACCGTCTCGTCGATTTATTTTTATTTTTAATCATTTTTTATTTTTTTATTTTCCCGTGACTTGACCCAAAATGAATAAATAAATGGGATATATAATTTTTCATTCGTTTTTCATTTTCCTTTTTTTCCCCGCTTTTTCTAATCGAGCCGTTCCTCCGTCAGCCAGAAGGGAGAGGGGAGAGCGGCGCGACGTCGTTTCTTGGCAGAAGCGGGCAACGGTCCGTTCTCATTATCCCCAAAATGCCCTTGCTTGCGCGTGCAAGTTGCGGCTCCAGGATATTGACCGGAAAAACATTTTAAAAAAGAAAATAAGAAAAAGAAAATGGACGCACTAAAATAGTAATTTCGTACACGAAATTGCTGTAAAATTAATTAATTGTTGAAGAAGCATTGCTCGTGGACAGAGGACTTTTTTCCTTTCCCATATTTTATTATCCGGTATGTGAAAACATGCGGGTCCTTCGCTTTTTAATTCCGACAATTAAGTGTGATCCTGATCAGCTCTCTCGTGCGTCTCAACAAGTCCACCTTGAGGACGCGCTCCCCAACATATCCAAATTCTTCCAACAAGACTTAAACTCGATATTACAAATAAAACAAGTAATATCTTTATGGTCTTGTGGAATTGTGTTTAATTTCCCAACAGTTCTTTAAGGATTACTTGCTCCTCTCTTTACAAACTCGCCACATCATCTGCTTGCCCACATAACTCACGTGCGGTATTTAGTTTCACTTGTCATGGGATTTTTGCCTCAAGGAGTCTTGACTTAATTGTATTTTCCTAACGAGGAGTGTCATGGCCAATTAATTCTTTTCTTGAATCTATTGAAATTGCCCAAGTTATAAACACATCTTTTTAATAATAATTAACGATTTCAAGTCGCATCATGTCAGCAATAAGCTTCACAACAAACTCAAATTAATGTCCCGGTGTACCTGTTTATTATTTTGCCCATGAGTTCGGGGATTGCCCTTGAACATGGAAAAGTCCCGTGGGGCAACATTCCATCAATCGACCCACCCTCGAGTTGAGAAGCATGCCGGTCAATCTCGTAAAACAAAGTTTGAGCCAAAAATATCCTGAATCAAAATTTGTGATGTGGATGGAAATTAAATTATGTTATCAAGAAAATAAAAGAGGGCGGACGATTTTCTTCTGATTATTTTTTTGATTTTGTTCTTTCTTTTTTTGGTAAGAGATTTTATTATTCATTTATTTCAATTTAATTTTTTTTATTTTGGTTTGGGGTTTTTGGTTTCTGGTTTTTGTGGTGGGGGACAGGCATTTGTCTGTTGCGCGTACGTTTGACTTTCTTGCAAGCTGTCCGGAGGGGGAGGAGTGGATAACCCCCCTGCCCTCTCCTTTTCCTCTCTTTTCTTTGTCTTGCGGTCCAAGCCGCCGCCACCGTTAGATCGACCTTCGGATTTTTCGGAGGAAAAAAATTGGAATTCGAAGGGAGAGAGAGAGAGAGAAATCAATCATTTGCTGGCTGATTACTGGATAACCGCGTCCGCGTCCGCCTCCGCACGGACAACGATACGCTGTCCCTTTGCATGTTTTGAGGACCACGTCGTCATTTCCGAATTTGACGGTTTTCTCCTCCTTCTATTATTTTTTTTTCTTGAAAATAAAAAGGATCTCATACATTGTAAAAACTACTTTTTCTTGAAAATATGTTAAGAGAAAAATAAAATTTAATAAACCAGCTCCAAATTCAATCCGATTGGTGTAATTACCAGGTGATTCTTCACTCAAAACCAAAATTGGACTAATTCACATCAATTTTAGAACTACGAAATTAGGAATCGAACCAATTCCAACGGAAACCTAGAATTGAACTAGTCTTCAATGTGGTCCTATTCAACTCCTAGACAGAACCAGTCTAATTATACAGGCTTATCAATAATTTGCTTGTTTCTCTTTTTTGCACATTACTCTTGTTTCTTCCTATCCTCCTATTAAATAAATGTCATACCTTTTTGAAAACATCGCCCCAACCTCATCTCAACATGCTCAAATTAGATATGTCATAAATGATTTGAAACCCAAATTTTGAATCTTAGATGAAGAATGGAAAGAAAAGGGCTTCAGTGGCTAAGAAAATAGAATAAGGTGCTACATGCCGACAACTACACTGATTAAAATATGATTTTGACCCAAGCGCAGTGACGTATCAGAGGACATCGAAACATGCAAGTTGGGGGAATTTAGTCCATTAAAAAAATTTATTGGGTGATAGAAAATATTATTTAAAAAAATAAAAGGAAAATTAAATTAAAGTCCATAATGGCAAATGGAAATCATGCAATGTGGGGATATGAATAATAATTCAAAAGTTGATGTGGTCCATGCCAATATAAATTGTCAATGCAACATCTACACACCAGTTGATGTTGTCCTGTTGGACTCACATTGGAGGAAGGTGTGATAATTAGCTAGAGAACAATGTTTAAACTAGTAAGATTAGCATGTAGACTTAATTAGGAACAAGATGTTTTAGGTTATTATTGAATTCTTGTTCAATGTTTGAATTCATTTCACTCGTTTAAAATGCTCTTTTACATTTTGTGACTCCATGTCCATTAAAAAATTTTGCTAGGTGATGGAAAATATTCTTAAAAAAAAAAGAAAAGGAAAATTAAATTAAAGTCCATAATGGCAAATGGAAATCATGCAATGTAGGGATATGAATAATAATTCAAAAGTTGATGTGGTCCATGCCAATATAAATTGTCAATGCAACATCTACACACCAGTTGATGTTGTCCTATTGGACTCACATTGGAAGAAGGTGTGACAATTAACTAGAGAACGATGTTTAAACTAGTAAGATTAGCATGTAAATTAATTAGAAACAAGATGTTTCGGCTTATTATCAAATTCTTGTTCGATATTTGAATTCATTTCACTCATTTAAAATGCCCTTTTATTTTGTGACTTCATGTCCAATTTTGTATGCAGTTCTTAGGGTTCCTAGTATTTTTGGGTTGAGTGGCTCTGGGCTAGACTTGAAAAATGAATCAGTAATTTCTAGTTTTGAAAAAAAAAAAATTAGATCAAGAAATGGATTGACTAGTTTAACAGAGTGCTAGTTCTTGAATTACGTGCTTCCAATTTCTACCAAGAAATCATCAAATTTGTTTCAATAATTCTTCCTAGGATAAATATGCCGAGAGTCATAAAACTTATTAGATCGGTACAATCAAATTATTTCATTAATTTCATCAAATTTAATTAACAGAAAATATTGATTGACCGAGGTGCTGGCTAATGTTTAAAATTGTTTCTTTTCTCGTGCTCCTTTTGTGTAGCCAAACGTCGGTTTGTATCTTGGTAGACTTTTGGAAAAGGTGGGAGTGGGTGCTGCAATAGTGTTTTTGGAGTTGCATAAAGACTTAATGTTGATAGGTTGACAAATTTTCAAGTAGCTAGGTTCCACGAGCTCGCAGCCATGACAGTTATACCCTTCACTCCCCGATTCAAGTCCCTTCACCTCCATCACCGAGGCCTCGACCGAAGCAGCCTCTTAAGTGGCACCGGCCATTGGAAAAATCCCCTGTAATGTTTTGAAGATAACAAAATAATTTAAAAACTACTAATGTGTTTAATAGTTGAGTATACCGACCTAGAGATGTACCGGTCAATATGCAGCATGATGTCCTAATGGGATCGTCTAGAGATGAAGAATCCACCCCTCTATCTATGGTGAACTAGACAATGAGTGTAAAAGTGTCTACAAGCTAGAGATACTTGAGAAAAAGGTGAGCAAGCTTAGAATGGAAGGTTTGGTAAAGCATGGAGGTACCACGATAGGTGAATAGCTAAGTAGAGTCATGATTGCCAATATACTTGAAAGAACTGGAAGATAAAAACTCGAGCAAAGTTGATTCATATTGCCAATAGTAAAGGTGTCCAAAGTATAAAGTGAAAGATTGATGACGACTGGATGGAGCTTTGTGGAGCTGAACAAGTCATGAAGAAGGAAAACTTTGTGAGGACTTTTAGATACCGGACAAGGTGAACAATTTATATTTTCTTTGGTCCCTAAGATACTAAGGAAGGCCAATAGATGATAGTTCGTAAATTGATCCTCTTGAAGATTGTTCAATGACTAATTTAGAGATTGGAAACTATATAAGAAGACCAACCAACATGGAATGAGATAACTACAAAATAGAGAAACTATATATTTTGATACATATTGTACGAATTATAGAAAGCGCTTATCACTAATTTTAATCTCTTTGAAGTGGGGTAAGTACACTATTGGTGCAAAAACTTTCGTATAACGTTCACTTTGGTGCTAAAATCATTTTTTCGTTCACTTGAGTGACACAAATTTGAAAAATTGATCATTTAAATACCGCTTATAGCATGGCCACAGATCGTTTGATGTAACCGTCGGTCCATGTCACTATGTCAGCTTTTCCGATAGCCACATCAAATTTTTTAACGATTATGTTAGAACTGACATTCAAATGATCAATTTTTCAAATTTATGGCACTTAAATAAGTAAAAACAAAAAAATTGGCATTAAAGTTAGCGCCATATGAATGTTTTTGCACCACTAGTATCCCAACCTCCTTTGAAGTGTATGCTCCTTTGAAGTGTATGAGTGTAATAGTAATGCTAAAATTTAGTGTGATTTATTTGTTTCGAGTAGAAGGAGCACGGGTTACCCTTGTATTCACACAAGGATTACTAGTGAAGTCCAACTTATAAGTGGAAGTTAATTTAGAAAATTTGATGTAGGTCTCCTCTAAATTTTACCACTATAAAGATTTACGTGCATTTCTTTCTCTCTATTTATTTCCATATATGTCGGATAGAAGTAATGTACTCGGTAAATCCAGTTCATTCTTACGTATATCAAACTATTCCAGCATATATCAACTTGATTTTGTTTATTCTGCGAAAATTTATCGAGTTTTATTATATTACATATTCACCTTACTCTTAAGTTATATCTCTAGCCGTAACAGAGATCGGTCCGAGGCCACGGGCTTCTTGGCATAGTGGGCTTGATTCTGGGCGAGGCTTTAGCAAATGGTCTCCAAGTTCATGTCAGCCCGTTAGCTTCATACTTTTTCTTTTCCTTTTAATTTTTTAATTTCTTTTTTCCTGACGTGGCCCTTGATGGGCTCACGTGGCACCCAAAAGTAATAAAAAATCATGTCAACATTTTCCATCAACCAAATGAACAAAAATTAACGAGGGATTTGATTGTATCAATTTGGCAAAGTTTAATACTTGATTACATTTTTAAAAAAATCAATTACACTTCAATGACAAGTTTTAGAAATATTTATCTCATTCTCCCAATAGCAAGAATAGAATTTACATCAATTGTACCTTGAAAAAGCAAAAGTTACTCTTTAATCAAATTGCCATGTAGTCTGAGTTTATACAACAAAGTTCTAGATAGGTGCAAATTTCTTTAATTTTCATATTCATTGGAAAGATAAGAAATGAACAAATTCAATCGCGAGTTTTATTAATAGCCTTCTCTAGAAAGCCAACAACTAATTATCAATTCAGCTTTAAGTAGTTTGAAAACAAATCGACCAGACTAGCTTGGATTTCCTTCCCAAGTCGGGCTCAGCCCAATTTGTAAAGTGCTGCTAACAAGAATGGAATAAGACAAGATGAGAGGAACACTGAAGCAGGATCATGAAAGCTAGTTATATATATATTTGAGTAAGTTCTTAAAAGGCTTAAGGAAAAAGAAACAAAAGAGATGAGAGATCTGTCTTAAGGTAAGAGACATGAAACATCACCTCTCATATTCCCTAGTTAGTAGAATAGAAAAATGTACACCTATCAATAAAAGATGCGAGGCATGCAACGTGTTAAAATAAGGAACATAATTTGGTAAAACGCCTCATTTAGAATTACCGTAGGCATCCCTCGTATGTGGGCAACCTAGTATTATTCGGATAAGAACGGAACGGGACAAGACGAGTGGGACACCGTAGCAGGATCATGAAACCTAGTCATATGGTCTTCAAGGTCTTGTAGTGGAATTATATTATAGAATTAAACTCCTTCATAAACCGCAGGTCCCCCGCCGAGTCCGTAATCCGTCCCGTAATCACCCCCACCGTTTCAACCGGAATCTTTTCCTCCCAACGGGAACCGCCGCTTTCCCTTCCGCTTTCTCTCTGCTACAAATTTTTTCTCGAGAAACTTTTTTCTCTCGCCCCCCCTCGCTCCGTTAAATGTGGCGGAGATCGGCCTCCTTCATTCTCGACAAGGAGGACAACGCCGCGCAGCCGCCGCCGCCGCCGCCGCCGCCGCCGAAGCCCGACACCCTCACCCTCTCCTCCCCGCCGCCCCCGACGGCCACCTCCGTCGCCGCCGCCATCAACCCGCCCTCCTCCTTCTCCTCCTCCATGGCGGACACCCTCCAAAACCCTAACCCTAAGATCTCCGCCTACTACCAGACCCGCGCCGCCCACCACGGCGTCGTCTCCAGCGACTGGCTCGCCCAGGCGCAGGCCGCGGTCGAGCCTAACTTGCCGGAGGGCTGGGGCGGGTCGGGATCCGCCGCGGAGCCGGCCGGGGTCGGGGGCGGCGGCGGGGGGAGGCCGTTCAGCGTGACCAACGAGTTCAACAACTGGAGGCAGCAGCCCGATTTGGCTGAGGCCGTGGCGGCGATTCGGGCGCTCGCGGCGGTGATAAGGGCCAGCGAGGCGACGACCATGATGGAGCTCGAGATTGAGCTCAAGAAGGCCTCTGATTCGCTAAAGGTGCCTGCTTGCTGATGTATCATTTTTTTAAAGCTTTTTGGTTCTCTTCAATTCAATTGATGCGGGGTTAGATTTTCTTGCACTCTTTCTGCAAGAAATGTCAAATGTGGGATTAATCATCGGTTCAATTTGTAAAGGTTCTCTTTTTCGTCTTGTATGCTTCATGTCGTTTGATTTTCACTGAGTAGAATGGTCACCGGTGACTAGTCATGGAGGGTTCTTTTCAGACGATACATGTTTTGGTATCCTCTCAGAACTCGTGGAAGGCATTTGGATCAGTTTCTGCTTTGAAATGCTAATGACCACCAACACAGTGCAGCATTCTGGTCTAAGCAGTTGATAATGCCAGTATATGTTTTCCTCTTTGATACTCTGTTTCAATTCACAATCTGGATGGTTTGAGTTCTTGGGAAACTGCGGCACTCAGTATCTGCTAGAACTTCTCTTGTATTGAAGTCTATTCCACTTCCATTTTTCATTTTACCTTTTACCTTTCCTCATTAATCCACCTCGAAGCTATTTCTTTAGTTAAATGCTTTGTGTTCTTATAATGTTCTGTAGGCCTTTTATGCACTGAATGGGCCAAAGATGCAAACTGATGTCTGTTCTCAGCCAATGTTTATGACAATGGGATAGTGGGAATAATTAACATCATAGTTTGTCATAGTCTTTGCCCACAATTTCAAAAGAGGAGGGGGGTTGGTTTTGGTTAAGGAGAAGAGAAAGGACCGAGGATCCATTAGATGAGTTTATGAATATGACCATGTGAAACAATAGTCAACTACAAATTGTAGTTCTTTATCAAGGGGTAGGTGACCAAAGTGCTTAGGTTAGTTGGGTCCTCATTTTTTTTCTGGGTTGACGATACCATGACAATTTGTGTTTTGCCTTAAATTATATGTATGAAGAGGCCAATTAACTCGCAGACTTTTAACATAAAAATAATATATCAAATAATTACTACCTGTACTGATCAGAAGAAAGGTTTGATCTAAATGGTCATCAGTGTCATGTGGAAGTTTAGTCTCAGGCATTTACAATATATCCTTATTCATATGAGGCTGATGTTCGTCAAATTAGATTATTGCAAATATATATGCTCTGCATCCTTTACCTATTTTTGTTCTGCTTTTGGATTATTAACACTGTACCTTGTTAGTCTTCGGACCCAACCTCTATCTCTTTGACGGCGGGCTGCGATCTCTTCATGCGTTATGTGACTAGAACTTCAGCCTTGGAATACGAGGAATTCAACTCAGCCAAGTCACGATTGATTGAGCGTGCTGAAAAATTTGGGGAAATATCTCAGAAGGTTGTTGAACTGATATGAGAAAAGAATACCGCTGTTTATTTGATGAGTTTAATTTTTAAACCATAAACTATTGCCCATGTATAAGCTGGAGATATCACTTCATATTGCAGGCACGGAGGATCATAGCAATGCTTAGTCAAGATTTTATTTTTGATGGTTGTACTATTTTGGTCCATGGTTTCTCCAGAGTGGTTTTAGAAGTTTTGAAGACTGCTGTCCAAAACAAGAAAGTCTTCCGAGTATTCTGCACAGGTCATTTTTTAACTCTTTACTGCATCTTTTCTGACCTTTGGCATGCAGAGTCTTCTAAAACCTTGACATTCTGAACATCCCAATTTGAAATTACTGTGTTTTTTATAACCGTAAATTTGAATATTGGTTTTAAATCATGTGGATGGGCTTTATCATCAAGTAGTATAACTAATATCGTTATTTGAGTATTGCAGACAACATACAGGCATGACGATTGGTAGCCAAACAGTAGTTTGGTGTCTGCTACCAATTAACTGTATTTTTTTTCCCCAAAAAATCTCCAGATTTTAAGTATCATGTTCTCTGCATGCAGAGGGAAGACCTGACAGGTCAGGGCTACGATTATCGAATGAGCTTGCCAAGCTCGATGTTCCTGTGAAGCTCTTGATTGATTCAGCCGTGGCATATACCATGGATGAAGTTGACATGGTCCTTGTGGGTGCTGACGGTGTAGTCGAAAGTGGCGGCATCATCAACTTGATGGGGACATACCAAATTGCTTTGGTGGCACACAGCATGAATAAACCTGTTTACGTGGCTGCTGAAAGTTACAAGGTATTCTTGATTTTATGCTTCTGTAATCGCACTGTGCTTAAGAGACTATCCTTATTATTTTGGAACTTACAAAATGCGAACAAAGTGAGAATGGTCTTCTTTGGTGAAAAGTAGTCTCAGGTCACAACCTGCCAAAGACATTCTGCACTAAAAGCAACTGAATTTGTTCTGCCTTTTGTAAGGGATTTTGAAGTTTTTTATTCCCAAAAACATGTTTCCAAGAAGGAATTTGAAGTTTATAAATTATTTCTGCCTCACCTATCTTCATATTTTGGTGTATACACATCATGATTGATTGATTTCTTGCTACGCAGTTTGCTCGCCTTTATCCTTTGGACCAGAAAGATATGGCCCCGGCCGAACGACCCATTGATTTTGGGGTGCCAATCCCAGCTAAAGTAGAGGTTGAAAAATCCGCCAGGGATTATACGCCACCCCAATACCTGACGCTGCTTTTCACTGATCTGGGAGTTTTGACACCATCCGTGGTCAGCGACGAGCTCATTCAGCTATACTTGTAGCCACACTCAGCAAATTTTGTTCCTGTATGATATATTTCCTATTGCAGAAGGTGGTGACGATGAGCCATAATTGCCTCTTGGCAGTGTATGATTTAACCTGCAATCAGTCAATAACTAGTGCACGAGTGCTTTTCTTGGTTGGAGAATTAGTTGATGAGTTTTTGGGGGACAGTATATACTTGATCTGGGTTCATTTAGGAAGTTGCTTGCGAATAATTCTGTCTTGGATAAACAGCACTAACAGAGAGTGCGGTTTTGCTAAGAGGGTTTGTCACGAACTCAATTTCACCTCTTGAGATCATGGTTAAGATTTGGTCGAAGATGAAATGCGTCGGTCACAGAGTTAATTCGAAATTCGAGTTAATTTGTCTTCGTAAATTGAGTGGTTTCTTCCTACAAATCATTAGACTAATCCGCAGCAGCATGCTCAACTCAGTTGAGGGCATTTATCGCGGAAATTGTATATTGACATCGAAACTCTAATCTTGTTTCTTTCGATCTGACGGTCAAAAGTGTGCGCGCATCGCAGGATGTAAATTAAGAAAAAGGCGAATGTCTATTCGGACCTGCTCATAGGACGAGTAGAAATCGAATATTATTAAGAGTTGTCACTTGTTGCGGAGCAGGAAGTATCAATCCTTTTATCAAAGGGGGAACACAGAAGAGCTTTAACCAAAAACTTTTGATCCTTCTCGGATGAGTCTCGAGCGGGCTAATAGAGTAGATAATAAGATAAGAGCGTCAAAATATTATAAGCAGCGGAATCCTCATCCTCGGCAAAAGTCGAGACTCGGGGAGCACATGAGTACGATGTCTTCTCACGTTTCTCATGTCGGATTGGCCCGACGTAAAGGTCACTTCCTCCTCCGACCCGTGGGCCGAAACAGGGGATAAAGGTCGACCGAGGTCCTTTCGTGTTATCCACTGGACAGCCAACGCGCAGAAAAGGCAAACCAGCAAACGCCCGGAAGGAAATAGTGCGAAGCAAAGGCGAGAGAGGATCGTGAGAATGATTCGGACGTGCAGAATTGATCTGTCGTAGGTCGACGTATATGTCCTGTAGTCCTTGCGCATGGGAACGCGCGTGTTTCATGTCGGCTTCTCACCGTCGAGGTCGGAAACTTAGCCCCGAGTGACCGCGACGTGAATCTGTTGAGATGGGTGGTCGATAGCTTGGGTCGAAGTCGGCATTTCTCTTTTCATCTGCTACGTATATATGATGGGTGTGGACGCAGAGTGTTCCTGATATCCATCTCTCTCTCTTTCTCTCTCTCGTTCTCTTCAAACAAGGGCATGGTTTCAATGGCCGAAGTAGGTCTCAGAATAATTCTGACTCAGATAATTTCCAATACCAACCACTCCAACCGCATCCTCGTGAAGTCCGCGCTCATCTCGACTCAAACCAGCGAATCTTCATCGCCACCACCAACATCGAACGCGACCCGTTGTCGTATCTGCGACACAGGCTGCTTCCTCAAATCCTGCCATCTATGCCGGAAGAGGTTAAGCCCCCACAAGGACATCTACATGTACAGGTGAGTCGCTCGTGCAACCCCGTGTCCTCGAATTCTTTCGCTCGATTTCAAGAACGTGCAAAGAACATACGTATATGCAGGGGTGAGCAGGGTTTCTGCAGCGTGGAATGCAGGGAAAGGCAGATCGCGATTGACGAGATGACGGAAATGGAGACGACAGCGAGAGCTTCTTCTGCTGCTTCCACCAGCTGCGGCGACGCTCGTGATCGCGACAGTCGAGTTACAAGACTATCCGACTGATTCACAGATATCTTTTCAAAAGAAATGGTTTTCTTTTGCCTCCCCCATTGCGTTTCTGTACATTCACGATAAAATAAATCTACATAATCTCGTGCGCATCAACATATGACGAACTTCATTGGTCATACGAGACGCAACCCGAAATCCGACACGTTCAATATAGCATCTCTTTTACACGCGGGCGAGTTCCATCCTTACCCACCAAGCAAGCCAATCTCTCTTTCTCGCACGTGCGCGCGATCGATCCATCGATCCATCGATTGGAGATGGTTGAGATTTGAAAGCTGGCCATGAACTCGGAATGTAATTTGCCGATGGTGAGTAGATGAGGGTGGAGAACTTTTTCGGGGTTAGTGGCCGTCCATGCAGAATGAGATGCGTCTCCCATCGAGCTCCCTCCATGATCTGACGCTAGTGATCTCTATCAGTTCGCCGTGGAAAAATTTTGCTGGCGATTCGGTAGGCTCCTTTTCTCCTCTCCGCCCCCCGTAACGAGTCACATGCCCACCGGAAAACCTTGTGACCGAAACCTGCGTTAGCATGTGGATGGTCACGGCCTTCCCATGCCCGTCAACCTAATCCTCATCCGTAGCTACTCCCTACTTAATGCGCATGCATGTATGGATACCAATTCGATCATGAACTTTTCGATCTGCCCAGTTTAGCTCTGAATTTTGTCGATGTAGTCTTTTGGTCGGTGGAGATATGACTCGTCAGTTATGCGTTTGTTAAGTGTGTTTTTTCTTGATATAATTTATTTTATACAACTCGAGAAATCAACCAAGTTGGTTAAGACTCAATGGCAGACCATAGCTCAAGTCGTGTTATCCACTCATATGGACATTGCAATAATCAATGCAACGGATGTGACACGATTTCTTAGTTGATCTGGATCGATTAGATATTAAAAATGATTTTTCATGATTGTGACCAACCCAATAATATCTACAGCCCTCGAACTAGTGTGACGCTCTAGCTATAAGCCCCGATATTCTCATTAAAAAAAGGGGTCGGTATCGCACAAACCACATTCACATGTAACTCGTCCGATAGTAGTTGTGTCAAAAAAATTCTTTACATCAACAGTGGACTTCATAAAAATTCGAAAAAAAAAATACTAGATTTACCCACTTTGTTTATTGAAATTTATTAGAATCCAAAACAAGTGCACTTTTTTTAGACCCCCAAGGTGGACAACGAACAAAACGTCTGGTTTTTCAAAACCGTCCATGGTTAGATCCAAAATCAAAGTCGTGACCCCAAAGACTTTTACATTTCAATCATCAAGATACCATCGAAATCCGTACCATTTCAATCATAAAAAATCTTTCTCAATCTAGCAAACCTAGACCCAAAAGGATTCTATATTATCTGCCAATAGCTCCCTAGATTCCATGCTCCCTCGTCTCATTTTCTAACTCGCAAAAATCAATTGGAAAGAAAATAATTATTTGTTTTTCAATTGAGCTGAGCTGAGTCAATGATATTGTTGTCTACACCAAAATAAATAAACAAATATTATGTGTTATTATCAATATACTACTTTAATTCTTCATATCTCTCTCAAAATTATGCATGCATCCTCCTTAATTGTATGGACCTAATTAATTGTATTTGATATTATAATATATTGTTACATTAGTTAGCCATCTTGTAAAGTTTAGACATATCTCATGTACCGATTTTTACAAGACACATAAAATTATATAATTTTCTTTTTCGCTTATTTTTATCTTGTTCCGAAAAGTTTTCAAGTGTTATAGAAAATCAGTATATTTTTTTTATATTTTATTTTTGCAAGTGCCAAACACGCCCAGTCAAAATATAATTGACTGACTAAAATCTTGCAGGCACCTACTGGCCCAGTGAAATCAAACCTCAGATCTGCATTAATTGGAGGCAAAAAAAAAAGGATTCAAAACGAATTTTAATCTAAATATTTTTCAAGATGGTATGTGCAACAGAGTACAGGATTCAAAAAAGACAAAATCAATTTTTAAAAGACCCTCCTCCCCCTGTTAAAGACAAGACTGAAGACAACATGCCTATCATCAAAAACCGAAAAACACATGCAAACATAAACAAAGACACTGTCCGAAACCGAAGTCAGCCATGGCTGGCCTGAATGCCTCCTCCTTCAACCTCTCCCTCCATCTCCTCCTCCTCCTCCTCCTCGCGGCCTCCGATTGCCGCGCCAAACCCGGCCCTGCGGCCGCCCTCTTCGTCTTCGGCGACTCGTTCCTCGACGCCGGCAACAACAACTACATCAACACCACGGCCCTCGACCGGGCCGACTTCTGGCCCTATGGAGAGACCTACTTCAAGTTCCCAACCGGGCGGTTCTCCGACGGACGGTTGGTGTCGGATTTCATCGGTAACGACAGTCACATTACTTACGAATCGTCTCCACGCGACGGATGCAAATCCTTCTTCTTTTCCTTTCTTTTCCTTCCCTGGTAGGGGCCTGCTTCTTCCATGTCCTTCCCTTTTGTCCAGACGCAATTTCTGGTTAACCAAACATATATTCCATCTACCTTTCGGCTTCATCTTCCTGTCTAATCCCGTACTGCGAATGCTTCGTTTAGTTTTACTTCTTCATATTAAAAATAAAAAAAAAAAAATCGGATCTTTCGTTCGCAGCTGAGTACGCAGGGCTGCCATTGATCCCACCTTATCTTCAACCCGGGGCTCGCCGATGGAGACACGGAGCGAACTTCGCATCTGCGGGCGCCGGTGCTCTGGCGGAGACGTTCCGAGGGTCGGTACGTAAATGGGTCGAATTCTTGATTGTTCCCCACCGGAGTTCTGGGGGGGGGTCTGTCCCGACCCACAAGAAGATCAGAATCAAAGATTACTACCCGATTCACCTCGTCCTCCTGCGACTTTTTCACCACCCGGAACCGATGTGGAATGCGTTTTGTCGGGACTCGTTTCGCTACGGAAATTCGTCAGACGCGCATGTTGTCGTTTCCTTTCTTGCTTCTTCTTCTTTTTCGTGGCTGTTTTTTTCCGAAAGTTTCCAGCTTTCATGGCTCCTGAGGGTTTTTCCTTGGTCTCGAATGTGAACCCACCTTGTGGTGACTGTCGATAAAACAAAAAGGGCGATTTCTGGCGCCATTTGCGATTTCTGGAATCTGTTGTTTTGACTTTAGCCTGCCTAATTTATTTTTTTTTATTTTTTTTGGCTCTGTGTTTATTTTTGCTTTTTCTCTCTTTTGGTTCGATGAAGGGGTGGGTCCACACGTTTGGAGTTTTGATTGCTTTGACCTTTGTTGTGCACATTGAAGGATTTAAGAAGTATTTGGGCAAACGTAAGTTTTTTTCATGGCGCTTGTTAAGGAAATCGAATGAAAAAGTTTCGAGATTTTTCGTACCCCGTTTTTGTGATGCGTGTATGACGTGGTGTTCTAAAAATCGAATCTTGTGATTAATTAAGTGTGCGGGGCACATATTAGTACGGCCCTTTTTATTTTAACGCCCGCACTTTTTGATTAAGACTCAATTTGGTACTAGCTTTCGATGAGTTCCCAGCATGTGGGTCCATGAAAATACGGGGCAGCCACTTCCTTCAAGGAAGAAAAGATCTACAAGCACTCACTTTCTCACTGCCTAAAATTTTAAGTGGTTCCTGATCCAAGTTCTCTTCTTTTTCTCAGGTGATTGATCTCAAAACGCAACTGAGTCACTTCAAGGAGGCAGAGACCCTATTGAGAAAGGAGCTGGGGGAAGCCAAAGCGGAGTTGACGATATCGAGAGGAGTTTACATGTTCAGCATAGGGAGCAATGATTACCTGAGCCCTTTCTTGACTAATTCCACCATCCTGAGCTCTTACTCCAGATCAAAGTATGCGGGGATGGTGATGGGCAATTTGACAACAGTGATCAAAGTAAGGAGTGCAATTATTTCTGCTTTCTGTGGTAGCTAGCGCCTGGCCAGTTCTAGATCTCCTGTTGGCACCCTTTTTGGTAGTTGATAGCTAGGTTGGTGAGGTAAGCACTGATTGGCATTTTGAGAGGGACATTGTCCTTGGCATCAGTTTCACTTTGGTGGAGAGTACCATAGTACCTCCTCATTACAGAGGTAATATCGAGTCGCCCAGGAGCAACCAGGACCCACCGAAACTGATAGTAACCGTCTATCGATGAAAGACCAATTTGATCTTAGGAATTGGAAAGCAATTTAGCTTAAAATAGCCGATTTTAGATCAACCAAACAATTCTGTTTTCCTGTAACATAAGGAAGTTCAAAAATAGAACAGGTTCTGGGCAGATTTAAGTTGTTGAACTTTTGTAGTAGTAATGGAAGAAATGGTTCTTTTATCTTTTCTTTTTGGCTGTGAGTGGTGAGACTGAGAGAGCAGTTTGTGATGAAATTTGGCAGGAGATTTATGGAATTGGGGGAAGAAAATTTGGGTTCATGAACCTACCTCCATTGGGGTGTCTTCCGGGAATGAGGATAATCAAAGCAGAGCAGAGGGGGAGGTGCTTGGAAGAAGCTTCGTCACTGGCAAAGTTGCACAATTATGCTCTCTCTAAACTCCTAGTGAAACTTGAGCATCAGCTCACCGGTTTCAAATATTCCCTCTATGACTTCAACGGCAACCTCAGACACAGAATGAATCACCCTCGCAGATACGGTGAGAATCACTGTACAGTGTTTGAATCCTACTTTGCTCATGGAGCACTTACATGCAACTAAAGTTAGTGCATATCGGAGCGTTTCGATTCAAATGGTCAAAGGTAGAATTAATTGAAGGATAGTCATAGTTCAAAGAATTTTCTTTTTCTTTAGAATGGAGTACTATAGTTCATATATTTCCTTAAAGTGAAAATTTTCCATCTTGATGAAGGTTTCAAGGCAGGGAAAGTGGCATGTTGTGGAACAGGGAGATACAGAGGAGTCTTCAGCTGTGGAGGGAAGCGGATAGTGAAGGAGTTTGAGCTGTGTGAGAGTCCCGGTGAGCATCTGTTTTGGGACTCTTTCCATCTAACTGAGAGAGCTTATGAACAATTAGCTCATCAGATGTGGAATGGAGATGGCATTCATTCTAGTTCGAACCTTCATAGTCTGAAAATTTTCTTTTGAGGGCCTTTAGTTGAAGGTCTTTGACCTTAGTAGGGCAACCATTATTCCATTTTAGATCATTGAGGCCTCAATCTGGCTGCCCTCCAATTGCAAAGGTTCCATATCTGTGTCAGATAAATGGGGGAAAATGTGCGAGTGCACAGTAGAGAGGGGAAAATTACAGAAAAGGAAATTAATTTGTAGAACCAATCGTATACTTACTCTTGATGTGTTGAAGTGGTCCAATCATTTCTCTAACTGTAATAAATTGAGCAGTGAGGAATAGCTAAGTCATAGAATCTTGTTTTGAACTGCTTCCACGATTTGTTTTAGATCATTTTGTATGCGAAAGACAGCATGCCTACCGCAGTCAAGTGCACCCTGTCCTGCTTCTTTAATGCCGAAACAGAAGATAAGCTGGTTCAGCGAGCAAAGAGAAAACCACATTTTCCACAGGCTGTTCCCCCAGTTTAGTGTGTTTTCATGAAGACCACATAATGAGATTCTTATCAAGCAAGATAAAATTATGCGTTTATTTCCTAAGAATGCATAGCTACCAAAAGACAGCCATCCAAGAATCTGATTCAAACAGAGTGCAGAAGCATTACTATAGAATAAAGTTTTCAGACATCTCTTGCTTCTTCAGCCTGAATGATAATATAATGGATCATCAGACAACTGTTTAAAGACTCAGACGGCGAAAAAGCACTAATTATAGATCCAGGAAATTTGGTAAATATCGAGGAAAGAGCTAACTTTTCATTCTAACTGTTGAATTGCAGTCTAAACTCTAAACCCTTTGCAAGTGAACTAGTGAACAACTACTATTCATCATCCTTCCCCATGGATCAAATTCAAACTTGAGCTTGTGTCAAGTTGATCCACCAAACAACGAATATACAATATAAGACAAAGAATAAAACCAAGAAGACTAGTGCGTTCTTTTGTCTAAAGCAAGAGCTGAGCAGTTCACTCTAACAGACTTCTCCCCAAGTCCATGTGTGGTTCAGTTGATTATCACAAGAATGGCTTTTCTTTTGAGGTTTCTATATGATGTCTATCTGGGAGAACAGCTCTTCATTTTTCAAAACTTCATCCTTTGAGCAGGGCCTTGATCAATTATGGGATCAATGGGAGGTATTGAATCTGCTGCTTGCTGAGTCTCTGCACCTTTCTCCACTTCTGTTGTTGCTGGAGCGTAGCCCTCGGGGAATTGTGGTGGAGGAGGGGCTGGTGGTAGCTGCATGTAACATTTAGAGAGGAAACAATCAGACACCAAATCTAAGAGAAACTTTTACAAGCTAGGTTATATTTTTGAAAGAGAAGCAAACCAAAACAACAAAACCTTATCCTGATGTGGTTCTCTCCAGAATTGACTGTTTGGACATAGATTCCAAGATGGTACTTATCTATTTTTCTTTTTATGACAACAGTGACAGATCTTAGAAAGACCTAACATACTGCAATACAAGAATTGGAGCATTCATAGTAGCTTTCTTTTCAGAACATTGTCCGAAGAAAGCCAATTGCCAGCATGCTAGAGAATCCCATGGTCATGTTGGTCTCTTGACCATCTTTACCATATTCTTGCTCTACGACAGAACCACAACAAGAGCATGGTGCAATCAAAGATATCTAGTGGTTGTCTTTTAATTACCACATTCTCACTAGTACATTCATTATTCACTTCACAAACTCCTCAGTAGATATCAAGTGTATATGACATTACCCTGCGCTGTAGTGATGCAAGAATGTGATCTATCCGCTTAACTTCCTTGATGTCTATGGTCTCCCTGGTGACCTTTGAATCTGATGCTGAACTCTCATCTTCACCATCAACTGCATCAAGTATGACAGAAGAATTATTTTGTCAAAATTCATGTTAGAGAGATGAAGCTGCACAGATCGAAGCTAATCACACTTTTCATTCTTGCAATAACTCCAGATTCCAAATGAACAGAAATATATTTTATAAGTAATAAAACTAAGTACTACTTTTCCATCATCATACAAGTAAAAGATTGAAGGGAACAACTGTCATGTACCATAACCAATCTTCTCCAACTTGGAGGCAGCTGTAGTAAAAGCCTTTGATATATAGTAAAGAGCCCTCCCCTGTAATGGGTGCAAAAAAATTAAGGGATATTGGCATCACCAATCCAATTAACATCAAGAAGACATAGCAAGTAAGTAGTATTATGGCACGGATTGGCACCATCAGCAGACAGGAAACCAGTAGAAACAATGAAACAATTCAGGATCAATGGAAGCTTGCCTTTCTACACATTGCATCGAAATGGTAATATGAAAATTAATTACCAATGTGATAATGGCACACGCTAACCAAAGGAATTGCAATCGTAGGAGAAGAAAAGTTGTAACGACTTACTATCCGGGCAGAAAAGACACTAGATAACTGAGGTGCTTGGTATACTGAACCATCCAAGACATAATAAGTTAGCATGTGTGTCACTTTATCAGGACCATCCCTCTTTTGCTTCCGGATAACAAAAAGGTTAGGTTCCAATACTTCACTCAGCGCATATTCAATGCCAGTCATTTTCCTGAAAGAAAAAAGTCAAACGCTAATCTCAATTTCCAATTGCGAGAACATCTTGTATCATAATTGGTTCCATCAACTTGCCAACCAGATGTATTTCGTATTAAAGCGCAAGATCTCAATCATCCTGAATTCAATGTCAACATACTGAGGCAAATGAATGCATTGATTTATAGCCGACAGTTGTCCTGAGGACCCTAGAAGCAAAAAAGATGTGCACTGATCCAATGGCAATCATAATTATTTGGAAAATAACGAGGAAAAGGTATGATATCACTTTGTGAGATAACATAATGCAGTAGCACGTTCAGCTGTCAAATTATCTGTCAAAGCAAACCTAATCACACAGATGCAGGCACTCGGCATGCAGATGAATGGGATCAATCACCTGGATATGGTAGTAGAAACCATTGTAATTATTTCCGGACACTAAAAGAGAGGAATTGTACTCAAACAGTGGCGTCAATGTTAAGCAGAACAACGATGAACTAAAATTAAAATCGAAAAAGCAGGAATTTAGCGCAATGATTTACGTGGTCTGGCCACTGGCCGCCAATCACAGGCAAGGGAGAAGCAGAAAATTACTTGAACCAAAATATGGAGCACACAGAAGAGAAGCTCTCGGACCCTAGCCCCCTACTCACCCTAATTTCTCATTCCTTAAAATGTGAAAAGGATAGTCTTTATATCTAAACCCTCGAAAGGGATGGACAATAACCCGCTAGGCCTCCAACCTGGGCCTTCCACTCCACCACCTCGCAAAAAATTCTCAAACAGGTCACAACAAAGTGTACCTAATTGGGTCAAAAAATCGGCAGACACCAAATTAACAGTTGATGAACACTATTACTATTTCACCGTAAAGTGCAGCACAATCCAATGAAGTTGCAGAAAGCACTTTTGCAGCTAAAGATACATAATTCAATGCAACTTATCGGATCAAAAGGCTAAGGTAATTCGAACCATCTCAAGATCCTTTGCCATCTCAACCAGGAAATGACCCAGCACCAGGAGAGACCTCCCACCCGTTACAAGACCGATACAAAGTTCTCCATACAAGGAATTACGCCCCAGACACCGTCCTACATCGAGAATTAATAGGAATTTGGCAACAGCAAACTCTTCTCTTACACACAATTCTGCTCGGTCTCGCATTTCACTAGTATAAGACGGACAAAAAAACCATCAAATTCCATTTTCAAAGCCTCAATCAGCAGAGCAGCTTCAGCCGATCGCATCAACCAATCACCTAACATGAAATTGACCCTTTCAGCTCGCAAACATCTACACGACAAAAAGCGCCACCCGAACAATGGCGTTACCGACACGAACTGCTTCCGAAGGAGAAAGAAAAGGTCAGTTGGCATCGATTGTCTTACGAGAGGTGGGACATGTCGAGCGGGTGAATGGATCGCAACCGCAGCTGCTCGTTGTTGCAGGTGAAGTCGTAGAAAGGGGAGAGGGCGAAGTAGTCGAAGACGAGGTTGCGGTCGAGCGGGTACGAGTTCAGCCACAGCTGGTCGCGGAAGCATATGCCCGTCATGTCCGTCGCCGGCGGCTGCGGCGGCCCCGCCGCCATCGGGTTCCCGTCGAACTGCATTGCGCCCAGTGGCGGGGTGGCCATCGAGGGAGGGAGCGAGCTAGGTTGAGATCCTGGGAGACTGGAAAGAATCCTCCTTTTTTAATTTCCGAAAATGAGAAATAAAAACTAAAACTTAAAAAAATAGTCCCACGTGCTATAAATTTATTCCTTTTGCAAACAAAAAGGCAAGACAAAGTAGAGAAAATTTTTGCTTAATTTGAACTTCAAAAAATTTTAAAAAAATTTACGTAAGTATATATGCCCATATACTATGATTATTAGAAATTTTAAGTATTTTGCACTAAATTAAGGTGTTTAGAATTTAGATCACACGAGTTAAAATTAAATAAAAAATTATTAGCATTTACTTCTGATTTGTAGTTGAAACAAATTTAAAAATGAAAAAAAATGTTTTGATTAAAAAAGTTAAAATAGTAATGTATAATCAATATTTATATATTTTGAAATATTTTAATTACTTCACGCAATCACTAATAACAAATTATGCCAGTCGCCAGATTTAAGTAAATGTAAATAAAAAAATTGAATCCAGACGGTTATTTTCACATTAAAAGTTATGAGGTTCTCTCGTATTAATAAATACTTTTGGGCCCAATGGGCCCAAAAAGAATTCTTATTCATTGCCTTTCCTTATGATGGGCCACATTTGCAGGGTTGCAAGCTTCTTGGGCCTTGAATGGAGGTGTTTAGAATTCTTTAATGGCAAAAAAAAAAAACGGAAAAGTGACGTCAATCATCTCATATTTTGAATTCTTCATGTCTATATTTTTTCTATATGTTCCAAATTCCCAAAAAAAAAAACCCCACGAGCTATCACAAGCCGCTAGAGACCAGGCCTAGCTACACATCACAAATCAAAGGAAATCTTATAGATTCAGTCTCAAGAGGATCATCCGATGCTTAAATCAGTGAATGAAAGATAAGGAGACGAAAGACAACTTTACAAGAGAATTTCATCAGAGAAGTAAAACCCATAATGGGCTTTGTGTTTGACAAGAAGGGGACTCGGGCTGACCCATAGGCATTGCTAGTCGGCTTGACTACATCGTCATTGAGAAAAAAAAATCGGATATGTCGTTAGCATTTTTCTTTATAATTTGATGTGAGATAAATGGAACGAAGAGAATAAGGTGGACTCAGGCGATGGATGGTGACGAGGCGGGAATATAATTTCATAAATGATGCTACTTCTTTTGACTCATGAAGATTCTTTAATATATGTACCGAAAACGAATCTAATCTTACATTGGAAAGAGAACCTTCCGTCGCTTGAGAGTCAAACTGAGAGTAACTTGCATCTCTCTTTTCTTCCCTTTTACTAAATGACCCGGATTCCCATTTTTTCCCTTCTTTTTTTAATCTTTTTGCTAACTCATGACTAGTTTATTTGGTACTAATTAGCTCTTGACCCTTTCATATACTTTTTTTTACTCCGCCTTTTCTTAACATTACTTTTACGTCATGAGTAAAGTCTAATCGCATGGAGCTGTGCAAGCCCAATTAGTCATAAAGTGATCGGACGCTTTGCCAGCAATGATAGATCTGGTAACTACGTCAAGAACTAACGTGAATCCAACGACACTTCGAAAGAAATATCAATTAGCTATCAGGATTTCCGGGCCCCAGAATAGAGACTTGTTGAAGCCAAATTACCAATGTAAACAAATCTTTCTCCAATTGCTTGATAATGGAGAGAAATTTGAGATGAGTTTCCTTAGGGACTCAACTCACCTTTAAGAGTGATCAGTTCCGATTTGATTTAATGGAACCAATCACTTTTTTTTTTCACTAAAGAATGGTCATGCGCAATAAAAGAGAATATCAAATCTTAAAATATTAATGAAAGTGATGATGAGTGAAGAGTTATTACATCGTCACTTATGGTATCACTGGACAAAATAGTATTTAGTTAATATTTTACTAATTTTTTTGAAGAAATAATAATAAAATACATATATAGCCGGTCCTAGTTCGATTTCATCTTAGAATTGAGAACTTGATTGACCAAATACCAGTTTCTCTTTTAAGAATCAAAAATTGGACCGATACTCTCAAAAATCGGATCACCAGTTGGTTCAGTTCGGCTCAGACAGTTCCTGGCTTGGGCAGTCTAGTGCACACCCCTACTCACCATCACGTTGACCTAAAAAGAACCATGAAAGAAAATGATGAGTGGAAGCAGCAATTTGGGATCTGACGTTAGCAATGAAAAAAGGCTTATGTGGCCGATCCGCCTCTGATACTGATTGGGCTTTAGGTCTCCAGCAAAGTCCGGGACGAAAGCCAATCGCGAAAGCCGAAGCGCGACGAGTTAATGAGTGCACTCCTCCCCACGGGAGATATACCATAATCGCACGTAACTCGCAAGCAAATAAGAACGACCTTTTCTCGCCTCCAATAATTGAGACGACTTCCTCTCCAACTTTGGACCAACCCCTACCACAAATTTTAAAATGGCTCCATCCCCCCCATCGATTCCCGGATTTGAAATGTATGTACATGAGTTATTGCATGTCGCGTCATCGGCCGGTTATCGACAAAGCGGCCGATGTCTTTTGGATTGCAAAGGGCGTGAAATTCCCATCCTTGTAGCTGACGATCGAGTCGATTCTCGAAGGGCGACCTGTGATTAGTTACGTCCTTCTATTCAAATCCCCTAGCTTAGAATCAAAGCCTTTTTCTTTCCCTTTTCTATCTTATGTTAGCGGTTTCACATGGAAAATCAAGTCGAATCCCTTGACTTTTACTCAAAGGACCACGTCAAATGTCCAGTCGACGAGGCGGTATCTTTTATACGGAAAATATACTGAAATACACACCACACACGTGATTATAAAAAAAGTAATTGCTTGTAATACTTTAAAGGGTTTATATCACAAAAATGTCAAATTGATTTACATGGTATACATGTAACAAATTTATACCAAATTAATTTTTTTACCACAAAAACTTCAAATCGGTACACTTGTAAAAAATTTATTTCGAATTAATTTTTTGAAAACCAAAAATCCCAGACTTGTATATTTGTGACAAATTTACTCTCCATTAGTTTATATAAAAAACACAAATCGATACACTCGTGATAAATAAAGGATAAAACCTAAATTGATACATCCATTCCATGTGTCACATAACTCAATAATTTAACAGTAAAATTCAACATAGATTAACTTATGGCAGTCCATGATAAATTTATCACGAATGCACTGGTTTGGATTTTTTTTTGGTATTAATCCTATAATTTCCACGAACAGTGTGCGATGCCCAATCGCTCTTACAATTATTTTTCTTCATTTTTCCAATTTTCTTCATCAATCTCATTTTTTGGATAAACGACGTTGATTGTTCCTAGATCGGGTTGGACCCATCGGACATGGAGAAATTCACGATCCTCCCACCTCTCTTCTTCCCAACCACATCCCCAACACGAAAGCTCAATGACGACGACGTCGTTTTGGATAGATTTGTGGTGGTGGTGGTGGTGGTGGAGGTGATGGGGAGGAAGACTACCAGACAGATAAGGAACATTCTTTTGACGATTTCCAACCTCCCCCCTTGCGCGATTTGCGTTCCCATTTCATTACCATTTTTATTCCTTCGTCCTTTTCTTTCTCCTCCCTCCTCTTTTGACTTGGCCTTCGAGGACCCGAGCCCGGTCTACATGCTTCTAAAATAAGTTAAACATACCCATTTTCATAAAAAAAAAAAAATTTAACCTCTCTCGTGAAATAAAAATTAGCAAAGAAGTTGAATATAGACCTTTAGTTTGGCTCGAAGCCAATATAGACGAGTGTCTAAATCAGAAAGGAAGTCACGTCGCCTCAGATAACACGTTTCTTGATAAAACGAAATTTCCTCGATAATCCCACGTCGAAAAGTTCGAATAAATACTGGACTTCGATATCATATGAAGTTTCGCGTGGAATTACTGTCAGCTGCTTTAAAATTTAAATTTATAAGTTAAAAAAAAGCTATATGAATATGATCTGGAGTTTAATCTCAACACCCAATCATAAACTCGCCCGACCCGCGTCGATAGCGGGAAACTTGTCGGATTTGGTAGCGTAATGTGAACCGCGTGGCAACGGCAAGTAGTGGACGCGGCTCTTCCCTCGTGCTACGAAGTTACGTAAAAAGAAATAAGTAAAAAAAGCATATACTCCGGCTCCCCACGCGATTCTGCGGTTCCTTGTGGTGCTCGTTTAAGTCATGGAGAAATACGAGTTCACGCCCTCCACGCAAAGACGGCGGCTCTCTTTGGACAAATCGAATTTTTGTTCACCAAAATTCCGAAACTCCTCGAGCTTTTGTCCTTCCAGAGAGTTGCTACTTGTTAATAATCACGTCCGGACGAAAATATTATATCGACTTACTACCGTAATTATTTGATATCTAAAAAGCATTTTTTTTTATTGAATATACATCTCTTATTTTACAATTTCGCCAAAAATGATAAGGAAAATGATACTATAAATATTAAAAGTTATGTATAGCTCTCGCTTTACTATTGAATTTTTTTTTCGGATCGCTTTAGTGCTAATTCCAATTTGGGTTACCGAAAATTCGATATGGTCATATTTTACTAATTTCTCTATCTTACATGAGTCGTTGATGTGCTCGATCAATATAGAACCCTTGAACGACATCACCTAAAAGTTATTTTGCCAAATTTTGTTTAAAGCGATCACTTCAGTACTAGTCATTGTTAAAAAATAATCACTTCAGTATTAAGGACGCTATGTTAAAATGCCACATAGTACTAAGCACACTACGTTAAAATGCCACATAGATTGAATTTTTTTTATTTTTGGGTTAAAAAAAGGGCCTTTTTTTGCACCCGAGAAGCCAAAAAAACAGAAAAGGGAGCGTGGAAAAGGCCAACGGAGTAGGGGAGCACGTGGGATGGGGGAGGGGGGAGGAGCGCGTGAGATCCGAGGGATGCTGATGGTCTTCGTCGGGGCAATTATTGGTTTGACCCGCGGAGGACGGGACACGTGGGAGTCGCCGTCGGCGCAAAGGAATGGAGATGGAGATGGAGATGCCCCCCCGTCCTGCTCTGCCGCACCTTTCACGTGGTCGTCAGCGATCGGGACGTCTGGCCTCTCCACGTCGACCTCTCCAGCTGTCTCCAGCTGCGCCTCGCGGTCGACCACGTCATATACCATCCATCCAGAATGTCCAGGGCCCAGACCTTTTCTTCTTCTTCTTTTATCGTTTTTCTTTATATCTAGCAAGACGAGAAATTAGTTGCACTTTTAATACATATATATATATATATATATATAATTTGTTCTGCGTAATAAATAAAAGTATCGAATTATTTTTTTCCGAAAAAAAGATATATCGAATTAATTTGGTGACGCCTTGTCAACACATGATTTATGTCGTTTAGGCACAAAACAAGGTTTGAAGTGGGTCCAATGCCACTTTCTTAGAGATTCCAACATAGACTTTTGGTGAATCGGGATTTTATGATTGCAAGTAAGGGTCTGTATGGTGACGTTCATAGGAACAAATGCTTTTACGTTTTTTTGTTACGATAGCGAGATTTTTGTTATTGATAACGAAATACGTTTGGTAAATTTTTTTGTTCTAACAAATGTGTTCGAACGATTTGGAGTAGAAATAAAAAAAACAAGAAAAAGTTGTTTTTTGTTAAAGAACAATTTTAAGAAATGTTTTTTTTTTTTCATTTCTCTTTCTCTTTCCTTTTCTTCTTCTTCCTCTTCCTCCTCCCACCCCTCAGCTGCCCTATTGCCGCCACCGGCAAGCTCGCCGCCGCCTCGCCAAGCCAAGGCGAGGTCCGGCAAGCTCATCGAAGCCTCGCCCGACCACCAACGAGGCTCAGCCTTGCAGATCTGGACGAGGCTCGGTGGCCAATAGAAAGAAGGGGAGAAAAAAAAGAAAAAAAGAAAATTAAAAGAATCAAAAGATTGGAAATTTTTACTAAACGCATTTCTGTTCAATAAAAATTTTGAATAGTTATCAAACGTCTTGAATCTTTCAAAAATTGTTCTCGAACAAAAAACAAAAGGAATAATTTTTGAGCGAGCCGTTTAATGTAAAATGTTATCATACAGACCCTAACTGATTTTATTTACATGAGTGTTTTTTTTCCTTTTGGTTGAACAATTTACACGAGTGAGAACACAGTACTTTTTACGCAACATAGGGCCTCATGATGCCGAATGTGTCGTGCACCACGTTACATTCAAGGGGAATCTAGGTCGAGCACCTTGCCCATTAAAGTGAACAAAACGTATGGTGTCGACATTGCAAACATACTGACCCAATCTAATGAGGGCGGAGAGCAATCACTAGGGCTAAAAGGCTTTGATAAGATGCGACTCGTAATAGGCTTTTAGGATAGTGAAAGAGGCATATACGGACCGAACTACACATCAAATAAGGGGAGAGTGTTATCGGGATATTTATGTGAAAAACTTGAATTAATTTACAGAAGCGTCTTTTGACATAACGGCAAGTTTTACTTTGAAACTCTAAAATTAAACAAACCGATATTATAGGATAGATGACTTTTATGGAAAAGTGCTTGCATATACGCCAAGAGATAAAACCGTGACACTCGATATAATTGCATTATCCCTAGACACCATTAAGTTCTAAGTTAGAATTTTTGTAGTTGTGGACACGTGAGGAAATTAATTACATCCAATTTTAATTCTTAAGCTCTCTATAGTATACATTTTATCTGTATATCATATGGTTTCAAGATTAAAATGCAGTAATTAAGAAAAAAATAATTCTTTTGCCACTTTAATCGCTTCAACGGACTATGTTTCGACACGCGCATGCGTGTCTCGAGATCACTCAACTAATAAATATGCTTGTGTTTCCTTTTTTTTTTTAGTTGGTCTTACTTTCTTCTTAGTCAAGCTCTCATTTTTGGACTTTTACCTTGCTTTCTTATAGAGAGTGGGAAGTCGAAATTTATACTTAAAGTTAAATTGTCCCCGCCCCCAATATTGCCCAATTGACAAATATGCCCGTGCTTTGTTTTTTTTATTTTTAGTTGATTCTATTATATTCCTACTCAGATTATTACTTTCAAATTTTTGCTCTACTTTATCGTAGGGCTTGAGAGTTAAAATCCATATTTAAAGTTAAATCGTTCTTGCTTTAACCCCCTAAAAGGTGGGAATTTGAACCCTTAATTTGCCCCATCCTATGTGGGAAGGGTAGCCGGTGGGACAAACCTTGGTGATTTATGCTTGTGCTTCCCTTAATTGCTTGCAAATGGACAAATGCACCTGTTCTTGTGTTTACTAAATGATGACATCGGAGCACAACTTCCATGGATGGATATGCGGTTTGATGATAAACTATGCTTCTACCAAATTTAAAGAGAGGATCAAGTGATTTGACAAGAGGATTTGGATAAAAAGTGATTTTCAGACATCCTTCTGAGACGAGAAAGGAAGCGGGAAAACAACCTAATCACGCATTAAGTCACGCTAGACAACACGAGGCGACACTAATAAGACCAGTTAAGCGGTGGATCATGTGAGGCGGATCTTTTTGCTTTTGTTACAGTCGTAAGAGAAATCACGGCGTAATTTCGAATTTGATGCATGGCAGCAAAGTCTAAGATGTCCAATCTTTCCATTGGCTCGAACGTTCTCCCTCTTGAGATCGATCGATCGATGTCCCCCAACAAAGATGGAGACCGATCCGTACGGAATTTGGCTCTATCCGTGGGAATTTCTTTTTTTTATTTATGGGGGGAAATCGAAGTGGTTAAGGTAGATACATCTAAAAAGTGTTGGGGGGTCTCGATTTCATGTCGCGAAAGGCCACCCCGAATTCCATGAGTTTGGTGGGTGAGTGTTGCGATTTGGGCATGCAAAAAGAAAATAAAAAATAAAAAAATAAAAAAAGGTGAAAATCGATTGATGTCGTTGGAAAGCAAATCAATCGTGGCTCGCTCATTTATTGCGAGTCCTCGAAGTTGTCCTATATTATTTATTGTGCCCATCCCCTTTACGCATTTGGTCCCCCGAAGAGGTCGAATTATTTCGATTTCACCTTTATCCTTCGTCAAAAGGCAGAATCTTTCCGGTGATGTAATCGTCAAAACGACGTTATTTGAATGGTCCTTATCCTTAGAGAAAGTTAGATCTTAGGGGAATTCTTTCCTCCCACGAAATTGCGCGTGAGGTTGATTGAGCTATGAAAACCCCCGGAGGGATTTGGCAAAAGGGGAAATGAAAGCGAAATTACCCAAAAAGGATTAAAGTTTATTGTATTTATGTTAATTTAATTTTTAAAAATTTCAGATCAATTTATTTCTAATTCTTTCAACAATTTGTCAATTTATTATTTCTTGTCAATTTTAGGTAGCAATTGCTAACGTAAACATTGGTTATCCTATGTGGTAGGATAGTGTGACATGGGCAATTATTGTAATTTTTATTAATTTTCTTTTATGCTAATTTTCTTTCATTTTGGCTGCAAGGGCCACCTCGCATGTAGCTGAAAAAAATATTTTAAAAGATTATAAAAATTGTCCACGTAGACGTCAAGTAGCACGCACATAAACGATTTTTGGCCAATTTTTTGCCAAAATGACTTAGTTGGTAAATTGTAAAAATATTTAAAACTGAATTGTCTAAATCGAATGGTTTAGCACAATAAGTTTATAACTTTTTTGGTGATTTTCTCGTAAATGAAAAGTGAAAGATTAGTTAAGCAATAAAACGATTGTGATTACTTTCCCTAAAAAAAAAGACTGTGATCTTTGTATTTTTAAGGAATGTGAGGTCCCATGTTTAATTGGTATTTAGCACAAATATTTAAAAATTAGGGTTGCATGAAAGTAATTTCTCTTAAATTTTTTGGTCTTGACATGAATAACTTTGCTTTTATCGGATTGGAGAGTCTAACGTGTACCCCTACAGTGGAATAGAGTGTGCTGCTATTTCAAATGGCGTGAGAGAATTAGTCAATTGATTTAGATACGAAGATAAAGTTATTCAAACGATCCACGAGAGATTCTCGATAAGGATGAAAAATATTCACAATAAAAATTGAAAAGAAAATCTCAAATAACCATCGCAAAAGTCACATGACATTTCACATGCAGATTATTAAAATATTCTCTGACCTAAAAAAGAGAAATATATATGCATATTCCGAAAATCAATAAGAAATCTCCACTGCTTATCTGTCAAATCCCAATCCCGACTGGCAATGAATAAAAGTCAGCTTGGAAATTTCCACGTTTCGTAATTAACGTGTAAGCATCATTCTCAAAAAAAAAAAAAATGGCCTTATTGAAATGACACCACCTATCGACCCAACAAAAAAAGTTCTTCATTTTTTTTAGGGTGGAAAACGAAGATTCCACTAATGCAAATTTCCCAAAAAAAATTCCAGATAAATATCGACCACGGAATATTTAAAAAGATTAATCCGGCACGTCGTTTCGGCCACTTGGCCTAGACGAAAGGGCGTATGGCGGCATATTCGCAATTGTTAGAGCAAAAGATATCTCGCCTCTCAATAATTAGGCCTTTATTTAATGACCGCCATTTTGCTTTCATGCAAGCAAAGCAATCGGACCTTATATTATATAGTGCTTGTACTTTTTATATATATAATATGTGATATTATATATATCCCAACTGTGGCGACGGCTAATAAGGTCCCGTCGTAGACTTTCGACAGAAGGCCTCCCCCTAAATGGAGGAGGAATGACCAAACTTTTTTTTATTATAAAGTAGCCTTATTTATTATGAATTCCATATGAATTTTTGTTTATTATCAAATTTAGCAATTTATTTCATATGGAAAAGTCTTGACATGTCTTTGTTCACAGCTCCCCGTGGGATTAAGTTGGATAAATTCTTAATTGATTATGGGTTTTGTCGATCAAGCAAAGCAGGTTTGCCCTATAAAATTAGCAATTATTCTTGTCACGGTGATGATTATCGTTTATGCAAGCTCATGCCTATTGACATGACAATTATTTTTGTTTTAGTGTTAAAGCATATTCTTTACATATCATGAATTTAAAATTAAGATCTTTGTTGATTTATAGTAATTTTCAATTGATTTTGTGATAATTTAAATCTCGAGTATATCTAGTAAAAGAAGCCTTTTGGATAAGAATCTATCAATCACCCTTTAAAACTCTTTTGAACATAACGATTCGCAGCAATCGATAATTATCGACTCTTCTTTTCGCATCTCCTGGGCTCTTGACAAATGGTTTCTATTTCTAGTTTTTCAAATGCCGAATGAATGGATCATGTTTGAAACATAGAAAATATTCATTAATTTATCACTTTTGAGTAATCAAAATTCCGTATCGTCCTTTATTAGTATTATCAAATTCAACCGGTAAACAATTAAAATGATCCCGGTCCAACCGATTTTGCACCGACGAGATACCAATTTTAACCCGGGGTCATTGACTTGGGAAAAAAAAACCAATATCCGTACTAGCCATAAGATTTGTATCTAGAAAAAGGGAAGAGGAAAAAGAAAAAAAGAGGCCAAAATTGGAAATTACTGGCTGCGCATATATATATATATATTTTTTGGTCGAAGACTGCGCATATTTACCTGCCGTAATTTATGAATATCCAAAATTTTCTCTTTTCCAAAAACAAAATCAGCACGGAGTTGCCCTTCTATTTTAAAAGAAAAATCGAACCAAATCCAAAATTCTATAGCTCTCTCTCTCTCTCTCTCTCTCTCTCTCTCTCTCTCTCTCTCTCTCTCTATTTTGCTCTGCGTTTATTGTGTGGACACATCCACCGAAGCTTGTTACTCTCTCCGCTTCTCTCTCTCTCTCTCTCTCTCTCTCCCCCCCCTCCTTCCTCCTTCCTCCTTCGTCGCCGCCGTCGCGCGCGGTGGCCGTCTCCTGCTCTCCGGCCGCGCTCCGCCTTGCTCGAACGAAGCTGCGATAAGCATAGAGATTGTCAGTTTCTGGGATTCCGGCGATTGAGAGAGAGAACTCTGTTTTCTTAGAGCTTTTTTTTTGTCTTTTTGGATTTCTGTAAGTGCGTCTATAATGCGCGTGATTTCGAGTTCGGTGTCGCGTTGCGTACATGGCATTGCGCGTGTAAAGATTTGAGCTGTACAGCGAGTTCTTCTTCTTGTTTGTTGTTATGTTTAGCTAAAGTCAACCCCGAGCCGGGCCGCGGGAGCTCGGGGGGGAATCGGAATCGGGGCCAACGATGGACGCCGGGGATCGGTGCCGGATCGGCGAATCGGCGCCGGGGAGTTACTACCTGCAGAAGTTCAGGCTCTACGAGACTCGCTCGGTGCGTCCGCATTGCTTTCGAGTCGTTCTTGAAGTGTCGCGATGCGATTCGATCTGGTTTTCCTCAGTTCGAATACGCATCGCCTTCGTTCTTGCCATAATAATGCTTGTTGTCTTGCGGTCACTGGTTGCTCGTGATTTTTGTGTACATGGAAGCTTTCGGTTGATACGGCGTGAAATCTGTTTTCTTTTTGAGGCTCAGTTGAGATGACTCCGTACTCAGATTTTCCGCGTTCGGTTTTTCGGTTTCTGTTGAGTTCACGTGACAAAGGAGTGTTTTTGAGACGAATTGCGAATCCGTTTCTGATTTTTTGCTTGCTCGTCGCAGAAATTTTATATGATCGGGAGAGACAAGAGCAGGAATATCTGGCGAATTTTGAAGATCGATAGGGAAGATGCCTCAGAGCTTAACGTCGTCGAGGACTCTGCGACTTATACGGAGAAAGAGTATTTGGAGCTTCGGAAACGGATACACGAAGGGAACCTGAAAACAGGCGGCCTTAAATTTGTCACCACTTGTTATGGAATCATTGGTATGTAGTGCGAGGGACTATCACATTTCATCGACTTTGCTGGTGCCATTTGCAAGCTATTACCTTGACTGTCTTTTTTATAGGTTTCATCAAGTTCTTGGGGCCCTACTACATGCTGCTCATAACAAAGAGGAAGAAGATCGGCACCATCTATGGCCACATGATATATGCTATTACCGAGAGCAAAATGCTTCTGATTCCAAATTCTACTGTTCAGTCCAATATGGCTGTTTCTAAGGATGAGAACAGGTCTTTTGTCCATACTGCATGTAAATGTAACAACGTATTAACAGTACTATCAAAGGACTAAGAGATTTTGCATTCAGACACACTTGTTCTCTCTGTAATTAAATTTCTGATGGTGCTTACTGGTTAGTTGCTTGGCCTTCGATTTAAATTACTTTGCTGTTCTCCATTTGGAGTTTGACATTTGTTTCCATCCTAGAGAAGCTATACTTCAGTGAGGTAAACTATAAATGAAACTCTATGGCGATTAATTTTCAGTTCAGTGGTGGAATGTATATATCCAATAGTCTATTTCCGCCCAATACTCAATACTCATTTATGTGTTAATAGGCTAGATTGCTAGGTGCACGTCTTTAACGATCTCAGTAGAGCAACTTAATGGTGTGATTATGTTCTACATAGTTAATCCAGTATTCCAGTTGTCTAAGGCCATTGCCAGTTCATTTTCCGCAAATGCACAGGGGCAAACCTCATTGCTGTTTTGATGTTAGTGTAACATGTTGAGTGAGACAAGGTATCATCATGGTTTTTGAGGGGAACCGCTCTTTCCTTATCCTTTTTGTTGTTTCTTTTTTTATTCTGAAAATTTAATAGCTGCTTCTGAGAGTTGGTTATCCTCTATGCTCTCTTCTGGATATGCTTTAACACGTTCTGGATTTTGTGTTTTGCCTTTTGTCGTAGATACAAGAAGCTCCTATGCACGATGGATCTCAGGAAGGACTTCTTTTTCAGCTACTCATATCATGTTATGTGTAGCCTTCAGAAGAACTTTGGTGACCACAAGAGTCAGCAGAACTTGTACGAGACAATGTTTGTGTGGAATGAATATCTAACGCGTGGTATTCGGAATAACCTCAAGAACACCTTATGGACGGTTGCATTGGTATATGGATTCTTTAAGCAGGTAAGAGAAAATGGTAATTCATGTCAGCAGAGCAACTCGAGGTCCGCATTTTTGTATGGGCTCCTTGACGCATAATGGGCTTATACCATTTTGTTTTTAGGAGACTGGAATAGACTCCTCACACTTGGATGACTGGACATAGCAGTCTTTATTTTTTCTGCATAAACTTTGATTCCAAAATCTATTGTTGAGCAATCATGTATGTATTTGGCATCTCTTGTCAGTACTTGTTAACGCATTGAACCCCTCCTCAGGAGGTTTGGAAATGGCAATTTATACATCATGGCGCAGCTAGATGAAGGGTGTTCATGAAAGTTTAACTACTACCTTATGCAGACTATAAAGCTGCTAAGATGAGAAGTTTGGCACTTGAAACTGACAATTTGGTCTTTCTTTGCTTGAACCTGCAGGTTAAACTTTCAGTGTTGGGCAGGGATTTTTTGTTGACTCTAATTTCCAGACGCTCACGCCATTATGCAGGCACCAGGTATGGGCATAGCTTAATACAAAAAAGGTGACAAAAGAACCCAATGGTGTTGCCATCTTTTGGAGGCCTTCTTTCCTTGAAGTCCGTCTTAACTGTAAATTGTACCTGTATCTCTTTTCCTTCTTCTACATGTGAAGCAAATGAAACAGATATGGAGCATTACAACTTTCCCGACTTAAACTTGACTCCTGAATTAGTTAATGACATTTGCTTCTTTCAAATCCTTTTTCTTTCCCTTTTGACTATAAGTCATAGAGCAGATCATTCCTCCAGCACATATTGTGTTTAGCTCTTACTTTATTGGCATGAATAGAAATTACCTTTATTCTTCTCTTGCTGAATGTTGACGCGTATCATTTGCTTTTTGTTTTTCTCCCTAGATATTTAAAAAGGGGTGTAAATGAGAGGGGTAAAGTAGCCAACGATGTGGAGACGGAACAAATTGTTGAAGATGTTCCTGGAGGGTGCCCAAATCAAATAAGCTCCGTCATTCAAATCCGGGGTTCTATCCCCCTTTTTTGGTCCCAGGAAACTTCAAAATTGAATCTCAAGCCTGACATTATTTGTATGACAAGGACTTAGCTGTTTTGTTTTGCCCTTGTTTTTAACCTGTATCTTTCTGACTTGACCTGCTGTGTGCAGTATCAAAGAAGGATCACAAGTATGAAGCAACAAGGCTTCATTTTGAAAACCTTGCCATGAGATATGGGAATCCAATTATAATATTAAATTTGATCAAGGTAGCCATACTTTGAGAATCTTGCAGTATTATGGTTCACTTTTGCTGTCACTATTAAGTGCTTAAACTTCCTCTAATAAGCATTAGGAAGCTCTCATAATTTTCCATTACTTACCTTTTGTTCTCCTTTTCTAAAATGTTAATGTCCAACAGACACATGAAAAAAAGCCTCGAGAAACTGTTCTTCGTGGCGAGTTCTTGAATGCTGTCAGATTCATTAATCAAGGTTTGATTGAAGAGAATCGCCTGAGGTTTCTACAGTTGGATCTACATAAGCAATCAAGAAAGTAATTAGATATTTACTTTCTTATTATAAGTACTTTGATCTTCTTCTAATAGTGCAAATTGGCATGATCCTTTTCACCCCTTTTTTCCTCAACAGCAAAGGTACCTATGTATTGGCGCTTCTTAGCAAGGTGGCCAAGTATGCACTCAACCTAACTGGCATATTTTTTTGGCAAGCAGCAGCAAATTCAGAGCAAGAGGAAAAAATGATTGCATCAAACCTAGGGTAAATCTTTTTTACTTATTTTGTGAAGGTTGTTAGATTGTATGTGCATTACTTTAACCATATTGATATAATTTTATTCATTAAAACCTGTTCAGGCAGCTAATATGAGAATGGAAAACCTACTTCTTTTGGTGCAGGAAAACTGAAAAGTCTGATCCCACTTCACCCGACATTTCCAGCCAGATTAGCGATTCTCAGTCTCAGAGCATGCAAACTCAAACCACTGATGGCAGTAGCAGCTCTGGTGGAAATCCCAATCTGAAATCTCCAACGTCACAGAAAGGGGTGCTGAGGACCAACTGTATTGACTGCCTAGATCGCACAAATGTTGCCCAATATGCATATGGACTGGTTTCTCTTGGAAGGCAGCTGCATGCATTGGGAATTCTAAACTCTTCCAAAATTGATCTGGATAACCCTTTGGCAGAAAACCTAATGGATCTCTATGAATCCATGGGCGACACCCTTGCGTTGCAGTATGGTGGTTCTGCAGCACACAACAAGGTAACTTGATTTGCATAATCTATTTGATCCCTAGGAACAATGATATCGAAGTATAATTTGGTGCCTTTATTACCGGGTTTAGATCCTATATGTATTCAGCTATGAGCATCGTGACCATGAATTCTACATATGTTTCTTCTACCTGTGAGATTAATTCTGCAAATTTCTAGTTTATTCACTATATCAAAGGGTTTCCAGTTTGTGAACCTTGTGAAATTCGGCTTTATAACCTTTGACTTGGGGTTTCTTCTGAACAGTTGTTTATGTAAGCATAGACACCATTGGCTTACTTTGATTGAAACACCAAATTTAAAGTATGAGAATTTCACTCTGTGAATTCGATTCTCTCATGTTGTTTCTTCCAATTTCTTCTGACGATCTAGCATATCTGATCCAGTGCCGAAGGGAATGAGGGTGGGGATGGAGACCAGGGTTTCCAATCCGCTCACTTGCTAAACTTACCCAGTAAAGAAAAGAACTTGATACATAGATCACTAAACATCAAAGAGCAGATCCTTTGGCTTTGACAGAACTCAAACGCTCAGCAAATTAACCAAGAAATTATCCATGGATATTTGTTGATTTTATTTAATTTCTACATGCACCACTATATCTGCTGACTTCTCAATCTTGTTGGTGATTGTTGGCAGATATTTTCTGAGCGAAGAGGTCAGTGGAAACCTGCAACACAGTCCCAGGAGTTTTTCAGAACTATACAACGGTATTACAGCAATGCCTATGTGGATGCCGAGAAACAAGCTGCCATTAATGTGTGAGTGCTATTTTTTCTTTCATGAACTCTTACTTTGATACACAAGCCTCAGGTACTTTTGAAACTGTATTTTAAGCGTGGTGTGTATATAAATGTAATATGGCCGGCATAATAATTGGCTGATTTGTTAATCAGGTTTTTGGGATATTTTCGGCCCCAGCTGGGTGAACCTTCATTGTGGGAAGGAAGGCGTCATCTTAACTATGTTGATGAGAACACTCGGTACAAAAAGTTATCTTTTTTTATTCGCAAATTCTGTTATATCAATGTCATCAATCATCCACAGACCAAATCAGTATAATATATACTAAGGGATCATAATGGTTCACATTCCTTTCAAGTTGCATGTTCTTTTATTCTTTTGGAATATGTACCATGCCCATGATAAAGCTATTGTCAGCATGGTTTTAGTTTTTTTTTTTTTTTTTTGGGATGCATTCTATTAATGCTAAATGTTTAATGTCTGAGATATTTATGGTTTTTGTGTAATTAATCTAACATCAAGTCTAAGGGGACAAAAGTTTGTGAATAGGTGATTGAATAATGAGGTAAGAAGCACCTGGCATCTCCCTCATGTCTTAATTAAGTCATCACTTAGTGCTATTTGAACTCCAAGTGTTTGTTTGAACTGAATAAGAAGGAAAATTACATATTTTGTTCTTCCACACTATGACAGATATTTCTTTCTGTGAGATCTGAAATACCCATTTGAGAAGGTAATTGTAACTTTTGTTATTTGTAGGTCATTCATGAAAAGATCGCTATCTGATGGAAACATTCCCTGTGAAAGCGATATGCCTATAGCAACCAAAAATCTAATTCACAATGCGCCTCTCACTGGACAAACACAAGGAGTTAACAAAGGTCTCTCAGAGTCATCTCCGGAGATCTCAGCCAGTGAAAGTGATGACTCTACTTACAGGTCTCTCTCCCAGATGATGATTTTTATGTACATCCCCACTATGTGGTTTCATAGATTTTAAGATCCTTCTTTTGAAGCCATTAGAACTTATGCTCATGGTTGAATTCTGAGAATTGTAATTCTCTCCAGGGATGAAAATGTGATGTATACAATTTATCTCTCTTCTGAGGAGGCTGCCACAGATTATCTGCTAATTTGCTAATGGGTATCGGTCTCTGTTACAGGTGTTCCCCAGTAGTTCCTTACAGGCAGTTGTCCGAGGTTATCCAAGAGGATGAATGGCGAGAAAGCGATGGCATCTGTTATGATTGTCATGATGATGAATGGAATGTTACTGACTTTCTTGATGTAGACGGGCTATCTTCCTCGGCAAACTCTTGTGATGAAGAAGTTTATGAGAGGTATGATATGGTTGATAGCCTTGCAGTACTTTGCAGTAATACTTCTTGTGGGAGACTTGTTTTCTCTTCTTGTTTGTTTTAAATAGTGAACCTTTTACTCTTTCTTAATTATGATAACTGTGTCCCAAGCTAACCAGAAAGCCACATCGATGCATGAGATGAAAAGGGAAGCTGTCTGAACTTGTTTTTTTTTTTTTTTTTTTTCCATCTTCTTTTGTAGATAAAATAAGATCCTCTATTAAGTTCTGTTATTCCGTCTTAAATGGTATATACTTCTTAAATAATCAAATGAAACGCAATATATTTCTAAAGTTGTCTGATATTCAAACTCATTTTTGGTTTGAATGGCTGCAGATCATCTATTGCAAGTGTATCTCTGGGAATTGTTATCAGTGGACTGAAAACTGAGGTGACAAGGCATGCAAGTGCATCTGGGCTCAAGTTGGAGGTTTGTTCTCTTTCTTACTAGTAAAGTTTAGATATTCTACTTCTGCTTTAATCATTTTAGAAGACTTTTGAGAACAAGCACATCAAAGAGTTTGAATTTCAAGCAGAATTCATTTTCCATTGCCTTAATGCTTGCAAACGACAAATCAATAATGTGATGTAAGCCATGATAGTGTTTGATACGTTGAGATGTAGTTGGACTGTAAGCTAGATAGCTGTTCCCATACCTGTTACCCTCATCAGTGGCAAATTTTTATATCACATACCTGGTGGAACTTTCATGGCTTTCCTTCCTCTAGAAATCACACCGATGAGAGGGAAGGACGACCAGCTATTCATTTCCATAAACAAGAATGATTAAAATCATTATCATAATCTCAGCTTCTCCTTCACATGCTTCGTGTTCAGGGACTTTCTGATGCTATAATCCATTGAATCAGACACTATATAGCAATTTGCCTTTTCCATTATAAGCATAGTCTTTGTGTTGGTCATTGTGAAAAAGAAGGATAGTGATGCTTTTTCAGTGTTTTGTTCAATTCCATTCTCTTCTGTATACCCCAAAAAAATACTTTTATTTCTTTGGACCTGTTAACACTCCATACCACAGGAGGATAAACCAAAGATCTTGCTAAATGCATGCTCACTTGTTTTGTCTATCATTGTGAGTTTCGTGTTTCATCCCAGGGTAGTTTTGTGATTCAAGATCATCTGCTCAAATAACCCAAGTGAAGTGCTCACTGCCTTTCTTCATGTGCATCTAAATGAACATTTTTCCTTTGGTTAATCTAGATTTTCTTTTATAAAGAACCCACTTGGATGGCAAAATAGTTGCCATCCCTCGCTTTTTAAAATAACCTTCTTCTTTCTTGCCTCTGATAAGTACATTTGTCTTCTTCTTTTTTCATTTTAGAGAAAGAAACTGGCTGGGAGTGGCCCCAATAATGGCAGAACTGTTGATCACTCTGATGTCTTCGGGCGCTGGGTAACTGATGGCGGACTGTTGTTCCATGGATGACTGCTTACAAGTTATAGAAGAACCAAACGTGACAAACTCATAAATCTTCGATTCAACCCATCCCAAGGATTCGGGTTTCTTGTAAATAGGAATAAACGGGCACGTCCTTGACAAAGGGGGGAAAAAGTACAACGAAATGATTCCATGAGAAGTAGAAGATGGATAATTTCCTCTCTTCAAGCTGAAATTGAATTGGGGTTGTGTAAATTCTCAAGCATTCATTCATCCGTGCGCAAAGTCCATTACAATTGTTGATCATTACTAGCGATTCATTAGGAAGGATAAATTTAATTAGCCAATATCTCTTTGGAGCTGCTTAGCGGGAAACAAAATCTCTATAGAGCTCTCACTTGTAACCCAATTTTCCCAATTCACTTGCTCAATTTTGTAAATATTTTTTAGTCTCTTGCCCTTGGGCTTCAATATATAGATACAGGTTCCATTTTGATTCAGTGGCAATTGATCTCCGTTCTAGATGCACAAAAGTCCTCTGTTTTTCAAGTATCAGGATCTTGAGACTTTAGCTCGCTACGAACGCAGGCCACGCAAGGGCTGAGTGATCAATAGCTTTCATGTCGACGTGGTTTGTAAATGGTCGTGGCACGAAAGGAAAAAGGACAGACGGATTGAAGGAGTTTTCTCGTCGGCCGCGTCTTTGAACGGAGGCTTTCATGAACGGGTGGGAAAGATGGGGTGTTCCGCATGAAACGTCGCCTATGCAGGGACGTTGGGAGCCTGCACGCTCTTCTACACTTTCAACCTTGAATTTTCCATCATAATATTTTGCCCACCTTCAGGATTTTGATATTTCGCACTTCTGTCGAGAAGCAAAGCACCAACTTTTGTAACGATAGTCGCAACTTTCTCAAAAAGACCGTAACACCAAGCAGGTGCTGAAATCATGGGCTATCTCGTTGTCTCGGGTCTTTTAGGTTTAGGTCTTTCAGGTTTAATAAAACCAGATTGAGAACTCACCTCTAATCATATATGTGCCATTGAGCCACCATATGTATTATTCTCTATTCCATGCTGGTTTGAACTCTCTATCTATGAGCTGAAGAGAAGCCAACGACGATAGACTGCGTTCTGAGGAGGCAATACAGAATAAGAAAAACCAAAAAATATCGAATGAAATTACGAATAGTCAGCATAATAATTAACTGAAAGTCACTTCATTGGTGATATCTACCCATTTTAAAATTCTCTTTTCCATGGCTTGAATGCCATGACTGCGTAGTATAAAAAACCGTCTCTTTCTAATTCTACTCCGCTTTAGTTGGTGTCCAATTCTCATATTCTCATTCACTGGCCTCATTCCTGGTAGCCTGAAGCAAACAATATTTGCAATCAGGCTCGATACTTATACCTCATCAGACATGCACAACACACTGGAGTCCCTGTCTAAGCAGTGACCGTATGCCATCATATATCGTGTCAGTTCCACAAATTATCATCCCATTAAGAACATCTGTGCGTTCAAACATCCTTAACACTTCATCGTCTGACTTCATTAAATAACAGAAATAAATTCTGACTCAAAAATAACCATGGATAGATCCAGAGCACTGGTGTGGTTGAATGGTGCCCTCAATTAAAAAAAAAAAAAATCTCAAACGAGTGATGTCTACAAAAATGAGGAAAGACAGATCATGCGTCATTCCCAGGCAGCTTCATTTGCCGGTACAGCAGGCACTGCACCTACTGGTGGAGCTGCAGCTGCAGCATCCCATCCCTCAACTGCCACCGCTGCGCCTGAGAAGATATCAAGCAACAATCAGAAGATAAGAAGCACAGTAAATGAGAATGCTGGATCCAACAAGAAATTTCTGTTCTCGGTTGTTGTAACCACTGCGAATTAGATTAATACAGATTGGCCCGGCTTCCATTATGCTAATCTAGAAAAAGATATGATGTTTGCCAACAATCAGTACCTTGCTCAGGTGCCCAGGTTGCAGCTGGCACGGCGGCCACAGCTGGAGCAGCAGCTTCACCAGCCCATGAAGCATCAGGAATTTGAGAAGTCCATTGGTCAGCGCCAGAGTAATCTGGTAGTCCATATTCAGCTGGGGCAACAGCGTCCTCTTCTTCTTGTTGCTTAGTCTCCTCTGGCTCTCTATAGAAAAATAAATCCACCTATGACAAGAATTTTCCCTTAGTCAGAATGAATGTCTGGAGAGTTTCAAATAAAGAATAAGGTCACATCCAACCCATGCTAGTCTATTGGGGAAGACATGGGGTATAAAAAATGCAAGTAATTTCGTCTATAACAAATTCCGCATGTTGCAATATTAAAATCCGTTTGGACTGCCTCATTATTCTCCCTCCAGAGTACCATAAGCCACCATTTTCCTCCAAAGGCTCCAGAAAAAATACTAAGGAACCATAACAGAGATATTTTGGAATTTACCATCACATCCCACTTATGACCCATAGGAATGGTGCCACGCATCTGTAAGACCATCCTCGCCAACAGCCAAAAGAGACATCCGATGCTGTGTTTTCCCTTGTTATTAGCAGGGATGCCAATATCCACATATCGCATTGGCGAATCAGTATCACAGAAAGCAATGGTTGGAATGTTTCCAAGAGCTGATTCCTTGATTGGCTGCAAAAATGAAAAGGAATTAAAATTTATTGAGGACAGAACATGGAGGTACTTTGCCACCATGGTCCACCGCTAGAAGCTAACACAAAACAAAGAACTTGCCAAACTGCGGAACTTGTAGAAAGAGAACTTTACCTGGTGATCAGTTCTTGGATCAGTGAGAATGAGCAGACGAGGCTCACAGAATGAGGTCTGGAGCTGGTTAGTGAATGTTCCAGGAGTGTGCCTTCCAGCAATTGCTTGAGCACCCGTATATTGGGCAAACTTCAAAATGGCCCTTTGACCATATGGTCGGGCAGACTGAACAATGATATCCTGTGGGTTCTCAATTGCCACGATGACTCTAGCTGCCAGCTGAAGTTTCTCCCATGTTTTGCCAAGATTGATAATGTATATACCTGGGAACCTGAGTGTGAGATAGTCGCTGAAAATAAAGAAACGCCTATTCTTCAAGCGTACTGAAATTTTATTACTAATCACATTGCAGCGAACTCCCTGGGCAAGCATCTGCCCAAAGCACAGCATTGCATAATGGGGGGAAAATCTCAGGCAAGCCGATTTTCAATCAAAGCACGATGCTACAGAATGTCTAGCTATGAAAGAACCGGAGCTCCGAACCTGCACCAAACGATCGAGGGTGCGGAATGGGATAGGAAGGAACTTCTCCTAACATCTCAACGTGCACAACTCAATGACCAGAAAACCAACCAATTGAATCCAACGGAGACATTCTAGGCTGCCAAGCGACAGAGGCACAACCAACAGCTTCTCCAAAAAACACTACACTTACGCAGTAACATCGAAAGAAATTTGACATAGAACACCTTCTAAGAAGCTCAAATGCCAGCAAAACATGCGCATCCAAGCGCACATCGCCAATCAAAATACGACGATTTCACATCGCATCGAGCTCGAGCAGACAAGGAAAAAAACAGTTTTTTTTTTTTCGAGGGAACGCACCGTCATTGCGGCGCTTGAAGACGTAGCGCTCCATCTGGAAGTCGCAGTTCTTGGTGCCGAGGTGGACCTCCGCGGCCAACATCAGCTGGATGTCCGCCTCCTTCTGCGAAAGCTGCTTCGCCGGCGCGGCGGCGGCGGAGGTCGCGGTCATTCCCGTCGCCATTGTTCCGAGGGTCTCCTTCTCTTCCGGGGAGGATCGGGAAGCTCGACCGCGCAAGGGCTCTCTGGGAGTGGGGAAGAAGCTCAAGCAACTCTGGCTTTGAACGTGGCGACGGAGGCTTTGCATATAAACGAGCTCAAACCAGACGAAACCCTAGTTCCACCGCATTGTCGCTTTTGCCCTCGTCCAAGCTGAATATCACCAAAATGACCTTCGACCCTTTCGAATCGCCCCGTTGACGGGCGGGCCGGGCTCGTCCAAATACTCGGTCGAGCCGGGCCGGGCCTCGACCCGCCCGAAATTCGCTCCCGCAGGACAGTCGCGCCATCGTCTCCCTCGTGAAACCCTTGCCACTGTCTTCCTCGTAAAACCCTCCCGTCTCCTCCTCCTCCCCCTCTTCCTCCGCCTCCGAAATCGCCGTACGAATATGGTGGCGACTTCGTCGAAACCCAAGAGGCCTCCGCCGGACGCCGCCGCCGCCGCCGACTCGCAAGACATCGAGCTCCTGAAGTCGGACGTGGCCTCCTTCGCTTCCTCCCTCGGGCTCTCCTCCTCCCTCCCCTCCTCCGGCTTCAACGACGCTGATTTCCGCAAGAAAGGCCCACTGAAGCCTCGCGCCGCGGATTCCAGCCCCGCCGGTCGCGGCAACGACCGTAAGAGCAAGAGCAAGGACAAGAGCAGTTCCGGCGACGTCAGTGGCGATAAAGCCGCTGATTCGAAGGACGATGGAACGGCGCGTAAGCCTAAACCCAAGGCTAAGCAGAAACCTCCGGTGTTGTCGATTGGTGAGAGTGACGGTCGCCGCGGTGGGAGCTCGTCGTTTGATAAGTTCAGGAACTTGCCTAAGCTTCCTCTGGTGAAGGCGAGGGCGCTGGGCGTCTGGTACGTGGACGCGGAGGAGTTGGAGGCGAAGGTGGTTGGAGAGAAAGGGAAGAAGTTGGAGGTGAGCAATGTGGATGAGTGGAAGGCTGTTGTCGAGGAGAAGAGGAAGCTCGGGGATAGACTGATGGCGCAGTATGCGCAGGATTACGAATCCTCCAGGGGGCAGAGCGGGGACGTCAAGATGCTTGTCGCGACGCAGAGGTCAGGGACAGCTGCAGATAAGGTGTCAGCCTTCTCGGTCATGGTCGGGGATAATCCGATCGCCAACCTGCGGTCGCTCGATGGGCTGATTGGTATGTTATTTAGGAGTTCCTCTCTTGGCAAATGGATGCGAGTGACTTTGGTTTCTTGGGTTCTACAAATGCTTACTTGTTCTGTAATTTTGTATTTTTGTATAAACTGACCTCCAGTACTTCTTGGTACTTAAATTTGACGTTCTCCCTTTTAATCCTTATAGAGTGCTTCAGATGTCGTCTCTTGGATGATGTTCTAAAGTTGTGAAGTTCAAAATGTGCAAGCTTTCTGAGTTTCTATCTTTAGATGAACTTTCGGCTGTTCAAGTTGAATGTTTTTGTGAATCCTATTTGTCATTGGGGACGATCTCATGCTGTGTTGACATGGTTGTGGACTCAATACTTTTTGTTAGGTGTGGGGAGCAAGACTCCTGTTTAAGTAGAGAAGAGATGTTGAGCTCGCAACTAATCAAACAATGTATGGATTATTAATGATGCATGCAGCCTTTTGAATTTTTTCTTCTACTTTTTCTGGAGTTTGCCCCAGCTTCTTCATCATGCGTGCTGTATGATGTGCCTGTAGCCCATATAGGCACACTTTCTAGGTTTTATTTTGTAACCCGAATGCCTTTATTTTTTGATTCATAGAGTTACCCAGGTTTGTCTCTATTACCTTTCAGTGTTTCATTTACCAGTTGTAGACCCAAAAGGTGTGTTTGAATGAATTGGGCTATTTTGGTATCTGCCTCTTCTTCAAATGTTGTGATTGTGTGTTGCATGACTTACGGTTGTTTTTTCTAAATCAGTGCTTTTCTGTGTTAGACCATGGGACCATTGACTGAATTATCCCCTTAACCGAGAATATATGTCCATTTATTCCGCTTTTTGGCTATACACAGATATTCTGGTCATAATAATGTAGCTGGATGCTGATGAAATATCTGCGCTAGAGTTTGGATGGATAATATCTAAAGGCATTCTTTATTTTAGGAATGGTGACTTCAAAAGTGGGGAAGCGTCATGCTTTAACTGGCTTTGAAGTACTGAAAGAATTGTTCGTTTCAAGGTTCTCTCTCTCTCCCTCTCTCTCTCTTATGGTGAACTCCCAATTTTGGCTGCTGCTTTGCTGTTATTCTTCGAGAAGAGCCTTGTGTTGGCGTCATCTGCCTGATGTAGCTTCTGTGCATTACATTTGTTGTTAAAATGGCATTCCCATCTTTTTGGGCGAAAAAAGAAGGAATCTGGCATTCCCATTTCAAGTGGCTTTGAGTCACTGATTTCTCTTGAACCCATGTATACCCCGGCATGGTGCAACTCTAGATGATTAACTACTGTGATCTTGCTTTGAGAAAATTTATGCTAAAATTTAATTTGTCCATATTTGATCATTAAACCACTTTTCCTACTTCTTGTTAGTCTATTACCTGAACGTAAGCTGAAGACCCTCTTGCAGAGGCCACTAAATCATCTTCCAGAGACAAAGGATGGGTACTCCCTCTTGCTCTTTTGGTACTGGGAAGACTGCTTAAAGCAGAGGTATGCATTTATTAAAGCCTTAGTAGTCTGCAAATGGATGCTCTGCTAGCACTAACTAGTCTGCATGCTTCATCTTTTATTAGAACAATGATATGCTGTTGGCAAATCAAAGGTATTCGAGAAGCAGGTTCCTGAGACGCAGGTGGTCATGTGCCGAGACCTATCTAGCTGATTGAGAACAGTAGACTGGAAAGAGAGAATATAAAGAAAGAAAACCTTTCACAAAAGGATGCCTCTGATATGATATATTACCGAAATAAACTACAGATAATTGAAAACTGAAAATTATCGTTTTCATCTGGTGAAAATCTGAGGCTACTGATTGATTTCTATTAAAATCAAATGTATTTACTTAGTTTTAATCTGTAGGTAAAATTATTGCTTGCATGCCGAATGGGTTTTCCAGGAAATCAAGAATAAAAAATGTTGTCAACATCATAATGCAAGCTTAAGGTGCATTGTATTATTTGCTTTGAATAAATGCTTCAGCTAGTTAAGTTTTGGATTGCATGACTTCTTTAGGTATGAGCGTTTTATTGTTGCACTTGAGGAAGCATCAAGGGATATGCTACCCATTCTGAAGGACAAGGCTTTGAAGGTAAGCTTTTTTTCACTCTGTTGTGAGATTTGTTAGGCATGCAATATGCACTTCTTCTTCTTGGAAATAATCACTGGGTGTAAAATATTTTCCGGACAGTTGGTCTTATTATATCTATTGTCAAAACTCTCTCAAAAGTTTCAATTGGGTTGGGGGCTAGATATGCTTGAAATTGCTCTCCTTCATTGGATGGCAATTATTGCTGGCATTTATGATAGTTAATAGTTATTCTGCCTTTGAACATGATTCACAGTTTCATAGTCTCCACTACCTTTTCTTTTTTGAAATGCTTGTATAATTGATCTGATTGGTTTAGGATTTTGGTGCTTGTAGACCATGTATGCACTTCTGAAGAATAAATCAGAACAGGAGCGTCGATTGCTCTCAGCTCTTGTCAACAAAGTGAGTTGAGATTGAAATTTGACCATTTTCTAATTGACTCTTAATTGTTCAGTTATCCAGTTTCTAGTTGACTTTTGTAGCAATTGATGGTGAAATACATGGTGTCCTTGTTTATATGCAGCTCGGGGATCCTCAAAATAAGGGTGCATCCAGTGCTGACTTTCACTTATCCAATCTTTTGTCGGAACACCCAAACATGAAGGTATATTGTTCAAGTAGTGGCTTTTTTTTATGACTATGCATGTAGTGATCTCATGATTGTGGTTTCCTGTGTTTTCAATTAATTAATTAGGGCTATTATCATGACATTTAACATGGAACAGGACCAATGCAGATCTGTAGAACGTTCCTTCCATGTGGAGGGAAGAAATTGCATGTGTCCGCATTTATGTAGCTTGTGAAGGACTGTCTTTATGTGTAGAAAGTTTTGTTCTCCATAAAAACAATCTGTTGAAGCTTGTCGCACGTTGGATGGACATATAACTATATGAGTAATATATGGTGCATTTGTTTAATGGAAGGAAACTACAAGATTAGGTCATAATTACTTCTTAGAGGATTGCCCTGTAATGTACAAATCTCCTTTTGGATTCGGTACCACACCATTCGGCATATCTACTCCTTGAACACATTATCTTTCAGTAATCAACTCTGTCGGTAGAGCAACTATTAGAGTTTTTCTCGAGTTTTATGAAGGACACGTGAATGTCAATGTTTTTTTGCCCCTCGATGTCATGGGATAAGTGCTTTCTTAGGATCTCAACAATATGGAAATTAGAAACTATAGGTTTCTTTCATCCAGGCTCCTGTATCAACTGGCACTAGTGAGATATAACTTGTCAAAATCAACAAAAAACGGTTAAATAGATGTACATGATTTGGTTGATGCAACCAATTGTGGCAGGGTTATTGGCAAACTTCACTAGGTGGGAGATTATGCACTCAAATCTCTCAAACCCGATCTCTAATGAAACCATCTTTACAAGCTTTAACGTAAACATATGGATGGCTATTGTGTGAAAAAGAAGCTTGATGTAAACCCTGAAAACCCTAACTGAAAAATCAGTGTCTAAAGGATTGGCCTGGCTGGTCTAATGGGTTGGACCTGAAATTGGTAACCAATTTGATACTTGCCAGAAATAATCAATCATCAAAAAGCGGGTTGAACTAGTGGTTACTTGGTTCAGCCAGTCAAAAATGGGGTCATAGAATTGGGTCAGAATTTGTCAAATCCAGAAATTTTCAAGGTAAATGAAAATTCCAGCCTGTCGCAAATCTGGTACCTCATATTTTAATATATAACTTTCCACATGCAATTGCCATTAATGAAGACATCATCCTTAGTTTGGAAGGTTACAACAATGTTGTTTTGCATTTGCCTCTATATGGAATGATACATGAAAAGAAAATGCAGGCATGGGTTTAGAACTTGCGACCTAGGGCTCTTTTCAACATCCTCATCTACTAAGCTGAATCTACTGTGTGGGACATACGTTGACAACAGAATTATCTGTGATGTTAATAGTCTACCAGTTAAATCCATGGTATCATTCATTCCGGTTGAACTGCTAAGTAGTCTATTGACAGATTTATGCTCCTGTCCGCTTTTGAAAGCACCACTAGAACAGCCACTAAGAAGAAACTCTGTTCAAATTACATAAAATTCGAATGACATCCTGCACCACAGAATAAACTCAGTAATAAATCAACACTGGTAGGGTTTGGGTTATCAAACAGATTGCGGTTCATTAGAATGGCAATTGAGCTTTAAACTCAAAGCTTATTGAATAAGAATCTTCTCTATGTCAAATAATCTCGAAAGTATGAATGAAGGAAAATGGAAAGCAATACATAATATTGCTTCTATAAATATCATGTCGTTAAGGTGCTGGCTTAAATGATCTGTGTTGGATGTGAATCAGTTGGGTGCAACTGGCCATTTCACCTATTATTCTGTGACTGACTATTAAGTTCTGTTTATGATGCACAACTTTTTTATTTATTTTGGGCAACTGTCATTAAAGTGGGTTCTTCCTTTTACAGGCGGTTGTGATTGATGAGGTGGACTCTTTTCTCTTTCGCCCACACCTGAATTTACGGGCAAAGAATCATGCTGTACGTCTTCTCAATCATTTATTATTGTCATTAGTTTTAGCAATATCATTTGCAAGGCCTTTGATGATCCTTTTCAAGAACTGATTAGTGTCTCTTTTATCACCTTCCATTGTCCTTGTACTGTATGTTAATGGTAAGTGGATACATCAATGCGTTGGCTGAGCCACCATACCCCAATGGTGATGAGGCATTTGTGTGCAACACGAGTTTATCATTTTTTAAAATTCTTTGTTTTCAAGAGAAGTAGGCTGATTGCCTAGTTATTTCATCTGCAATATTTGTTTCCTGGTTCCTTTTTATGCAATTGTTATGAAAATCATTTCCGAGAGAACTTGTCTTTGAATTACCCTAAATTGCAACAGTCTTGTAGACGGGCTTTATTCTAGGATGATTGCTTCTTGGCTACATGTTTTCCTATAAGATTGTGCAAGTGAATGTACATGTCGTTAGATTTCTATTTTTATTCACTTCAATTAGCTATTGTACATGTGCAGATTAATTTCCTTAGCCAAATTCGTCTTAGTAACAAAGGAGATGGACCAAAGGTGGCAAAAAGATTGATAGATGTGTACTTTGCTGTGTTTAAGGTACCATTACATTATATTAATTGCACCTTTTGTATGATTTCATGGGTGCATAGGATGAGGTCTCTTTTCTTTCCTATGTCTCCTGCAGAGGCAAACATTTTTGTTTTGATCTGATTACCTAGAGATTCCATTTTGAAGATCTTGGATTTTTATTCTTGGTGGACAATGTCAGGTGTTGATCACTGAGGTTAGTAGTGGTCAACAAAAAGGTAAAAGCAGCAAAAAGGAGCAAAAGAGGGCCTCTGGTTCTGAGGGGGAAAAAGAAAAAGATGCAAAAGAGGCTCATGTTGAATTAGACTCAAGGATACTATCGGTCTTGTTAACTGTAAGTTTCTCTTGTTCCTTCCACTGATTTGTACGATCTGCGATGGTTTTGCAATTTCTCTTTGACCTTATTGTACTTTGTCATTCTTCCAGGGGGTGAACAGAGCATTTCCCTATGTTTCAAGCAATGAGGCTGATGACATTGTTGAGGTCCAGACACCACTGCTATTCCAACTGGTAAGCTCAGAGGCACGGAGTCACTTGGAATAACTTGTGAAGGGAGCTATATGATTGGTGCAAGAGGGAAATAACCTTACCATGTGCTCTGATATCTGCACTCTTTTTATGCAGGTTCACTCAAATAATTTTAATGTGGGGATACAAGCTCTGATGCTTCTTGACAAAATCTCATCCAAAAATCAGATAGTCAGTGACCGATTTTACCGTGCCTTATACTCAAAACTTCTACTTCCTGCTGCCATGAATTCTTCCAAGGCAAGTGACACTGATTTTTTTATGTCTGATTATACATACCATATAGAATGCTTATGGCCACCTTGAAATACCATCCATCAGTGAAATTTCTCAACAGGAAGCTTGATATCTGATGGATGTGGACTTTGGGTTTAAACTTACATGCTTCTTTTAGTTCTCTTTGTGCAAATGAAGATCAAGTGTAGCTTGAGTTTGAAGGGGATGACCTTAATTGGTTTCATTTCTTATGGGCATAAAAGAAACGTACTCACATTGAAAGAGTTAAATGACTTGAATTTGATATTGCTGAGTCGGTGGTCTTGGGAAGATGAGATCACATGTCAGAGTATCTTATGAGTTGCTTGCCATGCCCCTGTCCCTATCCTTTTGTCCTGCTTTTGACACTTGAAATCCCCCTCTCAAGAATAAGAAAGCTAACAAACACTTAAGAAAAGAAAGAAAAATCAAGGAATGGTTTGTGCCTTTCTTATCTCTCTCTCTCTCTCTCTCTCTCTCTCTCTCTCTCCCTCACCTGTTTTGGTTTGTTGGCATTCTTCAGGCGGAAATGTTTATTGGTCTACTTCTGAGAGTCATGAAAAGTGATGTCAATTTAAAGCGTGTGGCCGCCTTTTCAAAGCGTCTTTTGCAGGTTTGTAGTGATGACCATTTTAGCTTTCCTCAATTCTTTCTCATGGTTGCTAGATATCTCTCTTTGCTTAAATCTAGAGGATCTGTCCTTAAATACTCTTAGATGAGTGCTTGCTTGCCTCTCTTCCTCATAGAAGTTCATGCTTGGCACATCTATTTCGGGCAGTTTCTGGTTGTAAAAGTAGAATGTTAAGCTAATATATCTTATTTACAGAACATGGCTTCTTGTGCTCCTGTTATGGTATTTTGTATTTTAATATCTCTTATGCTCATTCTTTTAGAGATTTTGACTTATGAAAAGTTTCTGAGAAATGAGACTCAATAGATGGATGATTGCAATGCCTTTCCTGGTTTTCTATTTTCTAATAATGCAAGTTCACGGATTTTTGACAGGTTGCACTGCAGCAGCCACCTCAATATGCCTGTGGATATCTTTTTCTTCTCTCTGAGCTTCTTAAAGCCAGACCTCCTTTGTGGTGAGGACAGGATGTTATTTGGATTGTTTTGATGTTTAAATTCAATAACTGGAGGATGAGGGTTTCAGATGGAATCTCCTGAACAATACATTCTATTGTGCAGGAATGTAGTGCTCCAGAGTGAGTCGGTTGATGAAGAGCTAGAACATTTCGAAGACATTGTTGAAGAAGCTGACAACAAAGAAATCAATGATTCAAGAGAAGAAAAAAATATAGGCTCGATTGTTGATGATTCTGTGAAGGACGATGATTCCTCAGAGGAGGAGGTGGATGGCTCCCCTGTCTCTTCTGATGATGATGAACTCTCTGATGAAGCAGCTGAGTTGCTTATAAAGAATGTATCCCCAAATACTCAGGGAGTTGAATCATCTAAAAATAAAATTGACCAGTCTGGAGTAAATTCAACTGATTCGTTGCTTCCTGGAGGGTATAATCCTAGGCACAGAGAGCCGTCTTACTGGTAAGTCAACAACCCTTTTTCCTTCCCCAGTAGTTTCCCTGTAATGGACTGTTGTGTTGTTGCCAACTCTAATTGTGTTGTATGATCTCTTGATCATTATTTTAGGAGATGTTGTACTTGGAGTAAGTAAATATAGAATAATTAATTTCTCCAGAGAGGCTATACATTATGGTCTACAATTATTCATCCAACTAGTGGCCTGCTCTTTTTTTCTTTTCTTTTCTTTTTCATTATAATATGGTTAACCTGTAGCTGTTGCCAGTTTCTTAAATGTGTTGCATTTTCATAAGCCCTTGCTGATTTATGTTTCAAAAACTCCTAATGAATCGATTTCATTCCCATTTGGGGAACCATAGCAATGCGGATCGCGTAAGTTGGTGGGAGCTCACAGTACTTGCTTCACATGTTCATCCATCAGTCTCCACCATGGCTCAGACACTCCTGTCTGGGGCCAACATTGTGTACAATGGAAACCCATTAAACGACCTCTCACTCCCGGCCTTCTTAGACAAGTTAATGGAGAAGAAACCCAAGCAAAGCTCATGGCATGGTGGTTCCCAAATTGAACCTGCCAAGAAGGTGAGTTATCAATTTATGTTTCTTTGCCCTATTATAATAGGTTCTATAAGTTGCTTTCCCTCTGTCTGTAATCCATTGACCTTTCTATGAGTGGCCACTGCCTAATGTGGAAACCTCTAAATTTGTGTATGGTCTTGTTTTTTTTTCCGCAGCTTGATATGAACAATCAGTTAATTGGGCCAGAAATTCTGTCGCTTGCTGAAACGGATGTTCCCCCGGAAGATCTAGTTTTCCACAAGTTCTATATAAATAAAATGAATTCCTCAAACAAACAAAAGAAGAAGAAAAAGAAGAAAGGAGCAGAAGAAGAAGCCGCTGAGGAATTTTTTGATGTGGATGATGCCGAGGTGGATGGCGGGGACGAGAGTGATAATGAAGAGATTGAGAATATGTTGGACTCTGCTGACATTTCCTTAGATGGAAATGGTGAATATGATTATGATGACTTGGAGCGAGTTGCTGCAGAAGATGATGATGATTTGGCTGGTGATGCTAGTGAGGGAGAGATTGATCTTCCATTTGACACGGATGAGGGAGAGATTGATCTTCCATTTGACATGGATGAGGGAGAAGAGGATGATATTGGCCCCATCGAAGATGACGGAAGTGACAACGAGGACGATGACGTAGATGTGGCAATTGGGGAAGCTGATGATGAAACTGATGAAGAAGAAGGCTCCCACCCGAGAAAAGGAAAGAGGAAATCTAGGGGGAAGACATCGGCATCCCCTTTTGCCAGTCTTGAAGATTACGAACATTTATTTAATGAAGATACCAAGGATCCTGGCTCGCAAAAGTCAACAAAAAAGAAGTCAAAATCACGAAAGAAAGCTAGGTCATCCAAGTGATTTTTAGAAGCCGGTCTGCGGATGCAGGTGATAAACATCGACACACTTTCAAAAGCTGTTAAACCGTGGCACGACTGCCAACTTTCTTACATTTGCACACGGATATCAATCAGGGAGGGTGGATAAGGGCAGCGATTGAGGTAGCAATCAAGTGTTTCGGCTCATTTGTACGTCCTTCCTCTTGAGCATTTTGTTTTGGTTAATGCAAGAAAAGATGGATTATCACATTTTCTTCAATTTTTGTGATATTTTTCGGCAGAGTTTTGTATCCGTGATTTATACACACCAATGAAGAATGTTGATCAGAGTTTCATAAATGTCTCTACTCGAATGAATTGGCTTCTTTTGTTCATGTAAGGCTTTGGTTTCCTTTGGACGTGAATCTGTCTACTTCACACAAATGACTGATTTCCAGGTCATTGGCTTGCTATTCTGGGTTGATATTCAGGCTTCTTTAAGAACTTATTTCTAGGACTAGTGATCGTTGTTCAGTCTTACTTACCTTTAAAGACCCTTCTGTCCATCGGAATCAACGAGTCAAAACAGCATAGCGCATATCATAACGTTCACGAGTCGTGTTCTTTCTCTGTGAGATGCATGCTAGTTGTTGGATATAGCTTATGACCCGTTTGTTCTGTGCCGTTAACCTTGATGGAAAAGTTTAGGGTCGGCATCATCCCCATTCTTGTCGTATGATTTGCTATGATGCATCCATTCGTACCGAATGTACAAGAAACCCAAACTAGATTCCTGCTTCCTTAGACTTACCCTTTTCACATACAGTTACTATGAACATACAGTAGCATCATAATACTGAAAAACAGCGATGACCGCGAATCTTCAACCCAGCTTAAGCCGGCTTCACTCCTAAATCTTTCGTCTTTGAAGCTCTGGCAATCCAGTCTTCAAAATCTTCAGCCGCAAATGGTATCCTCAGAACCCCTTCGCTGCAGAACCCGAATTCCTCGGCCGACTTATGCAGCAGCTTGACGAAGTCTGCATCTGCGAGAGCTCTTGTGTGGACGATGAACCGCTTTGTGTGGTCGTTAACTCCCACACATACCGGAACATATCCTCTCGGGGTCGTCTGGGCACCGTCTAGCCGCCTCGCCCCTCGCTGCCCGGCGATTTTGCTCAGCTTGCTGGCTCTTGATCCCATAGGACTTGTTAATTCGATCGACCCTGCTGTGAGCTCCCCAGCTGAGCACTGAGAAAGACAAATATAAGCAAATACAAAGGCCTGCTGTACTTGGTTTGTCCTTCCATGTCCCATTGGAAGATAATTTCTTCACGTTTTCCCATGATGGCGATGCATTAATCACACCAAAGCCAATCATCTTCTAATAATAATATTAATCACGGTCTAATCCAATGCCAATTGTCCAGAAAGCGAGTTTGCATGCCGTGACGACAATCTCAACTTGATTCGGGCTTTGTTTAAACCAGATTTCCAATTATTTTTGTCCGACCGTTATAGCGATCGTGAACATTTGATGTGATTTCTTCATCGATGAGATGATTGCGTCAGTACTCTGTTACGGTTGAGCTGGTCTTTTATCTTCTTCTCACTTGTCCAAACTCTAGAATGCTCAAATAAATTTCAAAATGGTCCATTTTTATCTGCAACGAAGATCCGGACATGTTCAAACGTCTCTTTCTCTCTTCGTCCGTGGATGACCAGTACTGAAGATGTACCGGTAGACCAAACAGGTATGAAACGTGTACTTGGGTTTAAGTTTGTTTGATGAAAATTGATAAAATCTTGAGTTTTATTCGTACCCGGTGCTTGAAAAATAAAGAGATTAATCACTAAATAAAAATGTTATAAATTAGATGAGTTATGCGTTGCTGCGTTGACAACTTCACACAACACAGTCTTAAGCCATATAACAAAGTAATGAAAAATAATCGATAATAGAGAATTTGTTTTTTTTGACATTATTCAATTTGTTTCTGTCTCTCTCTGCTTTTTTTTAGCCTCAGGATGTAACGACAAATGGCAAGGATTAGCTCCTGCACACTTGACCGCACACCATTTCCTTTTCCTTTTCCGTGTTTTCCCCATTTTGCCCTCGAACTTCTCTCATTCGCTTACGGCAAAATTCCCAAAAAGGGCGGCCTGTCTTCTCATTTTCTTTAAATAAGGACTTGAAATAAACCTTATTTTAAATAATAGTCTAAAATAACTTTAATTGTTGCAAATAAGGATTTAAAATAACCATGATTATTTCAAATAAGGGTCTCGTCTTGTCGATCGGCTAAATTTTCCGACCGATCAAGGGTATTTTCATCCGAATTTTCTCTTTTTTTCTATCTTTTTCTTCTTCTTTTTCTATCCTTTTTTCTTCTCTTTTTCTAGTTTTTTTCTATTATCTTTACCGGCCATTGGCAACGCTCACAAAGGATTGGGTGAAGGTCATCCTCATGCAATCTGGTAAGGGGCGGCTTTGCCTGGGGAGGCCACCCCTTGCGGCTAACCACGAGGCCGGAGAGAGCTTGCAAGCCCTTGTTCATGACGGTGAAGATGGTTCGTTGCGAGAGGCGGCCTCCCCAGGCGCGAGTTCACCCCTCATTTGTGGCTAGTGAGAGTGGCCCTCGTTGGATTGAGCGAGGGTGGCTCTTGCTCAACCTTCTATGGATACCACCGATGGCAAATCGATCATCGACGAAGAAAAAGAAAAGAATCAGGAAAAAAAAATGATAAATGACGAACGTACTCTTAACTACCAAAAAATTAACTCTTATTTGAAGCATACGTAATCATTTCTAATTATTTGAGAAAATATAAGCAATTTGCGTCATTTTTTAGGATTTTCCCTTCGCCAACCCACTCGCAAACGGAGTCAATTGCAAATGAGCGCTGCCGGCATCCGCCGTCGACAGGGGGGTGGCCGGCTACGGGGTGACGAGGCGGGCCGGCGGTGGATTGTGGGCCGGCGGTGGAGGAGCATGCTGTGGGAACGACCGACCGATACGTAGCGACGAGCCATACGAAGTCACCAACCGACGTCGTCGTTTTTGGGGCGAAACCTGAGTAACATCCACGTGTATCCGAGCCGCTCCCGGTCACAAAAGTGTGGAACCTCACCCCGAGCTTCCACACTGTTCCCACAGCTCTCGGCGGCGGCGATCGGCCACCGGCTGCAACTGCGCCGATACCGGCGACTGCGAAGCGCTGAGCCGCCTCATCACTCCAAACCGGCGACTGCGTGCTTCTCCGATCAGTTCGAAGTCATTTTCATCCTCAACGGTTCGTCATTTTGCTAGGTCCTTTTCATTTTCTGGATAGGCAAGCTTTTGATTCGCGCGAGTGGCCTTTCGTATTCCAGATGATGATCTTGCTTCGCTTTCTGATTTTTCAGGATAAATTTGGGGAAGAACGAGAAATGTCTAGGTTTCGAGCGTTATGGCAGGCCTCTCTGAATGCTACCAAGAGAGGTACTTATACGTTTTTCGTATTCGTCGAAAACTTCCTCGGATTTGTTGTTGCTGTACTAAGGCCTTATGCCGTTCGTCAGTGGGGTGATTTATATAGGAAGCTTTAGACGACATCCTTGCCCCCATGTTTTCTGTTGACCTTGGTCGTGATTGTTGTTTGCTGCTGTCAATTACGTTTCGGTATGAAGAAATGCTTCGGTAAGATTGATGGGTGGCTAGCCGTATCATGTGTTGGTCGGTCTTGTTCATTTTTAGCATTTTGGGGACATTTCTTTGGTAAGGGGAAGGCCATGGCAGTGGTGCTTGAGGGTCAGCTTCCTCTATGGAGGCATTAGGATACAGAGGTGGGCTCATTTCTAAGGCTGGGTCAACATGGTGACTCTGGTGATTTCATTTTTGCGATGGGTTGGAACATGTCAAAATGAGTTCTTTATTCAGTTTCATTTTCTATTAGCCTGTCTTTGGCATGAGATATGAATTAACAAATTTCATCAGCTGTGGCCCCGAAGGCATCTGATTCTAGTGATATGATTCTTTGGCTGGCTGGTATTTAGCATTTCATTTGTATTTAGCTTTTCATGATGAGGGAGTTTATTGATATGTGCTAGACTTTTTGAGTAAGTATTTGTGGAATGCCATAAAAGAGCATTTCTTAGCCGGAGTCCCTTGCCGGATGATATTGTTCAGACTTGGATTTTGGAACTTCCATGCAGCATTAGAGTGGATTCCCTCCCTTCTTTGATTGTATAATAAAACACCATCTAATCGTGATATGAATTGCTTTATTCGAAGTTGTTGCAAAAGTAATTGAGCTTTCTGATTAACTGGAGCATTTATCATGGCATCAGCACCATAATGGCGGTCACTGAGCAAGGAGTTGATGGGAATACCCTTGATGTCTTCATCTCTTTGCATGACTTGAAAATGTCCTTTCGAAAAAAAATCTGCTTTCCTGGACATAAAATGGGTGTCTGGTTCTTCTGTGGCTTTTTGGCATGTTTTAAATGTCTATCTGCTTGAAGAGATTTTGAACTTTTGATTTTTTGGCATTTGTTATCTACTCTAATTTCAGTATAGTTGTCTGCAGTCTTATACATATATTTTCTGCTCCATAATGGTTATAAACTGCTTTTCTAGAGAATAAAAAAAATCGACACTTATGTAATTCATAATACTCTCTACCTTTGGTAATTGTTGTGTTGATCTTCTTATATGTGCAGCTCTGACATGGAATGTTGAAGACTTGATACCTCCAAGCGAGAAAAGTATATTTAATTTTAACTCAAAGGAAGAGTTGAAAAGGTGGCATCTCTACTCGGATTCTGAATATGGGGGTATGCATGTGCTTTAGATAATATCAGACAGTTTTACAAACAAATAAAAAGAAAATGAGGTTAAATGGGAAATAAATTATTGATATTTTGCACACTTAGAGTATATTGATACAATATTGTGTTTCTCTGATGGAAAGACAACTTTTCCTTATATTGTACCGGCAAATGGTGATCTGACTTTTCATCTCATTGGTAATTTCATTACCTCTTCTGTGACTTTTCAGGGCTGTCGTCTGCCTCTTTGGAGATTAATGATGCTGGGAATGGACTAAAGGGTATTGCTCAGTAATTATTCCTATAGTGACTGTATTGGCAAAATGACTTGTGATGATTTGAGTTCTGAACACTCAATAGCTTCTGGGTTTCTTGCATAGGAATTTTTTCTGGTCACCTCTCGCTGGATCTTGCGGAGGATGCAAAATGGAATATCAAAAGGAGTGGCTTTTGTGGAATGCGGTCCAAGAAAGTTAGTGATTTTTGCATGTTCTTGCAGGATATATTCCATTGCCGACACTAAAAAGTTCATTTCTATGTCTTACCAAGCGTTTCTTTGATTGTTCCTGGCATCAGTATTTAGTTAGTTACCTTTTTCATTTTTTTTTCCCTTTTCTGCAGTTTGATGGCTTCATTGATTTGGATGCATATGATACCATAGCACTAAAGCTTAAAGGAGATGGTAGATGCTACATATCCACTGTAAGTGTCTATCCTTATTTCAGTTTTTATGAGGGTGATGGTCCTCAGGTTTCTTCTTTATTTTTGAACATGTTAGCTGGCATACTACATGCTTTTCTGATATAGTTGACCTCTGATCTAGATCTACACAGAGAATTGGGTAAACTCACCTGGACAGCTGGAAGATAATTCGTGGCAGGCTTTTGTCTTTGTGCCGAAAGACAATTGGTATATTGCAAAGGCAAGTATTGTCATTGTTAGCAGTGGGGTTAGCAAGTCGAGCTTCAGTAGCTTATGAGGAGCTTGACTCATTTAGACCTCTATCCTGGGTTACTTTTTTCCATCAATCTTGTTATAATGGTCTTTCCAGTGGTTTAATTTTTTCTGTCATTCATATCATGTTGGTCCTTTCTGAATTCAAATTGTCACAGCAAACTGATGGTGATCTCTTTTCTAATCACCATCAAGAGTATCTCATTAATGAGCATTTGAGGCTTCCTTCTTCTCGAATGGGTTGAGTCCTTATGCACGTTTTTGCTGCTGAAGATACTTTTCGGCTTTATTACTTTGGTCGAAAGTTGAACTGAGTAGTACATGTGTATATGTGTATTAGCTCATATGTGAGAAGTCTATTGTGAATCCGTGGATTTCTTGGCCTTTTCAGATTCCTCTTGCCCGATATTTGCCAACATGGAGAGGGAATGTCATAGACGCAAGTTTGGAAATGAATCCATCTCGAATCCTTGGCATGTCACTGTCTGTTAATGCAGAAGGAGGATTCCGTGGCGCAAAAACTGGGCCTGGTGATTTCAGAGTTGAGCTTGAATGGATCAAGGCGCTGAGGACAGAGTGAGCATCTGTACATTACGTTGGCAGGAATTGAGTCCATTTTCCTAGAGCTTCGATCCATCTTGACAGTATAGTCTTCTAACCTTTGCTAAAATGTACGATTTAGCGATTCAAAATTTTGCTCCTTTTCAATAGTGTGTTCTTGAGAAGCTTTGGATAATGCAAAAAGGCTCAGCCTTTTCTATGTGCACCAGCGCACCATGTTTTCATGTACGTTGAGTTAGGCGGAGTGAGTGTCAAAGAACCTCTTCCGAAGCCCCAACGGTGCATAACACAGATAACTCGTTGATGCTTTTGCTTGTTAGTAATAAAAAAAATTATGTTACCATATGCATCCTTCTCAATTGAATGGATCTGGAAGGGAACCGGGTTGGATCGACTTGAGACTCAAAACTTTCAATATCAGCATCAAAGGCACATGTATTCAGCACACGCAAGCCCATTCCATCTCAACTATCGGATATTACGGTCTGTGTGCCCACAATGTCTAATAGCTAAGATGAAGTGGGCTTACTTGTAGCGGGGAAGTACTTAGAATTTGTCCAATCCAAGAAGGACTACCATGCGGGGGTTCTCATCTTTCTCCCTTGACGATCCACGCGGTCCATTCCACTGATGTCACTCTTTGGTCAAATGAGCAAAGGACCATTTGAATTGAAATTTCTAGCTCGACCCAGCCGGGCCTCAGCGTGCCCAGATATCCACCCACCAAACGAAAGACCGAAATGGCAGGAGATGACAAAAGAGCAATCGGATGGGTTGTCCCAAATCAATCAATCAATCAAACACCCTCACAAGAAATCTCCAAATTGGGTCTTTCACTGTCAACCCCCCTTTGCTGACCAGAATCTACGCACCCACGCGACACATCTCTCGCAAGATGCCTCGCCTCTCCAAGCCGCCTCTCCAAGCCGCCTCTCGCAGCAACTAGGCCTTTCCCTTCCTCTCTGGCATCGACGTGACACGACAGTTGATCAAAGCCGCCGTCCGTACGCCTCAGGAATCTCCCCTCCAGGATTCGTTCAGTACCCTCCTGCTGCCCAAGTTGACTCCGCCACGGCATCTCGCGAGTTGTCGTCCAATCCGCAAGTGGGTTATTCCTGGGAAGATCGGTTCATTCAGTTCCAGATGTGGCGAGTTAGGTCGGAACAATGGATCTACACTTCGCACGAACTCGACCGACATGCATCGGGCACGCCTAAAGTCTTTAGATCGAACGTGTTTCGCGTGAGGCCTGACATGCGACGACGATCGCTGCATAAATCGGAAATGGACCCCGGGGGAATGGACTAAGCATGAGGCATTAAATTAATCTATATATGCACACATATATTTATAAATGAATTTATGTGTATGATGTGTAGGGCCTAGGAGCTTTATGAAGGGGAATCTACGGCTGACGTGGACAAATCATTTCCAGAAGAACCCCATTGACACCATCTGAACGGAGGGCCTGCACTTGGACTTGCGGCACGGCCCCAAGTTCATGCACGCCACTATTTTATTTCTCTTGCGTCTACTCCCACGACATTTCCAGAATGCTGAGCAGGGGCACTTTGTCCTTTTAAAATAAGCCAAGGACGCTTCTCGCTCAATCATCCGTTCCTATCCTGAAGCAAATTGCACCTAGAAAAATCGCACATCCGATATCGATCTCAATCCCTAAACAAAAAAAAAATGGTAGAATGGTCACGGTGACATGTCCTCGAACAGCGCAGCTGCATGGCGATCAAGACGGGGCTCAAATCCGCAGGAAGATTTGCCGATTTTAGCGGTGAAAATGGGAATTCGGGGCGTGATATTTTGGCACGTTGGAGATGTATCGTTCGGCCTAATCCCAGAAAGGTTTCCTTGGCCTGAAGGATGGTGGTAGGACGTTCCTTGGTCCCCCCCCCCCTTCCCCCCTTAAGGTCATTGTCTCCTTTTTCGAGCAAATGAATGGCCAATGTGTCCAAAAGGCTTTGATTTTGAGAAGCTTGGAGCACGTGATCTTGTGGAAATCCCAACGCAAGATTGCCTCCAATTCACGTGGCCTTGTGTTTTTTCTCCTTTTTCTCCCTTCTTTTTTTTTTTTAAAATTTAATATATATATGTATATATATATATATATATATAACATATATGTTTTAATTTATGTTTTTGGGTTGGCCTTTGGACCACTTGAAAGAGTTTGGTCCCAACGTCAAACTGCCGCTCTTGGCTCCAGTAGTCACATTTGGTGGCTACTGCTGGCAGCTTTTTCGCAATAGGGACTTAGCCAAATTGCATTTTCTTGATTTTACATTTCGACCCCCATTTTCAGGGAAAACCACCCGATGAGGACAAGATGGGGATGGACTATGGAGTTGATGAGGATATCAAAAGCAGAGATTTGGTCTTTTGTGACTCATGGATTTACTCTGAAAAGAGAAAAAAAAAATCCAATCACCAGGAATAAAATGGCCCATCTGTTGGGTAACTCCTTAAATTTTAATTCCATCTTTTTTTCCTATATAAATTTAAATTTTTCGATAGTTTTAATTACAAAGGTCAGCGGCTAGAAATGGATCTCGGGATATCATTTGACAAGATGCTATATTTAGACGTGAGATGGAGAACAAAATGCATCGGGGACATATGAATGAGGCATGTGATTGTAATGAAAATTGAATCTTGCTGTCCGATGGAATCTCCCAATCAAATTCAGGGACAATATAAGAATGATGAGAAGAAACCAAAAATATCATAAAGTGGCCGGAAAGATATGACATAAATTAATGTCCCTGGTTCCATAAAAAGTAAAACGTTGGGGCCCCTAAAAGAGAGAAAGCAAAATGAGGAATGATTGTGCTAATAGAGCCAATCAAATTGATGTATAGACTAGACAAGACTAACATATGCCAAGCAAAAAAATATATTTATATCAAAAAAATGTCAAACTAGTACAATTGTGCTACATTTATTCAAAATTAATTTTGGTGTTGGAAAATATATTAAATTGGTACATCTCTATTACATTTAACCTAAACTAATTCTTGTGTTACAAAACATCTCAAATCGTTATGCCCACGACAAATTTCTCAAAATATTAGGATGAAACTAGGGATTTTAAGAAACTTTCAAAAAGCGGGGGAGCTCTTATGGCAGAATTAGCGTATTTTAGCATAATTCCCTATCTCAGTTCATGTTCTTCGTATCTGGCTTTCCTAATATAATATTATTTAAGAAGACCCATTTGTGTTGAAATTTTATGTTATATCCATGATACAGGGCGACCATCCAAATTGTTTTCCACATGTGTTTTAGGTAAGCAATTTAAAAGGGATATTGGATGAAAGTTCATGGGAGTAGATTTATTACGGCTCTACCAGTTTTTGGATATTTCTGACTAAAAAATTAGGATGGGATAAATGTGGTACGAATATACTAATTTAAATTTTTTTTATGGCATGAAAACTAATATGAGGTAAATGTGGAATGATTCATCAGTTTCGGGTTAGACTGTGAAGCCCATTATCATCGTTGAGATGCAAGAATGAAATAATTAATTTCGAGTTCATCATTAAAATTAAAAATTTCATCTAAATTTTTATCAATCTCGCATGGTGTGCTTTGCAATGTTTGGGTCCAAAAAGACATTCCATGCTGGTCTGCAGCTGCACAAGAGAAAAGATCAGCAGCATGGCCAGACAACGAAATATATATTAATTAATTGACCACAATATTGTTCATCGTCTTAAATTAAATTATCCCAAAAAAGGGTAATTATTGAAAAGATCGGGCCAATGAGAGATCTGATTTGTGAAGCCACTTATCACGTGTAAGGAATAATCTCTCTGCATCTTAAATCTGTTGGCATTGGAGTTAGGTGTAACCTTTTTTCCATAATTCTAAAAGTTAATGTCATTTTCCTGGTGGTGCAATTTGGCAAACAAAACTTTTGGCAATGAAAAAGTTAGACAAACAAATCAGATATTTTTAAGTCTCGGTTTGTTTCACGAAGAATAAATGATTTGGAAATATTTTTCGAAAAATATTATTTGTAATGTTTATAAAAATGAATGCACAAACAAATTCATTATAAAAAATAGTTAGATATAAATTATGATTAATAATGAAAATTTTTCTATCAACTAATTATTTTCAGTGATACAAGTTATTGTTTTTACCAAATCATTTATTTTAGACGAATCGAATGGAGCTTGAGAAAATAGTGTGCAATAGTAATAATTTAGGCCAACTTTGAAAAAACAATCTACATACTTATGTTTGGAAGACAAAGATATCATGACTTTTCAAATGATCCAAAAAGCTCATGAATTTTCACTGAGGAGACAAAGATACCCACTGTTAAGTTTTTTATTTGTGTAAGCTGACGTGACACCGTGATTCGGCTAATGATTCTGATGCCGAAATTACCATATGTACATTTTAGCAAGATCAAAGGCATTGTTTCTCTAAAGTATCATGGTTTACGATTTTTTTTAAAGGAACTAATCTACTTCGCGCATGTTTAGGCAGATCACTTCAGCTCTTTTCTCTATTAATTTGCTTCATTAAAACACCAGAGATGGCCACATCACGTGCCACGTCAGCTTGCTTGGAGGAATAATTTTTATGTGACTATTTCTGTTCTAGTAAAAGTAGATGGGTTTTTTCTGGGTCATTGGAAAAGTCAAGGAAAGTTTTATCCAAATCTAATTATCGAAAAAGCCATAAATCTATAATACGATAATTAATTTAATTTTAAAATTTTAATTTGATCAATTTAGTCATAAGCTTTTTGAGAATTTATCAGCCTAGTCATTCTATTCAATTTTTGAAAGTCGTGAAACTTGTCATGATAGCACTAAACTTTCAAAAAGTATAATTAAGTTTTAAAATTTATCAAGAAAGTATAACTGAGTTCCAAAATTTTCAAAAAGTATAATCAAGTTATAAAACTTGTCAAGTCGGTGCAATTAAGTTTGGGTGGATCGGGTCGGGTTGGGTTGGGTCATAAATGGTTCGATCTAAATTGACCCATTAACCTATTTATGACCATTTAAGCATAGTATAAATTTTTTGACCCATACCCAACCCAACACATACTCGATCCGACCCATATTATTAAAACACTTCCATATCTAACTAAATTTAGAAAAACTTATTCTTATAATATTTTTTTAAAATTATATTCCTTTAATACCGTTTATTTTTTTAAGAAAATCGAATTACTAATAATTTTATTTTTTAAAAATCAGAGAATGAAACTCACCTGGGTTTTGATGGCCAATCCAGCCATCATCTGACGATGGTGGCAACCATGTGGGATAGCGTCGCCGTGCGAGCGAGAGGAGGAGCTATATGAGCGATGAGAGCGAGATGAAGTGTTGTCATGCAATAAGGAAGGTTTCTTCGTTTTGATTTAAGAGCAGAAATGAGATGAGTCATCTCTGAGAATTGAGGAGTAGTTGGATTCTAAATAGGTTTAAACTTTGACCCATTAATGACCTATGTATTTTAGTTTTTTTTTTTTAATTTTAAACCCATTATAGATACACCTATCAAAATGTATGTATAACCCATTTATGACCCATTTAATATTTAAATGGGTCATGCTTTCTTTTAGATTGATTTAAAACTAAAAAGACTAAACTTTTGACAGGTGTATTGTCCACTCACTTGGGTGACGCGAACCCAAGTGACAATTTTGTTGTGAACAACCCATGTGACCGCCATCACCTAGGTTCGCGATGATTCCGTTGCCTAGGTTTGCACGACCAAGGCGACATTTGAGATCACATGACCTCAGGTGAAGCTATACGCTGGAAGTTGGTCAGCAGTTAATTTTGACCATCGATGAGTAGATTTTAATTTAGTAAAAGTCTTTCGCAAAACGTAATTTTTATTAAATGACATTTTATTTCACAATATAAATTTAAAAATTATAATTTATCTAACATTATTTACATTTCGAAAATTTCTTTAATTCAAAAATATTTACATCATCTCAAGAGCATTTGTAGAAAGCCGAATGAAACCGAGCGAAGTCTCGAGAGAAAGATAAGTAATAACAAACGGATAAAGGCGACACCGAGAGGGGAAAGGAAATCGATTCTACAGTAGTCTTCTTGCCAATCGTCTTATTTTTCCGAACAGCAACAGCGACCCAACAGTCCCTGCAGTAGGGCCCCTGGTCGGTCCGCGAGGAGCGACGGCACCCGGGGGCACGGCCCCAGCACCGCCCCACTCCCTCGGCGGGGTCGGCACGGATCGACGGCGGCCCTCTCTAGAAACAGAGGACGGAGGAGCGGCGGTGCTGAAAAATTTCCTCAAAAAAAAACCAAAAAAGGAAAATTTTCCCCACTGCACTGCGGGTCCAGCAACCTTTTTCCCCTCCCCATAAATGAAGAAAAGCCATGCGAGCAGCATAGAGAGAGAGAGAGAGAGAGAGAGGTTTCTGGGTGGGACCGGGACTTTGCTACTTGCTCTCTGTGGCCGTCAAATCCTTTTTGACAGGGGAAAACAGAGGAGGGACGGACACAGACAGAACCTTCTGGAGAGGAGAGAGAGAGACATCATCCGATGATGATGACGACGGTGATGAAAAAAAATATCTGCCTCCACAATCCCATCTCGGCCCTCCATCTCCGTCCCCCACCGAAGCACCTTATCTCCCACCACACGCACATTCACCCAAAAAATCGTTTTAATCATTTCTAATAAACAATATTATTTATTTATTTATATTGGAAATTCAGCAACTTGGCAAAGGAGAGGCCTTTTGCATTGACGCGGCCACTGTCTCTGTTTCACACCAAACGGGAAATTCGTATATATGGCCTTGTCTCTAGAGCCTTCTTAAGCATCTCTCTCATCCTTCGTCAGAGGCCGATCGCCGTCGCCGCCGTCCCCTTTTTCTTCTTCTGCCCGATTTCATTTCAAGACGTCCTCCCTTTCGCACGGCTTTTTCTCCCGGACGCAATGCTAGAGCCTGGAGACTTCGTGCGAGATTCTTTCGTCGTTTCGCCTTCGAACTCGGTCACCCATTTTCGTCGTACGAACATGGGTTCGAGTTAAAATTCGTCGACGTAACGATCGTGAGCTGTGGTCACTTGGGCCTCGGTGGATTAAAAAAGACGGCTTTTTCTGCTTCTCGAATTTTCTTGGGTTTGGATAAAAAGTGAGGAGGAAGCGAAGGCAAGATAGATTGAAGTTTTAAGAGAATCAATGGCGAGTGGAGGAGAAGAGAAGAAGAAGACGAAGGACTTGTACGCGGTTCTGGGGTTGAACAAGGAATGCACAGCTTCAGAGCTGAGGGACGCTTATAAGAAACTTGCGCTGGTTAGAACCCCGACCATCTTTTCGTTCTGTTCTTCTCTCGATCTAAATGGGCTCTCCTAATGATAACTTTACACGCAAAAAACAAGATCTTGGAATTCTCAAAATCATTCTTCATCGTTTCCGTTCCAACAACAGAAACATCTCGTGAATCCGTTTTCCCAGTTGAGTTATTGTTTTGAAGTGAATTGCTGTCTGATGTATTACTTGAACAAAAAGAGAAACTTTTTGGGTGAATTTGATTCTGAACTTGGAAAGTGAACGGAAGATTTGGCCAAAACAAAACGAGCTTATCGCTTTATTTTTATTTTTATCTTGGATTGGAATTAGAGGTGGCATCCAGATCGATGTTCAGCTTCGGGAAGCTCCAGGTCCGTGGAAGAGTCCAAGAAGAAATTCCAGGCTATTCAGCAAGCCTATTCGGGTAGATAATCCTCTATTTTCGATTGTTCATTTACGGTTTCTCACGCTTTTCGCACTTTGCAATAAGAAGTGGGATTGAGGAGATGAGGAGTTCTTTTTTCTTTTCTGGGTTTTTGGTGGAACAGTGTTATCTGATGGTAACAAGAGGTTCTTGTACGACGTGGGAGTCTACAACGACGACGATGACGACGAAAACCTCGTAAGCTGCCCCACTCCTTTGCTATGCGGCCTCTCCTTTCCCTTCTACGTGGTGCACCTTCACGTCTTATCATCACGAGCCTAATCGGTTCTTACTCACCTTCGACCAAAATAAACGTCCCCCCTCTTTGACTTTTTCATAATTCGTGCCTGTGGTGGGCCCTGTGCTGTTTGTTTGGGAGTCCCTGTACGCACCGAAGGGTTGCGTCCCTTCTGAGTTTTTGGTAATTTACTGGGGACTGAATCTCTCCCGCCGGCGGAGCAACAGCTCCAAAAGCTTGCATTTTGATTGACCGAGTGCATTTTGAATGGGCCTCGTGGCAGGGGATGGGCGAGTTCTTGAGCGAGATGGCGGTTATGATGAGCCAAACCCAGTCCGGCGTAAGTTCTCTTTGAATCTTGAATTGGTCAGAGCCATGTGCTTAGCGACACGAGCCTGATTCGAGCTATGTGAACGCGTGCAGGAAAATGGGGAGGAGACATTGGAGGAACTCCAGGAGCTGTTCGACGAAATGTTTCAGGCCGACATCGAGGCGTTCGCTTCCGACTCCCCCGCTCTGGCCCCTAACGGGTGTTCGACTTCTTCGTCCTCGTCTACGTACATCTCTTGCCGCGCGAGTTCCGGCTCGAGTAATAAGCGGAGCGCCTCGGAGATCGGTAGAGTCAAGGCGGAGGGCTCGGCCGGCTTCGATGCCCACTTCCAGAGCTTTTTGTTTTGGGGTAAGTTCTCTCGCTCGCATGCTTTCGCGCCGCTCGCCATGCAAATCTTTAAGCGTTTCGCTCGAGCATGATTGCATTGCCATGGAATGCTAATCGACTTGGTAGTACTAGTGCGTCGATTAGTGTCATGTTTCGGGAGAGTTTAGCTAAATGTCATTAGATAAGATGGCCCGTGTGCTAATTTCGGCTGTTACGCTGATGCTCTGTTTCGTTGCTTTGTCTTGGAATGCATCGCCAAGGTATGCGTTTAGGATTACGGTTACGCCTGAGGGACAAACCGAAGGTTAGATTCATCATAAGTCATTGCAAGAAGAGAGTAAGTCCTCGTACTCTCAGTACATCTATTGTGTCTTGATGATTCTCTCTGCTTTCTCTTTTAATTTGCAAACGCCAAATGACTGTTGATTCACATTAGACAATCAGTACGGTGTCTGTCAATGTCCGCATTGATGTTAGTGTAAGGTTATCAATTTCTTCATTCGCATATGCTATGATCACTTAGGAAAGAATGTTGCAATGAATGTGCCTTGCCCTAGTTGAAACCGATGTGGCTCTTTCTTAGGCTGATGAAATTACTTTGTGTGCAATGAAGACAGATGGAGCAGGAGGAAGATCTCAGGATAGGAAAGGGGGTCGCAGGAAGAATGGCCGGAGCAACCAGCGGCAATAGGTGGAGGCAGGGCAGGAAAAGGAAGATCTCATCTGGCGAAGTCTCATCGAAGGACTTTTACGTCGTCTCTGCCAAGAGACGGTGGCACTGATTTGCCGTTTGCTAATCTGTCTCTGTCCAGAAACTCAAGGGCCAGCTTTCAGCTTCGGGTGGCCGCGAGTGGAATTTGATCCTCAGTGGGACTGGAAAGGAGTTCTTTTTGTGTGATCCATTTGAGATTGGTGTCAAGACGGGAGGAATGTCTTTAGAATCGCGTTAAGCCGTTCTCCACGTGCTCTGTAATCTTTGTGATGATGGCTGTTCTTCCTTTATCAATGTCATTGGATTAGTAGTAGCTTTCTTGCCACTGAGAATTTCCACTTCCAGGAAGATCTGGCTTCTTGCTCTGAAGTAGCATCACCTTGAGTTACTTCGATTCGCAGCCCGGTTTATGATACTATCCGATTGAAACAAGTGACTTAAAGACAGGAGAGAACCTAAATTATAATTTAGTAATGTTGGTGATTCTTTGAATTATACGAAAAAAGTTTCGAGATATTGTAGGGATAAAGTTGGATCGAAAGGATCAATATGGTCCAAAAAAGTACTAAAAAGGAAGGAGACAGAAATATCAATGATGCTTACTAGTATTTAGATGGTCCAAAAAAGCACTAAAAAGGAAGGAAACAGAAATATCAATGATGCTTACTAGTAATTAGCCAAAGAGCCAAAGTGAGGAAGATGTGTTACTTATTTCGCAAAAAATAAATAATTTAAAAATTAATTTTTAAAAATAATCTTTTATATGTTATGAAATAATTAATTAAAGAATTTTTTTATCAATAATAATTTACATTTAAATGTTTTCGTAAATAATGTAAATATTTTTTATTTATTCGTTTTATAAGCGATATGAATGATAAATTTTAAACAACCGATGTTTAAGGCAAGTGTGCTCCTTTTATCATATTTTACCGTCTTTAATTGAGTTAAGACTCAATCTAATATGATGAGATTTAAGAGACTCGAATGGATCCTCGAGCCTGATTAAAAAAAAAAATGTCCAATTATTTCGCATTTCGGCCCGGCTTTCGAGGTGCTCGTGGAGACCACACTTCGATTTTAGAAGTCATTTAATCCGACCCTCCTTTTTAGTTTCAGAGGAGGATATGCACAAAAGTCCTCCACTCCCACATCTCCCCACGCAAGTTGCTAATGAAAATTGAAGTTAGGTAGGGTCTCATGGTGTTTTCACTTTCAATCCATGGCTTCGCTGGACAATCAATTTTGGGCCACTTGCATCAACTAGTGCCTATTCATTGCCAATTCTTATGATGTGGCGAGTGCGTTCTTCGTTAGAAAACTGAGTTTGAATTCTTACGCTTGAGCATTTTTTAGGATAATCCCTAGAGGAAGCACAAACATATACATTTTTCGGTAACTATTTAGTAAGTACGAGATTGGGTAGTTGATGCTTATAGTAAAGATCAGCCGGATGTTCAGAAGGAGAGGAAAAGCGATTCTTATAATTTTTAATTCCAGAGAGATCAATTAAAGCTCTCGAATCCGACAAGGATGGAGTCAAAATCAAGAAATATATCGTATCCCATGATTGAAGGGTCAAACGTCATTGATTAAAACATATATGAAAATGAAAGCGCGTAGAATATTTTGATCTAGCCAGCCAAAGATAGGACCTTTGACTAGGTCTCAAACACACCACCAAAAGACCTCAATTTGTTCTTCAACAGCAAAGGCCATGCCATGAGGAAACAAACAAGTTGCTAATAACATAAACGCGAGACGGTGGTGGCAAAGGAAACAAGCTCAAGTGGGCAAGTTGGGTGGTCTAGGCTTTAGGCTGCTTTATTCTTCAGGAATATCTAATAAAGAAATCCGCCGATCAAAGCAGGAAAAAAGAAAGGATCGACATTGGAGATTTGATCGTGTTATAAAAGTCCCGCGAGGTTAATGCGCGTTCGCAGCAAGTTGATGTAAAAAATATGACCTTGGAAATGCCATTGGGGTTTGTTTTAAAACGTGTGTGGAAAATCATTGTGTCCTGCCATGAATAAAAGACAAAGAATACAGATGTTTTGCTGATTTTTTATGTACCGTGCTGTAGTTTTTAAAAGAAAAACGCCTCCCTCTCTCTCTCCTCACTGTTTAACAAATTGAGTGAACAAAATTCTTCTTTAATTAATACTGAAAATACATGGCAACAACAACATCAAGAACATAATTACACACATGAAATTCATAAGTTATCGATGATAAATCTCACTAAAAACGTAGTTTGGTTCGACCATGAAAAACTTGATATAGGGAGTATTAAGTGAAAATCAAATCGATTAGATTGGAGAAGAATATGTCACGAGCACGCCAACAAAATTTTGATTAAGTCAGAATACAAATTGACCTTCAACGTTAGCTTGATGAAACTAGACACTACTCTCTTTTCTAGATTCTCTTCGCTCCATCTCTCTTTTATTATTGTGTCTCTATGAACCTTCTTTGTTACTACCATGTAAAAATAGTGAAAAATCCTATTTCTCTATATGAATCATCATATGTGATCGAGCCTTTATGTTTGTAATTTATTGGGTTTTCTCCACATGAAAGTGAGCCTAGTCTATTATAGGATGCATAGTGGAAACTCAAAAACTCAATATATTCAACTTCACCTAAGAAAATCGTTAAGGGAGAGCTCCTATTTGAACCCGTCAACATATCCGGATGGACTCAACTTCACTTAAAAATAAAAAATCTTGGCCAATGAATTATGAGTCAACTTCGATATATTAACCATCTCTTGTGGGTGAGCGTAGTACTATCTATCTCCCATCAATTCAGCTTAGCTATCCTTCTGTATCAATAAATCTCAATGTGAATAACTCACACCTTCATCCTCAATCTCTTTCTCCAGATTGAACCATGAAACTGCAATCGAGATCACGTTGTTCATGAGATTCCTTTCTTAACTTATTCACCATACTAACACGTAGCTTGGTCACGACGTTTCACCAAACAACAACACATTGCTTGGTCATGAGATTCCTTTTTTGAGGTACTCACCAAATATCAATATATATTGGGAGTAGGCCACAATCAACTATCGGCTCTTATACCATTTGTATGAAACCACAACAGAACTCAACATCTTCACTTGAGGAGATCGCTGAAAAGGAGTTCAAATTTGAGCCTATTTACATATCCTAAGCTAGTAAGTTATCGGCCAACTATAATATAATAATTACTCCGTATCATACTGATTTTCTGACATAAGACTTCTTTGTAATTTTTACTTTTATGCGGGCACATCAGTCAGAGAAAAATCAAACAGAATCTAGTTAGAACGTGATAGGCTATGCTGTATCAATTTCTGGCTAATCAACTAGACGTTGTCCTCGCTTTCGACCGGGAAAAAGAAAAAGAAAAACACTAACCATTGTCCTCGGGACATATATATCTTGCTCTCCACTAGAAAAATAATGTCGTGCGTAATTAGCCAGCTCTTAGCGTCACGAATGTAGCAGGATCACTAAGTTAAGGCGTGCACTTAATTTTTGTAATAAGAATTGCTCTGTCCATATCACAACTTCACCGTTCTTTTATCAACCTAGAAGGGGGTTGTTCAAGCTTGGGAATATGCAGGCATTAGATGCACAACTTCCGTATCTGGTCAACGGCCCATGGTTTTTCTGGGCCAATTTCAGTGTTCCGATTGGCCCAAGGAGCGGAGGGGCCTGTGCAATATAGGGAGCCCAAAAAGACGGCGTATTAGAATTAGCCCATATTATAGCAATAGTCTTAAATAGCTCCGTACAATTTGATGCATATACTAACATGCGTGTGTGTATATATATCGTACGATATTGTCTTATTAGCTTCACCAACTCAACAATTGTTGCTCACGTCCCTGGGCATTCTCGTCCAAGTAGAATGCTACCCAAACTTTTTATGTTCTTTTTTATCCTAATGGTATTTGGACTTCCTTTTATGGACCATAAAGAAGAGTAGATTTCACATGTGCTTGGAATTTACAATCGAGTCACTAAATTTCAATTTCAACTAGCAAATAATTAATCTTCTTTTCATCTCGAAAGGTTTTGCCAATTTTATGGCAAATTATTGATGAGAAGATTGCATGTGTCTGAACATCGCATCCAGTTGACCATGCCACATGAGTTTGGCGGCTATACATGAAGTCTACTCTTTTGGACACGCCAGCGGGCGTAAGGCAGCAGTCGGCGGTCAACCGATTTGCATCAGCAGTTACGACGATTCAGAATGAATGCGAAATGGATTCACAAACTCAAGTCTAGAGTCTTATTTGTGACTAAATTACCAAATTGAGGCTTTTATTTGATATAATGTCAATTTGGGGCCCTCTTTTGAGAATACTTTCTCATTTCGGACACTTATTTGAAATTTCCTATCCCATTAATTTCGCTCATAAATTAAAAAAGAAAACTTTCAACTTTATTTTTTGCAAGCATTTTAATTCGATAAGCAAGGCGTGCAAATATAGCTTATAGCATGTTAGAATACGCTCGATAACAGCACGAACGACATTCTCTAATCCAAAGTCAATCGGTGATGGTGCACCAACTTACGCCGTTCAAATTCCTCGATGTGACGAATTGCCAAATTGCGTTGATCTCAATATTATAAAAAGGCCTCTTTAAAATATATTTGTCGATCGGCATCATCACGACAGGGACACCCTCTTTGTTTATATGGCCATAAGAAAGAACGGAGAAGAATGAACATCGGCTTCCGGTCGAATGAAATAGAGCCGTCCATGCTTCCATAAAATCCAAATATAATCTCGTGTAAATTTCGAGATCACTACGAAACTTTTCGGCCTGATCGAAGCCGAACCCTTAAAAAACAAAAAGATATCGAGGCATTTGAATTCAATCAGTGCGCTTGAGTGTCAGCTCGACGGAAGTACATGTAGGAGAATGGATATGGATCATTGGATCATACAGTGCTCGCGTAGATGTCAATATCACGAAAAAAACTTAAATTAATATATATGTAACAAATTTATTTTAAATTAATTTTTCGATCACGAAAAATCCTCAAATTAATATACCTACAATAAATTTATCCTAAATAATCATAAAATACTAAAAGTGGTGCGCTTGTGATAAATTTTCTCAAGACCTAATTTTTCGATAGTCAAAAATTTCAAATTGGTACATTTATAACAAATATACTTTCTATTAAGTTGGATTAATATTCACAAAAAAACTACAAAATTGATACAACTGCAACAAACATATAGTAAAATCCTAACTTGGTATCACGTGTTATTCAAATAAAAAATTTGGCAACATAGGGTAAATTTGTTGTAGATATGTTGCTTTGCAGTAAATTTATAAAAAATGTACCTGTTTGAAATTTTTATGATTAAAAAATTAATTTAAGATAAATTTATGGCATATACATTAATTTAGATTTTTTCCTAGGATTATCCCGTTAACGTACCTATTCAGCACCCGTGTTTTTATAATTCGCGTAATGATTTATTAATATAATCAAGTCCACTTACGGCCCGCCACGTGGCGGGATTCGTTCAACATTTGACTGGGATCTTCGCCATTTGTTCTCGGGGAGGAGAAGTAACCGACAGCCGAAAGAGCGCTGTCACGTGACGGGGAGGAGGCGTGGCGCGAGCGGTTCCGGTTCGGTAGGTGATAGTAAAAAATGATCTTGGACCCAAAAAAGAAAAAGAAAAAGAAAAAAAGGTGAAAAATAATCTTGGACCAAAAAAAGAAAAAAGAAAAAAGAAAGGGTAAAAAATGATCTGCTAAGGAAGGGGAGGAGGAAGGCGGAAGGGGACAAGAACCAATTCTTATCCGATGACGTGTACGGTGTTAATGCGAGAGCCCGGCCCCACCTCTGCACTTTCTGTCGTCTTTTTTGGTGGTGTCTCCTCGGCTCCCGGCTCACCACGAGCCGGGCGCTCGGCTTCCCGTTGCCATAATGCGTGGAGCCGTCGTGATTTAGCATTAGCCACAAACCAAGCCGGCGTGCGAGCCATTCGCTGAATAGCGATCGTTCAACAAACCCCGTCCTCTCCATCTCTCTCTCTCCCCTCTTCTCTCTTTTCCTGTATAAAAATGCGTTCTTTCTTCCGAGAAGTTCTCTCCTTCCGTTGGCTTCTTCTCCTCCCCTTTTCTCCCTAACCGTCTCGTCGCGCAGAAGAAAGTGAGTGAGCGAGCGAGCGAGCGAGCGACTGAGAGAGATCGGCGAGCGAGCGATGGGTCTGCTTCACAAGCTCTGGGACGAGTCGTTCGCGGGTCCCCCGCCGGAGTACGGTCTCGGCGAGCCCCTCTCGTCCTCCGACTCCGCCGCCGCGGCGGAGCGATCGGCCGAGCCGGCGGCGTCCGCGGTCCCCCGAGGCGTCGGCCTCGTCAGTCGAAGGATCACCATCGTCAGGAACGGGAACCTGGGCGGGACGGTCGGCCTGGATTCGGTTCCGGAGACTCCCGCTTGGTCCAGTAGTGACCTGGGAACGCCCCCATCTCGTATGTCCCGTTGACTTTTTTTTTTTTTTTTGCCGTTTTTGCTTCGTACCTTTTCGCAAGGTCATATCGCATGAAGAAATAAAAGCAGAAATGCTGAAACTGGGCAATTTTTTTTTTTTTTGTTTTCACTTTTCGCTCTTATTCGGTTTCGATACGATGTTTTCCATAATGGGCTGCTTATTTAATCGTTTAAAAGCGTGAACTTTCTTGAGGATGTAAAGCAAATTGATTTTTCTTCTCAATTATTTCACGCCATGAAGAAGAAAGCGAAGAAATGCTCAAAAAATGGGCAATTTTTTTTTTAATTTTTAATTTTTTGAATTTGTTCACTCTTCTCTTTTATTCGGCTTCGATACGGTGTTTCACTTGATGGGGTGCTTATGCAATTGTATAAAACCGGGAGCTTTTTTCAGAATGCAACGCAATTTGATTTTTCTTCTCAGTTATCTCACACTAGAATAGTGGGAGAAAACAGCGTTTCTGATCTTGTCTGAAAATGAAATGGTTGGAATGATGGGTTCTCTCGTTTCAAGTTTTGCCCCGTGCGTCTGGATGTCCCGTTGATCAAGAAACTTTGACCCCCCTCGGATCCTTAGTCTTCAATTCGGGAGCTCTGTTTAGTGTTTATGGCTTCAGAGATCATCCAAAACGAAAGCTCTGTCATAATTACAACATAGGAACACATGAAAGATAGTGAGCTGACAAGGTGGGACTTTGCTCATACATTTTGTCGTCAGGCACTTTAAAGAGCTAAAGTGGATTTAATTTTTCCACCCCTTTTCTTCTGGCTAATGATCAAGGCGTACGCTATACTAGGAGCCTCTGTTTTGCTCGCCGATGTATGAAACGGGGTTTTTGTTTGCCACTGTTTTGCTGAGGCAAAACCTCAGAATTATGTGACTGATGCTGTGTCTTTCTGGTTATAAATGCCAGACGGTACGCAGCAGGGGGATTTTGAGAAGTTCACGAGGAGAAAATCCACCGAAGCATTACAAAAGGCAGAGCCTAGGAGTCCTACGGTTTTCGATTGGTAAGCGACTGTCTATTGTTGATGACCTGCATACTGAACATTCACGTTCCCGTAGGGTAGGAATAATGTGTTTTGCACTAATTTATCAAGAATATGCCTGGGCGATTGTAGCATGAATCGATCTGATCCCCAATTCACCATCCAGAGATGGGACAGGCTATCTTCAATGATTTCTAGTTTAAGTTTTGTCCATCAAAGTAATTCAAACATGCTTAGTCTTTCATGATTATAGCATGCGAGTACTTTCTGATTTTTATAGGTTAGCGTATCTACTAATCACTACTCTGAAGGTTTTCTATCACCTCAGACTCTTTTCTTTTTCAGGATTTCTTTGCCTCACTCCCATGTAGTTGAGCTGATCTATGAACGCTAATCTGTTGCAGGATCTTGATCAGCGCTTTGGATCGTTGATGGAAGGAAGGAAGGGTTGATCTTCATTCAAGAACGCCATATAGATATCTATCTACTAGAAGATGTTTGTCAATGCCGTAAACATAGAATGAAGTGAACTCAGAGTCAGACAGAGCATTTAATCTCTGAAGCAACCCGATCCTTATCAACGTTCCTGAGATAGCCTGCTTTTTTGGTCATTTTCTTTTCTTTCAGTTTCGCCCTTTTTGCCTCTGGATCTCCTGTACATAGGGCTATCCCTCTTTGAAGTTTTTATTTTTCCTGCTTCTGTAAATGCTTCAACTCGAATGCTCCTCTAATGGTATCAATTAGTCTAAGTTTGTATTTCTGGTTTCATATCCTACCGTTTGGCTACGATTACTGTTCGAAATGTCTTATTCTGCTTCGGGTTCTTGTTTTAAGCCTCGTGATATCCTCCTAAGAAATCCCAGCCAAATCGTACACCGTGTCGAAGTAATCGTCTTTGTTATTCGACCAGGTACCAATACGGAAAAGGATGAGTTCAATGACTGTCTTCAGTCGTCTAGCAATAACAAAAGACTCGGGCAGAATTCAGATTATTGTAAGGACATCGAAATCGAGAACTTCTGAAAAGGCGGTGAAAATTTTTTCCTCTTGATCTTTAGCAGACTCTCCATGGCTGGCTAGCTAATGTTGGGTAATGGCGGAGTTCACCCAGCTTATGCCGAGGCTGCCTTCACCTTCTCAATCAGATCGGCGGCATCCTGAACGGTTGCAATATTCTCGGCTCCTCCTTCGCCGATTGACACTCCAAACTTCTCTTCCAATGCCATCATGATTTCAACCTGTGAAAAAGTAATACGACAATCAAGAACCAATCTCAATACCCACATTTAGGAAGGAAACAATTAGTTCATGAGCAGGGGAAGTTGGAGGATACAGTGTCAAGAGAATCAGCTCCCAAATCAATAAACTTGGTCTCAGGAGCAACGGTGCTTTCGTCAACCGATAGCTGCTTTGCGATGATGCTCTGGACAGTTTTCAGAGTCTCCGGCTGGGCCTGCACAAAACATTAGTTCATCAAACCATCGATTACCCAAACCCATATTCCAGATAAATTCCAGATTTTGGTTTTGTTTACATTACTAGATTGTAGAGATCAAGAAAAACAGTAGCGGGAAAGGAAAATCTTACAGCAGAGCATGTGATTATGGTCTTTGAGTAACTTGGTGCAACTGGCAATACTCTTCTTGCTGCCTCGGTGATTCGGATCTTCGGCACGAGTCTTAGTCCACCACTCTGCAAATAAAGATCATCAACACGTTCATTCTTACGATGAACCGGTCCTCAATACTGGTCGTTGTCAGCATTGTTGACTCTTCGTCTATGATAATACACTCAATACCAAAAGGGATGATGCTTTATTTCACTAATCCCACCACATATCTGTACTATCACATTGTTCTTCTATGAAGAACCATTAAGCATGAATTGAGACTTAAAAACATGAAACAGGATTGGCACGCACAATGGCCGAGAGGCTGCCAAGTTGGTGAGATTTGCTTCCGCCCTTAGGAGTGCAGCAAAAGGTGGCCATGGGAGATGGAGAAGCCGAGAGAAATGCGGTGGCCATGGATCCTCTGCTAAGAGTGGAAGATGAGTTGATGATTAAATTCACACAAAGCTTTCAATAAAGCAGATGTAGAGCTTTCATTAGGCTACAACACCATATATAATGTTGTTCTTGGGTCTCTCCAAAATGGCTCAAATTGGGGTTGCGATGATTACGATGATTTTAGACAGGCTTTTTTATTGTTTTTTCAATGGCATTGGGCGGTTGGTACCATGCACTGTGTCCTTTGTGAGCATTAAGTTCCAACACAACTTGCCAAACTGTTACAGCTTGTGAATAATTTCCAAGTGCTGAAGAGCTGGCGTCATTTTTCCATTGGCTGTGGCTGAAACTGCACATATGCATATGCATAAATTAGAAAAGAATAGGATGGAATTGATGAAATGATAATTGCACGACTAAAATGACTGCTGCATGCAGCGATTTTTCTCATGGTGGCACTCATTTCGAATGCCATATTGTTCATCCTAAGAAACAAAATCACAACCTATGCAAACTTCTAACCATAGAAATGCTCTAAAAGATCTAATGAATAACCACTAAAAAGAACTTTGCGCAAGAAAAGATGCTTTAAGTCGGCTTTTCGAAGTCGATTCTTGCTAAGTTTGTCTTGCATATATCTAAACTGGGGACCTGAATGAATATTGTATTCACAATGCATCTCTTTCCTGTTGAAACTTTGGCAGATCCAGTCAAATCCGCACCAATAATGGAACATCTATGTTGTCAGCATTTGCCATCCCTGGTCAGTCTTGCTTTACGTAACGAAACCCTTTTCCCCTAAGCAAAAATGAATCACGCCTGACCGGTGGCTTCTAATGTCTTTCATCGTTGTATTCAAGTGATAAGAAACTGAAGAGGCATCTTGAGTAACTCGCCTATACTGTTTTACTTTTTCGTACTTCGATCTGAATGTCGATCATGATATTCTTAGAAAAAAAGAACTTTAGATATGAGAAGCTGCACTGGTTTATGATTCATCAGAACAACTGGCGAGTCGATGTCAGAGAAGTTCGATGTAGAAAACCTCATCACTGTCTCTCTTGTGACTGAGGCAGTGAAGCTGTCTGTAAAATCCTTGCTGGAGAGATTCCCTGTCTTAAGATCTTGCAGGTTAGCACTGCTTGGGTTTTCTGCCCTGTGTCCCACTTATGTACTCAACGAATTGCATGTGACTTGCATGCTTGGAAGGACAAAGGAGGCTGAAGCTTGTGCAGATCAGATTGAGTGAGTTGTTTAAGTGAGCATCCACGATGGATCGAATCCCACGGGAAGCTGGGTTACGTTTTCCTTTTTCCTTTCAAGCCTCCTTCAAATGAACTATTCTCTTTTACGATTTTATTCCCATAATGATGGTGTTGCCAGCGCCAGATGACAAAATTTGATGCTTGAGAATTTTTGCTGGTGCAATATAGTTTCCTTTCTCCGGACTGATTAGACAATGGGAGCTTTTTTCGCTTTTGTTCTCATTGTTTAACTGAGGTTCTCATCTTTTTGCCTTGCAAATTAGTCTTGGAAGCATCTTGGAACTTTGTAAAGCAGCTTCCAGCAGTACGCTTCAGGGAAAAGAGACGTAACTTTTTAGGCTTTTTAGAATTTTAGTTTAAGAATGGCCGTTAGTTTCTCAAATAATCTTTGTGAAATCTGATGTCTAGTCATATCAACCTGGCAATAAAAAGCCATCATATGCCGAGGATTCTGCTTTTGGGCGAGAGTTTTAATTCATTCTGTTCAGCTTATTAAGGATGCACTGCTGTAGAAAACCTGCGATTCCGGTTATTAATCGCAGTAGTTCCGTCACATTTATTGAGAAAGGACGGAGAAGAGAAGCATATAAAGATGCCCATCGGAATGCCGATGCTGGAAGCTGCCTATTGAACGACATAGATCTCGAAGGTGAGCAAGATTCAGGTCCAGGCATACTATGCAGCGACATGAAGCCCCACGTCATCTTTGTATAATGGTTAATGGAAATACTCTCTCCTCTTAACCCTATCCGCATTAGTGATTACTGCATGGCAAGTGAACGCTCAGATGAAAGTACCTTCACCTCCATTTTCCGTGTAATCAAGAGCATTTCTCGTGAGCTGTGCTCTAGATTGGATGCATGATGCAGCACCATGAGGGGTCAATGCACTTTTTCAACGTTGGAAACGTTTCTGATGTCTGTACGGGGACCCTGGGATGGAGCTTAAAGACAGAATCAATGGGCTTTGGACTGGGCCCCTTTGTTGCAGGATTTAGACAGGACTCTGCAGAAAATGGTCATTTTCAGTAGCTCTCTTGAAGCTTTCTGCTACTGAAACGTGAGGTTAAAGGATGAGGTGGAGGCAAAATCTAATCCAATGGTTGTGGGCTTGAGATGATTCTAGTTGTGTAGGACTAATTTGTTTAATCTTTCTGTTCTTGATTGGTAGAATTTAATAAATGATGGTAATTCATGCAATGTGCTGGTCAATATCAAACAACTAATATGCTGGTTCCTCCATCATATCGCAATAAGTAGGGGTAATTGGTTATCGTTTCCCATTTCTTGGGACTATCGCAATAAGTAGGGGTAATTGGTTCTCGTTTCCCATTTCTTGGGACTGGGGATTGGACTGGATAGTCATAGAACCAGGAACCGGACCAGATTGATTAGTCTAGTCTATCCAATGGAACTAACTACTTAGCAATTTTTTTAAACAAAATACTAGAATTATTATTAATTTAGGGGTTATTGCATTTTTTAAGAAATTAAAAAATATATTTTTAAATAAAAAATAGTCAAGCCAGCCCCCCCGAACCCATCAGTCCGATCTTGTCCGAATATTCCCAGTTCGGGCGATCCAATGTGCTCATCTCTACTAATAAGTTACCGATAGGCATTTGGACATATCAATGTCTAGTTAATTCTTAGTACGAATTTCAAGGGTGCACATCGAAAGTTATGAGGATTGTATTGGATATAGGTTCGTGGTTTGATTTGGTTTGGGTTGGAGGTATTCTCAACCCAAATGGGACTTATTGGTTCAAGAAAATCTCATCGCCAACAAATAAAGTTATTATTCAACCAAAACGATTACTTAGGCTTGGTATGAGTTTGGTTCGGTTTCAAATCGTCACTGTCAAGTTGATTTACAAGGAAGAAATTCAACACATATTTGGACTAGGGGTGAGCATCAGTCCAGGGTTAATCCTGGACCGACATTGGACAGGCCCAACCTTGCTTGTCCTAGTCCAATTCTTAGGAGGACTGGGTTGATCCTTGGTCTTGAGATTCCTAGACTAGTATTGTACGGGTTGATTCTCGATCCTAAGAGTTTAGGGTTGGTCTAGGTATATATTATATATAATATTCTTTTATCTATTCTAAAAAGCAAACCCTAATTTAAATGATGTTAAACAACATCCTCTTCCTCTACCTCTAGTACTCTTGTTTTTTTTTTTTATTCTTTTCAATTTGCCAAGTAAAATTAAGAGAAATAACTTCGCTCGTAACCAAGCTTGCCCCGCTTACCACTTGTTGCTTGACGCTCAACAATTGCACTGCTTGACTCCCTTCATTGGTCCCGGGTTAACCTTGGAACTTGATCGAATCCATAGGGTCGGTCTAGTCCTCGGTCCCAAAAATTGGGGACCAACACTATGCGGGTTGCTTCTTGGGTTAGGCGTTGGACCAGCCCAATCTGGATCATGCTGACCTCTAATTTGGACAATCTAATTTCAACGTGCAATTGGATAATAAAAAAGCACCTATTTTTATACACTCATTGTAAAAAAGAAGAAGAATATAATCACAATTAATCGTATTAAACTATCGAAACATTCAATGATCTTATTTAAGTCAACGGAAAAATACAAGAGGTCATAAACAGTTGGGAAAACGATACAAGTACTCTGTAAATTTTGGCCCAAAATACAATATCATTATTTAATTTTTAATTCATTCAATATATTTAATTTAGTCCATAAACTTTTAATTTGCTCAATCTAATCTCTCAATCTTCTATAATAAAGTCAAATCAACCACTCACAAGTTTTCATAATTACACTATTATCTAGATTTTAGGATATATATGTATATATTCATTTCAATCCATTTCATAAATCTACAAAAGAATCTTACCATTTTATTACCTATTTACCTTTTTGATCTATATAATACTACTATAGTTCCATTTAAATATATTTTAACTTATAAATTCTATAATAGTTAAAATATCACCTCATTTAAAGTTATACCTATTCATATTCCTTTTATTTTTAAAAATAATTGTTTTTGAAAGAATATTAAATAATGATATTAATTCATATATAGACTTCTGTACTTATATTAAAGATTTAAAAGGTAAAAATTATAATAAAAAGGTAGTCTTATTTGTTTTTTTGATGGTATAAGAAATTGATTGAAATGAAAAGCCATTTTAAAATTCAAGCAATAATGAAAGTATGAAAACTTTTGACTTTGTCTTTGAAAAAGTGGGGGATTAAATTGATTTTATGAATAGTTTGACGACCATATTGAACGAATTAAAAGTTCAAGGATAATATTACACATTGAGTCAAGTTTATGAATTATTTGTGTTTTTTTTTTCTCAAGAAGTTCTTTCAAACATATTATTTGAGATTAAAATCAATTTATAGTGCCCAACTTGAGGAGCAGAAATCTTTCATATAATAGCGTAGATGGATAGGAAGAACTTATTTGATTAGGCCAAAAAACAAATTTTATTTGTTGAAAAGAAAAACATTTATTCTTATAACATTTATGGTCTAGTTCAGTTTTATCACTTTTTGAAATTATAAACGAAAACCAAACTAATAAACTAAAAACAAAAATGAATCCAAACACAAGCCGAACATATCGATGTGGTTTGGTTCAGTTCAACTTGGTTTATTGATTTTCAGAATTTTATGGCAACCCTTATTATTGGAGGCTAGGAGCTACACAGCACAATGCCAGCCAACCTATCCCGATATGTAAGTTACCAATTCAAGCTGAAAGTACATATCTAGTTAAAACATGCCACTATTGCTGAATAACAATCTATTGTGAATATTCGGCAAAGTTATCAATTTTCAGCTGAATTTGTAGAGGTGCGGTCCATTGCAAATTTACCAACTTGCCGTGAATGAAAAAGAGGGTCGGGAATTTCTTTCCCAAATCTGGATCGGCGAGATCTCACGCGAGAATCATCGACGGCTGTTATTTAGCTCGGTTAATCGATTCCGGTTCAGGCAAGAATTACCCCCTAGTCGCGGTAGCCTATAAATATCCCAAAAGGATTTTTTGGCATGACATGTTGTATTTGTATTTGTATTTTTTTAATTTTAATTTTATTTTCTCATGGTAGCAAAAGAAAAAAAGAAAAAGAAGTCGCTGGTATTTTTGTTTTCCCCGTCGTCGACCCGACCAAAGGAGCACAGCCAAAGAAGACTCCCCGAAAGCTCCACCTACCATCACCAAACGGCCGGCGAACCCGCGGAGAACCCACCGGTGACGGGACCCCGTACGGTGCCCCCCAATCAGGTCTCGCCACCTCAGGCCACCCGACCCCGCCTCTCCACCACGTGTCCTCCCCCGCCGTCCCGCGCTACCGTCGCCGTCAGCCGAACGCGCCCCCCTTCTTCTCCCCTCCCTCTCTCCGTCAACCGTTAATTGCGCTGAGAAAAACCCCCCACACGGGAACGCTCCCCTCTCTTTCTCCTTTCTCTCTCTCTCTCTCTCTCTCGCTCGCTCGCGAGTTGTTCCGTTGATCTTTTATTGGTCGCGCTTCGTGCTTTAACCTGCGCACCCTCCCGGCGCACGGTACCAGGCCCAGGCCCTCCCATGGAAGACGATGACGAGATCCGGTCGCCGCCGACTCCCGGCCCCCCAGCGCGTCGACCTCCCCGTCCCCTTCCCCGTCTCCGCCGCGCGGCGGCGCCGCCAACGGCCGCATAACGGTGTCGGTCCCCCCGCCACCGGCGCCGGCGCCGACGCGACGGTCCCCCGGCGCAGCCGCAGCCGCAGCCTCAGCCGCAGCTCCTCAGAACAGCCTCGCCCTGGCCCTCCCGATCCAGCACCTGAGGTCAGGCGTCGGCGGCGGGGGCGGCGGGGGAGGAGGGCGCGAGGACTGCTGGAGCGAAGGGGCGACGGCGGTGCTGATCGACGCCTGGGGAGAGCGGTATCTGGAGCTGAGCAGGGGGAATCTGAAGCAGAAGCACTGGAAGGAAGTCGCCGACGTGGTGAGCGGCAGAGACGACTATATGAAGCCGCCGAAGAGCGACATCCAGTGCAAGAACAGGATCGACACGGTGAAGAAGAAGTACAAGCTCGAGAAGACGAAGATCGCCGCCGGCGCGGGCCCGAGCAAGTGGAGGTTCTTCGACAAATTGGATCAGCTGGTCGGACCATCCGTGAAGTACACCTCCCCTGCGGCCGCCGCCGCCGCGGCGACTCCGAGCCCCGTGCGGACGCTGAAAGATGTTCCGGTAGGTATCCCGGTCGGAATCAGGTCGTCGGTCGGCAGTCAACACAAGGATCAGCGATCGTCACAATCGCAGCAGCAGCACAAGCAAGGGCAGCAGCAGCAGCCGCGAGGCGGCCAGAAGATGCAGATCCGGAAGCGGAGGAAGGCGGAGTCGGAGTCGGAGCCGGAGTTCTCCGACAACGACGGCTCCTCCACCGACAGCCTTCCGCCGGAGATTCGCCGCCCTAAGAGGCCGAAACTCGGGAGAGGGGTGAATCTGAACGAGGCGGGAGCGAGGCCGGCGAAGCAGAAGGCGGGGAGCGGGTTGGGGAGCTCCATCGGGGACCTGACCCGCGCGATCGCGAGCTTCGGGGAGGTGTACGAGCAGACGGAGAGCGCCAAGCTGCAGCAGGTGGTGGAGATGGAGAAGCAGCGGATGAAGTTCGCCAAGGAGCTGGAGCTGCAGAGGATGCAGTTCTTCATGAAGACCCAGGTGGAGATCTCCCAGATGAGGCCCCATTCCGGGAAGAAGGTTGGGGTCGGCGGCGGGGACGGCGGCGGAGGCGGCGGCAGCGGCGGCGGAGGGAGTGGTGGGAATCACCAGCGCAGGAGCGACGGTGGCGACCACAACAACAACAGTGATGATAGTAACTAGGATTTTTCAACTGTAAGTGTTAGAAATTTATGTAGAGTTTTCTAGGGAAATCTCTGATTCATATGGTGCAGAAGGAGAAGACTTTAGCAGTAAAGGTTGGGTTTCTTGGGGGGTGTCATTGTTGCTCTGTAATCTTGAATTGGGCTTTTGTCAAATGTGATAATCCAAGGCATAAATGGCCAAATCCTCTCGAATTAGAACTATTCCAAATTTCTGGGTATGTGCCAATTCTTGGCTAATCCACCCAAAAAAAAAAAAAAAAAAAGAAGCTTGTGTTTTTCTATAAATAATTTATAATTTTCTTGTTGAGGAAAAATCTAATTGAGGAATGAACTCGACAGAGATTGGGTAATCACTCCTATGATGCTCTTTTGTCAAGTGTCACATGTCACATATGGGTGTGTTAGAACCGGGCAATTGCTGTAAGGCATGCGTGATTCTAAGGATCCAATTGGCCTTTCGCGTGTTGCCAAAGTTCCATCGATCCTTTTTGGATTAGACTTTCTAATGTGGCGAATATTCATTTCTAATTTTATTTAACTAAAACTAAGTTGAAAACGATCGGTTTCGCTCTTTCGTCCATTTTACGTTGTGTTCGCATAAAACCCAACATGAGTTTGGATTTTTCTTGAATCTTATTTAAAAACATCAAAGAGTGTCTTGATGCGGTTATCGTGAATCCTTATTTGCACCTTTTAGTGGGGCTACTATTGCTCGATGGCAGCGGTGGCCTATGAGACTTAGAGGATTGGAAAGCTTGGGATTATTAGATGAGTCAATATTACCAAGAACCTGAAATTAGTATATATGCGATAAATTTACTCTAAACTAATTTTTTGAGTATTAAAAATCTCAAATTGATATATTTGTGCTAAATTTACCCTTTGTTGATTTATGTTAAATTGTATAAATACCACAAAAAATTATAGATTGATATACTTGTGACACATAGAGAGTAAAAACCTAAACTGATACATTCATCAACTGTCATGTGTCACGGTAAAATTTAATATAAACTAACGAAGGATAAATTTATTACAAGTATTAATTTGACATTATCAATTTGGGGTTGAGGTTTTTCGTGGTATTAACCCTTATTAGATAAAGCATTAGTGCGAAAACAAGGTCTAAAATCTATTCTAATCCAACAAAAAAAGAAAAGGGAAAATAACACAAAATATTAATGAACTTTGACTTAATGTGTAATGTGGCCATTGAACTTTTAATTTATTCAATATGGTCATTGGAATTTTAATTTATTCAATGTGATTTTTGGCATATGTTCAATTTGTCCTTGAACTATGGATTACTTAAACATTTTCATATAGTTCAAAGACAAAAAATTACATTTAACATTTTTATATAATTCATGGATTATATTAAATATGTACTAAAACTCAAAAGACCATTCTTAATAAATTAAAAGTATCAATATTATATTAAACATTAGAATAAATTTTATAAATCGTATTAAATAACTTAAAAATTTAGAGATTATATCCAATTTTAGGTTAAAGTAGATAAATTATTTGTGTCATGTTACCAAAGGAAAAAGGGCTACCATTTCATAGTCTCGAAATGGAAAATTTTAGAAAAAGAAAGAGGGGTTGCTGAAGATATTATGTCATGTCATGTCTCATGATTAGGTGAACTCATGATGACCTTATGGCAGATTGGCAGGTATTAGCGGTTAATGATTGGCTGCTTTGCGAGATCCCCCGTTCCACCTTCTCCGACTTGTTTGCCCCGTTACAATTTTGTAGTACTCTTTCTGTATTTTCCGAATTCATTAAGAAACATGACAACCTCGTATTTAAGGGGAAGAATATTATGAGTACTATAATTTTCGTACGATGTTTACTTTGATGTCATAACTTTTTTTCTTACTCACTTGAGTGCCACTTTTGATTTTGTCACCGAAAAAACTAATGTGGTTTCCGATGGACAATATTTTAATATATTTTTTACTTTTTACTTTTTTTTTTTTTTTTGGGTTGGCAAGACCCTTACCCTGGGCACCCTGGGCCACGAAGGCTCGAGACGGGGCTGTCGGAGCTTTGCTGGCTATTGGTGAAGGTTGTCACAGCCTCAGTCACGGCTGGTGAGGGTCTCGCCGGCCAGATCTGGGTGAGGGCCAGCAAGACCCTTGCCAATTGTGGGTGAGGCCACAACAGACTTTGCTAGTGGTCAGTCGAGCTCCAACAACCTCGTCCCAAGCCTTCGTTGCCTAGGGCAAGGATTCCGTGGCCAGCAAGGGTCACTGATGACCCTTGTTGGCCCTAAAGAAAAAAACAAAAAGGCAAAAAGAAAAGAGAGGTCGAAGAAGAGATGAGGAGAGAAACAATGTCGTTTTTGACCATTGCATGAAAAGAAACGATATTATTTTTGATTGCTACACAAAGAGAAACCACGTCGGAATTGAAAAAATCCTCGTTGAAAATCGAAAATTATTAAAAAAATATGAAAAATCATTAAAAAAATCCACATATGACTTTTGCCCGGAAGTGATACTTAACTAAACGATTTCACTCCAATTTGGCACTCGAATAAGCGAAAAAAAAGTTTTGGCACCAAAGTGAGTGTAGTACAAAAGTTTTGGTACTTTTAATGTTCTTCCCCCCTTGTATTTGCCAAATGGATGTGCTTGTCATCATTCGCATCCTTCTATTTTCTTTAGGGTTAATATTATAAGAAAAGCTCTAAATTAATACATTTATAATAAATTTATTTCAAATTAAATTTTTGACCACCAAATATCCTAAATTTAATATGTCGATGATATTTATTTTTTGATTATCAAAAGCTTTAAATTGCTACATTTGTAATAAATTTTCTATTCGTTATTTGTTAAATTAGATTAATATTACAAAAATCACAAACCGATACATCTATAATAAACAAATGATAAAATCCCAAATTGGTATATCGGTTAATTACCACATATCATTCAACTAAACAATTTGATGGTAAAATTTAATGGAATATAACAGAGAATAAATTTGTTAAAAATGTACAAGTTTGAGATTTTTGTTAATAAAAGAAATTAGTTTGGAATAAATTTATCATTAGGCTTTGATAGCACAATAATCTTCACGTTACTATGATGATAACAACTTACTATGAATCACAAATTCTTGAGGAATTAGACCTCACAATAATTTATAATTATTTGTTATTTCATTTTTATGGTTTAGAACAATCCAAGTATCATTTTATGATTTTTCGTAATATTATATTTTTTTTATCCGCAATTAGACAAGGCACATGCAATTTCCCGGCGGAGGAGAGCTGATAGAAGCCACGTGTCAGCAGATTAAGCAGTCTCTCTCATCTCTCGTTCTCTCTCTCTTTCATAGTCACCTGAGTATGACGTTTGTCCGCTGACGATCCCCGCTACCAACGGAAGTAGAACGAAGAGAGCCAAGTGGGCCCGCCCATCTCTTCGAACTCGACGTTTGACCGGCCTTAACCCCCCTCGGCAAATCGTGAGCGTCCACGTGTCGCGAACCCAAGTGCCCCCACCCCCCTCTCGCCACCCTCGTCACTTCCCCGTCACTCAGCCCATCCAAAACGAAAACAATGCAAAAGACGAGGGATCACGCGAGGGGGAATAATGATGACGAAGCGCCTCACCTGACCGAGTCACCAGACGACTCAGCTGTTCGCGGAGGCTCCGTGCATTGACCGAGTTTTAACCTCCCGAAACATGGAAACTTATTCAGAAGAAGCCGGCCGCGTGGAGAAGCAGATGACGTTCGATGCAGCTTGGGCGTGTCATTCAATGGAACCTCTCTCTCTGAAAAGTTGAGCTCCATGAAGTTCCGAGCAGGAGCTCCCGGTGGCTCTCGGAAGATCGCTGGGTCCCGTGCTGGGGCCGGCGAGACGGGTTCTTCTTCTGGCGACGGCAGTGCGGTGTTTCCGGGCGGACCGGTTCTGGAGAGTCCGGTTCCGAGGTTGACGCGGCACTCCAGAGGAAATCAGGAATTCATCGATGACCTCAGCAGCCAAGCCGATGAGCTCGAGAGGCTTTTTGCCGAACAGAAGCTTCGGATGCCCAGCGATCAGTTCGGTGCCAGACGGAGGAGTACAGATTTCGATGATACCCGTGCTACGGTTCTTCCTCGAGTTCGCGAGAAGCAAGTCGTGACCGAGTCGGTGAGGAGTTCGAGTGGCGGGACAAAGGCCTGCTCCTCTCCAACTGTGAAGATGGTAGGTGATCAGGAGGACTTCGCCAATGCTCATAGGCAAGACGTATCGGTTAATCTGAGGGGGAAGTTCTATGACGAGTACATGCGGAGACGGGACGTGAAACTGAGACAAGAAGGGGGACACAAGAAGGCACTGAAGCAGGCGAAGTTGAAGGACATGCAGGCCGACCTCGAAATGAATATTTCAGAGTTAAAAGCCAAAATTTCCGGTTCAGTGGAAGGACCGGATTCAAATTCCGGCGCCCGGTCGCATATTGACAAGCTGTGGTCATTCAATATTCGGTCGAACACGAGAATGGACACGAGGATGGACGAGGTATAGTTCCATGTTCCATGCAATACATGACTGCCTAATGATTTGCTCCTGTGTCTTGTTTTCGAAAGTAGAAACTGGAACTAAATTGGGCTTCCTGGTTGTTACTTGGACTAACCATCATGAAGTTTTCCTTGTTACAGCATACGAGAGCATTGTTCTGCGGTGAAGCAGAGAATTATCCAGACGGACAGAACGGAGCATCTCCTGGAGTTGGCTCTTCCAGGAGCTCTGCAACCAAGAAGCATTTTTCACCTATTCAAGATCAGTCTTCCACGAAATCTCAGACGACCGCTGTGCCCCTCCCTCGACCTTCATTGAAACCATCCGACTGCATTTCTGGAAGGCAAAGACCTCAATATGAAAGCTCTCTTGTGCGGTCACTTCCTGTTGTTCCCAATTTCTCCACTTCGAAGAAAGAGAACAAAAATCCTGCTCCAGGACTCGGTCGAACAGTGCCCCTCTCCCAAGACAGGAGCTCCACCAGAAGCAAAATCACGGGAGAAGAGATAAAAGTATATTGTGCAAAGGAAAAGAAGACACGAGACTCTCAGGCGACAAGGAAAAGTTCTTCCAGTCCATCGGAGTCCAAGAATTCGTCTGCTTGGAACTCCACTGGGGCTATCTTGGAGTCAGTGAGATTCGATGAAGAAGGGGTTTGTCCCAGCCTAAATGAGGAACTTGTCGAAAGTGCTGTTTCGGAGGCCTTCCCTAGTAACAGCGATAATTCGAAATATGACGATGATTGTGGCGCTTTAGCCTCTGAGGCTGCTGACATGGCTAACAAAACTGAAGACGAAGAGATCATAAACAGAGAAGTTAGGTATCATGCCACCCTAGATGATGGACATTCGGGATCTCCCAATGGTGACTCAATCGGATCTCATCATTCTGATCTCATGTCCGTTTTGATGTTGCCAAGGTATTTGCAACACGACTTATCAGAAATTGATGCTTCTGTTGATTCCTCAGTCGGAAGCTCCATATCCTGGAGCTCTCAACCGATGGTCCAGGCAGAGACCGGTCTTCCTCGAACAAGGAAGAAGTGGGGGGATGCTCAGAAACCCAATCTTGCTGGTGATTCTTCCCTGAATGAATCTTCCAAGGATGCAAAGAAAGGTTTTTGGTTGCTGAAGTTTGGAAGAGGTCAGGTGGCAGAGAGTTCGCTCAGTAGGGTATCTGCATTGACATTGGCTGGAGATAATGCTGTTGAAAGCGGGTGTGGCCCTCCTTCCAAGAGATCACTCAAACACTTGCAGCAGCAGCCTATTACAGGTTTTTCACAGGATCATTCTTGCAGTGGTAGCTTTAATGCAAGTGATTTGTTCCAGGAGCAAGGTCAGTTTTCCCATTGAGCAACCAAGTTTGCCATGGTGTCTGATTTTGCTTGTTAAATATGTTGCCTGTCTGTGCGATACTAACCTTTTAATGATGATGTCAAGATGAGTCTTTGCTGGTTAAGATTCGCATAATTCATTAGCAATTCCTAATGCGGATATGTCTCTCTTTCTGGGTGTCGGTTATGATGCAGCTACTGTAATTTCGAAACTCAAGCCCTGAAAATAGGATGCGTTTTGTTCCATCTTTTTGTTTATGTGTCGCATTCAACTTTCTGTTTCTGTAAAAGGATCATATTCGTGCATCACAAGTAAGTCTGCATGGGGTCCTGTTGGAACTGAAATTACATGTTACGCTAAAAGTATTTCATGACAGAAGCATACTCCCAAAAATAACCCTTTTGGCCTGCAGCCAGACTCGTAAGCACCAAGAAACTAGATCATAGTTATTTTTTCCATTGAAGTCGACCGCAAACTAATTGTATCTATGCTCTGTGTTCTTCCATAATCATCTGTAGAAACTCACATTTCTTTCTTTTGCTGGACACCGGCCCCAGTGATTGTTTAATGCTACCTACAGATTAAATTAATGCATGATTCTTGACTTGATGATGAAATCTGGTCTTCTTATTTTGCAGTTCAACACCTAAATAGGTCTATCCCAGCCCCACCAGAAAAGTTCAAGCTGAGAGGTGATCAACAATCACTGTCAGGAAGCTCTCTCAAAGGTAATAGCTCACTATTGATGTTTCTAGTTGTCCAGCATTGTGATACGCTTCAAAGCTTTAGAAAGGGTCTACATCAGGGGCGGTTTTAGTTTCTTTACATCCCTCCTCAGCTCACCCGGTGCTTGTGTAACAATTTTCTTTTTCGAGTACCTTACATACCAGTTGAAATTTTACAGCACCGCGATCGTTTTTCTCACTTTCGTCTTTCCGGAGCAAGGGGAGAGACTTGAAGGTTTACCACTGAGTCACTCAACTCCTAGAGATAGTATTCTGATTTTCCCCTTTCCAGTGACTCCGTGTAAGGGAGAAATGCTTGCTAGATGCAGATGTTTAGCTAGGCATGCTTTAAGATTTGCATGAGATCCACTATTTATTGTGGTATGTGTATACACTCGATCAGTTATACTGCTTAGCCAAGTCGGATATGCTGGATGTTGTGTTGAAGTTCTCACAGGCATGGCAACAAATCTGATTTTGGTATTGTATAGGCCGTATTTATTCCATAAGTGAAGTGTGTATCAGAATATGGAACTGTTCTGTTATTGAGAGTGATAGTTTGGCAAGTGAAGATGGATGATGTGACTACGTGCAAGCCTGTGCTAAATTTTTTGCATATCATTCCCTCAATTTCTTTGCTCTACTATATCATGAGACTCACAAGTGGCCCGGAAACTGGCTTCTGGAGTTAACATATTCAATATTGTATTCTCTAGCAAAAATATCCCAGGTCTTCTAAAAGCAGCCTAGGACTTGAAAATGAATTTCCCTGTCTGGCAGTATTGTGCATTTTGTTTCACAAGCATTGCTAAAACAGAGGTTCTATTGAATCCAAACTGGAAAAAGACTGCATTGGTGAAACATGTGAAGTGTCTGTTACTTAGCACAAACAAAAGGAAGTTCCAGAAGTAAAATTGCGCAAGAGAATTTTTCAATTGATTTTCACGGATTTTAACTGTCACTCAGAGCATACAATTAATTTTATTAGATAAATGCAGCCTTGGTTCTGTGTCCTTGCATTATATACGTGCAAAAGCTTGAATACACTCGAATATAACTGCAAAAATATGACTAGTTGCAGAGGATGAACATGAGAGATGAAGGGAATTTCATGCATAGAGCATGGTGGGTGCAAAGAGTAAAAAAGCAACAGTGACACGCACGAGCACCTTTTGACTTCGTTTAGCTATGATCTTAATCGAACTTGGTCCTTTTTTTTTAGTTCACTTTCTTGCGGGGAAGATCAGACCAAACCAAGTAATTTGCTTCGAATAACTCCAACTAAATTGTACCAAATGAGATCTTTGAATCATTTAGCATTGTGAGACTGGATACTTGTGTGTGCGCGCTTTAACGGCCAAACTAAAAGTTATGAAACCAAGTTACAGATTGATTCTTGTCAATAGAAACAAAATCTAATTGAATAATTTGATTGTGAATTTTTCCCTTTCAACTTTGAAAGGAAGCAATGTTGGATCTCAGTCATTACCTTCGCCCTTTTCCCACTCTGAACCAATTGACCATTGGCATACTCTTTCACCAATAGTTACTCATCTCTGTCTTTTAATTGAACTTTGATGCTTGTCATGACCCTTCACTTATAGATTGAAAGAGGAGGGATTGCATAAACTAAAGAGCTCCAACTTCCACGGCCATATCTTACTAGTAAAATTTCTTATTATATAGCTGCCGGAATTCATGAAAAATAAAAGAAAAATTGTGCAGCAGATATGAATGATCTCGCTGCTGACAAATGGAGAGGCCCATTTTGCTTTGGCCTAAAGATGTCCCAAAAGAGAGCCCTGAGCTTGGCTGGGAGAGAACTCACCGTTTGGAGTTTACACTTGGCTTCAGAATCTTGTATTTCCTTGGATCCTGTGTTTTGCAAGAGGACACACACAAAAGGGTCATCATACACTACGAAAGGACAATATTGGCATAAGCACCAATCATTTTGGTGCCTGTCTGTCACTCCCACCCTCTTAAAATAATTATGCAGAAACGGTCAATATGCAGCCGCTGTCATTCCTTGCAAAATTCAGCTGCCGGCTTCAAATCTTCTGCATTTCTTGTTGCGCAAGCACATATGCAACTCTCTTTGTGATATATTGTTTTTGCAGTCCATCGTTTAGTGTAAAGAAAATTTGCATTTGGATAAGCATTCAGACGATGCTGCTTCTTTCCAAATGATCAACTGTGGGACAAAGAGGAATAAAAAAATGGAAACATAATGTGGAACTTGACGAATTTAAGTTGATTCTCCGAACACAAGGGACGGTTTCTTCGTGCTCTGTGGACATTACTCTAGAACAAACAATTTTTAACATAACTTCACATTCCAATCCAACGTCCATACAATCTATCATGCGAAACGCGAAACATGGAGAAAAACTGATCAATCTGATGTGAGCAAATAGGTGGGTTTTCATTGAATTAGTACTAATAGACTTATTTTGGAAATAGATCAATCATACGACTACTGAATGAATAGAGTGACGTTTAAATCTATATCAACATGAATTTACTTGGTCGGCAAACTTAAGCATGGACAACATCGAAATATGATCTGTCATCCTAGGAAAAAATAAAATAAAAATTTGCTGTATGTCTACGTTGACAAAAGAAGGAGACGAGTGTTACAAGAATCATGAAGAAACACAACACAAACATTTTAATATCGGCGGAGCAAGCATAGTCTCAGTTGACTCCGAGGCAGATGTCTCCTTGGATTTGGCTCCTAACGAGGTTTGAACCCTGTCTTTCTCATCCTTCCTTGCATTGTTTTCCTCTTTCTCTTCATCGCATTCACACACTTCTCTTTCTCTCATTATCACCGGTCTCTCCATGCTCTCGAGTCTCAACCTCTCCCTCGTCCTCCCCCAACAATGGCTGACTCATCCTTCGACTTCGACTACTCCTCCTTCTCCTCCCCCACCAACACTCGGCGCCGACGCCATGTCACTCCAGCCACGTCGCGCCATACATCCCGCTCCTTCACGCCTCTCAGCTCGCACCAGACGTCGCGGAGCCACACTCCAAGGCGGTTCCCCCACCCTTCACCCACCACACCGTTCGGGGCGGACAACGACAGGTCATGGCAGGGCGAGCTGTCATGGCAGTTTGAGCCGACAGGATGGCGGGATGGCCAAAATCTAGGTGTGGCCCTAAGCCCCTGGACTACTGCCACCACGCCGTCCCAAAGCCGAGTATTTCGGCGGACAGCGAATGAGTACTACCTCTCTCGCACGGGTGGCGGGTTTCGAGCTTCACGAATCCTTACTACGAGTATTCGGGGTATGGTGCTGTTGCCGGTGGGAGGCTTGAGCTGCAAAGCTTTGTGGACAGAGATACTAATGAGAGTGCGTTCTTTGGAAGGAGTTATGCTGCTGGTGAGAATATTAAGACCAAGAAGGGTCATTCAAACTTGGAAGTGATTAAGGAAGGAAGTAACGATGGCCGTTTTGGTCATAAGGATGAGCTCAAACTTATTGGCTACAACAAAGATGATGATTTTGAGAGGAAAGTGAGCTCTTTAAGTCCTCTTAGATATCATCGTCATGTGAATACTGATGACGATGATCACGCTGATTATGACAGTCGTGGTCATCGTCATCGTCGTGATCTTCATGATAACATATTGCATACTGGACATGATCATGGTCACGGCACATCACATGGACAAGACCCGGGTGGACATGGACATTCAAGGCACAAGGAAGAAGGCATGGGTCATGGTCGTGATCGGCATGGTCATGATGAGTGGGATTCGGGAATGCAACGTCACGGTCATGGAAATAGATACAATGACATCGAAATATTGCCTCCCGATGACAAGGAGTTCGATGAGGAAGAAGAGGATGAAGAAGAGCCAGTGAAGCCTATTGGGCTATTCGGCTTGTTCAAGTACTCAACAAAGTGGGATTTTGTTCTTGTGATCCTGGGGTGCGTAGGAGCTCTGATTAATGGGGGTTCACTTCCTTGGTATTCTTATCTTTTTGGAAAATTTGTGAACAAGATTGCTCAAGAATCAAAAACTGACAAACACCAGATGATGAAGGATGTAAACAAGGTATTAAAAATCTTGCCACTCTGTTTCCTCACCTTCACCTTAACATGAATATCCAGGCTATGTGGGCGACCTGACCATATCCATGTCCATCTCTTGTAGTTAGTGATGTAGCGTGATAAATTGTCCGTGATTTCACTATAATCTTCACCTGAAATAAAGTGATCGATCTGATACCTTTTCTTGTAGTCCATAGTGAATTAAAGATCATATCATACATTGTGTTTGTAAGAGACTGCATTCTTTGTGCGGATCACTGCTATGTGTTTAATAAATATGTTCAAATTTCTGGTGTTGATTTCATTTCAGGTATGCCTGCTTATGACTGGACTAGCAGCGGTGGTGGTGGTCGGAGCTTACATGCGTAAGAAAATAATCTAAACAAATGCATTTTCTGTAATTTTATTGCTGTCATAATTTTAATATTAGGACCTTTTCTCCTCTAGTTAAGTGGCATCTGGTTCGTGTGCTGCCTTTATACTATCTTTTATTTTGCTTTGGAAAGAATTTTAACCGCTTCAATTCTCTTTTTCTTCAAAGTTTGCAATTATTCATTCATTAGCAATGGTTAAGCGAAGAGGTGCCACAAAATTTTTGCAGAAATAACATGTTGGAGATTGGTAGGGGATAGAGCAGCTCAAAGGATAAGAACTAAATACCTGAGAGCAGTTCTCCGACAGGACATTGGCTTTTTCGACACACAAGTTAGCACAGGTGATATCATGCATGGAATCTCAAGTGACGTTGCACAAATTCAAGAAGTAATGGGCGAAAAGGTGCGCTCTTTATGCTATTGCTCTCAGTTTCTCATTCTTTTGGCACCCCCTTCCCATAGTTATCAGAGTAAGCCAAGCAGTTCATCTATTTCATTTTCATAGACTTCTCACTCTTTTTTTTGGTAACTCACAGATGGCAAATTTTGTTTACCATATTTTCGCTTTCATCTGTGGATACGTGGTTGGGTTCTTACAATCGTGGAAAGTATCTCTAGTAGTATTTGCTGTCACCCCATTGACGATGTTCTGTGGGATTGCTTATAAGGCTGTTTATGTTGGTCTAGCTTCGAAGGAAGAGGTAATGAGGTACTAAATACGCTTGACAATGAGGGATCTTAATATGGGAGGTTTTCTAACTCCTTTTCTGTCCTTTTCTTCTCGATACAACGAAGGTTTCTTACCGAAGAGCTGGCAGTGTTGCTGAGCAAGCTATCAGCTCCATTAGAACGGTATTCTCGTTCGTCGCTGAAGATAATTTGGCTGCAAGATATGGTGAATTGCTGTCAAAGTCAATTCCCATAGGAGCCAAGGTTGGGTTCGCCAAGGGTGCAGGAATTGGAGTCATCTACTTGGTTACGTACTCAACGTGGGCATTGGCCTTCTGGTATGGTTCTATATTGGTTGCTCGCGGCGAGATCAGTGGAGGCAAAGCAATCGCTTGCTTCTTTGGCGTCAATCTCGGTGGAAGGTACTTATTTCTGTCATCACTCATGTTGAATTGACTCAAGATGAATTATTCAATAAAAGAGAAAGTTATCAATGATTTGTTAACGAACAGTAGTAATAATAAGCTACGTGGAGATGCGTGAGGTTCCGATATGATGCATTGCAAGTGCATAAATAACTCTTGGCCAGAAGAAACTTGATTCTCCTGCCTCATACTACAGGGGCTTGGCATTGTCATTGTCCTACTTTGCTCAATTCGCGCAAGGCACTGTAGCAGCGACCCGGGTGTACGAAGTAATAGACCGTGTCCCAGAAATAGATCCCTATGATCCTAGCGGGAGGATACTCTCACGTGTTCGAGGAAAGATTGAGTTCAAAGGAGTTAGTTTTGCATACCCAGCTCGTCCAGATGCTCCGATCCTCCGCTCCTTGAGCCTGGTGATTCCCTCTTCAAAGACTCTCGCATTGGTGGGTGTTAGTGGAGGTGGCAAATCCACCATATTCGCTCTGATAGAGAGGTTTTATGATCCTATGAAGGGTAAGCTCATGTCTACTTACACTTATTCAAATGCAGATTGTTGCGCCTTCTATTGACTGTCCCGCAGGCAAATATAGTTGATAAATGAGGGCTGATCTCAAGTGAAGCGTCGGATATTTATCTCGTTCTCCACTAACGTTTAGAACTGGCAGGCACAGTAACGTTGGACAGTCACGATATAAGGTCCCTGCAGGTCAAGTGGCTAAGAAGTCAGATAGGCATGTTAGGCCAGGAGCCAGTTCTCTTTGCTATAAGCATCATAGAAAATGTGATGATGGGGAAAGAGAACGCCACAAGGAAGGAAGCAATGGCTGCTTGCGTTGCGGCAAATGCCAGCAACTTCATCTTGGGCCTCCCACAAGGCTATGATACACAGGTGATATTACTGAAATACTCAGTATTGGTATACACAAGGCACCAAACTGTCTTCATATCTAAATATGGAATTTAACAGTAACTCTTGAATTATGGCCTTAAATTCCAGCTTTGACGCCTAACTTCTTGCTGGTCAATATTTGCCTCAAATGCATGAGCTGTCTCTTACTGACTCCTATGCAGGTGGGGGACAGAGGAACACTACTCTCGGGCGGTCAGAAGCAACGGATTGCACTAGCTCGAGCCATGATTAAAGATCCTCGGATCCTTCTACTGGATGAGCCAACTAGTGCCTTAGACCCTGAGTCTGAAATTGTAGTTCAGCAGGCAATCGACCAAATTTCTACTAACAGAACGACCATTGTCATTGCTCACAGGCTTGCAACGGTAAGAAATGCTCATACAATTGCTGTGCTCAATCAAGGGTCTGTTGTTGAGATTGGGGACCACCGTCAGCTCATGGAAAAGGGTGGCGCCTATTATGACCTCCTCAAGCTAGCTTCTGAAGCAGTTTCCAAGCCTCCAGTGAAACAATTTGACATAGTTCAGAAGGGTGCTGACTCCATCATAAATGATAAATCAGCGCACAATGTCTCAGGTTCAAAGTATGACCATGAAGTCTCGAGATCAAACTACTACAAATCCACACATGACAACCAACTAGAGGATGAAGAACCGCAGAAGCCAGTGCAAAGGAATTTTCAACTCTCTGAGATATGGAGCTTGCAGAGACCAGAGATTTTTATGCTGGTACTAGGATTTCTCTTCGGCATGGTTGCAGGTGCAATTCTTTCAGTCTTCCCCTTGATCCTTGGAGATGCCCTTGACATTTACTTCGATCCAGACAAGACAAACATAAAAAAAGGAGTCGGTCATCTATGTTTGGTTTTAGTGGGTCTTGGCTTAGGGTGTATAATATCCATAACTGGGCAACAAGGTTTCTGTGGTTGGGCTGGAACAAAGCTTACGACAAGAGTTAGAGGCCTTCTGTTCCATTCAATATTAAAACAAGAACCAGGGTGGTTCGATTTCGAAGAGAATTCCACTGGAATACTTGTTTCAAGGTTGTCATCAGATTGTATCAGTTTTCGGTCAGTCCTAGGAGATCGATTTTCTGTCTTGCTCATGGGTCTAAGTTCAGCAGCTGTTGGGCTAGGTGTATCGTTCTTTCTCCAATGGAGATTATCCCTTGTGGCAGCTGCTGTCACCCCAATCACACTTGGCGCAAGTTATCTGAGCTTAATCATAGGTATTGGACCGAAACTAGATAACGAGGCTTACGGCATGGCTAGCAACATAGCTGCGGGCGCAATCTCAAACATTAGAACAGTAACAACATTCTCAGCTCAAGAACAGTTGATCAAATCCTTTGACCGTGCTTTATCTGAACCCAAGAAGAAGTCCGTGAGGAGGTCACAGATTTTAGGCTTAGCCTCGGGATTTGCTCAAGGTGCCATGTATGGTGCATATACTCTCACTCTCTGGTTCGGAGCATACCTTGTAAAAAAAACGAGGCCAAGTTTGGTGAAGTTTACAAAATATTTCTCATTTTAGTACTCAGCTCATTCTCAGTTGGGCAACTAGCAGGTCTGGCCCCGGACACTTCAATGGCGGAGACGGCTGTTCCAGCTGTTCTCCAAATCATTAACCGGAAGCCTCAAATTGGCAATGACAAAGGGAAAGGAAGGAAGCTCGAAAGGTCAAAACCTTGGGATATCGAGCTAAAAATGGTAACTTTCGCGTATCCGTCAAGGCCGGAGGTGACTGTTTTGAGAGACTTCTACCTTAAGGTAAAAGCTGGCAGTATGGTGGCCCTGGTGGGATCTAGCGGGTCGGGGAAATCAACGGTCATATGGTTGGTACAGAGATTTTATGACCCAAATAAGGGGAAGGTCATGATGGGAGGGGTCGATCTGAGGGAGATGAATGTGAAATGGCTAAGGAAGCAGACGGCATTGGTAAGCCAAGAACCTGCACTTTTCGGAGGGAGTATCAGAGAGAACATAGCATTTGGGAATCCGAATGCTTCGTGGGCTGAGATCGAGGAAGCTGCAAAAGAAGCTTTTATTCACAAGTTCATCTGTGGTCTTCCTCAAGGCTATGAAAAACAGGTACAGTTTTTTTTTTTTTTTTAACATTGCTCTCCTTGTTCTTTTTCTGGCAAAGCAAAGCACTATACGTTGTCTATTCGCTATGAGCTTAATCCTTTTCTGTGATGGCTTTCTAAAACCTCATCCCTTGGGTCCCTAAGAATTAGTTTACCGAAGGATAATTTCTCAGGGTAAGTGATGAAGTACTGAAGTAGTCCAAGAATCAGACAAAAATACAGTATAGCCAATAGCTTAACCTAAGAATTCTCCGCTGTTGCAGGTTGGCGAGAGCGGTGTCCAATTGTCTGGAGGTCAAAAACAGAGGATTGCCATAGCCAGAGCCATGCTAAAAAAATCGAGGGTGCTTCTACTAGATGAGGCCAGTAGTGCTTTGGACTTGGAATCTGAAAGACATGTTCAAAATGCGTTGAGGACGGCATCAAGACGAGCGACTACCATCGTCGTGGCACATAGAATGTCCACCATCAAAGAAGCCGATATGATCGCTGTCGTCAAAGCAGGCAAGGTCACAGAGTATGGAAGCCATGATACGCTCCTGGCCTCCCATGTTAATGGCCTCTATGCTAGTCTAGTTCGCACTGAGAATGAAGCCGTCGCTTTCTCTTGAGCCTCTTTGGCTGATATTTACCAGTGGCTATCACAACTCTCTCTCCCTCTCCCTCTCCCTCTCCTCTCTCTATCTATCTGATACTGGCAAACAGAAACTGTCGTATTAATCTTTTTGTATACTAGACAATTTGATGACCCCATGGAACGGAAGTGTTGGTTCTTGGGAGTGCTACAGGCATAGCGACTGAAACGATGTTGAAAGGATACGGAAATTAAATAACCGAGACATCATGCACCATTTCTGTATTTAAGCTTTCTAGTTCTATATGCTAGGCCATGAAGTTCTTCAATTCTTGATCCTGCACAGGTCAACTCATTCAAATATGTCAGAACGACTAAGCGCAGTGATAAGAAAGTTGAGAGAGAGCTAATGTACAAGCTCTCACAAATGTCCAAATGTGCGAAATAAAAGATACTGGAAGAGTTGTGTTACCTCTGATATTTCTGGTGCCGCTGATGCTTCTAAACTCTTGCAAGTCGGCCAAAAATTAACAGTAAGAGAGAGGAACCAAGATGGAGAGCCAGGGCACATGCTCAATTTGTGATCAACCTGTATAGACATTATGAGATTAAATTCAGCATGTGCCCTGCTTCTCCAGCCTGGTTTTATCCTCTCCCTATATCTTCCTTAATCTTTCCCACAAAAACTTAACAGAGATGACTTTCGTGGACTAAAGCAAGCACAAGATGGAATTCCATTCCAACTAGCGGCAGACATGAGGGTCTTTTAAAAGACAAGGGATTTTGCATATGATTAACACTTGCAGAGATGGTACTAACAGGCCATTTTGTTGGTTGGTGGGTGGTTGATCTTTTCTGCAGGTTGGTTTAATGTGAATAAGCATTTACATGCATTGTTCTGTGAGCAAAATCCAGAAAGCATGTTGACCAACCAAATTATGGTTTTATGACTGTTGAGGTTTGGCTGCCAAAAAGGTTAAGTTCGATGAATATTGCTGTTCTGCTCTCAAATTGGCTTTACTATTTAAGAGAAGGAAAACTGATGAAGCAAGCAGTTCTTCAAACTAATATATCTTTTACTTCTTGTCATACTCAAAGGCTAAAGCTTCATAAATTCTCTTCTGCGATAAAACTGTCAATTCAACTGATAGGCAATGTACACATTCTCTCTTTTCTTTTCTTTTTCTTTAAAATTTATCTTTCTTGGGTTCTCCATTTTTACTACAGAAGTCCTTCGTCAATCATAACCAGGACACATGTTGAAAAGGGCCTTGTCCCATCACTTTAATTAGATAAGCTCCTTCAATGATTAAATCAGGAATCTTTGTGCAGTTCTGACTTCACCCTGGCTGACTAACCCCGAACAACTTCAAAACAAAAATAGCTCAAGCTAACCCATCACTGAAAAATCATCTAACACTAACTAATTCAATGTGCAGAAACAAATGGTAATAAGGAATAAGATTAAACAAAAAATAGAGCCTCAGTTAGAAAGATCGAAACTCAAAAGTCATTCTCTTGGTTCCTACATCACCTTGTCTTATGTACACCTGACAGGGAAAAGAGAACTGACATTTCTAAAATGAGAAGCATAGTAACTGTCTTCTGATTCCAATCATGGTTTATATCGACAAAACCACTACGAAACCAAACTTTTACAAATAAAACCAACGAACAACTATTGGCACCCAATACTATGATATCAGTACTCTCGGAAAGTTAAATTCAGACGGCCAGGTCGAAGCCTTGATTCTTCCAACAAAGCCTTGGGTGCAGAATCCGGGAGAATAGAAGGTACCCCATGAAAAATATGTCTAGATTTTCCACCAAATATCAAGATGTCTCCCGATTCCAGTAAAACCTTTTCAGCCTTAACAATGTCTCTTTGATCTCCATATAAAAATTCTGCTGAGTCTCCAATGGAGAAAGACACCACAGGTAACCCTTTGCGAAGACTTTCTTCACTCTCATCCCGATCCTGCATTTCAACAATGTCAAAATTCTGTATCCAGCAAACCCAAATCTGACAATCAATACTGACGCTATGTGAACCAAGACCACTAGTTCTATATACTATGTAGAAAGACAGTAGAAATTTGCATCTACTATGCAGCTCAAACAGACTGGAAGGGGTTTATGCTATTTTTCCTTCTGAGGATAGAGGTGATAGATCATATCTACCTCAAGATTTACACATTGCTAGAAGAAAAATAGCAGTAACAAAACCATAATTTTACTGGACTCGACTCCTTTAAGGAGCCATATCTTATCAAAGAATTCGGTCATAGAAGTTCTGACAAAAGAATGTCATACTCCGCCAGTACTCAAGGTAGAGGGGTTTCCAATGTTCAGACAAAAACAAGGATAGATGAGCAGATAAGACATCAATCCTATAAAAGATTGAACTTGAAAGTAAAGAGAATAATCAATTACAAATTATTAGCATCCAAGAAAGAACAATCTTTGATCAATGTATTCAGGCCTCCGAATTCAGCCTCACTACATCTGCCACAACTATTCTGATGATGCAGTTCCTTGTTAAGGATATATCTAGTTGGTAACTAATTCATATAAAAAAACCTAAATAAAGACCAACTTATTTATCAGATTAATTGCCACAAACCTGATGGAGACCAAGTCGGCCACTGGCAGTGTAAAAGTTCACAATGCAAATGTTTGGGGCCATCAGTGGAAAATTTTCCTGCACCTCGTTTTTCTTGACATTTTTACTTATAAGAGCATGAGAATCTTTCAGAGCTTTTGCAACCAAGTTACAAAATTCTTCTGGGATCCTTGGCGGTTTGGCTCCATCAATTGGCCGATGCTCTCCATACTCGCTTGTCTCAGGGTCCCAGTTTTTACCAAGGCACATCATTTTCAGATGCAACTTTGCACCATCCCGATAACCAGGCTGATAGAAACCTCCAACTCCAAGACCAAGGTCACGGCACAGCTTTACAATTTTAACCTAGCATCAGACAAGGCATATTTTAAGACAGCAGGGAAAAATCTCCATCATAATAGCAAACTGGTAACACTAAAATGGACTGCTCATTCGTACTGACTAGTGCTAATACTAACAAGTAAAGACATTATGCTGCCTTCAATTTCATTTTTCTTTAATCGTACCATGGACTTGAACGTGATACAACTTTGCAAATCAATAGGCACAGATGTTACAAGTCAGATTTTTCAATCAAGGAGGACGCTTCTATTCTTTTTCTCCCCCAAAATTTCCATTTCAAGAAAAGGTAGTGTTAGAAGAGGGATGTAACCGTATACCTGATCACTTACGGAGAGATAGCTTTTAAAGAAAGAAGAACCATTCCAGGTCTCAATATTCTCCAATTATGTTCTTCCAGAGACCGTTTCTCAGCATTACGCTTTTCTCTATTCTTTACGAGCAATGAAGGCCTCAGCATTACAGGCGTACCAACTTGGGGCACACAGATATCAAATCTTCCAGCCCCTGTAAAGTCCTCAGCAGGCACTGAATCTTCAAAGCCAGCAACACCTTTTGTTTCCTCGCTTTTACCAATGTTGGAATTTGAAGGTTGCTGAGGCTCACTTCGCAGAGAGTTACTATTTTTGTTAGGCGAAAGAGAATCATTCTCTGTTTCCTCGTTGTGCGTTTCCTCAATTCGGATTCTGTTCACACCCAAATTAAGTTCCATGTCTGCAGGCTGAGAAGACAAGCAACATAATGATTTCAATTTACTCCATGCATGAGCCGCAGTGATTCAAGTCAAAGGCCCCCTGGAACTAAATGGTTTCTAATTGTTGTGAAAGAGGTCACATTGAGAGAGACATGCTACCATCAACTTCAGTTTACTATAATAAACTAAAAGAACTTACAAGTGCATAAATACGGTAGATATGAAGCTGAATTGGTATGTCAGCAAAAATCTATTACCAATGAAACAAACAAGCAGCAATATCTGCAATCAATTTTGTCCACAGATTACCATCATCTGTCTCATGCGTACATTAGTTATGCTCACTCATCCCATGTTAATCACACATTCAATTTTCGCCAACAGATAAATCCTTTATTCACTTTCAGTCCAACTGAGAGGCGTCGGTTCTTTTTCTTTCAAACTTTTCAAATTATACAAATGTTTCTCTCCGTAATCTTTCATTGAGGGACATGCATCGGGCGGTGCATCATTTCTAGTTCACCTAAAAATAAAGGGTAGTGGTCATTACTATAATGTCACAAACACCTCCATCATATCTAATGGGCAAAAAGCAGGACTTTCTTGATCATACGCTTCTCTCACCATTCACTGGAGCTACAGAAACACATCGCAACCGTCAGATGAACTCATCTTACTCCCAAGTGCAAACCCAAAAGAAAAGAAAACAAAAGCAAGCGACACACGCACAAGAGGAGGGACAAAGAACGACAGGACAACGACCAGACAAACGACAAGTACGTAAGAGAAGAGAGGGGACACGATGCAATTACAGAGGAGCGACGATGCGCATGATCGCCGGCCGGACGCCAAACTCGGCCTCTCGGCGGGGCGGAGTTCGATCCCCCGTCGCGTCCTCTTCTGCCGCGATTCATCTGCACCAGAATTGGGAACTTGGGCCGTCGTCTGGTCTTCCGCCAGCGATGAAATGCGCTGCGGAAATCGAAACGGCTTAAATTCTCCGCAAAGTCTCGCTCTTTCCGACGTCGAAGATTCAGGTTTCGAGGATGACGGTAGCAAAAGAGAGGAGTGACTGACTAAGGAAGCAAGCGATACCTACTCTGCTTTAAAAATTTATTTCCATTTTTTTTACTAGAAATTAATTTTTCTATGAATATGAGGAATATGCATTTAATAAATATGTAAAATTCTATTTCCGAAACAGACATTTATTTGATAACCACACAAAAATTTTCTCTCCCGAATGACGGCGATAGATGGCCATAGATGGCCAATGCGACGGATGGTTTGGTGATTGGCAATTGACGATGAGTAACTAGTGGCTAGTCTATAGCAGTTGTTGGCAGGTGATTAACAGCCTGCGATTGGGGATTGGCAATGGTTAGAGGTCGACAGAGGTGATAGTTGGCGGTTGGTGATAGGCGATAACGAGAGAGAACGATAAAAAAGTTTTTATTTCTCACTTTTATTTTAGAAATAGAGAAGTAAAAAAATTTTAACTTCTAAATTCTATTTCAAACTTATTTCTAGAGTAAATTTTTATTTCAGAAATAGAAAAATGAAATTATATTATCAAACGGATTTTTATTCTAAAGCTATTTCCGAAATAAAAAATAAAAAAAATAGAGAAATAAAATAATTATAATGCGTGCTCTAAAAATATTCTTGTTGATAAATGCCTAAGCATTTGCAGGCCAAAGGCAAAAGATAAACGAAATCAAGCGCCGAGGGTACGTAATTGTCTAAATGATAATTATAAAAACATGTGGGGAAATACCATGCAGCAAATTTAGACCTCGCATCTTGTAAACGAATGAAAACTATGCCTCCAGTCCCAATAAATTAAAATCACATTATTGAGCAAATGAGCAGTAATTTCGCAAATCGAGCAAGATATTTATGATCACGCGTTGTGTCAACGCTAGACTTTCACAAGCCAACTCGAAATGAAGAACTGTAGAGATGCTAGTAACGAGGACACGAAACCACCGTAAGAAGTTAAAGATCAGTTTGGCCCGAGATTGAAGAAAGGTTCGTATGTTATCTCCAATAACATTCGACATAAACTAGTTGCTTATTACATTTCTAACTACCAGACTACATGACCACAGGGACTGCAGAGTGTCTTCGCTACGAGTCAGCAAAAACAGGAAAACCCAAAGAGAAAAGAAAATGGGAAAAAAAGGAGACAAAATGAAAGGCACAAAAGAAAGGAAGAAATTTAGATTTCACAACCCTAGTGACCGGACACTCTTGACATGCTCACTGATCCGACTCAACAGATTGAAACTTCACACACATCATTCTGCTTGATCCTTCAACCTTGTACATCGCAATTTCGCATCTCAGAATCCAAGATCTGATTCTCTCCTCGGCTGCTTGCGAGTTTTTTTTTTTTTCCCTTTTCTGTCCTCTTACGCTGCCGTGAGTTCATCACATTGTATGGAAAGTCCACCTTGAGCATTAGAACCCGAGATGCACCACAGTGCAGGTGTCACGCCTTTAAATAAATTTATTGGTGACTTCCAGCATCAAGATCAATTGCATCAGAGTCTAAAAAGCAGCCCCTTCCTAGAAACCCAAGAGGAAAATTTTTCCCTTACCCCCCTCCTCAAACCAGGTGCCAATTATACTGACCCTTTTATCAACAACTACCTCTTTCATTCCATCTTATATAAACAAAAACCTCTAAAAAATCCTTCAACTTCTCTGCTAAGTTAAGAAATGATTCAGAAGTGTGTAGCCAATGACTTCATTATGCACTGCTCAAGTTGCTTTTATTAACACCTTGTAGTTCCATAGGAGAATTGTTTATACTGCCAACTGAGCCGAGGGTCTGAGAACTCAACTGTGGACTTGCGGGACAAGCTTCTGGATTACCAGCACTCATGCCATGAACTGTCCCAGAGCTGATCTGTTGTGGGCTCATTGGGGTTCTTTGGCTCATTTGCTGGGGACTAGATTGCTGTTGCTGCTGTTGGGATTGTGAGCTCAATTGTGGAATTGCCATGTTTGAAGGTGAACTTATTTGTGGTGGTGACATAACAGCTTGCAAGGGTGAGGTTGTTTCTAGCTGATGCAGCTGCTGCTGCTGCTGTTGCATCTGTTGTTGCTGCAATTGGAGGTGCTGCTGTTGTTGCTGTGATTGCTGCTGCAATTGCTGTTGCTGTTGGTGCAACTGCATCTGCTGCTGTTGATGCTGCAGCTGCATTGGCTGTTGCTGCTGTTGTGGTGGCTGCTGCTGATTCATATATGGATTCATCCCTGTCAACTTTGGGGGACCCATTGCCCCCATTGCCCCTATTGGTGCACGCTGCATTGTGTTCATGTTAGGTCGATTTATTCCTGTGCCCAACATTGACAGGCCAGGAGAGCCTGGGAGCATTGGTCGAGCTCCAGAGACACCACCTATGCCAGACTGAGTGCCCCCCAATGCAGCTTGGTTCTGCCGCATCCGAAGTCTTGATGCCAACAGAGCCGCTTGTGAGGTTGTCAACGTTCCCGATTGCAGTCGCTGGGTAATTGAATTGCCAAATTGAGAAGCCTGGGCCATGTTTATTGGATTTTGACCCACATTACCAATGTTTGACATTTGGCCCATGGGTGCTGAAATTCCAGCCCCTCCCATCCCCTTTGCACCTGCCATACTCATGGTGTTACCGATGCCACCAAACCCAATAGCACCCATGTTTCCAATGCTCATAGCTTCCATCAGTTTTCTTGGAGTTTGTGATTGTTGATGCTGTTGCAGTTGCTGCTGCTGTTGTTGCGGTTGCTGCGGTTGTTGCTGCTGTAACATCTGAAGATGCAGAGCTGATGGCTTATTTGCCATGTGATTGCCCAGCTGCATATTAGTATTCTGGCTGGCATTCAAGTGCGAGAGGGGATTTGTACCAAGCATCATTGGGGATCTTGGAAACTGAGCAAGATGCTGTTGAACCATAGGATTTTGGTTATGCAATGGTTGTTGCTGCAGCTGCTGAGTCTGTTGCTGCAATGAGGACTGAGAATCTAGCTGTTGTGGCCGTCCAGGCACAGAGACTCCTGGAGCTATTTGTGAGGTATGAGGGTTGCCAGGAGGCAGCATCCTCGCAAGTTGAGGACTATTCACAGATGTACTAAGAGATACATTGCCACTATTAGCTGTAGGCAACACTTCACTGGACAATTGACCTGAAACTCCTTCAGGATAGTGCGGGATATCAGCAACGGAATTATTATGAGGAATACCAGGAGCATTAGGTTGACTGCTTGAGGCAAGATTCATGTGGCTCAGTTTAATTTGGACACGATCTTCCACTTGAAATCCTTCACGTACCATCTGCAGAAATGTTCAATATCATTTGGTTGAGATGTAAATCAATATGGGATAATTTCAAACACTTAAGTTTGACGTCGTTTCATAAACCTACCAGTGAATATAACTGGGCGGCAAGCAAATCTGCCAAATGCTGTATCAGAAATTCAATCACAGATGTCAGCCATAATCTTGAAAGAAAATCGTAATTTCTTGCAAGGCTAAGTAAGAGCAAGGCTGCATATTGCATTTAATAAACAGGAAACCACATCTTCCAACTACAAAGTAGGTTAACACACTGAAATGCCATTTGACATTAGAAAGATTTATAGGCAAGACTCCTACAGTATTTGGTAGTGTTGGAAGATGCTCCTCTGAAGCCAGAATATCACCCTCTTCCATATCTCCATAGTACATAGCAACAGTACCATCACTTGGTTTCTCTGACATGATCATCCTGGTCTGAGGCCGGTACGAGACAACATTCCCTATACAAACAGAAGAAAGCCTATGTTAATCGAAAGAAAGTTTGTGCAAGTGATTTTGCTTTTGTCTTTCGTTACATTATCCTCTCTAGAACATTAAAATTAGCATCTCATCCTCTCAAAATCATTCAAATCGAACATTGCTTCTGAAACCAAAAGACATTTCTTTGGACAGGTGGTACTGTATGATGGCAGACTTTAACACATCAAGATCAGGCAAAGCACAAGTAACAGAATTTAACTCAATGCCACATGAGATTGGGTACTTTGCACTGTGGCCAAAATAATGGCAAATACTGCAAAATTCAAGTAGCAGCTGGCAGAAATCCTAAGTCTGCATAAATGAGAAGGAAAGGTGTAGCAAAGTCTAAAGTACAATTAATTTCAGGCAGGAAAAATCAATATTATGCTGCAATAGACCATTTACACATGACCGATGCAACAAACCTTGAATTCGCTCTGGCTGCACAAAGTCAAGGATTCTAGTCTTGTGAATATTTGTGCTACCTCCGACCAGTGACTTCGAGAGTGGTCTGGCACATGAGTCATCCTTAAAATTCTCATCATTGGAAACATTGCGTAGCGATAACAAAAGACTCTCAGTTGGAAAGATGCTGCGCTTCGGGCCTGGGTAATCTGCCTTGCTCTTTTTGGGGTTAAGTTGGTGCCTGAAGCATCATTGGACAAGGGACAATACTCAGGATGAAATGAATTATATATTTGATATCTATATCAGAAGACAGATGCCAACAATTGCCTGAAAAAAATTATGTAACTATGCTTCTGGATGCACATGTAAAGCAGGTTGACTGAGAATATTTCTAGCTTGCGTTTTGAAGATTTACTTTACTTCATATTGCTTAACTCAATTATGAGTCAAACTCAAGCAGCAAACACAATAGCAACATATTTACTATGATGGTTGTAACATGGTAATTAGTACATCCTACGCTTTAAAGGAGGACAAACTTACTGATATACTCCACATCTAAATGCCATCTAGATCAGCCTTAAGATCAAGAAAGCAATCATAGAATCGTATATCATTTTTCAAACTACTGTCTCACCAGGAGGTAGAAATTTAAAATCCATGAGAACAGATAAATGTTGTAGACATCTATCCTCAATCCACGTTTCCATCAGAGGTAGATATTCGCTAAGAAGCTATTAATTTTATAGGAATCCATCCTGAAAACACGTCAAAGATCCCGATTGCTCTGTAAATCCTTAGCCAACCATCATACATACTCCAACTGCGCTTTGCTCTATAATCATGTAAGTCGGTGCTTTACATATTAGTATCCCAATTTTTCAAGTTCTAGACCAGTTTAAATGCATTGCTAATGTGGCTAACTAAGCTATTCTTATCTTAGCTATAATTGCCAAGACTCTGTATTTAACTAACTCCAGGCAGGTAAGAAAGTTAAAACTATAAAAGTAAAAAAGTGTCTTACTAGCAGAAATACAGGAGGGAAAACAAGAAAAAGAGCAACAGACTTGAGTGCTCAATCAACCTCATACCTCATCGTAATCATTTCAATCTTTGAAAACCTCTCGAGCATTTGATCAACTAGAGGTGGGGTTCCAACAGAAGGACTGCTTGCATTTAATGCAACACCAATATTGCTCACACTAGCAGGAGAGCCAACACCGCTGATTACCGGCGTCTTTGGAAGTGAATTCTGTCTTCGTTTTGCAGCAGCCTGGGCCTGATTCTGTCGTAGTGTAGAATCATTGGCACTAGAAGTTAAAGATCCTGTCCCTCCGACTGGAGGAACTGAGGTTATTGCAGCCTTTTCCTTGGGCGCCAATCCAGGCACAGTGGTCGCTGCAGCTGCCCCATACTGTGGTCCAGCTGAACCACTAGAAAATTCCCCAGATTTTGATGATAAAGGAGATTGAGCTAAGGTTCCACCAGATACGCGTGGGCTTTGCACTGATTTCCTTCTTTGTATTTGTTCCTCTTTTTTCAAATTACCATCGATATGCTGACTGACATTATTCCAAGATGCCTGAGAGAAACCAGGTCTCCCGAATGGATGATGTGGCAACCTTTGTTGAAGTTGTGGTTGCTGAGGATCCATGCGGTCTTTTTCAGTCTCCACTGTCTGGATGTCAGACTTATTCCGATTTACTTCTGTAGCATCTATCTGTGTATCTAGTTGTTCTTCCTTTGCACGATGCCTCATGCCCAGTGGCCCTGATGGTAGGGATGCTGCTGCAACCTCCGGATTCTGGACCCCTTCAAGTGCCTGATGGGGGAACTTTTGCATACTTGCATTACCAAATTGAATTCCTCTAGACATTACTTGCTGCTGCAAAAGGGCATTCTTCAAATTTAAGTCTGATGATGCAGGGAAGTTTTCCATCTGAAGGCCTAATGCCTGCTGCTGAGTGCCATCAGGAATTCCGTGTGCAAGTCTTGGCCTCTTATTAAAGCTAGACCTGGGCGATGATTGCCCATCTTGATTCTCTCTCTTTCCATGAAGGGAAACAGAAGAGTTATTATCTGAGTATGAAATCATCATCTCCTGCCCACCAGGGGAAGCTCCACGATCCTGCATGCTTCTAGCATTAGCAACTAACATTTGATACCTTTGTTGCTGGGACATCATTGGCAGTGTTGAAAAAGATGGATCTGGTATATAGCCTTTTGGTCTTAGAGCTTGTGTGTTGCCAGCTCCAGCACATTGTGGCAATACATTCCCTTGGATAATTCCCAAATCACCCCTTTCCGAAACTCTGTCTATGCAGACTTTCTTCCCATGGATTTTGTTACTAGAAGTCACGGAGATTTCTGGCACATGTCTCAATCTCTTTTTTTGTAGACTAGATAAAGTCACATGTAGCTGAAAAAATCAACAGAACAATAAAATTAATGCTCAGGAACTACAAGATATAGATCTGATGACAGTGGAATAACTACCTTTTCTGGAACTGGACTACTGGAGAGCCTATCCAGCTTGGGAGTAGGATCCAAACACAGTTGTGGCTGTAATGCCTTCAATATTCTGGATTCCACTTCCTATTTTAAAAAATCAAACACAAACACTAAGATCATGTCTCAAACACAAAATGAAGTTCACAGTTCATCCATGGAGATTCTGCAAGCCCAGCCCCCACTCCCTTAAAAAATCTTTAGAAAGAAGAATAGAAGAAATGGAAAAAGAAAAATAGCAGAGAATCTCCAACCCCCTAAGAAAGAGGGGCAGGAAACTCCATGAGCAGTGTCTTACCATCAGATCACCGTACGTCCAAGAGCTACAAATTGGTGGTATATCCTTAATGATGTTCTCCAAGGAAATTTTCAGCCGCACTTTAGTAACAACAGGTGAATCAACCACATCTGGAAGATTAGGCCCTCTATCAGATGCATATTTTCGATAATCCCGCACCTGCATCATTTGTGAATAGTCAGAGAATCGACGTTAACCATACTATCTGTGAAGTATAATTAAGGCGTAGAATAATAAAGAGTAAAATAAAGTGAAAAAAAAAGTAATTTGGATTAAAGCTCAAATTTATATGGCTATATGCATGTTGCAGTTTAAGTTTGTCTTGGTAAATTCAGACTGGATAGATGGAAGAGTGACTATAGTTATAATTAAGACTGAATGATAAGTCTGTATCATAAGAAAAGGCACATGAAGCCGGGAATTTCCGAATACCCTCCATCCAAAGTATAAGCTAAAATGAGTACTAAATCCACCACTGCCACACCAGTATCCTAGGAACACACCCACATGAAGAGCTAATCAGCTAGGCAAGTTGCACCAACATGCATTAATATGCAAAGTCAGAATGAAAAGAGTTGCCATAGAACTCTTACGATAGTCATCAAAATGCAAAACCAAGATAATAACTTGAACAAAAAGATTGGAAGGATGATGTTGTTTCATCATAAATGTGTAATATTAAAAAAGATTTGAAACTTGAGCCAAAAGATCAAACCACTAATAGGATCTGAAGACTGCAGTGAAGTTTTCTCCTTCACATAAATATGAGGTAAGGTTGTGCATCCATACAAACCTGTTAATGGGACATTCACTCTATCTCTCTTGGAGATCTGTTTCATAAAATACAAACACGCATCAAGAATTTTCTCAGATGCTCACCTCACAGATAAGTGAACCATCAATGTATTTGCAGGGTAAATCGTCAAGGAGATCTCCAGGCAACCGACCACATTCAATTGCCTTCAAAGAACAAGACATTTAAGAAATATAAGAATTGAACATGTAAAAGAGAGATTTGAGATAAATGGTGAGGACATAGCAGATGAATCAAGATTTTGACGAAAAACTTTAGAACAAACAAGAGATATTATCTTATCAAAATTCTGTGTATGAGGTTTTGTCACAACCTGGTGTCAACAAGGTTTCACCTTAAAGTCCTAGATCGTTTGATGTCTCCTAATGTAAAGACAGGAAAAATAGGAAGAAGAGTATCTCAAGTTCTCACACATATCAAAGAAGTTCCACAGTGCTAGCAATGGATGTTGACATGTAAGGTTATCTGAGCATTTCTATTATTTAGCTACAAAATTTCAACTTTTCCTTTTTAGTAGCATGACTAGGTATGATACTAAAACTTGATCTGGGGGGCTCACAGTTGAGACAAATAGGAGTATGGATACCATAGCTATAACCATGTCATTTAGTACGAACCCAGGTACATTGACCTTCACAAGAGTCAAGGTAAATGAGCAGATAGAATGTAATTGTCAATTCCAATCGACTCATTATACGTAATTTTCCTCTCATGAGGAATGGATCAAATGAGAAGGGATACTCGTAGAAAAGCAAGAGAAAAATAGGGACAGATAGTCACCGAGAAGAGACTTTCAGATGTCCTGTTATAGGGACGTAAGAACTTCGAAGCATGCTGTACTGCATCACTCTGGCAAGATAAAGAGAGAGAATAGGAAACAAGAAAGGGGATGTAAGTAAACGAGACATTTTTTTTTTATCAACTTCCTAAGGGAAATAGTTCTTCATAACAAACCTCCAGAGGTTTTCCTATAGAGTATCCATCAGGGAAGAGGTTCAATGTGAAGGAAACTTCGTCCCCTGGCATTTCAACCAGCATAGATATAGATATTATTTATAGGAAAGCAAACAAGTTTAACATGCAATAGACGTGGAACCAATAAATACCTGCAGAAATAGGGTTTTCATCGGTAGAGAAGAATGATGTGGATACCCCGGAAGCCTCTCTACCCACCTGAGATTTATTATCCTGAGTCAACAGATAGCTCCCATCAACATAGAATCTTCCCGACAGTGCACCGGTGAAATGCCCAGAAAAGCAAAAGAAACCACACACCAATGCTTCCCATCCTTTAGAAGCCAGTAATCCACTAGCTTAATCTCACTCACCGAAAAATCTGCATAGTTATATTCTAAGACAAACATCCCACCGTTTCCCATTAGTTTCATTCTCCTTCATTGCCGATATATTCTAAATGAGGTATAGTGCCAAGCATAACGAGCAGCATGACTGCGGCTGCTAATAACACCTACCAATTGCCAGGCCCTGCCTATCCTAGGAGAAGGCAAAGGCAAGGGCAGCAGAAATTCTCAGTCCCAGATCCAATGTTCTAGTCAAGTTTCCAAATTTCGGGTAAGCGACACAACAAATCAACTCGACATAGTCCATCGAACGCGGTCAGCTAGGTAAAGCATCGAAGACGAATAAACTCATCCCCAAGAGAACCAAAACACAGCACCCAGACGAAGTCGATCAAGCCATCGACGAGTCCCCCACGTCTAAAAGCAAATTCTCTTTGCAACTCACCTCAGCACCGCCATTTACGATTGCATCATGGCCCAACTACGAAGGAAGAAAAGGCGACCCGGAGAAAAATCGCAAGCAACCAAGCTAAGCAAACCACGACCACATGAGAAGCGTTACCTCGGGCTTTCGAGCGCTCGAGCCTTCTTTGGACCCGAGGCGAGAGGTCCCCTTCGGATTCTGGGGCAAGTCGTCGTCGCGAGCCTCCGGCTGGATCGGCGGAGGTTTCGGGGAGAACCTCCGGCCAGTCTTCGAGAGCTTGAACGAGACACCCATCGGCTAGGGCTTTCGAGGCGGATTCGGGGGTTTTTCTCCGGCGTTTGGATCATGAGAAAGTTGAGGGGAAAGAAAGTGGTTTTCCGGGAAAATTCCGCACAGAGGAAGGAGCTCTTTGAGAGCGAGGACTTTCTCGCATAGAGGCGCGAGAGAAAACGAAAAGGAAAAGCGATCGGACCGGGGAATCGGAATCGACCGGTTGGACCTATCCGGACGAAGTAAACCGTATGAAAAATTGACACAAATAGTCCATGAATTTTCGCCAAATATGTAATGTGATCCTAAGACTTTTAATTTGTTTAATGTGATTTTTGAACTTTGATCTAATATGTATTGTGTTCATTGAACTTTTAGTACATGTTCAATTTAGTCATAATATTGTCACTGATCTTGAATTGATAGAAAAACTACATTAGACATTATCATACAGTTTAGAGATTATATTGAATAAGTACTAAAAGTCCAATGACCACTTTGAACAAATTAAAAATTCGGGGATTACGTTGAATATTATTCTAAAATTTAGGGATGGCATTAAACGATTTGAAAATTCAAGGACAACATTACAAATTAGGCCAAAGTTTAGAAATCGCGTGTATCATTATCCTTAAACTGAACCCCAATTAAGAGAAATGAAATCACCAAGGGAACGGAAAATGACTCTCTTTTTTAATGGTATATCGTCACCTGTTTTTTCCTTTTGTGATGAATTCAAGCACTTAAGAATTTTTTTGTTACCCGAAAAATGAATAATTTGGAAAACATTTTTTTTTATAAAATGACCATTTGCATTGCATATAAAAATAAATAGATGAAAAACATTTTTATCATCCACAAAAATGTTATGATATTAATTGTTGTTAACAATGAAAACATGTCTCGTTGACTCATTATTCTAGCAGATACAAGTGATCATTTTAGGAAAATATTTTTTGAATCATCTATTTTCTAAGAGTGACCAGTTTTAAGATGGGTAGGTTCCAAAATTGGAACCTATAACCTATTTCGTTATAATCGGGTTCCAATTTTCAAACCCTAGAACCAACTTTGTTTACTTGGAACTAGTTTTGGAACATGCTCTATTTTTTTTTTTTTTTTTTGTTCTGGTTTCAAAGTCTACCTCATAACCTATTTAATTTTTTGTTTATTTTCTTTGTTCATTTTTTATAGTAAAATTATATGAAGATAGAAGTAACGAAACGATTCAAAGTAAAAGATGAATAATAGAAATCTTAATCCAAAAAAAAAATCCATATAATGAATTTGTAGTCACGTACAATTATATAAAACACAAATTATAAAAGCTTCATTTCCTATTCATCCATAAAAATTTAGGAGAAGAGGAAAGATTGACAAAGTATGAAGGTGCGTTGAGGTTATAATTTAAGAGAAAAAGAAACCAAGATTTTGGCTTTTTAGCTTATAAAATCAGTCTTGAAATTGGTTCCAAAACAAGGTAGTCCAATTTAGTTCTCGGACCTTTTTTCGAGCAGTTCAATTTGGTTCCCAGATAAATTGGTTTGGTTGCACACTTATATTATTATTTTCTATGAAACAAACCGAGCCTCTCGAGGAAAGGAATAATTAGAAAAATATTTTCTTGAAAATGATCATAAAGGTAAACAACAGAAAAAAATATTTTCACTGTCTATGAAAATATTAAAACGTAATTTGTTGTCGATAATGTAAATATTTTTCATTGGTTAATTATTTTAATTGATACAAACTATCATTTTTCTGAAAATATTTTCTAAATTATTTATATTTCATTAAATAAACGGAGCCCTAGTTTCAATTGGATCCTTGGAGTTTGAGTTGGTTCAACTAAGTCCTTCCTCTCGCTCCTTATCCTATAAAGTCCTTGCGGGTCATCGTCCGATGGACCCGATCCGTTGACGGGTGTCTTGTGAGCCTGCTCAAATGGGCGGACTTGGCTGGAATATTTTGGGCCACTGGGCTGGCCTGGGCAAAATTTGCAGGCCCATTTAGTGGTGGGCTAGGGCCGGGAAAGGGCCGGGGCCGGCCTACTTATGTGTTTCTTCTAAGACTGTAATGTAGGTTTTATTAGTAATTCAATCTTGACAGCTAAAATTTATAAACTCTGATAGAATAAAATTAGTCCGAATTTCTAATACTGGATATCATAAGACTCATAGGTAAAGTAGTAAAATGAAATAATATAAAAAGCCTATATATTGTTTTCGATATATTCTTCCTACTTATTTTTTTTTTTAAAGTGAAACTTTCCCACACAAAATATAAAACTGTGGCTCTGTGGGCCGGCAAGGGCCTCATGGCTATCGCATGTGGTAGGTGAGGGCATCATGGGCATGGACGCCCTCACCCATGTCTGGTGAGGAGTTGTTAAAAAAAAAGAAAAAAGAAAAGAGTAAAGAAAAGAAAAAAAAAAGATTAAAAAATTTAGAAAAATATTAAAAATTATAAAAATTGTCCACATTAGTGTATATCGTGTCATGTAAGACGATCAAATTCATGTTAGTAATTTTCAGCCAAAATTAATCGGATGGACTACACTGACAAATCATCAAAAGGTTTATGACTAAATTAATATAATTGAAAAGCTTAAAATTAAATTGGCATAAATGCAATATGTTTAGGAATTTTTGGGTACTTTTCCCTTGTATAGGGCAATGCATCAGATACCTAACTCCTCTGAGTTCCAAAATTTGCACAAATTGGTTTAAGCTCCAAGTGATTAGTGGGTCTCGTTTGCCACACCGAGTGATTAGTGGTTGCAATTAATAAAAGTTGAATGCAATGAAATTGAATACCGTCAATCAACTTACTGCTCAATCTTTGAAAACGCCTCATGATACATGTGATCTCTGGCGACTTCATTCATAAGACCGATACGATTATCTCGATTTTCCATGTAAAGAGGTAACGTGTATCTGCATGTGGACGTTCTTAGCTGCAAGGTCAAAAAAAATAACAGTTTACTTATTGACATAACATGGGAGGGAGAAAACATAAAAAAATAATTATACATCAACATTTTCTGTTAGCCAAATTAACAGAATTTGTGAAAGGTTTTGATTGTATGAATTTAACAAATTTTAAGACTTTACTGTACTTTTTGGAAGTTTTAGGTCTCAATAACACTTTCAGACAAGTTTTGTGATTTATGATGCACTTATCTATATAAGTTAAATATGTATAAAATTACCAAAGTGAATTCATCTAGGTTTCGATTAGTTTGCTTGTGTTATAACTTATAAAATAATATATATTTTTTGTCTCACACCTATAACCGATTGCTTATGTTATAACTTATAAAAGGATATTTTTTTTGCCTCACAGCTATAGCGGAGAGAGAGAGAGAGAGAGAGGACTTAGGATAAAAATGTTGCCTCTCGAACGCTTATGTATGATTAATCAATTGATCAAAGAAGATGCGACATCCTCTTGTTAAAAATAAAGTGATAAATAGATGCCATATATGCTGCTAACCTCTCTGGGAAATGAATATGAACAGTCACCATTAGGTAAATGGCAAAAGGTTGGGATTTGGGACCAACCGTTGCCTCCCAACCTTTTGCCTTGCTTGATTTCATTTAACTAGACTCTTGCAATAAACGAAAGAAACAATTAAATAAGTGGATATTTTGCAATGTGAAGATTGAAATTTGCAAACAACTAAATAAGTGGACATTTTGCAATGTGAAACATTGATGTTTGCAGCAACTTATGAAAGACAATGCAAAGGGATGAACGTGCAGATGATGGAAGAAGAGCAGTGGAGTGGCAGAAGGTGGCTAATTACAATTTTCTATTTTGGATGATGTTTTTTATAGGTGAAAAACTTAGGTAACGTGCATTAACTAAAGTGCATATAGAAACTCAGGACATCAAATGAAGAGGTCTAGATGGCCTCACATTCTGCGGAAGCAGGCATAATCCAACCGTTACGGGACTTTGATTTTCATGAGTTGGTGTGTGCAGTGAAAATTAGTTGAGAAATGGAAATGGAAATAAAATTGAACATCTATTTAAATATTCTTTTCTTTCGCTTTAGATCTTTCTTTAACTCAAGGATAAGTTTGGAATGGAGTTTAGTAAAAGCGAGGCGATACTCGGCTCTCATTATGTACAGAAAAATGTCATTCGTAAGTAACTTTTTATCAGCATCACACCCAGAAATGGATCAATTTATGAAGCGACTTCAAATATTTAATCCATCTTTTTAGCATATGTGGAGAAAGCAACCATCACTTTTCTGACTTTTTATTTTTGATATTTGAAATTTGCTGATCTAGAAACCGGTATATCGGGACATTAAGGTCATTTGCAATTGCAATCATGCCAATTTTTTTTATAACTTTTTGGAAATCAAATTATGCATATGATAGGAATTTTCACTCGAATAATGGAAAAATAAAGGGATGGTTCAAGTATGCACTCGGTATTTTCTAAATGAAGTTGACCTAAATTTCAAAGGTTTGACGTGTAAGGATAATGATGACATTAGTGTCATAATTATTGTAAGGCACTTATTTTGGTGCCAATTTATATGATCATAAAAGTGCCATAGTTTTTAAAGAGCAATATTTAAGTGAATTTGGTGATGAAAAAATGATGCGGCTTGTTGAGGTTAAATGGACAATTATAAAAAGATTTGACACTAAAATGATCATTCCTAAAATTTTGCACTAAAGTAATCTTTCTTAAACTTTTGGCACAAGATATTTTAAAATTGTGTGATGCGTAATCTATAAACCAAACAGCATTGCTAAATGCATTGATTTTTCACAAATTAAGAAATTTGGGTTAGATTGGTTTCCAAACATTGTTTAGTATTGATCCTCGCAGTTGACCAAAAAGAAGTGTGTTTGGTAAATTTTCAAGGAAAGCATTGTATGAGACTTAGCAATGGCAAAATTGAAAGTTTAAGGTAGGTGAGGATCGCTTTTTTTTGGAATGTTATTATGGAGTTTAATAAGTTATTTCCTTCCAACCTTGCCCTCACTTATAATTTTGTACACCACTTTCGCCTCTAAAAACACTTTTCATTGTCTTTCACATGCACTCTCATCGTGCTTGCTAGTTTCAATGTTTGTAGAGGTTGAGGCTCGCCTAGGATTGTGCGACCTCAATAATGGTCACCTATGGTGGCACAGCCTCAGTGACGGGTTGTTGTCTCCCTTTTAAGCTTCGCCTAATCTTTATCTATTTATGCTTACACTTTCATTTTTTTATTTTAATTTATAAGTTTGTGGCAAATAGTGTTTTGCATTTTGTAAAACCCCTTCAACCTAAGATTCTTTGCGTCTATGCAAAGGTACCTCGCATAAGCGAAGCAAAGGTGCTGTAATCCATCTCCAAAATGCTTCAAGCTTTGTCGTTCAATCTAAGAATAGAGCAAGGTAAGACAAGAAATAAATACAAACTTACTAGAGGTGAAGAAAATTTACTGACGTTCCTTTTTGTTAGGAAAACAAAGAGATCTATGTGATTAAGATGAAAATATTTTAAAAGAATGTTTGCTTGATGATTTTACTGTTGAGTCCAACAAAACAAAGAAAAAAAGTGTCAAAGTCAGAATATTTGCTTTATAATTTTTTTTCTCTTGGCTCGCTATGTCGTTTTATATTTCTAATTTTTAGAACTTTAGAGCAACAATTTTAAGAATGATCAATTTAATGTCAAAACTTTTTGCATGATCACTTTATTGTTAAAACTTCTTAAAGCAACCATATAAGTACTTTAGGGAGCCATGCTAGATTTTTGGCAAACTAAGTCACCATATTCACTAAAGTGATTTAAAAAAAAGTTATGGCACTTAAATTCATTGTTTGAAAAGTTTTAATATTAAAATGTGTGCTTTTTAAAAATTATGGCATTGATGCCCTTTTTTTATAGGGAAAAACATGACTTATTTTGAGGTTATGAATTTTTTGGCTCTGAGGTTTTCATAGGTTCTTAGTCGATTTAATTAAGTTAATCTAGAAGTGCATCAGCTATGTGCCGATCACAGGACGGTGTGTGGAGGATGAAAATGTTCAGCAACCATCATACATCACATGCCTTGGAGAAAATGTTCGGTGAGTGTCGCACACCACGTGCCAGTAGGTCAGACATGGATAACAAGTCATGATCACGGTGATCATAAAGCACATTCGACTTATGACGATGTGGTGCGAGAGGTGTGCTCTTGTGCAATGTTTTATTGTAGTGACGATTTCCTTCAAGAATTTACTAAAGAGATTAGTATCCAAGGACAATAATATGCTGTCTAGGGATTGAAGCAATCGCCTCAATGCATTGGAATCTCTTCAACTTGGAGTGAGCATTTATCACCATCTTTTTGGCCTTTTTGTGTGCCTTTACTTGTTGTTATAGCAACCGAAATGGGTGATTTCGATATTCCACACCAATCGCGTTGGGCTGGTGGGGCATGCTAGACAAAATGTTAAAATTATAGTGGTTAAAGTGAAGTTCAGATGATTTGAAATCTTGAGAAGTGATTGAAAAACCAAACTTAGACTCTAAGCCTATATGCGGATCTTCTCAAAGGACATAATGCTCATCCTAGCACAAATGTCGGAACTTGATTTCATCGCTTTACTTCCCCTGGGGCAAATGCAGAGAATTACTTGACAATTATGTATCTAAAATTGGTGTCGTGGGTGTTTTGAAAAGTATATTGCTTTTCCGGTCTTGTAATATTTATGCAGGGTACAGAGGTGCTTCTGTATTTGATTCCTATATCAAGTTACTGGTTATAAATAGAGGCCATTCTGAGGACGTTGCTGACGTAAATTCAAAAGGCTAATGCTGTTTTTGCCTTGCTTTCTCCTCTCTCCATTTATAATTTTTAAGTTCGATTGCTCTTTGAGACGGTGCCCGGTCGTTGCGTCTTTAGGTGCTGACATCGAGTTCAACCATGCGGTTTTCAATGCTCTCCCAAAACTTTCGAGAACTGTGGAAGGAATGGGAGCTGCGGGTTCTTGTCCTCCTCAGCTTGTTCCTCCAATTGACCCTTGCGACTCAGGGCTTCCGGAGGAAATCCCTTTATAAATACTGGATCCGAGTCGTCGTCTGGACAACATACCTATCAGCTGATTCCATTGCGACCCTTACCCTCGGCGTCATCTCGAACCGCCTGGCCAACATCAAGGAAGTGCAGGGGACGATCGATGCGAGGAGCCAGATCACTGCTTTCTGGGCACCGTTTCTTCTCCTCCACTTGGGCGGGCCCGACGCAATCACCGCCTATGCCCTGGAGGACAATGAGCTATGGTTGAGGCAGTTGGCGCGGCTTTGCGTCCAGGTAGGACTAGCTTGTTACATCTACTTCATGGCCTTGTCGGGGTCTACACTGTCGATATTAGCGGCTGGGGTGATCCTTGTGGGTTTCATCAAATATGCGGAGAGGACGTTGTGTTTGTACTTGGCAAGCGAAGGTCGACTTCGAGATTCGATGCTTTCGCTTCCCGATTTTGGTCCCATATACCCCAGGATAATGGAGCAGTACACTCTGAAGAAAGAGGAGGGTTACCGAGTCAGCATTGACGAGGTCGTGGAGGTTCCAGCTCCAGAGGATCTCTCAGTGATCAGCGGTCAAGCCCGCAACAAAGAGAAAGACACGACTCCGGTTTTGTTCAAAGCCTATGAGTTGTTCAAGATCTTCAAGCTTCTCTTCGTGGGCCTTATTCTCAACTCTGGCGACCTGGAGGCCAGTAAGCGCATGTTCAAGAACCCTGATACCATGGACTCGGTGACAGCTTTTGGGATTGTGGAGATCGAGCTCGGGTTCATGTACGATCTGCTCTACACCAAGGCATTGTTGCTGAACCGTGTTTGGGGCATCATTCGTTGCGTCATCAATCTCTCAGTGCCTAGTGCCGTGTTGGTATTCTTCTCCTTACAGGATAGGAAGGAATACCCCAAAGTTGACGTCTGTATCGTCTTCTTGCTGATAAGCGCGGCTATACTTTTAGAGATTTACTCGGTTCTTCTAGCAATTTCATCCGATTGGGTCGACCACTGGCGGCTTCAGAGACCCCAGAGATCCGCAATTTCATCTGCTGTGGCTTTTCTCCATATCTGCCCGAAGCAAAGATGGTCGAATTCGGTGGCCCAGTTCAGCCTCTTGCGATTTTCCATCAGGAAAGGAAACAGGATCTTCAGCAAGTATCCGGCGCTCGCCAAGTTCAACGAGAAGTTGGAGAAGAACTTCTGCATCAATTACAAAGAGTTCAAGAACAACATCAAAGACTGGATCTTCCGTCACATGAGGAATACGGTCGAAAAGCTGGAACGAGAAAACAAATTGAAGGGCGGGCTGACGAGTCTTAAGCTGGAGGTTAACGAAGTACTGATGAAGTCAAACCAGAGTCACCTGGACTGGAGTGTGAAAGATATGGACTTTGACCAGAGCATCCTCATCTGGCACATCGCCACTGAGCTCTGCCACCACAAGGACCTCGTCGAGAGGGAGGGAAAAGGCTCGGAAGACGTCACAAACTTCAAGATGAGTAAGTTGGTCTCTCGGTACATGCTCTATCTTTTGGTACTCTATCCTTCCATGTTGCCGACAGGGATAGGGGTGCTCCGATATGAAGATACTTCGGTCGATGCTCGGAAGTTCTTCGAGGACAAGCTAGCGGTGTTGTCAAAGAAGGAAACCAGCATCATGAAGTGGGCGCAGACATTATTTACGAAAGAGAAACATGCCCACGCCAGTGGTCATAACTGCAAAAAGGTGCACAAGTCGGCAGAGTCGCACGACCTATGTGAAGTCTGCCATCTTCTGCTCCAAGTGGGAACTCAGCTGCCCTCCACGAAAATACGCGGTGGCAAGAGCAGGTCGGTGCTGTTTGACGCATGCCGTCTCGCGTTCCAGTTGAATAACAGCGAGCTGGCGAACTTCAGCATTAAATGGGAGTTGATCAGCAAGGTCTGGGCGAAGTTTCTGATATACGCAGCCTGCCAAAGCAAAGGCTCCGAGCACTCCGAGAGCCTGAGCAGAGGCGGAGAGCTTCTAAGCCATGCTTGGCTTCTCATGGGGCATCTCGGCATAGCGGATCCAGTACAAACTTCCGAAGCACAATGCATTACCAAACTGATCATGAGCTAGAACTTCCAGGTGGAACGTGTCCTTTACTTAACCTACCGTCACTTAAGTAAGATGAATAAGTTAAGATCATCATGTGGAGATGGTGAGGGAGTTCTCGTTTTTGCAATATATGTTGTACTTGAGGAGCAAAGAAATAAATTGAGACTATGCGCCAGTCGCTGTTCACCGGTTAGTACACTATTAACTTTGGGAAAAACGAGTATGTATTTATATGCGAGACCGAGTCTGGTATTCTGTTTTAGAGTGATACGTAAGTTTCAATTTTTTTTTTTTTTAAAAGAGGAACTTTTAACCTATCATTAATAGGTAGCTACGGCTTGTTTACGTAGTTGATGACATTTTACTTAGAAAAATCCAGCTTGGGGCCTTTTTTTGCCTATTTAGCACTTCTAGTTATGACTTCGGCCAAATTTATTTTCTAGTTTCGAATTTTTATTAACTTGTTCTATATCGTGTTTATGAAAGCTATATGATCGTTTTCATGTCTGTGCAAAATCACAGCCTTTTTTCTACCCTGTGATGATTTATAGATCATTCCCAAAAACACATTTTATTTCTTGAATACTTTGAGGTTAGTCTTTTGTATCCATTTTTGACATTGGAACTACCGAGATTTCATTGAATGCGATATCACAAATAATTCTTTGAGTTTAGTCTTTAATCCTTTGACTAGGCATTACTTTTTTTTGGTTTGACAACAATATAAAAGTTCCACAGAATTGAACTTCACTTTAAATTTACTTGGACATCAACACTCGACTTAGCAACACCAAAAGTTCAGCATATAAAGAAATGACTTATTTTAACGATTATTGCGAAATATTTTCTTATATGCAACATTTCCAAATAATACATAATCATTTATTTTATGACCATCTCATGCTTCTCCAAATAAAGAAAATAATTCAAGAAAGCATATGTCAGGATCGGAAGATAACTAAATGCCTTATGAACACATTATTATTTTTTTGCCATATTACCCAAATGTATATTATTTATGTTCGTAACTAAACTAGAATATACTATTGAATAGAATAATTCCTTCAATATCTCCAAGATAATTGCTAATCTCAAAAAAAGGAAAAGAAAAGGAAACTAATGAATACGTATCTTAAGGTTTAATACTCTTATATAAATAAGATCAACAAGTCTTCTGTTTGATAAACATGAAAGTAAAGAAATCTTCATATCATTCCAACATTCTCAAGATATCATTAAACATCGGACAATCTCAGATTACTATTCATTCTAAGGAATGAGCTTGCTTGCGTGGTAAGAGATCCCCTACCTCCAGTAGTGATTAGACACATACGCGTTCTCTAAAAGTCCCAGAGCACTTTAACACTCCAATTAATTGAAATTAATTTTTGGGTATCATCCATGGATAAACTGAGATATGTGCACAGTCGTGCTCGATTAAATCACCGCACCACAAAAGCGTAATACACCGACACGTCAATGCAGCCGGGCAGACTTGATTTCCAATGGTAGATCATAAATATCTCGATAATGGACATAGGCTTGCAGTCTTAACCCCAAAGGGAAACAGTGGTGTCACAGCACAACTGCGAGCAACCGTTCCTCAAAATAAGATCAAATGACTGGATAAACCAATACAACAATAACTCATCGGCCATTCAAAATCATCTGTGTCTAATCCCATGTTGATGCATAAAGATATGCTGCTATTCTAGAAATTCCTACCTGAGGCAGAGCACAACTTACCTAAACTCCAGCAATCCCGAAGGCACGCATTTTCATTAAGTTGCATCTACAGGACCACCAAGGAATCGTGCATTCATTTTATGAAAAGAAAATGACGTGTAAAACATTTTTCTCAAAATAGTAACCTATATTACTTACAAAAATGAGTGAACGAAATTTTTTAAATTGTCAATAACAATGTTTAGATATAAATTGTTATCGTATAATGAAAATATTTGTTTTTGACTAATTATTTCAAACGACATAAGCAATTATTTTTTAAATCATTCGGTTTTTACAAAATCAACTGAGGTAAGCGTCATCTCTAATATTCCTAAGCAGAAAATTACCATAATACCAATAAGGGTTTCTAGGCCGACACAGACATTAATGATCTAAATTTATATATTTTAAATTATTTTATAATATATTTTAATATTATTATAAAATTTTATCCTATTTTTAATATAATTTTATTATATAGTTTTATTATATTTTTAAAATTTATTTTAATTTTTAAATAAATTTATTATATTTTTAGTATAGCTTTTTTATGTAATTTTTAAATATTTTTTAATATAATTTTATGTTATAATTTTATTGTATTTTTAAAATTTTCTTCTAATTTTTAAATAATTTTATTATATTTTTGTGTGCAGCTAAAGGAAGAAGAAGAGAAAAAGGAAAGAAAAGGAAAATAAGAAAAGAAGAGAAAAAAAAAAAATGGTTGGGCTTGATTCTAGAATTGTTTACAAAAGTAAAATAATAATTTTTTTATTTCTTAATCCGTCCCAAATCTATTTTTGGAAACAAATTTGCTTTCGGAAACAAAAAATTTGCCAAATGGACTTATATTTTTTTGTTTCGGGAAACAGAAGAATAAAATCATACACTATTTAATACGTCAACAAACAAGCCCTAAGTCACCATATTGACTTGGGTCATCATTTTTTTTTATTATAAATTGTGGCACTTAAAATAATCATTTGAAAAATTTTAACACTAAAATGAGATTGTTTTAAAAATTGGGGCACTGACTATGCCCTTTCTTTCTTAGGGAAAAACCATAACTTATTTTGAGGTTATGAATTTTTGGACCTTGAGGTTTTCATAGGTTCTTGGTCGATATTTCTGGCCTTGATTTGCAACGTTAAGGGTTTAATTAAGATAAGCAAGAAATGCATCGGCTATGTGTCCATCGTGGGACAGTACATGAAGGATGAAAATGTTCAGCAACCGTCATACACCATGTGCCTTGGAGAAACTGTTCAGTGAGTGTCGCACACCATGTGCCAATAGGTTAGACATGGATAACAAATTGTGACCACGGTGGTCATAAAGCACATAAGCTCACAGTGATGTGGTGCGAGACGTGCGCTCTTGTGCAATGTTTTATCGCAATGATGACTTCATTCAAGGATTTACTAAAAAGATTAGCGTCCAGAGACAATAATATGCTGCCTAGGGATCGAAGCAACCACCACAGTGCATTGGAATCCCTTCAACTTGGCATGAGCATTTATCACCATCTTTTTGACCTTTTCGTGTGTCTTTATTTGTTGTTATAGCAACCCACACGGTTGATTTCGATATTTCACAAGAATCATCTTGGGTTGGTGGGGCATGCTAGACAAAATGTTAAAATCACAGTAATTAGAGTGAAGTTCAGATAATTCGAATCTTAAAAAGTGATTGAGAAATCAAACTTAACTCTAGGCCTTTATACCGAACTTCTCAATTAAAGCATATTAAGCTTTTCCTAGTATGAATGTTGAAACTGGATTTTGTCACTTTACTTCTCCCTTGGACAAATGCAGAGAATTGCTTGATAATTATGCATATAAAAGTGGTGTCGCAAGTATTGTGTTGCAGGTGTTTCAAAAAGCGTATTGCTTTTCCGGTCTTGCAATATTTATGCAGGGTATAGAGGTGCTTCTGTATTTCATTCCTACGTCAAGGTACTGGTTATAAATAGAGGCCATTCTGAGGATGTTGCTGACGTAAATTCAAAAGGCTAATGCTGTTTTGCTTGCTTTCTCCTCTCTCCATTTACAATCGTAAGTTTGATTGCTCTTTGAGACGGTGCCCGATCGTTGCGCCTCTCGGTGCTGACATCGAGTTCAACCATGCGGTTTTCACTGCTCTCCTCAAACTTTCGACAACTGCGGAAAGAGTGGGAGCTGCGAGTTCTTGCCCTCGTCAGCTTGTTCCTCCAATTGACCCTTGCGACTCGGGGCTTCCGGAGGAAATCCATTTACAAATACTGGATCCGAGTCCTCATCTGGACGACATGCCTATCGGTCGACTCCATCGCGACCCTTACCCTCGGAGTCATCTTGAACCGCCCGGCCAACATCAAGGAAGCGAAGGGGACGATTGATCCGAGGAGCCAGATCACTGCTTCCTGGGCACCATTTCTTCTCCTCCACTTTGGCGGGCCCGGTGCAATCACCGCCAGTGCCCCGCAGAACAATGAGCTATGGTTGAGGCAGTTGGCGCGGCTTTGCGCCCTGGTAGGACTAGCCTGCTACATCTACTTCATGGCCTTGTCGGGTCTACACTGTCGATATTAGCGGCTGGGTTGATCCTTATGGGGTTCATCAAATATGCGGAGAGGACGTTGTGTTTGTTCTTGGCAAGCGAAGGTCGACTTCGAGATTCGATGCTTTCAGTTCCCGATTTTGGTCCCACATACCCCAGGATAATGGAGCAGTACAGTCTGAAGAAAGAGGAGGGTTACCGAGTCAGCATCGATGAGGTCGTGGAGGTTCCGGCTCCAGAGGATCTCTCAGTGAGCAGCCATCAAGGACGAAGAGAAAGACACGACTCTAGTTGCTCAAGATCTTCATGCTTCTCTTCGTGGGCTTTATCATCAACTCTGGCGACTTGACGGCCAGTAAGCGCATGTTCACGAACACCGCCATGAACTCGGTGATGGCTTTTGGGATCGTGGAGATTGAGCTCGGGTTCATGTACGATCTGCTCTACACCAAGGATTGTTGCTGAACTGTGCCTGGGGCATCATGCGTTACGTCGTCAATCTCTCGGTGCCTAGTGCCGTGTTGGTACTCTTCTTCTTACAGGATAGGAAGGATTACCCCAAAGTTGACGTCTGTATCACTTTCTTGCTGATAAGCGCGGCTATACTTTTAGAGATTTACTCGGTTCTTCTAGCAATTTCATCCGACTGGGTTGACCACTGGCGGATTCAGAGACCCCAGATATCCGCAATTTCATCTGCCGTGGCTTTTCTCCATATCTGCCCAAAGCAAAGATGGTCGAATTCTTACTTACCTTTACCAAAAAAAAAGATGGTCGAATTCGGTGGCCCAGTTCAGCCTCTTAGGATTTTCTATCAGGAAAAGAAACAGGATCTTCAGCATGTAACCGGGGCTCGCCAAGTTCAACGGGAAGTTTGAAAAGAACTTCTGCGTCGATTACAAAGAGTTCAAAAATAACATCAAAGACTGGATCTTCCGTCACATGAGGAATACAGTCAAAAAGCTGGAACAAGAAAACAAGTTGAAGAGCGGGTTGACGAGTCTTAAGCAGGAGGCTCACGAACTTCTGAAGAAGTCTAATCAAGCTGACCTGAACTGGAGTGTGGAAGACTATGGATTTCGACCAGAGCATCCTCATCTGGCACATCGCCACTGAGCTCTGCCACCACAAGGACCTCGTCAAGAGGCAGGGAAAAGGCTCCGATGACGTCACAAACTTCAAGATGAGTAAGTTGGTCTCTCGGTGCATGCTCTAACTTTTAGTACTCTATCCTTCCATGTTGCCAACAGGGATAGGGGTGCTCCGATATGAAGATACTTCGGTTGACGCTCGGAAGTTCTTCGAGGACAAGCTAGCGGTTTCGTCAAAGAAAGAAACCAGCATCGTGAAGCGGGCGCGGAAATTGTTCAAGAAAGAGGAACATTGCCACGACAGTGGTCAAAGCTGCAAAAAGGCGCACAAGTCAGCAGAGTCGCGCGATCTGTGCGAAGTCTGCCATCTTCTGCTCCAAGTGGGAACTCAGCTGCCTGCCACGAAAATACGCGGGCGGCAAAAGCAGGTCTGTGCTGTTTGACGAGTGCCGTCTCGCGTCCCAGTTGAATGACATCGAGAAGGATAACTTCAGCAGTAAATGGGGCTTGATCAGCAAGTTCTAGGTGAGGTTTCTGATATACGCGGCCTCCCAAAGCAAATGGTGCGAGCACTCCGAGAGCCTGAGCAGAGGCGGAGAGCTTCTAAGCCATGCCTGGCTTCTCATGGGGCATCTCGGCATAGCGGATCCGGTACAAACTTCCGAAGCACAATGCATTGCCTATTTATCACTTCTAGTTGTGACTTCGGCCAAATTTATTTTCTATTTTCGATTTTTTTTATTAATTTCATATTTATTCTACATCGTATTTATGAAAACTAAATGATCGTTTTAATTTCAGTGCAAAATCACAACCTTTTTTTTTCTACCCTTTGATGATTTATAGATTGTTCGAAAACACATTTTATTTCTTGAATCCTTTGAGATTAGTCTTTCCAATCCATTTTTCACATTGAAATTACCGAGATTTCACAGCTAATCACAACTAATTCTTTGAGTTTAGTCTTTAATCTTTTGACTAGACTTTACTTTTATTGGTTTGACAACTATATAAAAGTTCTGTGGAAACAACCTTCCACTTGCTGTATACTTAGACATTAATACTTGACTTAGCAACAATCATAGTTCAACAGATAAGAAATCACTTATTCTAATGGTTGTCACGAAATATTTTCTCCTATAAGACATTTCCAAATAATGTGTAATTGTTTATTTTATGACTATTTCACGCCTCTCCAAATAAAGAATATAATTCAAGAAAGCATATGTCGAGTTGGAAGATAACTAAATGCCTTGTGAACACATTATTATTTTTGCCATATACCCAAATGTATATTATTTACATACGTAGCTAAATTTGAATATACCACCAAATAGAATAATTTGTCCAAGATCTCCAAGATAATTGCTATTCTCAACAAAAAAAATAAATAGGAAACTAGTGAATATGTTTCTGAAGGTTTAATACACCTACTATAAATAAGATTAACAAGTCTTCTATTTAAATAAACAAAAAAGACGAGTCACCCATCTTACATAGAAAGGGGGAGATGGGGAGTTTGAATCTCCATCTTCTTAGAGAGGTTGGGGTGGGGATGTTTTGTTTCAAGTGTGGGTTTAAACTACCATGTTCTGCAAAGAGATATGATAAAAATTTAAAAGTGAGTTGAGAGTTAGAGTTGCTGAAAAAACTCAAATTATATTTTGAAGCTAACAAAACTTTCTAGTACTAGTGATTATCTTAGAATAGGTACACTTCTTTCGGAATTCAACTCAAAAGAGCTTCAGCATTGTTTGCCCTATTTTGGACCTATCTGTGCAGACCTACACACTCAAAATTTACTTTAAATAAAATGAGACTTATTTCCCATCCTAAGGAAGTTCAGAAATTGGCTAATCCAAAATTTAGTGCAAGCTCAGAAAGAAGACAAACTTAGAACGAAATTGAGAATGACTAGTGATTTGGTTTGGATTTCACTTTCATAAATAATATTGATAGACTCAATCTAATCAATTGACAAAATCAATCCTAAAGACAAGTTCCAAACGAGGAAATTATACTTATGGAAATCTAGATTCATTTGTATGGGCAACTAGAATCAAGAGGAGATTCATTCTATGTCACTCAATGGCCACAAGATCTTATTGTATCATTGTGTCCAACGGTAGATTGGAAGATAATCCTCCAAAATTTATCCAATGGCTAATGTGAAAGTGGAGGAATCAATGCACTGAAGAAGACAAGACCAACAATTTAAAATTCCAAACTCTGAAGCTTACCTTGATCATCTACTTGTCTATTGAGTGCTAAAAAAGTTGTGATTGTGAGAGAACTACATAAGAGAGACTTTGTGGAGATAGCTTGATCCTTCATTGAACATTTTCACTCAAGTTTGTAATCTCTTAGTGATCATTTAGTAGAATACAGCTGGTAAGCTGTTAGTGTGGGAGATGAACATAGGCTTGATCTAAGCCGAACTACAAAATCAATCCGGATGACAAGTTCCAAACGAGGAAGCTATACTTATGAAAACCTAAATTCTATTTGTATGGGAAACCATAATCAAGAAGAGATTCCATCTATGTCACTCAATGGCCATAAGATCTTATTGTATCATTGTGTTCAATGGGTAGATTGGAAGATAATCCTCCAAAGTTTATCCAATGGCTAGTGTGGAAGTAGAGGAGTATTTAAAGAGATCAATGCACCGAAGAAGACAAGACGAAGAATTTGAAATTCCAAACTATGAAGCTTACCTTGATCATCTACTTGTCTATTGAGTGCTAAAAAAGTTGTGATTGTGAGAGAACTACGTTAGAATGACTTATGAAGATAGCTTGATCCTTTATTGAGCATTTACACGCAAGTTTGTAATCCTTTATTGATCAATTAGTAGAATCCAACTAGTAGGCTGTCAGTGTGGGAGAATGAAGTAGGCTTGATTTAAGCCGAACTACTATAAACATTATATGTAACTTCTCTCATCCCTGATCTTTCATTATTTATCTCTTCAGTCAATTACAGACTCGCATGGTGTTTCTAAAGTTTGTTTCATTGCGTAATAAATTCCCAATTTTGTTTTAGAATCTGACATACATTCAAACTTTTATATTGACTGTTTTATTCCGCATTATTTTTGTCAAATTTTTTTATTATCACCTATTCATCCCCTTTAGGTGATCTCTGCTAGTTTCGTCAAGAGTAAGATAGAAAAAAAAAGAATAAACATAAAAGTAAATAAATCTTCAAATCATTCTTGCATTCTCGAGATATCACTTAACATTGGTCAATCTCAGATCACTATTCATTCTAAGAATATGATCTTGCTTACGTAGCAAGTGATCCCCTACCTCTAGTAGAAATTGGACACACAGGCATTCTCTAAAAGTCCAAGAGCACTTTAATACTCCAAGTAGCCGACACGTCAATGCAGCCGAGCAAACATGATTTCTAATAGCAGACCATAAAAATCTCGATAATGGACACAGGCTCGCAGTTTTAACCCCAAAGGGAAATGGTGGCGTCACAGCACAATTGCGAGCAACCGTTCCTCAAAATAAGATCGAATGACAGGATAAACCAATGCAACAACTAAATCTGGATTTATCAACTCATCGGCCATTCAAAAGCATCTCCGTCTTATCCAATGTTGATGCATAAAAATATGCTATTGGCTGTAAATATGCTATTCTAGAAATTCCTAGCAGAGGCAGAACACTACTTACCTAGACTCCAGCTATCCCGATGGCACATACTTTCATCGCTTATCATCTCCAGCACCACCAATGGATCCTACGTTTATTTGTTGGAAATTAAATGATTTGTAAATTTTTTTCTAAAAATAATAATTTATATCACTTACAAAAATGAATGAAAGAAAAATTATTGTCAATGACAATAGTTACGTAAATTGTTATTGGATAATGAATATTTTTCATTGACTAATTATTTCAAAAAAACAATCGATTATTTTTGAGAATATAATAATCAAATCATTCATTTTTTATAAAATATACGGAGTTAAATGACATCTCTAATATTCCTAAGTAGAAAATTACCATAATACCCATACGGTTTTCTAGGCCGATACATGCATCAATGAACTGAATCCACTAATTAGGCACCAAACTAGGCTGGTTGTGGCTCGAGTTGCAACCCGCGAGCTCGATGCTTTTGACCTCGTTTCTCCCTATCCGTGTAGTCGAATTGTTCGAAATTAGCGGCTTTTGAACCGAAACTCAAAAATGGATCAAAATACACATACGGTTCCGTCAGAGACTCTCTTGAAAAATCGCAGTACTTGACCCAAGTTTCTGATTCTCCTAGAACCGACATTATAGCCATAAAACTCAAAATTCGTGATGTCGGAATCTTACCCAACAAATTTGCAAGGTGTTTCTTGAGAGCAATTGATCCAAACACTATCGCTTTCTCCTTTCTTTTGCCTTTTCTTTTATGATGCTAAATGGGAAGTGAATAAATTAATACGCAAATGACGTTTGCATATTAAAATGGAAAAGTGAAACTATGTTTAAATTACGTTTGATTAACATCCCTTGAACGGTTGGTAATCTAACATAGATAGAGAGTTTTAAAGATAGACAAATAATATCATAGAGGAGAGAACAGGATCCGAAAATAGAAATACATTCATATACATGAGCGAGGGAAAATTACCAAAAAAGTCCTAAACTTATTGTAATTGTGCCGATTTAATCATAAATTTATTTTTTTGGCCAATTGAGTCTTAAACCTTTTACAATTGTGCAAATTCAGTCCATCTAACCAAAATTGGCTAATTAGCGCCGACATGGATGCCGGCCGACGCTAGCAAACAATTTTTAATAATATATTATTTTTTTCAAAATTTTTCATTAATTTATTTGATCTTTTCTTCATTTTTTTCCTTTTTTTCTTTTTTCTTCCTCCCCTCCTTCCTCCTTCTAATGACTGGCCGAGAGGGGAGGGTTGGTTCTTTGGACTAAGGTAGTCGACAAGTGACGAGCTTGCCTCACTGTCACTAGACGAGCTATGAAGAGAGAGAGAGAGATAGGGATGGGGAGCTCGAAGAAGAATCGGAATATGGGTTTCTTCACTGCCATGAGCTTGGGGCTCTCCATGTTCAGCAACGCCGTCCATAGATCTGTCAACTGGTACTCGCTCCTTCTTTGTCTGCTTTGCTTCTTGCCTAGCGATGGCAAGGCTCGTCTAGCTATTGGTGAGGCGAGCCCCTGCTAGATTCGGCGAGGTCACCCTTGCCCAAAGACGGTGAGACGAGCTTGCCACTAGCTGGTCACCTCAATTTGTTGATTGGCGGACTGGTGGTCAAACATAAATTTTATGTTTGATAAAATTTTGGCAAAGTAATCTTTCTAAACTTTTGGCACAACAAGTTTTGAAATTTTGTGATGTGTAATTTATATACCAAACAACATTGCTAAACGAATTGATTTTTCACAAATTAAGAAATTTGGATTAGATTGGTGCCCAAACATTCCTTAGCGTTGATCCCCACAATTAATCAAAGAGAAGTGTGTTTGGTTTAACTCAAGGGAATTTAGGTGTAAATTTTTTTTTGGAGAGCACTGTGTCAAAGCCAAAATTGGCAAAACTTAAAGCTCAATGTAAGTGGGCACTACTTTTAGCATTTTCAGAATGTTATTGTGGGGTTTAATGACATTTTTACTTTCAATCTTGCCCTCACTTATAATTGCGCATTCCACTTTTGCCCTCTAAATACACTGTTCATCATCTTTCTCATGCACTCCCTCTGTGCTCGCTAATTGCACCCCTTGCGGAGGTTGAGGCTTGCCAAGGGCTGTGCAACGACCTTGGTGATGAGTTATTGTATCTCTTTTAGGCTTTGCCTAAGGTGCCATCTTCGTTCATATGTACTTCTACTTTCATTCTATATTTATTTTATTTTACAACTAAAGTTCTTTACAAGTTTGTAGCAAATAGTGTTTTGCATTTTGTGAAACTGCTTTAACTTAAGGTCCTTTGTTTCTATGGAAATGTATTTCACAAAAGCTGAACCTTTCGCATCATAGTCCAGTTACACAATATTTCAAGCTTTGTTGTTCAATCTAGGAGTAGAGCAAGGTCAGAGAAATAAGTACAAACTTACTAGAGGCGAAGAAAATTTTACTTACTTCCCCTTTTGTTAGGAAAATAAATAGATCTACGTGATTTTAAATGAAACTGTTTTAAGAAAATGTTTACTCAATGATTTTGCCTTTAAGTCTAACAAAACAAAGAAAAATAGTGGCAAAGTTAGAATATTTGCTTTTGGCTTGCTGTGTCGTTTTGTCATATTTTCTAATTTTAAAAACTTTAGAGCAACAATTATTGAATGATCAATCTAAAATCTAATGCCAAAACTTTTGAATGATCACTTTAGCGCCAATTTTTTAAAAAATAATCATATAAGTGACTCTAGTGAGCCACGCTATATTTCTAGCAAATTCAGTCACCGTGTCCACTTAGATGATCCTTTTTCCAAAAACTGTGGCAATTAAATTAATTGTTTAAAATTTTTAAAATTAAAGGGGCTGCCCTATAAAAATTATGGCATTGATAAGGTCCTTTTAACAGCAGGGAAAGATAAACTTATTTTGAATTTATGAATTTTTAGACTTTGAGGTTTTCATAAGTTCTTAGTTGTATATTTCTAGCCTTGATTTGCAATGTTAAAGGTTTAATTGACTTGAGCTAGAGGTGTTGCACGGGCCGTGTGTCCTTCGTGGGATAGTATGTGAACGACGAAAATGTTCAGCGACCGTCATACACCACGTGCCTTGATGAAAAATGTTCAGTGAGCGTCCAACACCATATGCCAATAGGTCAAACATGGACGGTAGGTTTTGATCGCGGTGGTCACAAAGCATATCGGTTGACGGTGATGTGGTGTGCAACGTGCTCTTTCGTGCAATGTTAATGACGACTTCATTTGAGGATTCAACATGGAGATTAGTACCCAAGGACAATGATACGCTGTCTGGAGTAAGAAGTAATCAACTCAATGCATCGGAATTGCTTCAGCTTGGAGTAAGCATCTATCATCCTCTTTTTGGCTTTTTTTGCATGTCTTTACTTGTTATCGCAACCCAAACAAGTGATTTCGATATTCCACATGAATCATGTTGGGTTGGTGGGCCGTGCTGAGCAAAGTGTTAAAATCACAATGAACATAGTGAAGTTCACACGATTCGAAACCTTAAGAAGTGATTGAGAATCCAAACTTTAACTTTAAGCCTTTATTACGATCTTCTTAATTAAAGCGGATTATAATCATGCTAGTATGAATGCTGGAACCTAATTTTGTCCTTTACTTCCTCCTTAGGCAAATGCAGATAAATTATGCATCCAAAAGTGGCGTTATGGGTATTGTGTTGCGAGAGTTTCAAAAAGTGTATTGCTTTTTTGTTCCTATAATGTTACACCGGGTAAGTAAGTACTTTGTACGTGATTATTACATGAAGTTGTTGGTTATAAATAGTGGCCACTCTGAGGATGTTGCTGAGGTATAATCAAGGCTAATGCTGTTTTGCCTTGCTTTCTCCTCTCCATTTATAATCCTAAGTTTGATCGCTCTTGGGACGGTACCTGATCGTTGCAACTTTCGGTGCCGACATCGAGTTCAATCATGGGATTTTCGCTGATTCCCAAAACACTCGAGAAGTGTGGAAGGATTGGGAGCAACGGTTGCTCGTCCTCCTCAGCTTGTTCCTCCAATTGACCCTTGCAACTCAGGGCTTCCGGAGGAAATCCATCTTCAGGTACTGGATCCGAGTCGTGGTCTGGACGACTTACCTATCGGCCGACTCCATTGCGACCGTCGCGCTTGGCGTCCTCTCCTATCGCCTGGCCAACATCAAGGAAACAAAGGGGATGATTGATCCAAAGAGCCAGATCACTGCTTTCTGGTCGCCGTTCCTTCTCCTCTACTTGGGCGGGCCCGATGCAATCACTGCATATGCCCAGGAGGACAATGAGCTATGGTTGAGGCAGTTGGCGCGGCTTTGCGTCCAGGTAGGACTAGCTTGTTACATCTATTTCATGGCTTTGTCAGGGTCTACACTGTCGATGTTAGCGGCTGGTATGATCCTGATGGGGTTCATCAAATGTGCGGAGAGGACATTGTGTTTGTACTTAGCAAGCAAAGATCAACTTCGAGATTCGATGCTTTTGCTTCCCGATTTTGGACCCATATACCCCAGGATAATGGAGCAGTACAATCTGAAGAAAGAGGAAGGTTACCAAGTCGGCATTGACGAGGTCGCGGAGGTTCCGGCCCCGGAGGATCTCTCAATGGTTCCGGAGGATCTCTCAATTAATAGCGGTCAAGTCAACGACGATGATAAAGCCCTGACTCTGTTCAAAGCCTATGAGTTGTTCAAGATCTTCAAGCTTCTCTTTGTGGGCCTTATTCTCAACTTTGGCGACTTGGAGGCCAGTAAGCGCATGTTCATGAACCCTGACATGACCTCAGAGACGGCTTTTGGGATCGTGGAGATCGAGCTCGGGTTCATGTACGATCTACTCTACACCAAGGCATTGTTGCTGAACCGTGTTTGGGGCATCATTCGTTGCGTCATCAATCTTTCGGTGCCTAGTGCCGTGTTGGTATTCTTCTCCTTACAGGATAGGAAGGAATACCCCAAAGTTGACGTCTGTATCACCTTCTTGCTGATAAGCGCGGCTATACTTTTAGAGATTTACTCAGTTCTTCTAGTAATTTCATCCGATTGGGCTGATCACTGGCGGCTTCAGAGACCCCAGAGATCCGCAATTTCATCTGCCGTGGCTTTTCTCCATATCTGCCCAAAGCAAAGATGGTCGAATTCGGTGGCCCAGTTCAGCCTCTTGGGATATTCTATCAGGAAAAGAAACAGGATCTTCAGCAGGTATCCACGGCTCGCCAAGTTCGACGAGAAGTTGGCGAAGAACTTCTGCGTCGATTACGAAGAGTTCAAGAGCAACATTAAAGACTGGATCTTCCGTCAGATGAGGAATACGGTCAAAAAGCTGGAAGGGGACAACAAATTGAAGAGCGGGTTAGCGAGTCTTAAGCTGGAGGTCAACGAATTACTGAAGAAGTCAAACCAGAGTCACCTAGACTGGAGTGTGAAAGATGTGGAATTTGACGAGAGCATCCTCATCTGGCACATCGCCACTGAGCTCTGCCACCACAAGGACCTCGCCGAGATGGAGGGACAACGCTCGGAAGACGTCACAAACTTCAAGATGAGTGAGCTGGTCTCTCGGTACATGCTCTATCTTTTAGTACTCTATCCTTCCATGTTGCCAACAGGGATAGGGGTGCTCCGATACGTAGATACTTCGGTCGATGCTCAGAAGTTCTTCGAGGACAAGCTAGCGGTGTTGTCGAAGAAGCAAACCGGCATCATGAAGTGGGCGCAGAAATTATTCAACGGAGAGAAACATGCCCACACGAGGGGTCATAACTGCAAAAAGGAGCACAAGTCGGCAGAGTCGCGTGATCTATGCGAAGTCTGCCATCTTCTGCTCCAAGTGGGAACTCAGCTGCCCGCCACGAAAATACGCGGCCGCAAAAGCAGGTCGGTGCTGTTTGACGCGTGCCGTCTCGCATCCCAGTTGAATGACCCCGAGAATCACTTCAGCATTAAATGGGAGTTGATCAGCAAGGTCTGGGCGAAGTTTCTGATATGCGCGGCCTGCCAAAGCAAAGGCTACGAGCACTCCGAGAGCCTGAGCAGAGGCGGAGAGCTTCTAAGCCATGTTTGGCTTCTCATGGGGCATCTCGGCATAGCGGATCCGGTACAAACTTCCGAAGCACAATGCATTACCAAACTGATCATGAACTAGAACTTCCAGGTGGAACGTGTCCTTAACCTACTGTCACTTGAGTAAGATAAATAAGTTGAGCTCATCATCGTGAGATGGTGAGGGAGTTATTGCAATACATGTTGTACTTGAGGAGTCGGGAAATAAATTGAAACTATGCATCAGTTGTTGTTCACCTGAGGCATTACCCCGGTTGGTACACTTTTAACTTTGGGGAAAGCGAGTACGTATCTATATGCGAGACCGAGTCTGGCAATTCTATTTTAGAGTGATTCGTAAGCTTCAATTAAAAAAAGAGAGGAACCTTCAACCTATCGTGAATTGGTAGCTGCAGATTTTTACGTGGTTAATAATATTTTACTCAGAAAAATCCAGCTCGGGGCCTGTTTTTGCCTATTTATCGCTTCTAGTTATGACTTCGGCCAAATTTACATTATAGTTTTGAATTTTTATTAATTTGTTATATATTGTGTTTATGAAAACAAAATGATCGTTTTAATATCTGTGCAAGATCACAGCCTTTTTCTACCCTTTGATGATTTATAGATTGTTCCCGAAAACACATTTTATTTCTTGAATCCTTTGAGATTAGTCTTTCCTATCCATTTTTCATATTGGAATTACCGAGACTTGACAGAATGCAATATCACAAATTGATTCTTTGATTTTAGTCTTTAATCCTTTGATTAGACATTACTTTTTGGTTTGACAACTATATAAAAGTACCATGATTATTGACTTCACTTTTAATTAATTTAGACATCGATACTTGACTTAGCAACAAGAAAAGTTCAGCAGATAGAGAAACGACTTATTTCAATGATTATTATGAAATATTCTCTTCTATAAGACATTTCCAAATAATACGTAATCATTTATTTTATGACTATTTCACGTCTCTACAAATAAAGAAAATAATTCAAGAAAGCATATGTCAGAATTGGAAGATAACTAAAAAATGCCTTGTGAACACATTATTATGTTTTGCCATACCCAAATGTATATTATTTACATGTGTAACTAAACTTGAATATACTACTGAATAGAATAATTTGCCTAAGATCTTCAAGATAATTGCTAATCTAAGAAAAAAGAAAGAAAGAAAGAAAGGAAGCGAGTGAATGCGTGCCCAAAGGTTTACGAATAACGCCGTCAAGGAGAAGCTTGTTGATCCTACCTAGGTTGGTTTGGTTCTCGTTAGGATCGACGTCTACGCCAGCTTCCATCAAGAAGCCGATTTGCCTGTACTTGCTCATCGCCGAAGGTGCTGCTACCATTTTGTTCTTCAGTAATGTTTGGTGCCGATCAATCCATTTAGAGAAAGGCTTTTATATTTTTATACATACACACACGCATACATACCGAATAGCATGCACTCATCAGGATAAGTTCGGTCTTTTCGCTGTTCATGACGGGAATGATTAACCCACGTTTCTTTCTTCCTTTCCTTTTCTCTTCTTGTCTATGCAACCCCCCCTCCTTCCCCTTCTCTCTCTCTCTCTCTCTCACCAAATGAGTATTTGTTAACTGTTTCATATCTGTCTAAATCCAAATCGTCCGAAAAGCTCTCATGGATGAAGTGCGTCGAGGTCGCGCAGGGTTCGAAATACCAATCCGATTTACCGATGCTTATGACCAGCACACGTATTCTTGTCCAATTTGATCGTGTGCTTTGCTGGAGGAATATTGTACCAAGAGCCGCACACACGTTGTACGTGGTCCTTTATTATTATTTTTTTTTAACTCAAAGCATGTCTCCCTTTAAAAGTAAAGAATAAAGCTTCATATCCTAAAGCTGATGATGGAATAAGAGGGTCACATAAAATAAGTGTTAGATTCCTCGTTGGGCCACTCACTATAAGTAATTTTAAATCTCTCATGATCGTCAATTCCTTTTAAGAAAAATAATTATGCAGAGAAGAATCCAAGCTCCATAGTTAAACGGTGAAAACGAGACAATGTGCGTGTTGAATAGATAGGGTTCATATACGGAATGATTGGAATAAAGAGAAAATGGCTCGAGACTTTGAACCCATGTTAAGGGATAGCTGATGCAAAAGCTAGAGTTGCTACGTGTGGTTAAAAAAGAAAACATATATATAAGACTCATTGAAATTACATATTTAGACTCCATTTATTTTGTGGAAAATATTTTCCTAAAAATGATCGTTTGTATTGCTTACAAATTGAATGAACGAAAAATTAAAAATATCATCCATGGAAATGTTCATATATTTATTGTTATCGATAATGAAAACATTTTTCATTAATTTATCATTTCAAGCGATGCAATTATTTTTAGAAAAATATTTTTAAGACTATTCATTTTCCACGAAACAAAATGAGTTTTAATCTATCAATGTTACTCTTAGGAAATTTTCGCTGTAAGCTAAAGCAACTCTTTCAATGCTAAGATTGGTGTAGGTTATGAAGTCTTGTTAACTGTAATTTGATTCATCTATTAGAGAACTCGATCATGAGATGTGAAGTTCGGATGGCGAAAATGAAAAATGATATTTTTCACGGTCCATGTACAACTCAAAATATTATGCTTCGCTCTCCAAATTACAACTTGAGGAAAAAGGGAAAGGTTTCAAGAGAAGAAAGCACACATGAAATGTTCGGATTTGATGCCATTTGACTATGCAAATGGTGTGGAAGTAGCAATCAAGCCTGGTATTTTTTTTTTTTTTTTCGAAATAAAATTGTATCGCTAAAAAGTATATACGAGGAGTACATAGACTTTCTAACAAATCAAATTGAAGTAGAGAAAAACCCAGAATATTGCAAAAGAAAAGCCAAATCCATAAAATAAGGAAGATGAACACGGTAGTAGTAGGGTTAAGTACACGCTTGTTCCACAAAAATAGATCCATCAAGCCAAATAATCTGCGATCAATCAATGGATCTTGTATTTTTATTAGTGATGAGCACGCCGGAAATTCCTTCTCCAATAACTATGCTGTTACCACTTGGTGGTGCATGTCTAGGTTCAACTTCCTTTACATTATCGCCTTATAGAGAAAACCAAAATAGGTTGAAAGAACACAAATCTAACATTTGGAAATTTTCATGCTTTAGCGAGACACTAGAGCTTCAATGATTACCATTGAAACTGGATGCAAATGACTTGTACATGGATAGAGCATTGGGGCATTGAATCTCCAAAAGTATATGTATTAAACTCAACACAATGCAAACTTGGTGCGTTTGTTTCAATGAAAGTAGTTTTCTGAAAAGTGTTTTCCAGACTTTCCGCTGTTTGTTTTTCCAAAAACAATTTGGTCAATGTAAAATACTTTCCAATCAACATAAATATTATGTATTATTTTAGGAAAATAAATTTCTGTGCATGAGAAGGGGAAAACACTTTCCCTCTTTATAGGGTCTTTAGGTCATTTCCTTTTTGTTAGTTCAAATGTTATTCAATCATTTTCCAAATACGATCAAAACGCCTGAAAACATTTTCAATCACATATTATCAAACACAAGAAAATAATGATTTCCTGGAAAATATTTTTCAAAAATGGTTCGATTTCCGCGAAACAAACACACCCTTATTATGTATGTTTCAATGAAAGTAATTTCCTAGAAAGTGTTTTGGACTTTCCGCTTTGTTTGTTTTTCCATAAACGATTTGGTCGATGGAAAATACTTTCCAGTCAACATAAATATTATGTATTATTTTAGGAAAATAAATTCCTGTGCATGGGAAGGGGAAAACACTTTCCCTCTTTATGAGGTCTTTAGGTCATTCCTTTTTTGTTAGTTCAAATATTATTCAATCATTTTCTCAAATGCGATCCAAATGCCTGAAAATAGTTTCAATCACATATCATCAAACACAAGAAAACTAATCATTTTCATGGAAAATGATTTCCTGGAAAACATTTTCCAAAAATGGTACGATTTCCGCGAAACAAACGCACCCTTAGATTTAGATTGGAAGAAAAGAAAAAAGAAGAAGAAAAGAACGAAAAAACACAAACAAAATCAACAAGAGATGCTGGGAGGGTGAGACTAGCTTAAACCTTCTCCCGTGTTTGAATGTTGAAGAAGACGATGGAGAGAGAAGAGAGAGGGGGAAAGCCGGAGAGAATCAAGGCTGGTTCAATTTGTGAAAAATGTTTTTTATTTTAATTTTCATCGAAAATATGAGAAATAAAAATCTTGTGCCCTTAAATTTTTTTTTTTGAAAATGTCATGTTTGATTAGTAGAAAAAACCGTTCTCAATATATGAGAAGATATCATAAAAATGTTATTTTTAGAAGCAACTTTTAATATATTAAAAACATGTTTACAGTGCAGCCTTTATTAGATAATTGAATTGGTCTTCGTAATAGAAAAATGAAAAATACAAGTTGCTCGTTTCTAATAAGGTTCAAATAATGAATCGCCAATAGACGGAAGGAATTATTCCAAAAGTGTTATCTCACGCCAACTATTACATACACGTAAAGGAAAGGATGAGAATAATATTTTGCCAATCGAAATAATATAAAGGCCTAGATATCATTTTTTATTTATTCTTTATGTATTAAAGGTGAAATTTCTGCACTTGGAAATTAAAAATGTGGGTCGGTGTCCCTCGGGCGAGCTTGCCTAGGAGAGCAAGATTGGGCCCGGCAGTACCATATTCCAAAAATTTTGGAAATCAAATCATGTATACTTTTTTTTACAGGAATCTTTGCTCGAATAACCAAAAAAACAGAGGGAAGGTTCAAGTAAGCATTTGCTATTTTCTATATAAGGTCGACCTAAATTTGGAAGTTTTGGCAGGTAAGGAACAAGGATGACATTAGTGCCATAATTATTGTAAGGGCTTATTTTGGTGATTTTTTTAAAATGATCGATTAAATGTCACAATTTTTAAGCAATATTTAAGTGACTTCAGTGATGGAGGAAACTAACGTGGCTCGTCGAGGTCACTTAAATGGACAATTTTAGAAATATTTGACACTACAATAGTCGTTCATAAAATTTCGGCACTAATGACGTCCTCTCCGCCGTAGGAAAAAATTAAACTAATTTTGAGGTTATGAGCTTTTTGGACTTTGAGGTTTTCATAGGTTCTTAGTCGCATGTTTCTAGCCTTGATTTACAATGTCAAGGGTTTAATTAAGTTGAGCTCGAGGTTGGTGCACCGGTCGTGTGTCCTTGGTGGGACAAGATGTACTGCGAAAATGTTCAGCGACCGTCATACACCACGTGCCTTGGAGAAAAATGTTCAGTGAATGTCACATGCCGCATGCCAATACGTCAGAGATGGATACAAGTTACAATCACGGTAGTAATGAAAGCACATTAGCTACTTACGATGTGGTGCGAGACGTGCTCTCATGCAATGTTCTATCGTAGTGACTACTTCATTCAAGGATTTAGTACGGAGATTAGTGCCTGAGGACAATAATATGTTGTTTGGGGATCAAAGCAATCACCTCAATGCATCGGAATCGCTTCAAATTGAAGTAAGCATTTATCACCCTCTTTTGGCCTTTTTGGAGGTCTTTACTTGTTGTAGCAACCCAAACATGTGATTTTGATATTCCAAATGAATCACGTTGGGCTGGTGGACCATTTTATAAACAAAAAATTAAAATCAAAATGATTAGAGTGAAGTTTGCAGGATTCAAAACCTTGAGTAGTGATTGAAAAACTGAACTTGAACTCTAGACCTATATGCCAATTTTCTCTAGTAAAGCATATTATAATCATAATGCCAGAATTTGATTTTGTTGCTTTATTTTCCCCTTTGACAATTATGTATTCAAAAATTATGTTGTAAGTACCGTGTCGAAAAGCAAATTACTTTTTGTTCTTGTAATGTCATGCAGGGTAAATAGGTGCTTTTTTACTTGATTCCTACATCAAATTATTGGTTATAAATAGTGCCGTTCTGAAGATGTTGCTGAGGTAAATTCCAGGCTAATGCTGTTTTGCACTGCTTTGTCCTCTCCATTTATAATCCAAAGTTTGACCACTCTTTGAGACGGTGCCCGATCGTCGTGCCTTTCGGTGGCGACATTGAGTTCAACCATGGGATTTTCGCTAATCCCCCAAAGCGCTCGTGAAATATGGAAGGAGTGGGAGCTGCGGGTGCTCGTCCTCCTCAGCTTGTTCCTCCAATTGACCCTCGCGACTCAAGGCAGTCGGAGGAAATCCATCTACAAGTACTGGATCCAGGTCGTGGTTTGGACGACGTACCTATCAGCCGACTCCATTGCGACCCTCACGCTCGGTGTCCTCTCGAACCGTCTGGCCAACATCAAGGAAATGAAGGGAACGATCGATCCAAAGAGCCAGATCACAGCGTTCTGGGCACCGTTCCTTCTCCTGCACTTGGGCGGGCCCGACACAATCACTGCGTATGCCCTGGAGGACAATGAGCTGTGGCTGAGGCAGGTGGGGCGGCTTTGCGTCCAGGTAGGATTAGCTTGTTACATTTACTTCATGGCATTGTCCGGGACAACACTGTCGATATTAGCAGCTGGAATGATCCTGGTGGGGTTCATCAAATATGCAGAGAGGACATTGTGTTTGTACTTGGCAAGCGAAGGTCGACTTCGAGATTCGATGCTTTCGCTTCCTGATTTTGGTCCCATATACCCCAGGATAATGGAGCAGTACGCTCTGAAGAAAGAGGAGGGTTACCGAGTTGGCATTGACGAGGTCACGGAAGTTCAAGCTCCGGAGGATCTCTCAGTGATCAGCGGTCAAGCGAGCAACAAAGAGAAAGACACGACTCTGGTTTTGTTCAAAGCCTATGAGTTGTTCAAGATCTTCAAGCTTCTCTTCGTGGGCCTCATTCTCAACTCTGGCGACCTGGAGGCCAGTAAGCGCATGTTCAAGAACCCTGATGCCATGGACTCTGTGACAGCTTTTGGGATTGTGGAGATCGAGCTTGGGTTCATGTACGATCTGCTCTACACCAAGGCATTGTTGCTGAACCGTGCTTGGGGCATCAGTCGTTGCGTTATTAATCTCTTGGTGCCATGCGCCGTGTTGGTATTCTTCTCCTTACAGGATAGGAAGGATTACTCCAAAGTCGACATCTTTATCACCTTCTTGCTGATAAGTGTGGCTATACTTTTAGAGATTTACTCGGTTCTTCTCGCAATTTCTACTGATTGGGTTGACCATTGGCAGTTTCTGAGACCCAAGGGATCCATAATTTCATCTACCGTGGCTTTTCTCCAGATCTGTCGGAGCAAAAGATGGTCGAATTCTGTGGCCCAGTTCAGCCTCTTGGGATTATCTATCAGGAAAAGAAACAGGATCTTCGGCAAAATCCGGTGGCTCGCCAAGTTAGATGAGAAGTTGGAGAAGAACTTCCACATCGATTACAAATTGTTCAAGACCAACATGAAAGAATGGATGTTAGGTCACATGAGGGATACGGTCATATATCTGGAACGGGATAGATCCAAGAGCGGGTTGACGCATCTAAAGCTGGAGGCCAGCGAAGTGCTGAAGCGGTATAATCACGAACACCTGAACTGGAGTGTCAGAGATATGGAGTTCGACCAAAGCATCCTCATCTGGCACATAGCCACCGAGCTCTGCCACTACAATGACCATGGCAGGAGGCAGGGCCAAAAGTCGGAAGACATCACCAACTTCAAGATGAGTAAGTTGGTCTCTCGGTACATGCTCTATCTTTTAGTACTCCATCCTTCCATGTTGCCAACAGGGATAGGGGTGCTTCGATATAAAAATACTACGGTCGACGCTCAGAAGTTCTTCGAGGACAAGCAAGCGGTTCTGTCAAAGAAAGAAACCATCGACATCTCATCGGTTGTCAAGAAGTGGGCGCAGAAATTATTCAAGAAAGAGGAACATGTCCACACCGGCGTCAAAAGCTGTGATGAGCCGCACAAGTCAACAGAGTCACGCGATCTATGCGAAGTCTGCCATCTTCTGCTCCAAGTGGAAACTCAGCTGCCCTCCACGAAAATACGCGGTGGCCAAAGCAGGTCGGTGCTGTTTGATGCGTGCCGTCTCGCATCCCAGTTGAATAAGATCGAGGAGGATGACTTCAGCAGTAGATGGAGGTTGATCAGCAAGGTCTGGGCGAAGTTTCTGATATACGCGGCTTGCCAAAGCAAAGGCTACGAACACTCGGAGAGCCTGAGCAGAGGAGGAGAGCTTATCAGCCATGTTTGGCTTCTCATGGCGCATCTAGGCGTAGCGGATCCAGCACAAACTTCCGAAGCACAATGCATTACCAAACTGATCATGAACTAACACTTTCAGGAGGAATGTGTCCTTGGGCTTGAGTAAGATGAATAAGTTAAGCTCATCATCTTGATGAGATGGCGAGGGAGTTATTTCATTATTTGTTGTATTTGAGGACGGTAAATAAATGGAAACCATGTATCAGTTGCTGTTCAGCGGAGGCATTACCCCGAAGCCAGCCACATTGGGACTGGGGATGTGACATATATGACACTGTTTCATGCCTAACCAAATAATGAAGATAATTCAAGAAAGCATATGTCAGAATTGGAAGGTAACAAAAATAGACCTTATGAACGAGTCTCAAAAAATAAAATAAAAGGAAACTAGTGAATACGTATCCAAAGGTTTAACACATCTAACATATATAAGACGAACAAGTCTTTTGTTTAGATGAACACATAACTAATGAAATCTTCAAATCATTCCGGCCTCCTCAAGATATAATTAAGCATTGATGAATCTCGGTTCACTATTCATTCTCAGCAGTTTCCACTAAATCTGAAAAATATTATATTATAAAGAAAAGCTTGCTTGCTTTAGTTGTGTAGCAAGTGATCCTCTACCTCTATTAGCGATTCGACGTATAGGTGTTCACCAAACGTCCAAAAGTACTTTAATACCGTAAGTAATTCAAAATAATTTTTGGGTATTATCAACAAATAAACATGAAACATGAGTATAGTAGCCCACATGACAAGCATGATACACCGACACGTCAATGCAGTCCAGCAGACATGACTTCCAGCAACAGATCTTAAATATCTCAGTAATGGACACAAACTCGTAGGCTAACCCCAAATGGAAACAGTGGTATCACAGCAGAATTGCGAGTAACTGTTCCTCAAAATAAGATCAAATTACAGGATAAACCAAAGCGACAGCAATTATGGATTCGGCAGGCCAACTTTGAGGCCTCATAACTCCTTTGTCCGAACTCCTTTTTGGACGAACTGGGTATGTACGACAACAATAGACGACTTACTTTTAGAATTATGATATTTTTGAAGCAAGAAAATTACCAGAAGACAGAATAATTAGGCTCCAAAGTAGGCTGGTCGTGGTTCGAGCTGCAGTCGCGCGCTTGACGCTTTCGACCTGGTTTCTCCCAGACTGCTAGTCAAATTTCACGAAATTAGCGGCATTTGAACCGTAACTAAACAATGGATCAAAATATACACACGGCTCTATTGGAGTCTCTTTAGAAAAGGAAAATGATATAAATGGTTTTTGAACTTTGGTCCAACGTGTAAACTTTTAATTTGTTTAATGTGATTTCTAAACTTTAACCCAATGTTCAATGTCGTCCTGAACTTTTAATTTATTCAAAATAGTCCCCGAACTTTTGATATATATCCAATCTAGGCCTTAGACTATATAAAAATGTTCAATGTTGTTCCTAAACTTAAATTAATGGAAGGATGTCATCAAATATTTCCATTTAGTCCATGGACTAACTTAAACATCTACTAAAAGTCTAGGGATCATATTGAACAAATTAAAAATTCAAGGACCACATGCACATTGGGCAAAATTTAGGGATCATATTAAACAATTCAAAAGTTTAAGGACTACATTACACATAAGGTCAAAATTCAAAGGCTGTTTGTGTCGTTATTTCCTCCTGAAAAATCCCAGTACTTGACCAAAAGTTCTGCTTCTCCATGAATCAACATAGTGGCTACAATAACTCAAAAATTGGTGATGTCGGAATGTTACCCAACAAATTCGCACGGTGTTTCTTGACAACTATTGATTGAAACACCATTTTTTTTTACGATACCGACCGTGAAGTGAATAATTAAATATACAAATGCCCTTTACATATTATAATGGGAAAGTTTAAATCAAACTATGTTTGAATTGTAGTTTGATTCACTTCCATGAATGGTTAGTAATCTAACATAGATAGATAAATAGATAGACAAACAAATATATATATATCATAAATAAGAGAACGGGGTCCAGTAATAGAAATTCATTCTTACACATGGGTGATCGAGTTTTCATTTATTTATTACTGGCTAAGAAAAGCTCACACTAACACGCATGCTCGGCCGTACACACTTATCACTATAGTCACTTCCATGAAGGCAATTCCTCCGCAATTGCTCTTATTGTGTATGTAGCCGATTGTGATCACACGGTCATGATCTTAACGCCCTTGACGATGAGCCCCTCCCTCCATCTCCCGAACAATTGCTCCATGGCAAATTCCATCTTGCCCACATTCTGCGCTGTCATGTTGAACCGTCCGACCTCCAGCTCGTTCCATGAATCGTGGCCGGGCAAATTCGCCTGCTTCTCTTGGTATGTCCCATCGGGGAGAGTCAGCTTCAGGTTCACTGGCTGCCCCCTCATGTTGCTCGAGGATGACACCATCTTCAGCTCGAACGAGACTTTGTACTGAACGCTCGGCGAAAGATTCATTGTCCAAAACGACCCCCTGACTTCTAGCCACCTCGTCTTCACCACTTTTGCCATTTCGATGCCATCGCTGAAGTAGGTTTATTTGAACGTTATTAGTATAAAAATAAAAAATTATACATTCACCGTTGGGTGGATGACATGTAGAAAAATTCAATTACACAACTATGAATGAATGTGTAGAGAGTGCTTTACATTGACAGTAGACTTGATGAAAATCTTTACTATAGCTATTTAGAGACCGATATTAGACAATTTCTATATGTCAACGGTAAGAGGAAATCAAAAGTAAAAAGCATATATCATTATGGGAGAAGTTGATTGTTAAAATGATAATTGATACAACCACCTCGTAAAAGTCCTATACAGGGGATAGGCTGGTTTGTTTCTTCTCTCCATCGGAACAATAGGTTGCGGTTATGTATATATAAACTTGACCATTCCTTATTAATGAATTACCAGATTTATTAACTAAAAGTTAAAAAAACAAAAACAAAAACTACGACTCTTCCATATTAATGGAGTTGAGTAGGTACCTGGTAAGAAGGTGAGTTTGTAATTTTCCATATTCTATTTTTCTTTTGTACGTGTAATCAACACTTTGGAAATCACAGTGTTTCAAATCAAGTATGTTTAGCAGGTGCCTCAAGACAATTGTTAACAAAACCCCTTTACTAATGATCCATGTTAGCTAGAGAAAAAATCTCAAGACAAAATATCAACTTAGATGCAAAATTAATGAGGTATACTTATCATGAAATTATGAATTACTGGAAAAAAAAGCGAGTGATTTTACTTAAAATGATAAATAGGAATAATGGCTAGGTCAGTATCCATCACTCCGTAATTATACAGGGATATCTCACAGAGTAATGCGTATTTTTAGAGAAGCTCAACGGGCTTTTCTTCCTATTTACCTCTCATCCTCCTCTTCCTCCTTTATCATTATTTTTAAATTGGTCAACTCTACATAAATATATATATACTTATTTACATATTTATTCATCAAAACAATATAGCATCTCTACTCTCTCCGTATGTTTCCAAAACCACCGTAGAGCCCACCGCCTCTAGAAACCCATCATACTCTCTTCTTATAACTTGGTTAGGTTTACAATTTGATAAAATTATAACTTGGTTAAGTAAGCGAGAACTAAACTACAATGATGAATAAATTGAAGTAAATAGTACAGTTTAAAAATTTTAAAAAAAGATTAGTGAGTTAAAATAGGTTTAATTTTCTAATATTTAAGCAAGTCAAATAGGTCATAGTATATAGTTCTTAGTATATAATGAACTCACTAACTTTGACAGCAATATTTGAAGATGAAACTAAATTTTATTCATTAAAAATATCTTGCGCTATGGCTCATCGCGCCCTTATGAAGGCAAAAATGAAAATTTAGATACCAAGACCGAGGAACGGTCCTTCCTTTCTAGGGATAATTACATAGTTTTACCTTGATGGTGGGAATTAATCGAAGAGTTACGAATATACCTCTACCTTGAAAGTACATATATAAATCAATAGGGAGACTTCAATACCATATTTTGTTTCGGTTTTAAATGGTCTAATCATTCTATTATGGGTTTAAATAAAGTAATGATTCAATAATTTGAGACTATAATGGAAGTATAACTTTAGTATCAATTCAAAATATTTTGAAGGTAAATTCTTGATTTATTCATAAGATTGAAATATTTATGCAAACATAGAAAACTAGAATCGTACGAAGCACAGGCACAAACACTAATATACAAGTCAAAATCCCTATCTCAAATTCAGTTGGCAAAATCACGTGAACATTTAATGTTTTCAAGTAGAGCAAAAATTTTATTCCAAGGAGATAAAAAAAAAAAACCCTAGCCATGTATCTATGTAGCACAAGAAGGTGAAACATCGACAACATTATACCAAAATAATAATTCCAAGAATTATCAACTATAAGAGAGAAGATAAAGATCAACATTATGTATACTTGCTTTAATACCCTCAAACAAATTTATGTCTCTTCCTGTGGTTTCCCTTTTTAGATTTTCCCTAGAGAAATCCGATGAAATGCCTTCCTTTATCAATTTTATGTTCCCCTTTATCAGATGTCATTCATTCTTACTAAAATACGAAAAACCCTAATTAGACTCGTAATTTAAGGTAGCGTGCATTAAATGATAAAAGATACGTATGTATTCTGTACCAAGAATCCAAAAGTACCTGTCAGTGCTCCATTGCCAATATACAGGTCTATCGCTGTTGGTGATGTTGAGTCCCCTGGCATAGATTGCGAAGCAGTCGTGTCCGTTGGCATCAACCGAATACCTCTGCCGCGTACAGCGTTTTCAAATATGAGCGGAGAAACATCGATCAGTGCGTGTGTAGGTCAAAATAGAAGGAGGAACTTCATCAGCAAAGTTGCTATCCGCCCATTCAGGATGACATTTTCGAGTCATCCTACAAATTTATATACATACACACGCGTGCGCGCTTAACATTATCACCGTAACACAATAGCGTTTTCTATAGTAATGTTTGAAGTGAGTGAGAAAACACTAGTCGTGTATAGACCTATCTAGTCCAATGGTAAAATATAAGAAATTAGTCAAACGTAAAGAGAAAGAGAAGCTGATGCCATTGAGTTTGATTTAATTGACGACCACACATAAGGAACATTGTTAAAAAAAAAGTCCTAAACCTATTGTACTTTTGCCAATTCACTCGTAAGCTTTTTAATTATGTCAATTGAGTTCTAAACATTTTCATGTTTTGCTAATTGATTTCGTTCAACCAATTTTAATCGGAAATAGCCAACATGGATGACAGTAATGCCGCGTAGGATGGTTGGTGCTAACGTTGATAATTTTTAATGATATTTTAATTTTTTTATATTTTAATTTCTTTCTTTTCCTTTTTCCTACTTTAAATTTTCCCTTTTTTTTTTTATTGATAAGGGCTACTTGCCGAGGCCCGGCAACCATGGCCGGCCAATGGGCGAGGGCCTATGAATCCTCATCAGCCACTAGGTGAGGGCTCGTGACTCTCGCTCATAGCTAGTTTAGGGTTGCGAGCCCTCCTGCAGTAGCGGCCCTTGCAGGTCATTGGGCATGGGACACAAGCCCTCACCAGCCGCGGTGAGGGCTTGTGGCCCTTAACAATAAAAGAAAAGAAAAGAAAAGGTAAAGAAGGAAAAAGAAAGAAAGAAAAACTAATAATTTTTTTTTAAAATAAAAAATCATTCACGTTAGCATCGCTTGTGTTACATAGAACAGTTGGCAGCGACGTCAATGATTTTTGGTCATTGGCTGAATTGATTAAATTGGCAAAATGTGAAAATGTATAAGACTTAATTTGTACAATTAAAAAGTTTATAACCGAATTGGTATAAGTGCAATAAGTTTGAGATTTTTTAGACAATTTTTTCCACATCTCTATGGCACATAAATTACTTTCTTCCGTAGAAAAAAGGAAACGCACATATATATATATACACACGTATATACATTTAGGTACAGAGAAAATTTTGCACGTTTATCTAATATTGCTCTATGAACTTTTCGTAAAAATGGACATACACTTACAATACTCAACTCCAACGACGTACAATTACTCCTTTTATATAGATCCATTCTCATATGTAGATCCATCCTCAGTCACAGAGAGAGAGAGAGAGAGAGAGAGAGAGAGAGAGAGAGAGAGGGGGGGGAGGGGGGGCTTGCCTTCTTCTTATCTTTGTAAATAACGCCGTTTTGGAGAAGCTGGTTGATCTTCTCTGGGTTGCTTAGGTAATCATTAGGATCGACGTCTTGGCCAGCTTCCATCAAGAAGCCGATTTGCCTGTACTTGCTCATCGCCCAAGGCTGTGCCATTTTGTTCTTCAGTAATGTTTGATGCCAATCAATTCGTTTAGAGAAAGGCTGATATATATACTGGAGAACATGCACTCAACAGGGTTAGTTCGGTCTTTTCCCTGTTCAAACGGAATTCTTAACCTACCTGCTTTCTTCCTTTCCTTTTCTTTGTTTTTTTTTTACTCGTGTTTTTTTCCCTAAACTAAGGTTCCATGAAATTGATGATCTCTCGTTGATAGATACTTCTTGTCTATGCCAACCCCCTCTTCCCCCCTTCTTTCTCTCTCTCTCCAAATGAGGGTTACTTAACAGTTTCATATTTCTCTAAATCCAAATCATCTGAAAAACTCACAAATTAAGTGTGTCGGGATCACATAGGTTCAAAATACCAATCCGATACACCTAAGTTTATGACAAGTGCACTTATCTTGTCCTGATCTTGTCTATTTTGTTAGAGGAATATTGTGCCAAGAGCCACACACATGTTGTGCGTGATCCTTTTTTCTTTTGATTCAAAGCATGTCTCCTTTTAGAAGTAAAGAATAGTTTCAGATTCTAAGCTAATGGTAGAAAAAGAGGGCACATGAGATAAGTATTGGATTCTTTATTGAGTCCAGTCACTACATGTTATTCTAACTCTCTTGTGATTGTCAATTCCTTGTGAGAAAAATAATTATGCAGAAAAGAATGCAAACTCCATAGTTAGATGGTGAAACGAGACAATGAACATGTTAAACCAACAAAATCTACATACAAAAAAGATTGATTGATAATTGGAGCAAAGGGAATATGGCTCGAGGATTTGAAAACATGTTAAGGGATATTTATTGCAAAAGCTGAAATTGCTGTGGGCAGAAAAAAAAATATAAATAAGCCTCATTGAAATTACATATTTAATTGGTCATTGACGCTCTCAACAAATTCATGTTGTATATGAAAGAGTTATTTTCACTAAGATTGGTGTAGCTTATGAAGTCTTGTTAAATGCAATTTGATCCTTCTAGCAAAAGACTCAATAATGTGATATGATGTTTGCATGGCGAAAATGAAAATGAGATTTTCCATGGTCGATGTAAAACGCAAAATGTTATGCATCGCTATCCAAATTACAACTTGAGGAGAAAGAAAGATTCCAATTCTTTCAGAAAAGAAAGCACACACATGTCGTTTCGATCTGATGCCATTTGTCTATGCAAATAGTTTGGAGGTAGCAATCAAGACCAGGTCAATTTGTGAAAGTGTTTTCAATTTTCTATTCTCATGGAAAATATGAAAAAAAATCGAATCTTGTGCTTTTAATTTTTTGTTTTCTTGAAAATGCCGTGTCCTATTGGTGAAAGTAAATGTTAAAATATTATGAAAATGTTGTTTTTAGAACAAACTTTTAATGTACGAAAAAACCGTGTTTCCAGTGTTGTGTTTATTTGATAATTGAATTTGTCTACTGCACCAAACTTCCACACACACCTGAGGAACTGATTCCATTAGGGTAACAAAAGGTTGAACTAGCATACGTTTTCAGAAAAAAGGAAAAAAGAAAGAGGAATTATAACTTGATTGTTTCTAATAAGGTTCAGATTATCAATAGCCGAAAGAAGGAAGGAATTATTCTGAAAGTGTTATCCCACGATGACTTGCCACATACGTGTAACGGAAAATATGAGAATTATACTTTGCCAGCCGAAAGCTCAAAATTCCTCGATAGAGGAGTCACGACAACGTTTGTATGGAGCTTTTACAATGGAATAACTAATGCTTTTTAGGTTGCCAGAAAGGCGAAGCTAGAAAAAAGATGATGTCTATTCTAGGTGCATCTTCTTCTTCAAGGTGTACTATTTACTAGTTACTAGCCCGTACTTTATATGGGCGTGCCTTGTTGATATGCATATTTTCGATAGTATTCCATCAATTTGAAATGTCACGTAAAAGAAAAAGATGCATTTGTCTAATGGTAATATTTTACATTTCTACAGAAAAATATCATACTTTTGGAAGGTGTAAGATTAATATGGAGAAAATGATTCAAAAAATTGTACTTTTACCAATTTAGTTTAAAATTTTTAAATTTTATTAATATAGTCCTAAATATTTTCACATTTTGTTAATTGAGTCTATTTGTCAATTTTTGCCAGAATATGTTGACATGGATCACAACCATATTTGGCACGGTCGGTACTAACGCGGATAATTTTTTTTTTTTTTTTTTTTTTTTTTATAGAATTTTAATTTTTTGAATTTTTTTTTTGAATTTTTTTCTTTTTCCTTTCTTCTTCCTTTCGTTGGTGGCTAGTATTTATAATTTTTCCATTTTGCTTAGGTAACTCTTTCATCTCATTTTTGGTACCTATTTTTTTGCTTGACTATAGATTTTATAATCTTAATTTTTATCTATCTTGTGTTACCCATTTCCTATTATCCTCATGAAATGCTGTAAGAGTGTTTTTTCCCCATTTCTCTTGAAAAATTCAGTATTGGGTAATGCGTATTTTGCTTTTGTTCTTCCTTCCCTGTATTGCTCTGTGAGGCAAAAACTCCTGAAAAGTTTCCAATTTGCTAACCATCCATTCTTTCTGTTGAAAATATGTCTCAAGTTTGAGCCCAAAGCAAAAGTTTGATTTGTTTCCTAATCCTAGTAGGTGTGGGTTTCCTAATCCTAATAGGAGTGGGTTTCTTAATTTATTCCTACTCCAAGAAGGAGTGGCTTTCAAGAATTGAAGAGTCATCAAGTTCCCTATATATATACGGTCATTCGTGGAGAAGAATTAAGCCATTGTTGATGCAAGAGGTCTTGAAGCGCCGATTCGTCATCGAGTGCTTGGGAGAAGATTTCTCCGTTGATCTCGTTCGAGCAATTACATCAAGAAGAGTCAAGTGTTTGTAGCCGATTAAATTCTTGTGGTAAGAATTTGTGTATAATTCCTTTGTGAGATTGAGAGATTATTTCACTAGGAATTGTGGGGCTAAACACTGCGTGAGTTATTGGGTGTAATTGGGGCTTGGGAAACACTGAGAGTGTTTGAGTGACTCGAGTGTTTAATCTCCGTTGTATCGCTTGTTCAATAGTGGAATTCGTCGCTGCTCTCCCCGTGGACGTAGGTCTCTACGACCGAACCACGTAAATCTGGTGTCCGATTTATTTTCTTTATTATGTCTATTTTATTGTTCGATCACTCACCCTTTTCGCAACATTGGTATCAGAGCCAGGCTTGGCTGAGGTGAATAAGAAGTAAAAGTGAGAATCGACAGATTTGATGGGAAGGATTTCGGTTTCTGGAAGATGCATATTGAAGATTATCTTTATCAGATGAAACTGCACGTGCCCTTATCAGGCGAGAAACCAGAGACGATGAAGAAAGCTGATTGGGATTTGCTGGATAGACGAGCTATGGGTGTTATTCGGCTGACGTTGGCTCGTAACGTTGCGTTTAACATCGTGAAGGAGACTACCACTGCGGGTTTGATGAAAGCCCTATCGGATATGTACGAGAAGCCCTCTGCAATCAATAAGGTCTATTTGATGCGACGTCTGTTTAACTTGAAGATGAGCGAAGGTGCGTTAGTTGCAGATCATATCAATGAATTCAATGTGATTGTTAGTCAATTGAGTTAAGTTGATATTGACTTTGAAGATGATGTATGTGCTTTGATTCTGTTATCCTCATTGCACGATAGTTGGAATACTACATTATCTGCTGTTAGTAATTCCTCCGGGTTAACAAGCTTAACGTTTGATGGGGTTCGAGATTTAATTCTAAGTGAGGATATTCGTAGAAGAGAATCTGGTGAACCCATATCTACTGCTTTAGTAGGTGAAAACAGAGGAAGAACTAGTACACGTGGTAGTATGAATATGAACAGACGTAGCCAGTCAAGGACTGGTGGTGCTGTCTGTTGGAACGTGGCAAGAGGGGGCATCTTCGAAGAAATTGCCTTAAGCTGAAGAATCAAAAGGGTAAGGAAATCTTAGTTGATACTGCAGATGATGTTGCGGTATAGCTGTTGGTAATTCGGATAATGCCGATTATGTCTTGTCATCACGATTATTCATCGTTTGATGGATGGATTATGGATTCTGGTTGTTCTTTTCATGCTACACCAAATAGAAACTGGTTTTACTACTTATCGGTGCACGGATAGTAGTAAAGTGCAGTTGGGGAACAACGCTGAATGCGATGTTGTAGGTGTTGGCAATATTAAAATCAGAATGCATGATGGTATTGTGAGGACATTGACTGGAGTGAGGCACGTTCCAGAGTTGAAGAAAAACTTAATTTCCTTGAGTGCCATGGATTCAGCTGGGTGTCGGTATTTTTCAGAATGTAGAATTCTGAAAGTTGTTCGAGGTGCTTTAGTGATAATGAAAGGAATCAAACACAATGGCCTGTATGAGCTTCAAGGTGAGACAATGACAGATTTCGCTGCAGAGACGTCAGATGCATCTGTTCGAGAGTCCGAATTGTGGCATATGCGTTTGGGGCACATTAACGAGAGAAGCCTGAAGGTTTTAAGTGAAAGAAATCTGCTATGTGGTTATGTTGCTAACGAACTGAATGTATGCAGGTGCTATGATTTAGATCAACGGCGGAAAGTGTAGTTCAGTAGAATAGTAAAAGAAACCACGAAAATTGTAGAGTTACTTCACTTGAATGTTCGCAGGTTGTTGCGGTTTCCTTCTAGGAAGAGTGCCAGATATATGTTAACAGTTGTTGATGACTACTCGATGAAGACGTGGGTGTTTGTACTTAGGTACAAGTTTGATGCTATTGTCAAGATCATGCAGTTGAGAGCTTTGATAAAAAAAGGAGACTGGTAATACGATCAAGCAGGTGCAGATTGACGGTAATATGGAGTTTTGCTCGAAGCTGTTAAACAAATTCTGCATGAAGGAAAGCATAGTGAAACACCGCACTACTGCCAATGAACCACAACATGTTGCAGAATTGTTGAGCAGAACATTACTAGAGATGGCCCATAAAATGATCTCTAGTGCTGGTATGGCTAGGAGATTCCTAGCGGATGCGCTTAGTATGGCGAGCTACCTGATGAATAGATCCCCATCGACTGCAATTAAACATTGGACTCCCGAAGAAGTGTGGTCAGGTAACGTTGCTGATTATTCTATTCTTAGAATATTTGGTTGCCCATGTTATGTTCGAGTGAGTGATGGTAAGCTCGATGGAAGGGCAAGAAAGTGCATATTCCTAGGCTATGCACAAGGTGAGCGGGGTTATCAGTTGTGGTGCCCGGAGTTAAATTCACCTGTTATCAGCAGAGAAGTTACGTTTGACGAATCTCCAGTACTTCTAGTTAGGAGTGGTAATAGCAGTGCTTATATGGATCTGAACGGTGTTCAGCTTGAGGTGGAGTTGCAACCAGAAACTCCTGAGGTAGCGGGTACTAATGTGGTAATCAACACAGATGGTGCTTGTAACGAGGTGGAGTTTGTAAAGCCAACGGTTGCTGTAACTGCTGATATTGACAAGGTACGTATTCGATCTCCCGACAGATATGGATGCAACAATGGTTTTGCTTTATTTGTGGTTAAGGAGATTGTGTCGAGAAATCCTTGCGTAGCAGTTAAAGGTGTATGTGGAGTTGGTGTTCTTATGAGGTTCTCGTTTATGGCAAAGTTCAAGCCGGACTTGGGCTTGAAAGATATTTGTGGTGGTTGAGCCCATCGGGGGCTATGGGAGAGAAGCGGCAAAGTTCGAATTTTGAAGCAATTGTCACTTGGCTCAAACGTCGAGCCAAGGTGGAGATTGTTGAAAATATGTCTCGAGTTTGAACCCAAAGCAAAAGTTTGATTTGTTTCCTAATCCTAGTAGGTGTGGGTTTCCTAATCATAATAGGAGTGGGTTTCTTAATTTATTCCTACTCCAAGTAGGAGTGGCTTTCAAGAATTGAAGAGTCATCAAGTTCCCTATATATATACGGTCATGCGTGGAGAAGAATTAAGCCATTGTTGATGCAAGAGGTCTTGAAGCGCCGATTCGTCATCGAGTGCTTGGGAGAAGATTTCTCCGTTGATCTCGTTCGAGCAATTACACCAAGAAGAGTCAAGTGTTTGTAGCCGATTAAATTCTTGTGGTAAGAATTTGTGTATAATTCCTTTGTGAGATTGAGAGATTATTTCACTAGGAATTGTGGGGCTAAACACTGCGTGAGTTATTGGATGTAATTGGGGCTTGGGAAACACTGAGAGTGTTTGAGTGACTCGAGTGTTTAATCTCCGTTGTATCGCTTGTTTAATAGTGGAATTCGTCGCTGCTCTCCCCGTGGACGTATGTCTCTACGACCGAACCAGGTAAATCTGGTGTCCGATTTATTTTCTTTATTCTGTCTATTTTATTGTTCGATCACTCGCCCTTTCCGCAACACTTTCACTAAAACTATTGATCTTTCTCTAATTTTACTTGGACACAATTTTGTAGCTCAAAGGAATTGGTTTGGCCTTTCGTGTGAAAGTTTGATTTCTTTTTTTAAATTTAAACAAATGACGTGTTATTTGGCTATTCGAATAACTTCATTTTGCAAATTTTTTCGGTCCTTAGGTTTACAAAATTGATTTCAAAAGAAAAAGGAATCAGAAAACAAAGAAGGTGGAGGACAGTTGTCACTGGAGCATCCATTGTTGAAAGAAACTCTTCCCAGTTTTTAGCCACACACATGTTGTACGTGAGCCTTTTTCTCTAAAAATAAAAATAAAAATAAAAATCAAAGTGCGTCTCCTTCGCAAAAGCATAAAGTTTAATATTCCAAAGCTAATGGAGAAAGAAGAGGGCCTCATGAGATAAGCAGTAGACTCTCTCTATTGGGCCATTTACTTCAAGTTATTCGAAATTTCTTGCCATCGTCAATCCCTTGCTGGAAGAATAATTATATAAAGAAGAATCCAAGCTCCATAGTAGGACCTTGAAAACGAGACAATGTGCTCCTTAAAATCAACGAGGTCCACATATGAAACGATAGGTTGATAATCGGAGCAAAGAGAGAATGACTCGGGCCTTTGAACCCATGTTGAGGGATATTCGATGCAAAAGCTAAAATTGCTACGTATGGAGAAGAAAAGCATGCACGTAAAGACTCTTTGAAACTACATACCCGATCGGTCATTGGTGCTATCAACAAATTCACACCGTACACGAAAGAGTTACTTTTCCTTAGACTGGTGTAGGTTATGAAGTCTTGTTTGTTGACGCCTTAGTTTGCTGACCATAGGAAAACAAAAAAGCAAAAAATGAAAAATTTGAATTGATAAAGCTCTAATTAGGCCCAATACTTTCTAATCCATTCGGCACTAGTACTCTTAATTTCAATCTGGGCTGACCCATTAATTCTTGGGTTTAACCCTCTCATTAATAAGGAAGCCTCCGAAGCCCACATATTAGACCAGCCCATGGAATTTAAAAAAAGAAAGAGCGTATCACGGTCGCCGTCGAACACCGCCCGACACCGTCGTTCTCCATTTCGCTGTCGGCCCGAGTCTCCCCTGTTCTGCTCTGTTTTTCGGCCGAGAAACTCGAAAAGCCTCATTCCCAGTTGAAATCTCGTCGCCGGCTCGAATCTTCATGGGCTAAGCATCCTGAATTTACTCTTGTCGCTTCGACTGGAAATCGCGACCGGGAACTTCGCCTCCTCGTTATGCTCTTCAGCCTCCGTGTTGGCGTACTTTATTCAGCCCCGCTCTATAGCTGAGAAACACGAGGTGGTTAGTTCCTGATCGTAGTTCCGTCCGTCGATTTCACTTCGACAACGACTAACGAAGTTCCCGTCATTGATTCCATCACTCATCACAGCTCTGTCTCCGCTAGTTAGGGTAGTCTCAGCCCCTTTGTTTTTCCCGGTTCTGAGTCCGAGACCTGTAAATAGGCGTACTAGAAGATCACTTAGAATCATAGCAAATTTTTGATGATTTGGCTGGTTATTGTCGTTGATGTATCGATTTCGGACGAGAAAATCACATTACTTCCATGTCTATGCTTAGTATTCATAGCCCTCTCGGTTTGCTCGACAAAATGCTTCATAGTTCTTACTTGGAAATAATTTCGGCTTTGGTTCAATCTCAAGGAACCTTTTGACGTGATTTGTGCGAGATAGATTGATTTGTTAGATTTTGAAACTGATTTTGATGCACAGTGAAGGTTTGCCAAGAGCTTTACTGAGCTTGTGTTTTAATGTACTTAATTGCCTGGAATTCCTTTGGTAGTTCTTAGGGGTGTCAAGGGGTTGGGCCATCCGAGAGCCAAATATCATATAACATGAGAGAATGAGTCAAGTCGGATTAGACCCAAATATTATAAAATTATTCCATTGAATGGGTAAAATTTGAAATTTATTCAAAGCCGTTTTATATTAAGGGTGTTAAAAAAGCCCACGCTAGTTCGACCTACCCAATTCTATCTTACCCTAACCTTATTAATACTAATATCTAAAAATCTCTACTCAAAGAAGACAAGGCCCGACCTAAAAATACCCTAAATTTTAGGGCTGAGTTGGGTTGAGTTAGCACCGACTTTTTTACGCCCCTAGTTGTTAGCATCCTGTCCACGTTCTGCACTCTGCAATATCGAGACTCTCTGTCGTCGGAAGGCCAATTGGATGGAGACAGTGGTTCGAATTTATCTTGAGTCAGCTTATTTTTGTGTGGCCCAAATCCGAGTATTTGCATCTGGAACGAACCCAAGAGTTTGACCCACGACTTTGAAGCCCAAACGTGACCCCATGTACAGGCTGGGCCCAAGGGCTTAGCCCGTGTCCCCTTCTACCGAAATAAAAAATATATAAAAAAATCGAAAATAAGAAAATGTCGTTATATTTTACGTTAGAATTAGTTTAGTTTCATTTAGTTGGCATCCATATAGTTTAGGGATTCTATTTTTCATAAGTTTAGGTTTAAGTAGCTTAGTCTTTTAGAAAACAAATTTGATTTGAAATTAGCTCATAAGGATTGCTGTCTTGGGATTTAATAATAAGACCTTTTATATTTTTTACTTGACTTGTATCGAGTTACTTTACTATACTTGACTTTTTACTTTTTTTATTACTATCTTTAAAAAATTGATTGTGATTCCTTTGTGTTTCTTTTTTCTTAGCTGTGATCTGTTTATTTTAGTTAAATGGTTATGTCTAGTTTTAGAATCATAATAAATATTTAAAAAAAAAACATTGCATGGACATTTAGTGGACAAGAACCTTAAGGTTAATAATTTGGTAAAAAGTTGTGTGGACACTTTAGTTAACAAATAATCAAGTCGAGATATCGAAAGGGCACTAATTAGATAATTAGTACCCCGATCCTAGATTTCTAGTTGTGTAGGAAGTAAAGTATTCTCCCATATCTCATTTGGTTAGTTTTTAGCCAAACTCAATAGATTAATGGCAACTCCCTTATATAGGATGCTAATCGTATCAAAATGAATTTTCCAACGTCATGCGAGATAAGGGTTCGAGAGAACCCATGCCGATTGAAGACCGTTAGTGCTCAACTTGACATTACTTCTAAACTCATCATTTCTTAGACTGGGTCCCAACATTGTTACATGTAATTTGATTTGTTTAGGAGAGAACTCAATCATGTGATATGATGTTTGAATGGCGAAAATGAAAAAGAGATATTCCAAGGTTGATGTACAATCCAAAATATTATGCTTTGCCATCTAAATGGCAACTTGATGAAAAAGAAAGATTCCAATTCTTTTAGAAAAGAAAGCACGCTACAAAATGTTCCGTTTTGATGCCATTTGACTATGCAAATGTTGTGGAAGTAGCAAATAAAGGCTAGTTCAATTCGTGAAAATGTTTTTCCAGTTTTTTTTTATTGAAAACATGAGAAAAAAAAATCTCACGCCTCTAGATTTTTTTATTTCTTGTAAATTCCGTGCTTGATTTGTAGAAATAAATGTTCTCGATATATGTGAAAATATAGTGAAAATGTTGTTCCTAGAAGCAACTTTTAATATACGAATAACATTGTTTTCAGCGTGGTCTTTATTCGATATTGAATTGGTCTTCTCTACCAAACGTCCAAACAAATCTGAGGAGCTGATTCCATTAGTGGAACAAAAAAAAAATGATATAATGTGCGTTTTCAGAAAAGATTTTTCTTTTTTGGACTTAGAAAAAGGAATAGAAATTGAAAATATAAATTGCTTGTCTCTAATGAGGTTCAGATTATCAATAACTAAAAGAAGGAAGGAATTATTCTGAAAATGTTATCTTACGATGACTCGCTAATCAAAAGATCAGATTCCTTTATAGTGGAGTGACAACAAAGTCATATAGAGCTTTCATAATGGAATAACTGATGCTCTTTAGATTGCTGGAAAATGCATAGTGGGAACAAAAGAAATTGTCTTCTGCAACATATATTCCATATTAGTTACTTAACCGCGTGGATATGCATGTCGATATGCATAATTTCGAATTGTTAGTATTCCATTAAAATGAGATATTATGGAAGAGAAAAAAGATGAGATTCGCATAATGGCAATATTTTTTTAATTTTATAGAAGAATGTCATACTTTTTGAACGCGTAAGATTGATGTTTGGTATTCCATTAATATGAGCACAATTCAAGTTCATCTCCAAAAAGAAAGCACCATCTTTGATCCCTTTACACGAATCAGATAGGGCCTTGAAGACATGGTCGAGGTCTTGATGACCTGAATATGGGCTGACCTCGTAAAAACTTCTTGATGTCAAAAAATTTGGTTGAGGTCATGACGACCTAAATTACATAGGTTTAGTATATTTATATATTAAATCATGTTTTTATCTAATAACTTAAATTTTTTAAATAGTCAGCGGTATATGATTCTACAAAATCTTAGATAATATCACAGTCAGTGCTATACCCTTTTGATTGTAGGAATCCATTCCTATTAGTCAAATTCCACGTGTTGCGGTAAAATTTCATGTGTTGCTATAAGAGGAAATGTTGAAATATTATCCCATATCATTTGATAATGAGTCCTATATGTTTTTTATATTCATGTAGTTTTCTTTCACCTAATAAATTGGCCGGCTTATCTCCAGTGTGGTTTGCCAACGCCACAATTTGGTCGCTTGCTAGCGCCGTGTGGCTCTAGAAGCACACAAACACCACAGGCTGCTCTTCTTGGCTGTTGAGCCACGTCAGCGACTCCTAGGTCAGGACCGAGCTAGACCTGCCGCGACTGGTTGGGCTCACCGAGTCATTCATGGGCACAAGAGCGGGCCCATGGCCCTGACCCTTCCTGGCCTGAACTTCCTCTTCATGTGGTTGACATAGACTCTCTCCACCTCCATCCACGCGCTGAAAACGACACCCCACTGTGGGTCCGTCGGCGAGTTCGACATGTTGCCATAGGTCACCCGGGAGTTCTCGTCGTTGCTGCCGTTCTTGGGTAGGTTTTGCCATAGCGAGAACTCGATCGACACAGAGAAAGCAGTGGAGGGCGAGAACATGACGCAGGGAATGCCGAGCACCAAGGCTAAGCGTTGGGTCCACCCGAGAAAGAAGGGGACAAAACGGCGACGGATGGCGAGGGTTGGGAACCAAACCACTCGAGGAACACCAGGTAGTGGTGGCCACGCGTGGAGAGGATCTTGATAATGAGGCCATTTTTTGAGAGATAGGGGGTGCCAGGGGCTGGGAGGACTAGGGGTGGAAGAGATTGGGAGGGTCAGAGAGGAGGGGGAGGAGGAGGAGGCGATGGTCCATCAAATCTCGTGTGGTATTTTAAGGAGAATGACTCGAATTCAAATCTTTTCAAACTTAGTCTTTTATTTGCCTTTCCAATTGCATATTTTTCACACTTTAAATTTTGACCAAAATCTAATCTAAGCGTGATGAGGAGTATTAAGATATTTAAATATTAAATTACACATTTATTTAATAATTAGCGGTACTCTCATGAATCTCATATTGGACTTCAATTATTATTATAGATTGGCAAAATTTGCATTTGGATGTTACTTAGCGATATAACTGTCAATTTCAAATTCGATTTAAATTTACTAAGGTGGAATCTCGAATGCAAGAAAAGCAAAAAAAAAAAAAAAAAAAAAACGAAGGAGGATCGGGGTTCGCACTTCCCATTCCTCCCAGAGTTCCTTTAGATGCGAAGACATTCCCTCCTTCCCCCTCCGTTTCTCAGTTTTTTACCGGTAAATAGGAAAAACTGAAAATAGTATCCTTCAATAGACAAATACAATTGTATCCGAGGCCAAAATTTGATGACAAATTTGAAATCCATTACATACCAACTTGCAGCACAACGCAGTGGTGACTAAAGTTGCTTTCTGAGGTTGCAGCACCGTCTCCTCTCCTCCTGCGGAAAATTTCGTTTGGGCACTGTGAGAGAGTTCAGCAGGAAGAGAGGCAGAAGAAGCATTCAAAACGTAATTGTGGGTCTATTCACTTCGATTCAGCTTACAAAAGTTCTTCATACTTAGTAATCTTGACCTTGAACACAGTGGCCGTCCTAGGATTGACATTCAGGACGTCGCAACATATTATTTTGGGAGACGATATAGCAGCTTCTATCATGTCGAAGAAGGAAAGAATACCACAATTTGCAAATGATGTATTTACAGGCTACGAACTTACAACTGTTGATTAGACCAATCGAACAGCAATTATTCATCTTACATCAATAAAATATACAAAACCGACTTTGTACATTTCTTTGAACTTGGTAACATAGCAAATATCCAGTTCATGACATGGATTGAAGTGACGAGCTCATAGGAATTCTCTTGAGCTTGAAAATGCAACTCGAGACACATTCGCTAAGCAATTGTGCCATTATAAGATTACCGCGGAAATCGACAGGATTTTGAAATTAAATATACCCAGCTACTAAAAGTCAAAAGACAAGCTCCTTTGTTGACCAACTAATCACAAGGCAACGGAACTTACGTCCAATGTACGGCCCTAAAAATGAATTCCTTTGTGGGCAAAAAGAAATCTTGGATATTTATCTCCCAGAAACGTACCTTCACGTTCATATGATTGGCCAATGGCTGGTCACCAGCAAAAGGAAGAGGGAAAAATAAAGAAAAAAAAATCAGAGAAAATAACAAAATATAGAAAAATTATTAAAAATTATTTACATTAGCGCTGGCAGTGCCACGTTAGCTAGCCGGTGTTCAAGTCGACAATATCTGGCCAAAATTAGCCAAATTGGTTGAATTAGCACAAAGTCAAAAGTTTAGAATTAAATTGGCACTAAATCAAAATGTTTATGACTAAATGTGTACCATTAAAAAATTTATGATTAAATTGGCACAAATGCAATAAGTTTACGACTATTTTGACACTTTTCCCCTTTGATTAAATGAGACTAGTAATGAAACATAAATTTATGTTAACGGCTTTTAACCACAGGGGTTTACTTTAATGGCCACATGTGAAATGAGGAGATGGAGGGTTCAAATCTCCAACTTTTCAAATAGGTTAGGGTGGGGATGATTAATTTTAGGTATGAATTTTGATTTCTACGCTTTGCAAAGAGGTAAGGCAAAAATCTTAGAGTAAGTTGAGATTTAGAGTAAGATAGTAAGATAGAAAAAAAAAAAAAAAGTTGACAGCTTCCACTTTAGATGCAGTTTCAAACAAACAAAACAAGTTGAGGAAAAGACTTTGATTGATGGTTATTAATCATTATTGAGACTAATTATTTAATTAAAGATTGGTTTATGTAAAGTGTAACTTTTAGAAATATGGACTGATGGATGTTATTATTGCTCTTAACTTTAAACTACTTAATTCACTGGGAAATATCAAAGGCTATTTCAATCTTTGATTGGGATATCTAAGTTTACTAGTAAATCAAGTGACTTCGGAAAATAAGTACTTTACCTAGTAATTGATTTTTAAACTTTTGTAGTGCACCGAAACACTTTTACTATAGATTCATTTTGATCTATCACATCAACAGCAACTTGAGGAAAATGGGATTCCCACAAAATCCCCCCTAAAACATGAAAATGGTTTTGTTTTTTCATAGATTAATCGGTGAAAAGGACAATGTTTTAGAGGAATTGGGACGGGGAAGACGAGATTGGCTTCTCTATTTGCAGCCAAATCATTCAGCTTTGTATGAAGTTTTGCAGATATTCGGCTGAAGAGTGTCTCATCGAAAGGAGTTTTCATAGATTAATCGGTGAAAAGGACAATAGCTATTGTGTTTTGTTGAAATATATCTTTGGAGGAATTTGATCTAACGAGGAAGTTGGCTTCGATACTCTTAGTTTACAAGCACTAGATTTACAAAGGCACAACCGAGTCCTAAGCAGATTTTCAGCATTCGAAAAGCGGCAGATGGATACAGAAGATCACGACTTGTACAGGTTCAAGGAGTTCAAGAAAACACAAAGATTTACGGTTCAGATCGGTGGAGGGACTAATATTAGAATATTGCTTTCACGAAGATCCGGTGAAACAAAGACGAAGTTCAGGACGGATTTAATTATGCTGCTAGCCTGCTAAGGCAGTTTACATACAGAAGTGATCGGTCGAGCCAAAACGAGACATGAGGAGCTCACACAGGTTACATATAATTCGATGAGAGTTGGGGCATGACGAGTCACTCCTGCTTCACCAGCAGCTCTGCGATTGCTGGGGCATGCGGAATTTGGAAGTGATCGGTCAAGCCGAAATGAGCCATGAGGAGCCAGACGTGAGTTAGGAACTCGCCTCCTCGTCGTAGTTGCCGGGCGTGTTTGACGCCCTTGCACTTGACGGCCGCATAAGCCAGCATCTCCACCCACACCAAACTTATGATTTTCCATTTTTTCTCTGGATCTTCAATCTTGTCCAGCTGTGAGGCGAGCCGGCATCCATGGTACAGGGTGAACTTGCTCTTATCGCCTTTTGCCATGATAGGATCTAGTCGTGTGTTCACGTTGTCGCGCAGCACGGCGCAAGCTTTGGTTAAGTTGAATTTGCCATCTCCAGCCAAATGGTTTTCTGGTCCGTCGACTTTCTTGATTGACTTCTGCTCATTGAAGAAACTCACCGCCGCCTTGTACGTGTCTCGGAATTTGACGCGTCCGACTCCAATCGGCAAGAGAAAAGGGTACATGACCAAAAGATACAGCATATACCGAGACAACTGCATGCTCATTTTTGAAGCCGATCTGATGTTAAATCTAACATGTTCCTCTCGGTAGGGAGGGTTTTCAAGAGAGCCCCGATCTTCTGGGTGGCATAAGAGTTCGGTTGCAATGTGCCAGACGAGTATGCTTCGGTCGAAATCTAACTCGATGCTCCATTTGTAATTGTCCAATAGCTCATACCTTCCGAGTATAAGATCTCCCCGGTAGGTCCATTCGGACTGGACTTCCTTCTGGCTTGTTGCCGACTTCAAATGGTCGAAAACCCATCCTTTTAGAAAGTCGCTCACTTTCACATCATCCTTGTACAAGAGCTTCAGAATCTTCTGGTCGACCTTTAGCAACTCTAGGATTCGGCAGCACGCAGGGTGTTTCTCTTTGAGGGCGAAGCTTAGTAGGTTGCACTGCCCCATAGAACCCGACCACCTGCGCCTGTTATACAGTGGTTGTAACCTTTCGACAAAATTCAGGATGGTAGGCTGGTGATTCTCCAGCCAACAAGCGGCTTCATCGGACAAGAGAAGAATGAATAACCCATAAATCTCCAGGAGAAAGGCCGCCCAGATCAATAAATAGGTCACATAGGCGTTGAAATTGGAGGGTTTGTCCTTCTCTAACAAGGAAAAATGCACCAGGACCATGCCGGTGAATAGTATAGTTACGGTGTGGAGAGCAAAGCCCCATCGATTGTGGATCGCCATCGCCTTTGTGTAGAGCAGATCATACATGAATCCCAGTTCGATCTCGATGACTCTGAATACCACGTGAAAATGTTTATCCTTGAGAATTAACAGGCTAGTGTCAAGGTCCCGGAAGCTAAGCACGAGATCTGCGAAAAGGCGCCGGAAAATATCGATTAGGTCTTTAGCTACAGCCAACTCGGCCTGGCTGCGCTTGCTCATAGCTTTAGGCAAAAGATTTTCATCCCCAAAAAGGCGCCGGAAAAAGTCGGACGTGCCTCTGGCTGCGGCTAAGAAAGACTGGCTGCACTTACTCTTTCCCCTGCCCCGTTCTTGCTTCTTCGATTCGTTGCCGCAATTACTGTTTTCCTCATCCTGTTCTTTCTTCCTCTTCCTCAATTCATTGGATAAGAGCTCTTCATCAGGACACGAAAGATCTCCGTATGCCTTTGGGTTGTGTTCTGTGTTCACTCCGTGTACCTCGATCACCTCGTACGGCGTAACGTCATAGCCCTCAGCCTTCTTCAACTCATACTCCTCTAGGATCTTCGAGTAATGGAGAGGTGGGTCGGGGATTGAGTCCCTGAACTTCTCGCTACTCGCAGCCCGGAGGACATAAACCCTCTGGCCGTACTTTATGAGGCCGGAGATGATCATGAGAAGATAAAGCCCTGAGAGCTCGGAGCCTGTCAACGCCTGGAAGAAGATGAAAAGCGTTCCAACCTTTTGGATGATGAGTACGAGCAAATGCCTCAACCAAAGCTCGTTGTCCTCAAGGGCATAGGCCGTGATGGTGTCGGGACCGCCCAGGTGCAGCAGCAGGAACGGCGCCCAGAATGCAATCATCTGGGTATTCCAGTCCTGTCCCTGGGCAGCGGCACCACGCTGCACTTGCTTGAGCTGGGATGTGATCTTGCCAAGCCCATAAATCGCGGTCGCGTCTGCCACCAAGTAGCAAGACCAGACCAATGCCTTCAGCCAAACGTCAGGCTGGTACTTCCGGCGATGCCCGAAGACAATGAGCAGCACTTGAATGGTGAGGCTGAGGACGACCACGGCTCGCAGTTCCCATTCCTCCCATAGTTCCTTTAGACGTTGAGACGCTTTCTCCATTCCCTCCGTTTACCAGCGTGCACCAGTGAAAGATAACAAAGGCTGAAGATGGTATACTTTATCAGACACATATAAAATAATCCAAGACAATAAAAATTGATGACAAATTTGAAATTCATTACATACCAACTTACGTCAAAATATGATGGTGACAAAACTTTTGCTGATTTTACTGAAGTTGCAGTACTTTCTCCTCTCCTTCTACAGAAATTCTTGTTTGGGCTTGAGAGAGAGAGAGTTTACAATGAAGAGAGAGGAGGAAGAAGTGAGAAACAAACTGCCTCTTTTCTGATAATCAGTCCTCCCACAGGAAAGGAAGCATTTAAGACATAAACGTGGGTCCATTCACTTCGATTCTGCTTCCAACGTTTTGCCTACTTTGTTCTCTCGCTTTCAACGCAATGGAGGACCTAGGATGCTTAATTACTTTTTCTCTTTATTAACAAACTTCACTATTGTGTTGAGTTATTAAATTTTTATTTGATGGGTTGGTTGGCCACCTTCAAATTTGTTAAACTCTTTTTAAAGATTATCGGTCTAAATTAGTATGACTCAATAACTTTTCTCTTATTAAGTTATTTATCAAGTTATATATCACTGAATTGACCTCTCCCATTTGAAATGGAATTTATGGATGAAAGAGAGAGAGATAGCATAGCTAGCTGGCACACATTACATGTAGCATCATTTTAGCATCCAATCATGTGTAGGAAAAGGTTCACCTCCTTTCTTCTCCAAAAAATTCTAAATGTTTCTAAGAGGTGATCCACTAATCTCTAAAGTGAGTTAAGAGGGAATAAACCACCCCCTTGTGAAGGTTATCTATAGCCAAGTGCTTTCTCATGTGTTTGCATATAAAAATGAATGTTAGAAGTTCTCCCAATTGATATTGTAAAAAGTGCCTCTAATAAAATAGTGTTTTTCTTCAATTGATTTCCCGATCTTTCTCAACAAGTAGTATTAAATTATGTGGTCAGGAACCATGAGTTCACTAGTAGTTAGGGATCCGAGGATGCTAAAGTGCATTAGTGCACAATCCGGGATTAAGAAGTCAGTTGGTTTGAGACCAAGTTTACTGGGTAAAATGTTGGATATTATAATCAAGTCAGGATGGCGGATATTTTGAGTTTGGTTAGAGTGCCGATTAGCTCAACAACTCCAATTATAATAATTGGAATAACTATATATAATTTTACTTACTAGGTCAAGATTTATGGGATATAGTTGGTAGAAACAACACCATACCACTCATAGATGATAACGAGTTGAAGTGGAACATCAAAGCTTGTAAGATGCTCTACATTCTTATAGTGACTGATGAATATGAGTTAGCACATTAACTAATGAAGAGCCCAAAGGAGGCATGGGGTAACTCAACAGAGCTATTTGTGAGGAGGCATGATGCCAAGCTACAACATTTGGACAACAAGCTATTTCCAATCTCACAACAAGACATTATAGTGAGTTAATACTTCTCCAAAGTTAAATTTCTTTGTTCAGAAATTTTAAAGTTGGATCATCATAATGCCATCTCTAAGACAAGGACGAGGAGAATGTACTAGCAAACCAAAGAAACTTGAGACAAATAGTTGTCTAAAGGCTCAATTAAAGATGATGAAAGTGCATTTTTTAGTTACAAAGGAAGGTTTGTTGACACATTCATTTTTGCCGGCAAACCAAAATTCATTTTTCGCAACACAAAGAAATACTAATAAAAAATAAAATTACGTAACCAAATAGACAAAGAATGATGATGATGATGATGGTGATGATGATAAGGTAACAAAAAGTAATTAAAAAACCCATACCCATAAATTGAGCCCATAAAACGCAGAAACATCAAAGCCCATCGATCTAAATCCTCAACCTCAAGCCCATCATTCAAGATCTCCAATTGGCTCATGTCAGACCAGCAGCTCAAGTCCATTAAACACCAGTTGATATAGCCATTTCCGACTGACGCTGTTCATCGCTCCGAGCCTCTACGACCATGCCTCTGTTCTACTCCGGTTTCTGATCAAAGATCTCGAAGAACTCGGTTCCTGCTCTATTCTCCTTCGCTGCCTCCGTGGATCTTAACTACTAACGCATCCAATACCTCCTCTTACCAGTTGACCAACCGATCACAACCAGTAATTGCTCCCTGTTAAGCATGGTCGCCGGTGAAAAAACAAACTCGCAGCCGCTGGAATTGATGATGCCCTCAGTCGATTGGAGCTTTCATCGGTGGAACCGAGAGAGAGGGATCAAAATGTCAAGCGCTTCTGATGAAGATTTCTTTTCTTTTCTTTTCTTTTCTTTTGCGTGTCTTCTGTGTTAAATGCTTTGTGTGTAATTGAAGGTTGAAGGTTGAATATAGATAATCATTATCTACAAGAAGTTACAACTTTCAATGTCACTGAAACGCTCAACCATCACTTAGCATCGGCACCTCCATTTGGTATTTCTTGATTGATGCCTTTTCTTTTCGGGTGTGCAACACTTAGCCAAATTTCACAATAGCTAGTCTCTTATAAGCTTTGCCGATGAATCATGATACTTATTGATCTTCCATGGCTTCTTGACAATAATTATTTCACATAGTAATTGATTACAATGTCATATAGTTGTGTATATTCATGCCACATAATTGCCTCCCCATGTCTCGAGTCATCTTTCCTGATTAATCTCAATGGAAAATAATGCCACAAGTGTTACTACTTTTGTATAATCATTAATTAAGTGCCATAATTTTTTTTTCAATTACTTAAGTGCCAAAATTTATGTACAACGCTTGTTATAATTTTTATTTGAATCACTTGAGTACCATTTAATTTTCCAACCAATCACTCAAGAGATAACTTTTTAAAATTATTCACCACAAGTACCATGCCACGTTTAATATTTGGCACTTGGGTGAACGTTTTTACAAAGTTATAATACTTAAGTGATTCATTGAAAGTTATTCAACTCAATCTAAATTTTTTTTGTAAGTCATGGCACTTGAAGTGTTCGAAAAAGAAGTTACGGCTTTTAAGAGAACATTATACAAGTTCTGACACTAATGATGTCGTTATCCTCCAATCTCAATTAACCGATCAAATATCACTATTTGTCAATTACAAAGAGATCACTATTTTTTAGTCTAAACACAAATTAACAAAAACTATAATTTGTCCGTGACATGTCAATCTAATAAACATGGCCAACAAAAGCGCCCATAATAATAATCTGGCCTAGCCTTTTTAATTGTCAAACGTAAGCTGATTTGGTCCTATTTCATTTTCTAGTTGATTTATTTAAGTCACAAGGCCGTATTGGATTCTTAAAGTAAAATAAGATATAACAAAACCTAATATGAGCAAGTAGGGCTTTCGCCCATTTTTGCTCATTCATGAACAGCCAATCTACACACGCATGGATCCATGAATCGGGCTCCGATCCGCACACCTGATGACGTCTTGGCATATCTTGCAAAGCACTTCCTAACGTGCACTAATATGCTGTCAGCTATTTCGAAACGGAAAGTACTTTAAAAAAGGAAAGCTTGTCATATATGAAATATCTTTACTAGTTCCTCAGATAATACTATAAATTTTATTTGCTAAATGTGTTTATTCCAATCATTATTGAACTAGTATAGAAACCATCCTACATAGGTGGAGAAAGGAGGTTACCAAAATAGTAAAGAATAGAAAAAGTATATGTTAAACACTTATCTAATGACATTAGTGTCCCTAATTTTTCATGGACAGCTACCCACTCCCACGTGGGTCAGCACGGGGACAATGCCTTGTTCAGTGTGGTCAAATTAAAGAAGATGTTGAGGGTAGACCTAAAAGAGCATATTGGGTTGAACGCTAACAGTGTTAGAGATATATATTATCAATTGGTACACAAAATTCATGCATACATAAGAAAGATGCGTCATATATTCTCATTAAGCGTTTGAATATGACAATCCGACAGATTAAAATAAATAAAAAAGATAGTTCGAGATGCATATGCTTAGGACATGTTTATCTTGTCCAATATGATCTTGTCTACTTTGCCAAAAGAATATGTTCGAGATGAATATGTGCGCCAAGAGCCACACACATGTTATACGTGAACCTCTTTCTCTCGTTTTATTCTAAATTCAATGTGTCTCCATTGGAAAGTAAAGAGTAAAGTTTTATATTCTAAAGCTATGGTTTAAGCAAAGTGTTGTATGACACAAGTATTAGGTTCTCCTCTAGAGCCATTTATAAAAAAAATATTCTAAATCTCTTATGATCTTAATTGACAATTCCATGTGAGAAGAACGATTATGCGAACAAGAATCCAAAATCCAACGAATAGTTATTTTTATTCTTTTCTTGGTTAGAAAGATTCTTGTTGAATAAAAGAGCTACATCATTCAATGATACCACACACTGATAAATATGTAACGTGAAATCAAAACATAAATAGTGTATCGAATCTATATTCATTTAGAATAACCATCTGTGGACTACTATGAAAATAATAACTTATTATGAGTTATAAATTCTTAAATGAGTGTATTCTACAATAATGTATAATTATTTGTTAGTTATTTTTGTGGTTAGAATAGACTGTTATTTTTATGGTAGATTAAAAATTGTCACCAATTATTTCTCTAATTTAAAGAGGGGTGCAATCTCTAATTTTCAAATGAAATAAGAACCTTTGATTCTTTTCCTTCAATAATGGAAAAAAATTTGGAGACCCTTGATGGCACAACCAACTTCAATTATACTCTGAATTTGATTTTTTTTGGTATACCCTACTCTAACTCTCAATTTACTCTCAAATTTTTGCCCTATCTCTTTGCAGGGTATGGAAGTCGAAACCCATACTTAAATCTAAACATCCCCACCCTAACTTCTCTGAGAAGATGGGGAATCGAATTGCCTCACCTCCTCCTTCCCATGTGAGAAGAGTGGTGGCTGTGGTAAGCTGGTTTACTCTAAATTTGATTTGGGAGACGTAATCGTGATGAGGATTCCTTTTATGTGCACAATTGCTTTCCGTGATTTCCCTGAACAAATCCAATCGTTGTTCTTTCCTCTTCTAATTCGAATTCCTCCCCAGTCCAGAGATTTCTTTCTTTTGGCATATTTTTTTTTGAGTCCTTGTTCCTAATATAAAGTCATATGTACCAACACCAGTCCAGTAAAAAATGCAATTTATGTGGGCTTATTATTAAAATGCTTTTAATATACAAATTTAATCGTGATTGATCCCTAATATTTTATACAATGAATACCTAAATGGTCATCAAATTTTAGTTATCAACAAATAAGAGATATAAACTGACAAATGATAAATCGGTAAGCTAAAAATTTATTGGTCGATGTGAATCACGCGGCAACGTGGCAAGTATAGGAGCGATTATTCTCTCGGCTCCAACTTTAACTATATATAATCGATTGGCTAAAATTAATTGGGTATATTTCACGTTTTACCTTATTAACCTCCCATTTCTATGGCTAATTTCTTCATACTCAACGGTTATATGGTTTGTGCTTGATTTGCTTTGACATTGCATTTCGAAGTTTCACGGCGATATAACTTGATTTAAATTTACTGAGGCCGAATCTCGAAAGCAAGAAAAAGGAAAGAAAGAGGAAGTCACCTGAAAACCATATATAGTTCGCTCCATTAAAAGGGATGAAATTCTTACCATCAAATTGGTTTGTAGGTTGCTCCATTCAGCCGTTTCGATAAAAATGAGCTACATTTATCAATGGACAAGTTTACCACTAAAAGCAAAGCAAGGCCTTTTTTTTTCTCGATACATAATGACTAGCTTATATACATTCGTGTTTTAACAAAAATAAGAATAAAAATTAGGTTGGTGAATCTTTTATGGTTTCACGAAATGGTTCCGAGTGATTGACAAAATACATTTCAGAAATCTTAGAAAATCATGTAATCCGTGTACATCTCAGCTCATTTGGTATAGCCGTGACTGAACTGTAGCCATGTTGAAGTGTTGTAACTTATGTAGTTGATGGTACGTCATATATGTTTTGAGCATCGACTAGCCAAGTGGGGCATTTCCTAAAAGCTGTTATGAGGTGTTTATCACAAATCTTATAAATGTTGCGTCATCGCTTTTCACAGCTGAAATTGCTAAGGAAAGTCATACGAAATCACCCCATTGTTATCGTTCACATTCCAGCTGTAGTCGGACTAGGCTAGTTCGCCCGGCATCAAACTTTTTAATAACATGCAAGACCAACTAGTCATTGACTTAGATAGTGAAAGAGTTTGTTTCTCTTTTTGTGATCTTTGGATTCAAGTCTTGTTGCGAGCACTTTTGAACTGAAATCCTGAATGCAATAGACCAATGTGAGGGAGTTGCGCTCTATAGATCGCCTGGAGAGGTGGACTAGGAAATGCAGGAAAGCTAGCCCGGATACCATACTTAACCGCTAAACCAAAAATATATACACAAATAACATGCAGCAACCTTGCGAAATAAAGAAAAAATATCAACAGATATCACCAAGATACTGAATACTTGTAGTTGCGAGTCAATTTCAAGACAAAGGTAAGTTCCAATCTCAGAGACAAACTGCAATCAATAAACACTCGTAAAATACTAAAACACGAAGCACAAGCTAGCTCTCAACATCTTCAAACTCACATATCCCAACAGAATGATAAATTCTTGAGACTCTGGCTGAAGTATCATTGCCGGAAGCTGATTGATCCGGGCTGGTGTCAATCCTCGTCTATTTCTTGCCGGTGCTCTCTTTCTGCAATGAGTCAAAGGTAAATATGTTTGAAGAAGATGGAGTTATAAAACTGCAGTATGCAACATCCATGGAATTTTCATCCCATCGTTTATTTATTTCCCTCGAAAATGGCACCATCTTAAATTCGACGTGAAAAAAGCAAAAATCTGTAAATGAAGATAAAATGCATATCGAAATACAACATATAAATATAGCACCATCAAAACAAGTCTTCCTGTAGATTAAAATCAGGTTTTCGTTCATCAAAATCCATCAATGAACAATATAAGCCTTCATTTTGCTATTTTCCAAATATTCACGTAACAAATAGGTTACACAAGAAACAACCGATATCACTCTCTAAATGTACTCTGTTATCTCTCCTAAAAGACAGATTAAATGTTTCTTAAATGGTACATAGTAGAGCAAAGTTGCACTTTCGTCGATAATAGCAACAACAATAATAATAGATTTTACCTTGGACACTAACTCCTTTGTTTTGACCAATTTATGTGGGGAAACTCTCTTGGCAAGGTCTTCCTGAACTTCTGTCAGACTCGCACTTTTCAAGCTGTTGATATGATGCAAGCCATCGACCGTCGCTAGCTTCTTGCATCGCCTGATTTCCAACTCTTCGAGATTAGGCATTGCGCCTTCCTCGAAGACCAATGTTTCCAATTCCTCGATCCTCCACAGTTTTAGGATGCGGAGTTCTGGAAAACCTGCTCCGCAACGCAAGCATGGGCCAGTGTATGATCGAGCCAATAACCTGAGAACGATCAAATATTTCAGGCACTTCAGGACCGGCATTGGATTGACTTTCAGTTCCGACATCGACAAGGTGAGCGCTTGCAGATTCCCCGGAAGGACTAATGACAAGTCCTGTACAGGCCGCAATGATCCGAGCAAATACAAGTTCGAAAGAGATTCGAGCCCTGTCATGTTAGTTAAGTTGAGGCTCGCAGGCTGACCGATCTGGTCCCTGGATCCCAATCTCAGGGACTCGAGCATGGCCAACTTCGAAACTTGTTCTGTCACCGCCTTCACTGCTCCAGGACGGCATGTCACGCCCAGCTTCTTCAGGCTTTGCAGCTTCCCCAACACACTTATCATGGGGCTTTTAGCAGTTTCTATGAACACACCCCATAGCGTCTGGAGTTTAGTATTCAGAGACTTCCCTGTTGAGATTCGGTGTGGGATGGAGTTATCGAACGATGCTTCGCTCAGGTACAGATGCTGGAGGTTCTTCGCATTCCAAATGGTGCTCGTCACTTTAGTTACGTTGGTGTGCTTCAGATCTAAGGTTTCCAGGAGCAACAGATTCCTGACTGATTTTGGAATTGACTCCAGAACCGTCCATCTCAATCCCAAATACCTTAGGTTTGACAGTGTATTCCCGAATGTCTCAGGGAGCACAGGCTTGTAAACACCTTCGAGATCAAGTACCCTTAGCTGAATAGGGCGTCCTTCTAAAATTGGTGATTTAAGAAGAAATTCGATCTCTCGCGCTTGCATCCCTAGCTTACAGGTGTTAAATGACGCAAAAGACCGAAGGAATTGGACGTGGTAACTATAATGTCCTGTCACTTTGTTTTGCACTTGCTTTGCACTCTGCTCAGCCTCGGGGCCCATGATCCTCAATTCCTCCTCTGAGTGAGAGTCAGCGCTGTACTGGATCTGACGGAGTCCGAATTTTTTTGCTTTCTGATGGAAAAATTCATGAAGAAAACCAGGCAGGCGACATGATTGGGCGCGTCCATCCAGTTTCCGCCGTATGACACAAATCAAGTTCCTGCTCTCTAATTCACGAAAACAGTCCTCTGCTGATGGCATTTGGACCGACCTGTCAGCAGCCTCTGCCAGCAACCCCTCAGCAGCCCATTGCCGGAAAAGCCTCCTTGTGGGGACCTCAGACTCCTTAGGAAAGACAGCCATATAAAGAGCACATGGCTTCATCATGTAAGGCAATTCGTCGAAGCTCAGGTGCATGACATCATCAAGGGTGGGATGATCTCTAAGCCGATCGATGACGGCCGCACAATTGCTCACTTCCACAGAAGACAAAAGTCCTCCTAGCAGTGAGATCGCCGGGGGAGGACCATTGCATTTCCTCAGAATCTGCTCAAGAATGGTCATCTCTGATTCCGAGTCATCATCTCTTGTGATGCTTACCTGCAGCAATTTTTGCACTCTTCATCGGTCATGTCAGGGGGTAATCGGATACTGGGTGTCCAAGGGTCTGCAAATTTTTGCATTTCTGCATTAGGAGTAGTGAAAATGACTCTGCTTCCTTTTGCTGAGTCCACGAATGGGACCAAGAGCTTGTTTATGAGACTGGCCTCGCACAAATTATCCAAAACTATCAAGTACCTAATCTCCATCAACGATTTATGAAGCATCTCGAACAGCTCCTCCTCTTGCTTGTGCTCCAAGTCTTTCGCGTTATCTGGAAGTGGCATCTGTTTCAGTATGTCCACCAGGAGGTTCTTCATCGGGTCAGACTCCACCCCAAGGTCAGCGACACGGACCCAAGCACGACAGTCGAAGTGATGCTTGATTTCTAGCTTGCTGAAGACACTCCTCACCAGTGCGGTCTTGCCACAGGCTCTTTCGCCAACCACCGAGATCACCCGAAGGTTGGAGTCGTCATCATCCTTTGGACCAATCAACCAGGCCAGAAGCTCTTTTACATATTCATCCCGACCCACAATATCGGACTCAACCCTCTGCCTCGTATTTTCTCGATTACTCTTGCTGGATGATGCCCTTTTATTGTCCGGCTGGCCTTCTTCAGCAGGAGGCAGCGATGATGTGAACTCTTTGGACAACAGTCTGAATTCCTTCATGAAATCCTTGGCCATCTTTTTCCTGGCAAGTACTTGGTTCACAACCGAGAAGAACTGAACTCGAGCGAACCCCTTGGCAAAACGACCCTTTTGCCATTTTGACCTCCGATCTTGGAGCGATTGGATGAAGAATTCTTCTGCAATCTCCTCAGCTCTACGAGCCCAGGGCAGAAGCCGTCCCTCGCCTTCCCCATTCTCTTGGTTGTGGTCATCGTTGAGCTTGGCCTGTTTCTGGGTGTTCAGGATTCTTTGAACATCGCTTATGGAGTAAAAGATTTGATCTCTTACTTCTTGATCGATGATGATGTCTTCGGATTTGCAGAGAAGATCACGAAGTCTGACTATCAACAGGGAAACGGCCACTTCAGAGGCATCCATGTGACTGAACTGAACAGAGAAGACGCTGAAAAAGGATGAGGACTGATTAATTAACTGGGAAAGAACGATCGGCTTTATGTTTTTCAAGGTGCCTGTATCGCGAGATTTGAAAAAAGAAAAAGAAAAAAGAAAAATTCAAAAGAATCAATGTATGTTGTTTATTTCTATTTTCTGAAAATTATACGAATTGCGAACCTAATAATAATCACAAATTAAATTACAATTGTCGGAGGCCCCATCCATGTTGCTAAAGTCAATATGCGCCTATCCCATGCGGGTGGAATGGGATATGGAAAAAGTACGATTCTCGCGTGAAAAGCAATCTCATGGCTCGGGAGTCTTACGCTATCCTCGTTCTCCTGTTGTCTTAGCTTGATCGGCTAATTTCAATTGCTTTCAAGACGACAATCTCCTATCCCCTAGGGTTTTAGTCAAACATTAATTGATACCATTTTGAAACTATTCAATTAAGGTTAACATTCCGTGACAATCACACGCATCGCATCCATGCATAGGACAGGTAATTTAATGACATTTTGGTTTTGCTTATTTATATAATGGCAGGAAGCGGAGTCCCTTTAACTTGTAATCTAAGTAATCAAATCTTTGAACTTGGCATGATTATTCTCATCAAGTCTCTTAGGCTCCAAATCTGATTATTTGGCATTCACTCGTTTCGTTCGTGTCGATAAAAGTTTTGATGCAGGAAGCTGGAGGGTAGTGTTTGTTTACGAAGAATTTTATTGCTTGAGGTTCGGTTGTAATATTAATCTTTGGTAGAGTAACGCAATTACAAGGATTTGGTTGGAAAACACGAGCTCAGGGATGGAAAATGGATTTTTTACCTTGCAGAATCCTAAGTCACAACAAACGCAGCAATGTACAGATTTGAATACTAGTTATGTGTAATTTAAAAGCAAAGTAGCTACGATTGACTTCATCTTGAAAGATTACTTCGTTTATATCCTCCTGTAACTCTCTTCAGTCTGATTTAATAGCGTAGAATTCAAGTATTTCGTCGCCATCTTGGCCTTTCTAATTTGCCGAAAGAGTTTCTAGCTGCAATAAAATTGATTTCCATGGTCAGCAAACCTGAAGAACACAGCATGATTCGAGTCGAAACTATTTCAGACTGGCGAATATTTATCGTTTGCCAATGGATGCATCAGCAAACATAGAGAGGAGATCGATACAAACACTCGAGCCACAATTCACGCAATTGCCGTGAAGACAAGGCCTTTGATGCTGAGGCCGGATTTCCAATCCTTCTCAGTTTGCATGAGGGAAAAGCTTATCTCGCCGATTGTTTTGGGCGTCGTCTCGAACTTGCCGATGCTAATTGGAATCCACTTTTCCTTTTCTAATCTGTCCAATCTTTCAGTGCGTACCTGCTTGCTTCCATTCGGTAAAGAGAGACTGAGGTTCACAGGAGCTTGCCATCCCTGGCTTTCGTTGCTCATCTTGATGGCAACCGTGACTTCGTAAGTCGTCCTTGGAGAGAGCATGATCGTTTTGCATTTCCCATTGATCTCTAGCCAGCAAACATTTACTAGGTCGGCAATGTGCACTTTCTTATTGACCGAATAGCTGAAACTCAGAAATATTCAAGAAGCAAAGGGTCAGTTTACTAGCGATGATGATGGTCAGCAATGATCTCATTTTCATGTAAGCAGTTCAAAATTTTCGCGACAGCAAAGATTGTTTTTAGTGCTGCTAAATGAAGAACTTGCGGATTGAAAAAAGGTGCATATTCAGCGGCGTCAGGAAATACGCAACCTCAAAATAACGCTAGAAATATGCCAACACAAAGGTACTCATTTAGCGGCAACAGTGCCTTTCTCGCCATCTGTGAGTCATTCTTGTCGGAGCAAATTCATACGTTGTACAGAGCTGACCTAGTGTCTCGATCATCACATGAAGTTTCGACTTAAAATGTAATTGTTTAGGATAGAAGAAGCAATGTTACCACGACTCCTCCTCTTCTCTCCATGTCCAATACTCGCTGTTTTCACCCCAAACGATCTTTAAGCCCTTAGCGAGAACCATCAAGCAGCTCTTATTCAGGTCCTTGTCAACCCAATACTTGTGTGTATATGGCTGCACCTGTAAGCACAGAGCAGTGATCAGTAAGTGAGACATTAACAAAATTGGAACAAAACTCGGCTCGGCTCTTGTCCAATCAGGAGCTACTGAGCTCCCATCTGGTCTGCGATGGCCTAATCATAGATGCACTTATCATCTGCAAGTGGTCTTGACTTGCATATTTTACTGCATATCATGCAGCTTTAGTTTCATGGCGGGCATCGCAAGCGGACCCAAATGTTTTCTCAATAGATCATTATCAATCCGAGCAAAACAAGTTCTTTTTTGTCCTCTGGAACTTGCCTGATCTTTGCCATATTTCGGCTCTTCCTTCTTCTTGTCGTCCTTCAAGAGTACTCCTGCATAGATTCGACGGCTCACCTCATTGATGTTGAGGTCGGCGATTTCGTTGCCGATCGCTCTTCTCAACATCGCCAAGGAAATGAGAGGAGGCTTTCTCGTTTTACTTGTGCTGATTCGGGCGGCGTCTTCTATATTCGTCGACGGCAACAAATTGGGTGCATCTCCCGCTGCTGCAGGAATCTCTACCAACTTTCTCGTTTCACTCGTGCTGTTTCCGGTGTCTTCTTCATTTTTTGACAGTGACAAATCAAGTGCATCTCCTGCTGCAGAAATCTCCGCCATCTTCTTCCAGATGTACTCGTACCTACCATGCATGTACACCCAAAAAAAAAAAAAAAAAGAATCAAAAGGTTTGAGCTGGTCTAGCGTTCGACTAAATTGAAAGGTTGAGTTCTTGCTCAGGGCAATCGGGCTGTACCGAAGAAGACGACGTCTGGTTGCTTGGAGCTCGAGCTATGGCGGAAGAAGCAGAGAGGAAGATACGATGGTGGGGTTCTGATTTTTACAGATTTTCTTAGCGAGGGTGGAGATAAAGCGACCCAAATGAGAATAACAGATATAAAAACAGTAGCAATAATGACGATGTCACGCTGAAGATGCGCACCTTCATTATTAATGATGTCATCGCTCTGATGAAGGAAAATGAAAAAGGAGGGTTTGAGCTAAGCGGGCTTGAGCCCCAAGAAGTAATCGGTCCTGCCAGCTCGCTCATCAGAAGGCTTGTTAACACCAAAGCCTTCTTTACTTCCAGAATTGACTTTTTCCACACATAAGGGAAATTCCATAGATAAGTATACTAAAAATTCTAAAACTTATCACGAAAATATAGTTAAATCTTAAAATTTTCAAAAAGTGTAATTAAGTTATAAAACTTATTAAATTGATCAAATTGAATACTAAAACTTTGAAAATGGCAATAAACGGCGAGGTCGAGCTCGAGTCTCGCCAGATCATGGAACCTTGAGTCTCGCCAGCGTCGAGGCTGGCAGACTCTGTTCACCAGATTTGGTGAGCGATTGGGTAGGGCTATGAACCTCGCTTGCAACCGACGAGCTTGGCTCACCAGATTTGGAGATTAGAACTGCTTGAAAGTTTTATGATGATTGTACTTTTATAATAAGTTTTAGGATTTAATTGTACTTTTTGAAAGTTTTAAAACTCAATTACATTTTTTTGATAAGTTTTAGGAGTTTTAATGCACTTATTTTTAGTAAAAATTATAAAAACTATTCAAAAAGGATGATATAACCTTAATGGATTGACTCAACTAATAACCTTTATAAGTTAAATGAATTGTTAATAAATTTAAAGATAAACCCATTTACGACCCATTTATCATTACACTTACATACAGCCCAAACCTATTTATAACTTATTAAAACTTAACTAACCTATATGACCCATCTCATTGAATATGTGTTTTGACACCTCTAGTTACCCCAAATGATCAATGAGGCCGAAGCCTGAACCATCAAGCAGTTCCTGTTGAGCTCCTTGTCAAACCAATACTTGTGTGTGTGCGCGTATGGCTGCTCTTGTAAGCACAAGGCAGTGATCATTGAGTGAAAGATCAACAAAATCAGAACAAAACTCGGCTCTTGTCCAATCAAGAGCTACTGAGCTTCCATCCGGTCCCTGACAAACTTCCATCCGGTCCCTGACGAACTATTCATAGATGAGCAAGCGGTCTCGATTTACAGATTTCTCCAGCACATCATGCCGTTTGATTGTCATGGCAGGCATGACGATCCGAGCCAAAGAATTTCTCGATAGATCATTATCTATCTAAGCAAAAATGGTTCTTGTTTGTCCTCTGGAACTTGCCTGCCTCGCCCTGCTCCTTGGTCCTTCAAAAGCACTCCTGCATAGACTCCGCGGCTCGCAGCTCTTTTACGTTGAGGGAGGCAGTTTCATCACCGATGGCTCTTCTCAAATCGCCTATCAATATCGAATCCCATCATAGAACGGTCTTTTCTGCGCTTAGCTGGAACTCAGAAATATTCAAGAAGCAAAGCGTTGGTTTACTAGCAGTGGTGATGGTTAGCAATAATCTCCTTTTCATGTAAGCAATTCAAAGTTTTCGCGGCAGAAATTATTGTTTCAGTGCCTTTAAATGAACAACTTGCAGCTGAAAAAAGGTGCATATTCAGCAGCATCTTTTCAGCGGCATCAGGAAATATGCAACGCCAAAATTAAGCTGGAGATATGCCAACACAAAGGCACTCATTTAGCAGCAACAGGACGTTTCTCCCGCTTGTGAGTCGTATTTGTGGGAGCAAATTCATTAGTTGTGCCCGGGCCAACCTTGAATCTGGGATCGTCACATGAAGGTTTGACTTAAATGTAATTATTTAGGATAGAAGAAGCAACGTTACCATGACTCCTGCTCTTCTGTCCATATCCAGTATCGGGTATCGTTACCCCAACTGATTGCTGAGGCCTTAGCGAGAACCATCAGGCAGCTCTTGTTTAGGTCCTAGTCAACCCAATACTTGTGTGTATACACGGCTGTTCCTGTAAGCACAAAGCAGTGATCAGTAAGGGTGACAGTAACAAAATCATCCGGTCCATGATGACTTAATCATAGATGGACTTATCATCTGCAAGTGGTCTTGATTTGCAGATTTTTCCTGCATATCATGCAGTTTTAGTTTCATGGTGGGCATCGCAATCTGAGCCAAATATTCTCTCAACTAAACAATTATCTATCTGAGAAAAACTTGTTCTTTTTGGTCCTTTGGAACTTGCCTGATCCTCTTCGGCCTGCTTCTTGTCGTCCTTCAAGAGCACTCCTTCATAGACTTGGCGGGTCACCTCAATTACGTCGAGGGAGGCAATTTCATCGCCGATCGCTCTCCTCAACATTGCCACGGAAATGACAGGAGTCTTTCTCGTTTGGCTTGTGCTGTCTCGGGTTTCTTCTTTATTTGTGGGCGGTGATGAATCAGGCGCAGCTCCTGCTGCTGCTGCAGAAGTCTCTACCGACTTTCTCGTTTGACTTGTGCTGTTTCGGGCGTCTTCTTCATCTGCTGATGGCGACGAATCCGGCGCGTCTCCCGCTGCAGAAATCTCCGCCATGTTCTTCTAGATATATTCGTACCTACCATACATGTACACGCAAGAAACGAAAACAAAGATGATAATAATCAAATGTGTGAGTTGGTCTATAACTTTAGACTGAAAGAAAGGTGGTTTTATTAGTCCAGAAATCCAGACTGTACCGAGAACGTCTGGTTGCTTGTAGCTCCTGCTATGGCGGAAGAACCAGAAACGAAAATATGACGGGCTCTGATTTTACAGGCTTTCGTAGTCAAGGAGAGATAAAGCCAAGGGGCCCAATTAATAATAACAAAATGTAAAATAATAATAATAATAATAATAATAATAATAATAATGACGTCACAATGAATGATTTTTTTTTCCTTTTTTTTGGGTCGCAACACTAAAGATGAGTCGCCTTCATTATTGGGTTTGAGCTTAATGGGATTGAGCACTAATAGGTCCTGCCAGCCCGCTTTGTCAAAAAGGCTTGTTAAGAGCAAAGCCTTCTTTACTTTCGGACTTGGCTTTCTTTCTCACGCGTGGAAAACACCAACTGATTTTGCCGTGTTTAATATAGAAATTAAGTCCGTGAAAAAGTGTAAATTCCAGTTTCGAGTTAATCATACCGCACGATGTTGAGATTAGGTATTCTCATTAGGAATAAACATAAATGAACTTAAATCCGTGAAAAATTGTCGATTCATATTGATTTTTTGTCTTGAATAAGTCCACTCGGTAGGATTCATCAAAATTCTCATAGATGATCTGGTATTCTTGCCTAAGCCACCAGCTTCATCGAGTTCTAAAGGCCCTTTGGCAGTACAAAGTCGCAAGCGCCGGGAAATTTGGCAATGATAAAAGTCATTTCCGAGCTCAATAACTATGGAATTTTGAGCGCAACACGTTAAAGTGATAAAACATAGCTTGTTCTTATTGAATGCGTTAGCAAGCAATAAAACATTTAATAATATCTCATTTATATGGAGCAATTTTGATCCAGGTCGACACATTTTGATACACATCACGTGTTAAAACAAAACTGGCGCTAAATTATGTTGACCTTATACCAACAGGCCAAGCGTGCATTTTTCGTAAAAATAAAAATACATAATAAGAAAAGAACAAAAAAAGAATAAAAAGAATAGAAGGGAGAGTCCAATTCGGCCATTCATGCATGGGCCCAAACCGGCCCATCTCGCCCCAACCATTGAGCATGCAACAACTCTAGTTTTTTTTGGTTAAATGAGTGCGACGTCCCAGAATGCGTCACCGATCATTTTTTTATTTATTTTATAATTATATGCATGCAAAAACGAATATTAAGTTCCGGTCAAACATCAACAACATGGATAGTAAAAAAGATATACAATTCAAAATGATCTCGTTTAATCTTGGTGAACAGATACATGTGCAATCCTATCATTGGGCACTGCTTCAATAGCCATCAAAAGATATAAGGGCAAAATGGTCAATCTACTTCATCCCTTATCCTTAGGGTTCGAGATCCAATTAGTCCAAAAGTCAGTAACCAAACACGTCCATCAAAGACTTAGAAATAGTTAAATAATAACTAGCGAGATAAAATCTTAGTGAGTTAAGGCTTTAAGCCTTGGTGAGGGTATTGATTCACCTCGGGGGTGTCTAACAGGTAAGCCATCATAAACAATCACAATTGAATCAAATCACAAGCAACCTTACCTTGCGGATTCACATACCCTGCATGATATGAATCACACGTACCGGACATCAATGAGCAGGCATAATTAGAACACAATATATGCATTTCATGTACACAACAGTTAAGTGTGTTCCAATTATTATAACCTTTCGATCTTTGCCCATAGTCATGCTCACAGTCTTTCGATATGATCGAGCATTTAGGACAGCCACTTAAGGCACACCCGTCTTGGACGAGGGTATCATCATAGCCACTCAAGGCATATCCATAAGCATACAAGGGTTTTATCACGGCCACGTAGGGCACGCTCATAATCATACGAGGGTTTGATCACAGCAACACAAGGCATGCTACAGGGCACGCCTATAATCATATGGGAGTTTCATCACAGCCACGAATGGCACGCCCATCCTCAAACAGGAGTATTATCACGACCACATAAGGCACACCCGTAATCATATGAGGGTTTTCATCATGGTGACAAATGGCATGCCTGTCTCATACGGAGGTCTTCCGGCTTAATTGGGCTTTAATCAGGGCCACTTCTCATTAGGTGATCACGCAAGCACCTCAACCACTCAAGCAATTTTCATTTTCCCTCATTTAGTCAATACTGACAAGGTTGTGCTCATATATCGGAACACTACAATTTTCATATGTAAAAATGCAGTAAAATAATCACACGTGATCACCCATGCATATTTAACCCATCAAACCTTGCATGCTTTCATTTTAAAACATACTCACCTCATTTAACTTGTAAAACACGACATATAAACCCACCACATCGGGAATTTAAATTAATATGTCCACAACAATCCTTTAAAAATTAATACACCATGTTTCACGTACATCGATTATTTTTCAAGGCAAACAATTATTCAATCAACATAGTACATGCGGAAATTCACTCAAGGTTCAAGTAGTGGTCAATCCATGTATAATAAAATCAGTGTCTCATATATTATCCATAATTTTTCATATCACAATAATTCAACAATTAACTATTCCCGTAAATCAAGTTTTACCGCAATTAATTATTATGAAAATAATTAATTTGAGCCAGGAAAATTGTCATAATTAATTATTATGAAAAATAATTAATTATCGCTAAAATAATTAATCACAATTAATTATTACAAACGATAAATTATCATTCTTAAAAATAATAATTAAATATAATTTATTTATTTAAATTAACTTAATCCTTTAATTAGCACAAATTGTGATTAAGCTATACTTAATTACCACTAAGCAAGATTGACTAAATTAATCATCATCAAATTTAATTAATTATAACTAACCTCCTAATCTAGATTAATCCTAAAATAATCTAACCTTAAATGAGATTAGTGCACTAATCAAGGATTAGCGTCATAAGGCTCCGTTTAGTGACTGCGGTGGCACGTTTGTGACGGGGCAGCGAGACAGACTCACGAACGCCTCTGGTGCGTCGAGACGAGGCAGCACGGGGGTCGAATCTCGGCCGAAAACCCACTGTCCATTTGGCCAAAAAGGGAAGCCGATAGGGAGAGGTGGCCGGCAACTCGAGGCCAGCTGAGGGGTGGTTTGGCGGCTCCAGACGGGCGGTCCTCTGGCACGTTGAGGGCGGTGGCAAGCTCCGGCAGAGAGGTCTCGGCCAATGGAGGCTGGGTCGAGCTAATCCAAGAGGGAAGAGGACGGCGCGGGTGGCTTAGGTCGCGCCTGATCGTTGCCCACTAAAGGAAATGGTGCCCCCTAGTCTCAACGACAGCGGGACGGTGGTCTGAGGTGGCGCGGCAGCAAGGTGGTGGCGACCAGTTCGGTCTGAACCGAAGCGAAGCAGCAGCAGCAGCAACTCGGAGAAAGAAAAGGAGGAAGAGAGATGCGGGCGGTGGTTCGAGGAAAGCTCGTGGCAGTGGACTGGTCGTGGCTACTCACGGCGACGAGGGGCGGTGACGATGGTCAGAGGTGTTGGTGGTTGCAACTGGAGCAAAGCAGAAAGCAGCGGCTGAACAGAAGCATGGTGGAGAAGAAGAAGAAGATGAAGTCGGGCGAGGTGTGTCCGAAGGAAGAGAGAGAGAGAGAGAGAGAGAGAGAGAGAGAGAGAGAGGGGGGGGGTGGGGGAGATGAGGAGGAGAAAAGTCAAAGGGAAAAAGAAGACGTGCGGAAAAGAAGGGAAAAGAAGGGAAGAAGGAAAATGGGAAGAAAGGAGAGAAAGGGGGCGGCGCGCGTGGGAAGGGAAAAAGGTGGGAAAGAAGAGTAGCAAGTCCCGATTTAAATTTTCAGTCCGGCGATCCTTTTTTAGAGAGAGGGGGGAGATGAGGAGGAGAAAAGTCAAAGGGAAAAGAAGACGTGCGGAAAAGAAGGGAAAAGAAGAGAAGAAGGAAAATGGGAAGAAAGGAGAGAAAGGGGGCGGCGCGCGTGGGAAGGGAAAAAGGTAGGAAAGAAGAGTAGCAAGTCTCGATTTAAATTTTCAGTCCGGCGATCCTTTTTTTTTACAATTCCGAGCGAATCAAAAATTTTGAAAATTAATCAGGTATAAATCCAATAATTTAATTTTGACATCTTGGAAAGTTCGATGACCGAATTTGGATTAAAATTCATGGCAAAATCCATCAACTGCAATTTTAATGCGTCTCAGACTAATAGGTGGCTCCTAGGAGTCATGCACCTTGACCCGTGGTTAAACTAATATCAATTTGCATTTGCGCGAACTTGAGCCGGGGATAACCTCAATTGTTATGTAATTGCGAGTGAGTAATTACTTATTCCAAAGTACACGATCATTAGGAATTGATTTAAAGTTGTCGCAGTTCATATAACGGTGATATGGAATTACCCGCGATCTAATTATATTTTCTCTGTGAATCAACCTATAGTCGTTCCTTGATCGGCCTGCATCAGCACACAATTGTCTTGTGTCAATCTTTATGGTCGAATTGTTAATTCCCGATCAAGTTCTCTAGTCGCATGCATACTTGAATCCTTAGCAGTCTTTCCCATTTGGTTAGTGTCTCATGAGTGATAAGTTTAGAATGAGACACAACTAACAATGTATTGATGAAATATTCATTCATACTATCCAAATTGGTTGAAAATTTCAAGACGTCACATAGCCTGTCGGCATCAATTCCAATTTTGATTTTAGCTTAGCCCAACCTTCAACACCAGCACAAGCCAAAACCATCGAACCAATGCTCAGAAATTAAGTGCGTGAAAAAGTGTTGATTCATGTCATTTATGGATTGATCGTGTCGTATCGTTCCAAGTTTAGGTTTCTCTCATTTTATTCTCATCGTTTCATAGATCAACAATTGCCGTCTCCATATATCTGGTCGAAATCATCCAAGTGCCCTCCCACAGTTCAAAGTCATAGTCACCGATGCTAAAAAATTTGGCGACAAAAAGTCGGTTTCCTAGCTCAATATTTGAGGATTTCAGGGTCTCAGCACATTAAGGCGCTATAACATATGTTTGTTTCGATCGAATATACTAGGGACGCACTGAAGCTGAGCTGTGATTCCATTTATAAAGGCATTTCTGATGCAGATCGGCACATTTTAATACGCATCGCACTCGATGAGAACGGACTAAAGCATATGACAGAAACAGAGTGCATCAGTATGCTATTTTACGATCAGTTCCACTATTTCCGGAGCGTGCGGTATTTGGAAGCGAGCGGATGAGCTGAAATGAGCCATCAGGAGGCAGACGTGAGGATGGAGCTTGCCTCTTCGTCCTAATTGCTGAGCATGATAACTTTTTTCGATGTCGGATAGCAGCGCCGATCGGCATTTCCACCCAAACCTCGCTGATAATTTGACCATTTCGGCTCTTGATTCGTGATAATAGTGTCTAGCTACGATGCTAGTCGGCAATCGCAAAATAACACCTGCGGAATATTTGTCTATTTTTCCTCCAAAACTCAAGAGTCATCACTTTGTCGATGTCAGGCCTAAAGGCGCCCTCATGAGAGTCTTAGGAAGCCTAGAGATGTTGATAACTAAGCTTAGGTTGTTTGACCGATAACTTATAAAGGTTATTAGTTGTCGTTTCTGAATAGAAGTGTCAAAACAGGTTGAAAACCCATATTCAATGAGATGGGTCATAAATGGGTTAAGTTAAAAAGTGAGTTGTTAATGGATTTGAATTGTATGAGAGTGTTACGATAAATTTGTTGTCAATGGGTTTGTCTTTAAACCTATTTAACTTATAAAGGTTATTAATTGAGCCAACCAAAAAGGATATATTTATCATCTTTGAACAGTTTTTATAAATTTTATTTTTTTATTTTTTAATAAGTTTTTAATACTTTACTCTTTTTTATTTCTTCTTTCTTTTACCTTTTCCCTTACGAATTTTGGCAGCCGACTTGTCCACTAAGGGCCATGGGACCCTCGCCAGTAGGTCAAGGTTCATGACCCTCGCCCAATCGCATCGACAAGGGACATGGTGGGTCTGGGTTGTCACATTCTCTCCCATTTTGAGCACAACGTCCTTGTTATGACTCCACATGTTGCAGTAGTTGGCAGTGATACCACATATACTAACTCAAGTGGATTTAGGTTGTCATATCGTCACATTCTCTCCCCGAACTCAAGTGGATTTAGGTTGTCATATCGTCACATTCTCTCCCCTTGGAGTACAACGTTCTCGTTGTGGCTCCATACGCTATGACAATCGACTCTGATACCACATGTAAGGACAAAATGGGTCGAAAACCCATATTCAATGAGGTGAGTCATAAATGGGTTAATTAAGTTTATAAATGAGTTGTTAATGGGTTTGGATTGTATGTAAGTGTTAGATAAATTAGTTGTAAATGGGTTTGTCTTTAAACCTATTTAACTTATAAAGGTTATTAATTGGGTCAACCAAAAAATATATATTCATCCTCTTTGAACAATTTTTTATAAATTTTATTTTTTTAATTTTCGATTTTTTAAATAATTTTTTAATTTTATATTCTTTCTTTTACCTTTTCCCTTACGGATTTTGGCGACCAACCCGTCGGGTGAGTGTTGCACTGCACCACCTATGACCTAGCACCTCGCTCCCTAGGTTGTCACATTGTCATAGAATAACGTCTTCGTTGTGGCCCCACATATTATGGAAGTCGGTTATGATATTATTTGTAAGGATTCTTGGTTACCATTGTATAATATTGTTCGCTTTAAATCGAAACCTACACGATTTTAAAATGCATTGTACAGAGTAGAAAACCCAAACTTTATTAACTTGCTCATAACTCCCTCCCTAAATATTGTGGGACAAGCGATGTATTTTGCCTCTGTGTATTGCCAAGGCATTCCACAAACAATGGAAGAGATCAATCTACCCAAGTCAGGAAAGAACTAGCCATGAATGTCTGTGCAGAGCGGCCGGCAAACGTGTTGTTGGTTAATTATGGCACTTCCGTTCTTTATTACAAACTCTATAAAATCGCAGCTACCGAACACTGTATAGGTATGGGTAATTGTGATAAATCATTGTGGTAGTTCTTTCTAGAGTCATCTAACATATCTCCACCACAGGATCCGATTGGTTCGGTTTTGAGAAAATATCTTAAAAAAAATACAAATATCTTGAGCTGAAGGGATTTTCTAAAATACAAATAGTGTTTGGTAAATTATAATTTTAATGTAAATTGGGAATCAACTTTGGCTTAAATGGTGTTTGACAAAATCAAACTTTGAAAAGTATTTTTGTTTAAAAAAAACACACACAAATTCAGTAAGACTCAACTACTGACGGGAAGGCGGAGAGCTTCCAACAATACTAAAATGACTATTGGTGAGCTAGATCTAGCGTAAGTAGCCTCACCTTAAGTCAGGCGACCTTTGGCGGCCGTCGCCTAAGGTCTCACAACGAGAGTCTTGTCACCATGCAAAGTTGTTTCTTAAAATTCTTTAGGTGCCATATTGTTTTTTTCTTAACCTTCGGTGCTCCCACATGACTTCACTTGCTTTAATGCTAGCCACTCTTGTTTAACACTGTCTGCTCTTGCTTGAACTGGCACTTCGAGCGTGTCTTTCGACCAGGTTTTGTAAAGCTCGGATTTCAATAATGCCAGTTTGACTGGTGCTTGAGTTGCTTTTTCCTTCATCTCACTTAACTCAGCCTTCATAATCTGCAACTCTTCTATAAGACCTTTGAGATCGCAACTCATGTGGTCATTTCTTTCAGTAGCGGTTTTCACTTGGTGCTTCAACCGATTCAATCCCTTCCAAAGCACTTTATTGTAGACATCTTGGTTCTTTTTCATATAGGACTTATTGTCCTTTCTCTTATTTCATCGATCCTTATAAGACGGGATGTAAGGTGGAAATGATCTCTTTTTTTCTAGGCAATCTTTCTTTTTCCCTTTCTTGTGTTCTCTATCTTCTTTGAACTTTAGTAGTTTCTTGGGCTCACCCTGGAGCTTCTCGCGCTCCATTTCTTTTATCTGGAGCTCCTTGTCCTTCTACCTCATCTCCTCTATCTTTGCCTTCTCGATTCTTAGCTTCTTCATCATCTCCTCTTATACTACTCATTCATAAGGCTGCATGTTAGCACCACCACTTGCTTCTTCGAGTTTGCCTGTGGATTGTTCTTCTTCTTCGAGGACGTTACAAAGGCTGTCGCATCTTTTGACTTGGTGATTGAGGAGGCTGCGAGCTCTGCTTTTTGCTCCTCTACTGGAAGTACTGCTTAGAAGTCCCACTCTTCATCTCTGACAATCACCTTCGGGATAGTAGTTGCGATCTTTCCTCTCCTCTGCCTAAATTGACAGACTCAGGCAAAGTGTCCGCCACAAATATAGCATCTTTCATAATTATAATCATCCTTGCCGTGGCCCTAGTGAGTTTCCCCCTAGCTAAGTGCTCATCCCTTCTGATCGCCTCAACCAGTCTCCATTACTTTCATTTTTACCTTGTCATCTCTAGTACCAGCACCATTTCTCCTCTCACTTTTGAGCCCTTTTTTACTACTGAAGAGAACACTCTCATATTCCTTAATCGATACCTTGGACTTTGTCTGTCTAAGGCCTCTTGTGGTCAACATATTCTCGAACTTGGTTAGAGTTGCCTCTTTTACCCATCCACGAGTGGCTGTAGTAATACTATTATAATCTAGTCATAACTCATGAATAATAATCCTCTTCATCCTTGTCTTGGAGATGGTATTATGAGGATCTAACCTTGAAATTTCTTCACAAATCGATTTAACTTTGGAGAAATATTGACTCATTGTTATATTTTGTTGTGACATCGATAATAGCTCATTCTCCAACCTTTGCAACTTGACATCTTTTTTGTCCTTGTGAACAACACCGCCAAGTTATTCCATGCCTTTTTTAGGGTCTTTGCACTCTTGATGTGTTGTAACAACTCATCTTCCACGGTCACAGCAAAAACATATAAAGCCTTATTAGCCTTGATGTTCTTTTTCTTAACTTGTCTTTGGTCAGTGTTGCTGCCGCTTCCCACAAATCTTGACCTAACAAGTGATATTGTACACGAATACTCTAACTATTATAATTGGAGTTGTTGAGTTTCTTGACGTCGTTCGCCACGCTTGAAATATAAACCAACTGACTTGGATATAATGCCTTGCCCTATACCAAGTAAGATTGTCTATTGGATCAAACTTCCTGATTGTGCATTGAAAAATTTTCGGTGTACTCCGATCCCTAATTTGCTAACTCAAGTACAATGGTCTTTACCACTATCTTTGCATACAAATCTTGATTGCTAGGATCACAATCCTCGATCGTGTGCTTTAATGTGATCTCTAGCCCTTAGGTTTTGATACCAATTGTTTAGTTGCAAAAGTGAGCTTCTAATATCAATTATTAAGGAAAACACACAAGGCTCACTTTATTATTAATGGAGGCACCTTCTTACACTACTCTTGTGCCAAGTACACTCTCACACTTTCACTTATGGGAGCTGAGCTCACTCACACACTCTTAGATGTATGCTAAGCTCAAGCTCCACAATTGAGGGTGCTTGGGTATTCATAGGTCTAAGGAGGTGGTTATGCCTCCTAAAAAATATCTAGAGAATTCTAGTAAAATATCCTTCTAGCACTATCATAATGTTTTTAGATAGTATCTCCTTAGAAATATCTAGATAACCTCTCCCTAGATATTTCAAGAGAAAATATGTCTAGATATTTCTATCTTTCTCTAGATAATTTTAGAGAAAATATGTTCCTAGTTATTTTTACACTCTTTATTAAATATCTTTTAACAAAATATCTAAATATTTAGGTAAAAAGATATATCTAGTATTCTTGAGAGAAGTGAGGGATGCATTTCTTCAATATGTAGGTAAGCATCCTTTGTTTGATCAATTTGAACATGTTCTGTTCCTGGTTATTTTTTACCCAAAAATAGAGGTTGAAATCTGTAGACTCGCTTGTGTAGAAATTGATTACTATCAGATCTGTTGTGATGATCTAAGCTAATTAAATGCTGATTTTGAAGATTGGAACCGACTCGTGGCATTAACTTTGCGCACGGTCTCTTTGACCAAGCCGTCTACCACTAGTTTGATAAAATGTTTGAACCACATAAGCATGAAAGTACTGTCCGATTTGGGCTTGATCACTTTGCGTTCTCTGTTGATTCGTTGCACAGATTGCATGAACTATGTAAATCTGTTTGTTGTTTACATCAAAGTTCATTTCTTTAAAAACATATTTTAACATTTCTGAGCCTTTTATCTCATATATTCGAATGAGTGAAATTAGTCAATATTATTGATGTGTATGTGAGTATTAGCCGATCACTGCGGGTTGTTTGATTTCTGTGTCATGCGTTTCATATACTTGCGATGGTGAATGGTGTTTGCCAGTGAGAATGCTGGTTCGGAATCACTGATTTGAATACTCATTTCTGGTGATGTATGTGACTGAGTCCTTTACCATCTTAGCTTTCCACGTTTTTGTTCTCTATGTTAATGAAGCTGTAACCGATGGTTGAGGATAATAGTTTCATTACCATAAAAGTTTTAAATATATTATAATTATGCCAATTTACTTTTAAACATTGTTTTTGCCAATTTGGTCCTAAACATTCTGTAATTGTGTTAATTTAGTCCATTTGGCCAATTTTGGTCGGTTGGTCTGATGTGGACAATTTTTAATAATATTTAATTTTTATTATTTTATTATTTTCTTTTATTTTCTTACTTCTTTGCATTTTTTCTCTATGGTGGCTAGCAAGGCTTCCGCAAGTGAAGGCGACCATGGCCTTGCTAGCCATGGGTGAGGCTACCTTCACCAATGGCCCCCAAGGCCATGGCGAGACTAGCCTCGATCGCTACCTTCGCCAACGGCCGGTGAGGGCATCACATCCCTTGCCCAACGGCTGTCGACCCTTGCTGGAGGCTCGCCGACCACTATGAGGAGAAGAAGCAAAGAAGGAAGAAAAGAAAAAGAAAAATTAACAAAAAATTTAAAAATAAAATATTATTAAAAATTGTAAACATCAACATTGGCTGGTGCCAATGCTAAAAGTGGCCAGATGGACCAAATTGATATAATTATAAAAGGTTTAGGATTGTATTGGTAAAAAAAAATTAAAAACTGAATTAGTGTAATCACAATAAGTTTAAATTTTTTTAGTAATTTTCCTGTCATCGGCAAGGTATGGATGGTTCTACCGAAGCCAATGGGCTTTGAAAATTAGGTTTGTTTACATTCATTTAGCATAAAGGAACAAGCAGGTTTGCTACATTCTGGGAACAATGATCATTAAAAGGAAAATGGTGCTGGCATCCGGGGAAAAGAAATAAAAATAATAATGATAAAAAAAAAGGAGAGGAATAAGGAATAATAAGAAAATGGGCTTCATAATAAATATGGACTGATATGGATTTACTGTGGGTGCAGTGTGATTATATTAAAGAGTGGGCTTAATGTGGGCACAGGTTTAGTAGGGTATCGGTGTTAGTGTAGTAAAGATAGGCCGAAATCTGTTATAATAAAACTGGGCTCAGCGGGGTCATTTTTGAAAACAGGCTTTGAGAGTTTACAGCTAAAAGGGAGCGTGGCATGATAAGGCCCAATTAGTTTCATTTAGTTGGTGTGTTTTGTGTGTGTGTGTCATTCATATATTTATATAGTTTAGGTATATTAAGTCTCTTAAAAAAAATTGGATTTAATTTCAAATTACCTCAGGGGAGTTGCTGTGCTAGGCTTAATAACGAGGCCAAGTTATATTTTTTGTCCAACTTATATCGGGTTATCTAACTGCATTTATCCTTTACTCGTTCTTTCTACTCATTCTTTCATGATTATCTTTGACGAAGTGATTGTGATTATTTTATTTTGCTTTTGAGATATGATTTGCTTAGAATGGTTTGCTTATATTTTAGGATTATAGTAAACACGAAAATATCGTATGGAACCTCCACCCGCGGTGGTCGCGTGGTTTCGCTCCTTCGCCCCTATCGCTAGGGGAGGGGTTTGAATCCTCGCGTCTGCATTCCGCGCGACTCATCCACGACCGGGTCTGTGGAAGCGGCTCGGCTCGCCCTAGATTTACTATCTCCGACTATCGGCCGTGCGGGGGTTCTCGGGTTACAAAAAAAAAATCGTATGGACATCTATTGGATGTGAATTTTAGGATTCATAATTTAGTAAAAAGAGTACGTAGACATTTAGTTAATAAATAATCAAGTTTAGGTACCAAAAAGTGAAATCAAATCCCCGTATTTAGATCTCTAGTTGCATAGGAGGTGAGGCATTCTCTCTTTGCCTCTCTTGATTTCTAACTAATTACTATAGGTTAGTGGCAACTCCTTCATGTATAATTCTTCTGAGATTAATTGAATCTAAAATGGAAATCCCAACATATGAGGTAAGGGTTGGGAGAACTCATGGCGATTGAGTACCATTGGTCCAAACTCGACATAACCTCTAAGCCCTCTTCTCGGGCCCATCTTACCTTCCGCGGGAGGGTCGCAACATGTATTAGATGAATTAGGTCGGTGAAAATGAGATTGGCATCTCAATGTGCAACCAAACTATGCAACTTTGCATATGTTAGAGATATATTTATCATATTCTGTGTTTTTGTATACTATTTTGAGATTCTATATATGTACTTTGATTGATCCCAATCTATTATTTTAGATAATTGCTATACAAATCCAATAAATAGGCCTTCCATATATCTTTTCTATATATTGAAATATCTAAATAAATTCCCCAATTTTTGTTATTTTCAACTTGGTATCAGAATTACCGTTCTTGAGAAAACCCTAAGTGCACTGGGTGCATATGAGTACATCCTGAGCTCCCTTGTGTACACATAAATAAATCCATCTCCACCGCTCAATAGTGTTTGGTTCGTGTGCACAAGTCATCTGAGGAAGCACTTTATCGAGTCCATTCCACAATAGTTGTGTTTCAACACCAACTGTACCCGCCACATTGCCTAGTTGAGCCTTTTTCACGAACGTGGCTATTCTTTTGATGCCAGCCACACATGCCACATTACTCAATAACTAATTTTCCAAACCACCTGTATAGGCCTCTTATGCAACAATGCCAATGTTATTGTTTCGCAAGCCAATTGTGTCGGCCACTTGCTATTTTTCCTCATATTCTTGACTTTCCCCGTGTCGTTTTGAAAAGCCAACACCACCGTTAGATTAGCTATGAACAACTACCCTGCTACGAATCCACCATGCCTGAGATTGTGTAGTGCTGGTTTCCACCATTTTTGTTGTCTAATTTCATGGTGATTGAAGATTTTGGGACATTGTTTTGTTTATTTTTCAAACTCAAGTTAATTTGTTTCAACTCACATTGTGTTTGAGGAGGATGTTAGCAATATTAAAATAATTATTTGATTCTGCATGTCTCTCATGATTATGCCTATATCTCCTTTGATAATGCATATAATTTTTTTTGTCAAAAAAGTGTATTTATTTGATTGATCATATTTGTTATTATGTTATTACTTTAAATAGTTATTCAATAAAACCTATAAATAGGCTTATGTACTATTTATCAATACATCAAAATGTATTGAAAATTTTAAATTTGCTCATTCTCGTATGGAAGCAAAACTTCGACCTCTTGCTACAAAATCGAAGTTACTATGGTTGCAATGGCTACTAGAAGACATGAGAGTACAATATCATGGTGGAATAGTCATTCATTGGGACAATCGAATTGCTATCCAAATTATACATAATGATATTTTCCATGAACTTACCAACTAGGCACATTGAAATGGACTTTCATTTTATCTGATATCATGTTCTTCATGGTACCATTCAACTTCTCTTTGCTTTATCCGCTGAATAGATTGTTAATGTCTTTCTAGACGTTTTCTAGATCTATTTTCCAAACTCAAGTTCGAATCTTTCAAATCATCTTGAGTTTGAGAAATGTTAGAGATATATTTAGAATATTCAGTGATTTTGGATATTTTTAAGGGGTCAATTCCAAAAAAAACCTTAAACTTTAGGTCAAGTCTCAAATATACCCCGAGCTTTTTTTTGTCTCAAGAAAAACCCTAAACTTTAGGTTTAGTCACAAATCTGCCCCGAACTTTTCTTTTGTCTAAAAAAAAATCATAAACTTTAATTTTAGTTCCAAATCTACCCCCGAATTTTTTTGTCTAAAAAAATCTAAAATTGGTACACATATGACAAATTTACCCAAAATTATTTTTTTGACCACAAAAACAAATTACCATATATTATTTTCCGTTAAATTTTACTGTCAAATTTCTAAATTAAATAACACGTCGCAATTAACAGATATACCAATTTGGGGTTTTACCCTCCGTTTGTACTAAAAAAATCACAAATTTTTGATATGTTCTCAAATATACCCCATGGTCTAGTCTCAACTTAACATGTCATTTCCACATAGATAATAAATACACATAAACAAGATGTCATAGAAAATTATTTTCAAAATAAAACTATTTTAGGACATAAAAAATTAGGGATTACTAATACGGCTTTTGGATAGAGGCTAACGAGGGCAAATTTAGGATTAGAGTAAAATTTGATGATTTTCTTTTTGACAAAAAAAATTGGGATAGATTTGGGAATAGACTAAGAGTTTGGGGTTTTTTCTTAGACAAAAAAAAAGTTTGGGGCAGATTTGGGACTAAACCTAAAGTTTGGGGTTTTTTTTTGAATTGACCCTATTTTTAAGTGATTATGTATATTTATTTTGATTAGTCCTGATTTGTTACTTTAGACAATTGTCAAACATATAAATGGGGTCTCCACGTACTCTTTTCTATATATTAAAATGTAAATAAAGTTTCCCTTCGCATTATCGTTCTCAACCGCATAAGTTTGACAATGAGTAGTGTCTAGGTGAATGATAGGAGTGCGAAGTGCATTTGGGTCGTTGAGCTTCTGAATGCCGCAAACTCAATTTGTTCATGTTGTGAACAGGGGACAGTTGTACCTGGAATGCGTCTTCTTTGATGGAGCGGTTGTATTTGGTTTTGCAGATGTTCGGGTTAAGAGAGTCCGATCAGAAGGAGTTTTCAACGACGGATAGATTTAGCCGCTGTATTTTGTCCAAAAAGATTTTTTTTTTTTTGGGTTAAAGTTCAAAAAGTTACATACGGAGGAATTTTATATGACGAAGAAATTGGGTTCGATGCTCCTAGTTTTTAAGCACGAGACATACAAAGGCAGACCGAGTCCTCAACAGATTGAGCATTTGAAAGGCCGCTGATAAATATAGAAGATCGGATCTGTATAGGTTCAAGGAGTCCAAGCAAACAAAAGGATTTATAGTTTCCCGTTAGATTGGTTAAGGGACTAGATACTATCGCTACAATATTCGTTTACAAAGATCCGGTGAAAGAGAGACGAAATGCTGGACAGATTTGCTTATGCTGCTAATGCAAGTTACATATTGAAGGGACTGGTCAAGCCAAAATGAGCCATGAGGAGCCAACGAAATATTACACATGTTTCCCTGAGAGTCAGGGCATGATGAGTCACTCCCGCTCCACCAGCAGCTCGGCTATTGCTGGGGGATGTGGTATTTGGAAGTGATCGGTCAAGCCGAAATGAGCCATGAGAAGCCAGACGTGAGTCAGGAACTCTCCTCCTCGTCGTAGTTGCCGGGCATGTTGAAGTCCCTTGCACTTGACGGCTGCGTAAGCCAGCATCTCCACCCATACCAAACTTATGATGTTCCATTTCTTCTCTTGAAGCTTCAATTCTTTGTCCAGCTGCAATGCGAGCCGGCATCCATAGTACAGGTTGAACTTGCTCTTATCTCCTTTGGCCACAATCGGAGCTAGTTGCATATTCACGTTGTTGCGCAGCTCAGTGCAAGCGTCGCTCATTTTGAATTTGCCTTTTTTGGGGTTTTGGCTGTTCTGCTCGTTGAGGAAACTCCTTGCGACGGCATACGTGTCTCGGAATTCAACGCGTCCAACTCCAATAGGCAAGAGAAAGGGGTACATGACCAAGAGATACAGTATATACCGAGACAAGTGCTTGCTCATTTCGCTCATTTTGCTCATTTCGGAATCGTCTGTGAGAGTCCCCTGATCTTCCGGGTGGCATAAGAGTTCGGTGGCAACATGCCAGACGAGGATGCTCTGGTCAAACTCTAACTCGACGCTCCATTTAAACTTGTCCAATAAATTTTCCCTTTCGAGTATTATATGTCCTCGGTAGGTCCATTTGGATTGGACCTCGTTCTCGCTTGTCTCCTGGGACTTGAAATGATTGATGACCCGTTCTTTTAGAAACTCGCTCGTCTCCGGGGACTTGAAATGCTCGATGACCCGTTCTTTTAGAAAGTCGCTCACTTTCACATCACCCTTGTACAAGAACTTCAGAACCTTCTTGTCGATGTGTAGCAACTCCAGGATTCGATGGCACGCGAGGTGTTTCTTTTTTAGGGCGAAGCTTAGTAGGTTGTACTGCCCCAAAGAACCCGACCACCTACGCCTGTTATACAGTGGTTGTATCCGTTCGACAAAATTTAGGATGGCGGGCCTGTGGTCCTTCAGCCAACAAGCGGCCTCGTCAGAGAAGAGAAGAACGAATAAAGCATAAATCTCCAGGAAAATGGCGACCCACAGCAACAAAAAGGTCACATAGATATTGATCTTGGAGTATTTGCCTTTGTCTGACAAGGTAAAGAGCACCAAGACCATGCCAGTGAATAGTGTACTCATGGAGCGGAGAGTAAAGCCCCATGGATTGTGGATCGCCATCACTTTAGTGTAGAGCAAATCATACATGAGTCCAAGTTCAATCTCGATAACTCTGAATACCACGTGATAATGTTTATCCTTGAGTAATAACAGGCTAGTGTCACGGTCCTGGAAGCTAAGCACCAGATCTGCGAAAAGGCGCTGAAAAATTTCGATCAGTTCTTTGGCTATTGCCAACTCAGCCCAGTTGCGCTTCCTCATATTTTCAGGTAAAAGATTTTTGTCCCCAAAAACACGCCGGAAAAAGTCGAGGATGGAGGATATAGAGGACTGGAAAAAGTCTAGCGTGCCTCTGGCTGAGGTTAACAAAGACTGGCCGCACTTACTCTTTTTCCTGCCAGTTTCTGGCTTCTTCATCAATTTATTGCCGCAATTACTCTTTTCCCTGCCCTGTTTGTGCTTCTTCTTCAATTCAATGGATAAGAGGTCTGCATCAGGAGATAAAAGATCTCCATCCACCTCCAAATTGTGTTTCTCGTTCACTCCGTCTACCTCAATTACCTCGTGCAGCGTGACCTCGTAGCCCTCGGCCTCCTTCAAATTATATTCCTCTAGGATCTTTGAGTAATGGAAAGGGGGGTCCGGAATGGAGTCCCTGAAATGCTCGCTACTTGCGGCCCGGAGGACGTAGACCCTCTCGCCGTACTTTATGAGGCCAGAGACAATCATGAGAAGTGAAAGCACCCAGAGCTCGGAGCCTGTCAACGCCTGGAAGAAGATGAACAGCGTGCCAACCGTTTGGACGACGAGTCGGAGCAAATGCCTCAACCAGAGGTCGTTGTCCTCAAGGGCATAGGCCGTAATGGTGTCAGGACCGCCTAGGTGCAGCAGCAGGAATGGCGCCCAGAATGCAGTCATCTGGGTATTTGGGTCCAGCCCTTTGGCGGCGGCAGCAGGGTCACGCTGCATTTGCCTGAGCCGGGTGGCGATCTTCCCAAGCGCATAGATTGCGACCGCATCCGCCGACAAGTAGCATGACCAGACCAAAACCTTCAGCCATAAGTCGGGCCGGTACTTCCGGTGACTCCCGAGGACAATGAGAAGAACTTGAATGAAGAGGCTGAGGAGGACCAGGGTTCGCAGTTCCCATTCCTCCCATAGTTCCTTTAGATGTGAAGACATTTCCTCCATTTCCTCCGTTTTTCAGTTTTCACCTAAAAAGGAGGAACTGAAAATGTTATGCTTTATTAGACATATTGCAACCATCCGAGACAAAAGTATTGATGATAACTTTGAAATTCATTACCTACCAACTTGCATCAAATTGTAATGGTGACAAACGTGTCCGATTTTCCTGAGGTTGCAGCACTTTCTCCTAAATTGAGTTTCGAGTTGAGAGAGAGAGAGTTTAAAAGGAAGATGGAGGAGGAAGAAGTGGAAAAAAATTTACTCTTTTATGATAATTTATCCTCCCACAAGAGAGCAGGTATTTAACACATAAATGTGGGGTGGACCTGGGATTGACATTGAGGGTGGGGAACATATAATTTTGGGAAACTTATGTAGCAGCCTCTATAATGTCTTCTTCTTTTCTTTTCTTTTCTTTTATTTTATTTTATTTTATCATTTGTCATACTCTAATTTATTCTTAGACTTTTATCATACCACTTTACAGAACGTGAGAACCGAACCTCATACCAGAAACTAAATGTTCCCACCCCCAACCCCCGAGAAAGGAAGGAATTGAACTCCTCACCTCTTCCTTGTCATGTGAGAAAGGTTTTGCTTCTATCATGTATAAAAAAGTTAAAATATCATTATTTGCATATGATGTATACTGCATAAAACTGCCTTAGTGTATTTTTTTGAACTTGGTTATGTAGCAAATATCCAGTTCATGACATAAAGATTCATGTGAATGAGCCCACTTAGTAACTTAATCGAAGAAAAAATTGTAATCACGCTCACCGATATTGTTAATTTCTAAAAAGAGTTGATAAATTAATGGTTTGGAAAAAATTCAATAAAAAATCGGTGAACAAAACATGTTGGTAAATTTACCTAAGAGCTTTTAATTTAATGTGTTTGCAAGAAAGACAAAATAAAAGTAAAAAATAATAACAGAAATTGATAATTTAAAAAAACAGAAGTTAGTAAAGTAGCTAGCTCAAGTGAGAATTGTCAGCAATCCAAAACTACCATATAATTACATCAAATGCTAATTGGTAGTCACGCAAATAAATATTGATAAATTTGTATGAGCGATGGCAAATTTAAGAAATGGTAAGAAAATAAATTAAAATTAGTGAAAGATAAGAAAAGTTGGTAATACGCGAATTGTGCTAGTAATATCATTAAAGCGTTGTGAATTGCCAAAAGTAACAAAAAGTTTCTTCTTCTTTTTTGGGAAAAGAAGTAACGGATGGTCCTCCTTGACCAGATTTAAATTGCTATCAGATATAATAAGAAGCTACAACCTTTTACTGCAGCCTTAGTTACATTTGTAACAGATATTATTTGTTTTTAGTGAAAAAAAAATTGAATCTTGAAGGAAGTGTGATGACATCGTGGTAGTAATTTAACTTTATGTACCTATAATGGTCGCTAATTGTTTGCACTAAGCTAATAAAATACCTTAAAGGATGGCAATTTGTCTATAAAGTTTGTAATGTGAAGACACTAACACTTAGTAAATAACCAAAAGCATAGTGTGTAAGCCGCAAAACAGCACCCAAGATATTCATCTAGAATTAAGAACACATATATAATTAAGATATTTATACACCTAATTTGAAATCCATCATTTTTTATACAGAACAACAGTGATTCAAAACCCAAATATACCTTCTCCATGGCCCTCTATATCATTGATTCAATGAGATTGCCTTTCACCCTTAATGTTCAATAACACTTCTTATGTGAGTATACTTATACATCAAGATTAGAGAAGAAACTTGAGCATTTTTTTATAGAGTTTTAAGCCATAGGCCCTAAAATTAGTCGGCCCCATATTATATTATTTTAAAAAAATTACATCTCAATTTATTAGACCAATTCCATGAAACGGTAAATTACAATATCAATTAATATAGCTCACAACAAAAAAACTCTTACATAGTGAAATAGCTCAAATTATAATGAGTGATGGTAGCTATGCTTAGTAATTGTTGTCAATAATTTTAATTTTTCGATAAAACCTTGTGAATGATAAGTTAGTACACATTTGGCAATTTACCATAAAATCTCATGAGATTGAATATCCAAACATTCACAACTTTCCATGAAATATCGTAATCAATGTGAATCTGTCTTAAATATTTTTTTCTATTCTGGATAACTTACCTCCACGATCGTAAATTCAATTCCTTCCCCTTTTGCTTCTTTTTTTTTTTTTCCGGGATAATGGTTTCAAAAATAAATCAAATTGCAAAAGTTGAAAATCTTCAAACTTAAGTGCATGATTTGCAAATTGAACTTTGTTACACTAAATACAATACTGAAAGACTCAGGTAGACGATCCTTTTCAAATGCCAGATGTCATAATTTATTCAACCTCATTCCAAGCTATATTTTGTCCAACATATTTTGTCACCTCATGGTTTATCTTCACTGGAACAAACGTCAGGACACCTTCCTCAGCTTATTAAGCTTTGTTCATGCCCGCGTGATACACGTTTGCTTTGTCATTTTGTGTCCATTTTCGTTCGCATTTATTGATAGACATGGACCCTCATATTTCCTCCTAATGGGGTCGAATGGTTAGTTAATTTTGTGGCCCTAAAAGTCAAGCTTTAGGGGGTCCAATGTGAGTGCGTATGTAGTTTCCTTTTCAACGTGCAAATGCTCTTTTGTGACATTGTATTCGCATGTGCATGAACGACAAGCCTTTATCACAAGTCTTTTTCTGCAATTTTGATTGGATAGATTTTATTGTTTTCATACTCCTATTGGATTTCATGATGTGCACACTTTTAATTGGGGAACACAGAGATCTCTTCAAGATTATGATAAGGAATCTTGCTTTACTTTTGTTAGATAGAAAGAGACAGCGATGTTTGCAGAAAATTGATTGAGTTGTTTCTATATATATATCTAGAAGCATCACCATCATTGTGATCAATCATTATTAGTAACATTTGGAGACGAACAAGACTTAGGTAGACAATCTTTTCAAATGCCAAATGTTTGTTGATACTTAAATTTTGACTACTCATTGAGTGATAGATGGCAACAAAAATTAAGGATTAAACTTTAGCCCTTAAATGAAGATAATTTTCATTAAATTGCATAGCATATAGGAGCATTTGCATTAATAGTAATAAGATTTATTAAAATTTAGTTTTAAAAGAGAAAAAGAAGAGTAGAAACGAGACCGAGCTAGGTTCAGGCCGACCTAACCTCTTTCTTTTTTCTCTTCTCTTCTCTTCACCTAGGCCGACCCACTCCTCTTTTCTTTCCCAACCTAGCCCCATCCCCATTCTTTCCCCTTCACCGTCCTACCTCTACAGAGGATAGAGAATGGAGGTAGAGAACAATGTACGCAACAAAGGCAGAGGGGACAAGGTAAGCATCCAATCAAAGTTGGTGGTTGAGGCTAAACCTATAACGATTTGGTTAGATGAAAGTAGGGAGTGGTAAGGAGCGACTCCTAATAAGCTTCTAAAAAGGCATAAGAGTAGGAATGAATCGAATTATGCACTAAATAGGGAAGCGCGATTTTGAGATATATAAGTGAAAATTGGAATTAACTCATTAAGGTTTCTTTTGACATAACGATAATCTTTGCTTTGGAATTCCAAAGTTAAGTGAATCCAAACTAGAATACTGCCAAGTTAGATGACCTCCTAGGAAAGTGCATATTTGTACGCTAAAAGGCATAATCGTGAGACTCGATATGAGACAAGTCAAAACTAACAATATCTCGAGTGAATTAATTTAGAGATGTCAAAATTTGGTATTAGAGTGGGACGTCCTCTAGTTGGTGTGTACTTTGGGGACAAACTAGGCAATTGTGGGTGGGCTTGTAACGACCTAGTCTGATAAAGATAGGAAGTGATTGTTTGAGTCATAGAGCCTAAACAAGGAATGACTCCTAACAGGTTTTTAGGATAGTAAATGGGTTAGGAATCAACCGAATTATACACTGAACATAAGGATAAAGATTTTGAGATTTATTATTATTATTATTATTATTATTATTATTATAGGAAAAAGTATTCAAAAAGTCTTAAATCTATAAATTTAAAGAAAAGTCCTAACCTTTTATAAGAGTGGCGGTGATGACTGTGGATGGTAGCCGTACGATGGCTGGACACGATTCGTGTTATGCCTGAGTTATTGTAATTAAGCGAGAATGTGTCGGTGCTTAAACTTGTAGAAATTCTCGGTGCATGGGAGGAGGAGGGGAGTTTGAGTTCGTTGGAATGGTTCCGTGAATAGTTTTTGTAAAAGAAGGAAATAGCAAGAAAAGAGGGAGAGATATAAGGAGACGGGCTTAGGGTAATTTTTTAGCAATCCAGGTAACCTGTGCTTTTATGGAATCGGGGCTTAAGTGAACTTTTGTGTTGGGCTTAATGACTTTAGGTTTGATGGGTTGATAAAGTTGGGTTTATCTAGGCTTAATGGACCTTGGGTTATTGTTAGATTGGATTTTGAGTTTGGGTTTAGCCGGGCCATCAAATATGAGTCTTGTTTAGTTTACTTGATGTGGATCCATTTTTCATCCATGACTCTAGTTGGGCTTGAGTTGTCTTTAGGACCCTTTATAAAAGCCTATTTGTATTAATGGCCCAGAGCCGTGAGCTAGGGTTCTGTCTTTATTCGGACTGGGCCCAGTCCGAGTTCCTATTTTCGGGATTAAAAATATATACGTTAAAATGTGCGAAAATCTTTGATAAAAAAAATTGTACTTAAAATTAAACAAGCTTTTAGGACTTTATAATAGAGTTTTGATTGTTCTTAGAGACAAATGTTAGGTCATTGTTTGTGCTTTCTGGTTTCGGTTATTACTTGATTGAGCACTTCAATATATTAGTTATTGTTTTTCTTTAAACCTGGTTAGGAATAGAACCTAAGGACTCATGATTTGTGAAAAGGACGCTTGAACATTTTAGTTGGTAATTGAACATGATTAGTTACCGAAAATGCACTAATTGATTAATTAATATAATCAAGCCCCTAATCTTAGATTCTCTAATTATATAGAAAGTAGGGTGTACTCTTATGCCTTATTTAGTTTATAATCGACTCCAATAGACAAGTTGCGACTCTTCATTACATTAATTTAACTAAACATTGAATATCCCAACTATGCACGAGATATGGGCATGGGAAAATCTAGACCTAATTGAGGTCCTATATTAAGCAATACTGTTAAGCCTATATCTTTTTTTCCTTGAACCGAAAAGGTAAGTCACCACAGTGTCATAATTTATTCGACCTCATTCCAAGTAATATTTGGGCCCACATTTTCTGTCACCTCATGGTTTATCTTCACTGATGCGAATGTCAGGGCACCTTCCTCAACTTATTAAGCTGTATTCATGTGTGCGTGATCCACGTTTGCTTTGTCATTTTGTGTCCATTTTCGTTCGCATTTGTTGATAGACATGGACGTACATATTTCCTCCCTCCTAAATGGGGTCGAATAGTTAGTTAATTTTGTGGCCCTAAAAGTCAAGCTCTAAGGGGTCCAATGTGAGGACGGGCGTAGTTTCCTTTTCAACATGCAAATGCTATTTTGTGATGATGTCTTCGCATATGCAAGAACGACAAGCCTTTATCATGAGTCTTTTTCAGCAATTTTGATTGGATAGAATTTATCATTTTCATACTCCTAGTTGATTTCACGATGTGAACACTTTTAGTTGGGGAACACAGAGATCTCTTCAAGATTATGATAAGGAATCTTGCTTTACTTTTGTTAGATAGGAGGAGACAGGGATGTTTGTGGTTTAGGACTAAATTGGCATCAAGTCAAAAGGTTTATAACCAAATTGACATAATTAAAATGTTTAAGACTAAATTGACATTAGCATAATAAGTTGAAAACTTTTCCGACACTTTTTTCCTGTGAAGTGTGTAGTCGTGGATTCAGGTCTCAACAAAGGGAACTTTCTTCGGGCTTCGTCAGGGACCTTGCAAGCTCCTTGATAACTATCCTATTGCAATGGGACAAAAAGTTTATGCGTTGATCTCTATAGAATTAATCAATTATTATAAAGTTTCGGACATAATTCAAGTAAATGTTGATAATTTCCTCCAATAGTTAATAAATTTAAGGTGTTTGTAAGTTGGTGAAAAGAAGTTGGTAAAAGATGCAAGACCTTGTTTTTGTTAGAAATGAGGGACGAAGGTAATTTTTTTTTAACAATGAAATAAACTTTGCTAGTAAATTAATTTAGTGTTAGTAGAAGCAAAATTAATTGGTAAAAAGTTAGTAATCACTCAGGCTAAGATTGGTAAATTTTATAAAAAGTTGGTAAATTTCCAAATTTAGTTTGTATGGCAAACAAAAAAAGGTAAATTTAAAAAAGAAAACCAAATGAACGTTGACAAGTAACTCAAATGAAGTTGGTAACCCAAAATTAGTTGGTAACTTAGTCTAACAGAAATTTGTCATTCATAACAATAACAGGGATTGGTATTTTTATATATAATTGGAAAATTAAAGATATAGATAGGAAAAGTTAATAAAAATTGGCAAAAAATAAAAAATTCTTTTGTTAGAGAAGAAAGAAAGAATTTAGAGACAATCAAATGAATACCAAATAGGAAGTGGTAACACAAAACTAGTTAGTAATCTAATCAACGCAGAGTTTGTAATCAAGTAATTTATATTGTTAATTTAAAAATAGAGTTGATAAATTAATGATTTGGAAAAAGAAATCAATAAAAAAAAATCAGTGAACATTTATACAAATAAAAATTGATAAACAACTCAAGTGAAATTGGTAAACTAAAATTAGTTGGTAACCTAATGAGAGGAAAGCTAATAGGTCACATAAATACATGTCGGTAAATTTGCCAAAGAGCTATTAATTTCAGGTGTTTGCAAGAAAGACAAAAGAAACGTAAAAACCCACAACAAAAGTTGATAATTTAGAAAATAAAAAATTAACAAGTAGCTAGCTCAAGTGGGAATTGCCGGTAATCCAAAACTGGCTGGTAATTACCTCAAATATCAATTGTTAGTCACTTAAATAAAGATTGATGCATTTGTATAAGCAATGACAAATTTAAGAAGTGGTAAGAAAATATAAAAATTAATAAAAGATAAAAAAAGTCGGTAATCGGCAAATGGTGCTGATAATATCATTGAAGTGTTGTAAATTGCAATTAACAAAATCGGTTTTTTTTATTTATTTTAGGAAAAGAAGTAACGAATGGTCCTCCTTGACCTGATGTAAATCACTATCAAATATAAATAGAAGCTACAACCTTTTAATCTAGCCTTAGTTTCGTTTGTCACAAATATTATATGTTTTTACTGAAAAATTGCTTGAATATTGAAGGAAGTGTGATGACATCGTTGTAGTAATTTAACTTTACGGGTCGTAATTTACCTATATTGGTTGTTGATTGTTTGCATTTAACTAATAATATATCTTAATGGACAGCAATTTGTCTGTAAAGTTTGTAACGTGAAAATACTAACACTTAGCAATCAACCAAAAGCATAGTAAAATAGCTCAGATTGGAGTGAGTGATGATAGCTATGCTTAGTAATTGTCGTCAATAATTTTAATTTTTGATAAGATTTCGTGAATGATAAGCTAGTACACATTGACAATTTATCATAAAATCTCATAAGATTGAATATCCTAATGTTCGTAATGCAAAAACACTAACATTTTCCATGATTCTATGTTCAATATTATTTTGTATTCTATGTAACTTGCCTCCATGATTGTAACTTCAATTCCTTTCCCTTTTGCCTTTTTTTTTTTTTGGGATAATCGTTTAAAAAATAAATCAAATTGCAAATGTTGAAAATCTTCAAACTTAAGTGCATGATTTGCAAATAGTTGAACATTTTAAACTAAATATAATACTCAAAGATGTGATGGCATCCACGATGAGGGCCACTACAGAAAGACTCAAGTAGATAATCCTTTTCAAATGCCAAACGTCATAATTTATTCAACCTCATTCCAAGTTATATTTTGTCTCACATTTTCTGTCACCTCATAGTTTATCTTCACTGATACGAATGTCGGGGCACCTTCCTCAGCTTATTAAGCTGTATCCATGCGGGCGTGATACACGTTTGCTTTGTCATTTTGTGCCCATTTTCGTTCGCATTTGTTGACAGACATGGACGTGCATATTTCCACCTTGGGTCCATTGATTAGTTAATTTTGGGGCCATAAAAGTCAAGCTTTACGAGGTCCAATGTGAGTACGTACGTAGTTTCCTTTTCAACTTGCAAATTCTCTTTTGTGATGTTGTCTTCGCATATGCATGAACAACAAGCCTTAATCACGAGTCTTTTTCAATAATTTTGGTTGGATAGGTTTTATCGTTTTCATACTCCTTTTTGATTTCGCGACGTGAACACTTTTAGTTGGGGAACATTGAGATCTCTTCAATATTATGATACGGAATTTTGCTTTACTTTTGTTAGATAGAAGGAGACAACGATGTTTACTGAACATTGATGGAGCTGTTTCGGTATATATATAGAAGCATCACCATCATGCATGAACGACAAGCCTTAATCACGAGTCTTTTTTAGCAATTTTGGTTGGATAGGTTTTATCGTTTTCATACTCATTTTTGATTTCGCGATGTGAACACTTTTAGTTGGGGAACATTGAGATCTCTTCAAGATTATGATACGGAATCTTGCTTTACTTTTGTTAGATAGAAGGAGACAGTGATGTTTACCGAACATTGATGGAGCTGTTTCGGTATATATATAGAAGCATCACCATCATGCATGAACGACAAGCCTTAATCACGAGTCTTTTTTAGCAATTTTGATTGGATAGGTTTTATCGTTTTCATACTCCTTTTTGATTTCGCGATGTGAACACTTTTAGTTGGGGAACATTGAGATCTCTTCAAGATTATGATACGGAATCTTGCTTTACTTTTGTTAGATAGAAGGAGATAGTGATGTTTGCCGAACATTGATGGAGCTGTTTCAGTATATATATATATATATATATATATATATAGAAGCATCACCATCACGGTGATCAAAGATATTAGTTCGAAAACTTGATTACGCTAATGGTCTATTAGAGCCCTTTTAGTACCACTAATTTGGAAGGTTCTTGATCTAAGTGATCATACAATCTTGATTACCAATAAAGAATCTGAAGGTATTGAAGTTGCTAATTGTTCAAACAACGTTCTTGAGGAATTTATTATGATCTGATACTAGCCCTAACCATTCTAGAAAGGAAAGTAACAAACAGTTTACTGAAAAGGCGATATCTAAAGACTCAAGTATTGAAAGGTCTAAGTAGAGGTACGGGAAATGAAAACCTGTTAGTAGTCGGGTAAAGAATATACTTGACCTCATTTGTAAGTTTGGGACACAAATCCCTAAAAGCTTGAAATTAGAGACTAATGTTATGTAAAATGAGCCTAAATTCTACTCATTTCATAATGGTGATGCTAATCCAAGCGAATCTAACCATTTATCAAAAGGTGGTTCTAAGTCTAATTTGATTTTATTTACCAAAACCTACCCTAACTTGTTTATTAAAACCTAAGTTTATCCATTAAACTAGCCCGTTCAAAACCAAGTTATGCTAGTTAAGCCCCTCGGACCACCACCATGGCTTTCAGCTACCAATCTTCTCGGTCGTCTCCTCGGGACGCTCAGCTCCGTCAATTGGTTCCATTCAACATTTGACTTTTCACATATCATGCACTCATTCGAAATAATCAATTAATAAGCTCATCAATCAATAATTGGGAATCTTGAATTCCGCTAGGAGATTTTGATTTTTACTTACGCAATTTGATTTTCCTAACCACCATCTAATCAAACTAAGGGTTAACAAACCTTCACCTGCATTTCACAAAGCAGTAGATTAACCCCATTAGCTCCTAATTATGGTCTAGCCCCCATTTCTAAACTACCACCGAATAATCGTGTATCAATAATTGAAATCGGCTCTAACATACATCTATGAATCATTCACATGGAAGGTTGACTAAGTCACGCAATTAGGCTATAGCCTTGGGAACCAAGCAAACAATTAGTAACCCAAGAGAGGCACTTCACTGTTTTTGTCTTGATCTGCCAAATTATGTTTCAATTTAATTGACTGTTCTGATGAAGTCGAAATTGAATGATTCCAGCGGCAGCTTAAGAAGTGTAGTTTAATGTTCATTCATACCATTTTTCCCGAATTTTGACTCAATTTACCCGGTTTTACTGATTTAACCCACCCACCCAGGATCCGACTCGATTTGGACCCTTCCTTAAAAAAAAAAAATAGCGGGAAAAATAACAAACGAGGTCCAAATGCTGCGATATTTTACAGGGAGCTTTCCCAGCACGTTGTCTTCAACTTTTAAAGAAGTAGCAAAACTTCAGTAAACACCCCGACTCAAAATCAGAACAGGTTTGGAGTCCATTCTGACCTTATTCGAATTTTATCAAAATGCCTGCCCAAATCAATTTCAAATTTTACGAAACTTTCCAGAATTATAATTTAGGACATCCTAAACAAATTTTGTTTCTTAACTTTTTACAAAAAGGTTCTTTAGATACCTCAAAATTTTAAAACACGTCCAGTGGACGCGAAGCCATAATTTTCCAATGAGAGCACCGAATTTCTTCAAAACTTTTATCAAAAGCAAATTTCTAAAGACTGAAGATTCAAGGCAGAGCATCCCGAGGAATAAATCATTGGGAAATTGGATGAAGGGATCAAGACAAGGTCATCGCTAAAAAATTAATAAATTCCTTGGCTCCAATCTCTCAATTGGAATCCAAAGGAGTTGAAGAGGTTGTTTATGATGAAAGCTGGATACGAAGTTTGAGAATTAGTACCAAGACCCAAGGTCAACCCGTCTTTGTTACTAAGTGGGTATTTTGTAACAAACTTGATAACAAAGAAAAAGTCTTTGATGAGCAAACTTTAGGTTTTAAAGACCCAGGTAAATCCGAAGATGTTTATTGATTAAAGAAGGTGCTCTATAGACTCCAACAAGTACCAACAGCCTAGTACGAAAGGTTGATCACGTTTTTTTATCAAATATGATTTCGAGAAAGATATATTAAATACAACCCTTTTCATCAAAAAGGAGGATAAGGATTTATTATTTATTCAAATTTATGTTGATGTCATAATTGAGGATTTGTGCAAGAGTTTTGTAAATATATGAAAAGCGAGTTTGAAGTAAGCTTAATTGGAGAACTCCAACTTCTTCCTTGGTCTACTAATCAAGCAAACAAAGGATGACATCTTCATTCATCAAGAGAAGAATGCCAAAGAATTAGTGGAGAAATTTGGATTGGAAGATTGCAAAAAGACTGAAGCACTAATGTTCTCTACCATCAAGCTTGACAAAGTTGAAAAGGGTAAATCTATTGATGCCAAGCTATATGGAAGCGCGATTTGCTTGTTACTATACTTGACAGCGTCAAGACCTGATATTTTATTTGGAATATGTCTCTGTGCATGTTTTCAATCTAATCCGAAGGAAACACATTTATTTGTGGTAAAACAAATCATTCGATACATTGGATCACTTCCAAAGTTAGGTATTTGGTATCTCAAAAATTCAAATTTTATATTACTTGGATATTTGGACATTGAATTCGTAGGATGCAAGATTGACAAAAAGTGCACAATCTCTACTTATCAATTATTGGGAAGCATGCTGATTTCTTGGTTCACAAAATAACAAAATTCAATTGCTTGTTCAACTACCAAAGTTGAGTATATTGCACTCAAAAGTTGCTATGCTCAAATGATTTAGATGAAATAATAGCTAAGTGACTTTGAGGAAGAAAATCAAAATTTTACAATTCTATGTGATGATACAAGTGCTATAAATTTGACGAAAAATCCGATATTGCATTAACGGGATTAGACATCATTTCATTAGAGATCATGTGAACAATAATGATATATCTATACAATGTGCTGGCAGGCATTTTTACCAAACCTTTGGACAAACAGGCTTTTGAATATATTAAAGGAGAATTGGGAATATGCAATCAATTTGAATAACGTCATCCAGGTTATCTTTACTATTTGAAGAAACATACTAAGTTTTGATAAATAATCGGCAACACAACGAACATCAGTACGCATTGAAAATTGAAATAGTTACCATACCAATACCATTTCTCTCTCTTCTCGATGATCATTCTGACAGAAAAATCGCATTAATTGCTGATTTTATAACCATGACTATTTCTCTCTCTTCCTCATTTATTTTCTCTGTGATTTAGATTTAAAAAATTAGGTGATAATATGAAAAATGGATAAGAAAGTTACCGTTGTTGAGGAACGGCTAGCATTCTCAACGTGGCTAAACTGCTCCTATTAATAAGAAGACAGTGCTCACGTATTCACTCCCAATCTTTTGTTATATTCTGTTTCTCTTCTCCATTTTTTTTTTTATCAGCAGTAATACATTTGCATTACGATCGCAAAAAGTGAGTTTGTGAGATGGAGAAATCCATACATTGATTCTCTTCTCCATTTACTCTGTACAGTTCCTTCTCCCCTACACAAACTCTTCATTTGTCTTTAAAAATGGCTCCAAAATCTCGTGCAGCTCGAAAAGCCACTGGAACTAGGAAATCCTCTCGTACAGCCGCAACGTTGGCTAGAGTTCCCAAATGAAAACCTTCACATATTGATTTGACTGAGCAACTAGAGGGATCCATTGAGGTAAGACAAAGCCAAAGTGTTCCCTTGTCTCTACAAGTTGGAGAACATGGAGAATCGACAACCGCAAGCCCCGCCTTGCCATCTTCAACCAAAGGGGTAACACCAATTGCAAGAACTCCTAAGTCTCGACTTAGTGCTGTAAAAAACAAAAGGGTCATCGTACCTACTGTTCCATTGCTACAACTAGATGCACCATCCCTGCCAGTTCCAATTCCACCGAGAAAAGAGGCAGTTATTCAGCAACCATTCAACCAGTTCATGAAAGAAAAAGCTCCATTAACTCTGGCTCTTGAATATGGAACTACTAAAACTCCACAACTGGCACTATCTACTGCACCCGTTGGTTAGGAAGTACCAACACTTTCCAAGAGCTTTTGTGTTGTGTCGGATACTCCAACACTCTTCGACACTTGGTCAATAAGTGTTGGATTTTTCAACACATGGTCAACTTTCTTGACACTCAAGTTAGGAATTTTGACATGTAAATTTATAATTCTGACATGTGATTCTACCACACATGAGTTAATTTTAAAAAATTTCAATAAATGAGGGGTCAAAATATAAATATGTAAACATAAAAAAGAAAAATAAAGAGGGAAAGAAAAAAAATGCAGTCTTCTCTTTTTTTCTCTTATAACTCTTACTTCCTATGATATACAATTCACCTTCAAGTTTGGTTTTTTCCTTTTCTCTTCCAACATGCTTTGACACATGGGGCCAAAATGTTACGCTCCAACCCTCAAGCTCGCGACAACCCAATTCACTTGTGGTCTGAAATATATGACACCCTAGATTTTGTCTCTGACCAGTTCATTTTATTTTATCATTAACCACATACAGAAACGATAGTAAACACACCCAGTTAAATATCAAGTAGGGATAGTAGAAAGATGTAGTAGCACATTTTAATTGTTTACAAATGTTAGCTTAGGGAGCAGTACATGTACAAGCCCTTCTTTGGGTACTGTTCCAAAGGCTAGCACAAAAAGAGACCAAGTTTGGCTAATTTACTATTACCAAAAAGGAGGGGAGGGTTAGTTAAAAAATGGATTAGGCGATAGGTACCTAATCAATGGCCTCAAAAGGTTCAGACTGCCCAACAAAGGGTCCATCACTACGCCATCAGAGGGATCGAGGTCTATCGGATACCACACCTCATCACTCAGCCCCTCATGCGGTGGAGGCCTGTCGTAGCCTCTCAAGGGACCGTACATCATGCCTCCCTTCTAGACGTACCACACCTTAAAGACGTGTGGCACATAATGGTCACTTTCCCCCTCATCCTCCCAGATCGTCGTCACATGCTGCTCATATACAAAATTGCGACCCGAGACAAGTTACGTGGTGATGGTGGTGCTCATGTCCACGGGGACACCGAATCTCACTAAGTATGGCATCATACTAGAGTCTTGAAAATGTTAACCACGACGGAGTGAGATAAACTTGGTAAATTAAAGTCCTAAGCCTCGTTTAGGAACTCCACTCGCCTCAAGTGTAGCCTAACTAGGCAACCTAATACCAATAACAAATCAATTGCAAAACGACCCCCACTTTGTCTTATATATTAACATACAAGAAACTCGGCCACGACATAAACTATCATGTAATTTAATAATATTTTTGTTTAAGGGTCAAGGTCAATCTATAATTTTTTATATAATGAATGGAATTGCCAAAGTTTAGGTGTCAATACCACACCTGACCACTAATGAAGAAAAAGAAATTACATGCAACAACCTTGCGAAATAAGGGGAAAAAAATATAGATGAGCAAGATACCGAACCCTTGTAGTCACTATTTCAAGATTAGGTAAGGTCCAATCTCAGAGACAAACTACAATTAATAAACATTCGTGTTATACTAAAAACAGGAAGCGTAAGCTAGCTCTTAACAATTTCAGACTCAACCATCCCAATAGAGGAAAGTTTTGGGACTCTGGCTGCAGCAGCACCTTCCATGAATTACAATGTAGAAAAATACACAGATAGAGATACGGAAGGAAATGAATAAAGCACACATGAGCATATGAATAGTCTTATCATGAGCATGAGAAACATTCATTCTGGAAGCTTCTCCATCTGGGCTGACGTCAATCCTCGTCTATTTCTTGCTGGCACTCTTGTTCTGCAACGATTATAAGTTTTTGCAGTTGGCCAGCAAAAGATAAATATGTTTGAAGAAGATGCATAACTTGGAAAATTGCAGTATGCAGCATCCATGGAATTTTCATCCTTTTTTTATCTGATACCCTCGGAAATGGCATGCTCTTAAATTGGACGTGGAAAAACTAAAATCTATAGGTGAAGAAAAAACATACGAACATATAATATATGCGTACAGTACTATCAAAGCACATCTTTCCATAGATTAAAAGCGTTTTTCATTTATCAAATTCTGTCCATGGACAGTGTAAGTCTTCATTGCTATTTTCCAAATATTCATGCAACAAATAGATTATACAAGCTATGTACCATGCCAACGTCCCTTCTTTATTAGTCAAGGGTATGTATTTGTAAGAAACAATCAATATGCTCTCTAAAATATTCTCTCTCATTTCTCCTAAAGTGGAGTTAAATTTTTATCTTAAATAGTACATAGTAGCGCTTTCGTTGATAATAATAATAATAATAATAATAACTATTATTATTAACAATGACAATAATATCGATAAGGGATTTTACCTTGTGCGCTAACTCCTTTGGTTTGACCAATGTATGTTGGGAAACTTTAACATATTCAACCTTAACTCCTGTAAGACTCGCAAATTTCAAGCTGTTGATACGATGCAAGCCTTTAACCTTCTTTAGATTCTCGCATTGCCTGATTTTCAACTCTTCGAGACTACACATCGCACGTTCCTCGACAACCAATTCTTCCAATTGCTCAAGCATCCATAATTTTAGGATGCGGAGTTTTGGAAAATTTTCTTTGCTGCATATCAACTTTTTGCTGGTGCATGATCGAGCCAATAACCTGAGAACAATCAATTCTTTCAGGTCCTTTAGGTGCTCCATCACATTGCATTGCAGTTTTGACATTGACAAGGTGAGCGATTTCAGATTCTTAGGAAGGACAGACGGCAAGTCCTTCAAGGGCTGCAATGATCCGACCAAATACAAGTTTGAAATAGAAATGGCCTCTGTCATGTCACTCAGAGCAAGGTTGGCAGGCTGACCGAACAGGTCCCTCGATCTCAATCTCAGGGACTGGAGCCTAGTCAGTTTTGAAATGCATATTGTCACCGCGTTCACTGCTCCAGGACCACACGTCACGCCCAGCTTCTTCAGGCTCTGCAGCTTCTCCAACACACTTATCATGGGGCATTTAGCGGTTTCTATGAACAGACCCCATAGCGTCTCAAGTCTAGTATTGGGAGATGATGGGAATTGAGTGGATTTATCAAACGATCCTTCGCTCAGGTACAGATGTTGGAGGTTCTTCGCATTCCAAATTGCGCTCGTTGCTTTGTTTATGTTGGTGTGCTTCAGATCTAATGTTTCTAGGAACAACAGATTCCCGACTGATTCCGGAATCGAATCCAGAACCGTCCATCTCAATCCCAAATACCTTAGGTTCAGCAGTTTATTCCCAAACGTCATGGGTAGCACAGGCTTGTAAACACCCTCAAGATCAAGTACCCTCAGCAAAACCAGGGGAAAGTCTAAAATTGATGATTTAATAAGAACTTCGATCTCTCTCGCTTGTGTTCCTAGATTACGGGTGTTAAACGATGCAAAAGACTGAAGGCAGTGAAACTTGTAACCATAATGTCCTGTTGCTGGGTGTTGCGCTTGCTTCTGTCGATTCTGGGTGCTCTGCTTGGCGTTGAGGCCCATGATCTTTGAATCATCATCCAAGACAGAGTTAGAGGTGGACTGGATTTCAAGCAATCTGAGTTCTTTTGCTTTCTGACAGAAAAATTCATGAAGAAACGCAGGCACACGACATGATCGGGCGCTTCCGTCCAATTTCCGTTGTACCACACAAATCAAGTTCCTGCTCTCTAATTCATGAAAACAGTCCTCTGCAGACAGCATTTGGACCGACCCATCAGCAGCCTCTGCCAAAAACCCCTCAGCAGCCCATCGCCGGAAAAGTCTCCTTGTGGGGACCTCGGACTCCTTAGGAAAGAGCACCATATAAAGAACACATGGCTTCAACATGTAAGGCAATTTGTCAAAGCTCAAGCTCATGATGTCATTGAGGGTGGGACGATCTCCGAGCTGATTAATGAGGGCCTCACAGTTGCTCCCAGCAGCAGACAAAATTCCTCCTAGCAGTGAGATAGCTGGGGGAGACCCATTGCATTTGCTCAGAATTCTCTCCTTGAGGATGGGCATCTTCGATTCGTCAATAGAGGTACCTCCACCCGTGATGCTTACCAGCAGCAATTCCTTGCACTCGCTGTCGGTCAAGTCAGGGCGTAATTGGAGATCAGGCGTCCAAGGGTCTGCAAACTTTTGCACTTCTGCATTGGGAGTAGTTACAATTACTCTGCTTCCCTTCATCGAGTCCACAAATGGGACCAACAGGTCGTTGATGAGACTGGCCTTACCCAAGTCATCCAAAACTATCAAGTATCTGAGCTTCATCAATGATTTATGAAACATTTCGAACAGCTGCTCCTCCTCCTTGTTCTCCAAGTCTTTGGGCTGATCTCGCAGTGGCGTCTGTTTCAGTATGCCCACCAGGAGGTTCTTTATCGAATCGGAATCAGACTCAAGGCCATGGACACGTACCCAAGCACGACAATCAAAGTGATGCTTGATTTCTGGCCTGATAAAGACACTCCTCACAAGGGCAGTCTTACCACAAGCATGTTCGCCAACCACCGAGATCACCAGAAGATTGGAGTCATCCTCCTCGCTATCAAGCAACCGGGCCAGAAGCTTATTTACATATATGCCACGGCCCACAATATCAGACTCAACCCTCTGCCTCGTATTTTCTCGATTCCTCTTGCTGGATGACGAAGATGATACCCTTTCATTGTCCGGCAGGCCTCCTTTAGCAGCAGGCCAGGATGCTGTGAACTTGCCGTATAACGATCCAACTTCTGTCATGAAATCCCCAGCCATCTTTTTCCTGGCACATATTCGGTTCATTACTGAGAAGAATGGACCTAAAGCAGTGAAACGACCCTTTTGCGATTTCAACATCTGATCTCGGAACAATGCAACAAGGAATTCTTCTGCAATCTGGTCAGCTCCACGAGCCCAAAGCAGAAGCGATTCCTCACCTCCCCGAGTTTCTCGATTGTGGTCATGCTTGAGCTCGGCGTGTTCCCTGGAGTTCAGGATCTCCTGGAGATTGCTTATGGATTCAGAGATATGATGTGTTAATTTTTTAGAGATGATGATGCCTTCGGACTTGGAGAGAAGATCGTGAAGTCTGGCTAACGCCAGTGAAACGGCCACTTCAGAGGCAGCCATGGGTCTGAACAGAGAAGATCCTGAATGAGGGATTAATAAACTAGAAATGGATTAGTGTCTCAATTTTATTTTATTTTTATTTGTGAGTGTCTCAAGCTTTGATTCTGAGGAACAAGCAATCAAAACATATGTGATCTCTAAGACCTTTATAAATGTAAAAATAGAAGTAAAAGAAAGAATTATCAATTTACACTCCTACGGCGAAATTGCCTGGCATTTTCATATTCGTCTTTTGAAAGATATGGGAAGCTGCAATTCAGCATAAGAACGATTAAAAGTTTTGAACATTTGCACCAAGAAAAAAAAAATTAAATGCACGTGTGATAAGATTTGGAAAAAAGAAGAAGTAAAAAGCCTTTTGTTTCAAACAAATCAATGTCTGTTCTTTTTCACTATTTTCTGCCTTTGGGCGAAAAAAAAATTAATCACGTTCAACGTATACCAGACCTTAGTGAATAAATAGCATGTAAGTTTAATAAAGTTGAATATCGTAATCACGCTGAGGACAAAAGCTTGGTTAAATTAAAAGAATTTATTAGGTTCTCTAGAATATATATTCACTATTAGATGAATGACAAGGGAATGAATTTGGTTATCTAACTATCTATGAATACAGTCTCATCTATTTAATTATGAAAGTGCAGGAAGTTTTTTTACATTGGCAGTGGACCTAATAGTAATCCTACATTAGATTAAAATTGTAGAATGCCCCGTCCACGAGTCAGCATATGTCAATACGTGTCTGTCCTTATTGACTATATTGTATTCAGTAGATGCCAATGGAGTGGGACGTGGAAAAGGACGAATCCCCCCCGTGAAAAGCGTGAGTCTTCAGCGTTATGCCATTGCCGTCCTCGTTCTATCGGTTAAGCAGGGATAATGAAACGAACTTATCGGCTAATCTCAATTGTTTCAAGATACCAATGTCCAGGCTCGTGAATCCCCAAGATCGGACAATAAATCCAAATGGCAACAAACATTCTTATAATGGGAGGTTCTTCGCTTAGAATGAGGTTATGGCTTCCAACCTTTACTCTAATCATTCTCGAGAACTAATAGCATCTAAATGAAGATAATTATAAGTAGATTAGATGATTTGCAAGCTCGTGAATCCTCAAGATCGGACAATGAACCCAAATAGCAACAAACATTCTTACAATGGGAAGTTCTTCGATTAGAATGAGGTTATGGCACCCAACATTTGCCCTAATCATTCTTGAGAACTTATAGCATCTAAATAAATATAATTATAAGTAGATTAGATGATTTGCAAGCTCATGAATCTCCATGATCAGCCAATAAACCTGAAAGGCAACAAACATTCTTACAATAGGAATTTCTTCGATTAGAATGAGGTTATGACTCCCAACCTTTGCTCTATTCATTCTTGAGAACTAGTAGCATCTAAATGAAGACCATTCTAAATAGATTAGATGATTCATGGACTCATGAATCTTCAAGATCACACAATAAACCCACATGGTGTCAAACATTCTTACATAGGAATTTCTTTGATTAGAATGAGGTTATGGTTCTCAACATTTTCTCTAATCATTCTCAAGAACTAACACCATCTAAACGAAGACAACTATAAGTATATTAGATGATTTGTTAGCTCATGAATCCCTAGATCAGACAATAAACTCAAATGGAGACAAACATTCTTACAATGGCAAGTTCTTTGATTAGAATGAGGTCATGGCTCTCCACCTTTGCTCTAATCATTTTTGAAAACTAATAGCATCTAAATGAAGACAATTATAAGTAAATCATATTATTTGCAAGCTCATGAATCCCCAAGATCATGTTCTTGGTTACAAGGATATCCTCACTAGGGTTATGGGTTGAAATTATTCACATTAAGGTAGGACTAGATGCTACTGTGCGAAATTGACGCGTCATTTATTTATTTATCTCCCTCATAAATGAACTTGATCCTTGGCTTGATTACAATGGTATCGTTAACGACAAATGGGATTTTCCTTCCTACAAGGGCCTTCTTTGCCTATATGATAACTCAGCTAGTTGCAAGGATACGTTCCATATTTTTACGTACCAGTGCCCACACGTCTTGCACCCTTAATTCTTTTTGTATCTTTTTCTTGCCCATAGAGAGGGAATACCCGCTTCGTGTTTAATGTCTCAGGGATGCCCATTGCCTTGGTCCACACGAGGCCTCAGACGAAACAGTTTTAGGTCATACTTAGGACTAATATTAATTTACATGCCAAGACTAATGCTTTGTGAAATCGACGTGGCATTAGTTTAATTGCATCTCTCTTATAAAGTATATAATGCTTAGTTACACAATGTTCAAAAGTGGAGTTTGATCCCTTTTAACTTGTGCATTTTTTTTTGGCAGTCCTTTACCTTTTAATTTATTTAATCAAATCATTGAACTTGCGTAGTTATTTTACTTAAGTCGCTTAGGCTTCAAACTCCATTAATTTGGAAAAGTAACTACAAACGCAACAATGTACAAATTTGTTATATAGTCATGCGTAATTTAGAAACAACTGGCTCCGATTAACTTCATCCTAAGGCACTATTTATTTTGTAGAAAATAAATAATTTGAAGATTTTTTTTAAATTTGTATTTCGCATCATTTATAAAAATGAATGAACAAAAAACATTTTCATTGCTCATGAAAAAATTGAAGCATAAATTATTGTTGATAATAAATATATTTTTTATTGATTAATTATTCCGAACAATACAAGCGATTATTTTGAGGTAAACATATTTCGAATCGTACTTTTTTTCACAAAACAAATAGAGCCTGAAAGATTAGATCATTTATTGACGTGTTAAGATTTCTTCGTTCTGATTCAATCGCATGGAGTCATAGTATTTCATCATTATCTCTCGACCTTCTAATCTGTCCAAACAGTGTGAGCTGAAAATTTACAATTTCCTTGGTCAGCAAACCCGAAGAACTCTGCATGATTGGAATCGAAAGTCCTACGGTGAATTTTTACGGTTAGCCAACTGATTCGAGCTCGGAAAAATATCGTGTTACGGCGGTGCACCGCCAAGCATTGAGAGGAGATCAATACAAACGCTTGAGCCTCAATTCACGCATTATTTTGGTCGCTAATTATTCACTGTTGGTTCGCGTTAGTTTGCGGAATCGGTGTGCCTGAGGAACCCAGCAAAGAAGCAGAGGAATGGCAAGGGACAAGAAATGTCCAGAATGAAGATTTTTATTGAACAGCTGGGAATTTTCAAGATCAGCTATAATATTTTTGACCATTTTTTTTAGATTTGACTGCGAAACTCCAACTTGCAAGCTGAAGGTTTGCTTGCAGCAGCTGGACATTTAGCCGCAACTAAAAGTTTTCCCTCATCACCCGACCTCAATACAGAAATTCTCCTGTAAAGAGCTCACTTTTCTCCCTCCGCCTGGCTTCCCATTGTTGATTTTGGCCTGAAAACGACGCCTTTGACGCGGAGGCCGGACTTGCAATGGATATCAGTTTGCGTGAGGGAAAAGCTTATCTCGCCGACCATCTTGGGTGTCGTATCGAACTTGCCGATGCTAATGGGTATCCACTTTTCCTTTTCTAAGATGTCCAACCTTTCCATATATCCCTGCTTGTTTCCATTTGGTAGAGCGAGACTGAGGTTCACCGGAACATGCCATCCAAAGCACCGATGGCTCATCTTCACAATGATTGCAACTTCGTACGTGGTCTTAGGAGAGAGCATGATCGTTTTGAATTGCCCTTCGATTTGTAGCCGGTCAACTCTTCTTAGCTTGGCAACTGGCAAATCTTTTTTGCCATCATACCTGAAACTCAGAAATATTTAAGAAGCAAAGGGTTGGTTTGCTAGCGATGATGATGATTAGCAATGTATCTCATTTTTGTGTAAGCAATTGAAAGTTTTTCTGGCAGGAATAATTGTTTGCCGCTAAATGAGCAACTGCAGCTGGAAAAAGGTGCATATTCAGCTGCATCTTTTCGGCGGAATCAACAAAGAAGAAACGCCAAAATAACACTAAAGACATGCCAAGGCAAAGGTGCTCATTTGGCGGCAACAGAACGTTTCTCGCTGCTCGCGAGTCATATTTGTTGAAGCGAATTTACGCATTGTATCCAGGCCAACCTAAAGTCTCAATAAGGTTTGACTTGAAACGTAATTTTTTAGGATAGCAGAAGCAACGGTACCACTCCTCCAAATACTTAACTTTACCAAAAAAAAAAAAAAAAAAAAAAACGGTACCACTCCTCCTCCTCTACTGTCCATTTCCAGAACAGGGTGTTGGAACCCCCAGTGATGGATAAGCCCTTAGCCAGAACCATCCAACAGCTCTTGTTTAGTTGCTCGTCAACCCAATACTTGTGCGTGTATGGCAGCTCCTGGTAGTGGTCTTGATCTATTGTTCCACTTGTCATCTGGAAGGGGTCTTCATTTTCTGACTTTTCCTGCATGTCATGCAGTTTTAGTTTCCCGGCGGGCGTTACAACCCGAGCCAAATGTTTTCTCAATAGATTATTATCGATCTGAGCGGAACATGTTATTTTTGTCCTTCGGAACTTGCCTGAATTTCGTCATTTCTTGCCTCGCCTTGCTTCTTGTCATCTTCCGAAAGCACTTGGTCATGTTTTGCCTCGCGCTGATTCTGGTTCTCCTTCAAAAGCACTCCGGCATAGACTCGACGGCCAAGCTCGTTTGGGTTGAGGGAGGCGATCTCATCACCAATCGCTCTTCTCAAGATCGCCAAAGAAATGAGAGGAGGCTTTCTCGTTTTAGTTTTGCTGTTTCGGGCGTTTGTTGACGGTGATGAGCCGGGCGCGTCGCCTGCCGCAGAAGCTCCTTCCATCTTCTTCCCAGTATACTTGTACCTGCCAATCCATGCACGTACACAGAGGTAATAAGGGGGAAAAAGAGAGAGTTAAAGGTTTGAGTTGGTCTAACATTCGACTAAATGAACGGTTGATTTATTGGTCCAGACATTCGGACTCTACCGGAAACGTCTTGCTGCTTCCAGCTCCTGCTATGGCGGAAAGAAACAGAGACGAAACAATGATGGCGAATTCTGATTTTTCACGCTTTCATAGTCAAGTGGAGACAAAGGGACCCAAATAATATTAACAAAATATAAATAGTAATGACAATAATGATGTCACGCTAAAGATGTGGTCCATCATTATTGTGATATCCCTGTTATGAATGAAAATGAATACGGAGGTTTGAGGTAATTGGGCTTGAACCCTAATAGGTCCTGCCAGCTCACTTATCAAAGGCTTGTTAAGCAAAAGCACTTTCAGACTCGACTTTTCTTCACACACATGGAAAATCTATCCTCAATAGGTAAAGGTAGCAATTCAATTACGATGGATAATCACGTCCTTATCGGCTATTATTGTTATTTTATTTCATTACCAAAATGTTTCGGTGTGATTGCAAAGTGCATTTAATTTATTAAAATCAAATGCATTTAAAAGTGTCAATCTATGCCAATTTTGAATTAATCATATTGTATTATACTGGGTTTAGGTTTCTTTCATTGTATTTCTATCATGTCATAGATCAAGAATTGTCATATTTATTAATAGGTCTTCCTACCTTTTCTTTTCTTGCCCTGAATAAGTCCATCTGGAAGGGTTCATCAAAGTTCTCACACATGATTTGTTTTCTTGTCTAAACCGCCAGCTTTATTGGGGTCCATGTATGATTTTGGCTTCCCGATAGCAGCATACCGCTCGACGTTATCCAAGGGCCCTCTTTGCAATACAAAGTCGTAATGCTTGGGAAATTTGACAATGATAAAAGCCATTTCCTAGCTCAATAACTATGAAATTTGAGCTTAGCACATTAAGGTGCTAAAACATACACTTGTTCTTACCGAATGTGTTAGGAACGCCCTAAAATGGATCGATAATTTTCCCCTTATAGGGGAATTTCTGATGCTAGTCAACACATTTTGATACACAGCACATGTTAGAGCAAAACTGGTGTCAACTACGTTGACTAGTGCTGACAAGCCAAGCATGCAATTTTTGTCAAAATAAAAATAAATAACAGCAAAAGAACAAAAAAAAAATAGAAGAGTAAGTCCATATATGCGATGACCTGGACCGGCCCATCTGGAACCAGCCTAGCCCGTCGGCATCAAGTCCAATTTCGGTTCAGCCCGGCTGAACAATCAACACCAGCACTAGCCAAACCCATCAAACCAAGCAAGCCCGTCAGTCTGGCTCAGCCCAATTCAATTTCCATGGGAGAGCCAGGCCACTCTTTCTCTCCGCTGAACATTCGAAAATGAACTCAAGCGCGCATGGAAGATCACCCAGGCTGAAATTCCCCCATTTAATTGTGTTCGTGCGAAAATCGACTACGATTGAAGCTGGTTTTGATTGTTCGAACTCATGTTGTTGCTGATGTGATGATCTGAAATGAATACTTGGCCAATGTGTTCTTTACCTATTCCTTGAAGAAGTGAGTTCCATAGCCATTTGGTTAAATGCTTAACCTCAGGCGATTGGATTAGTATACTTTTAGGTATTCATGTTTCCTTTTCATGCTTGATCCATGTTTTGTTAATCCAATTAGAACTCAGATTTCATGAAGTCTTATTATGGTCGGTCATGCTTGAATTGATTCGATGATTTGTGCCGTTTGTCGACTTAATGCACAATATATAAAACACGTCTCGTAGCTTGTGAAGCTCCCTGAACAGAATCGAGGGTTCGAATTGTCGTTTGTATATTCGGTTCTGCAATCGATTTTTCTCTGTTTTGTTTCCCTTTCCATCTTTGTATTCTGTATACCCACAATGTGCTTACAGCTGGCGAGTGATGGTGCGATTGCCGTGGTGGTCTAAATCCGATAATTGGCACTCACTCAGCAGGTTCGGTCACGATCTTCATCTTCGGGTTTTCTAGTCTGGAGTGGCAAAGAGTTTTGCCGCGCCCGACGCTTGAAGTCAGGGGGACTTGATTAATGGAGTGATGCAAGTGCAAGGACTTGATTGGAAAAAATTCACAAGTCCAGGGAGGAAAAATAGATTTCCATCTCCTAGAATTCCAAGTTACTACAAACACAACAATGCAGCACTGAGGGACTTCTCGCCTTTCTCTGAACTGGATGCGTGCGATTCTGCTAGCCGTAGCAGGATATCTGACAAGGAGATGCAGCATACATCAAGACAAACGCCTGCTAATTCTAGATCTCAACCTGATTTCCTTACCCAAAAAAAAAAAACAGTGCACGTAATAAAAAAACGAATAACCGCAATTAACTTCATTTCAAGAAATCAGATCATTTATCCACCTGTAAGTTTCTTCAATCTGATCTGTATGTCCTTGATCGGCAAACCCGAAGAACTCAGCATGATTCGAGTCGAAAATAGTTCACACTGCAGAACTTTCTTTTTTTGGCCATTGGATACTAATACGGAAAAATACCATGACGACGATGCATGAGTAAACATAGAGAGGAGATCAATACGAACACTTAAGCGACACTTCACGTCCGATTTTGGCTGCTTTTATTCTATGTTGTTGGCCTGAAAACAACGCCTTTGATGCAGAGGCAGGACTTCTGATTTTGCATGAGCCAAAAGCTTATACTTCTGATTTTGCATGAGCCAAAAGCTTATCTCCCCGACGTTTTTGGGTGTTGCCTCAAACCTGCTGATGATTATCCTCTTCCAATCTGTCCAAGTCTTCCCTGCGTCCCTTCTTGTTTCCATCTGGTAGAGCGAGACTGAGGTTCAACCATACTTGGCTTTCGTCTCTCATCTTCGCTATGACCACAACATTGTACGTGTCCTCAGAGAGAGCATGATCATCTTGTGTTTCCCATTGATTTCTAGCCAGCAAAAATCTTCTAGCTCGGCTATGGGCAGTTTTATGATGCCTGAATAGCTGAAACTCCGAAATATTCAAGCAAGCACAGGATTGGTCTAGTAGAGACGGTGATGGCTAGGAATGATCTCGTTTTCATTGAAGCAATTCAAAGTTCCTGCTGCAGAAAATACTGTTTAGGTCCCCCACTGAAAGATCGACTAGAAGCTGAAAAAAGGTGGATATTCAGCATCATCTTTTCATCAGCATTAGGAAATACGCAATGCCAAAATAACGCTAGAGATATGCCAACACAAAAGTAAATCATTTAGCGGCAACAGAACCTTGCTCGCCGCTTGGGAGTCATATTTGTTGGAGTGAATTCATACATATAACGGGGCCGACCGTGAGTCTTGATCATCACATGAAGGTTCGACTTAAAATGTAATTGTCCAGGATAGATGAAGCAACGATACCATGCCTCCTCCTCTTCTCGCCATCCCTAGGATCCGCTGATGTCACTCCAATGGATCTGTAAGGCCTTAGCCAGAACCATCCAGCAGCTCTTTTTCAGGTCCTTGTCAACCCAATACTTGTGTGTGCATATGGCTGCTCCTGTAAGCTCAAAGCAGTGACCAGTAAGTGAGACATTAACAATATAAGAATAAAACTCTGGCTCGTCCAATCACAAGCAACCGAACTCCCATCTAGTCCGTGGTGGCCTATTCATAGACGCACTTATCATCTACAAGTGCTCCTAATTTGCAGACTTTTCCTGCATATCATTCAGTTTTCGTTTCATGGCGGGCATCACAACCGAGCCAAATGTTTTCTCAGTTAATCAAGTATCTATCTGAGCAGAACATGTTCTTTTTGGTCTTTTGGAACTTGCCTGATCCTCCTGGCCCTGCTTCTTGTTGTCCTTCAGAAGCATTCCTTCATAGACTCAATGGCTCACCTCGTCTACGTCGAGGGAGGCGATTTCATCGACAATCACTCTTCTCAACTTCGCCAAGGAAATGACAGGAGGCCTTCTCGTTTGGCTTGTGCTGTTTTAGGAGTCTTCTTGATTTGTCGACAGTGACCAATCAGGCGCAGCTCCTGCAGCTGCAGAAATCTCTACCGACTTTCTCGTTTCACTTGTGCTGTTTCGGGCGTTTTCTTCATTTTTTGACCGTGAAAAAATCAAAGATTTCAATTTTAGAACCCTCTGCCGTCTTCTTCCAGATATACTCGTACCTACCATGGATGTACACGAAACAATAAAAAAATAAAAAAAATTCCAAGGTTTGAGTTGGTCTAGCGTTCGCGTAACTGAAAGGTTGAGTTATTAATCGAGAAATCCGGGCTCTACCGAAGAAGACGTCTGGCTACTTGCAGCTCCTGCCATGTTGGAAGAAACAGAGAGGAAGATATAATAGTGGGTTCTGATTTTACATATTTTCATACTTAAGTAAGAGATAAAGCGACCCAAATAATAATAACAAAATATAAAAAGGGTAATAATAATAATAATAATAAGGGAAAATTTCAAATAAAGACTTGAAATGGTGTTCTTTTCTTAAAAAATGGTCAAATGGGATTTTGTCTCAAATAAGAATATAAAGTGATAAAATTTGTCTCAAATAAATGCCTAAGCATCCACGTGCATCTCACATGTCACTCTTCAAACTACGATTGGGGCCATCTTTGTCCAAGCTGATATTTTTTTTCTTCTTTTTTCCTTCTTTTTCTTTTTCATCTTCTTCTTGATTGTTCTGAAACTAATAAAAAAAAATGCTTCTTGTGTGAGTTGGAAAAAAGTGACTCAGAGCAAACAAGGTGGTGGGCTCAACCTCAAGAAATTTAAGTCTCGGAATCTTAAAGACAAAGTCCAAGACCTTGACACCCAAATCTGGCAAATCCAATTGACAAAGAAACATATACCCCACAGCTGGGGAGGCCAAAGACAAGCAAGAGACAGGGAAGAAAGCCATCACTTTGCCTGGGTCACGCCCTCTTCGAGACAAATTCACTGATGCCCATGGCCTCGTCCATAACCAGAAGTAGAATGGGAATAACACCAAGATGAATAGAAAAAGACAAAGAAAATGATTTTGGACGGGAATGCCCTGAAACATTATTTGAAAAGTAACATATGAGGAGCACATGTGAATTAGGGCCCTTATTTAAGGTTAAGCTGATCACTTCATATCATTATTTGAGATAAGGTTCATTTTAGATCTTCATTTGAAAAAACGGTTTCACTTCAAACCTTTATTTAAATTTTTTCCTAAGAACTACGATGTCACTCTCTAAAGATGCATCCCTTTATCAGGGAGCTTGAGCCAAAGGCTTGTTCAACAAAGCCCTTCTTTTCTTCCAAACTTGACTTTCCTTCCCAAACAAGGAAATATCTAACTGATTATGCCATGTAATCACATCTATATAAGCTATTTCTGTTATTTCGTTTCGTTCCCAAAGTGTTTCAATGTGATTGCAAGATAACACTTCAGATTATAGAAAATAAGTCTGTGAGAAAGTGTCGATCCATTCCAATTTCGAATTAATCATGTCATACCATGCCGAGATTGGGTTTCTCTCATTTTGCTGGCGCCACATCTTGGATCAAGAGTTGCCACCTCTTGTGACAGGGCTTCCTGTCTTTTTTTCTTCTTTTTTTTATCTTTTCTTGCCTTAAAAGAAGTCCATCCCAAAGGGTTCATTGAACTTCTCATGCATGATCTTACAAGAACATTTCCAGTGCCGGCTGACACATTGTGATACACATTACATATTCAAACAAAATTGGTGTTAACTATGTTGATCTATGCCAACAAGCCAAGCGTGCATTTTTGTAAAATTGACAATAAATAACAGTAAAAGAACAAAGAAGTAATAAATAAATAAAAAGAAATAGGAGAGGGAGTCCAATTAGGCCATTTATGCAAGGACCCCGTCCGGCCCATCACGCCCTAGGCCAGTCCGTCGGTATCAAGTCAAATTTCTGTTCAGCCCGCCTCAACAATCAAACCATGCCCATGAGTCTAGCCCAGCCCAATTCAATTTGCATTGGCCCGTTGGACCAACACATTAATATGCACTGAAACTCACTATATTTCTCTCAGTTCAGGAGTTTCTTCATCTTTAAATCCTCTCTTTCGCTTGCTAAGGTAGTGATTTTATCGGCACCAACCGTTCTACGTGACATGACCGGTGTTGATGTGAATATTATTCTTTAAATAATTTTAAATAATTTTTTTGTATTTTTTTCCTTTTTTTTCCCCAACACTTGCCTAGCACGACCTCCGCATCCTTGCCCAAATCCAAGCAAGGGCCTTTGTGCCCTTGCCGGCCACAAGCGAGGGTCGGCCCCTCTCCCAGACCACGCAAGGGCGTTACAGTCCTCATCTAAACTAAGTGAAGGGTTGCCAGCCCTTGCTTGCGCCCAATGAGGGTCGAGTTGGAGGAAAAGGAGGGAAAATAAAAAAATCCTAAAAATCCTAAAAACTAAAAAAAAATCAACATCCAACTAACGTTACCATTTTTTCATCAAATTTGCCAGAATGACTAAATCAGCAAATTGTCAAAAGGTTTATAACTAAATTACAAAATTGAAAGATTTATGACCTAGTCAACAAATTGGTAAAAGGTTTAGGATTGAATTGACACAAATATAATATGTTTAGAACTTTTTTGGCAATTTTCTCAAATTTTTGTTTAGTAGATAATTCTCTTTGTTTGAAAGTAGATTTTGACTTTGATTTAGGAATTAGCTCACGAAGTTCATGTCACTAGGCTGGAATAACAGAACCTCGTATGTTCTTTCCCAACTCGTATCAGGTTTAATTTTTTCACATTTTATTTTTGATGTCTTTATTTTTGTGCTTTATATTGTTGAATGTGTGATTTTTATTATTTTTGACTTGATATTATTTTTGTCTTGTATGATTGATTGAAAAATGTTTTTGAAAATAACTATACATGAACATTTAGTAGGGCGTACTTGGAGATTTAAAGTGAAAAAGACAGCATGATTCATGTTTTCGATAGAAAGTCATGTTTAGGTACTGAAGGGTAGTAAGTGGATTATTGGTGTAACCAAATTCCTGACCTTAGATCTTTGATTAAGATAGGAGGTGGAATGTCCTCTCAATATTTCACTTAACTCCCAATCGAGTAGTGGTGACTCCTATTAGATTGAATCTCTCCGTTAGTCAAATTGAATCAATCAACATCAAGCGTGGTGAGGGTTTGGGAGAACATGCGTGACCAAGCGCAAGCACCTTGAGTAGGGGACCGCCTGTTCCCATTTAACATACCACTAAACCCACTCTCCCTAATTCCCTTAGGAAGGGTCGCAACAAACCATATGTTGAGAAGGGACTAAAGCAGGTGGCAGAAAGAGAGTGAACTAGTATGCTATTTCATAGTCAGCTCCATTATTTCCAGAGCATTCTGTATTTTGGAGTGATCAGTTAAGTCGACATGAGCCATCAGGAGGCAGACGCGAGTCGGGAGCTTGCCTCCTGATCTTAGTTGCTAAGCACGATAACTTCCTTGACACCAGATTGCAGTATAAACCAACATTTCCACCCGAACCTTGCTGATGATCAACCATTTTAGCTCTTGATTCGCGATAATGGTATCTAGCTGCGATACTCGTCAGCATCCTTGAAATGATACATGTTTGCTGCTATTGTCTTTCGGTATGTTTCAGGCTTAGCTTGGTGTTGACATGCGCCCTTCATTGATTGCAAGCATCCTTATGCCAAACTTTTGCTCTCCCTGCCATTGATGATCTGTAGTCCCACTGAAAAAATCTGTAAAATTAGCAATGAAGTTTTTGTGTCCTCGAGTTGCGTCAGTTGGATTAATCAGCTTCTGCTCCATGTCTTGGAGTTCTCTGAGGGACTTCTCGCCTTTCTCTGAACTGGATGCGTGCGATTCTGCTAGCCATTGCAGGATATCTGACAAGGAGATATAGCATACATCAAGACAAACGCCTGCTAATTCTAGATCTCAACCTGATGTTTTTAATTTGTGCTTCTCCGTATGGAGCATCTTCCAGACTGGTACGTTCTTTGGGGTGGCAGCGGAGTTCGGTAGCAATGTGCCAAATCATAACACTCCAGTCGAAATCCAGATTGAGAATCCATTTAGAAGTACCCACCATTTTAGCCCAACCGAGTATGTGACTGCCTCTAAAGGTGTGTATAGCCTGGAGCCATGATCAGCCATTTCATATCATCCGTTATTTCCTTGTGGCTCCCATAGAGATGTTTCTCCCCCTCGTCTTTCATCCGTAGGATCTCCCGTAGTTGGACCATTTCCGCCTTCTTAAAAGGGGTTGTATCCAATTGATGAAATTCAAGCTGCGAGACATTTCGTTCTTCATCAGCCAACAAGCAGTCCCTATTGGAAAAAAAAGAGAACCAGCAATGCGTATAATTCTATAGAGTTCGCTGCGCCTGAGAATTATGAAGTTATGCAGAGACTAGTTTTCGACTTTGGGTAAGTCTGCTTGTGAATCAATAGTCTCCAGAAATATGATTCGCATAGTTGAACAAAGTGGAACAGAAGTGTGAGAAGATGTCGCCTGTAAGGTCTATTGTATAATTTCTAGTCTCAGATGGCCATGGACATGAGGATTTTGGCAACTATGGTGGCTCTGTCCACAAAATATTAGATGATTGAATCGAAGTTCATCGCCACATGGATTGCCGCATACGGGGACTAAGTGGAATGCATATGCAAGGCCTCATCAAATTTAGTATAGTGTTGCCGATCAATGTTGTTACATATAATTTAACACTCGGAAGCTGGGGAAAAGTTCAAGAGAGATATGAGTGTTGCTTAATTTCACTATTGCTTAAGAGCGGCTCTGGTTTGCTGAAGCTACCCTATCTCGAGGTGTCCATAGGCCCCTGAAAGTCTGGGCAATGTGTTGTCGAACCTTAGGTACTGGGGATTAAGATGGACCATTCTTGGTGCCAACATGTTATATAGAGAGACTTCATGTGTGGTTTGTTAGATTCTAATAAGCAATCAAGAAGTGCAGTGAATTGATTTTTTAACAAAATATAAACTAATTTTGTAGAATCAACCCTAATAGAAATATTGCTTTTATTCGTATAGTGAACTAGTAAAATATTCAGCGGAAATAATGACTTTAGGGAAGGAGAAATTGCTAACAACATTCATAAAGATTCGGCTTGGTCGTACGTACTCCTCTCATTCAACTCTGGTTCAAAAAAGCGTTCTAGTAGATTATATCTTCTTTTTTGATGTGACAACTTTAATTTGCCAAGTTAATAATTAATATGTCCATTTGAAGGTCATAACAGAAATTAGTAAGAGCTCGAGTTGTGCCAATCAATTTTTTTTTCCTATAGTACAAAAAACTTATTTTGGAATCACGTGTCTATTTCTTTTCTTTTATTTTTTATTTTTTTTTATGATGGTACGATTGCAGGTCATTATCCTCACCCACAAAATGCCTAGTTTAATGTAATAAGCTAATGGACTTCCAATGGTGTACTTTTTTTTTTCAAACAGCTTAAAGAAATAGATGAAATGAAGTCAATTAGCATGACAACGTAGGAATAAATATTGGACTTTTTTTTCTAAGACCCATCAATTCTTCGCCACACGCATTGAACGGCAAAATTAACAAAAGAGAGCCCAACAACGTGCTCGTAGCTTAGCAACTTCCATTTTATAATGGATCTAGAAAGCAAACATCTGGTAACTGATCAAAATAGTCAGTATAGATATACCTCGCAAAAATTTGACCACCCACTTTAAAATAGCATACTCTTTTCTGATTTAGCTCTTTTGCCTTTTTAACTCTCTAGTTCGGCTTAACATGATATCAAGCCTATTAAAAAATTAGAGGTCTCACAATGGATCGGGGTGCATTTTCGAAATCGGGTTATATATGGGTTGTTAAATATTTGAGGATCAAGTGTAAGTGGTAAAAAAATATTATAACTTAGGCTTCGTTCGTTTCAGAAAAAATAACTTTCAAGAAAGTAATTTCCAAATTTTCCAACGTTTATTTCACAAAAAATAAATTGATTAAAGAAAACATTTTCCATCAATGGAAAAAAAGTCTTCTAAAACAAGGGAGAATGTTTTTTTAATTTTCAAAAAAGAGGAAAACGTTTTCCATGTCTTCTTTCACCTCACTTTCTTTCACCAAACACATTTTCCTTTTATTTTTTCTTTTATTTTTTGAAATCGATTTTTAATATTTCTTAATTATTCTTCTTTATCTTTATCTTATCTTTTCTTTTCTTTTCTTTTCTTTCTTTCTTTATCTTTATCTTTTCTTTTCTTTCTTTCTTTCTTTATCTTTTCTTTTCCTTTTCTTTCTTTATTCGAACAAACTCCGCTTCTCCATCACCCGCTTCTCTCTTGCCGCCGATCTAAAGCCATGAAGCCATGAAAAACGCACTTTGTTCGTTTTACCAAAAATAACTTCCGAAAACGTTTCTGGATTTTCTCTTCCGTGTTCTTTTTCATGGAAAATGAACGGTCGAGGAGAAATATTTTTCATCAAAGGAGAAAGGTCTTCTAAAATAGAGAAAAATATTTTTCACTTTTTAAGTGGGGAAAACATTTTCCTTACTCACTCTTCCTTATTTCATACTCTACTAGTCCCTCTTCTTTCTTTTTTTCTTTTTAAAAAATTTGAATTTTTAATTTTTAAAAAATTTCGAATTTCCATACTTACAGGAACATATGTTGATGAGGAGTGTTGCTACGAGAGTGCATAATTTTTCCCAAAATCTCAGACTCTGAAGGCAAGCTCTAATTCCACAGCAAAATAGAGATAAAGAGAAGAAAAGGGAAACAAAGAAAAGATAGAAATTTGAAAAACAGGATAAGGACCGATAGCGAATGTGTTGTCAATGGCTCTGCATACCGGAGCATTTGAATGGAAAATCATCTATTCTTTTTGGGTCTCTTCTTTTTTCTAGTAAAAGTAGCTATCTTGATCCGGCAATTCAACTCCTCATTTGAGCCCAATTGTACATAAACCCATGATATACTAAAAGGGTATGTGGACTACAAAAAGATCGGTACGATGAAAGAAAATCATATTCAAAAAATCGAACATGTCATCGCAATTCACTATGTAAGCAAGAAATTGGATACAAAGATCGAATATTCCATCAAATTTCCCTTATTTTAGCTACCCAAATTTCAATTTTCTAGAGGATTGCTTTAGCTAATGGCTATAACTTTACAATTGACGAATTCACCGTGTGTGTAGTCCATTTGGACCTCTCTCATTGGCCGTTGCTAACCCCAAACACACACTGTTCTTCTCATCTTCCCTTCGCGTCCCTCGTTCGGCCGAGGGGAATGAGAATGGCACAGGAGGGCGAAACGTGCTGAGTTGGCGAGATATTCCGTCTCCACACGGATTTCTGCGAGTAAGGGATTTGGTCTCGACATGGAGCAACGCTCAAGGAGGAGAGGGCAGAGATGCCCGACTAAAGGGCAGCCAAGGGGGAGAGACGGGAGACACAGAGGGTGAAGAGTAAAACGTCGAGATTTTTTCTCGCCCACGACGGCCTCGTATCGGCGAGCGGCCGGCAAGTGGGAAGCTCCAGCTCCCCAGAACGCGCGAGCTCGAGGCTCGCCATCGCCGGCTTCAGGCCTCGCCAGATTGGCGAGCTAGAGGCTCGCGCCCGCCGCTGGCTGGCTCGCTGATCTGGCTGGCCGATCTGGCGAGCGGCGAGCTCAAGCTCGCCTGATCCGGCGGAGCTCGGGCTTACCTGGATCGGCCGAGCCTCGAACTCACCTACCCGTGTCTAGGCTGGTCGCCGAACACCCCGCCATCACCGAGGCATGCAGCGGCGGAGGAAGGATCAGGAAGGAGGAGGAGGAAGCCGCGGAAGGAAGGAGCACAAAGGAGGAGGACGGAGGAAGGAAAGGAAAAAGAAAAAGAAAAGAAAAGAAAAGAAATTAAATTAAATTAAAATTTTAAAATAAAAAATAATTGAAAAATCAACTTTTATAAAAATTAAAATTACATTAGTAATTTTTTCCAAAAATTCAAATTAGATATCGAATAGTAAAAATATATTTTTTCGCTTTTAGATTTCAATCGAATACCGAAAAATATAGTTATTTTCTTGAAAAATATTTTTCGAAAAGTGATATTTTTCGCAAAATGAATGAAATTTGAATTTTAAATGAATTTCCAAAAGATTCATTTTCGATCCATTTAATAACAAAAAAATAAAATAAAATGGTGTAGAGTGTTCGAGGGCAACTGACAGAGCGAGGCCCGCGCTTCTTTAGTCCCTCAGCATAACATTCGTGAGCTTTCAAGTCATTGCTTTTCCCAAAATATTGGCAGCTTATTTTTCTTATTTTTCCGAGAGAATTTCGATGGCCAATTTTCGCACCCCTCTTCTTCTTTTTTTCTTTTTATGCTAAAACAGTTTTTTTTTTTTTTTTTTTGCAAAGATTGGATAATACTAAAATTGAAAATTTTAGGCAATGTTGAAAGCCACACATTAAAGATGAATGCATGACAACTTATAGTATAGTTTTATCAAGTGAATACAATTTTAAATGTTGATATCAATTATAGGCAAAAGTTATGGTTGTATTGATGGGAGTAAATATTGTGCTGATGGGCGATAGGATAATCTATAGTTTTTTTTTTTTAATTATTTCAATCTATAGAATTTTTTTTTTTTTACATTTTTTGCTTAATTTACTCATTTTTTAATTGTACTAATTTACTTTTTATACTTGATATGAAATTTTTATCCAAGTAACCCATACACATGAAGAGCTTAAAGTGAGACAAATAGATGAATAAGGGTTTTTACAGGATAGATTACGAACGGATAAATCTTAGAAATATTGGTTAGCTCAACAACGGGTAAAGTCGAGTATAGGTCACTAAATTTGTATTACATGTGATTGTGTCATATTGAATTAAATAGTCAATTTGAGTAGGACATTTTTGACCTGACCCACCCATTTAATGGCCTTACCAAAATATAATATTATTGTAGCCCATCATATGCCCATCATATAATAGACAGATCAGAGCCCCTAATCCTCATCAAAACGCCTATAGAACCAAAACTAGGAGAGGGAGAGAGTGGGTTTACCTTCTCTGAGGCCATCCAGGTGCAGCTCCTTTTCCTTAAGGTGGCAAACCTTCTGCGAGGACAAGAAATCATCCTTGTTAATTGAATTCAGAAATCTCAAAATGTAAATGCAGTCTCTGCATCTCAATAGATGGTCGTATGGAATTTAAAATATTAGATTTTAGATGATAACTAATACCGACGAAAATTAAGACTACGTGATTTGGCATTACTACGAGAATGGAGAAGTCACCAAATGTTACCAATGCAAGAGAAGGGGACAGTCCGTAATGATCTTGAACCAAACCAGAAAACCATCTTAGTAAACATCTATAATGCAAGAGAAGATAAAAGGAAAAGATCCAAAATTTCTTGATGGAGTCTGCAGTGAACTGCAGTGAGAACTATTAACATAAAGTAGATCTCGGTTGAGGAAGCTGCACATTCCAGGTCTAAAGGGATCTCCGTATAGCTAAAAACTATGTTGATTGCATCGTGAGATAACTATATTTACGACTAGAAATTGGATATACAAACGTATTACTCAAAAGATTTTCTGTAACTCCTGCATTAGTCCACGGTCTCCGAGCCCAGTCAGGAACAAATTGATTGTGTATATTAGCTGATTCAGATGTCAACTAAGAAGAAGGACCTCCTCGGAAATGCGGACAGGATGATCTTAATGAAGCTGAATTAGACCATTTTCCCAACCCTTTTTTTTATCACACCCAACCAACAAAAAGAATTACGGGACAGTGCAACATCAGAAATCGTACTCAAATAACGTAAAGCATAATTTGTAGATTTGCACAAATGCGGTGTTAACAACCTTTACATATCAAGCATGAAAAAAATAGAGCATTTCTATCTAATTTAACCCACGCATGCATACGCGCGCGCGCGCACGTATGTATGTATGTAATCTAACATTAGTACATATACTACTGACTTACTCATATGATAATTCTTCTTTCCTCAAGGTACAATCAATGCTAAATCTAAATCTCTCTTGCTGAAACTCATTGCAATTTGACCATGAAACTTCATGAAAGAAAGCATTCGTGTGTAAGCAAATTATAGTGGCGCATTTCATGGGCATTGCGGTCAATTAGCATGGGTCTTCTTGTCGTATTTGTGTTTCCTAGGCTCATTAATCGTGGAGGGAATTGAAGCAAACTCGTGAAGGAGCGTTACAAAATTAGAGAGCTTCGATGTCGAGAGATTGACAGAAATAGAGAGAAGGAAAAAAAAAAAAAGTGCTGGTTTTTGTAAGAGTGAATTGTTTTTCAGTTGTTCGTCTATGACAAGTATTTTCGGCCTTTGAGGGAAGAAAGATGGAAGTGGCTATTATAGAATCCGGGAAGGCCAAAGGAGGAGAATACCACCCCTCAACTCCCTAGCCATTTTGAGAATAGAAACCGAGGATTGCTTGATCGATGTCGAGATGTGCGATCTTGTCTATGCATGACACACAATTCTTAACCTTACTTTCCACCCATTTTTTTTGCAATTAAGTTACGAAGTAGTTTTGTGATACTAATCTTTTTTCAAGTGGGTTTTCAACGTTAATTTTTTTTATTTTTTAATTAATAACTTCTCAATAAAAAAAAAAAACTTCCCTTATCAATTACCAAATTTTGTTTAGTTTCCTTACCATTATATTAAATTTACCAATTGTTTATAAAATTTCTATCCATCTTTATTATGGTGACTTACCACTTTCGTCCTAATTAAATAATATATGCTGACACATGAATTTTCGCTAACACATCAAATAACCATAATAATGATGAGTGAATAAAAATAACAACCATAGAAAAAGTTTCAATCCCATTCACCGGAGATGTCTCTCTCGACAGTTGATCCGCCAGAGCTATTGTTGCCTCTTCCTTTTGAGCTCCATCACTATTAATTCGACGTCTCTCGTCTCCAATCAGTCACGGCCATTGTGAAATCTCCCTTGCTGGCCACCACAACCTCCACCATAACTGAGCAGAGACATCAACGTTAATCACCACCAATCGAACTTCTCTCCTACTTTTCTCTCTCGTTTAACGGATTTGGAGATTCCTATTCAGCTAACAATTTTACACTCTGTAGGAGAATTCACGACATTGTCCTAGAAACTTGGTGCGCATGCGAGAACCTGAGGAACCGAGCGAAGCAAGAACGCAACACAGTCCAAGAAATCCATTACATAGCCTCATCTTCGTGAGATTCTCGGATTCTTTTAGTGTCTTTCATATATTAGCAAGGTAACCATTCGGGTCTCCCCAAGGTAGGACACGGTCAATTCGTCGAGACTCAAATCATACGATTGTTCTGTATTGCCTTTTGCCAAAAGCTTCCAATTGTTATCTCAATTGTTGTCTATTCATTTGGTCTCAGATTCATCAATTTCTCCCTAGCAATTTTTAGCTGGTTTCTCATGATATATCCCTCGCCAATTGATGGGAATTACTATATGTATAACATTTCGCCCTTCATGCTCACTATTTGTTCACTGTTTTTCCCTAGAGATGACAAGGCTGAATTAATTGATCAATTTGAGATTACGTAGGAGTGATTTGTATGTTACCATTTCATGTATTGATCATGTATTGCAAATTGATGCTTCATCATTTGATGGTCTAAAGTTCTCCTTCCCTTGGTGTATCTATTTTTACTTTGTTCTTGGTGAATTAAATACTGCTTTGGGAGTGTAGCTAAATTATCCTCTAAATTGAGAGCCTCTAGATTTATTTTTGAGCTTGAGGTTTTCAAAATGCACACGTATCATAACATTTAAGGTGTTAATGTAGAGAATTCCTCTATAACTTAAATTGTTCTTACATTAGAGCTGTAGTTTTTCGTTCGCATACTAATTGTTGCTGTGTTTTGGGCTCGGTTGAGACTCCACTTCACATGTAATGGACATGTTGGAATATCGTTCATGTCATGCTTGCGATGTACGTGCAAGTACATGGTGGTTTATTTCTATCGTCACCATTAGCTTGCACAATGATCATTTCAGGATGTGCTATGTGCTGAATTTGTACACCCACCACATCGTAGGCTTGCTAAAGATGTCTATTCTTATTGTACATGGCTCAAATTTACTAGATTTATTGTTGGGCTCAAATTTATTTGATTGATTGTTGTTCTTGTTGTACATGTACAAAAATATGTTGATTTCTTAGCTATGAATGATGTGTATGTTCATAACATGCTATAGTCTCGGTTACATGTGTTGTTTGTGACTTAAATTTATTGGAATCATGTTCATGCCTACTGTCTATATCCATTCGTTGTTAAAACAACAATTGTCAAGACTTGTCTATGTGTTATCTTGATCATATGAGTTAAGGTGAGGAATCCATGTTTGAGGGAGATAGTCATATTGTCATGCTTGAATTTACTGAAATTAAGCATGTGCCCACTGTAAAAGAATTGAAGATTTTCATTTGATTCTAATTTATTCTTATTTAAACCATGTGAGCCTATATACACATGTAGGAAGATATGCTTCAAGTCTATTACTTAATACGTGATCATGAATTTTGGCATTTGATGTTGTGATTTTATTCTAGATTTTGATGTTTTAATCATGAGGTGGATTAGTTTAATTCTCATTTGAGCGTGGTTTTGATTACCCATGATAATGTGACAATGTATGTTTAATTTGTCGATTATAGGAACATGTTTGGGTATTGTTGGAGTGGATAATTTGTAAAATTTCCAAGCTTGATGAGCTAGATGCTGCAGTGAATTCTCTTAGGCATGAATTTGAATGATTTTATTGCCATTTGTTGGCTGGTTTGATGTTTCTTGAATACATGTTAAGTGTGTAGTTCATCTCTAGTCACATTGATAATTTTGATGAACAAGTTACATATTGAATGTCATTTATGTAGGCAAAGTAATGACTACACTTGTTAGGTGCTATTGCAGGCTGTGGACTAGGCGTGATTTTGAGGGGATTTTGATGATATTTCTTGCTCAATTTAGTGGTCCATTAGGTACATAGGCGTATAGCTCACTTCATGTCATTTTGATATAATAAAATGTAATTTTCCTTCAATAAATGGGCAAGCTTGCATGTGGTCCTTAAATTTAGTATAGATTCAAATATTGCTTTGAAACATCAATTAAATCTGTCATGGATAACTGTGTATTTCCACGTGAGTCAGAATTTTGACTTATTAGACGATGGGTCCAATTGGGCTTAGTGGGTAAAAAATGATCTCGATTTAAACAGATCAATTTAATCGAAATGACCCACTTTTATATCATATAATTTAACAATACATACTCAACCCGACCCGAACTCAATCCATACCCGACCCAACTAACGTTCTTCTTCTACGTCTTCATTATCTCGCATCTTTCTTTACCTTCGTCTCTTCTTCACCACCTAAGCCACCATTTTCCCCCTCTTCCCGAGGGGAAAACTCTTTCCTCCCCACCACCAATGTCAAGACCTATCACATAGTTGGGTTGAAGCAAGTTTGAATGGTTGAGTTTGGATTGGGTAAGTCAAAAATGAGATTCAACCAAAATTAACCATACTACCTAATTTTGTGTGATATAACTTTAGCAACACATATCCATCTCAACTCAGATTCCATCCATACCCAATTCATTTCAACACAACCCATGTTTTTCTTCTATTGCTTCATCATCACTTCACATAGATCTTCATTTTTTTCTATAAATTACCACCAAAGTCTCCAATAGAACTCTTTTCTCTCTACAACTTATGTCTAGACTAGTCAAATAAGGATCAGGTTAGATTTGAGTGGGTAAAAAATAAGTCTGATCATAATTAGCCTTTTTTATGTAATACAATTTTGATGCATTATATCTAACCTAACTCAGATTCAAACTATTCTTACCTCAACCCATGTTCTTCTTTTACTTCATCATCTTGCATTACTCTTCATCTTCGTTTCTTCTTCAACATCAAAGTGCCTGCAAAACTCTTTCCTCCCACTATTATTTTTTTTAGTAAAAATGGAACAATTCGGTTCGTAGGAACAAAGAGAAGCAGATCTATTCTATATCCGATAAGTACCAATACGCAATGGGGGTTAATCCCATTTTCTATGAACGAATGCGTTCTGATTTCTCTATTTTTTTAAGAATACCGCTTTTCCTACCCGTATCGAATAGAACATGCTGAGCCAAATCTTCTTCATGTAAAACCTGCTTGATTTAGATCGGGAAAATCGTACGGTTTTATGAAACCGTGTGCTATGGCTCGAATCCGTATTCAATCCTATTTATCACCTATGTCCACTATCACCACCCTCCTCCTTTTCTTACTTTACATCTCATTCTTCAACCTCCTCCAATCTGATATTGCTTCAGACCAAGCCACACTCCTCTACTTTCGATCCACTATCGGTGGCCTCCTCCTCTTCTGGAGCCTCACTAACTCGCCTTGCCCTCAGGTGACATTCTTTTTTCCTAAAAAATCATATAAACTTTAATTTCATCCATTTCATTGTTTTTAAATTATGACACTTGACTTTAACCCATAAAATGAAACTATTCTAATTATCAAATGAGTTGGAGACATTATCCAAAAAGGGTAACACACTAAATTTTATCTGGCTTATATCTATCACATATATATAGTGTTGTTTAGTCAATTATTTTCTTAACAAAAATATTTTTTTTGTCGGCACGATTTTTTGGGGACGTAACCAAACATATGAAAACCATATTGATAACATTGTTAAACTGAATTAGAAATTTAAAATGTGGTATTCCACTACATCATTAGTGCCAAAACAAAGTTTTATTATTCAATGATAAGAACGATTCCATCAAACTAGTGTCTATTAATAGTTTTGCCACATTCACCAAATAATTTGTAGGACCAAAAAATATCCACAACATCCAATCTTAGTACCAATTAAGATAAAATGGTTTATGTCGTTAGTATGATCCTTACTCTCTCAATATATATCCTAACCAAAATTTTATAATTCACTCACTAATAGGGTTGTCAAGTCATTAGTTTATTCTATAATCGTGACAATGGGATTATATTTCTTCTAAGGCATAACCAACAGTTAGTTAATGATAGACTCATTTATCTTCACAGTTAATTTTAAACGGTTGAATTGAATTGAAACTATTTATTATGATGTTTTGGTTTAGTCAAATACATATTGAATCTAATTCTTTTTTTTCATTAATAAACTGTTTCATCAATATGCTATCGGTGTACTTGCCCATTTAAGATGCATAGGTTCATGACCCTACAATTCTTAGTATTTTTTTCTATCTATGATTATTAACAATGATTATAAGCATATGTAATATAACTTAATACGATTGTTAATTTTTTTTGCTAAACCAATCCACCATGTGATGTGCATGGTTGCTATTGTCTGAAATCTACAAGTTATGAGTGAATTTGTAAGCTCGGCCCAACAATAGCCTATACTACATCAACTAGCATAAACATGAGGAGGCATTGTTTGGTAGGTGGCAAATGCGTATAGTTCAAGCCCATTAAAACCCATATATAATTGGGCTTTACTATTCTAAATCATGACAATCCGTTCCTTGAATTATTAAGTTACCAATCTTCTATAATCGCACTAGCTAGCAAGTCACTCCAAAACACAATGATTTTTCAAAAGTAAAAGAGATGGCAAAGGCTTGACTCAATAAGAGAAATTTTCTTGATCCATAAGCAATCTAATTTGATCAATATAAAGGATTGGTGCAAAATACCAATCTAAAACACATACGCTTATGACAAGTACAAATATCTTATACATTTGGATCACGTCTAATTTGCTAGAAGAATATTGTGCAAAGAAGCACAAACTAAAATTAAAGTGTCTCCTTGGAAAAGAAAAGAGTAAAGTTTCATATTCTAAAGCTAATGATTATTTAACCCAAAAAAAACACTGATAATTTAAGAAGATTGTCATATGAAATAAGTATTATATTTTTTATTAGGGCTATTTACTATTAGTTATTCTAAACAACTTATGATTGGTAATTTCTCGTGTTTCATATGAGATAAATACTAAATTCTCCATTAAGGTTATTCACCACAAGATTCCTTGTGTCCTATATGACAAGTACCAAATTATCCATTGCTGCCATTCATCACAAGTTATTTTAAACCCCTCGCGATGCTAGATTCACCATTGAGACCATTCACCCCAAGTTATTGTAAATCTCTCGAATACCTTGTGTGTTGTAGGATATAAATATTGGATTTACCATTGGGACCATTCATCACAATTTATTATATACCTTTGCAATCAGCAATTTTTGTGTGTCATATGAAATAAATAGAAGATTTTCCATTGGGGTTGTTAGTACTAGATTTTTCACTGGAGTCATTCACTACAAGTTGTTATAAATCTCTCATGATCGGCAATTCCTTATGTGTTATATGAGAAAAATACTAGATTCTCCATTTGAGCCATTAACCACTAGTTATTTTAAACCCTTATGATACCAGTTCATTACAAATTATTCTAAATCTTTCGTGATTGGCAATTCCTTACTTGTCATGTGAGATAAGTACTAGATTCTCTATTGGGTCGTTCACCACAAGTCATTCTAAACTTCTTGTAATTGGTTATTCCTTGTGTGTCATATAAGATAAGTATTTGATTCTCTGTTGGAGCTATTTACTACCAAGTTATTCTAAACCTCTTATGATAGGCAAGTCCTAGTGTGTCACATGAAATAAACACTAAATTCTCTATTGATATCATTCATCACAAGTTATTCTAAACTTGTCTTGATACTAGATTCTCCATTGGAATCATTCACAAGTTATTCTAAACATCTCATGATCGGCAATTCCTTGAGTGTTATATAAGATAAGTATTAGATTCTCTATTAGGACTATTATCCACAAGTTATTCTAAAGCTCAAAAGATTATCAATTCTGTAAAAAATATGTCTCGAATTTGAGACTGAAAAAGAAAGTTTCCTAATTCAAATAAGTTTCTTTGTTTTTAATAGGTTTCCTAATTAAATGGTTTCCTAGTTAGAGAAGGTTTTATAATTTAAATCAAGAAAAAACCACAAAAAACTCTAAACTTTATCCATTGTGACACATTTACTCTAAATCATTTTTTGTAACATCAAAAATCTTAAATTTATACCCATGTGACACATTTACCCAAATCTTTTTTTAACATAAAAAACTCCAAACTTATATTTGCGTCATATATTTATCACAAATTTTTTTGTGACATTGAAAATCCAAAATCATTTTCTATGACACCAAATTTTAGAAGAAAATATGTCACATGGATATAAATTTAAGATTTTTTTATATCATTAGAAGAAGTTTGTGTTAAATATATCACACTATACAAGTTAGGGATAAATGTATCACATAAGTACAAATTTGGAGTTTTGGCGTCACAAAAAAGTTAGGGGTAAATATGTCACAGTGGGCAAAGTTTGGAGGTTTTTATGGCTTTTTCCTACCTATAAATAAGAAGTGAATGTTAAAAAATTATCAATTATAAATTGTTGCTTGTGAATTACACCCTGAAGATATGTTGAAGACAATTAAATATTGAGGTAAGGTTTGTGTAATTATTTTGTGAGATAAAGAGATTATTTCATAAGAATTATGGGGTTACACACTGTGTGAATTATTGGATGTAATTAGAGGTTGGAAAACATTGAGAGTGTTTAAGTGACTTAAGCGTTGTTATAATGAAATTCTTTATTGCTCTCCTCGTGGACATGTGTTATTACGATTGAACCATATAAATCTGGTATCCGATTTATTTTTTCTTTCTATCTGTTTTATTGTTCAATAACTTACTTTTGCAACAATTGGTATCACAGCTAGATTTAGTTGAGTTGAAGTAAATCAATGGTAAAAGAAAAAGGGAAAATGAAGATTGATAGATCTAATGGAAAAGATTTTGGTTTTTAGAAAAAGTATGAGAATTATCTTTACAAGAGGAATCTGCACTTACCCCTATTTAGGGAGAAGTGTCAATAAAGCAAACTAAAAGGGAATTACTAAATAGACATGTATTTGATGTTATTTGGTTAACGTCATGTTTAACATTATGAACATGGGCTAATGGAAACCCCATCAGATTGTACATGAAGCTCTTGGTGATCAATAAAGTTTACTTGATGCAGCATTTATTAAACTTGATAATAAGCAATGATGTGTCAATTGCTAATCATATAATTGAAATTAATGTGATCATAAGTCAATTAAATTTAGTTGAGATTGATTTTAGTGATCAAGTACGTGCTTTAATTTTATTATTTTCATTACTTGATAGTTGGCATACCACTATCACTATTATTAGTAATTCATCATAGTCAACAAGATTAATATTTGATATGATTTGAGATTTGATTTTAAGTGAGTATATCTGTAAAAGAGAATTTGGTGAATATGTATTTGCTACTTTAGTAGGTGAAAATAGAGGAAGAACTAGTGCACATATTAATAGGAGTAGTATAAAGTGAATCGGCGAAATCAATTTACGACTAGTGGTGCTATCTGTTGAAGTTGTGGCAAAAAAAGGCAATTTAGAAGAAATTACCTTAAGAGAGAAGGTAAGAAAATTAGAATTGAGTCTACTGGTAATGTGTGTCATATGAGAAAAGTATTAAATTCTCCATTGGGGCCATTCACCACTAGTTATTCCAAATCTCACGTAATCAACAATTCCTTGCGTATCATACAAGATAGATATTATATTTTTCATTATAACCATTCTCACAAGTTATTCTAAATCTTTCGTACTTAGCAATTCATTATGTGTCATATGTGATGCTAAATTCTCTATTTGCGCCATTCACCATAAGTTATACTAAACTTCTTGTGATTGTCAATTTCTTGAGTGTCGTATAAGTTAAGTACTAGATTTTTAATTTGAGCCATACACCACAAGTTATTCTAAAACTCTTGTAATCAACAATTCCTTCTGTGTCATATGAGATAAGTACTAGATTCTCTACTAGAGCTACTCACCATTATTAATTCTAAACTTCTCATGACACTAGATTCACCACCGAGCCATTTACCATAGTTATTTTAAACCTCTTATGATCGGCAATTTCTTGTGTGTCATATGAAATAATTATTAAATTCTCCACTAGGCCATTCACCAAAAGTTATTAAAAATCTTGTGATCAGTAAGTCATTATGTGTCATATAAGATAAGTACTAATTCTCAACTATGACCATTCACCAAAAGTTGTTCTAAAACCCTTGTATACTATATTCTCCATTGAAGTCATTTACCACTAGTTATTCTAAATCTCTCATAATCAACAATTTCTTATATGTCATATGAGATAATCACTAGATTCTCCATTGGAACCGTTTATCATAAATTATTATAAACCTCTCTTGATTCCTTATGTGTCATATGAAATAAGTCTAGATTTTCCATTAAAGCCATTCACCCCTAGTTATCCTAAACCTCTAATGATACTAGATTCACCATTGGATCTATTCATCATAAGTTATTCTAAACTTCTTGTAAATGTCAATTTCTTGTGTGTCATGTAAGATAATTACTAAATTCTCCATTGGGACCACTCACCACAAGTTAAGTAAGTATTAGATTCTCTATTGACACCAATCACCACAAGTTATTCCAAATCTCTCGCAATCGGCAATTCCTTAAGTGTCATGTTAGATAAGTACTAGATTCTTTGTTGGGACTAATTGCCACAAGTTATTCCAAACCTCTCACAATCAGCAATTCCTTAAGTGTCATGTAAATGTACTAGATTCTCCGTTGGGGCCAATTGCCACAAGTTATTCTAAACTTGTCACAATCGACAATTCCTTGCGTGTTATATGAGATAAGTATTAGATTCTTTGTTGGGGGCACAAGCTATTCTAAATCTCTTGGGATCTGCAATTCCTTGAGTGTTAAATAAGATAAGTACTAGATTCTTTATTAGGATCATTCGCCACAAGTTATTATAAACCTATCGTGATCAGCAATTCCATGTGTGTCATATGAGATAAGTACTAGATTCTCCTTTAAAGTCATTCACCACAAGTTATTCTATACCTCTTGTGATAGGCAATTTCTTGTGTGTCCTATGAGATAAGTACTAAATTCTTTATTTGGGGTATTCTTCATAGGTTACTATAAACCTCTCATGATAGATAATTTCTTGTGAGTAAAATAATTATGCGAGTAATAATACAAATTCCAAAGTGAGATGGTGAAATGAGATAACATATTTGTTAAATTGACGATGTCCTCTTATGCAATGGTTGACTGAAAATTGGAGCAAAGAAAAAATGCTCTCAACTTTAAACCCATGTTGAGGGATATCCGATGCAAAATGTGAAATTGTTACTTGTGGAGAAGGTAAACAAATACATAATATATTGAAATTACATATTTATTTAAAATTGATACTTTATGCAAATTCACCTATACACGAAAGGGTTAATTTTGCCATGCCTAGTATAGCTTATAAAGTTTTGTTAAATGTAATATGATCTATCTAGCAAGGTACTCAATTATGCAATATGATGTTTGCATGGGAAAAATGAAAATAAGATGTTTTACAAATGATGTACTATGTAAAATCTTTTGCTTTGCTATTCAAATTAAAACTTTTAAGGAAAAAAAAACATTTCACCTTTTCTTTTCTTTTCTTCTTCATTTATACTCATTTCACTAGAATAAAAGAAAGCATGCACAAAACATTCTGATTCGACACATTTTGACTATGCAAATTGTGTGGAATTAGCAATTAACACTAGACTTCGTGAAAATGTGTTGAGATTTCATTTTTAGTGAAAATATGAACAATCATTATTTTGTGCTTTTAGATTTTCCTTCTTGAAAATGTCATGTTCGAATAGTGAAATTAATCCTCAATATAGAAAGAGCAGTGAAAAAACATGACTGATCATGTTGAATAAAAGAACATCACGAGTGTCATAACTTTTTTTTTTCAATCACTTGAGTATCATAGCTTATGCATGACGCTCACTTAAGTGTTATAAATTTTTTTTCGATCACTTGAGTACTATGTAACTTTTCGATCAATCATTTGAATGACATAATTTTCAAAAACATTCATAACAAATGCCATGCCACATTGGATTTTTAGCATTTGGGTGAAACTTAAGTGATCAATTGAAAGTTATGGCACTCAAATAATTTTTTTAAAACTATGGCACTTAAGTGATAAAAAAAAGTTACGACACTCAAGTAAGCCCCATATGAAAGTCATGGCCCTTGTGGTGTTCTATCCCGATCGTGTTGAATACACGGTTAAGACATTTCATCGAAATGAAAGCTTGGTAAAAAAAAAATTCATTATTTATTTATTTATTTGTAGTTTGGTAGTATAAAAAGTGGAGAATATTCTTAATCATTCTTGTAGAATTAACTTATAATATTGAAAAATATGTTTTCAATGTGGCCTTTATAAGATAATGTGATTAGTCTTCTTCACCAAACATCCAAACAAATATAAGAAAATATAAGTTACTTGTTTCAAATAAAGTTCAAATTATTAATTGCCAAAATAAGGAAGGAATTACTCCAAAAGTGTCATCTCGTGATGATTTGTCACATACATGTTAAGGAATGGATGTGAATTATTCATTACCTACCGAAAGATCAAATTCTTTTATAGAGGAGTCATCACAACATTTTATGGAGCCTTCACAATGGAATAACAAATGCTTTTTAGGTTGCCGAAACGCAAAGCTGGAACAAATGACATTGTCTATGCCATGTGCACCTTCTTCTTCAAGGTACTATGTACTAGTAACTTTACCTACTCTATGCGCGAACATGCATGTCTATTTGCACGTCTTTGAATCATTAGCATTCATTAATGCGAGATTCCTTGTAAGAGAAAAATATGAGATTTGTATAATAGCAATATTTTATATCTTTGTGGATGTACTATTTTTTTCCTATTTTAGCTGTTTTAATAACTAATTCGCTTCTAAGATAGTAAAATTAAGTGCAATTTATTCGCGGAATAAGAATAATCCATACTAAAAATCATAATAGTGATTATGAACTAGATGAATTTTATAATTAAGTGAGAAAGATGCAAATAAATAATCTATATCTAATATCCTATATATAATATTTTTAAATGACTGAAAAAAATTTACGTTATATTTTTTCAAATGACATAATTTATACATTCAAATTTTATATAGTATATTTAAACCTAAGACAAAATATTTTAAATTCAATAGATTTCCTTGGATTTACTATATTTTTCAGGAGAAAATACATCATTGAAGAATAATTCAAAGATATCTTTATTTATCTATTCAAGTTTGAACTAAAATGTTAAAATTGTATATTAAAAAAATTGTATTACTAAAAGTAAAGCCCTCAAAATATTTCTGTATCCATAATTTCAAAATTTTGAAATTGAATTTCTTCAACCATGACCTATTTTTGATGCACTGAGCAGTTTAAAAATGTATTTTTAATTTATATATTTTTATATTTAATAAGAGGTTTTATCACGATAGCAAATATTTTTTGAAAAGTAAACTGTAATTTTTTAGAATATATTTGAAGATATCTACTCTAAATCTATTTTTTCAATTTTAATCTCAAATATTTTCATTGTAGATAAATAGGAAAAAATAATATTGCAAAATTATAGCTCATGAAAGTATTTATAATATGAAATCAAATGAATAAAAAGTTATATCATTCGATAATACTACACACGCCCAAAAATACATTATGGAATGAAGTGTACCAAATCTGCATTATTTTAAGAAAATGGGTACAATCTCTAATTTCCAAATGATAATAAAGAAAATTTTGCGAGCCTTAGTGATACAATTTGCAATGGAACAATAAAAACTTTAATTCTACTTTGAATGCAATTTGAGGGACTTAATAGCATGTTCTCAAGTCACATACCACCTTGGATTCTCCACATGAGCACAATTCAAGGGTCTTGATGGCTCGATGTCAAATCAAATCAAATAGCACAATCTTTAATTCCACTTCATGAACTAGATTAGGGGGCCTTGAAGACTTGTTGCTAATCCAAGATAATTGAGATCTTGATGACTCGTTGTTGAGGCCTTGATGACCAAAATCTTGATTGAGATCTTGATGACATAAATCCTCATGTAGATTTTTGAAGTTTTTTAATTTTCAAGAACATTTTGATAACAAATCTATAGAATTTAAAGTCTTCATATGTTCTTCTCAAAATAAATTAGGAGGCCTCCTATTCATAGAGAATTTCCACCAATATTTACTTTGATTTAAATGAATATGCAATCCATTTTCAATTTGATTGGATAAATGCCAATCAACAATATCTTAATCTAGGTTTTATTGTTCTAGTCATGAATACATATTTTAATTTGATTGGACAATTGCACTTGCAAAAAAGAATTTTCTCATCATTGAAAAGATATTGCAAAATTTGTGATTGGCTCAAAATTTACCTATTTAAAATACATTTAATAAACTGCATATAAAATAAGATGATTCTCAGAATCGGCTTATAATTTTCACTGTCCATAAGTAAAGATAAGAAACTACATTCAAAATAACCAATGCTGGTGTAGAGAATAATATAAAGTACGTTCTCTAAACTAGATTTTTTTTTTATTTCAATCCAAAGATAAGAGATACAATATTGATATGCTTTCTCTTTATCAATTTTTTAGCCTTTATATTCCATATATATACAATCTAAAATTAGGGAGATAATAGTGTGTGATTGAAAATATTTTATCTACTTTATCCTTTTTTTACAAGTTCAAACTCAGTAAGTGATAAGATATCTATACACTTTATCCTTATCCATTTTCTAGAATTTTAAGTTGAAAGAGAGATATAAACTAATTTATGACAAGTCATTAAGTTAAAAACTTATTGGTCAAAATGAGCCACATGGCAAAACTGACAAACAAAAAGGGTAAAGTGATGCATATAAGAAAACATCTCTTAGCTCCTATTTTAACTAGATAATAAATTCTCCAAAATTAACTAGATTTATATCGGGTCTTACCTATTAACCTCCCATGTTCTAGGTTAATATCTATGTACTCAATGGTCAGATGGCATGTGATTTGCTTAGACCTCGCATTTGGAAGTTTCACGGTGATTTTATTATCAATTTTTCATTTGATTTAAATTCACTGAGGCCAAATCTCAAAGCAAGCAAAGGAAAATAAAAGGAAAAAAATAAATAAAAGTTTACTTGAAAAACATATATGGTTTGGCCCATGGAAAGGGATGAAATTTCTATAAAAAAGCTGGTTTGTAAGTTGCTCCATTCAGCTATTACTAGATAAATGCACTAGATTGATCAATAGATAAGTTTGATGTTACCAGCAAAGCAAGGACTTTTTTTTTTTCTCAATACATAATGACTACTTTTTCACCTTTGCTAGATATGTGCTTTTCACATAAATTTTTTGTGTTTAAATAAAAGAATAGATAATATTATCTCAAAGGGAGAGGATTTAAAAATATGATTACCTTGATTACTTTTGCTTATTCATTTTTGCTTATTCAAAGGATATGCACCTTTCATTATAATATTATGCAAGATCAGCCTATTCAAATGTGTAATACTTAGTAAATCACTTTGCAATATAATTTTATTGAGCTTAGCCATTGATGAAGAAAGTACTCGCAAGATGTGATACTTGTTAAGAGGTTCAAGGTAGATATGGATCCCATCAATGAATGCAATAATCAACACATCATCATGTGATTTCTCGAGTCAACCATTTAATCTTCCATCTAGTCATTTCTTTTTTGTGACACTTTCATCACATTCTCGGTACTTATTTCTCTGCTTGACTATAGAATTTTTCTTTTACCTTGGATTTTCTTTATCTCGTTCTTGTATCCATTTCCTATTATCCTCATGAATTGTTGAAAGATTTTTTTATGCCTTTTGTCTTAAAAATTCATTATTAGGTAATGCATATTTTACTTTTTTTCTTCATTCCCTCTGTTGCTCCATGGGGTGAAAACTCCTTAAAGTTTCCACTATAAATATTTATCTTTCTCTAAATTTACTTGTACACAATTTGGTTGCTCAAATAGTTGTTTTGGCCTTTCATGTAAAAAGTTTGATTCTCTTTTTTTTTTTTTAACTTACACAAATGGATAACTTCGCTTTTTGGATTTTCTTTTTATTAACCTACACATTATAAATTTTGAAGTTCTCTAAAGGTAATCTCTACAAAATTTTCAGACGTGGCTTTTTTTTTTTCTGCCTCTATATTTCATATATTAGGTTTTTAAAAATAGATTTCAAAAGGAGAAAAAAGAAGAAGAAGGTGGAGGATAGGTGTTACACAGGAGCATTTAGCCTTGGAAGACCCCATTACCAATTTTCGGTCTTGACTTCAAGTTTGGTTTTTTTTTTTTATATTACCTAAATTTGGGATTCTATTACTTTTAAGCTTAGTGAAAGGTAGAAGCTGTGTCACACAATGAGAAGGCCTCTAGTCAACTTCTCAATGGACTTCCGCTATGTGCATCAAAATACTTATAAAATCATTACAGAAGGCTAAAAACCATCAATAAATAATATTGTAATACTCTGAACCGTATTCTAATAATACGGCCAAACTTTGATAAATGAGATTAGTGAATGTACATTCTTATTAACAAGTAGCTTCCACTTTTGATGCAGTTCCAAACAAAAACAAAAAACATATTGAAGAAGAGATTTGATTGATGATTATCAAAGATACAAGTAAAATTATTGAGCAGAAAACTTAATAATCTCATAAAAAAATGGATGATATAAAAGGTAACTTTTAAAAAATTGAATGATAGATGTAATCATTGCTATGGGTAATACCTCTCTTAACTGTAATCATTCAGTAGCGTCTTAGTGAGATACAGGAGTGAGAAGTGCATTTGTGTCGTTGACCTTGCGAATGTCCAAGATTCGATTAATTCCATGATGTGATAGACAGTTGTTGCTGCAATTCCTATTCTTTGATTGGTGTAATTGTATTTGGTTTGGCAGATGTTCAGGATAAGAGTGTCCGATCAAAATGAGTTTTCAATGGTGGATATATCTAGCTGTTGTATTGTCAAAATATATATACATACATACATATATATATATATATATGGAATTTGATCTAATGAAGAAATACAGAAGAACTTGTGCGGCCATAAAGCCGCTAATGAATTCAAAAGGCCGCAACCCATAGATTCAAGGATTTTTTTTTCGAAAGGTTCAAGGAATTCAAGTGAATATAAACATTTGCATTTTCTTATCAGCCTGGTAAATAGAATAAATATTATCATTAAAATATTCTATTCATGAAGATCTAGCGAAACGGAGACGAAATTAAGGACGGATTTGCTTATGCTGCTAACACAATTTACATATAGAAGTGAAATTTTGTACGATTGTCAATTTAATCCAAAACCTTTTAATTTTGATAATGTATTGCTAAACTTTTGAACGAAATTTCAATATAGTCATTTCTGTTAATTTTCCACTGGAAATGCTAATGTAACAGTCTAATTATTACCAATTGTTTTACGTGATATAGTTGGCAGTCTGACAAAATGATCTTTGTTGTTTTGAGTAATTTGATGAATTCTTCTTTTTCCCAGCCATCAATATTTTTCTGTTCTTTTCTTTCTTTTCCCTTTACTATTATAATCTTCTTCTTAATTGAAGCCAATTGTTCATCAATTCGAATCAAAGCTCTCTTAGTATTGACTCACGATGACATCAAAGTCTCCCGACGAACTCTAATTTGTGAAATTTGACTAACAAGACATAATGTTCGAAAGTTCAGCTCAAAAGTTTAATAAACAAAAGATGATTATATCATATAAAATCTAATTGCATCGGATATTTCAATGCTCTTGTTTTCTTGCTCTAAAACCCCACCGAATCTGCCCTGCACCATCTCCTTAATGCTCAGCATGATTTGTCCTTCTTTCTTTTTAAGTCTCTACTCACGATCTCACGGTTCCATGCCCGGACTTTTCTTTTCTCTCACAGCCCCCATGGCAGTCATGTTCAGGCGCTGATTATTTTAACTAGAAAGTTGAACGGACAAGACCATCAAGCCCAATTGTGTCTTTTCACTTGCACAAGTTTGAAAATTCTAAAAAGCGGAACCTCAATAACTTAACAGCCTCACACGTGGAATAAAAAAAGCCGGTATTGTATGGTTTATAGGTCACGCGAGTCTATTTGACCCGTTGATCACGTTGGCCCCACGGCATCTTTCCTACGGTCCCTCTGTTTTCCCCAACAAAGCGTTTGATGGCTCCCTGAACTAACTTATGATAACTCGAAGAGTTCGACGCTCCTTCTCGAAACGAAGCAATTCATAGAATCGGTAAATGCGATTGTCCTCATCTTTTCTTGTCCTTTTTGTGTGTACAATTGCGATAAACTTATTAATGTGTACTGCGACAGCTACTCTAATTCTTTGAAAGAAAATGGAAGATGAAGCAGCAAAAAAAGATGCATCAATCTCAGCTCATCTGGAAACTAATTGCCCAAGCAGCCGAAAGGAGGGAGGGCCTTCTCTCAACAGTTTAGCCCTCGCGAGAAAAGCATTTCCACAGGCCTACTTTTCATCCGACGAGATTGAGGAGTGGCGCCGTGCCGTATATAAAGGAGTGCTCCTAAAAAACAACCAGGCAAAGTCTCATTTCTCTTTCAACTCCATTTATTTATCTATCTATCGGTACTAACTGCAAGATATGTGGTCAAGTCAGTCTGTTGATCGCATGAGGTCTTGAACAACCTTTTACGAGATAAATTGAACCAACTTAGGAAGTAATTAAGTACACTGCGCACAATATTCCAAAAGAAAATAGTGATTAGCAAGAATTTACATGATGAAATCGAATGCATAGATTTTGTTCGATGATATTGTTTTGTTTCTTTAACTAGGAAAGGCACGTCTCACGCATTTGTGTAATCAAAACGAAACTTTCATAATTATCTAGGAAGAAATTTTCATCTCATAGTGGATTTAACAGAAGTTTTGGGTCCATGAGAAGCTCCACAAGAACTGCTTCCTGGTCCTTCCCAAGGCATGTGACATTGCTTGGAGCGATGATGAAAATCGCTGGAGTTGGATCACCCAGGAAGAAAAATGGTACATCTTTCACAAATTTGATCCATTACAAGGAAATTAGTACACTACTCAATGCGGCATCCGTATGTTATATCTGGTTGGCGTGCGTTAGATCGCAATTTTCTAATAATTAAAATTCTCCCTGCTCAGTTTCCCCATGGCTGTCGACATATCTGTCCCCAAATCGAAGGAGTTACGCTGGCTCTTAATTCAGGGAAGATTCAAGACAAGAGCACTCTCTCCCAATACTACGTATGAGGTCGCATTCGTGGTCAAACTTGACAAAGGTGCCCTTAGATATTCGTCTGTGGTGACGCTCGAGCTAGAGCTGCCGGATGGGACCAAACGGACCGATCTGAAGAGTCTGACTTGGCAGCCTGTGGAGCAACGGATGAATCTCCGTGCCGGCGAGTTCGTGATGGGCCCAAAGACCGTGGGGACGATTTATTTCGCCCTCCGGGGGGACGCGTCCTATTCTATGGAGAAGAGCCTCATCCTCGAGGGCGTTCTGATTCATCCCAAGGATGAAGCAAAGCAATAACCAATCTGATGCCGTGGAGGAAGAGGTCTTGTAGCTGGATCACGTTATCCTTAATTACAAAAGAGATTTTTATATTCATTTAATGTGACATGAACACAATGAGAAAAATCTACCCTTCTGTTAATTGAAGTAAGGAATTCCTGTTATGGGACTATAGAGGAGAGGATCTCCATCTATGTTGAAAATAATCTAAAGCATGGGATTTATCCTGATTTTATGTGCACGTAATCACCATCTTGCAGTTTTTAATTTGAACTCGTGGATTGGCCCAATACCAAAGCAGTAGTTATGTTGATTGGGGCTCATCCCTTTGCGGACCTAGGTAGAAGTTTGAATCCATTTAATAAATAGACAAAACTAACCAAGGCAAAAGATAAAATGGGACATCGATTAACTCATGTCAATTCATTATTATTTATTTATTGGCCATGTGCTAATTATCTTAATCTAGAATTCGCTTTAAAAGTACATATATATTGATAAAACGAGAGGTAAAAACTTACATCACAAAATGTGATTTGTTGTGTTCAAACAAAAACGATTTACAGTTTCTTTTTAATCATTATATCACTTAATTAAAGGATAATCTTTTGATTTTTCGCAAAGCAAGTAAAAAGGTTAAGTGTGATATTCAATCCCATAAACCAAGAAGATGGGAATTTTCGCTCCCCGGAGACATCCGATAAAAGCCTGGATCCTCTACGCGCTAAAAATTTTCGTCTGTTGTCCTTTTACGCTTCTTCTTGTTACGGGACGACGAGCTCCCTTTAATTGTTCTTGTTTTTCCCTCTGGAGACCTCTTGCGCAATCTGTTGAAGAAAATTAAAATGGGTTGGGGCTTGGAAGACATGAGCTTGGGCTTGTTGGGCCCATCTATGACTGGAATAAGGAAGAAAGAAGAAATTTCCTTATTTTCCGGGATTGAGATTTTTTATTTAGAATATTTTGATAAAAGTGCCCCTGCTTTGGTCGTTGGAAAAATCACTTTGCTTAAATCAAATAAAGAAGACGATTTGCGTCTAGCTTGGGCAGAGCTAGAGACAAACAACTCAATCTATCGGGAAGTTCAATTGGTAGATTTGTCCAGACAAGTGGCGCATCTTAATATCATTCGTCAATACTTCTTATGCGAATTTAATCTTAAATCGCTGCCCTGCATTCGAAATTTTCTACCTTGACTTCTAATCTAATTTGCAATTCTTGATTACCACTATTCTCAAATGATAAAATATTTAAATATTAAGTTACATATTTATCTAATAACTTAAATTTTCTGAACAATTGATAGAATATCTCACAAAATTTTATAGGCGTATTGACTTACAATAATAATTTATTAAACTATTGTGCTTTATTATTTTTTAATTCTATTCCCATAAATCAACGAAACACTTGAAAATAAAAAAAATTAATTTGAAACTTATTATTTGAAACTCCAACAATCAATAAAGCAAAAGTCTGTCTTAATCTGCAGGTCCTCTTGCGCAATCTGTTGAAGAAAAAGTCACCACCCACTTGCGTGGCGGCTGGCTTGTTCGCGCGCGCTTCCTCTCGCAAAAGGTCGAGTTGAGTCAATCCCGAGCCTTCGTAATGACTTACTCCCCATATCGGCGGGGTGCGAGGCCCCTGGCCATAAAAAAAAAAAAAAAAAAAAAATAAAGCAAAAGTCTGTCTTAATCTGCAGGTCCTCTCTCCTCAATCTCCACTTATTCACCAGGGATTCGCTATTATCTCTGCTGTTGCCGCCGTGGTGCCGCGGGGTTTCTGGACGCTGTCGGTGAGGCCGTAATGAGCCATGAGAAGCCAGACATGGGTTATGAGCTCGCTTCCCCCCCGCATGTGCTGTGCATGATCCCTCGCTTTGCACTTGTTTGCCCCGTACATCACCATCTCCACCCACACCTCGTTGATCGCCGACCATCTCCACCCACGCGGCACCTGCTGCAGCAGCTCCAGCGCCATCCGGCACGCCCTGTCAAGCAAGGACCTGACTGGGCCCTCCTCCGAGTCTTCCAACTTGAATTCATTAATTTGGCGAAGCAACTCATCACGAGCCTTGGTGGTCTCAGGTTCTTCCGAGATGTCGGGCTTGCGCTCTCTCCTATTGCGGCCACAAGCAGGTCTATCCGGAGCGAATTTAGGCAAGTCGAAATGCTTGCTGGGCTCTTTATAAATGTCTCGGAACCTGATACTTCCAAATCTGGCTGGCAACATCGAAGGACACATATATTGGACATATATCATGTACCGAGACAGGTGCAAACCCATCAAGGACTTCTTCTCCTCTTTAACACGGCTCTGGTTATTCCTTTCTAGCTCCTTACTGCTGTCCCTCCATCCGTAATCGAGGTAATAGCAGAGCTCTGTCGCTATGTGCCAGACTAGGATGCTCTCGTCGAATTCCAGCTCGACGCTCCGTTTCAACTCACCATACAGCAACCTGTGTTTGCTCAACGCATGGATTCCCCTGTCTCTCATTTGGAAGGCTTGGCGTTCCTGCGCCTCCCTCTCTTGGGGTTTTTGCCCGTCCCATTTCGGCGCGTCCCTCGCTTCCATCTCTTCGATCTTCGACAGAATTAGTTTTTTTATTTCGTCAGTCACGTTCTCGTGGCCTCGGTAGAGAAACTTCACCACCATCTCTTCGATGTGCTGTAGCTTGAGGAAACTCCACCAGCGGGAGTAATTTTTTTTGAAGGACATCAGGTTATATTGGCCCATGGAATTGGACCACCTGCGCCTTTTCAACAGCGGTCGGATTCGGATTCGGTTGATAAAATAAAAGACGGCCGATTGCTTTTTCTCAATCAGCCAACAGGCGACCTGGTCGGAGAAAAGAAACTTAGCCAGTGCATATAACTCGACGAAAATGGCCGCTCCTAGCAACAGCAAGGTTAAGAATAGATCCGGCTTCGAGTATGGTCGCTTATCCATAAAAGAGAAGAGCACCAGGACAACACAGATCGAGAATAAGATGGCGAGTCTACAAATAAATCCCCATCTCGTATAGACCGCCTTTGCCTTCGAGTAGAACATGTCGTAGATGAGGCCCAGTTCGACTTCAATGACCTTGAAATTCTCTGCACAGTGCTTGCCTCTCAGTATTGACAGGCAACTGTCGCGTTCCTCCATACTGAACAAGTGATCCGCGAAAAGTCGCTGACTAGTGTCAACCAAGCGGCTGGCCGATAGCAGTGTGCCCGCAACGCGCTTGTATTCTTGGTCCTCCAAGTCCTTCCCGGAACTCAGTTTTTTAGAGGGAAATTCGGCGATCGCAACATCAATCATAATAGCATCTTCATTATCTACGTCGATTACATGATGAGGCACAACATCGTATCCTTCAGCTTGCTTCCAATTGCATGCTGCCTCAATCTTGCCAGAATCCTTCCGGTGGGGTCGGGACTCCGCGAAGGAGTCCTTGAAGTGCTCATGGCTGGCGGCACGGAGGACCCAAACCCTCTCACCATACTTATAGAAACCCGAGAGTAGTATCAGAAAGGCAAGGAAGGAAAGGGTAGGATGAGTCCCCGCCATTACCAGTACATAAACTGTCAAGACCGCCTGGTTCACCAGCGTCAGCGAGTGCCTGAGCCAGAGCTCGTTGTCCTCGATCGCGTAGGCACTGATTGTGTCGGGGCCTCCCAAGTGCAGCAGCAGAAACGACGCCCAAAAGGTGCTTAGCTCCGTGTGTGGGTTGCTCAACGATTTGCCGGCCTGGATTTCCCTGATCGTGTTGGAGATCATGCCAATCGCGTAAATCGCGACCGAATCGGCCAATAGGTAGGCCGACCAGGTGACCCCCTTGATCCAAGCGTGAGGGAGGTACTTACGGAGACTGCCGAGACAAATGAGGACGATTTGGAGGGCAAGGCTCAAGAAGACGACGCCTCTCAGCTCCCACTCCTTCCACAAGTCGCTCGAAGAAGAAGAAGAGAGCACCTCCGACAGACTCCGCGCCCTCATAAGGACCAAGCCTGTAATGACTGCGAGACACGTTGCCGGTAACAAATAAGCGGGTGCGCATTGATTCAGAGATGAGAAAGTAATGACTCGAGCACGAAACACGGCAATCTTTCGCAGGCTATAGCAGTCAGAAGAGGGCGATGTATGGATTAACAAGCAAAATGCGACTCATGACTTAGCAATGCAAAGGAGGAAAGTTTTATTCAAAAGTATCTACACCACATCAAACATCATTAGTTAATCGTTGAATTGCGACATACCAATGGTTAGCATGGTGAGCGGTTGAATACGCCGCCCTCGATGGACGACGGATGGATTCTCTCTTCACCACCAACTGTCTCCTAACCCAATCAAAACCCCAAAGAAGAGAGAGAGAGAGAGAGAGAGAGAGAGAGAGAGAGAGAGAGAGCGAGATGTGTAGAGAGAGCGAGATGTGTAAGTCGACAGTAAAGCAATTTCCTCACAACGATGAGGGTGTCATTTCAAAGCTACAAACCTTTATAATTCCCAAACCAGTTTTAAAAAAAAAACCACTGAAAATCTTAAATTTTACTCATTATAAAATATTTATCTTAAACTTTTCTTTTTGTAATATCAAAAATCTTAAATTTGTATCTGAATAACACATGGTGCTACATTAAAAAAATCCCTGTTAAAAATTTGAACTGCCACTAATAAGCCCTCGTTATTGTTCAAGTATCATAAATCGTCTTTGACCTTCCAATTGCTCGGCCAAAGCTCCTTCGGCCCTCATTCATTACTACTTAGGATGGGTGGCCGTTGCTCAAGATAAGCGACTTCTTGAGAAGGTGCCCACCTATATGCTAAAAGACAAAACCATGAGACTCGATAAGGGATAGGCCAAAATAAATAATATATTAGTGAGTTAATCCAAAAATGTCATATTTTTTAGATATTAATTTTTCGTATGCAAATTACATGTGTGCACTCTTGCTAGTAATAATAATAATAATAACAACAACAACAAAGATGTTTGCCTCTGTCCTCAAATCTTCAACAAAAGCTTCAACATATGGGTTAAGTGGCTCAAGAACTAGCTCGCCTTCGTCGTGGTTCGTGAAAGCCTAACAATGTGGAAAAGGTCAGAAGTCGGAAACATGTAATTAACAAAGACCAAGAAGTCTTTTTTAGACCTATTCATATTCTAATCATAAATAAAATTTAAAAAATCCAATGAATCAATCTCATCTATATTGTTCTCTTTTCTTAATGCTTAAAGTCAAATTGCTTGGCTCTTCATTATTAATTATTCATTCATAATACTAATCAACTAGCACCCTTATATATATTTATTATTCAAGCATTCTCTCATGCATGATAGCAGTCAAGATTCGACCTAAAATTGGAGGGTATAAATTAATTACAAATGGAAAATAAATTGAGAGTTCAAATAAATTTGGAACACAAAAAATCTAATGGCTAAACTTTTAAAACAAATCGTTGCCTTCTTTAATTTCATCTCCTTTAACTTCATCTCTCTTCATATTTTCAATGTTCAACAAGAGAAATATGTTTGGCAAAAGAAATTAATTAAAAAGGTGAGAAGTCTTTAACCTTTTTATACTTTCACTCTCTCTGATTTTTTTTCTTTTTTGAAAATTGGTTGGGGTATATAATTGGTAGTAGCAGCGTATGTTGCTTAATTTGCACATACAAGTTCGTTGAGATTAGTAAGTAAAAGACTTACGCATGATCAGAGCCATGCGAATTCAATGGCCAATATGTACTCTCATCATTTTTTATCTTCTTGTTGGTGTTTTCTTTTCTTTTCTTTTCTTTCCCTTTTTCCCGATTTCCCTTCTCCTCTTCTCCTGTCAAGTTGTGCAGCTGTTGCACCAATCGCTACAACTTGCCATTGCTGAGAATAACCTCTATCAACAGCACCACATGCATGCACCAGCCAGCCGCCACCACCGTGCGTCTCTCTCTCTCTCTCTCTCTAATAGAGGGAGAGCCACATTTTTTTTTGATCATAAAAGAAAGAGCCACATCAAAAAACCGAAAAATAGAAAAAAAAAAAATTCTCATCATTCCCATTTGTGAAATGGATACAATGTGATTTTTTGAGACAAATTACCATAAAAATCATATAGTAGGGATTGTTGCAATATATTCAACGCCAAATCTACTTAAGATCGTGCAATTTTTGTCAAGGTGAGATTGCTAGAGAAACATACAAAAAACAACCCAAAAAATTTACGTGGTTCAATACTCAGTGTTGGTAAATAGTAAATAATAGAAGAATTGAAATTTATAATTATTCACGTGCTCGAATGTTTCTTATATCTAGATTAAACCAAATCTGGAATGTTTATAAATAAACAACTCAGTATGAATCGAGTGCTCGTTCTCTTCCCACGAAGGAACCCGCCGGTGATTTGGGCGGTTGCTGTGGTCTCTTAGAACACACGCACTAGTCCTTTCTCTTTTCACAGGGTCAACAACTTTACTTCTCTTTGACCTGGACCCCACTACATGAGCTAATATATATATTATAAAATATGCGTGCCCATTCTTTTTGTCCGCAGTGCGAGAGGGCCTTTCTTTTTCATCTTTGTTCGAACCACGAAGAAGCTGTCTAACTTGGAGATACATATATCCAACCGGGTCGAGTTCCGTAAATGGCTCAAACTCGATATTTTTTAACATGGAATTAGTAAATTTTTTTAATTTGACCAATTTTAATTTTAAACATTTTGACAAATTGTTAATATAGTTTTTCCAGTCAACTACAATGCTAACATGTACAGTTTTTATAATTTTTTTATTTTTCTGAATTTTTTTCTTTTTCTTTTTCCCTTACTTCCATTTGCCAATCACCGGCCACAGGTGAGGGTCAGCTTCGTTAGATCTAGCAAGGCCAACAACCTATGCCGGCCATCACTAGGCCCCGACAATCAACAAAGGGATATAGAAAAACAACATAAAAAAGGAAAAGAAAGAAAAGAAAGGGGAAAAAATTCAGAAAAATTTAGACAATTTACAATATTGCCCATATCAACGCCAACCGTACCATATAGAACAATCAACATCCATGCAAGCAATTTCAAGTCAAATTAATCAAAATAACTACATTAACAAATTGTCAAAATGTTTCCGACTAAATTAATCAAAATAAATGTTTTAGGATTAAATTGGCATTTGTATAATAAATTTAGCACCTTTTTAGTGATTTTCCATGTCTTTAGTTACCTAACGTTGGGCACCATTATGTCACCGCATATCACAAAATCCGAATTCGGTCCCTCGTTAAGGAAAGAATTGAGCCCCCACCACCCTCCTTCTTCCCATGCATTTACTCTCCATTAATTTTTTTTTTTGTCTTTGGAAACATTGCTTGACATTAATTTTACAAAATATTCTTCTTTTAAGGTTACGAGAGAACTTATTATGTTTGATATTTTGTAATTAGCTGGATGGACAATCCTGTGATATTTCAAGCATTCATAAAATATCCCCACTAATGTACCATTATTGCATTTATTATCCATACTTCGCTATCCCAATAACATACTCCGAAATGGACGAGGCGCCTTTGCCAGTCATAATTAAGAATGCCGACAAGGTGCCTTCACCGGTCATAATTAAGAATACCGACATGCATAGATATAAAATGTAAATAATTAGTGATGTCATATTAATTTGTGTGATAGAGATCACGATGATTGTAATTACATACCCTGTGTACACTACATTAATTCTTTAAAGGTAAAATTACCACAAAAGGATTTCTTTATTAAGTAGATGAATTTTCATTTAGCTCTACGGACTACATTCCTCCCAAGGCACACCCGAACAAGATGGGGAAACTTGAATTTTCTTTCCTTCCTCCTTTTCTTCATGTGGCTCCTAATTACCCCCAAAAAAGACATATCCTCCTCTTCTTCGTTGTCACAGATAAGAAATGATATGCAGCAAAGAGAAATTATAAAATTTCTGTATATTTCAATATTTTTCGAAAAAGAATATACAAGAATCAAGATATGTACAATCAAAAGGAGTTATACGTATAATCATAATTGTCTTTAACATGTAAAAATATTTTATAAAAAATTTAAAGAATTTATAATATAATATCACTAACGGTCATAATCATTTTATTCATAACAATCATTATCATCTTCATCATCTTCCTCGAGACGGGATTCAAAGTCGTTCGCTATAGTCATCTTCGTCTTTTCCTGATTTGCCTTCTTCTTCATCTGATTGCTCCTCTCGCTTTTCTAAATTCTGTTCATGATCAAAAACACAAACTCAAATTCATAAAGAACCACGACACCAACGCTATAAAAGCTTAGCTATATTCTATGAGGTAAAACCCAACGCACGCACACTCACACACGCATACCACGCCTAGTTGTTACTGGCACGCGTATCAAACTCAGTGACTAATACCTTTGCTATAATTGGCACATTTGGCTGTATATCTCTGACCCTTCGCTCGAGTTCATCCGGCACTTTAACCAGTGTGATTACTTCCAAGGTTTTGATCTTTTCCAGTCCGTCGATCGTCCTCAGCCGCCTGCAGTCCTTGATTTCCAAGTCTGCTAGGCACTGCATTGCATTTGCCCCTATAGTCAACTCGGCCAGGTTCTCCAGCTTCCACAGTTTCAATACACGGAGGCTCGGAAATGTTCCTTCCGGGACGCTCAATGCCCCGCGACTGAACGATTCGGCAGATAATCGGAGAGTGGTCAAACATTTCAGCTTCCCCAGGACTCCCATCGGATCGACAATTGGTCCGTACCTGGACAAGGTTAGTACTTTTAGGTTCGGAGGAAAGTGCGACTCCAGCAATGTTCGCTTGCCCAAATATCCGCACAGGTACAAGTTGGAAAGAGACTCGAGGCCGCTCATGTCGCTCATTTCATCATCATCATCCAAAGGCACTAAATTTAATTCCTGCTGCACTCGCAATCGTAGATATTTAAGCATCTCCAGATTCAAAATATGCTTGGTTGCGTCCGTTATCAACGGGCCCCTCCACGTCAGAGCCAGTTTCCTTAGGCCTGTCAACCCGCGCAGCACTTCCAGCATAGGACTGTCACCTCCTGTGACTAAGCCCGAAATGGTTTGGATGTTGCAGTTCAATGATTTCTTGGAATCCAATAGATGACGAGCGGCAACATCCAAGTCCACCTCGGCCATGTATAGGTGTCGCAGATTCTCCGCCTCCCAGATCGATTCCGGCAGATGGGATATGTTAGTGTACTTCACATCCAAAGTTTCCAGGCGTGACAATAGCCCCACCGACTTTGGAAGCTTTTCAAGAAGAGTCCATCTCAGTCCCAAGTACTTTAGGTTCGGTAATATGTTGCCAAGCTCCTCCGGAAGCCAAGGCTTGTAGACACCCTCAAGATCAAGTACATTCAGCAAACTCGAGTCCCTCTTCGGCGCTAGCAGTTTAAGCAACACCGCTATCTCTCCAGCCCGTGTTCCTAGCTTCATGGTGTTGAATGACACATAGGAACAGAGTTGTTGGATGCCGCACGGCGTGGAATTGTCACTGGCAGACATTCTTTGATGTGGCTCGGCGGGAGCATTTGTTTCTGAGCGCTCTCGTCCTGCTTCTGGCACATTTATTTGCACATTTGCTTTTCCCCCTCCAGAAATATCCCTATGTATGGCAATACGCCGGGCATCGAACTTTCCTTCATCATGAATAGAACAGTCATAGATCTGGAGGAATCTTTCATTCTTAGCCATCTGATATAATTCATCGTACAGCGATCTAGGCAAGCAGCACGATCGGGCACTGCCATCCCATTTCTGTCGAGCTACATGGACCACGTGTCTAGACACCAGAATCTCGAAACATTTCTCTGCACCGTTCAACGCTGAAGACACGAGATTTTCAGCTGACCAGAGTCTGAAGAGCCTCCTCGTGGGAATCTCAGATTCCTTAGGGAACAGAGTCAAGTACAGAGCACATTGCTTTAACCCTTCTGGAAGGTTATCAACACTCAAACGTACAACATCTTGGAGTGTGTGAGGATCGGGAAGCTGATCAAGAAGCTCGGTGCATCCACTCAACGTTGTGCCGGATAAAAGTCCTCCGAGTAGAAGGATCTTTGCTGGAGAACCGCCCGATTTGCTAAGAATCCTCTCTTTGAGAGGGAGGAATTCTCTGTCCGGATTGACCCTGTCGAAAGCACGGCTGCTTGCCTTCAATAACTTCTCGCTCTGTTCTCGGTTGAGGGGGCTCAACGCGAGATGCTCGGAATACCAGGGATCGATGGAAGAGGGTATTTTGGTGTCACGAGTCGTGATGATTACCCTGCTCCCGTTCCTCGAGTCTGCAAGCACCTTTATTATGAGCTTATCCATGAGACGGAGATCGCACAAGTCATCCAGCACTATCAGATAACAGCGCTCCATCAGGACTCCTAGGAGCATTTCGGACAGCTTTTTCTTGTCCATACGATCCACGTCGTACAATTCCGGGAGCCTCAGCTGCTTGACCAAGTCGACCATGAGACGAAGCAGGTTAGGCTCCGGCCCAACCTGGACGCAAGCACAGCAGTCGAAATGATGCTTAACGTCTGCTCGGTTGCAGACGCTCCTCACTAGAGCTGTTTTGCCAATGGCTTCCTCGCCGACCACCGAAATCACTCTCAGGTTGGCACAGCTGTCTCTTCCATCGATCAACTGCGACACAAGATCGTTCGCAAGATCTTCGCAACCCACGATATGGGACTCATCCTTCATCTTCCTTGCTCGGGGCAGTTTGCTTGGTGGCAAAGACTTTGTCTTGGGTCCACTCCTCGTCTTCTCGGAGCCGACAATGAGAAAATGACGAGACGGGCAAGATAAGGAACCGATCAAAGAAGTCCGCACGGCACGAGCGGGCTCAAGAAAACGAGCTCGCACGCCGGGGAATGGAGGCTCACGGGGCTGGCCGTTCGGTTTCGAGGTTCTCAAGCCTCAAGAAGTGTGATTTGCGGATGACATTGGAAATGGTCAACACTTTAGGGAGGGTGATAAGGAAAAGGGAAAAATGGGAGAGTCTGAGCTTGAATGAATTGGGGAAGAAGGCTGTGTTTGGATGAGGAATTGGCACCAAGCAAAGCTTTTTTTTATAGGAGGGGTCGATCCCCCACCAGCTTCTAGTTAAAAGAATACAGCATCTCTAACTCTCGCAAGATCACACGGAACATTACGACGTCTACGTGTCGTCCAAGCTACCCACCATCTACTTTTCGACATCATCGTGCTTTTACCAAAAAAGCCCATCGTTGTTGTTTTGTTGGGACAGCATGGTATCATATTGTATTGCAATAAACAAAATCGTGAATTTCAATTATCCATAGGATGTCCATTAAAATAAATAAAAAAACCACAAACATTTAAACACATATCTACTTTGGATTGTTAATATCCAAATTTCTGAAATAATTTTAATTATCCAAAAGTTTTTCAATGTATCTACCAACACATACGGCCTTTTCTATTTCTCTCTCATCCTGAAACAATTTTCACACTTCTTTTGCAAATAAGAAAAAAACACCTTTGACATTGTGTCTTATTTTTGTACACCATAAAAAAAAAAAAACACATTAATCATCGGCGTAATTAACAGATTAATTACAACATCATGTTTTCATATTTTTTCATTTCCAACATCAAAAGTGTGCTGTCTTTTATGCGAATCATTCAATTTCTCACATATATGCTATTAAACTCATCTCAGCTTTTTCTAATTTTTTTAAATTAAAATATCATCCCTATCTTGCCTAAATCTTCTTTGCTAAATTAAACGGTTATAATTTTTCAATAAAGTGACTTAAACTTAATCAATATATAAGACTTGCAGGATCTTTCATGAGTTTTAAGAACTCAGTTCTCTACATTTGTGTCTCTAGATTATCGAAAAAGGAAGAATGGCTTAAACTCAAGGTGGAAGATGCCCTTCGCTCCCTTAAATTTCACCTTCGAAGTTCATTTCATGTCACTTCAACTCTTACAGTGATATATGGCCCATAATTCTTATAAAGTCCAAACCCAGCCCATAGTCTTTTCAGCCCATGTCCCTCGAATTCCAAGCCCTCAGCCCACCTTTTCTAAAACAAGAAGAACAGAGAGAGAGAGAGAGAGAGAGAGCTCGTTCACGTGAAGAAGAAAAGAGGAGAGTAACGAAAGGGAAAAAATCTTCAATTTAACTCCATTTTGCAACGCTGGGTAAGTATATCAACCTGTCATTCGTCTAATCGAAATAATTGTCGAAGTTAAGATATGAATATATGTCAATTCGGAGTTGTTGCATTCGATTGAAGAATTATAAATAGACACGCGCGCACGTAGTTTATGATATTGTGAAGATCTCGATTTGAGCTCATGACTTATCCGAAATGAAATTTTGTAGTTGGTTGCACATGCTTTTTTAGGTTCATCAACGAGCCATAAGTAAAGTGAGCATAAGCATTTTGTTATTGGAGAGGACTTTTTGATAATGGGGATTTTTTTGGGTATGAATTGTGTATAGTTGATGAGCTTTTGAATTAGTTTTTATTGGATACGTGTTATATATCGTGTTGATGGTTTATATAGAACTCTTATATATTTTACATATATGTTAATATCATGTTGAGTTTTAATTATGTTGAAACTGCGTCCTTTGGTGAAAAGAGAATCATGTTGTACCCTTATTCTTGTTGAGTTGAGGGTGTGCCACCTACTTTTTCCAAAAAAAATTAAAATTCATATCTCTCACTTTACATGAAATTATGTCGAATCCCCATTGATTTCTTTGCCTGAATCTCATTGAGTCAAAGCTTGGAGGAACTGTTTGTTCGACCGCCCCGATGCTTTGAAAACCAATCCTCAATCCTCTTACATTCTGGGCACATCCAGGGAGTGTTGATATTACTGCAACAAGGCAACCCCGATCCACTTCATCCAGGGAGCAAAAACAAGTGAAACAATGCAATATTCTGTGTGAATCTTACTACTCCACCAAGAATGATATCACATAGGCTTATATTATTGATGCGCCTATAATGATGTCAATAGCGAGTCTCACAGTTTTTCCAAATGTGATTGACTTTAGTAGCATACACCTACAAGATTTGATGTGATTCGCCTTAATTTAAAACAGCACAAGTTTCACTCTTTTGAAGATGTGATTCGCCTTAATCTAGTAGAAATAGAAAACGTCCATACAATAATTGCAATGCCACCTATAACAAGCAAAAGAACCTCAGGGGAAAATGGTCCAAAGAGACATGGATTCATTTTTGAGCAGCCAACCATACAGATACATAAATAGAATAACATACAGACGAAGGGAACAGATCGAAAAGGGTAACATGCACAGAGATGGCAAACATCAGTGACTTCCTACAGGTCATAAACTCTCAATAATATATGTAGCTCAAGAAAAGTTCCTCTCTCTCCCTCTCTCTCTTTCTCGTTTACTCAGTAAGCCAAAAACCAGGCATGTTACTGATAATACATGAGCTGCTGGGCAGCTGCAACATTTTGAAACCCACCATCATATATTGCCTGGCTTCCGCCGGCAACTCCCATACCCATCACTGCCTGCTTGAGAGGATGCTGCCCTTGCCCCTTGCATGAGAGGATACATGCCGCCCATCTTGCTCCTTGCTAATTGTCGCTTGTAGGCTAATAGTTCAGCAGTAGAAAGGCCTGGTATTGGTGCTGCTGCAGCAGGTGGAGGAAGGGGATTGGAGCTTGTTCCCGGGGGAGTAGGTTTGCTAACCCAGGAGCACTGCAAGCACAAACAAATCAGAAGTTGGCTTTGGTTCAATCAAAACACCAGGGGGACGAAATCCTGTATTAACTACCGTTTTCACATGCCAGAGCCCCTGATCTATTTTTACCACTGCCAACATGCGGACAGCAATTATATCTTAAACTCTATGCCACGAAAAGCCCATTTAAATTATTGAAGAAATAGAACAATTCACTTGTAATGCCAGAGAACCATGTCTTATTACCAATACACATGCCACCTTTGCTTATAATTTTAGAGGATAAGAGGTACGGCCAAACATGCGGCGGCACAACATGCCAATGAAGTCATAGCTATGGCATTCACAGATTGAGTTTAACTCCAACTGTCCCAAGTCAAAGAGCACTAAGCTCATCCAAAAGGGTTTAGTGCAGTCACATGTGCACAAAACTCAAAGACCACTCGGATTTAAATCTCGGTGTAAACAAAAATGAGGTCTTTGACCGAAGGTTAACTATGGGAGGTGGTCAGGCTTACGATCAGGAAAAGGAAAGAAGTGCGCTAAGTTCAACTTATATCAGTATAACTGCAGAATTAATTGTCTCCCACTACATTTTCTATGGAACAGATTACTTTTCAAACCATCAGCACTCTGTGAGACAAAAAAAATATAGAAATGAAGAGCATTAGTAACAAGCCCAAGAACACACCTTAATTTGTCTTCCACAGAGAAGTGACTGAGTGCTTCCCATTTGAATGGCCAATGCCGCTTCTGCATGAGTACTATATATCATGAGACCAAATCCTTTATCTCTTTGGACCCGGACCTCCTCTATCACTCCAGCACCAAGAGCATGAAATTGGCGATGGAGTTCAAGCTGAGTAACCTGTAAATTAAAATGACTCGGAATTTCCCCCAAAAAATTGGAGACAAATAACTTCTGAAAATGAGCCTATGCAGTCTTGCAGGCATGCCCACATATTTACAACGATTCAATTATAGCATAAATTTTGCCAAGTTATAAACAAGCTTTCCAAGGTGACATAGAGAACTAAACTCGAGCGACAGACATAAGGGAAATCTACGTATGGTATCATGTTCCATGGGGTAAAATGCACCCTATCATTTGAAAAGAAATAACACTTTTACAAGTCGTAATTCACAAAACTACCTCCTACTCCATGACCTACACAGTCTCTGTTAAATGGCCATCACCAAAAAATCTGAATACTTACGAGTGTCATTTTAATTACTTGAAAGGCCAAATTTAAACTTGCAAGTGTCACAGCCATTTTCCATATAAGTATGTTTAATTTTGGTAGAATAAGCTCACTAGCTCTTCCTCTCAACTCATTGACCTACTCCTCACACACCCACTTCGTGAAATTCTCTCCTATAAATACGGCCCCAAGTAAGAATAATGTAGTAATGACATCAAATAGCTTATGATAAAAAAACATAAAAGAATAAATTAGTCTCCAAAAATTATTTCGGTATAGACCCACTCAATGTGGTTGCATTACTTATGGTTAATCTAATACTATATATGTATCTTGGTGCAAAAGCAAGGGGACTGTCAGTGTTGACATGCAGTTCTCTCTGAGTGACATATGTCCCACTAACTAAACAAATCAAGAAAACATGTTTCACTAAATGAAGTATTCATTTTTTATTCATAACATTCTTTCTTTTATTTTTCTTTCAAAAACTAAAAACACTAATTAAGAAAATATGAAATTATCAAAGTAAGAGAAGCCTCTTTCGCATAAATTTAAAAATAATGTTAATTTTAAGAAGCTACCAAACAAAAAATTAATGAAATTATCAAAGTAAGAGAAGCCTCTTTCGCATAAATTTAAAAAAGAATGTTAATTTTAAGAAACTACCAAACAAAACATTTAATGACTTCAAAAGATCTGAAATGTTTGTATTTATTTAGTTTTAGGAATTCGAAGTGGTCAAGATTAAACAGAAGTCAAATCTCAGATACTGAAAATTGAAAATTTGGAAGAAAAAATCAATCCATATAATCTCTGATATCATTTGGATTACTACATAATTTTTCCATATATGTAAGCAAATTGAGTTAAGATTTGCAGGATGAGATAAATAGGGTGGATGGAGTTACAATTTTAAAAAAATTTCTTATCTTGTAATTCTCCATGAACTATTTGATTCATGTGCAATCACCAATCCAATTATATGCAATTTCATTTGAAATTAATTAAAGCATTTTTTCACCTCTAACTCTAATCTGTCTTCTAATTAATGTTGAATTTTGTAAACTGAAATTATCTGAACTTTTTGTGAGATTTTGTCTCCTCATAACATTTGCACTCAGAGTGTAATACATACATCCACATTTAGTTATTGTAAAAGTTAGCATCAAATTAACTAATTAAGAGGAAAAGAATACAATTCAAACACTTGCTTGAAGTTTAAGTTATTTGATCACAAAAAAGACCCATGCATAGCACAGGCTTCTTGACTAGTTATAACTAAAGAAGCGCATGATGGTGGTTGCAAAAATACACAGATGGTTGATGTATATTTAAACTTTCTTACAGTTTCTTTTGATATAATTTTAGTACTGGTCACAAAAAGAATAAAGCCCAGATGGCCAATCTACTAATGTCAATATGAAGATGTCAAGTGTAATTACAAAAACACACAATGCAAAGTTTACGTTGCCCCAAGTTCATGATGAAAATACTAGTTTTCCCTACAGATAATCTGGAAAAATCACTTTGATTTGCCACCAAATTACTCAAAAATCTACCATATGGACAACAACACCAAAAGATAGTAGAAAAAAAGAGAGATCAGTCTTGCCTCTGAAGCTAAATTTCCTACATAAATAGTTGTATACTGAGGATTATTTTCCGAAGCATCACCATTTGTAGCTTCCTTGCCATCCTCTGCAATGAAAAAAATAGAGTAGATGATACATGATTCAATCATGAGAAAGAAAATGCATGTAACAGCTGATAATACAGTGACTTGAGCAGTAGAACTTAAAATGCTCGTTCAACGAGCATCACATATCAACCAAGATAAATCCAAGAAAATTTTGTTTCAAAAAAATGGCTAACCTGATGAGCCATTGGTTAGCTCCACCACACTTTTGGCATCAGAGCTCTGCTTATCTTCAATGCCACCAGCACCCTTTGTTGCCCAATTGCAACGTATCTGTCTACTGCCAAGCCATTTCCCTGAAATATAAAGCAAGAATAACTTTACATGGAGACAGTAAAAAGAACTAGCCATCATGTTATTACCAGGGAAGACTGTTTAACTTTCTGGCATGTCACTGAACCGCTGAACTACCACGATACTATCCAAAATATTCAATTGTTGCCGACTTCTTCTTACTATGTCCAAATTTCTAACAGAAAGTGATCTTTAATCGACCCACAGGGCCTATTATATATGATTCATTATCCATATCTACAGTAATTAATGTGCTCATAAAACAGCAAACAAAAAGGCACCACCTATTTCTCAAATTCTTTTTGCCATTGTGACAACAATGAGTGGACCACTGCATATATTTAAAAATGAAAAATGGCTCAAAATTGAGGACCTCTCTTAATATCTTACCCAAGACATCGAGCCAATCTAAATATCTGAGGGAAACAGCATGATTATGATCCAAGAACAAGCTTCCCATCTATGAACTAATTACCATAAACAAAAGATAAGAAGGATGTCTGGAAGTTGCAAAAGTCTGTTTAAGAAAACCTGAACTTCAGTATTAATAGTTCATCCATTTCACCATTCTAATATCCAAGATAAAAAAGGCAATCTCCTTAACATGGAAAACCATATACATGTAAGAGTGAGAAAAACAGTTTTGTTCAGAAGGCAGAACAGTTACCAGTTAAATCATTTATTGAACTTTGGGCATCCTGAACACAAACAGAACCACCACAAATTAACAGACAATCTTAATACCAAAGATTCAGAACAACAGAATATGTATGGGTATAATGGATGTAGAACACATAGATGTAGGAAATGACAATAGGTTCAGGAGAATGAAATAAAGCACCTGTTGGTTCCTGAAAGAAACAAAGCCAAACGCTCTTGAACATCCAGTCTTCTTACCCCACATAACCCGTGCATGTTTGTGTTTTAGCACAAAGGTCAAATTCAATACTGCATATATTTGAACTTGACTGATGAGAATGCATGATGCTATTATAATGTCTCTTTTAATAGAAAGTTTGCACTTTCAGAAGAAAATCAAGATAAGGAGACATAAAACTTACAAACAGCTAGGATAAACAGAAAAGCATGCAAACAACATGGCATCTGTCACCTCAACACTGAAATCGCCAACAAAAATGTTGTAATGGCCTTCACATCCAAAATGTAGTTATATGAAGCATCAATGAAAATATGTATTATAGCACCATGAGCATGTAATAATATTCTATTGTAGAACAAGAACCAGAGCAAACCTAAAGTGTCCTCTCTCTGACCACTGGCATATGCCCAACTTTGATGGAACCTGCAAGCCGTGGAATGGGACAAGCTCAGCAAAAAAGAGAGTGATCCAATGGCATGAAAAAGCAAGTTGAAATTGCAACATTGGTAACCAAAAATCCAGTATAATTTCTACTCACAGATGCCTTCCATTCAGAGAAAGAATCGCAAGAGCAGCAGATCTTTGATCAAAGTAGTGAATAAACCCATAGGATGACTGTGCAAAGCAGGGAAAACAGAATTGTTAGCAATAGACTACGTCCAAGCAATCAAAGCAACAGATTCCATCATTTCTGTTTAGATTTTCCAGGTGCTTTGGCAATTCATCAAAACCCAATACATAAATTATATCTTTCAAAACAAAACCTATACCTTCACCTTTTTAATAAGCTTAACGGGACCCGTACTAGCAAAAACTTATTGAAGAAGTCGTTCTGTCACCTAGGTATGAATGTTGCCCACAAAGCTACATTATGCAATGAATACCAAAAACAATACGTTTCTACCTCGAGAATTTGAAAACAAAAAACAAACTCCTAGCGTCCTGAGCTATATTCAAACACAGATAAGAGAAAACCCATAAGAAATATTTCAGTGAATCTTCGAGCAGAAGTGTTAATGTCAAAAGATTTCCAACTCAATGAGCATATATGAGCAATTATCCACTGCACAAATCTGAGCCTTACATAGCTACTCAATTTGACGCAACCAAAGAAATGAGAAAACCAATAAACAGGCGATTGAAACAGTGAAATGGAAATAAAAGTATTAAAGAAAGCCTAAAAGACTCATACACTGCGGCAAGTACTCGGATCAAAACCAGGAGGCAAATGTCCACTTGCAAGCAGTTCTATCTGCAACAAAAAGGGAAAAGAAAATGCAAAAGAAAGAACCAACTAAGTAGGGAACAATGCTTTGTTTGAGAGTATTATAAACCAAAGACAGAGATATCATGGTAATATCTAGTTGAGTAGGCGAAGATGAACTAAGATATGTGCAAAAAATTATCTATAATGGGCAAGACAAGATCAGAAAATAGATTAACAAAGAGAGTCCAACAAACAGCCATTCCAAAGAATCATGATATATGTAAGGCAAAAAAGGGTAAAGCAGTCTGTTAGAGGTATAAAAGGGTAAAGTGGTCTGTTAGAGCTACAAAAGGGTCAAGCAGTCTTTAGGGCTTATTTTGTTGCTGATTACTTAAAGTATATATAGACTTTTATTGTTTACTACAATAAATTTTTCCCTTTATAGTATACAAAGTAAATTACCCCATTAAAGCAATAACAGTGAGCTGTAATAACCAGCTTCTAACATCAATTCCCAACAAAAACCTTCTGTGATGTAGTCAGGATATTCTTTAATTTGTAGCTCAAGCATTGATCAAAATTTTCAAGAAAGAATGACTTAGCGCCAAGCAGAAGCTTCGCAAAAAGGATAATCTGAAAGTTTCCAGGGACAAAGAGAAAGACCAAACATTCAGACTACATGTACTAGACATGGAATAAAACAAAATCCTCGACCATTTATCATTCTTGAGGATATATCCTATGGAAGTATTCCATACTTTCACCTCTTCTCACATAATGATGACCTCAAATACTTAAAATTTCAATATTTGCAATGGTTGCTCCTTCAACCCATGCCTCGCCACACAATAGCAATTTATTGTGCTTGCGCATTACAACATCTGCATGTGAACTTGTCAAATCTTGTCGATACTGCATTACAAGTAATTTCTTAACAAATATAATTCTGGCCCATCATCACCATCTTTGCTGTGATCCAATCTTATTCCCTGCCACCAGCCCCAATCCCCCAAACCCAATGTCCTCTTCTGCTAGCTTTTTACCTTGTTCATGCTCGTTAATAACCGGATGCCGCAAATCCCAAGATGCCACACGCCTCACCACACAATTCACCATACCAATCTTTGCATGACTCACCCATGACCCATGATTTTTCCATCTCAATGACAGGAAAATTCTCAGTAAGTCCTAGTACATTTGCTTGACTAATCACCAAAAGTTTCTCATACACCCTATCTAAAGCAACCCTACACAAACAACAGCCATGTACTTAAAAGGAGTATAAGAAGACAGATGAATATGGAAGGAATTAAGTCCCTATCCTGCTTAAGGGAATCTTCAGAGAGATTTAATGGAATTCTAAAAATTTCACCAAGCACGATGTCTTGGAGAAAAGAGAATATTTTCTTACTTTCCTTCTTAGTGAACTATTCTTTTAAGTTCCATTTAAACCACGCGTACAGAACTTCTCTGTTCTCTCCTTTAGAATGCAAGGCAAAAGAGATGAAGCTTAAGCATACAACCGCAAGTCCATCAACTCAAGATATTCACCCAACCCTCATAAAGTGGATTGATGGGGGATTAAATAAGCTTGCGCAGCCAAAGAAAGGTGAAATGGCATGGTGACCTTCTTACAGTGGCTGTAGAAGTTTCCAGTCTTGGAAAAGACTATCAAAGGAAGAGTACATGGTCAAGTAGCAATTGACCTTAACCAGATAGAAGCTTGTAAGTCATAATATAAGTGGTAATTTGATCTCAGTTCTTCCTACATCTCAGGGGAATTAGAGCAATTTACAGACCATCCCATAAGCTGAAGCTGAAAAATAGATAAATTTTCACATTGAGCAATTGAATGTCTTTCAGAAGGGTCGAGATTGGGTTTGGATCCTGCAACATACCTTTAAGTTTTAATGTTCTTCCATCGTGTCTAGCATGATCTTGTATTGTTCTTAGACGTTAATATATAAGCAGTCCAGGAGAAATAATCCAAAATGGAATTATTTCCCAATAAAAAAAAGGCCTACAACAACAGATACTCGCACTAGAATCACTACCTAATGGGTGGCGATCAGCGAGCTCTACAAACTGCAACAGATCATTTGTTTTCTGATAGATGGAACTGAAGAATGAAAGGCAAGAAGCAGCACCTCATTTTTGCCTTCTTTCTGATAACCAACATACTCAAAAAGATGTCTTCACAACATCTAACGAAAAAACTACAAGCACCTTAATTATGAGTCGTGATGATTACTCCGCTCCCGTTCCTCGAGTCTGCAAGCACCTTTATTATGAGCTTATCCATGACATGGAGATGGCACAAGTCATCCAGCACCATCAGATAACAGCGCTCCATCAGGACTCGTAGGAGCATTTCGGACAGCTTTTTATTGTCCATAAGATCCACGTTTTGCAATTTCGGGACCCTCAGCTGCTTGAGCAAGTCGACCATGAGAAGAACCAGGTTAGGCTCCAGTCCAACCCGGACCCAAGCACAGCAGTCGAAATGATTCTTAACGTCTCCTCGGTTGCAGACGCTCCTCACTAAAGCTGTTTTGCCAATGGCTCCCTCGCAGACCACCGAAATCACTCTCAGGTTGGCACAGTGATCTCTTCCATCGATCAACTGCGACACGAGTTTTTCTGCAAAATCTTGGCGACCCACAGTACGGGACTCATCCTTCATCTTCCTTGCTTGGAGCAGCTCGCTTGGTGATGAAGCTACGATGCTCCTCCCGGCACTGAGCGGTGAAGTTCCAACTTCTGGAGCCGCCATCTTGCCCGTCTCGCCCTTTCTTCGTTGTCGGCTCCGAGAAGATCACGGGCAGACCCAAGACAAAGCCTTTGCCAGAGGATTTCGCAGCCTAAATCCCTCGGATGCCTCCGAAAGGAACCGATCGATAGTCTGCGCAACACGCGCGCGCCAGGGAATGGAGGCTCACAGTGCTGACCGTTCGGTTTCAAGGTGCTCAAGCGTCAAGAAGTGCGATTTGGCTATGAAATTGCAAATGGCCAACACTTATTGGGGAAGAGATAAGGAAAAGGAAAAATGGGAGAGTCTCAGCTTTGAATGATTTGGGGAAGGAAGGCTGTTTGGATGGGGAAGAAGTCGACAACTTCTAATTAAAAAATACAGCATCTCTAAGTCGAGAACTACCGATTCTGTTTGTTTTGCCTGCATATAGTCTGAGTGATCTAGTTTTGGTCGGTTCTGGGAATGACTTGACGAGAACGCGAGTGGTTATCAAGTAATCTGAGAATGAAGGCGTTAGGAGTTTTGATGTTTGAAAAATAAATAAAAAAAGGTGGGCGTGGGAGGGATATCTAAATGGGCTTAGTTGGTCGAATTAGGTTTGGGCTGGTCATTTGGTTTTTGGTAGACGTGGGCTTAAAATTAGCTTGTTGAGTTTGGGCCGCTATTTATGCAATGGCTCGCGGCAACGAGACCCCTTAACCAGGAAAAACCCGAACGTCACCGCCGGATTGATGTGGTCACCTGTTCCACGGTTCGTAATATGTTCAGGCCTTTGTCGATGACAACATGACAACATATTGTAATTATAGTTGTGTTAGAGCAACGATCTCAGTGACAAAATTTTTCGAAAGCCAAATACTAGACCAAGCATGATGAATAATTGAAGAGATATCTTCTTTATGAAAAGTAAACCGAACAGCGACTACTAATAACCAGACGTTCAAATTGAAATTTCAGGCTCAACTAGTTGCTCAATCATGATTAAATCACGTATCGGAATGCACAATGAGGCCACGAGAAACTGAAATTTGGATTGAAAATCGCATGTATGAGCTTGAGAAAGCACCGCTTCTCATCTCCGCACAGCACAAGCTGAGTAAAGGAATTTGCAAATAGACAGCAAGGGAATTCGAAATGGAAATTCAAATCCCAACTATATTACAAGCTCGAATAACTAAGATGTGAAGGTTAATAGAGATGAATGAAACTTCTTGCCATATCAGAGTGTGTTCTTCTAGAGATTTTGCTCCGAGAAAGCTCCGTGAAAAACACTGGAAATGGATGCTGCAGTTTGAACGTTTAGAGAAAGGGAAGTGGTGTTGCAAGAATTGACGTCGAAAGAGGGGGAAAATCAACATGGGAGTTTGGTGTTTGAGAACGAGAAAAGGGCGTGGGAGGGATATCTAAATGGGCTTTAATTGATTTACTTAGGTTTGGGCTAATCATGGGTTTAAGTGAGCTAGAACGTGTTCGGTGTTTGGTAGGCGTGGGCTTAAAATTAGCTTGTTGACTTTGGGCCTAGCTGCAGTCATAATAGCGCTGGAATAGATTGGAGTAAGTGGGCTTAGTTTAAGTTTAATGAACTTCGGGCTTAATTATACATGATGGATTTTGGGCTTAAGAAGGTTTTATGAGTTTGGGTTTTGATAGGGCTGTAGAGGAATCGGAATGGCTTTAGTCTTAGACGTGCTTGTGCCTAGTGCATTTAAGCTCAGGAGAAGCAGCAACTCGTGGCCGCTTCCCGTGAACCTCGAGCTCCATCTACCCGACGGAAGCAAATTCACAAGCACGGAGAGTCTTGCAAAGAAGCCGAAGGGGAAATAGGTCAAGCTTCGGATCGGCAAGTTCGCGACAGACCTGAAGAACGTGGGCGAGATATATTTTTACCTCCACGAGAGGTGCCAGATTTTCAAATCAGGCATCCTCCTCAAGGGCCTCCGTGTCGACCCTGAGGATTAGGAGTTTAAGTTCAGTGCAAAGTGCTAGGATTTGCCGGCTAAGTTGTTGGGCGAATGAAGTTTAACATATGCACGCTTCATTACGTTGATTTTATCGCCTGGGTTGATCATCGCTCATCGTATTCCCCCGCTCGTCAATATCACGCGCTGTTCTTTTTCATTCGGTTAGCAAACAAGAAAACTTTACTGAAACAATCTCATATTCTCCTTTTGCTAAAATATTTGGAACACTCGAGAGTTATCATCGGCCCCCGTGGGAGGATTATTCATGTGCACACCACGATCGTCTTTTGTTGCTTACAGAAGTTTAGAAATCATTAAAAAAAAAATGGAACCTCCATAACTTAAGCAGCCTGACACGTTGACTGAGAGCTGATGTTGCATTATTTATTGATCCCGTGAACCGAGTCTATGCGGACGTTTGACCGTATCGGCCCCGCGGTTGACCAACAAGCGTCCGTCCTTTGATCCCTCTGTTTTACTTCTGCCCGTAGCAAGCAAAGCGTTCGAGCAAGGAGTCTCGATGCTTGTGTGCTCAAAATGAAGGACATCACGGAATCCACGAATGAGATTTTCTTCATCTTTTTCTCCTGGTGATCATGAGGCCGTTCTTTAGTATGTGCGTTGGCCCTTTGCTTCCACCTCAAGTATGTTGAGAAGAACTCTAAAGTGATTTCAGCGAGTGTTCATTTCGTGAAAAATTAATGATTTATAAAACATGTTTTTTAAATAATTGCTTATATCGTTTAGAAAAATAAATAAATGAAAAAATTCTTCATCGCCCATAAAAATAATTAGGTATATATATTGTAATCGATGATGAAAATATTTTTCTGTTGACTAATTTTTCTAAATAATATTAATAATCATTTTTGTAAAAATATTTCCAAATTACTTATTTTTCGTTAAATGAACGTGCTATTAATATTAGATCACATCATCAACGCAAGTGGTAAATCTTCTTCATTTAGAGTTAATAGGATGGGACATCTGGCTCAAATATATTGGAAGGAGATATCATATCTCTCTTGTTATTTGTCCTTCTCTTTTCCGGAAGGCAAAGGCCAAAAATGATGTAAATAACCACGCGTAAAAGAGCAAAACGAAGACAGATTTATTTTTATTTTTTGGTAAGGGAAACGAAGACAGATTTCATCTCCTCCCCTTTTGCTTTTCTTGTAGAGACCGTAAAACGTACAAATGTCAAGTACAAAGCGGACGGCGCAGTTTCTAGATTGAGGAAAGTGAGAACGGTTAGTTTTAGCATTGTCGTAATTATAATTATTGAGGAAATTTAGAAAAAAAGAAGGTATGAGATATCAACAAGGGACTGACTGCAATTTGATCTTGTGGGAATAATTATTATTATAGTAGTCTACAAATTCTCTCAATCGATAAAGTAAATTGACTTAACCTGCAACCAAGGGTAGTTGCTCTAAGGAAAAGTATTTGGACAAATTTCGTGATTTATATTCTCCATCGCTTGACCTTTACAAACTACTCATCTCACACTCTAATCCACCCTTCAACGGTTAGTATTGATGCCATTAGATTAATGAGGAAATAGCATGAACGTATGGGGATGTTAACATGGGACACAACTCGGACTTGATACTGATGAGGAAATCGAAAGTAGGTATACGATATTGACTATTGTAGTATGTTATGAATCCTCTAGAATAAGAGATTAAATCGATTAAACAAATAATCAATGGCAGTAACTCTAGGGGGCAAACTGGCTATATTGTGATAAAGTTTCAACATTTATGGAGTATCCTCAGCCCAACATTTGCACATGGCCCATTACGGGCTCCCAACTCGTTAAGTGTCGGACTGTCAAAATATAAAGGCCCATAAGGCATAAAAACGAATTTGGACCAATACATTTGATGAAATCTAGGTGGAATACGTGTAAGTTCTACAATTGTAATTGTCCATCTTCGATTAGTACATGCGCTTAGTTCCTCTATCCGCAAGATGCAGTCAATGCTGAAACTCAGCATGGCAATTTTACTATGGAACTTCATGGAAGATGGGATTCACGTGTGCAAGCATATTATAACGGTGTATTTTGTAGGAGTCACGGTCAATTAACATGGGTCTTCTTTCCATGTTTGTGTTTCCTAAGCTCATTGTGGTCGAGGGAATTGAAGTTGACTTGTGAGATAACTTTACAAAAATTAAAGAGCTTCAATGTTGAGAGAGAGAGAGTGTGTGTTGGCATTTGTAACAGCGGCTTGTTTTTTCAATTGTTCATCCATGATCAGTATTCTCAGCCTTCGAAGGAAGATGGAAGTGACTGGTACGGAATCCGGGGAAGGCGAAGGCAGGAGAACACCACCTCTCAACTCTCTAGTCATTATGAGAATATAAACTGGAAATCGTCTTATGGATGTCGACGAGATGTGCAATCTGATCCATGCAAGATATACACACATTTCCTATCATTTTTTTCCGATTAAGATACTCGGTAGTTTTTCGCTACTAATCTTTTTTGAGTTGATTTTCCTCGCTCATTTGTTTTCTTTAAATTAATAATTTCTCTTATCTATTACCAGATTTTGTTCAACTGTCTTACCATCACATTAAATTTACTAACTATTATACAAAATTAATACTCACTTTTATTTGGTGACATACCACTTTTATTCCGGATCAAGTAACTTGTATTAACACCTGAATTTTTTTTGCTATTATATTGAACAAGCATAAAAATGATGAGTGAATAAAAATAACAACCATATAGAAAGTTTCAATCCCATTCAACGGTGCTTTGAAAGACAAAAAGTCCTGCTCATTCCATTTGCAGAAGACGTCTCTCTCGGCGGTCGATTTGCCGGAGCTATTGCCTCTTCCTTTCAGCTCCTACACCATCAATCGATCGTCCACCGTCTCCGATCGGTTACGGTCGCCATCAGATCTCCCTCGCCAGCGACCACAGCCTCTGCCGTAACGGAGCAGAGCATCGACACTCGTCACCGCCGATCGAACTTCTCTCCTACTCCATCTCTCTCGTCTAATGCATTTCGAGGTTTCCTTTTAAGCTCATAATTTCACACTTTCCAGGAGAGCTCACAACGACAACCACAACACACTCTCTGAAGCTTGGTGCGTGCGCGAGAGCCCGAGGAAGCGAAGCAAGAACACACACTCAGACCAAGAAATCCATGGCCTAGCTTCGTCTTCGTGAGATTCTTCAAGGCTTTCAAGTGTCTTTCATTTATTAGCAAGGTAACCATTCCGATCTCCCCAAGGAAGGATAAGGTCGATTCGTCAAGACTCAATCATACGGTTGTTCCGTATTGCCTTTTGCCGAAAACCTTCAAATTGTTATCACAATTGTCGTCTATTACTTGGTCTAAGATTCGTCGATTTCTCTCTAGCAAATTTTAGCCGGGTTTCTCATGTTGTATTATTCCTCACCAATTGATGGGATTTTCTGGTTGTATAACACCTCCCCTTCATGCTCACCGCCTGTCCGACACTTTGTCTCAAAGATGATAAAGATGAATTCATTGATCGATTTGAGATTGCACGGGAGTGAATTGTATGTTTTTCTTTAATGTACTGATCATCATTGTGAATCGATGCTTCATCCTTTGATGGCCTAGAGTTCTCCTTCCCTTGGTGTTTCCGTTTTTACTTTGTTCTCTGTGAGTTAAATACTGCTTTGGAAACGTGACTGAATTGTCCTCTAAACAGAGAGCCTTTGGATTTATTTTAAGCTTGAGGTGTTCAGGTACGCACGTATCATAATCATCAAGGTGTTAGTGTAGAGAAATCCTCTATAACTCAACACTCCACTTCACATGCAATGGACATGTTGAAGTATTGTTTATTTCGTGCTTGCAATGTACATGCAAGTACATGATGGTTTATCTCAGTTGTCACCATTAGCTTGCATAATAATCATTTCAGGATGTGCTAGTTGCTGAATTTGTACACCCTCTGCATCATAGGCTTGCTGAAAATGTTTATTTTTATTGTACATGGCTCAAATTTACTGGATTCATTGTTGTTCTTGCTGTAAATGTACAAATATATGTTGGTTTCCAGGCTATGAATGCTTTATATATTCATCACATGGTGTAGTCATGGTTGTAAGTGTTGTCTTTGACATAAATTTGCTGGATTCATATTCATGCTTGCTATCCATATACATTCATTGTTCATACAACAATCTTCATGACTTGTCTATGTGTTATCTTGATCATATGAGTTGAGATGAGGAATCCACGTTAGTTTTTGAGGGAGATGGTCATGTTGCCATACTTAAATTTGCTGAAATTAAACATGTGCCCGCTACAAAAGCATTGATGATCTTCATTTGACTTTAATTTGTTCTCATTTTGAGCATGTGAGCCCATATACACGGAATATATCATTACTTAATATAAAATCATGAATTTCGACTTTTAATGTTTTGATTTTATTCTAGATTTTGCTAACTTCACTGTTTTAATCATGACGTGTGCTAGTTTAATTTTTATTTGAGTGTGGCTTTGATTACCCATGATAAGGTGACAATGTATGCTTGATTTACTAGTTATGGGGACATGTTTGGGTATTATTGGAGTCAGTAATTTGTAAATTTTCCAAACTTGATGACTTGGACGTTATAATGAATTCTCTTAGGTACAAATTTGAATGATTGTATTGCCATTTGTTGATTTGGTTGACGCTTCTCTAGTGCATGTTAAGGGCTTATTCGGTAATTATTATGTTCACGAGAATAATTTTTGCTCAGAAATAAAAAAAAATTATTGTGTTCCTAAGAACAATTTCTAAGTATTTGATCGCATTTGGTAACTGTCAAAAAAATTTATTACCAAAATAGAAATACATTCGGTAGGGCCCTCAAATTCTTTTATGACTTAGAATTTCTTTTTATTTTTTAATAAATTTTGTACAATTTTCTCCTCTCTTTTTTTTCCTTTTCTTCTTCATTTTCTTCATTTAGCTAGTCGTCGACCTTAGCCATGGCCAAGGACCTCACCGGAGTGTCGCTGGGCCTCAATGAGCCTAAGGTCAAGGCGAGGCTAACCTAGTGGTGGCCTAGCAAAGTCGAGCCTTGCTTGCAACTGATGACACTTTGGCAAGGTTGTTCGCCCTGGTTTGGCCGGTCGCTGACCATGGCCAAGGTTGGCGACCTGCTAAATGAAAAAGATAAAGAAGAAAAGGACAAAAAGAAAAGAAAAGAGGAAGAAAAAAATAATTGGGCTTGATTCTAGAGTTGTTCCCGAGAACAAAGAAGCAACTTCTTTTTTTACTTCTTGATTTTGTTCCAAACTATTTTCGAGAACAAAAAATTTATCAAATAGATTTTTGTTCTTTTTTTATTCACGACAATAAAAGAATAGAGTCATGCACTATTTGGCTAGTTACCAAACATGCACTAAATGTGCGATTCATCTTGAGTTGTTCTTCATCTTTGTGTCTTCATCACCACCAAAATGCCCACAAAATCTTTCCTCCCCGTTGCCTATGTCCACTCTCACCACCCCTTCCTTTTCCACCTCCTCAACCTCTTTTGATCCGATTTTGCTTCCAACCAAGCCACACTCCTCTACCATCAGCTCCACTGTTGGTGGCCTCCTCCTCTAGAGTCTCACTCACTGGCCTTGCCCCTAGATGACATATTTTTCCTAAAGAATCATATGAACTTTTAAGTTCATTCCTATAATTGTTCAAAAATGATGACACTTGACTTTAACCCATAAAATTAAACTATATACTCTCTTACATGTGTTCTTGTCGTCAAACAAGCTGGAGACATTATCCAAAAAGGGCAATACACCAAAATTTCTTTGGTTTATATTTGTCTTGTATCTATAATGTTATTTAGTCAATTATTTTTCTTAGTAAAAATATGGTTTTTATCCATACAATTTTATGGTGGGGGTAATCCAACAAATGAAGACCACATTGATAACATTATTAAACTGAATTGGAGATTGAAGAGTTGGTATTCCACAACATCACTAGTGTCAAAACAAAGATTTCTTGTTCAACCATAAGAGTGATTCCCTCAAGTTAGTGTCTATTAATAGTTTTGCCGCCTTCACCAAATAATTTGTAGGAGAAAAAAATCCTCAATATCTAGCCTTAGCACCAATTGAAATAAAAAAAAACGTTTAAGTCATGAGTATGATCCGTTATCTCAATAAATATTCTAACCAAAATCTCATCTAAATTTGACTTAATTTTAAACAGTCGAGTTGAATTGGAACCGTTGATTATGATGTTTTAATTTGATTAGACACTTGCTGAATCCCATTTCTTTTTTTGTTTCTGAACTTCATAGCATATCGATATGATCTCAGCATACTTGGCCGCTTAAGATACGTCGATTCATCACCTTACAACTATTAGTATTTTGTCCATCTATGATTATTAATAATTATTACAAGTGTATGTCATATTACTTAATATGATTGTTATTTTTTTCTGAGACCAATCCAACATATGATGTGCGGGGTCGCTATTGTCCGAAATATGTAAGGCATGGACAACAGCTTAAGCTGCTTCTGCTGGCCCAAACATAAGAAGGCATTTTTGGTGGATTGCACGTGTGCATAGCTAAGACCCATTAAAACCCTTATATAATTGGGCTTTGTTAATCTAAAATCATGACAATCCATTCCTTGAATCATTAACTTACCGTCTTCTAAAAGTATATAAGCTAGCAAGTCACTCCAAAATATAATAATGTTTAAAATAACAAAATGGATGGCAAGAGCTTGACTCAATGAGAGAAATTTGCTTGATCCACAAGTGACTTAATTTGATCAATACGTGATTCATTTTCATGCGAAAGTATACTTTTAATCTGGTGAACATGGGGGTGAAAAAGAGCAATTCCATGTTATGCTTTATATTCATTTTTTTTTTGGTTAGATGTTATGCTTTGCTTCACCCGGTGATTATGAGGTCATTCTTTGGTATATAATACGCATCGGCTCTTTGCTTCCACATGAAAAAAGTACAGAAGGACTCTAAAGTATTTTAATATATTGAAGCGAGATATCATATCTCTCTTTTACTTTTCCTTTCCCTTTCCCTTTTGGGAATAAAGAATCACGCGTAAAAGTGCAAAACGAAGAGACATTGCATCTTTTTTCTCCCTTTGCTTTTCTTGGATAGACCACGAAACGTACAAATGAAAGACTCAAAGAAGACATATAGTTTTAAATTGGTGAAAGCAAGAATGCAGTGTCTCCTTGGAAAAGGAAAGATTAAAGTTTCGTATTCTAAAGCTTATAGCTGAAGAAGAGTGTCAAATGAGATAAGTATTATATTCTTTATTGAGACCATTCACTATAAGTTATTATAAACCTCTCATGATTGGCAATTCCTTGTGTGTCGTATAAGATAAGTATTAGATTCTCTATTGGGGCCATTTACCACAAGTTGGTCAAAAATATGTTTCGAGTTTGAGTCCAAAAATGAAAATTTCTCAATTCAAGTAAATTTCTTATTTTGAATAAATTTCTTATTTGAATGGTTTCCTAGTTGGAGAATGTTTTTCTTATTTTGCATTCAATTCTTATTTACAAATAAGAAGTGGATGTTCCTTGTAAAAATTATCAAAGAGGAGCTTCCCCTTGTGAATTACATCTTGAAGATATCCAAGAATGTCGAAGCCAATTAAATCTTGTGGTAAGATTAGTACAATTCCTTACAAGATTGAGAAATTATTTCGTGAAAAATTATAGGGTTAAACACTGTGTGAGTTATTGGGTGTAACTGCGAATTGGAAAACACTAAGAGTGTTTGAGTGATTCAAGTATAATTGTAATCTCTATTGTATTGCTTGATTTAAAGTATAATTATTTGTTGCTCTCTTCATGGACATAAGTCACTATGACCGAACCACGTAAATCCGGTATCCAATTTATTTTCGTACTCTATCTATTTTTTTGTTTAATCACTTACTTTAGCAACAATTAGTATCGGAGCTAGACTTGGTTAAATTGAAACAAATCAATAGCAATAGAAGAATAAAAAATGAAGATCAACATATTTGATGGGAATGGTTTTAGTTTCTGGAAAATGTAGATTAAAGATTATTTTTACTAGAGGAATTGATGAATTAATAAGCATTGGATGTTATTCAACTAATACTGGCTTGTAATGTCGCATATAACATTATGAACAAAAAACTATTATGAGACTAATGAAAACCCCGTTAGACATGTATGAGAAGCCATGTGTGATCAACAAAGTCTACTTGATGTAATGTCTATTGAACTTGAAGATGAACAAAGGTGCACCAATTGCTGATCATTTTAATGAATTCAGTACGTGCTTTCGTTTTATCATATTCAATGCTCAATAGTTGGAATACTACTATAACTATTGTTAGTAATTCATTTAAGTCAACAAGCTTGATATTTAATGGGATTCAAGGTTTGATTCTAAGTAAAGACATCCGTAAAGGAGAATCTAATGAATCTGTATCTACTATTTTAATATGTAAAAATAGACGAAAAACTAATACACACGTTAATATGAGTTGTATTATTATTCCTTGTGTGTCATATGAGATAAGTTAGATTCTCCATTAGAGCCATTCATTACAAGTTATTCTAAATCTCTTGCAATTGGTCATTCTTAGTATGTCATATAAAATAATTACTAGATTCTCTATTAAAACGAATCACCATATGTTATTCTAAACCTCTTACAACCGGCAATTCCTTGTGTATCATATGGGATAAGTATTGGATTCTCCATTTGATTCTAAGTGAAGACATCCGTAAATGAGAATTTAGTGAATTTGTATATATTGTTTTTGTAGATAAAAATAGGCAAAGAACTAATACACGCATTAATAGGAATTGTATTATGATTCATTGTGTGTCATATGGGAAAAGTTAAATTCTCCACTAGGACCATTCACTGCAAGTTATTCTAAATCTCTTGTGATTAGTCATTCCTATTATTTCATATAAAATAACTATTAGATTCTCCTTTGGAGCGAATCACCACACGTTATTCTAAACATCTTGCAACCGGTAATTCCTTGTGTATCATATAAGATAAATATTGGTTTCAATGGATCTAAACATCTTGCAACCGGCAATTCCTTGTGTATCATATAAGATAAATATTGGATTCTCCATTGAAACTTATAGCACAAGTTAATTTAAACCTCTCACGCAACAATTCCTTAAGTGTTGTATAAAATAAGTAATAGATTCTCTGTTGGGGCCAATAATTATAAATTATTCTAAACCTCTCACGATCAACAATTCCTTTAAGTGTGGTGTGAGATAAGTAATAGATTCTTTGTTGAGACCAATAACTATAAACTATTCTAGACCTCTCACGATCGACAATTCCTTAAATGTGAGATATGTACTAGATTTTTTATTCTACCAACAATTCCTTGTGTGTTATATGAAATAAGTACTAGATTCTTCATTGGAGCCATCTACCACAAGTTATTCTAAATCTTTCATGATCGGCAATTCCTTGTATATCATATGAGATAAGTAATACATTCTCCGTTGAGACATATAATGCAAGTTAATCCAGATCTCTCATGAGCAGCAATTCCTTAGGTGTTATGTGAGATAAATAATAAATTTTTTGTTGGGGCCAATCGCTATAAGTTATTCTAAACCTCTCACGATCATCAATTCCTTAAGTATCATGTAAGATATATACTATATTCTATGTTGTATCGACAATTCCCTATGTATCGTATAAGATAAATATTAGGTTCTCTATTAGGGTCATTCACTGTAAGTTATTCTACAACTCTCACGATTAGCCATTTTTTGTGTGTCATATAAGATAATTACTAGATTCTCCATTGGGATGAATCACCGCACATTATTCTAAACCTCTTGCTATAGGCAATTCCTTATGTGTCATATGAAATAAATACTAAATTTTCCATTAGGACCAATAGCCACAAGTTAATCTAAACTTCTTACGATCAACAATTCCTTAAATATCATGTGCAATAAGTAATAGATTCTCTGTTGGGGCTAATCACCACAAGTTATTCTAAACCCCTCACGACTAGAAATTCCTTAAATATCATGTGAAATATTTACTAAATTCTATCTTGGGGCCAATCGCCACAAGTTATACTAAACCTCTTGCAATTGGCAATTTATGTGTTATATAAGATAAGTTATAAATTTTTCATTGGGACCAATCGCCACAAATTATTCTAAACCTCTCGTGATCAGTAATCCTTTATGTGTCATATGAGCTAAGTACTAGATTCTTCGTTGGAGTCATTCGCCACAAGTTATTCTAAACCTCATAGGATGTGCAATTCTTTACATGTCATGTGAGATTAAGTACTAGGTTCTCTCTTGGGGCTATTCACCATAAGTTATTTTAAATCTCTTGGGATCCGCAATTCATTGTGTGTCATATAAAATAATTACTAGAATTTCCATTTAGGACCATTAGCAACAAGTTATTCTAAACCTCTTATGGTCAGCAATTCCTTGTGTATAATATGAGATAAGTACTAGTTCTCCATTGAGGCCATTTTCCACAAGTTTCTCTAAACATCTCATGATCAGCAATTCCTTATATGTCATATGAGATAAGTACTAGATTCTCCATTAGGGGTATTCTTCACAAGTTATTCTAAACATATCATGACCAGCAATTCCTTATGAGAGGAGTAATTATGTGAGCAATAATCCAAACTCTGAAGTTAGATGGTGAAGATGGTGTACATTTTAAATTGACTATGTCCTCTTATGCAATGGTTGATTGGAAATTGATGCAAAGAGAAAATGGCTCAAATCTAAACTATGTTGAGGGATACCCGAAACAAAAGGTGAAATTGCTACTTGTGGAGAAGAAAAACGTAAACATAAGACGTTGAAATTACATGTTTATTTGAGGTTGGTACTTTCTGCAAATTCAACCTATATAAGAAAAGGTTAATTTTGCTATGACTAGTCTACCTTATAAAGTTTTGTTAAATGTAATTTGATTTGTCCAGTAGATAACTCGATCATACAATATGATGTTTGCATTGGGGAAATTAAAATGAGATGTTTTACAATTAATGTACTGCGCATATCTTATGCTTTGCTGTCCATTTTATAACTTTTAGAAAAAAATCATTTCTTTTTTATTTTATTTTTTCATTTATAATCATTTCATTGGAATAAAAGAAAGCATGCATGTTTTGATTCAACGCCATTTGACCGTGCAAATGGTGTGGAAATAACAATTAAGGCTAGCTTAATTCGTGAAAATGTTTTCATATTTCATCTTCATCGAAAATATGAACAATTATGATTTTGTGCTTTTAGATCTTTATCCTTGAAAATGTCATGTTCAATTAGTGAAATTATATATCCTCAATAAAGAGAGAACACTATGAAAAAATGTGACTGATCATGTGGTGAAAAAAGATACCACAAGTGTCATAACTTTCGTACAGCGCTCACTTGAGTGTTATAATTTTTTATTAGATTACTTAAGTATCCTAACTTATGTATGATGCTCACTTAAGTATAATAACTTATTTTTTTCTGATCACTTGAGTATCATATAACTTTTCAATCGATCACTTGAGTGCCATGGTTATTTGAGAACGTTCATTACAAGTGCTATGTCATGTTTGGTTTATGGCACTTGAGTGAATGTTTTTAAAAAAATTTGGCATTTAGGTGATTGATTAAAGATTATAACATTTAAATGAACATTTTTTTAAAGTTATGGCACTTAAATGGTCAAAAAAAATTATGACACTTAAGTAAGCATTATACGAAAGTTATGATACTTATGGTGTTCTTATCTCAATCATATTAACTACAAAATAAAGACATTTCATTAAAATGAAGGTTTTATTGAAATGCAAAGTGGGAACAAATGACATTGTCTATTATATGTGCATCTTCTTCTTTAAGGTGTACTATATACTATTTACTAGTAATTCAACTCGCTTTTAGCGGGACATGCATGTCTATTTGAACATTTTTTAATCATTAGCATTCATGAATATGAAATACCATACAAGAGAAAACAATGAGACTTGAATAAAGGCAATATTTTATATATTTGTAGAGGTTCTATTTTTTTCCTATTTTAGCTTTTTCGATAACTAAGTCAATTCTAAAATATTAAAATTAAGTACAATTTATTAATGGGAAAATAATAATCTATACTAAAACCATAAAACAGTGATTGCGAACTAGATGAATTTTATAATTAAGTGAGATAGATGCAAATAAATAGCCTATATTTGATATCCTAATTTTTTTAAATGACTGATATTTATTTTTTTAGGTGAGATTTATTCAAATGACATAAATTGTACTTTCAAATTTTAGATATTATCTTTAAATCTAAAAAAAATATTTTAAGTTCAATATACATCCTTATATCTACTAGTATTTTTTTTCAGAAATAAACCATATCATTGAAGAATAATTTAAAGATAACTTTATTTATCTATTCAAGTTTAAACTAAAATGTTTAAATCGTAGATTAAAAAAATTGTATTATTAAAGGTAAAGCCCTTCAAATTTGTCCTTATCCATGATTTCAAAATTTTGAAATTGAATTTCTTCAATCGTGATTTTATACACTTAATAGTTTAAATTACATATTCTTAATTTTAAAATAATTTTTTCATTTTATTAAGAGGTTTTATCACAATAGTATTTTTTTTTTTTATAAAAGTAAACTACAATTTTTGAGAATATATTTGAAGATATTTACTCTTTATCTAGTTTTTCAATTTGAATCTTGTATATTTTAATTGTAGATAAAATAGACAAAAATTGAATTGCTAGTTCAAGAAAGTTTTTATGATATTTAATCACATGAATTTCTCTAACATTGTACTTCTTTATATATAGAATAAGTTATAATTTAAGATAGCAACGGTTTATTTAAAAATATGTATTTAGTATGTTTGACTTTTTTTATTTTTAAAGTCATTGTGTGTATTTTATATTTAAAAATTATCTTATTTTATTCTTTGTTGATTTAAGAAATTTTGATGAATAAAAGTTATATCATTCAATAATGTTGCACACAAAAAATGCATTATGAAAATTATTGTACCAAAACTGCATTATTTTAAGAAAGGGGTACAATTTTTAATTTCCAAATGAAATAAGTAACCCATATATGTATTTCCATTAAGTAATGGAAAGAAAATTCTGCAAGCCTTAGTGATAAGATTTGCAATGGAACAATACAACCTTTAATTCTACTTTGAATTCGACTCAAGGGACTTAATGGTATGATCTCAAGTCACATATTATCCTAGATCCTTCACATGAGCACAATTCAAGGGTCATAGAGGCTTAGTCTCAAATCATATAGCGAAATTTTGATTCCATTTCGTGAACTGGATTTGAGGGCCTTGAATTCTTATTTTCTAATTGAAGATAGTTGAGGCCTTGATGACCTGAATGTTGATGAGGTCTTGATGAGCAAAATTCTTGATTGAAATCATGATGACGTGAATCCACAGATAGATTTTTACATTTTTGATTTTTTATAATATTCAAGAACATTTTAATAACAAATCTATAGCATTTAAAGTCTCTGTCTATTCTTCTCAAAATGGAGAGGCCTCTTCATAGAGAATTTCCACTAATATTTACTTTCATTTAAATGAATATCCAATCCATTTCGAATTTGATAGGATAATGCCAGCCGTTAGTATCTTAATTTAGGTTTTATTGTTCTACTCATGAACACATCCTAATTAGATTGGACAATTGCACTTGCAAAAAATAATTGCTGAACATTGAAATATCATTGCAAAATTTGTGATTGCCTTAAAATTTTACCTATTTTAAATACATTTAATAAACTACACTTAAAATAACTAGCTTATAATTGTCACCGTCTATAAGTACATTTAAGAAACCACATTCAAAATAACCAATGCTAGTGTAGAGAATAATATAGAGTATGTTCTCTAAACTAGATTTTTTTTTTCAATCCAAAAATAAGAGATACAATATCGATATGCTTTCTCGTTATCAATTTTGTAGCCTTTATATTCCATATATAAATATATATTTATAATCTAAAATTTGGGAGATGATAGAGTGTGATTGAAAATATCTCTCTGCTTTATCCTTTTTACAAGTTCAAACTCAATAAGAGATAAGATATTTGGTATACTTTATATTTATCTATTTTCCAGAAGTTTAAATTGAATAATAGATATAAACTAATTTATAACAAATCATTAAGTTAAAAACTTATTAGTCAACGTGACCCATGTGGCAAAACTGACAAACAAAACGAAAAGGAAAATAAAAGGAAAAAAACAAAAGTTTACTTGAAAAACATATGCGGTTCGGTCTATGGAAAGGGATGATATTTCGTTTAATAAATTGGTTTGTAAGTTGCTCCATTTAGCTATTACTAGATATACGAACTAGATTTATCAATAGACAAGTATGATGCTACAAGCAAAGGAAGGCTCTCTTGTTTTCCTCAATAGGTAATGACTAGTTTTTAGCCTTTGTTAGGTACGTGCTTTTCACCTAAATTTTTCGTGTTTTAATAAAAGAATAGATAATATTATCTTGAAGAGAAAGGATTTAAAAGATGATTATTTTGATTACTTTCGTTCATTCAAAGGATATGCATCTTTCATTCTAATATTATGCAAGAACTGGACTATATAAATACATAATGCTTAGTAAATCACTTTGCAATATAAATTTATTGAGCTTAGTCATTGGTTGAGAAAGTACTCACAAGATGCAATACTTGTTAACAGGTTCAAGGTGGACATGGATCCCACCAATGAGTGCAATAATCAACACATCACCCTATGATTTCTCTTCTTGTCATTTCTTTTTGGTGACACTTTCATCACATTCTCAGTACTTATTTCTCTGCTTGATATAGATTTTATTTTTTTTTTACCTTGAATTTTCTTTTATCTTGTTCTTGTATCCATTTCCTACTATCAATGAATTGTTGCAAGAATATTTTTACGCCTTTTCTCTTAAAATTTCATTATTTCGGTAATGCATTTTTTCCTTCTTTTTCTTCTTGCCCTCTATTACTCCATGGGGTGAAAACTCCAGAAAGTTTATATTATAAAAATTTATCTTTCTCTAAATTTAGTTGTACACAATTTGGTAGCTCAAATAGTTGTTTTGGCCTTTCATATAATAGTTTGATATTTTATTTCCTTTTTTTTTTTTCAAACTCACACAAATGGAGAACTTCGTTTTTGGATTTTCATTTTATTAACCTACACATTATAAATTTTGAAGTTCTCTACAAAGTTTTTAGACGTGGCTTCTTCTTCTTTTTTCTTCCCTATATTTCATATATTAGTTTTTTTTAAAATAGATTTCGAAGGAAAAAAATAGAAAAGGAAGAGGGTGGAGGACTGGTGTTACAGGAGTATTTAGCCTTGGAAGACACCTTTCCCAATTTTTGGTCTTAGACTTCATGGAGAAGTAAGGCATTTTTTATATTACCTAATTTTGGGATTCTGTTACTTTTAAGCTTTGCAAAAGGTAGAAGCTGTGTCACACAATGCAAAGGCCACTAGTCAACTTATCAATGGACTTCCACTGTGTGCATCGAAATACTTATAAAATCATTACAGGAGGACTAAAAACCATTGATAAACAATCTTATAATACTCTCAACCATTTTCGAATAATATGTCATAACTTTGATAAATGAGATTAGTGAATGTACATTCTTATTAATAGGTAGGTTCCACTTTTGGTGCAGTTCCAAACAAAGAAAAAAATTGACGAAGAGATTTGATTGATGATTGTCAAAAATATAAGTAAATTAATCATTATTGAGCAGATAACTTTATAATCTACTAGAAAATGGATGATGTAAAGTGTAACTTTTAGAAAATGGAATGATAGATGTAATCATTGCTATGGACAAGACTTCTTTTAACTTTAACTACCAAATTCACAAAGAAATATCAATCGTTATTTTAATCTTTGAATGTAATATCTAAGTTCTACAGGAAACCACTAAGCAACTTAGGAGAATATGGTTCTTTAGCTTGTAATTAATTTTTAAAATCTCATTTGGATATTAATTTTATATAAAACGATCTTTGTTGTTTTGAGTAATTTTCCATGGATATTTCAACGCTCTTGTTTTCTTGCTCTAAAACTCCACCGAATCCGCCCTGCACCATCTCCAAATGCTCAGCGTGATTTTTCCTTCTTCCTTTTCAAGTCTACTCACGATCTCACGGCTCCATGCCCGGACTTTTCTTTTCTCTCACAGCCCCCATGGCAGTCATGTTCACGCGCTGATTGTTTTAGCTAGAAAGTTGAACGGACAAGACCATCAAGCCCAATTGTGTCTTTTCCATTTCGGAAGTCTGAAAATTCTAAAAAGCGGAACCTCAATAACTTAACAGCCTCACACGTGGAGCAAAAAAGCCGCTATTGTATGGTTTATAGGTCTCGCGAGTCTATTTGATCCGTTGATCACTTTGGCCCCACGGCATCTTTCCTACAGTCCCTCTATCTTCCCCAGCAAAGCGTTTGATGGCTCCCTGAACTAACTTATGATAACTTGAAGACTTCGACGTTCCTTCTCGAAATGAAGCAATTCACGGAATCGGTAAATGAGATTTTCCTCATCTTTTCTTGTCCTTTTTTGTGCACAATTGCAATAAACCTAATAATATATACTGCGACAGCTACTCTAATTCCTTGAAAGAAAATGGAAGATGCAGCAGCAACGAAAGATACATCAACCTCAGCTCATCTGGAAACTAATTGCCCAAGCAGAGGAAAGGAGGGAGGGCCTTCTCTCAACAGTTTAGCCGTCGCGAGAAAATCAATCCAACGGACCTACATTTCGTCCGACGACATCGAGGGGTGGTGTCGTGCCGTATATGGAGGAGTGCTTTTGAAAAACAAAACACAGGCAAAGTCCCATGTCTCTTTCAACTTCATTTATCTATCTATCTATCTATCTATTAGTACTAATTGCAAGATGTGTGGTCAGGTCATTCTGCCAATCGCATGGGTCTTGAAGGACCTTTTATGTGATAAATTGAACCAATTTAGGAAGTAATTAAGGACACTGTGCACAATATTCCAAAAGGAAATAGTCATTTGTGAGAATTTGCATGATGAAATCGAACGAATTAAATTTTGTTCGATGATACCGTTTTACTTCTTTAACCAAGAAAGGCACATCTCACACATTTGTGTAATAAGAACAAAACTCTCACAATCAATGATACTGATTATTTAGGGAGAAATTTTCACCTCATAGTGGATTTAACAGAAGTTTTGGGTCGATGAGAAGCTCCACAAGAACTGCTTCCTGGTCCTTCCCAAGGCATGTGACATCGCTGGGGGCGACCAAGAAAGTTGCTGGTATTGGATCACCGTGGAAGAAAACTGGTACCTTTTTCACAAATTTGATCCATTACAAGAAAATTAGTGCACCACACAATATGGCATCCGTATGTTATGTATCTAGTTGGTGTGCGTCAAGTTGCGATTTTATAAATACTAAAATTTTCCGGGTTCAGTTTCCCATGGTTTGTCAACATTTATGTCCCCGAATCGAAGAAGTTATCCTGGCTCTTAATTCAAGGAAGATTTGAGACAAGAGCGCTCTCTCCCAATACTACGTATGAGGTTGCATTCGTGGTCAAACTCAACCGAACTGACTCTGAATCGCCTTCTGAGGTGGAGCTCGAGCTAGTCCTGCCGGATGGGACCAAACTGACCAACACGGAGTGTCTGAGGAAGCGGCAGGAGGAATGGACAAATCTCCGTGCCGGCGAGTTCATGATGGGCCCAAAGACCGTCGGGACGATTTATTTTGCCCTCAAGGGGACGCTCAATCCTCAAAAGGAGGGCCTCATCCTCAAGGGCGTTCGTATTCATCCCAAGGATTAAGCAAAGCATAACCAGTTTGATGCCGTGGAGGAACAGTTCTTGTAGCTAGATCACCTTATCCTTAATCACAAAAGAGATTTTTATATATTCATATAATGTGACATGAACACGATGAGAGAAATCCGTATCCTTCTGTTCTTGAAGTAAGGAATTCCTATTATGGAAATACAGAGGATCTCCATCTATGTTGAAAATAATCTGAAGCATGGCATTTATCCTGATTTTAAGTACATGTAATTACCATCTTGCTGTTTTTAATTTGAACCCATGGATTGGCTCAACACAAAGCAATAGCAGTGTTGATTGGGGCTCATCCCTCTGCGAACCTATGCAGAGGTTTGTATCCATTTAATAAATAGACAAAACTAACCGGGATGAAAAGTAAAATGGGGCATCAATTGACTTGTGTGGATTCATTATTATTTATTTATTGGCTATGTGTTAATTATCTTAACCAAGAATTAGTTTTAAGAGTATATATATTGATAAAATGAGAGTGAAAAGGCGATTTGTTGTATTCTAACGAGAACGATTCACAATCCCTTTTTCACCGTTGTATCATTTAATCAACGGATAATCTTTTGATTTTTCACAAAGCCAGTAGAAAGATTGGGTGTGATACTCGCTCCTAGAAACGAAGAATATGGGAATTGTCACTCCCCGGCGACATCCGATAAAAGTCTGGATCCTCTATGTGTTAAATTTTTTTCCTCTGTTATCCTTTTCCGCTTCTTCTTGCTCACGGGACGACGAGCTCCATTTAAGGCTCCATTTGTTTTACAGAAAATATTATTTTTCAAGAAGCTATTTTCCAGGAAAACATAATTATTTTCCTGTGTTTGGATGAAACTTGATTTTGAAGTGCAAATTTTTTTCTGCTGTTCACTTAAGAAAATATTTTCTTTTATAAACTCTTTTCAATATTTTATTTTTTTAAATCATTATTTATTATTTTAAAATTTTTATTATTAAATTAGTATTTTCTCCTCGTCTCGAACTCGCACAATCAACTCACCAACGAGGCGAGCTCGAGGCGGCGACACTCGGACCTCGTAGATTGGTGACGCTTGAGCCTCGTCGTGGTTTGGCTACGCTTGGGCATCATCAATCTGGCAAGGCACTTGCCTCGCCTCCTCTAGTGACGCTCGGGCGTCGCCAATTTGTGAGCCAAGCCTTGCCGCCGTCTGGCGACGTTTGGGCGTCCCTAATCTATGAGGCCCAAGCCTCACTACCATCTGGTGAGGCTCGAGTGTCGCCGATTTAGCGTTCGAGCCTCGTCGCCTCGGCAACACTCGGGCGTCACTGTTCGCAACGCTCGAGCCTTGCCGTTATTTGGCGACGCTAGATCGACGAGCTCAGCTCGCCTATCGCCGGCAATTGCCATGGTTGACGACCGACCAAAAAAGAAAAACAGCAAAAAGAAAGACAGAAAAAAAAAATAAAAAAAAAATAAAAAATGATTTTATTAAAAAATAACAAAAAATTCGAATTTATGAAAAAAAAAATTGATTTTAAAAAAGATAGAAAGAAAGAAGTGATGACTAATAAGAGGTGTGAGATAGAAAGAAGTGAGGACTAATAAGAGGTGTGAGATAGAAAAAAGTGAGTGTGGAAAATGTTTTCCCAACTTGAAAAGTGGAAAACATTTTCCCTCACTTTAGAAGGCTTTTTTCCTTCATGAAAAATGTTTTCCTCAATGAATTTATTTTTCGTGAAACGAACGTCGAAAAATTCAAAAAACATTTTCCTGAAAGTTATTTTCCGTGAAACGAATGGAGCTTAATTGTTCTTTGTTTTATCTGCTGGAGGCCTGTTACTCAATCTGCTGAAGATAATTAAAATGGGTTGGGGGTTGGGAGACATGGAGCTTGTCGGGCCCATCTATGACGGGAAAGGAATTTTCTTATTTTTTGGGATTGCGATTTTCTATTTAGATTTTTTTTTTTGACAAAAGTGCCGCAGCTTTGGTTGTTGGAAAAATCACTTGCTTAAATCAAATAAAGAAGACGATTTGCCTCCGGCTTGGGCAGTGCTAGAGACAAGCAACTCATCAATCCGTCGGAGAATGGAATTAGTAGATTTGTCCAAACAGATGGCGCATCATGATGTCATTCATCAATACTTCTCTTGCGAATTTAAACTTAAAATCATTCTACTGCATTCCGAATTTCCTACTCTAACCTCTCCTCTAATTTGCAAATTTCGAACATCACTATTCTTAAACGGTAAAAATATTTAAATATTAAGTCACTCATTCATTTAATAAGTTAAATTCTTGAACAATTAATAAGAGGTCTCACAAAATTTCATAGACAGTATTGATATGCAATAATAATTTATTAAACCGTCATGCTTTTTTATTCTTTAATTCAATTTCTATAAATAAACGACAAATGAAAATAAAAAATTTAATCTGAAACTTATTATTTGAAACTCCAACAATCAATAAAGCAAAAGTCTGTCTTAATCTGCAGGTCCTCTCTCCTCAATCTCCACTTATTCACCAGGGATTCACTATTATCTCTGCTGTTGCCGCCCTGGTGCCGCGGGGTTTCTGGACGCTGTCGGTGAGGCCGTAATGAGCCATGAGAAGCCAGACATGGGTTATGAGCTCGCTTCCCCCCCGCATGTGCTGTGCATGATCCCTCGCTTTGCACTTGTTTGCCCCGTACATCATCATCTCCACCCACACCTCCCTGATCGCCGACCACCTCCACCCACGCGGGACGTACTGCAGATTCTGCGCCACCTCGCACCCCCTGTCAAGCACGGACTTGACTTGGGACTTGACTTGGTCCTCCTCCGACTTGCTCTGGCTGGTTTTTGTAATCATTTGGCGAAACCACGCGTTACGAGCCTCTGCATTGTCAGGTGGTTTTTCAGACAAGTCAAAATACTGGCTGGGCTCTTTATAAATATCTCGGAACCTGATACTTCCAAATCTGGCTGGCAACATCGAAGAACACATATATTGGACATATATCATGTACCGAGACAAGTGCAAACCCACCAAGGACTTCTCCTCCTTAACACGGCTCTGGTTATTCCTTTCTAGTTCCTTAATGCTGTCCCCCCATCCGTAATCGAGGTAATAGCAGAGCTCTGTCGCTATGTGCCAGACCAGGATGCTCTCGTCGAAGTCCAGCTCTATGCTTCCTTTCAACTCATGATTCAGCAACCCGTGTTTGCTCAACGCATGGATTCCCCTGTCTCTCATTTGGAAGGCTTGGCGTTCCTGCGCCTCCCTCTCTTGGGGTTTTTGCGCGTCCCATTTCGGCGCGTCCCTCGCTTCCATCTCTTCGATCTTCGACAGAATTAGTTTTTTTATTTCGTCTGTCACGTCCACGTGACCTCGGTAGAGAAACTTCACCACCATCTCTTCGATGTGCTGTAACTTGAGGAAACTCCACCAGCGGGAGTAATTTTTTTTGAAGGACATGAGGTTATATTGGCCCATGGAATTGGACCACCTGCGCCTTTTCAACAGCGGTCGGATTCGGATTCGGTTGATAAAATAAAAGACGGCCGATTGCTTTTTCTCAATGAGCCAACAGGCGACCTGGTCGGAAAAAAGAAACTTAGCCAGTGCGTATAACTCGACGAAAATGGCCGCTCCTAGCAACAGCAAGGTTAAGAATAGATCCGGCTTCGAGTATCGTCGCTTATCTGTAAAAGAGAAGAGCACCAGGACAACACAGATCGAGAATAAGATGGCGAGTCTACAGATAAATCCCCATCTCGTATAGACCGCCTTTGCCTTCGAGTAGAACATGTCGTAGATGAGGCCCAGTTCGACTTCAATGACCTTGAAATTCTCTGCACAGTGCTTGCCTCTCAGTATTGACAGGCAACTGTCGCGTTCCTCCATACTGAACAAGTGATCCGCGAAAAGTCGCTGACTAGTGTCAACCAAGCGGCTGGCCGATAGCAGTGTGCCCGCAACGCGCTTGTATTCTTGGTCCTCCAAGTCCTTCCCGGAACTCAGTTTTTTGGAGTGAAATTCGGCGATCGCAACATCAATCATAATAGCATCTTCATTATCTACGTCGATTACATGATGAGGCACAACATCGTATCCTTCAGCTTGCTTCCAATTGCATGCTGCCTCAATCTTGCCAGAATCCTTCCGGTGGGGTCGGGACTCGGCGAAGGAGTCCTTGAAGTGCTCATGGCTGGCGGCACGGAGGACCCAAACCCTCTCACCATACTTATAGAAACCCGAGAGTAGTATCAGAAAGGCAAGGAAGGAAAGGGTAGGATGAGTCCCCGCCATTACCAGCACATAAACTGTCAAGCCCGCCTGGTTCACCAGCGTCAGCGAGTGCCTGAGCCAGAGCTCGTTGTCCTCGATCGCGTAGGCACTGATTGTGTCGGGGCCTCCCAAGTGCAGCAGCAGAAACGACGCCCAAAAGGTGCTTAGCTCCGTGTGTGAGTTGCTCAACGATTTGCCGGCCTGGATTTCCCTGATCGTGTTGGAGATCATGCCAATCGCGTAAATCGCGACCGAGTCGGCCAATAGGTAGGCCGACCAGGTGACCCCCTTTATCCAAGCGTGAGGGAGGTACTTGCGGAGACTGCCGAGACAAATGAGGACGATTTGGAGGGCAAGGCTCAAGAAGACGACGCCTCTCAGCTCCCACTCCTTCCACACGTCGCTGGAAGAAGAAGAAGAAGAGAGCACCTCCGACAGACTCCGCGCCCTCATAAGGACCAAGCCTGTAATGACTGCGAGACATGTTGCCGGTAACAAATAAGCGGGTGCCCAATGATTCAGAGATGAGAAAGTAATGACTCGAGCACGAAACACGGCAATCTTTCGCAGGCTATAGCAGTCAGAAGAGGGCGATGTATGAATTAACAAGCAAAATGCGACTCATGACTTAGCAATGCGAAGGAGGAAAGTTTTATTCAAAAGGATCAACACCACATTAAACGTCATTAGTTCTCGTTGAATTGCGAACATACCAACGGTTAGCATGGTAAGCGGTTGAATACGCTGCCCTCGATGGACGACGGATGGACTCTCTCTTCACCACCGTCTCCCAACCCAATCAAAACCCCAAAGAAGAGAGAGATGTGTAAGTCGACAGTAAAGCAATTTCCTCACAACGATGAGGGTGTCATTTCAAAGCTACAAACCTTTATAATTCCCAAACCATTTTTAAAAAAAACTACTGAAAATCTGAAATTTTACTCATTATTAAATATTTATCTTAAACTTTTCTTTTTGTAATATCAAAAATCTCAAATTTGTATATGAATAACACATGGTGCTACATTAAAAAAATCCTTGTTAAAAATTTGAAGTGCCACTAATAAGCCCTCGTTGTTGTTCAAGTATCATAAATCGTCTTCGACCTTCCAATCGCTCGGCCAAAGCTCCTTCGGCCCTCATTCATTACTACTTAGGATGGGTGGCCGCTGCTCAAGATAAGTGACTTCTTGAGAAGGTGTCCACCTGTATGCTAAAAGACAAAATCATGAAACTCGATAAAGGATGGGCCAAAATAAACACTATATTAGTAAGTTAATCCAGAAATGTCATATTTTTTAGATATTAATTTTTCATACACAAATTACATGTGTGCACTCTTGCTAGTAATAATAATAATAACAACAATAACAACAACAAAGATGTTTGCCTCTGTCCTCGAATCTTCAACAGAAACTTCAACATATGGGTCAAGTGGCTCAAGAACTAGCTCGCCTTGTCGTGGTTCGTGAAAACCCAACAATGTGGAAAACATCAGAAGTCGGAAACATGTAATTAACAAAGACCAAAAAGTCTTTTTTAGACCTATTCATATTCTAATCATAAATAAAATAAAATAAATCCAATGAATCAATCTCATTTATATTGTTCTCTTTTCTTAATTCTTAAGTCAAATTGCTTGGCTCTTCATTATTAATTGTTCATTCATAATACTAATCAACTAGCACCCTTAGATATATTTATTATTCAAGCATTCTCTCGTGCATGATAGCAGCCAAGATTCGACCTAAAATTGGAGGGTATAAATTAGTTACATACGGAAAATAAAATCCGAATTTGGTCCCTCGTTTAGGAAAGAATTGAGCCCCCACCACCCTCCTTCTTCCCATGCATTTACTCTCCATTAAAAAAAAAATTTGTCTTTGGAAACATTGCTTGACATTAATTTTACAAAATATTCTTCTTTTAAGGTTATGAGAGAACTTATTATGTTTAATATTCTGTAATTAGTTAGGGACAATCCTGTGATATTTCAAGCATTCATAAAAATATCCCCATTAATGTACCATTATTACATTTATTATCCATATTTCGCTATCCCAATAATATACTCTAAAATGGACGAAACGCCTTTGCTAGTCATAATTAAGAATGCCGACATGTAGAGATATAAAATGTAAATAATTGGTGATGTCATATTAATTTGACCAAAAAAAATATTAATTTGTGCTATAGATGTCACGATGATTGTAATTACATACCTGCGTACACCACATTTCTTTAAAGGTAAAATTACCACAAAAGGATTTCTTTATTAATTAAATGAATTTTCATTTAGCTCTATGGACTCCATTCCTCCCAACGCACACTCGAACGAGATGGGGAAATTTGAATTTTCTTTCCTTCCTCCTTTTCTTCACGTGGCTCCTAACTTAATTACCCCCCACAAAAGACATATATCCTCCTCTTCTTCTTCGTTGTCAAGATAAGAAATAATATGCAGCAAAGAAAAATTGTAAAATTTCTGTATATTTCAATATATGTCGAAAAGAGTATACGAGAATCAAGATATGTACAATCAAAAGGAGTTATACATGTAATCATAATTGTCTTTAACATGTAAAAATATTCTATAGAAAATTTAAAGAATTTCTAATATAATGTCAATAACAATCATATTCGTTTTATTCACAATAATCATTATCGTCTTCGTCATCTTCCTCGAGACTGGATTCAAAGTCATTTGCTATAGTCATCTTTGTCTTTTCCTCATTTGCCTTCTTCTTCTTCTGATTGCTCCTCTCGCTTTTCTAAATTCTGTTCATGATCAAAAACACAAACTCAAATTCATAAAGAACCATGACACCAACGCTATAAAAGCTTAGCTATATTCTATGAGGTCAAACCCAACGCACGCACACTCACACACGCATACCACGCCTAGTTGTTACTGGCACGCGTATCAAACTCAGTGACTAATACCTTTGCTATAATTGGCACATTTGGCTGTATATCTCTGACCCTTCGTTCGAGTTCATCCGGCACTCTAACCAATGTGATTTCTTCCAAGGTCTTGATGTGCTGCAGTCCGTCGATCTTCTTCAGCTTCTTGCAGTCCTTAATTTCCAAGTCTGCAAGGCACTGCATTGCATTTTCCTGTATAGTCCACTCCGTCAGGTACTCCAGCTTCCACAGTTTCAATACACGGAGGCTCGGAAATGTTCCTTCCGGGACGCTCAATGTCTCGCCATCGTATGAGTCGTCAAATAATCGGAGAGTGGTCAAACATTTCAGCTTCCCCAGGAGTCCCAACGGATCGTCTTCTAGGTACGACCTGGACAAGGTTAGTACTTTTAGGTTCGGAGGAAAGTGCGACTCCAACAACATTCGCTCGCTCAAACATCCGAGCAGGTACAAGTTGGAAAGAGACTCGAGCCCGCTCATGTCACTCATTTCATCATCATCCGAAGGCACGTCGTGTGGTTCCTGCACTCCCAATCGGAGATATTTAAGCATCTCCAGATTCAAAATATGCTTGATTGCGTCCGATATCACCCGGCCCCTCCAAGTCAGAGCCAGTTTCCTTAGGCCTGTCAACTCGCGCAGCACTTCCAGCATGGGACTGTCACCTCCTGTGACTAAGCCCGAAATGGTTTGGATGTTGCAGTTAAATGATTTCTTGGAATCCAATAGATGACGAGCGGCGACGTCCAAGTCCACCTCGGTCATGTATAGGTGTCGCAGATTCTCCGCCTCCCAGATCGATTCCGGCAGATGGGATATGTTAGTGTACTTCACATCCAAAGTTTCCAAGCGTGACATTAGCCCCACCGACTTCGGAAGCTTTTCAAGAAGAGTCCATCTCAGTCCCAAGTACTTTAGGTTCGGCAATATGTTGCCAAGCTCCTCCGGAAGCAAAGGCTTGTAGACACCCTCAAGATCAAGTACCTTTAGCAAACTCAAGTCCCTCTTTGGCGCTAGCAGTTTAAGCAACACCGCTATCTCTCCAGCCCGTGTTCGTAGCTTCATGGTGTTGAATGACACATAGGAACAGAGTTGTTGGATGCCGCACGGCGTGGAATTGTCACTGGCAGACATTCTTTGATGTGGCTCGGCGGGAGCATTTGTTTCTGAGCGCTCTCGTCCTGCTTCTGGCACATTTATTTGCACATTTGCTTTTCCCCCTCCAGAAATATCCCTATGTATGGCAATACGCCGGGCATCGAACTTTCCTTCATCATGAATAGAACAGTCATAGATCTGGAGGAATCTTTCATTCTTAGCCATCTGATAAAATTCATCGTACAGCGATCTAGGCAAGCAGCACGATCGGCCACGGCCATCCCATTTCTGTCAAGCTACATGGACCATGTGTCTAGACACCAGAATCTCGAAACATTTCCCTGCACCGTTCGACGATGAAGACACGAGATTTTCAACTGACCAGAGTCTGAAGAGCCTCCTCGTGGGAATCTCAGATTCCTTAGGGAACAGAGTCAAGTACAGAGCACATTGCTTTAACCCTTCTGGAAGGTTATCAACACTCAAACGCACAACATCTTGGAGTGTGGGAGGATCGGGAAGCTGACCGAGAAGCTTGGTGCGTCCACTCAACGTGGTGCCGGATAAAAGTCCTCCAAGTAGAAGGATCTTTGCTGGAGAACCGCCCGATTTGCTAAGAATCCTCTCTTTGAGAGGGAGGAATTCTCTGTCCGGATTGACCCTGTCGAAAGCACGGCTGCTTTCCTTCAATAACGTGTTGCTGTGTTCTTGGTTGAGGGGGCGCAACTCGAAATGCGTGGAATACCAGGGATCGGTGGAAGAGGGTATTTTGGTGTCACGAGTCGTGATGATTACTCTGCTCCCGTTCCTCGAGTCTGCAAGCACCTTTATTAGGAGCTTATCCATGAGACGGAGATCGCACAAGTCATCCAGCACTATCAGATAACAGCGCTCCATCAGGACTCCTAGGAGCATTTCGGACAGCTTTTTCTTGTCCATACGATCCACGTCTCGCAATTCCGGGAGCCTCAGCTGCTTGAGCAAGTCAACCATGAGACGAAGCAGGTTAGGCTCCGGCCCAACGCGGACCCAAGCACAGCAGTCAAAATGATTCTTAACCTCTGCTCGGTTGCAGACGCTCCTCACTAGAGCTGTTTTGCCGATAGCTTCCTCGCCGACCACCGAAATCACTATCAGGTTGGCACAGCTGTCTCTTCCATATATCAACTGCGACACGAGTTTTTCCGCAAAATCTTTGCGACCCACAATATGGGACTCATCCTTCATCTCCTTGCTCGGGGCAGTTCGCTTGGTGGCAAAGACTTTGTCTTGGGTCCGTTCCTCGTCTTCTCGGAGTCGACAACGAGAAAACGACGAGACGGGCAAGATAAGGAACCGATCAAAGAAGTCCGCACGGCACGAGCAGGCTCAAGAAAACGGGATCGCACGCCGGGAAATGGAGGCTCACGGGGCTGGCCGTTCGGTTTCGAGGTGCTCAAGCCTCAAGAAGTGTGATTTGCGGATGACATTGGAAATGGCCAACACTTTAGGGGAGGAGATAAGGAAAAGGAAAAATGGGAGAGTCTGAGCTTGAATGATTTGGGGAAGAAGGCTGTGTTTGGATGGGGAATTGGCACCAAGCAAAGCTTTTTCTTATAGGAGTGTTGACACCTAAATTTTGGCAATTTATTTAAGTGTTTATTAATTGCATTAAAAAATTAGGGATTAATTTCTAACCCCTTAACAAAAAATATTTTTCATTAAAATCGCATCGCATATAGACATTAGGATCATTTGCATCACTAGTTTTGAAATTTATCAAAATAAAAAAAAATTAAAAATAATAATAAATTAAAAAATCGAAAATTAAAAAAAAAAAAAACGTGGGTCCAGACCAGGGCTTGGATATTATTGGCTAACTATAGAGTCCGACTGCATTCAACATGCGCGATGCTGCCACCAATGCCAAATTTACGGGGATAAAATAAATGCTCCGCCGAATGAGCTCCACCAAATGTCCCAATCTTGGCCTTTTTCTATGTGGGGGATTGACGTGATTGGGCCCATTAATCCCAAAGCATCAAACGGGCATCGATTCATCTTGGTGGCGATTGACTATTTTACGAAATGGATCGAAGCCAATTCGTATGTTAATGTCACCGCCAAAAATGTTGCCAAGTTTATTCGTCGCGATATTATTGCTCGCTATGGGGTGCCAGAGGCAATTATCATAGACAATGGCTCCAATCTAAACAACAGAGTCGTGAATGACTTGTTTAATGAGTTTCGGATTCGACATTTGAATTCGTCCCCATACCGTCCTCAGATGAATGGAGCGGTCGAAGCAGCAAACAAAAACATAAAGAAGATATTGTCAAAAACTGCCAAGAATTACCGCGATTGGCACGAAAGACTTCCTTATGCGTTGATGGCATACTGTACATCCATCCGCACTTCCACAGGCGCAACTCCCTTTTCGTTGGCGTATGGGATGGAGGCAGTTTTACCTGTGGAAGTTGAGATTCCTTTGCTGAGGGTCCTTGCTCAATCGAAGCTTGACGAGGTCGAATGGATACGACAGAGGCATGAGCAGTTGAGCATGATAGATGAGAAAAGATTGCAGGCCATATGTCATGGCCAGTGCTATCAGAAGCGGGTTGCAAAGGCCTTCAATCGAAGGGTCCGTCCCAGGCGTTTCGAAGTTAATGACTTGGTGCTGCGAAAAGTGCTACCAGTAATACCTGACCCTCGTGGAAAGTTTACCCCAAATTATGAAAGACCTTATGTCATTAGGAAAATCCTACCAGGTGGTGCTGTGATTTTAGTCGAGATGGATGGACGTGAGCTACCTAAGCCTGTAAATGCTGATGCAATCAAAAAATATTTTCCATGAATGAGATCGAGGCTGTAGAGCCATTCCGCGTACAATTCGAGTCGGATAGCATTGTGCATGCATGCCACATAAACATTCCATACGCATATCTATTCGTGTTTCAGGTACCCAGTTGGTTCGACCAAAATGATACAAGGAGAGAGGATGGGTAGTCCTTAAGGAGCCAATTCAAAGAAGCCACCTAGCCTTCACAAGTATCTCTTTTCCTGCATTAAAAGGACCCAAAAAAAAATACAAAACAAAACAGAAAAGAAAAAATCATCACCCACTGATGCGAGTAACATTCACTCTTTTGACCTTAAATGGAAAAAGAAAGCAACTTTGGACACCATCGGCACCCTTAGCCGAGTGGTATCCGGGGATGAAACCGCTTGGTCCGATCGGGAGTTCGAATCCCAAAAGCGGCAGTGGCCGCATAAATAAAAAAAAAAAAGAGAGAAAAAGGCAAAAACCAACTTTTTGCAACTTTCTTTTTTGTGGCCTTTCCCTCAGCCGCTTCTCTCTCTCTCTCCCCCTCGCTCGGCTCTGGTTTTGACACATAAAATCTAGGTTCTTACACTAACGCATTCTTTTTTGTTGTTTACAGGATTGTCGCATTGCCTCATGGCAGGTAAGTACCCTTCTTCTCGAAAAAAATCTTTGGCGTTTTCCTGCAAAACAAACATAAAAAATGGAAATTGAAAAAAAAAAAAAAAAAAAAACTGATTTTCTTTTTTCCACAAAGCCTTTGAACATTTTTTTTTTATCTCGAAATTGTCTATCCGTTTGGTGGATCACTCATTTTGAATCGAAATTCCCCATGGAGATTAATCTGCTTAGATGATTTTGACCAATTGAAACTGGGATGTTAATCGTGCCAAGCGAGAGACACTTAGGATGAGGAAAGGCAATCCATATCCAAATACATCCTTTAAACACTTTGAGAGTCGAGCGAAAAAAGAAAAGCCGTGTCATTTAAGGACGAGGGATTCATTCGCAGGTGGTACATGGATCAAAGTGAAAAGAGGAATTTCTTTCTGTTGCCCTACACACCACGGGTGGTAATAGCTTGCCCATTTGAGCCTTTAAATACAGCGAATTTCCTACAAAATATCCCTGTCAAGAACTACACTACAATGGGGCAATTATAGAGGTTTGGATTGGCATTATCCGAAGAAAAAAGATGAGAATGATTGCTTTGTTCTCACTTGCATCAATCTTTTGTAGTAGCTTCAAGTGAGTTCTTGTGGAAACTTGAGGTATCCCAAAATGAAGAAGAGCATTCATTTCTCTACCTAAACACTTATGCCATTTGCTTAGCCAAGTTGAGCCTGAACATTCATTTCTAAAGCCCGAATGGTGATTATCTTCCCCCACTAAGGTAAGGCATATGATTCATCAAGGCAATTGACTTTTACATGAAATGTGGAAAGTGTCTCGAAAGTCCCAAGGGCTAAAAAAAAAAAAATCAATGAAAACTAGGGGGCATGAAAAAGCAGTGTGCCTGGTAAAAGCAAGGCCAATGCCCGATTTCAAAAAAAAAAAAAAGAGCGAGGAAAGTCGCATCGAAAAAAGCTTTCTTGTGAAAGAAAAATTGTCAAAGTCAAAATGTGTGCATTGAAAACTCATTGCAAATACAAAAGCCATTAGATGAAAGAGCAAAGCTCTCATGCTAAGATGTTTAGCCAACGGACTTTCGAGACAAAGCTAGATTTCCAAAGTGAAGTGCCTTCAAAAAATTGGATGAAATGGTGATGATGCCATGATGATCACCAATTCTCAAACCCCTCTCCAAAGACAATTCTAAGCCTTTTGAGCCTACAACCGAACCAACATTACAATCCCCTCCCGAAGTCTCTTCAGATTGGGATGACTCGAGTGAGAGTAAGGACTTCTCAAAGAAGCTACTGTTGAAAAAGTGAGAGCAAGTTGTTTTATCTCATGAGGTTTCTTAACTTGTAAACCTGGTGAAGATGTCGGTCGATGATTATTTCATTTCATGGCCGATGATGTTTATCCTTGTTGAAACCTTGACCAAGTCACATCATGACCCTTCCAAAAGACCTTTTAGATTGGTCAATGTGTACTTACTGCGAATGATTCTCAAAGCTTTTGACATAGGTTATGTGCGATACCCCTAGTGATCAACTTGCTTCCCACATTAAGGGATGGGATCGAATAGTCATTTTCTCGAGAAGATGTGAGAAGCCCTTTTTGACTAAGAGCCCTTGCTTGGCATGCTTAATGAACCTCTTTCATGAGATTATCATTCTGACATAATTTTTCTCTTATAGGGATTTGATGATTAATGATACATTTCAAGTTTGATGACAATTTTGTGGTACATGATATCAAAAAAAAAAAATCAAAATCAAAATCAAAAATCAAATGTCTTCAATGTGATCAAACTTAGCTTGATTTGCTCGTGCGATTAATGCTACAATATTGCCAATGCATCCCTCTGATGTTGTCTCTAATGACATTTGCTCAAGTTGAATTTGACAGGTTCACTCAGTAAAACCATACAACCACCTATGGTTCATGGCCAACCTAAAACCATGCAATTTCAAGGGTTCATGGTCAATCGGAAAACCATGCATTTTCAAAAGGGTTTGTGAATCTTCCTTAAAACCACATGGTTCGAGGGTCCTCCTTAAACCACATAGTTCGTGAGTCTTTTTTAAACCATATGTTTCATGGTAAATCTAAAACCATGCAATTTCAAAAGGGGTTGATGGTCACCCGAAACCACACGGTTTGTGGGTTCATCCTTAAACCATGCTCTTCACTCCCGGTCGAAACTCGTTTTTACACGATGAGACCTCCTCCCTGGTCGAAACCCGTTTTTACACGGTGAGACTATCCTCCTCGGTCGAAACTCGTTTTTACACGATGAGACCTCCCTGGTCGAAACCCGTTTTTACACGGTGAGACTATCCTCTTCGGTCGAAACTCGTTTTTACACGATGAGACCTCCCTGGTCGAAACCCGTTTTTACACGGTGAGACTATCCTCCTCGGTCGAAACTCGTTTTTACACGATGAGACCTCCCTGGTCGAAACCTGTTTTTACACGGTGAGACTATCCTCTCCGGTCGAAACTCGTTTTTACACGATAAGACCTCCTCCCTAGTCGAAACCCGTTTTTACACGGTGAGACTATCCTCTCTGGTCGAAACTCGTTTTTACACGATGAGACCTCTTTTCCCGGTCGAAACCCGTTCTTACACGGTGAGACCTCCATTCTAGTCAAAACTAGTTATCGCATAATAAGACTTACCCACCTTGGTCGAGGGGCATTTTTTTTACAAAGTAAGATCATGCATTCACATCATTTTCTCATACGCAATCCCCGATCATCATTGTTCATGGACAAAATTTTAGGTGTCTCTTATCTTTGAAAGGAACCTCTTCGAGCTCCCATTCAAAGAGGGGCAGCTGTTGACACCTAAATTTTGGCAATTTGTTTAAGTGTTTATTAATTGCATTAAAAAATTAGGGATTAATTTCTAACCCCTTAACAAAAAATATTTTTCATTAAAATCGCATCGCATATAGACATTAGGATCATTTGCATCACTAGTTTTGAAATTTATCAAAATAAAAAAAATTAATTAAAAATAATAATAAATTAAAAAATCGAAAATTAAAAAAAAAAAAAAACGTGGGTCCGGGCCAGGGCTGGGCCTGCCCGGCCCCCTTTCTCTTCTTCTTTCCCTTCCCCGCGCGGGCCTGGCCCGCTTGGTTTTCTCTTCTTCCTCCCTTCTTTTTCTCGTGCGGCAGCGGCCACCTGCAGAAAGGAAATAAAAAATGGAGGCAAGTCAGCAGGAAGGAAAGCAACAGAAAATCAGCAGGGAGGGGTAGGTCGGTCAGCAGACTGACAAGGCAAAGAAGACACGCCTGCTGTGAAAAGAAAGGAGACCGAAAGAGGAGGCGGACGGGGGGAACAGACCGAGGACCCGAGGGAGAGAGGGAGTTTTGAGAGAGAGGACGGATAGAAAGAAACTGGGGAGAGGAGAGAGCGAAACCGTCGGCAGCCGCACCTGACTCGCGGCCGACAACTCACTGCTGTGCCTCCGCTCCTGCGCCTGCAGCCACCCAGCAGAAAAAGAAACCAGAGAGCAAGAAAGAGACGGGGGCACGAGGAGAGCATCTGAGAAGGAAGGAACCCGAGAGAAAGGAGGACTGAGAACCGGAGGAAGAAAAACCTCGAGGAGCAGCTTGCTGTTGCCGGAAGCCCGTCCGCCGCCGTCGTCCGCCACAGCCCGTCCCCGAACGAGGTAGGTCTCCCCGAACCTCGGTTGTTCTACTTTTCTGCAGAATACCGGGCCGGAGCTCGCGGCCGACTGGCTCGCGCAAGCTCCGGCCCTCGTCACCCTTGCATTTTCCTCCCATGTTCCTTGTATTTCTTGTCCGAAGATCCCTAGATCAGGTTCGAGGTCCGGTTGAGCCGGAAACCTTTGATTTCCATAGCGCCCGTTAACTGTTCGACAAAACGCCCCAATGACAACACCGAATCCAACCTCTGACCGGAGCTCGGCTTTCGGTTCCCGTTGCGTCATTCAGAGTTGCACCGTCGTCATGCATCATTTCAGTCGCTTTCCTAGCTTTTAGGTAGATTGTTTCGCGGCGTTTGGGTAGGTCGAAGCGCGTCCTCGCCGGAGTAAATCTGGTGACTCTCGGACACCGGCCAACCAACGGTCGGCGACGCCCGGCGTCGGTCGGACGGATTAATGACGCCCAGCGACGGCGGCGACTCCCTTAGGACGGTCAGACCTCGCGGTGGTGCCGGCCCCAGTCCGACGAAGCCGCTGTAGGGACGCTCGGCAGGGGGAGGGGGCATCGGGCGTGCATGGGAAAGCATGCAGGTGTGAAGCAGAAGGGGAACAGGAGGAAGAAGACCAGAAATAAATAAAAAAAGATTAAAGAAAAGCAAAAAGGCCAAAAAATAAAATAGGGGGCAAGGAGATGGGTTTCGCCGCGGGCCCGCTTCCGTTGGGCTGAATTTGTCGCGGGCCGGGTTTTGGTCCGGGTCAGTTTAGTAGGGCCGGGTCTCTTGACCCGGTCCGAATTATCTTTTTTTTAAAATATATAAAAAATATAAAAAAATCGATAATTCAGAAAATCATAAAAAACATAAAAAATCATAAAAATCATAAAAAAATTTCGGAATTTCAGAAAATTCATGGAAAATTCAAAAACCTAAAAATTTATGAAAAATTTCGAAAAAAATGTTTTTTTATTATTTATTATTAAAAATTAAAAAATATTAAAATATTGAAAATTCAAAAAAAAAATTTCAAAAAAATCCCAAAACCCCCAAGTTGATTTTAGAGCTTCATAAAAAGCTCTAAAATAATTCTTGGATCAATTTTCTCTTAAAAAGTGTTGAAAAATCATCGGCCTAAGATTGTGCTTAAAATCGAACAAGCTTTCCCAGCTTCACCTTAGGATTTTAATTATCCTCGTATACAACTGCCCTTGAATGCATGCTTATGATGCGATGATTATGGTTTCCTCCTTAGTTTAATTAGGATTGTCATTTATTTATCTCCTAATGCTATGTGTTTATTTTCTCCTGCAATTTATTTAATGCTTTCTTGAATTACTGATTGTCATATTTTGATGATTGCAAGCACCAAAGCATGATCACCTCACATGTTAGTAGTTAATTCTAAAATCAATCCGAACCGCCCGACAAAAGTCTTTTGAAATGAACAAGATTAGATATCCGAAAGGGCACTAATTGGTTAATTAGTGTAATCAAGTCCCCCGACTCTAATCTCCTAGTTGCGTAGAAAGTGAGGCACACACTCCCATGCCTCACTTGGTTTCTAGCCGGCCCCAATGTAGCTAAATGGCAACTCCTCATTTGAAGATTTTCACGAACACCTAACGTCACGCGGGGTATGGGCCAGGGAGAGCTTTATGTGTGAAGTGCCTTGGACCCACTCTATGGACAATACCCCTAAACCTATTTATTCAGATATTCCTTTCCCCCTCGGGACGAAAAAAATAGGTCGCGACAAGGAGCTGTCGATACCCACAGCTTCTAGTTAAAGAATACAGCATCTCTAACTTTCGCAAGATCACACGGAACATGACGACGTCCACGTGTCGTCCAAGCTACCCACATCTACTTTTTGACATCATCGTGCTTTTACCAAAAAAGCCCATCCTTGTTGTTTTGTTGGGACAGCATGGTATCATATTGTATTGCAATAAGCAAAATCGTGAATTTCAATTATCCATAGGATGTCCATTAAAATAAAATAAAAAAACCACAAACATTTAAACACATATCTACTTTGGATTGTTAATATCCAAATTTCTGAAATAATTTTAATTACCCAAATTTTTTTCAATTTCTATGTATCTACCAACACATACGGCCTTTTCTATTTCTCTCTCATCCTGAAACAATTTTCACACTTCTTTTGCAAATAAGAAAAAAACACCTTCGACATTGTGTCTTATTTTTGTACACCATAAAAAAAAACACATTAATCATCAGCGTAATTAACAGATTAATTACAACATCATGTTTTCATATTTTTTCATTTCCAACATCAAAAGTGTGCTGTCTTTTATGCGAATCATTCAATTTCTCACATATACGCTATTAAACTCATCTCAGCTTTTTCTAATTTTTTAAAATTAAAATATCATCCCTATCTGGCCTAAATCTTCTTTGCTAAATTAAACGGTTATAATTTTTCAATAAAGTGACTTAAACTTAATCAATATATAAGACTTGCAGGATCTTTCATGAGTTTTAAGAACTCAGTTCTCTACATTTGTGTCTCTAGATTATCGAAAAAGGAAGAATGGCTTAAACTCAAGAGGAAGATGCACTTCGCTCCCTTAAATTTCACCTTCGAAGTTCATTTCATGTCACTTCAACTTTTACAGTGTGATGTAACTAGTATATGCACCTAGAGGGGGGGTGAATAGGTGTTGAGGAATTTTACGCGCAGATAATATCAATTTATTGCAATCCACAAACAGAAAGTAAATAGAGAGAGTTAGAGAAGATTGCAAACACGATTATAGTGGTTCGGCTTTGAGACAAGCCTACGTCCACTCTCCGGCGACCAGCCAATCGGCTGTATTTCACTATATGATCAACGGTGATTACACACTTCCGAGTGTTTATACTTGGTGAAAATCTGTCTCACTAAGTCACTCTCTTTTGTAATACACTGAGATCACTCAAATACGCTCTATGAACAACAGTTGAAGAACGGAATCGCTTTGGAATGATGTTCATCCGATCTTCTCCCTAAGTCTCAACCTATCCTTAAATACTCTCCAAGCCACATTCGACCGTTGGCTCTTTTCTCGTGAGAGTTCCGTCTTCCCTTTCCCGGACGTACTATATAAGGCAAGTCTTTTTGACCGTTGAGAGTAGATCGATCCCCTTAGATTCCGTTCGCCCATACAATCGAATCTGGCTTCCATAAGTGCTCTATTCTTCTTTGGAAGTTGTCCATTAATTGATCCTCGTAAATCGATTAACATAACAGAATCAACATGAATAAGGTAAGTGAAATACTCTACCGTTGGTGATCTTATCTTGTAGATACATCTTAAGTCCGACGACTTAAGTTCGAGTCCGCTTAGAATTTCGATCCGGTACGGTCGACTTTAATTCTCGGGCCCCGGGTACGGTCGACTTTAATTCTCGCCCGGTAGACTCTTCCGTCCGGGCGGCGGACTCTAAGGCACCCCAAGCTTTATCTTCTCGCTACAAGCGCATTTCAAAGCCTAAGTCTTCCCGAGTTCTTTTCTTCAAGAGTTTAGTAAGAATCTCATTCATAAAATGTTTTGTAAATATCAAAACTAGGAGTTTCCTCAACACAGTGATATATGGCCCATATTTCTTATAGAAGTCCAAACCCAGCCCATAGTCTTTTCAGCCCATGCCCCTCAAATTCCAAGCCCTCAGCCCACCATTTCTAAAACAAGAAGAACAGAGAGAGAGAGAGAGAGAGAGAGCTCGTTCACGTGAAGAAGAAAAGAGGAGAGTAACGAAAGGGAAAAAATCTTCAATTTAACTCCATTTTGCAACGCTGGGTAAGTATATCTACCTGTCATTCGTCTAATCGAAATAATCGTCGAAGTTAAGATATGAATTTATGTTAGTTCGGAGTTGTTGCATTCGATTGAGGAATTATAAATAGACGCGTGCGCGCGTAGTTTATGATATTGTGAAGATCTCGATTTGAGCTCATGACTTATCCGAAATGAAATTTTGAAGTTGGTTGCACATGCTTTTTTAGGTTCATCAACGAGCCATAAGTAAAGTGAGCATAAGCATTTTGTTATTGGAGGGGACTTTTTGATAATGGGGATTTTTTTGGGTATGAATTGTGTATAGTTGATGAGCTTTTGAATTAGTTTTTATTGGATACGTGTTATATATCGTGTTGATGGTTTATATAGAACTCTTATATATTTTATATATATGTTAATATCAGGTTGAGTTTTAATTATGTTGAAACTGCGTCCTTTGGTGAAAAGAGAATCATGTTGTACCCTTATTCTTGTTGAGTTGAGGGTGTGCCACCTACTTCTTCCAAAAAAAATTAAAATTCATCTCTCACTTTACATGAAATTATGTCGAATCCCCATTGATTTCTTTGCCTGAATCTCATTGAGTCAAGCTTGGAGGAACTGTTTGTTCGACCGCCCCGATGCTTTGAAAACCAATCCTCAATCCTCTTACATTCTGGGCACATCCAGGGAACCCCGATCCACTTCATCCAGGGAGCAAAAACAAGTGAAACAATGCAATATTCTGTGTGAATCTTACTACTCCACCAAGAATGATATCACATAGGCTTATATTATTGATGCGTCGATATTACTGCAACAAGGCAACCCCGATCCACTTCATCTAGGGAGTGAAAACAGGTGAAACAATGCAATATGCTGGGTGAATCTTACTACTCCACCAAGAATGATATCACATAGGCTTATATTATTGATGCGCCTATAATGATGTCAATAGCGAGTCTCACAGTTTTTCCAAATGTGATTTGACTTTAGTAGCATACACCTACAAGATTTGATGTGATTCGCCTTAATTTAAAACAGCACAAGTTTCACTCTTTTTGAAGATGTGATTCGCCTTAATCTAGTAGAAATAGAAAACGTCCATTCAATAATTGCAATGCCACCTATAACAAGCAAAAGAACCTCAGGGGAAAATGGTCCAAAGAGACATGGATTCATTTTTGAGCAGCCAATCATACAGATACATAAATAGAATAACATACAGACGAAGGGAACAGATCCAAAAGGGTAACATGCACAGAGACGGCAAACATCAGTGACTTCCTACAGGTCATAAACTCTCGATAATATATGTAGCTCAAGAAAAGTTCCTCTCTCTCCCTCTCTCTCTTTCTCGTTTACTCAGTAAGCCAAAAACCAGGCATGTTACTGATAATACATGAGCTGCTGGGCAGCTGCAACATTTTGAAACCCACCATCATATATTGCCTGGCTTCCGCCAGCAACTCCCATACCCATCGCTGCCTGCTTGAGAGGATGCTGCCCTTGCCCCTTGCATGAGAGGATACATGCCGCCCATCTTGCTCCTTGCTAATTGCCGCTTGTAGGCTAATAGTTCAGCAGTAGAAAGGCCTGGTATTGGTGCTGCTGCAGCAGGTGGAGGAAGGGGATTGGAGCTTGTTCCCAGGGGAGTAGGTTTGCTAACCCAGGAGCACTGCAAGCACAAACAAATCAGAAGTTGGCTTTGGTTCAATCAAAACACCAGGGGGATGAAATCCTGTATTAACTACCGTTTTCACATGCCAGAGCCCCTGATCTATTTTTACCATTGCCAACATGTGGACAGCAATTATATCTCTATGCCACGAAAAGCCCATTTAAATTATTGAAGAAATAGAACAATTCACTTGTAATGCCAGAGAACCATGTCTTATTACCAATACACATGCCACCTTTGCTTATAATTTTAGAGGATAAGAGGTACAGCCGAACATGCGGTGGCACAACATGCCAATGAAGTCATAGCTATGGCATTCACAGATTGAGTTTAACTCCAACTGTCCCAAGTCAAGGAGCACTAAGCTCATCCAAATGGGTTTAGTGCAGTCACATGTGCACAAAACTCAAAGACCACTCGGATTTAAATCTCGGTGTAAACAAAAACGAGGTCTTTGACCAAAGGTTAACTATGGGAGGTGGTCAGGCTTACTATCAGGAAAAGGAAAGAAGTGCGCTAAGTTCAACTTATATCAGTATAACTGCAGAATTAATTATCTCCCACTACATTTTCTATGGGACAGATTACTTTTCAAACCATCAGCACTCTGTGAAACAAAAAAAATACAGAAATGAAGAGCATTAGTAACAACCCCAAGAACACACCTTAATTTGTCTTCCACATAGAAGTGACTGAGTGCTTCCCATTTGAATGGCCAATGCCGCTTCTGCATGAGTACTATATATCATGAAACCAAATCCTTTATCTCTTTGGACCCGGACCTCCTCTATCACTCCAGCACCAAGAGCATGAAATTGGTGATGGAGTTCAAGCTGAGTAACCTGTAAATTAAAATGACTCAGAATTTCCCCCAAAAAATTGGAGACAAATAACTTCTGAAAATGAGCCTATGCAGTCTTGCAGGCATGCACACATATTTACAACGATTCAATTATAGCATAAATTTTGCCAAGTTATAAACAAGCTTTCCAAGGTGACATAGAGAACTAAACTTGAGCGACAGACATAAGGGAAATCTACGTATGGTATCATGTTCCATGGGGTAAGATGCACCCTATCATTTGAAAAGAAATAACACTTTTACACGTCGTAATTCACAAAACTACCTCCTACTCCATGACCTACACAGTCTCTGTTAAATGGCCATCACCAAAAAATCTGAATACTTACGAGTGTCATTTTAATTACTTGAAAGGCCAAATTTAAACTTGCAAGTGTCAGAGCCATTTTCCATATAAGTATGTTTAATTTTGGTAGAATAAGCTCACTAGCTCTTCCTCTTGACTCATAGACCTACTCCTCACACACCCACTTCGTGAAATTCTCTCCGATAAATACGGCCCCAAGTAAGAATAATGTAGTAATGACATCAAATAGCTTATGATAAAAAAACATAAAAGAATAAATTAGTCTCCAAAAATTATTTCGGTATAGACCCACTCAACGCGGTTGCATTACTTATGGTTAATCTAATACTATATATGTATCTTGGTGCAAAAGCAAGGGGACTGTCAGTGTTGACATGCAGTTCTCTCTGAGTGACATGTGTCCCACTAACTAAACAAATCAAGAAAACATGTTTCACTAAATGAAGTATTCATTTTTTATTCATAACATTCTTTCTTTTATTTTTCTTTCAAAAACTTAAAACACTAATTAAGAAAATATGAAATTATCAAAGTAAGAGAAGCCTCTTTCGCATAAATTTAAAAATAATGTTAATTTTAAGAAGCTACCAAACAAAAAATTAATGAAACTATCAAAGTAAGAGAAGCCTCTTTCGCATAAATTTAAAAAAGAATGTTAATTTTAAGAAACTACCAAACAAAAAATTTAATGACTTCAAAAGATCTAAAATGTTTGTATTTATTTAGTTTTAGGAATTCGAAGTGGTCAAGATTAAACAGAAGTCAAATCTCAGATACTGAAAATTGAAAATTTGGAAGAAAAAATCAATCCATATAATCTCTGATATCATTTGGATTACTACATAATTTTTCCTTATATGTAAGCAAATTGAGTTAAGATTTGCAGGATGAGATAAATAGGGTGGATGGAGTTACAATTTAAAAAAATTTCTTTTCTTGTAATTCTCCATGAACTATTTGATTCATGTGCAATCACCAATCCAATTATATGAAATTTCATTTGAAATTAATTAAAGCATTTTTTCACCTCTAACTCTAATCTGTCTTCTAATTAATGTTGAATTTTGTAAACTGAAATTATCTGAACTTTTTGTGAGATTTTGTCTCCTCATAACATTTGCACTCAGAGTGTAATACATACATCCACATTTAGTTATTGTAAAAGTTAGCATCAAATTAACTAATGAAGAGGAAAAGAATACAATTCAAACACTTGCTTGAAGTTCAAGTTATTTGATCACAAAAAACACCCATGCATAGCACAGGCTTCTTGACTAGTTATAACTAAAGAAGCGCATGATGGTGGTTGCAAAAATACACAGATGGTTGATGTATATTTAAACTTTCTTAATAAACTTTCTTACAGTTTCTTTTGATATAATTTTAGTACTGGTCACAAAAAGAATAAAGCCCAGATGGCCAATCTACTAATGTCAATATGAAGATGTCAAGTGTAGTTACAAAAACACACAATGCAAAGTTTACGTTGCCCCAAGTTCATGATGAAAATACTAGTTTTCCCTACAGATAATCTGGAAAAATCACTTTGATTTGCCCCCAAATTACTCAAAAATCTACCATATGGACAACAACACCAAAAGATAGTAGAAAAAAAGAGAGATCAGTCTTGCCTCAGAAGCTAAATTTCCTACATAAATAGTTGTATACTGAGGATTATTTTCCGAAGCATCACCATTTGTAGCTTCCTTGCCATCCTCTGCAATGAAAAAAATAGAGTAGATGATACATGATTCAATCATGAGAAAGAAAATGCATGTAACAGCTGATAATACAGTGACTTGAGCAGTAGAACTTAAAATGCTCGTTCAACGAGCATCACATATCAACCAAGATAAATCCAAGAAAATTTTGTTTCAAAAAAATGGCTAACCTGATGAGCCATTGGTTAGCTCCACCACACTTTTGGCATCAGAGCTCTGCTTATCTTCAATGCCACCAGCACCCTTTGTTGCCCAATTGCAACGTATCTGTCTACTGCCAAGCCATTTCCCTGAAATATAAAGCAAGAACAACTTTACATGGAGACAGTAAAAAGAACTAGCCATCATGTTATTACCAAGGAAGACTGTTTAACTTTCTGGCATGTCACTGAACCGCTGAACTACCACGATACTATCCAAAATATTCAATTGTTGCCGACTTCTTCTTACTATGTCCAAATTTTTAACAGAAAGTGATCTTTAATCGACCCACAGGGCCTATTATATATGATTCATTATCCATATCTACAGTAATTAATGTGCTCATAAAACAGCAAACAAAAAGGCACCACCTATTTCTCAAATTCTTTTTGCCATTGTGACAACAATGAGTGGACCACCGCATATATTTAAAAATGAAAAATGGCTCAAAATTGAGGACCTCTCTTAATATCTTACCCAAGACATCAAGCCAATCTAAATATCTGAGGGAAACAGCATGATTATGATCCAAGAACAAGCTTCCCATCTATGAACTAATTACCATAGACAAAAGATAAGAAGGATGTCTGGAAGTTGCAAAAGTCTGTTTAAGAAAATCTGAACTTCAGTATTAATAGTTCATCCATTTCACCATTCTAATATCCAAGATAAAAAAGGCAATCTCCTTAACATGGAAAACCATAATACATGTAAGAGTGAGAAAAACAGTTTTGTTCAGAAGGCAGAACAGTTACCAGTTAAATCATTTATTGAACTTTGGGCATCCTGAACACAAACAGAACCACCACAAATTAACAGACAATCTTAATACCAAAGATTCAGAACAACAGAATATGTATGGGTATAATGGATGTAGAACACATAGATGTAGGAAATGACAATAGGTTCAGGAGAATGCAATAAAGCACCTGTTGGTTCCTGAAAGAAACAAAGCCAAACGCTCTTGAACATCCAGTCTTCTTACCCCACATAACCCGTGCATGTTTGTGTTTTAGCACAAAGGTCAAATTCAATACTGCATATATTTGAACTTGACTGATGAGAATGCATGATGCTATTATAATGTCTCTTTTAATAGAAAGTTTGCACTTTCAGAAGAAAGTCAAGATAAGGAGACATAAAACTTACAAACAGCTGGGATAAACAGAAAAGCATGCAAACAACATGGCATCTGTCACCTCAGCACTGAAGTCACCAACAAAAATGTTGTGATGGCCTACACATCCAAAATGTAGTTATATGAAGCATCGATGAAAATATGTATTATAGCACCATGAGCATGTAATAATATTCTATTGTAGAACAAGAACCAGAGTTATATGAACCTAGTATAATAATATGTATTATAGCACCATCGATGAAAATGTAGTTATATGAACCTAGTATCTCAGGGAAATTAGAGCAATTTACAGACCATCCCATAAGCTGAAGCTGAAAAATAGATAAATTTTCACGTTGAGCAATTGATTGCCTTTCAGAAGGGTCAAGATCGGGTTTGGACCCTGCAGCATACCTTTAAGTTTTAATGTTCTTCCATCGTGTCTAGCATGATCTAGTATTGTTCTTAGACGTTAATATATAAGCAGTCCAGGAGAAATAATCCAAAATGGAATTATTTCCCATTAAAAGAAAGGCCTACAACAACAGATACTCGCACTAGAATCACTACCTAATGGGTGGCGATCAGCGAACTCTACAAACTGCAACAGATCATTTGTTTTCTGATAGATGGAACTGAAGAATGAAAGGCAAGAAGCGGCACCTCATTTTTGCCTTCTTTCTGATAACCAACATACTCAAAAAGATGTCTTCACAACATCTAACGAAAAAACTACAAGCACCTTTATTATGAGTCGTGATGATTACTCCGGTCCCGTTCCTCGAGTCTGCAAGCACCTTTATTATGAGCTTATCCATGACATGGAGATGGCACAAGTCATCCAGCACCATCAGATAACAGCGCTCCATCAGGACTCGTAGGAGCATTTCGGACAGCTTTTTATTGTCCATAAGATCCACGTTTTGCAATTTCGGGACCCTCAGCTGCTTGAGCAAGTCGACCATGAGACGAACCAGGTTAGGCTCCAGTCCAACCCGGACCCAAGCACAGCAGTCGAAATGATTCTTTAACGTCTCCTCGGTTGCAGACGCTCCTCACTAAAGCGGTTTTGCCAATGGCTCCCTCGCCGACCACCGAAATCACTCTCAGGTTGGCACAGTGGTCTCTTCCATCGATCAACTGCGACACGAGTTTTTCTGCAAAATCTTGGCGACCCACAGTACGGGACTCATCCTTCATCTTCCTTGCTTGGAGCAGCTCGCTTGGTGATGAAGCTACGATGCTCCTCCCGGCACTGAGCGGTGAAGTTCCAACTTCTGGAGCCGCCATCTTGCCCGTCTCGCCCTTTCTTCCTTGTCGGCTCCGAGAAGATCACGGGCAGACCCAAGACAAAGCCTTTGCCAGAGGATTTCGCGGCCTAAATCCCTCGGATGCCTCCGAAGGAACCGATCGATAGTCTGCACAACACGCGCGCGCCAGGGAATGGAGGCTCACAGTGCTGACCGTTCGGTTTCAAGGTGCTCAAGCCTCAAGAAGTGCGATTTGGCTATGACATTGCAAGTGGCCAACACTTAATGGGGAAGAGACAAGGAAAAGGAAAAATGGGAGCGTCTCAGCTTTGAATGATTTGGGGAAGGAAGGCTGTTTGGATGGGGAAGAGGGCCCAAGCAAAAGGAGGTGTCGACCCCCCGGCTTCTAAGTTGAGAACTACCGATTCTATTTGTGTTTTGCCTGCGTATAGTCTGAGTGATCTAGTTTTGGTCGGTTCTTGGTATGACTTGACGAGAACGCGAGTGGTTATCAAGTAATCTGAGAACGAAGGCGTTAGGAGTTTTGATGTTTGAAAAAAAAAAAAGGGGGGCGGGAGGGATATCTAAATGGGCTTAGTTGGTCGAATTAGGTTTGGGCTGGTCATTTGGTTTTTGGTAGATGTGGGCTTAAAATTAGCTCGTTGAGTTTGGGCCGCTATTTATGCAATTGCTCGCGGCGACGAGACCCTCTTCACCAAGAAGAACCCGAACGTCACCGCCGGATTGATGTGGCCACCTGTTCCACGGTTCGTAATATGTTCAGGCCTTATTTCAATGATCGGATCTTCGATTTTGGCCGTGATTTTTGACTATCGGAAGTTCAATTATAGCTTTCATGAGCACTGTGCTTGAAAGGGTGCTCACTAGATATGCCGGTTGTGCAATAAACCAGAACAAAGATTATGCCACGAAAAGACCAGGCGATTCCGAGGAGCTCAACCCCGCTGCACGGGTCAGTGTACTTCATCGGGTCTGTCATTGCCTTATGGCCGATGACGGTGGCTATTGTAATGTAGAGATAGAGCAGCGCGGCAACGAACTTGACGATCACAGCCCTATAGAACGACTAAGTCCTTAGCTCTTGTGAGTTGAAGAGCGGAACCGGTGGTGGGTCGACATAGTCCCTCTTCGCTGGTGGCGGCCCTCCTGATCCCTCTTCAGTCACTCCCTCCTTTGGACAATGGCTGGCGACGAGTCTCTAGAGATCCAATTCGTCTGTGAAATCTCCCCCATTCCCTCTTTGGTCACTTCCTCCTTCGTCACGATGAGATCATCAATCAAAAAACCAAAAGCAACCAGCAAAAAATTCTCTCACCATTGGTTCATTGCTAGATTAACAAGGCTAGAAGACATGGATTTTGAAGTTCTCTCTAGTTGGCTTTACGTTTCAGCTATGCCTCGAATCTTTACTGGATAAGTTCTCCGAATCCTTTCGCAGAAAACAAATGACTTCTTACAATCAACGGGTTTTGCGCCTCAATATAATGTGGCATGACTGGCCGAGCGAGTCGCCGAACTCAAAGTTATTGTTACAAGACATCTACCATTGATTTTGACGGCTATAATCGGATACTTCTTGGAGATCGGTCTGACCGTTGGAGGAGCAAACTAGTGCATCTATCCCTCCATCAGCTCCTCCAGAACTAGTACGTGTATGTTGTGTTTTCAAAAATTGAATTCCAACTTGAAATTCCAACCCTAGACCCTAGAGTCTTTATTGATTTGCAAATTTTGGAGTTGTGATTATAGAAAGTAAGGGTGAGCATCGAGTGTTATTCGGCCTGTGAACTGACCGAAGCCATACTTGTTGGTTCGGTTATGATCATGAGCCTTGAACCTAATCTTAGCTCAAATTGGTTTGTTTTTTGTTCCAAGTTTGAAACAGTCAAATTTTTGGCTAATTCATTTTGAAGCATTTTATGAAAAAATAAAATAAAATTCTTACACTTATAAAGATTTGAATCATGCCTCGAAGAAAGATTTACATAACCACATGACTAAAGCTAGCATTTTTATTTAATAGTTGTATTTTTTTATGTTCAATAATTAAATTTAAAGATTATACAAAAGAAAAAGGAGAAGATGTGGTCAATTCCTAGTTCTATCTGAATTGACTGATTCGATTCCCCATTTTGATTTTTCTGGAGCCAGGGATCATAAGATAATATTCAAATTTGAGGTCTTGAACTAATCGCCCCTACTCATAATTAATATGACAATATGATAATATATCGAAACTGTCCTACTTTTTTTCCAATTGAGATCGTGTTTAATTTTGTAAAAGAGAAAACTAAATCTGATTTTTCCTGTGAAAATATCACTCAAGGAGTTTATGTCATGATATTTAGTCTGTTCACGTTCATAACATTTTTATGATGACAACAATAAGAAATTAGTAAGGAAAAAAAAAACACTAGAATTATAGACACTGGAATTTCCCAATCCTAATTAATTGTGCATGACCATACACATTTGTCGATGACAACATGTCCAAGCTAAACTAGTGAGTCTTGGGAATATACATTCTTTCATCATTGTACAGATCCTCTCTCCGTACAAAATTAAACAAAAATGGACTATCTAGATTTTCTCATCCATGACATGAGACAAGACCGTAAGTTCTACTTCATTAGTTTATCAATCGCAATTAATCAATCACATAAATTGAGTTGATATTCAAGTCAAATTTAAATTAATTTGGATTTTTTATTTTATCTAAAATGATGGATGGAATATCCAGAACCAGCAATGCTCCTCAAAGGCTTATCTCCTCCTCTCCACGAGGATTGGGAAGCTCATCAAACATGAATCACGACGAAGGTATGTGGGATTGTAATTTCTCATAGGCTAAAACTTTTCTAAGAATGTGAAGTTTTGCCCAATTGAAGCCATCAAAACCCTAAAAACATCAGGCCAAGGCCAGTTTGTGAAGTATCTGAAATTTGTGATATTTGATTTGAGATTTAAGGCATCAAGACCCTCAAACCATGTTCAAAAGAAAATAGAAGCGGAGGGAGGGATGTTACGATTCCATATTGTAATTATATGTTGTGTTAGAGCAACGATCTTATTGGCAAAAGTTTTCAAAAGCCAAATACTAGACCAAGCGTGATGAATAATCGAAGAGATATCTTCTTTGTGAAAAGTAAACCGAACAGCGACTACTCATAACCAGACATCCAAATTGAAATTTCAGGCTCAATTAGTTGGTCAATCATGATTAAATCACGTATCGGAATGCACAATGAGGCCACGAGAAACTGAAATTTGGATTGAAAATCGCATATATGAGCTTAAGAAAGCACCGCTTCTCATCTCCGCACAGCACAAGCTAAGTAAAGGAATTTGCAAATAGACAGCAAGGGAATTCGAAATGGAAATTCAAATGCCAATTATATTACAAGCTCGAATAACTAAGATGTGAAGGTTAATAGAGATGAATGAAACTTCTTGCCAAATCAGAGTGTGTTCTTCTAGAGATTTTGCTCCGAGCAAGCTCCGTGAAAAACGCTGGAAATGGATGCTGCAGTTTGAACGTTTAGAGAAAGGGAAGTGGTGTTGTAAGAATTGACGTCGAAAGAGGGGGAAAAATCAACATGGGAGTTTGGTGTTTGAGAACGAGAAAAGGGCGTGGGAGGGATATCTAAATGGGCTTTAATTGATTTAATTAGGTTTGGGCTAATCATGGGTTTAAGTGAGCTAGAACGTGTTCGGTGTTTGGTAGACGTGGGCTTAAAATTAGCTTGTTGACTTTGGGCCTAGCTTCAGTCATAATAGCGCCGGAATAGATTGGAGTAAGTGGGCTTAGTTTAAGTTTAATGAACTTCGGGCTTAATTATACATGATGGATTTTGGGCTTAAGAAGGTTTTATGAGTTTGGGTTTTGCTTGGGCTGTAGAGGAATCGGAACGGCTTTAGTCTTAGACGTGCTTGTGCCTAGTGCATTTAAGCTCAGGAGAAGCAGCGACTCGTGGCCGCTTCCCGTGAACCTCGAGCTCCATCTACCCGACGGAAGCAAATTGACAAGCACGGAGTAGGTCAAGCTACGGATCGGCAAGTTTGCGACGGACCTGAAGAACGTGGGCGAGATATATTTTTACCTCCACGAGACGTGCCAGATTTTCAAATTAGGCATCATCCTCAAGGGCCTCCATGTCGACCCGAGTGTTAGGAGTTTAAGTTCAGTGCAAAGTGCCAAGATTTGCCGGCTAAGTTGTTGGGCGAATGAAGTTTAACATATGCACGCTTCATTACGTTGATTTCATCGCCTGGGTTGATCATCACTCATCATACTCCCCCGCTCGTCAATATCACGCGATGTTCTTTTCCATTCGGTTAGCAAACGAGAAAACTTTATTGAAACAATCTCATATTCTCCTCCTGCTAAAATATTTGGAACACTTGAGAGTTATCATCGGCCCCCATGGGAGGATTATTCATGTGCACACCACGATCGTCTTTTGTTGCTTACAGAAGTTTAGAAATCATTAAAAAATAAAATAAAAATGGAACCTCCATAACTTAAGCAGCGCCACACGTTGACTGAGAGCTGATGTTGCATTATTTATTGATCCCGTGAACCGAGTCTATGCGGATGTTTGACAGCATCGACCCCGTGGTTGACCAACATGCGTCCGTCCTTCGATCCCTCTGTGATTTTCTTCATCTTTTTCTCCCGGTGATCATGAGGTCGTTCTTTAGTACGTGCGTTGGCCCTTTGCTTCCACGTTGAGAAGAACTTTGAAGTGTTTTTAGCATGCGTTCGTTTCGCGAAAAATTAATGATTTATAAAATATGTTTTTAAAATAATCGCTTATATCGTTTAGAAAAATAAATAAATGAAAAAAAATTTCATCGTCCATAAAAATAATTAGGTATATATTGTAATCGATGATGAAAATATTTTTCTGTTGACTAATTTTTCTAAACAATATTAACAATCGTTTTTCGTAAAATATTTCCAAATTACTTATTTTTCGTGAAATGAACACGCTATTAATATTAGATCATATCAACAACGCAAGTGGCAAATCTTCTTCATTTAGAGTTAATAGGATGAGACATCAGGTTCAAATATATTGGAAGGAGATATCATATCTCTCTTGTTATTTGTCCTTCCTTTTTCCGGAAGGCAAAGGCCAAAAATGATGTGAATAACCATGCGTAAAAGAGCAAAACGAAGACAGATTTCATCTCTTCTCCTTTTGCTTTTCTTGTAGACACCGTGAAACGTACAAATGTCAGATACAAAGCGGACGGCACGGTTTCTAGATTGAGGAAAGCAAGAACGGTTAGTTTTAGCATTGTCGTAATTAGAATTATTGAGGAAATTAAAAAAAGAAGGTATGAAATATCAACAAGGGACCGACTACAATTTGATCTTGTGGGAATAATAATTATTATAGTAGGCTATGAATTCTCTCAATGGATAAAGTAAATCGACTTAACCTGCAACCAGGGGTGGTTGCTCTAAGGAAAAGTATTTTGACAAATTTCATGATTTATATTCTCCATCGTCCAACCTTTACAAACTACTCATCTTGCACTCTAACCCACTCTTCAACAATTAGTATTGATGTCATTAGATTAATGAGGAAATAGGACGAAGGTATGGGGATGTTAACATGGGACACAACTCAGACTTGATACTGATGAGGAAATCGAAAGTGGGTATACGATATTGACTATTGTAGTATGTTATGAATCCTCTAGAATAAGAGATTAAATCGATTAAACAAATAATCGATGGCAATAGCTCTAGGGGGCAAACTGGCTATATTGTGGCAAAGTTTCAACAATTATGGAGTATCCTCAGCCCGACCTTTACACATGGCCCATTACAGGTCTCAACTCGTTGACTGTAGGGCTGTCAAAATTTAAAGGCCCAGAAGGCATAAAAACGAATTTCGACCAATACAGTTGATGAAATCTAGGTGGAAGACGTGCAGGTTCTACCATTGTAATTGTCCATCTTCGATTAGTACATGTGCTACACCGAGATATTAGTTCCTCTATCCGCAAGATGTAGTCAATGCTAAAACTAAATCTCTCTAGCTGAAACTCAGCATAGCGATTTTACCATGAAACTCCATGGAAGATGGGATTCACGCGTGCGTCGGGTAGATGGCGTTTGTAACAGCGGCTAGGTTTTTATATTGTTCACCCATGATCAGTATTCTCAGCTTTCGAAGGAAGATGGAAGCGACTGTACAGAGTCTGGGCATGGCGAAGGTAGGGAAACATCACCTCTCAGCTTTCGACGAGATGCGTGATCTGATTTATACATCATTTACACACATTTCCAAACCATTTTTCTACAATGAAGATACTCGGTAGTTTTTTGCTACTAATTTTTTTAAAGTTGACTTTCGATGCTCATTTGTTTTTTTTTATATTAATAACTTTGCTTATCCATTACCAATTTGTGTTTAGCTTTTTACCAACGCTTTAAATTTACTAACTATTATACAAAATTAATACTCACTTTTATTTGGTGACATACTACTTTTATTCCGGATCAAGTAACTCGTATTAACGATATTTATGTACAAATCGCTCTGCCCTCTGTGCAGCTTCTTTCTCTACCCTCTGTGCAGCTTTTGCTTAAACCCTAGCCATGGATCCTCTCCATCTCTTCTTCATGGATGCCATGACCACACCCACTACCAACGATGATGCCTCTCCTCCCAAGAACCTCCTCCTTTGCTGTGTGTAATAGCTAGCTCCACCCCAGCTTGCTCGACCCTAGCTCCTCCAAGGTATACCCCTGCTGCCCCGTCAACTGGAGGAACCCCATTTAGCTCGGCAAAGCAGCACTTATCCCCTCCACCTCCTCTCCATGGATGCCCTGACCACTCCCACTACCAGCGAAGAGGCCTCTTCATTCGGAAACCTCTTCTTTGCGGCGTGAAATAGCTGCCCTAGTCCTTTCAAGGTAAACCCCTGCTGCCCATCAGCTTGGCAAACCCCACCATTGACGAGCCAGATTGCAGTTACACAAAGGATAGCAACCCCCACACCGAACCTCCCGATTTCTTTGGCTTTACCCATAACACAGTGTCCCCTCTTACTCGCCCTAACCCCTCCCCGCATTCATCCCCGAGCCCCACTCACCCACACCATTTGTTCTCGCCCCCACACCCACCCCCAACCGTATGTTGTGGCGTGTCCTCCTCCCTAACACGTAAGCCTGCCCTAGTGCGTTCCCCTTTCCCGCCGTAGCTTCACCTGGCAGGACGCATCCTCCGGGAGTGACCTCCTGTTTCACACGTGAGCCAGAGCAACCCCTGCTGCGGGCAGGGCCTCCTCTCTTCATCGCAACTCATGGCATCAGTCATGGCATCAGAGGGCAAAGCCTTTGATCGCCTGGAGACTTTGTGCAATAAGCTGGGTAAGCTCCTGCACACACAAGAATTGGAAATCAGGGATGAAGACTTCTCAGAACATAAACTAGTGGAATGTAGATTCTCATTGATGGGCCAAATTTTGCTAAATCCTAGCCTAAATCACCAAGCCTTGATCACAACCATGAGAAAGGCCTGGAGATTAGATAACGTTGCTATGACACCTATGGAAAATGGGGTCTTCGCGCTCAATTTTCACAGCGAAATAGATCAACAAAGAGTTCTAAATGGGGGGCCCTGGTGCTTCTCAAATCACCTACTCCTCCTGAAACCGTGGGAGCCGGACACGCCCCCTCACTGTTACAAGTTTACAACGTGTGCCTTCTGGGTAAGAATCTTAGGACTTCCCTCTGAATGGAAGTCAGAAGGCATCGTGCACAAAATTGCAAGCAGGATTGGCAAAGTAATTGAAGTCAAAGTAGAGGAAAAGGCCCGGTGGCCCAAAGAGTGGGGAAGGCCAAAGTTGAGCTCGATATAGCAAATGAGCTCATCGTAGGGCAACCAACAACCCATGGTAATAAGAAAATTTGGTTGGACTTTAAGTATGAAAGGCTCCCTTTCTACTGCTACTCGTGTGGTAAATTGGGACACTACGCGACTTCTTGCAAAACCATACCTTATGATGAATCAAAATTTGATACGAAGATGGCTAGCTGCTTTGGAAATTGGCTGCGCGCAGAAGTCCAGGATCACAGCCCCTTTTGGGATGTGTTCTACGCTGGAAAATCACCTGAGGACAGCTCCCATGACTCAGATATGGTCCCAGAGAATCAAGACAACCCCCCACCCACACTCTTGCTGCAGGATGCGGATAGGGCAAGCTCCTGCAACCCAAAGCCCAGCTCGGGTCAGGGGAAGGACTCTCCAATTGTTGTGCCCAGAGGCGAGCCCATAATCACAACCCCCCCTCAAAGAGCTGGCAAGGAAGTTTTATTACTCCCTGCACCCCCTCTACCCGACCCTCCCCCCCGGGCCCATGCTGTCCCCCCCAAAAAAAAGGAGTGCAAGGGCCCAAAAACACCATCGGGCAAAAAACAACGACGGTTCAGCCCGTACAAACACAAGCCCTCTACTACTGACTGGTTGGATGAATCCCAACTTCTGGAGACCCCTATTGGAACAACTGATAATTCCTCTGACTAGGCTATGGTGGCTAGCCCTAAAATGCCACCCAAGGATAAATGAACATACTGTGTTGGAACTGTCAGGGGGTGAGTACACCCCTGACAGTTCAAGAACTACAAGCCCTTGTGGCTTTGCACCGACCCGCTATAACTTTTTTGATGGAAACCAAGAACCAAGAGCCTGCACTTCAAAGAATTAAAAGAAGACCGAACTTCCCCTCATCGAAGTTGTCAACCCGAGGGGCACGGCCGGAGGTCCGGCCATTTTTTGGGATGACCGAGTGGACCTTGTACAAAATCCTACTCGGACCATCACATGCACCTCACGTGCAAGAACCGGGAAGATGGGAAAGCTATGCAAATCACTTTTCTCCATGCTCCCTACAACCTTAATCGAAGACTCGAATTTTGGGATGAACTCCGACAAATCAGCTCCTCACTAAGACTACCCCGGTTTGTTTGGGGGATTTCAATGAAATTTTGTTCCACTGGGAAAAAAGGGAGCCTGCGCTTGCCGATAGAGCCCGCATGACAGCCTTTAGGGACTTACGAACGACGCTCCCTCATGGACATGGAAAGCAAAGGATGTGCCTTCACTTGGTCTAATAACAGAGAAGGGCCAGCTAACATAAAAGAGCGCTTGGACAGGGCTTTATGCACGGTGGAGTGGCGTGTCCTGTATCCGAAAGCTGAGACTATTGCCCTACCTGCATTAGGTTCTGATCACAGCCTTTACTGATGGCACTACAAGTTGACAGGGTGAGAAGACAGAAAATTTTTAAGTTTGAATCCTTTTGGCTTGAGAAAGCCGAATGCATGGAGATAATCAAGGCTGCATGGGAGTCAATCCCAAAGCCACAGACGAATCCTTCCCCTCAAATTGCGAACTGTGACTAAGGCTCTAAGGGCATGGAGTAGAAGAACCTTCCCCAACGGGCAGCGGAGGATATCTCTTCTAAAACAAGAACTACAAGCCCTTATCAACAGCAACAACTATCTCCATGAAAGACCCAAAGTTCAGGCAATTAAGAGTGAGATAGAAGATCTTTGGAGGCATGAGGAGATGTACTGGGGGCTGCGGTCGAGGATCCAATGGCTCAAATGGGGCGACAGAAATACAAAATTCTTCCATGCCACCACAATCCAAAGACGACAGAGAAACAGGATTACCTGTCTCAAGATTGCGGGAGAAACCTGGGTCTCCTACCCAAACCAGATCAAACACACCATCGAGGACTACTACCGACAGCTCTATCTCACAGAAGGGGAGCGAGAGTTCTCTCCAGTCATCGAACAATACCACAAAACAGTCACCGACTAGATGAACTCGATTCTATTGGCTGAGCTCTCTAAAGAGGAAATCAAATCAGCTACCTTCCAAATGGGCGCCGAAAAAGCCCCCGGGCCAGATGGCCTAAATGGCCTGTTCTATCAGAAGAATTGGGAGGTCCTAAAGGGAGACATTGTTTCGGAAGTCAAGGAGTTTTTTAAAACGGGCTACATGCTTCCAGCTGAACCAAACCAGCCTTGTACTTATCCCGAAGACTCGTAACCCCGAGTGCTTAGACCCGATTGTCCCATCGATCCCGTGCAACTATGGCTACAAAATTATCGCCAAAGTGCTGGCTAATAGACTCAAACCTTTGCTCCTCCAGCTCATTGCAGAAGAGCAAAGTGCCTTTGTAGGGGGACGGTGCATTCAAGACAATATTTATATGGTCCAAGAGGTCCTACACCAAATCCGAACCAGGAAGAGAAGACGCAAATTTCAAGCCGTCCTCAAGCTAGACATGAGAAAAGCCTATGACCAGGTTGAATGGGACTTTTTAGAAGCTTGCCTAGTAAAGATGGGATTTCATGCAAGATGGGTGAGGTGGGTTATGCAATGTGTCACAACCGTCTCCCTGAGTGTCAAAGTAAATGGCGAGCCACTACCTTTCTTTCGCCCGTCCCGTGGAATCAGACAAGGGGATCCTCTGTCCCCTTATTTGTTCATTCTAATGGCTAATGTGCTGTCAAACCTAATTGGGAAAGCGCTGGAGGATCGAAGTCTAAAGGGTATCAAGCTGAATAGATCGTGCCCCACTCTATCTCACCTCTTATTCGCGGATGACTCGATCTTTTTCCTAGATGGAACGATCCTAGAGTGCCAAAACTTAGCCCTAGTGCTCAACCAATACTGCACGGCCTCCGGACAGCAGGTAAATTTGAACAAATCGGGAATACATTTCAGCTGGGATTGCCCCCAATCCCTAATGAATAACATGGCACAAGCATTGAGGGTGCCCATCCTACCTCACACAGGCAAGTACCTAGGAATTCCCTCAGACTGGGGAGCCTCGAAGAAACACATGTTTGCTTGGGTTATGGGGAGAGTCAACACGAAATTGGAAGGATGGAAGGAAAAATTGATTTCCCGTGCTGGCAAGGAAGTTCTCCTAAAATCAGTGGTCCAAGCTATTCCTCAATACGCCATGTCGGTTTTCAGAATCCCAACGTCTATATGCAAGGCTATTGAACTGGAAAATTGCAAAGTTCTGGTGGAAAACAAGCGAACATAGAATAGGCATTCATTGGAAACGATGGGAGGTGCTTAAGAATAGGAAGGATGAAGGGGGTCTTGGATTTCGAGACTTGATGGATTTCAATACAGCCCTACCGGCTAAACAGCCCGGCGACTATGTTTAAGCCCGAACTCTCTCAGGCTCGACTATGTAAGGGACTATACTTTCCCCACCAGAATTTTTGGCATGCAAGGAAACGTCGAAGAACTCTTGGGGATGGCTCAGCATCCTAGCCGGCCGAGACGCTATCTCCCCTGCAATGCGCTGGAATGTTGGTAATGGAACCACTATCAAGACTAGGGAGGACAGATGGCTCCCTAAGGGACTCCTATATGGACCGGCAAAACAACACGAGCCTCCAATGGTGGCGGACTTCATATCCCCCATAGAAGGGACTTGGCAGATACCACTCCTACGGACACGTTCGATGACCAAACAGTTCAGAGATTCTAGCGATTCCCCTACACCCACACTGGGACAGACTCCACCATATGGACAGGCACACTTGCAGGCCAATACACCGTTCAAAGTGGCTACAGTTTTCTACAACAGGCTAAAGCAGCACAACAATCAACAACAACAGCAGCCTCATCATCTTATAACCCCCCAGCAGATTGTGGAAGCATATTTGGTGCACCCCCGCCCCTCCAAAAATTCGTCATTTTCTATGGATGCTCTGCCAAAACGCCCTAGCGACGAATGCTAACCTATTTCGGCGTAAAATCGTACCTGACCCACTGTGCCCTTTGTGCAGAAATTGCGCCGAATCTGTTGAACACATGTGTTTCCTCTGCCCCTGGACAGAATCGGTATGGGATCAGCATAACAGCCAAATACAGCTTCCGAATCCTGGCCCCAACAGAATCGAAGACTGGGTCATGCTAATTTTTGAGCAGGAGGACTTACTGGCTGCTGCACTTTCTGCGGCGATTATCTGGGAGATTTGGAAGGCAAGAAATGCTGCCGTATTTCAACGCCGGAAGCCATGCGCAGGGCGGTCTTTGAGACAGCATCGTCCACGATTCGCAGCCTTCATCGCCCGGACGGACGAATCGAAAACCTAGATACAACCGCAATCGATCGCTCAGATGGAAACCCCCACCGACGCATGGGCTCAAAATTAACACAGATGGATCTTACCTCTCGGGCGACGCAATGGGCTCGGCGGCGTGGATCTGCCGCGATTCCACCGGCCGACTACTGCATGGAGGTGTGCGATCGGTCCCGGCTTCCTCCTCGCTGCTGGTTGAGGCGTGGGCTCTGTCTGATGCCCTAAGCTTCGTTTATGCCCGACAGATTTCCCCTTCAGCTGAGGGTTGCGTAGCCCCCTTTCTCCCAGGCGATGTCGTATTGCTGGAAACAGATAGTAAATTGCTTGTTGAAGACCTCATCCAACAGCAGCAGTCCACGTGGGAGGCGCGGGTCCCAATCCAGAATTGCAGGAATTTTCTGTCGCATTTGCCTAATACTCAGGTTATTTTCTCTCCACGCGAAACTAATTTAAGTGCCGATTGGGTTGCAAAAAACCATCGGAGAAACTACTTACCTGTAAATTGGGTACAAGCCCCGCCCGCCTGTCTTTGGAACTTGCTCTGTACTGACGCCCATATCTTGGGCCCCTCGGGTCCCGGATAATTTAATGTAAGCGTTCTATTTCGACCAAAAAAAAAAGTAACTCGTATTAACACCTGAATTTGTTTTGCTATTACGTTGAACAAGCATAAAAATGATGAGTGAATAAAAACAATCACCATATAAAAAGTTTCAATCCCATTCAATGGTGCTTTAAAAGACAAAAGTCCAGCTCATTCCATTCGCAGAAGACGTCTCTCTCGGCGGTCGATTCACCGGAGCTATTGCCTCTTCCTTTCAGCTCCATCACTGTCAATCGATCGTCCACCGTCTCCAATCAGTTACGGCCACCGTCAGATCTCCCTCGCCAGCCATCACAGCCCCCGCCGTAACGGAGCGGAGCAACGATGCTCATCATCGCTGATCGAACTTCTTTCCAACTCCCTCTCTCTCGTCCAACGCATTTGGAGGTTCCTTTTAAGCTCACGGTTTCACACTCTGCAGGAGAATTCACAGTGACAACCACAACACAATCATTGAAGCTTGGTGTGCGCGTGAGAGCCCGAGGAACCGAGCGAAGCAAGAATACACGCACAGATCGAGAAATCCAACGCCTAGCTTCGTCTTCATGAGATTCTTCATGGTTATCAGTGTCTTTCATTTATTAGCAAGGTAACCATTCCGATCTCCCCAAGGAAGGATAAGGTCGATTCGTCAAGACTCAATTGTACAGTTGTTCCATACTGCCTTTTGTCGAAAACCTTCAAATTGTTATCCCAATTGTCAACTATTACTTGGTCTCGGGTTCATCGATTCCTCTCTGGTAAATTTTAGCTGGGTTTCTCATGCTGTATTGTTCCTCGCCAATTGATGGGAATTCCTGGATTTATAACACCTCACCCTTCATGATCACTGCCTGTTCAACATTTTGTATCGGAGATGACAACGATGAATTCAGTGATCAATTTGAGATTGCATGGGAGTGATTTGTATGTTGTTAATCAATGTACTGTTCATATATTGTGAATCGATGCTTCATCCTTTGATGGTCTAAAGTTCTCCTTTCCTTGGTGTTTCCGTTTTAACTTTGTTCTTAGTGAATTAAATACTGTTTTGAGAATGTCGCTGAATTGTTATCTAAATAGAGAGCCTCTGGATTTATTTCAAGATTGAGGTGTTCAAAGTGCGCACATATCATAATCATCAAGGTGTTACGTGGAGAAATCCTCTATAACTGTATATTGTGCATATGTTGGAGCTGTAGTTTTTTTTTTTTTTTCGCATATTAACTGCTACTCTGCTTTGAGCTCTGTTGGGACTCCACATGTGATGGACACATTGGAGTATTATTTATGTCATGCTTGCGATGTAAGTGCAAGTACATGATGGTTTATCTCAATTGTCACCATTGGCTTGCACAATGATCATTTCAAGATGTGTTAGTTGCTGAATTTGCACACCCCCCCCACGCATTTTAGGCTCACTGAAGATGTCTATTACTGTACCTAGCTCAAATTTACTAGATTCATTGTTGCTCTTATTGTAAATGTACAAATATATATTGGTTTCCAGGTTATGAATACTTTGTATATTCATAACACGGTGTAGTCATGGTTATAAGTGTTGTACGTGACTTAATTTCACTGGGTTCATGTTCATGCTTGCTGTCCATATCCATTTGTTGTTCAGGCAACAGTCTTCAAGACTTGTCTATGTGTTATCTTGATCATATGAGTTGAGATGAGAAATCCATGTTAGTTTTGGAGGGAGACAGTCATGTTGTCATGCTTGAATTTGCTGAAATTAAACATTTACCTACTGCAAAAGCATTTATTATCTTCATTTGACTTTAATATGTTCTCATCTTAAGCATGCAAGCCCATATACACAGAAGATATGCTTCAAGTCCATTACTTAGTATATAATCATGAATTTCGACCCTTAATGTTTTGATTTTATTTTAGATTTTGCTAACTTAGCTATTTTAATCATGAGGTGTGCTAGTTTAATTTTCATTTGAGTGTGGCTTTGATTACCCATGATAAGGTGACAATGTATGCTTGATTTGCTAGTTATAGGGACATGTTTGGGTATAATTGGAGTGGGTAATTTGTCAATTTTCTGAGCTTGATGGTTTGGATCATACAGTGAATTATCTTAAGCACAAATTTGAATGATTTTATTGCCACTTGTCAATTGATTTGACGTTTCTTCAGTGCATGTTAAGGATTTATTTGGTAATTATTATGTTCACGAGAATAATTTATGCTCAAAAATGAATTTTTTTTTATTTTGTTTATAATGACAATTTCTAAACATTCGAAGGTGTTTGGTGATTGTTAAAAAATTTAATTTCGGAATAAAAATGCGTTTGGTATAACTCTCAAATTATTTTGTAACTTAAATTTTTATTTTATTTTTTTATGAATTTTGTACAATTTTCTCCTCTGTTTTTTTTTTTTCCCCTTTTCTTCTTCATCTTCTTCATTTAGCTAGTCGCTAGCCTCAGCCATGGCCGGCGATCAACTAGACGAGGGTTGGTGACCTTGTCGAAGCGTCGCCGGTCCTTGGTGAGACTGAGCCTCGTCAGCCCAAGCCTTGCCATGGCTAGCTGAGGTTAAGGCTTCGCCAACCTAGCGATGGCCAACCAAGGCTAAGCCTTACCCAAGGCTGATGGCGCTCTGGTGAGGTCACTAGCCCTCGTCCGGTCGATCGTCGACCATGGTTAAGGTCTGCAACCTGCTAAATAAAGAAGATAAAGATGAAAAGGAAAAAGGAAAAAAAAGAAAGAGAAGAAAGAGAGAAAAAAAAACTAGGTTTGATTTTAGAGTTGTTCTTGGAAATAAAAAAGTAACATTTTTTTTTACTTCTTGATTCCAAATTTATTCCGACAAACAAAAAATTTACCAAACAAATTTCTATTCTTTTTTGGTTTCCAAAGATAAAAGAATAGAATCATGCACCATTTGGATGGTTACCAAATAGGCTCTAAGTGTGAATTCGCCTCCAGTCACCCATGTTCTTCTTCTAGTTCATCATCTCGTGTTGCTCTTCATCTTTGTCTCTTCTTCACCACCAAAATGCCCACAAAATTCTTTCCTCCCCATCGCCAATGTCCACTATCACTACCCCTTCTCTTTCTACCTCCCCCGATCCGATCTCACTTCCGACTAAGCCACACACCTCTACCATCAACTCCACTCTCAGTGGTCTCCTCCTCTAGAGCCTCACTGACCCACCTTGCCCCTAGGTGACATTTTTTTCCCTAAAGAATCATATGAACTTTAATTTGGTCCATTTAATTGCTCATAAATGATGACACTTGACTTTAACTCATAAAATGAAACTGTATATGCTCTTATGTGCATTCTTGTTATCGAATAAGTTGGAGACATTATCCAAAAAGAGCAGTACACCGAAATTTCTTTGGTTTATATATGTCTCGTATCTATAGCGCTATTTAGTCAATTATTTTCCTTAGTAAAAATATGGTCTTTATCCACACAATTTTATGGTGGGGTAACCAAATAAATGAAGGCCACATTGATAACATTGTTAAACTGAATTGGAGATTGAAGAGTTAGTAGTCCACAACATCACTAGTGTCAAAACAAATATTTCCCGTTCAACCATAAGAGTGACTCCATCAAGCTCTATTAATAGTTTTGCCGCCTTTAACAAATAGTTTATAGGAGAAAAAAAAATGCTCAACATCTAGTCTCAACACAAACAAAATAAAAAGGTTTAAGTCATAAGTATAATCCATCATCTCGATAAATATTCTAAACCAAAATCTCATCTGAATTTGACTTAATTTTAAACAATCAAGTTCAATATGATGTTTTGGTTTGGTTAGACGAATTCCGAATCCAATTTTCTTTTTTAGTTTGTGAACTTCATAGTATAGCAATATGCTCTTAGTGTACTTACCCGCTTAAGATGCGTGGATTCGTCGCCTTACAACTATAAGTATTTTGTCCATCTATGATTATTAACGATTATTAAAAGTATATTTCATATTACTTAATACGATTGTTTTTTTTTCTATGAGACCAATCCACCATGTGATGTGCTTGGTCATTATTGTCCGAAATCTACAAGGTATGAGTGAATTTATAAGCTTAGCCTAGTAATAGCCCAAATTGCTTTTGTTGGCCCAAACATAAAGAGGCATTGTTTGGTGGGTTGCAAGTGTGTATAGTTAAGACCCACTAAAACCCATAAATAATTGGGCTCTACTAATTTAAAATCATGACAATCCATTCCTTGAATTATTAAGTCACGGTATTCTAGAAGTATACAAGCTAGCAAGCCACTCCAAAACATAACAATGTTTAAAAAAAAATAAGAGGGATGGCAAAAAGCTTGACTCTATAAGAGAAATTCGCTTGATTCACAAGTTACTTAATTTGATCAATATGCGATACTTATTTTCATGTCAAAGTCTACTTTTAATCCAATGAACATGGGATGATAAAGAGCAATTCCATGTTATGCTTTACTTCACCCAGTGATCATGAGGTCATTCTTTGGTATATGATACGCATTAGCCCTTTGCTTCCACATGAAAAAGTAGAAAAGAACTTCGAAGTTTTTTAATATATTGAAGCGAGATATCATATCTCTCTTCTACTTTCCCTTTCCCTTTCCCTTTTGGGAATAAAGAATCATGCATAAAAGTGCAAAATGGAGACACATTGCATCTTTCTTCTCTTTTTACTTTTCTTGGATAGACCACGAAACGTACAAATGAAAGACTCAAAGAAGACATACAATTTTAAATTGATGAAAGCAAGAATGCTTACTTGATGCTGTGGAAGGATAAACTGGTTATTATTGACAAGGCCACATGACTTTATGTACGTAAACGTAAGACAAACGATAATAATCCATGTTCAAAGACCTTCTTACCCATCTAGATTTTTTTTTTTGGGTAGACAAGCATATGCATTATACTATCCCATAGTTTTATATCAAATAGTGAGAGATATATTGGGTGATTCATAAGTAAACACCTACCCCAAATAGACACCACATTTTGTGAGTACGTAGAGTATTCCTTTTGAAGACCTAGTCCACGTAGACAAGATTGGGTCGTTACAAATGAAATCGGAGCAAGATCCCATCAGTGGTTGTTTTGTGCTAGGCATAATTACTACGTAAAAGAAAAAGAATTATTCCTTAATTGGTATTTTTAACTAGTGTTGGGGGCACTAGTTAACACAACCATTGACTTAGATATGCATTAAACATCTTTACCATTAGATCTAAGGGATCCCATACGAATTTCCTGTGAATTCCATTAGATATGATCATTTATATATATTATGATAATTATATAATACATCCGTTTAAAATTTGTGCTAATTATGTCTTTCTTCTTGTAGAGATGAATAAGCACTTTGAATGTAGAAGATTACAGGTCAAATGTTCCTTCGAAACATTAGTTAACCGCCTCTCACGGAACATGGATAGCTATGTACACCTACGTGGGTCAGCATGGGGACAATGCCTTGTTTTATGGGGTTAAATAAAAAAACATGGATGTTGTCTAATTTGCTAGAAGAATTTCATGCAAAGAGGCACAAAGTATATTCAAAGTGTCTCCTTGGAAAAGGAAAGAGTGGAGTTTCATATTCTAGAGCTTACAATTGAAGAAGAGTGTCAAATGAGATAAGTATTATATTCTTTGTTGGGGCCACCATAAGTTATTATAAACTTCTCATGATTGACAATTCTTTGAGTATCATATAAGATAAGTACTAGATTCTCTAATGGGGCCATTCACCACAAGTGGTCATCAATTCTAGTAAAAATATGTCTCGAGTTTGAGTCCAAAAATGAAACTTTCTTATAATTATTATCAAAGAGGAGCTTCCGCTTGTGAATTACATCCTGAAGATATCCAAGAATTTGTGGTAAGATTAGTATAATTCCTTATAAGATTGAGAGATTATTTCATGAGAAATTGTAGAGTTAAACACTGTGTGAGTTATTAGGTGTGACTAAGAGTTGGAAAACATTATCAATGTTTGAGTGACTCAAGTATAGTTGTAATATCTATTGTATCACTTGATTAGAAGTGGAATTCTTTGTTGCTCTCCTCGTGGATATAAGTCACTATGATCAAATCACGTAAATCTAATATCCGGTTTATTTTCTAACTCTATATATTTTATTGTTTAATCGCTTGCCTTTGCAATAATTGGTATCGAGCTTGACTTGGTTGCATTGAAACAAATCAATAGTGATAGAAGAATGAAAAATGAAGGTCGACAAATTTGAATGATTTTAATTTCTGAAAGATGCAAATTAAGGATTATCTTTACTTGAAGAATCTACACTTACCTTTCTCTAAGGAGAAGTCAGAGTCAATGAAGCAAGCTTAATGGGATTGACAAGCATTGGATGTTATTCGATTGATATTGGCTCGTAATGTCGCATTTAAAATTGTGAACAAGAAGACTATTAGGGGACTGATGGAAGGCTTGTTAGACATGTACGAAATGCCCTATGCAATCAATAAAATCTACTTGATGCGATGCCTATTGAACTTGAATATGAATGAAGATGCCTCAATTGCTGATCATTTTAATTAATTCAGTGTGATCATTAGTCAATTGAGTTTAGTTGAGATTGACTTTGATGATGCAATACATGCTTTCATTCTATCATCGTCACTACTTGATAGTTAGAATACCACTATAACTATCATTGGTAATTCCTTTAGGTCAACAAGCTTGATGTTTAATGGGATTCGAGATTTGATTCTAAGTGAAAACATTCGTAAAGGAGAATCTAGTGAATTTGTATCCACTATTTTAGTAGGTAAAAATAGAGGAAGAACTAATAAACGTGTTAATAGAAGTTGTATTGTCAATTCCTTGCGTGTCATGTGAGATAAGTATTAAATTCTCCATTAGGGCCATCTACTGCAAATTATTCTAAATTTCTTGCAATTGTTTATTGCTTGTGTGTCATATAAAATAATTATTAGATTCTCCATTGGAGCGAATTACCACAAGTTATTCTAAACATTTTGCAATCGGCAATTCTTTGTCTATCATATGAGATAAGTACTAGATTCTCCACTAGGACATATAGCACAAGTTAATCTAAACCTCTCACGATCAATAATTCCTTAAGTGTTGTGGAAGACAAGTAATAGACTCTCTGTTGGGGCCAATCACTATAAGATATTGTAAACATTTTACAATCGGCAATTCATTAAGTGTTATGTAAGATATGTACTAGATTCTTTGTTGTATCATCAATTCATTGTGTGTCATATGAAATAAGTACTAGATTCTCCATTAGGGTCATTCACCGCAAGTTATTCTAAATCTCTCGCGATCAGCCATTCCTTGTGTGTCATATAGTGTAATTACTAGATTCTCCATTGGGACGAATCACCACAAATTATTCTAAACCTCTCGCGATTAGCAATTCCTTATGTATCGCATGAGATAAGTACTAGATTCTCCATTGAGACATATAACACAAGTTAATCCAAATCTCTCATGGTCAATAATTCTTTAAGTGTCGTGTGGGTTAAGTAATAGATTTTCTATTGGGGCCAACTACCGTAAGTTATTCTAAACCTCTTAAATCGGCAATTCCTTAAGTGCTATGTGAGATATGTATTAGATTCTATATTGTATCAGTAATTTTTTGCGTGCCATAAAAGATAAGTACTAAATTTTCTATTGAGGCCATTCCCTGCACTTTATTCTAAATCTCTCACGATTGACCATTCCTTGTGTGTCATATAAGATAATTATTATATTCTCCATTAGGATGAATCACCACACGTTATTATAAACCACTTGCGATTAGCAACTCCTTGTGTGTCATATGAATAAGTATTAGATTCTTCATTGGAACCGACAGCCACAAGTTAATATGAACCTTTTGCGATCAACAATTCTTAAGTGTCAAGTGAGATAAGTAATAGATTCTTTGTTGGGGCCAATTGTCACAAGTTATTCTAAATCTCTCACGACCAACAATTCCTTAAATGTCATATGAGATATTTACTAGATTCTTTGTTAGGGACAATCGTCACAAGTTATTCTAAACCTCTCGCGATCGGCAATTACTTATGTATTATATGAGCTAAGTGCTAGATTCTCCATTTGGGTCATTCAACACAAATTATTTTAAACCCCACTGAATTTGCCATTCCTTATGTCTCGTTGGGGCTATTTGACACAAGTTATTTTAAATCTCTCTAGATTCGTTATTCGTTGTGTGTCATATGAGATAAGCACTAGATTTTTCATTTAGGACCCATTGTAACAAGTTATTCTCTAGGTGCGTGCTTTTCACATATTTTTGTGTTTTAATAAAAGAATAGATAATACTATCTTGAAGAGAGGATTTTAAAGATGATTATTTTGATAACTTTTGTTCATTAAAAGGATAAATTGGGCTATTCAAATACATAATGCTTAGTGAATCACTTTGCAATATAATTTTATTGAGCTTAGTCATTGGTTGAGAATGTACTCACAAGATGCAATACTTGTAAGTTCAAGGTAGACATGGATCCCACCAATGAGTGCTATAATCAACACATCACCCTATGATTTCTGTGGTCGACCACTCAATCTTCCTTCTTGTCATTTCTTTTTTGGTGACACTTTCATCACATTCTATTTTATCTTGGTCTTGTATCCATTTCCTATTATCAATGAATTGTTGCAAGAAAATTTTTTTTTATGTCTTTTCTCTTAAAAAATCATTAGTAGGTAATGCATTTTTTTCTTCATTCCCACTATTACTCCATGGGGTCAAAACTCCTGAAAGTTTCTACTATAAATATTTATTTTTGTCTAAATTTACTCGTACACAATTTGGTAGCTCAAATAGTTGTTTTGGCCTTTCATGTAATAGTTTGATTCTTTTTCTATTTTTTTTCAAACTTACACAAATGGATAACTTCGTTTTTTGGATTTTCATTTTATTAACCTACATATTATAAATTTGAAAGTTCTCTACAAAGTTTTCAGACGTGGCTTTTTTATTTTTTTTCTTCTGCCCCTATATTTCATATATTAGTTTTTTTTAAAAATAGCTTTTAAAAGATAAAGATTAAAAAAAAAGAAAAAGGAAGAGGGTGGAGAACAGGTGTTACAGGAGTATTTAGCCTTGGAAGACACCTTTCCCAATTTTTGGTCTTAGACTTCATGGAGAAGTAAGGCATTTTTTATATTACCTAATTTTGGGATTCTGTTACTTTTAAGCTTTGCGAAAGGAAGAAGCTGTGTCACACAATGCGAAGGCCACTAGTCAACTTATCAATGGACTTCCACTGGGTGCATCGAATTACTTATAAAATCATTACGGGAGGACTAAAAACCATCTATAAACAATCTTATAATACTCTCAACCATTTTTGAATAATATGGCATAACTTTGATAAATGAGATTAGTGAATGTACATTCTTATTAATAGGTAGCTTCCACTTTTGGTGCAGTTCCAAACAAAGAAAAAAAAATTGACGAAGAGATTTGATTGATGATTGTCAAAAATATAAGTAAATTAATCACTATTGAGCAGATAACTTTATATTCTAATAGAAAATGGATGATGTAAAGTGTAACTTTTAGAAAATGGAATGATAGGTGTAATCATTGCTATGGACAAGACTTCTCTTAACTTTAATTACCAAATTCATTGAGAAATACCATTCGTTATTTCAATCTTTGAATGTGATATATAAGTTCTCTAGCAACCACTCAACGACTTAGGAGATTATGGTTCTTTAGCTTGTAATTAATTTTTAAAATCTCATTTGGAGATTATTTTTTTTAGATAACTTATTTTTTATTGACTTATGTATCTAAATGAATAAAGAATTTAACCATGTTCTTAGAGAAATTGGTTTTGCCTTTTTTCTAAAATGAAGCAACCTACTACATCAACAAAGAATAAATTAATTACGGACTCTCATCTTCCACTTTATGAATTTATTTTTGACCAAATGATCTTACTATTATTAATTTGCAATTGTATATAAGCAAGTAAGATTAAAAAAAATGACTTGGTCTGAGAATAAAAGAAAAAGAAAACAATCGGGGTAAGCGTCAACGAAGAAGATGGCCATTTTTCAACTCCTTAGAGGCTCCCTTTCAATGCACCTAAAGACTAATATTATAAATTCATTTGATCTATCACATCACAGAAAAATTCCCAGAATCATCCATAAAATGTGAAAATATTTTTTGTTTTTTTCACAGATTAATTTAGCTAAAAGGAGAATGATGTAGAGTAATCGAGTCGGTGAAGGTGAGATTGTGTTCTCAATTTGCAGCCAAATGATGCAACCTAAATCTAAGGATGCATTTGTTTCACGGAAAACTTTTTCTAGAAAAATGTTTTCCTTATTTTTCGATGTTTGGTTTACTTAGGAAAATGGGTCAATGGAAATTGTTGTTCTAATCAACGGGAAAAGATTTCTTATCAAAGTTTAAATTTAGGAAAATGATTTTCTCTTTGGAAGAATCGGAAAACGTTTTCTGATTCTACCAAAGCTTAGATTAGGTGCTTAGTTAACAAAACAATTGTTTATTTAATTATATATATATATATATATATATATATTGAATTTTTGAATTTTTATTTTTATTTTTAAATCAAATTTTTATATTTTTTTTTTTTCTTTCTTTTTCTTTTTTTCTTTTCTTCATTTTACTTTTTGCTAATTCTCAACTCGTCACGGCCACGGTAGCCTTGCCGGATCGAGCGAGCTTGCGGCTTCCGATGACACTGGGCTTGAGCTCGCCCAAGGCCGGTAAGCATCAAGCATCAAGCCTCACCATCAAGCTAGCTCGTGCTTTCCGGCGATGAGGCTCAAGCTCACAACCTCTGACTACACACCTCACCAGATTTGGTGAGCTCGTGGCCTCTGGCAACGAGCCTTGAGCCTTGCCAAACCAAGCCAACTCACGGCCTTGGGTGGCGAGCCTCAAGCCTCAAGCTCTATGGTGAGGCTCGAGCTCGTCCCTTACGAGCTGGATGGGGAGGAATTGCCAGGGAAGCGAACAGAGATGACGTGTAGGAAGCAGAGGAGTGATGGAGAAGAAGAAGGAAAAAATAAAAATAATTAAAAAATCGAAATAAAAATAAAATATTAAAAAATCATTTTGAGAAAATGAAATTGAAATCATTTACCAATGAGGTCCAAATGTTTGAAAATGTTTTCGATAATAAAATACCAAAAAAAGGAAAACTAAAGGTTTTCCTGGAAAATGCTTTCTCGGAACAACTTTTTTCTTTATTATTAAGTTTTTCACAAACCAAACATCCCCTGAGTCCAACGTTGAGTAGTGTCTTAATGAGATACGGGAGTGAGAAGTGCATTTGCATCGTTGACCTTATCAATGCCAAAAATTCAATTCGTTCCATGTTGTGATTAGGAAACGGTTGCCGCTGCCATGCCTCTTCTTTGATTGTTGTGATTGTATTTGGTTTGGCAAATGTTCAAGTCAAAATGAGTTTTCACCGTGGATATATCTAGCTTTTATATTATGTCAGAAGATATATATGATGGAATTTGATCGAACGAAAAAGTACAAAAGAACTTGAGCATTCAAAAAGCCGTAGATGAATATAGAAATATTGCTACCCATACAGATTCAAAGATTTTTTTTTTTCTTATATTGAAAGCTTCAAGGAGTTCAAGTGAATACGAAGATTTGCGTTTTCCTGTTGGGTTGGTAAAGAGTATGAATATTATCATTAAAATATTTTGTTCATGAAGATCTGGTGAAACGGAGGCAAAATTGAGAACAAATTTGCTTATTCTGCTAACGCAAATTACATAAAGAATTGAAATTTTGTACAATTGTCAATTCAATCCAAAAAATTTTAATTTGCTAATGTAATCCTAAACGTTTAAGTGAAATTTTATATAGTCTTTCCTGTCAATTTTCCATAAAAAAATGTTGAAGTAACAATTCAGTTATTACTAACCGTCTTACATGGCTAAGTCCGTGGTCTAACAAAACAATCTTTGTTGTTTTGAGTAATTTGATGAATTCTTCTTTTTCCCACCCATCTTTATTTTTCTCTTCTTTTCTTTCTTTTCCCTTTACCATTGATCTTCTTCTTAATTTAAGCCAACTGCTCATCAGCTTCCGAATCAAAGCTCTCTTAGCATCGACTCACCATGACATCAAAGCCTCCCAACGAGCTCCAATATGTGAAATTTGACTAATAAGATAGAATGTTCGAAAGTCTAATTCAAAAATTTAAGCAGATAAATAAAAGGAGATTACATCATATAAAATTTCATTGTTTCAGATATCTCAACGCTATTGTTTTCTTGCTCTAAAACTCCACCGAATCTGCCATGCACCATCTCCTTAATCCTCAGCGTGATTTTTCCTTCTTTCTTTGAGTCTCTACTCACGATCTCACGGCTCCACGCCCGGACTTTTCTTTTCACTCACAGCTCTCGTGGCATTCATGTTCACGCGCTGATTATTTTAGCTAGAAAGTTGAACGGACAAGACCATCAAGCCCAATTGTGTCTTTTCCATTACGGAAGTCTGAAAATTCTAAAAAGCGGAACCTCAATAACTTAACAGCCTCACACGTGGAATAAAAAGCCAGTCATGTATGGTTTATCGATCACGTGGACCAAGTCTGTTTGGTTCGTTGGTCATGTCGGCCCCACCGTGTCTTTCCTTTGATCCCTCAATTTTTCCAAGCAAAGCATTTGATGGTTCCCCGATCTAACTTGTGATAACTCGAAGAGTTCGACATTCCTGCTCAGAACGAAGCACGTCACGGAATCGGTAAATGAGATTTTCCTTGTCCTTTTCTTGTCCTTTTTGTGTGCACAATTGCAATAGACTTATTAATTTGTACTGCGATAGGTACTCTTGTACCTGGAAAGAAAATGGAAGCTGGAGTAGCAACAAAAGGGGGCTCAACCTCAGCTGGTGAGGAGACTGATTGCTGGCCTTCTCTCAACAGTTTAGCCCTCATGAGAAAAGCAACCACGCCAACCATCATTTCGTTCGTCGACATGAGGGATTGGTGTCACGTGGTATACGAAGGAGTGTTCCTGAAAAACAACACACAGGCAAAGTCCCATCGCCCTTTCAACTCTATCTATCTATCTATCAATACTAATTGCAAGATGTGTGGTTAGGTCAGTCTATCGATCTCATAGGATCTTGAAGGACCCTTTTACGTGATAAATTGAACCAATCCAAGAACTAATTAAGTACACCGCACGCCATATTCCAAAAGGAAATAGTGGTTAGTGAGAATTTGCATGATGACATCAAAGGCATAGATTTTTTTTGATGATATCATTTCATTTCTTTAATTTGAAAAGGCTCACTTCACATAGTTGTGCAATAAGAACAAAACTCCTACAATCAGTGATAGTGATTATCTAGGAAGAAATTTTCACGTTACTATGGACTTGACAGAAGTTTTGGGTCCATGAGAATCTCCACAAGAACTGCTTCCTGGTCCTTCCCAAGGCGTGTGACATTGCTGGGGACGACGATGAAAGTTACTGGAGTTGGATCACCAAGGAAGAAAAATGGTACATTTTTCACAAATTCGATCAATTACAAGGAAATTAGAACAATACTCAATGTGGCATCCATGTGTCATATTTAGTTGACGTGCATCGGATCGCGATTTTGTAAATACTAAAATCCTCTAGGTTCAGTTGCGTCAGCATTGTCGACATACCCGTCCCCAAATTGGAGAAGAAATCCTGCCTCTTAATTCAGGGGAGATTCAAGACAAGAGCGCTCTCTCCCAATACAATGTATGAGGTTGCATTCGTGGTCCAACTGAACAGAAGTTACGTTACAGCGCCATCTTCGGCGCAGCTCGAGCTAGTCCTGCCGGATGGGACCAAACAGACCCGCAAGGAGGATTTGGACAGAAGGTCGGGCTACGAATGGATAAATCTCCGTGCCGGCGAGTTCATGATGGGCCCAAAGACCGTGGGGACGATTATTTTCGCCCTCCAGTGGAGGCTCGACCCTGAAGAGACGGGTTTCATCCTCAAGGGCGTTCGTATCCATCCCAAGGATTAAGCAAAGCATAACCAGTTTGATGCCGTGGAGGAAGAGTTCTAGTAGCTAGATCACATTATCCTTAATTACAAAAGAGATTTTTATATTCATTACACGTCACGTGAACACAATGAGAATAAATCATGTCCTTCTGTTATTGAAGTAAGGAATTCATGTTATGGGACCATAGAGGACCTCCTTCGATGTTGAAAATAATCTGAAGCATGGGATTACTTGATTTTATGTACATGTAATTACCATCTTATAGTTTTTAATCTAAAATCATGGATTGGCTCTACGCAAAAGTAGTAACGGTGTTGATTGGGGCTCATCCCTTTGTGGACCTGTGCAGGGGTTTGAATCCATTTAATAAATAGACAAAACTAATTGAGGCAAAAGATAAAATGGGACATTAATTGACTTGTTTTGATTCATTGTTATCTATTTATTGGCCATGTGCTAATTATCTTAACCAAGAATTCGCTTTACATATATATTGATAAAATGAGATGTAAACATTTATGTCGGAAAAGGTGATTTGTTGCATTCAAATGAGAACGATTGATAATTCTTTTTTAGTCATTATATCACTTAATCAAAGGATAATTGTCTGATTTTTCACAAAGCAAGTAGAAAGATTGCGTGTGATATTCACTCCCAAAAACGAAGAAGATGGGAATTGTCACTCCTCGGAGACATCCGATAAAAGTCTGGATCCTCTACGCGCTAAAATTTGTCCTCTTTTGCTCCCTTTTCCGCTTCTTCTCGTTCACGAGACGACGAGCTCCCTTTAATCGTTCTCGTCTCGTCCGCTGGAGACCTCTTACACAATCTATTGAAGATGATTAAAATCGGTTGGGGCTTGGGAGACATGGGCTTGCGCTTGTTGGGCCCATCTATGACGGGAATGAGGAAGAAAGAAGGAATTTTGTTATTTTTTTTGGGATTGCAATTTTTTATTTAGAATTTTTTGACAAAAGTGCCCTACTTTTTTTTTTTTTTGGTGACCCAGGGAACCCCGCACCCCCGCCAGCAAAATGATGGGAGTAAACCCCAGGGCACACGTGCTGCCACCACACACACGTGCACCGGATAAGTCACCAAGCAGCCTCCACGAAGATTTGAACCCCTCCCTTTGAGCGAAAGGGTCAGGAGCTATCCAATGGAAACCACCACAATGCGGGTGGTCAAAAGTGCCCTACTTTGGTCGTTGAAAAAATCACTTTGCTTAAATCAAATAGAGAAGACGATTTGCCTCCAGCTTGGGCAGGGCTAGAGACGGACAACTCATTAGTCCGTCGGAGGGTGGAATTGGTCGATTTGTTCGAACAGGTAGCGCATCATGATGTCATTAGTCAACTCTTCTCTTGCGAATTTAAACTTAAAATCATTGCATCACATCCCAAATTGCCTACCTTAACCTCTCCTCTAATTTGCAAATCTCAATTACCACTATTCTCGAACGGTAAAATATTTAAATATTAAGTCACCAATTCATCTAATAACTTAGATTTTCGAAACAGACAAGAAATCCCACAAAATTTCATAAACAATATTGATGTGCAATAATAATTTATTAAACTGTCATGCTTCTTTATTCTTTAATTCAATTTCCATAAATCAATGACACATGAAAATAACAAATTTCATCACAAACTTAGTATTTGAAACTCCCAGCTAATAAAGCACAAATCTGTCTATTCTGCAGGTCCTCCTCAATCCCCACTATTCACTAGGGATTCGCTATTATCTCTGCCGTTGCCGCCAGGAGGCGGTGCGGTTTCTGGACGCTGTCGGTGAGGCCGTAATGAGCCATGAGAAGCCAGACATGGGTTATGAGCTCGCTTCCCCCCCGCATGTGCTGTGCATGATCCCTCGCTTTGCACTTGTTTGCCCCGTACATCACCATCTCCACCCACACCTCCCCGATCACCGACCATTTCGACCCACGCGGAAGGTCCTTCAGCTCCTCCGCCACCCGGCACCCCCTGTGAAGCACGGACCAGACTGAGCCCTCCTTTGACTCGTGCGGATAGGCTAAGTCCCTTATTTTGCGAAGCAAATTGTCACGAGCCTTGGCGGTCTCAGGTTCTTCCGAGATGTCGGGCTTGCGCTTTCTCCAATTGCAGCCACGAGCAGGTCCATCCTGAGCTACTTTAGGCAAGTCGAAATGCTTGCTGGGCTCTTTATAAATGTCTCGGAACCTGATACTTCCAAATCTGGCTGGCAACATCGAAGGACACATGTATTGGAGATAAATCATGTACCGAGACAAATGCAAACCCATCAAGCACTTCTCCTTAACACGGCTCTGGTTATTCTTTTCTATCTCCTTACTGCTGTCCCCCCATCCATAATCGAGGTAATGGCAGAGCTCTGTCGCTATGTGCCAGGCCAGGATGCTCTCGTCGAATTCCAGCCCCTCGATGCTCCATTTCAACCGAAGCAACCCGTGTTTGCTCAACGGATGGAATCCCCTCTCTCTCATTTGGATGGCTTGGAGTTCCTGCGCGTCCCTCGCTGCTTGCTGTTCTTGGATTTTCCCCCTGTCAAATGGGTTTTCCTGCTCGTCCCTCGCTTCTCGGAGTCTCTGCGCCTCCCACGCTTGGAGTTTCTGCGCGTCCCTCGCTTCCATCTCTTTGATCTTCGACAGAATGAGGTTTTTGATTTCGTCAGTCACATCCTCGTGGCCTTGGTAGAGAAACTTTACCGCCATCATTTCGACATGCAATAGCTTGAGGAAACTCCACCAGCAGGAGTAATTTTTTTTTAAGGACATCAGGTTATATTGGCCCATGGAATTGGACCACCTGCGCCTTCTCAACAGCGGTCGGATTCGGTTGATGAAATAAAAGATGGCCGATTGCTTTTTCTCAATGAGCCAACAGGCGACCTGGTCGGAGAAAAGAAACTTAGCCAGTGCGTATAACTCGACGAAAATGGCCGCTCCTAGCAACAGCAAGGTTAAGAATAGATCCGGCTTCGAGTATGGTCGCTTATCGGTAAAAGAGAAGAGCACCAGGGCAACACAGATCGAGAATAAGATGGCGAGTCTACAAATAAATCCCCATCTCGTATAGACCGCCTTTGCCTTCGAGTAGAACATGTCGTAGATGAGGCCCAGTTCGACTTCAATGACCTTGAAATTCTCTGCACAGTGCTTGCCTCTCAGTATTGACAGCCAACTGTCGCGTTCCTCCATACTGAACAAGTGATCTGCGAAAAGTCGCTGACTAGTGTCGACCAAGCGGCTTGCCGATAGCAGTGTGCCCGCTATGCGCTTGTAGACTTGGTCCTCCGAGTCCTTCTCGGAACTCGGTTTTTTAGAGGAAAATTCGGCGATCGCAACATCAATCATAATAGCATCTTCATTATCTACGTCGATTACATGATGAGGCACAACATCGTACCCTTCAGCTTGCTTCCAATAGCATGCTGTCTCAATCTTGCCAGAATCTTTCCGGTGGGGTCGGGACTCAGCGAAGGAGTCCTTGAAGTGCTCATGGCTGGCGCCACGGAGGACCCAAACCCTCTCACCATACTTATAGAAACCCGAGAGTAGTATCAGAAAGGCAAGGAAGGAAAGGGTAGGATGAGTCCCCGCCATTACCAGGACATAAACTGTCAAGCCCGCCTGGTTCACCAGCGACAGGGAGTGCCTGAGCCAGAGCTCGTTGTCCTCGATCGCGTAGGCACTGATTGTGTCGGGGCCTCCCAAGTGCAGCAGCAGAAACGGCGCCCAAAAGGTGCTTAGCTCCGTGTGTGGGTTGCTCAACGATTTGCCGGCCTGGATTTCCCTGATCGTGTTGGAGATCATGCCAATCGCATAAATCGCGACCGAATCGGCCAATAGGTAGGCCAACCAGGTGACCCCCTTGATCCAAGCGTGAGGGAGGTACTTGCGGAGACTGCCGAGACAAATGAGGACGATTTGGAGGGCGAGGCTCAAGAAGACAACGCCTCTCAGCTCCCACTCCTTCCACAGGTCGCTTGAAGAAGAAGAAGAAGAAGAGAGCACCTCCGACAGACTCCGCGCCCTCATAAGGACCAAGCCTGTAATGACTGCGAGACATGTTGCCGGTAACAATTAAGCAGGTGCCCATTGATTCAGAGATGAGAAAGTAATGACTCGAGCACGAAACACGGCAATCTTTCGCAGGTTATAGCAGTCATAAGAGGGCGATGGCGATGTATGGATTAACAAGCAAAATGCGACTCATGACTTAGCACTGCGAAGGAGGAAAGTTTTATTCAAAAGTATCAACAACACATTAAACGTGATTAGTTCTCGTTGAATTGTGAACATACCAATGGTTAGCATGGTAAGCGGTTGAATACGCTGCCCTCGATGGACCACGGATGGACTCTCTTCACCGCCGACTCTGTCTCCTAACCCAATCAAAACCCCAAAGAAGAGAGAGAGAGATGTGTAAGTCGACAGTAAGGCAATTTCCCCACAACGATGTGGGTGTCATTTCAAAGCTATATACCTTTATAATTCCCAAACCATTTTTTAAAAAAAAAACCCACTGAAAATCTTAAATTTTACTCATTATAAAAAATATTTATTTTAAACTTTTCTTTTTGTGATATCAAAAATCTTAAATTTGTATCTGAATAACACATGGTGCTCCATTAAAAAAATCCCTGTTAGAAATTTGAAGTGCCACTAATAAGCCCTCATTATTGTTCAAGTATCATTAATCGTCTTCGACCTTCCAATCGCTTGGCCAAAGCTCCTTCGGCCCTCATTCATTACTACTTAGGATGGGTGGCCGCTGCTCAAGATAAGTGACTTCTTGAGAAGGTGCCCACCTGTATGCTAAAGGACAAAACCGTGAGACTCGATAAGGGATGGGCCAAAACAAATAATATATTAGTGAATTAATTCAAAAATGTCATATTTTTTAGATATTAATTTTTCATACACAAATTACATGTGTGCACTTTTGCTAGTAATAATAATAATAATAATAACAAAGATGTTTGCCTCTTTATCGAATCTTGCACAGAAACTTCAACATACGGGTCAAGTGGCTCAAGAACTAGCTCGCCTTCATCGTGGTTCGTTAAGCCCAACAATGTGGAAAAGGTCAGAAGCCGGAAACAAGTAATTAACAAAGACCAAGAAGTCTTTTTTAGACCTATTCATATTCTAATCATAAATAAAATTTAAAAAAATCCAATGAATCAATCTCATCTATATTGTTCTCTTTTAATAATGCTTAAAGTCAAATTGCTTGGCTCTTCATTATTAATTGTTCATTCATAATACTAATCAACTAGCACCCTTATATATTTATTTATTTATTTATTTATTATTCAAGCATTCTCTCATGCATGATAGCAGGTAAGATTCGACCTAAAATTGGAGGGTATAAATTAGTTACAAACAGAAAATATATTGAGAGTTTAAATAAATTTAGAACACAAAAAATCTAATGGCTAAACTTTTAAAACAAATCGTTACCCTCTTTAATTTCATCTTCTTAACTTCATCTCTCTTCATATTTTCAATGTTCAACAAGAGAAATATGTTTGGTGAAAGAAATTAATTAAAAAGGTGAGAAGTCTTTAACCTTTTTATACTTTCACTCTCTCTGATTTTTTTCTTTTTTGAAAATTCGGTTGGGGTATATAAGTGGTAGTAGCAGCGTATGTTGCTTAATTTGCACATACAAGTTCGTAGAGATTAGTAAGTAAAAGACTTAACGCATGATCAGAGCCATGCGAATTCAATGGCCAATATGTACTCTCATCATTTTTTATCTTCTTGTTGGTCTTTTCTTTTCTTTTCTTTCCCTTTTTCCCGATTTCCCTTCTTCTCTTCTCCTGTCAAGTGTGCAGCTGTTGCGCCAATCGCTACAACTTGCCATTGCCGAGAATAACCTCCATCAACAGCACCACATGCATACACCAGCCAGCCGCTACCACCGTGCCCCCCCTCTCTCTCTCTCTCTCTCTCTAATAGAGGGAGAGCCACATTTTTTTTTGGTCATAAAAGAAAGAGCCACATTAAAAAAACTGAAAAATAGAAAAAAGAAAAAAAGAAAAAATTCTCATCATTTCCATTTGTGAAATTTGGATACAAAGTGACTTTTTGAGACAAATTACCGTAAAGATCATATGGTAGGGATTGTTGCATTATATTCAATGCCAAATCTACTTAAGATTGTGCAATTTTTGTCAAGGCGAAATTGTGAGAGAAATAAACAAAAAATAACCCTAAAAATTTACGTGGTTCAGTACTCAGTGTTAATAAACAGCAAATAATAGGAGAATTGAAATTTATAATCATTCACGTGCTCAAATATTTCTCACATCTAGATTAAATTTTATTTTATATATATATATATATAATAAAATATGCGTGCCCATTCTTTTTGTCCGCAGTGCGAGAGGGCTTTTCTTTTTCATCTTTGTTCGAACCACGAAGAAGCGCCCATCTGTTTATGCAGTCTAACTTGGAGATACATATATGCAACCGGGTCGAGTTCCGTAAATGGCTCAAACTCAACACATTTTTTAACATGGAATTAGTAAAAAAAATTTATTTGACCAATTTTAATTTTAAACATTTTGAAAAATTGTTAATATAGTTTTTCCAGTCAACTATAATGCTAACATGTACAGTTTTTATAATTTTTATTTTATTTTTCTAAATTTTTTCTTTTTCTTTTTCCCCTACTTCCATTCGCCAATCACCGGCCACGGATGAGGGCCACCTTCGCTAGATCTAGCAAGGCCAACGAACTCTATCAACCATCGCCAAGGCCCCAACAATCAACGAAGGGAAATTGAAAAACAACATAAAAAAGGAAAAGAAAGGGGAAAAAAATTCAAAAAAATTTAGACAATTTACAATATCACCCATATCAACGCCAACCGTGCCATATAAGCAATCATCATCCATGTTAGCGATTTCAAGTCAAAATTGATTTAAATGACTATATTAACAAATTGTCAAAATGTTTCTTACCAAATTAGTCAAAATAAAAGTTTTAGGATAAAATTGGCATCCGCATAATAAGTTTAGCACATTTTTAGTGATTTTCCATGTCTTTAGTCTAACCTTCGGCACCATTATATCACCGCATATCACAAAATGCGAATTTGGTCTCTCGTTTAGGAAAGATTTGAGCCCCACCACCCTCCTTCTTCACATGCATTTACTCTCCATTATATTTTTTTTATGTCTTTAGAAACATTGCTTGACATTAATTTTACAAAATATTCTTCTCTTAAGGTTATGAGAGAAATTATAATGTTTGATATTTCGTAATTAGTTAGATGGACAATCATGTGATATTTTAAGCATTCATAAAAATATCCCCACTAATGTAACATTATTGCATTTATTATCCATATTTCGCTGTCCAATGACATACTTCGAAATGGATGAGGCGCCTTTGCCGGTCATAATTAAGAATGCCGACGAGGTGCCTTTGCTGGTTATAATTAAGAATGTCGACATGCATAGATATAAAATGTAAATAATTAGTGATGTCATATTAATTTGACCAAAAAAAATATTAATTTGTGCGATAGAGGTCATGATGATTGTAATTACATACCCTGCGTACACTAAGTTATTTTCATTTAGCTCTATGGACTACATTTGTTGTCATAGATAAGAAATGATACGCGGCAAAGAGAAATTATAAAAATTTTGTATATTTCAATATTTTTCGAAAAAGAATATACAAAAATCAAGATATGTACAATCAAAAGGAGTTATTCGTATAAGCATAATTGTATTTAACATATAAAAATATTTTTATAAAAAATTGAAAGAATTTATAATATAATATCGCTAACGGTCATAATCATTTTATTCACAATAATCATTATCATCTTCATCATCTTTCTCGGGATTCAAAGTTATTCGCTAGTCATCTTCGTCTTTTCCTGATTTGCCTTCTTCTTCACCTGATTGCTCCTCTTGCTTTTCTAAATTCTGTTCATGATCAAAAACACAAACTCAAATTCATAAAGAACCACGACACCAACGCTATAAAAGCTTAGCTATATTCTATGAGGTAAAACCCAACGCACGCACACTCACACACGCATACCACGCCTAGTTGTTACTGGCACGCGTATCAAACTCAGTGACTAATACCTTTGCTATAATTGGCACATTTGGCTGTATTTCTCTGACCCTTCGCTCGAGTTCATCCGGCACTTTAACCAGTGTGATTACTTCCAAGGTTTTGATCTTTTCCAGTCCGTCGATCGTCCTCAGCCACATGCAGCCCTTGATTTCCAAGTCTGCGAGGCACTGCATTGCATTTGCCCCAAAAGTCCACTTGCCCAGGTCCAGCTTCCACAGTTTCAATACGCGGAGGCTCGGAAATGTTCCTTCTGGGACGATCAATGCCCCTTGATTGTACCAGCCGGCAGATAACCGGAGAGTGGTCAAACATTTCAGCTTCCCCAGGACTCCCATCGGATTGAAATTTAGTCCGTAACTGGACAAGGTTAGTACTTTTAAGTTCGGAGGAAAGTGCGACTCCAACAACATTCGCTTGCTTACATCTCCGAACAGGTACAAGTTGGAAAGACACTCGAGCCCGCTCATGTCACTCATTTCATCATCATCCGAAGGCACGGGGCTTGGATCCACCACTCGCAATCGTAGATATTTAAGCATCTCCAGATTCAAAATATGCTTGGTTGCGTCCGATATCACCGGGCCCCTCCAAGTCAGAGCCAGTTTCCTTAGGCCTGTCAACTCGCGCAGCACTTCCAGCATGGGACTGTCACCTCCTGTGACTAAGCCCGAAATGGTTTGGATGTTGCAGTTAAATGATTTCTTGGAATCCAATAGACGACGAGCGGCAACATCCAAGTCCACCTCGGTCATGTATAGGTGTCGCAGATTCTCCGCCTCCCAGATCGATTCCGGCAGATGGGATATGTTAGTGTACTTCACATCCAAAGTTTCCAAGCGTGACATTAGCCCCACCGACTTCGGAAGCTTTTCAAGAAGAGTCCCTCTCAGTCCCAAGTACTTTAGGTTCGGCAATATGTTGCCAAGCTCCTCGGGAAGCAAAGGCTTGTATACACCCTCAAGATCAAGTACCTTCAGCAAACTCGAGTCCCTCTTCGGCGATAGCAGTTTAAGCAACACTGCTATCTCTCCAGCCCGTGTTCCTAGCTTCATGGTGTTGAATGACACATAGGAACAGAGTTGTTGGATGCCGCACGGCGTGGAATTGTCGCTGGTGGACATTCTTTGATGTGGCTCGGCGGGAGCATTTGTTTCTGAGCGCTCTCGTCCTGCTTCTGGCACATTTATTTGCGCATTTGCTTTTCCCCCTCCAGAAATATCCCTATGTATGGCAATACGCTGGGCATCGAACTTTCCTTCATCATGAATAGAACAGTCACAGATCTGGACGAATCTTTCATTCATAGCCATCTGATAAAATTCATCGTACAGCGATCTAGGCAAGCGGCACGATCGGGCACTGCCATCCCATTTCGGTCGAGCTACATGGACCATGTGTCTAGACACCAGAATCTTGAAACATTTCTCTGCACCGTTCGACGCTGAAGATACGAGATTTTCAGCTGACCAGAGCTTGAAGAGCCTCCTTGTGGGAATCTCAGATTCCCTAGGGAACAGGGTCAAGTACAGAGCACATTGCTTTAACTTTAACCCTTCTGGAGGGTTATCAACACTCAAACGCACAACATCTTGGAGTGTGGGATGATCGGGAAGCTGATCGAGAAGCTTGGTGCATCCACTCAACGTGGTGTCGGATAAAAGTCCTCCGAGTAGAAGGATCTTTGCTGGAGAACCGCCCGATTTGCTAAGAATCCTCTCTTTGAGACGGAGGAATTCTCTGTCCGGATTGACCCTGTCGAAAGCACGGCTGCTTTCCATCAATAACGTGTTGCTATGTTCTGGGTCAAGGGGGCTCAACTTGAGATGCTTGGAATACCAGGGATCGATGGAAAAGGGTATTTTGTTGTCACGAGTCGTGATGATTACTCGGCTCCCGTTCCTCGAGTCTACAAGCACCTTTATTATGAGCTTATCCATGAGACGGAGATCGCACAAGTCATCCAGCACTATCAGATAACAGCGCTCCATCAGGACTCCTAGGAGCATTTCGGACAGCTTTTTCTTGTCCATACGATCCACGTCGTACAATTCCGGGAGCCTCAGCTGCTTGAGCAAGTCAACCATGAGACGAACCAGGTTAGGCTCCGGCCCAACCTGGACCCAAGCACAGCAGTCGAAATGATGCTTAACGTCTGCTCGGTTGCAGACGCTCCTCACTAGAGCTGTTTTGCCGACGGCTTCCTCGCCGACCACCGAAATCACTCTCAGGTTGGCACAGCTGTCTCTTCCATCGATCAACTGCGACACAAGATCGTTCGCAAGATCTTCGCAACCCATGATATTGGACTCATCCTTCATCTTCCTTGCTCGGGGCAGTTTGCTTGGTGGCAAAGACGTTGTCTTGGGTCCGCTCCTCGTCTTCTCGGAGCTGACAACGAGAAAACGACGAGACAGGCAAGATAAGGAACTGATCAAAGGAAGTCTGCAGGGCACGAGCGCGAGCGGGCTCAAGAAAACGCACTCGCACGCCGGGGAATGGAGGCTCACGGGGCTGGCCGTTCGGTTTCGAGGTGCTCAAGCCTCAAGAAGTGTGATTTGCGGATGACATTGGAAATGGCCAACACTTTAGGGATGGAGATAAGGAAAAGGAAAAATGGGAGAGTCTGAGCTTGAATGATTTGGGGAAGAAGGCTGTGTTTGGATGGGGAATTGGCACCAAGCAACGCTTTTTTATATAGGAGCTGTCGATCCCCACCAGCTTCTAGTTAAAGAATACGGCATCTCTAACTCTCGCAAGATCACACGGAACATGACGACGTCCACGTGTCGTCCAAGCTACCCACATCTACTTTTCGACATCTTCATGCTTTTACCAAAAAAGCCCATCCTTGTTGTTTTGTTGGGACAGCATGATATCATATTGTATTGCAATAAACAAAATCGTGAATTTCAATTCTCCATAGGATGTCCATTAAAATAAAAATAAAAAATCACAAACATTTAAACACATATCTACTTTGGATTGTTAATATCCAAATTTCTAAAATAATTTTAACTACCCAAAAAATTTTCAATTTCTGTGTATCTAACAACACATACAGCCTTTTCAGCCTTTTCTATTTCTCTCTCGTCCTGAAACAATTTTCACTCTTCTTTTGCAAATAAGAAAAAAACACCTTCGACATTGTGTCTTATTTCCGCACATCATAAAAAAAAAACGCATTAATCATCAGCATAATTAACAGATTAATTACAACATCATGTTTTCATATTTTTTCATTTCCAACATCAAAAGTGTGCTGTCTATTACGCGAATCATTCAATTTCTCACATATACACTATTAAACTCATCTCAGTTTTTTCTAATTTTTTTAAATTAAAGTATCGTCCCTATCTATGAGTGTCACAAGACGAAGCGAGACAGCCTAAATCTTCTTTGCTAAATTAAATAGTTATAATTTTTCAATAAAGTGACTTAAACTTAATCAATATATAAGACTTGCAGGATCTTTCATGAGTTTTAGGAACTCAGTTCTCAACATTTGTGTCTCTAGATTATCGAAAAAGGAAGAATGGCTTAAACTCAAGGGGAAGATGCCCTTCGCTCCCTTAAAGATGTACGGACCCCAGGAGTGCCATAACTTGGCACGAATGGACACTTAGGGCACGAATGATAACATTTTTGTTCCATAAATCATTTCTGGATGAGTTTCTAAGCCAAAAAACGCGTTTGATAATGACAAAAAATTTCTACTATTGAAATAGAAATTCGTTTGATAATCAAAAAAATGTTACTTTTCTAAGTGGCGGCGATAATGGGAGGAGTGGCGACCGGCGATGGATGGTGGACGGTGACCGACGAACGGTGGAGGGCGGTGGCGACCGGCGACCGGCGACCGGCGACCGGCAGAGGGCGACAGCAGCCGGCGACCAGCGATCGACGACCAATGACCGGCAGGCAAAGGACGGTGGCGGCAGACGGCAGAGTTCGCCGCCGCTGCCGTCTGCCGCTGCCGCAGTCCACCAATCGCCGTCCACTGGCCGCCGCCGCCGGTCACCGTCCGCCAGCAGTGGGTGGAGGGTGGTGGTGATGGTAGTGAGCGACGGACAAAAAAAAATTTCTTCCAGTGAGAAATAAAAAAGAGAAACAATTTCTAATTTTTGTTCTAGAAATAGAAAAGTAAAAAAAATTTGTTTCTAATTTCTGTTCCAAACCTATTTCTAGAGTAGAAATTTGTTCCAAAAATAGAAATGAAAATTTTTTTACCAAACGGATTTCTATTCCAGAAACAGAAATAGAATGGTTACCATGCGCAGCCTTAAGTGCCAAAACTTATAAACGATACACTTAAATGCTAAAATCGGAGCAAAAATGATCATTTAAGTGCCAATGGCGAAAAATTCCGGTCAAATTACCACGTGTCCATTTTCCAGCAACTTCATTTGCTGACGGAGCATTTTTTTCAAAATAAAAAATCCACATGACAATTTTTTTTTTATAAAAAATTGTCCACGTCAAATTTTAAAAAAAATTAAAATCGATTTTATTTATAAAAAAAAAAAAAGAAGAAGGGGATCAAGGAGGGCTAGCCCTCGCCACCCTCGCCGTTGCCGCCCCACCCACGCCAGGAAGGGCTGGCGACGGTGGGTGAGAGTTGGCCGGTCGCCAGGCCCTCACCCGGATCAAGGATTGCGACCCTCCCCTAGATCCAGCGAGAGTTATCGACCCTCACCCAGCCGAGCCAAGGGCCGTCGGCCACCCAAACCAGCGCCGGTCTGAGCAGCTGCTGGCCCTTGGCCCAACTAGACGAGGGCTAGCGACCCTTGCCCCGATCTTGGCGAGGGTCCCAGCCCTCGCCACAGCCAGCCGAGGTTACCGGCCACCGGCCGGGCCCAGGCGACCTCGGCCGACCCTCGTCCACCATTGCCAGCCCTTCCCGGCGAGGGTGGGGCGACGACGGCGGCGCAGCCTCGCCGATTCCCTTCTTCTTCTTCTTCTTTTTCTTTTTTTTTAATAAAATCGATCTTATAATAATATATTTTTAATTATTAATTATTAATTTTTAAAATCCATGTTAGCCAAAACGACGTCGATTTGGTTGATTTTTCGCCGACTCAATTTCCGGCAAATCACGTAGGCAAGAAAATTAATAAAAAATTACCACGTAGGATTTCCGATAGGGTTCCAACGACTTGGCATTGAAGTGATCTGTTTTTTTTTTTAAAAGCGGCACTTAAGTGTACCATTTATAAATTTTGGCATTTAAGTGTCCCTCCGTGCCAAATTTTGTCACTCCCGCTATACTTATGCTCTCCCTTAAATTTCACCTTCGAAATTCATTTCATGTCACTTCAACTCTTACTGCGATATAAGGCCCATATTTCTTATAAAAGTTCAAACCCAGCCCATGGTCTTTTCAGCCCATGCCCTTCAAATTCCAAGCCCTCAGCCGACCTTTTATAAAACAAGAAGAACAGCAAGAGAAAGAGAGAGTTCGTTCACGTGAAGAAGAAAAGAGGAAAGGAACGAAAGGGGAAAAATCTCCAATTTAACTCCGTTTGGCAACGCTGGGTAAGTATATCAACCTGTCATTCATCTAATTGAAATAATCGTCGAAGTTAAGATCTGAATTTATGTCAATTCGGAGTTGTTGCATTCGATTGAAGAATTATATAAACATATGGTTGATGATATTGTGAAGATCTCGATTTGAGCTTGTGACTTATCCGACATGAAATTTTGAAGTTGGTTGCACATACTTTTTTAGGTTCATCAATGAGCCGTAAGTAGAGTGAGCACAAGTGTTTTGTTATTGGAGAGGACTTTCTGATAATGGGGATTTTTTTGGGTATGAATTATATATAGTTGATGAGCTTTTGTATTAGTTTTTGTTGAATATGTGTATATATCATGTTGATGGTTTATATAAAACTGTGATATATTTTATATATATGTTGATATCAAATTGAGTTTTAATTATGTTGAAGCTGCATCCTTTGATAAAAAGACAATCATGTTGTACCCTTATTCTTGTTGAGTTGAGGGTGTGCCACCTACTTCTTCCAAAAATAAAAAAAATTCATCTCTCTCACTTAAAGTTATGTCGAATCCCCATTGATTTCTTTGCCTGAATCTCATTGAGTCAAGCTTGGAGGAACTGTTTGCTCAACCGCCCCGATGCTTTGAAAACCAATCCTCAATCCTCTTACATTCTGAGCACATCCAGGGAGCGTCAATATTACTGCAACAAGGCAACCCCGATCCACTTCATCCAGGGAGTGAAAACAAGTGAAACAATGCAATATACTGTGTGAATCTTACTACTCCACCAAGAATGATATCATATAGGCTTATATTATTGATGCGCCTATAATGATGTCAACATCGAGTCTCGCAGTTTTTCCAAATGTGATTTGACTTTAGTAGCATACACCTACAAGATTTGATATGATTCGCCTTAATTTAAAACAGCACAAGTTTCACTCTTTTTGAAGATGAGATTCGCCTTAATCTATTAGAAATAGAAAATGTCCATACAATAATTGCAATGCCACCTATAACAAGCAAAAGAACCTCAGGGGAAAATGGTCCAAAGAGACATGGATTCATTTTTGAGCAGCCAACCATACAGATACATAAATAGAATAACATACAGATGAAGGGAACAGATCGAAAAGGGTAACATGCACAGAGACGGCAAACATTGGCGACTTCCTACAGGTCATAAACTCTCAATAATATATGTAGCTCAAGAAAAGTTCCTCTCTCTCTCTCCCTCTCTCTCTTTCTCGTTTACTCAGTAAGCCAAAAACCAGGCATGTTACTGATAATACATGAGCTGCTGGGCAGCTGCAACATTTTGAAACCCACCATCATATATTGCCTGGCTTCCACCAGCAACTCCCATACCCATCGCTGCCTGCTTGAGAGGATGCTGCCCTTGCATGAGAGGATGCATGCCGCCCATCTTGCTCATTGCTAATTGTCGCTCGTAGGCTAATAGTTCAGCAGTAGAAAGGCCTGGTAATGGTGCTGCCGCAGCAGGTGGAGGAAGGGGATTGGAGCTTGTTCCTGGGGGAGTAGGCTTGCTACCCCAGGAGCACTGCAAGCACAAACAAATCAGAAGTCAGCTTTGGTTCAATCAAAAACACCAAGGGGACGAAGTCCTGTATTAACTACCGTTTTCACATGCTAGAGCCCCCGATCTATTTTTATCACTGCCAACATGCAGACAGTACCACAAAAAGCCCATTTAAATTATTGAAGAAATAGAACACTTCACTTGTATTGCCAGAGAACCATGTCTTATTGCCAATATACATGCTACCTTTGCTTATCCTTTTAGAGGATAAGAGGTACGGCCAAACATGCAGGGGCACAACATGCCAATTAAGTCATAGCTATGGCATTCACAGATTGAGTTTAACTCCAACTGTCCCAACTCAAAGAGGAGTAAGCTCATCCAAAAGGGTTTAGTGCAGTCACTAAATGCACAAAACTCAGACAACTTGGATTTAAATCTTGGTGTAAACAAAAATGAGGTCTTTGACCAAAGGTTAACTATGGGAGGTAGCCAGGTTTACAATCAGGAAAAGGAAAGTGCGGTAAGTTCAACTTATATCAGTACAACTGCAGAATTAATTATCTCCTACTACATTTTCTACAGAATAGATTACTTTTCAAACCATCAGCACTGTGAAAAAAAAAAAAAAAAAAAAGATAGAAATGAAGTGCATTAGTAACAAGCCCAAGAAGACACCTTAATTTGTCTTCCACATAGAAGTGACTGAGTATTTCCCATTTGAATGGCCAATGCTGCTTCTGCATGAGTACTATACCTCACAAAACCAAATCCTTTATCTCTTTGGACCCGGACCTCCTCTATCACTCCAGCACCAAGAGCATGAAAATGGCGATGGAGTTCAAGCTGAGTGACCTGCAAATTAAAATGACTCAGAATTTCCCCCAAAAATTGGAGACAATTAACTTCTGAAAATGAGCCTACACAGTCTCGCAGGCATGCACACATATTTATAACTAATCAATTATAGCATAAATTTTGCTAAGTTATAAGCAACCTTTCCAAGGCGGTATAGAGAACTAAACTTGAGCAACAGACATAAGAGAAATCTACATATGGTATCATGCTCCATGGGGTAAGACGCACCCTATCATTTCAAAAGAAATAACACTTTTACAAGTCATAATTCACAAAAGTACCTCCTACTCCATGACCTCCACAATCTCTGTTAAATGGCCATCACCAAAAATTTCTGAATACTTACAAGTGTCATTTCAATTACTTGAAAGGCCAAATTTAAACTTGCAAGTTTCAGAGCCATTTTCCATATAAGTATGTTGAACTTTGGTAGAATAAGCTCATCAGCTCTTCCTCTCTATTCATTGACCTTACTCCTCACTCCCACTTCCTGAAGCTATAAATAAGGCTCCAAATAAGAACTAATGTAGTACCAACATCAAATAGCTTACGATAAGAAGTATGGCAAAATAAATTAGTCTCAAAAAATTATTACGGTATAGACACACTCAATGTGGTTGCATTAATTATAGTTAACTTAATCTAATACTATATATGTATCTTGGTGCAAAAGCAAGGGGACTATCAGTGTTGACATGCAGTTCTCTCTTTGAGTAACATATGTCCCACTAACTAAACAAACCAAGAAAACATGTTTCACTAAATGAAGTACATTTTTTATTCATAACATTCTTTCTTGTATTTTTCTTTCAAAAACTAAAAACACTAATTAAGAAAATATGAAATTATCAAAGTAAAAGAAGCATCTTTTACATAAATTTAAAAAGAATGTTAATTTAAAGAAACTACCAAACAAAAAATTTAATGACTTCAACAGATCTGAAATGTTTGTATTTATTTAGTTTTAGGAATTCAAAGTGGTCAAGATTAAACAGAAGTCAAAGCTCAAATACTAAAAAATTGAAAATTTGGAAGAAAAATAAATCCAAATAATCTCTGATATCATTTGGTTTACTACATAATTTTTCCATATATGTAAGAAAATTGAGTTTAAGATTTGCAGAACGAGATAAATAGGGTGGATGGAATTACAATTTAAAAATTATTTCTTTTCTTATACTTCTCCAAGAACTATTTGATTCATGTGCAATCACTAATCCAATTATATACAATTTCATTTGAAATTAATTAAAGCATTTTATTCACCTCTAATTCTAATTTGTCTTCCAATCATTGTTATTTTTTGTAAACTGAAATTATCTAAACTTTTTGTGAGATTTTGTCTCCTCATAACATCAGCGCTCAGAGTGTAATACATACATCCACATTTAGTTATTGTAAAAGTTAGCATCAAATTAACTAACAAAGAGGAAAGGAATACAATTCACTTTGATATGAAGAAAACATGAAAAGAATAAGAACCCATACTGCACTTTGATTTCTTCTTCGTTTTATAGCAAATAATTTAGATCAGTACTAAAGTGACAAGTCTAAATCCTCATCCCTTTCATGACAATTCAATTCTAGACCTTTTCAAACACTTGCTTGAAGTTTAAGATATTTGATAACAATAAAAGACCCATGCGTAGCACAGGCTTCTTGACTAGTTATTACTAAAGAAACGCATGATGGTAGTTGCAAAAATACACAGATGGTTGATGTGTATTTAAAATTTCTTAATAAAATTTTTTACAGTTTCTTTTGATATAATTTTAGTACTGGTCACAAAATGAATAAAGCCCAGATGGCTAATGTAGTAATGTCAATATGAAGATGTCAAGTGTAGTAACAAAAACACACAATGCAAAGTTTACATTACCCCCAGTTCATGATGAAAATACTAGTTTTCCCTACAGAATCTGGAAAACATTGCTTTGCCCCCAAATTACTCAAAAATCTACCTTATGGACAACAACACCAAAAGATAGTAGAAAAAGAGAGATCAGTCTTGCCTCTGAAGCTAAATTTCCTACATAAACAGTTGTATACTGAGGATTATTTTCCGGAGCATCACTGTTTGTAGCCTCCTTGCCATCCTCTGCAATGAAAAAATAGAGTAGATGATACATGATTCAATCATGAGAAAGAAAATACCTGTAACAGTTGATAATACAATGACTCAGGCAGTAAAACTTAAAATGCTTGTTCAACGAGCATCGCATATCAACCAAGATGAATCCAAGAAAATTCTGTTTAAAAAAAAAGCTAACCCGATGAGCCATTGGTTAGCTCCACCACACTTTTGACATCAGAGCTCTGCTTATCTTCAATGCCACCAGCACCCTTTGTTGCCCAATTGCAACGTATCTGTCTACTGCCAAGCCATTTCCCTGAAATATAAAGCAAAAATAACTTCATATGGAGACAGTAAAAAGAACTAGCCATCATGTTATTACTAGGGAACACTGTTCAACTTTCTGGCATGTCACTGAACCGCTGAACTACCACTATACTATCCAAAATAATTCAATTGTTGCCAACTTCTTCTTACTATGTCCAAATTTCTAACAGAAAGTGATCTTTAATCAACCCACGGGGCCTATTAGATATGATACATCATCCATATCTACAGTAATCAATGTGCTCATAAAATAGCAAACGAAAAGGCACCACCTATTTGTCAAATTTTTTTTGCCATTGTGACAACATGAGTGGACAATGGCATTGATTTTTGTAAAAACTATGAATGGAACAAAAATGTGAAAAAGTTTGGTTACAACTCCAAATTTCCTTTTCTTTTGGCAAACAACAACTGCATATATATAAAAATGAAAAATAACTCAAAATTGAGGACCTCCTTTAATATCTTACCCCCAAGACATCAAGCCAACCTAGGTAGCTGAGGGAAACAGCATGATTATGATCCAAGAAAAAGCTTCCCATCTATGAACTAATTACCACAGACAAAAGATAAGAAGGATGTCTGGAAGTTTCAATAGTCTGTTTAAGAAAATCTGAACTTCAATTTTAATAGTTCATCTGTTTCACTATTTCAATATCCAAGATAAAGAAGGCAATCTCCTTAACATGGACGACCATAACACATGTAGGAGTCAGAAAAAAGTTTTGTTCAGAAGGCAGAATAGTTACCAGTCAAATCATTTATTGCACTCTGGGCATCCTGAACACAAACAGAACCACCACAAATTAGCAGACAATCTTAATACCAGAGATTCAGAACAACAGAATTCATATGTGTAATGTATAATGGATATAGAACATATCGATGTAGGAAATGACAATAGGTTCAGGAGAATGCAAGAAAGCACCTGTTGGTTCCTGAAGGAAACAAAGCCAAACCCTCTTGAACGTCCAGTCTTCTGATCCCACATAACCCGTGCATCCCTGTGTTTTAGCACAAAGGTCCAATTCAATACCACATCTATTTGAACTTGACTGATGAGAATGCATAATGCTATCATAATGTCTTAATAGAAAGTTTGAACTTTCAGAAGAAAACCAAGATAAGGAGATTTAAAACTTACGAACAGCTGGGATAAACAGAAAAGCATGCAAACAACATGGCATCCGTCACCTCAGCACTGAGGTCACCAACAAAAATGTTGTAATGGCCTACACATCCAAAAAACAGCTATATGAAGCATCGATGATATTTTGTATTATAGCACCATGAGCATGTAACAATATTCTATTGTAGAACAAGAACCAGAGCAAACCTGAAGTGTCCTCTCTCTGACCACTGGCATATGCCCAATTAACTTTGATGGGTTGCCCAAACCTGCAAGCCATGGAATGGGACAAGCTCAGCAAAAAGAGAGTAATCCAATGGCATGAATACTCAAGTTGAAATTGCAACATTCGTAACTAAAATCCAGTATAGTCTCTACTCACAGATGCCTTCCATTCAGAGAAAGAATCGCAAGAGCAGCGGATCTTTGATCAAAGTAGTGAATAAACCCATAGGACGACTGTGTAAAGCAGGGAAACAGAAATGTTAGCAATAGACTATATCCAAGCAAGCAAAGCAACAGATTCTATCATTTCTGTTTAATTTTTCCAAGTGCTTCGGCAATTCATCAAAACCCAAATACAGAACCTTCTCCTTTCTAATAAGTTTGCAGCCCTCGACAGGACCTGTACTAGCAAAAACTTCTTGAAGAAGTGGTTCTGTCACCTGAGTATGAATGTTGCCCACATAGCTGCATTATGCAACAAATACCAAGAGCAATAAGTTTCTAACTCGAGAATTTAAAAACAAAAAACGAACTCCCAGCGTTTTGAGTTATATTCAAACAAAGATGAGAGAAAAACCATAACAAATATTTCGGCGCATCTTCAAGCAAAAGTGTTAATGTCAGAAGATTTCCAACTCAATGAGCATATATGAGCAATTATCCACTGCACAAATCTGAGCCTCACATAGCTACTCAATTTGAGGCAACCAAAGAAATATAATAACTAGTAAACAGGCAATTGAAACAGAGAAATGGAAATAAAAGTATGAAAAAAAGTCTAGACAAAGACTCACACACTGCGGCAAGTACTTGGATCAAAACCAGGAGGCAGATTTCCACTTGCAATCGGTTCTATCTGCAACAATAAGGGAAAAGAAAATTCAAAAGAAAGAACCAGCTAAGCAGGGAACAATGCTTTGTTTGAGAGTATTATAAACCAAAGACAAAGAGATATCATGGTAATATCTAGTTGGGTAGCCAAAGATGAACCAAGAAACGTGCAAAAAATTATCTATAAAAGGAAAGACAAGATCAGAAAGAAGATTAACAAAGAGAGTTCAACAAACAGCTATTCCAAAGAATCATGATATATGTTAGAGGTATTAAAGGGTAAAGCAGTCTTTCAGAGGTATAAAAGGGTAAGGTGGTCTATTAGAGGTGTAAAAGAGTAAAGCGGTCTTTAGGGCTTTAGGGCTTATTTTGTTGTTGATTACTTAATGTATATATAGACCTTTATTGTTTAAAACAAAAAAAAATTTCCCTTTACAATATACAAACTAAATTACATTGTTAAAGCGATAACAGTGAGCTGTTATAACCAGCTTCTAACATCAATTACCAACAAAAACCTTCTGTGATGTAGTCAGGATATTCGTTAATGTGTAGCCCGAGCATTGATCAAAATTTTCAAGAAAGAATGACTTAGCACCAAGCAGGAGCTCGCAAAAAGGATATTCTGAAAATTTCCAGCAACAAAGAGAAAGACCACATGCAGAATAAAACAAAATCCTCAACCAATTTATCATTCTTGAGGATATATCCTATGGAAGTATTCCATACTTTCACCTCTTCTCACATAATGATGACCTCAAATACTTAATATTTCAATATTTGCAATGGTTGCTCCTTCAACCCATGCCTCACCACACAATAGCAATTTATCGTGCTTGCACATTACAACATCTATATGTGAACTTCTCAAATCTTGTCAATAGCGCCTTATAAGTAATTTCTGAGCAAATATAATTCCGGCCCATCATCACCATCTTTGCCGTGATCCAATCTTATTCCCTGCCACCAGCCCCAATCCCCCAAACCCATTGTCCTCTTCTGCTAGACTTTTACTTTGTTCATGCTCATTAATAACTGGATGCCACATATCCCAAGATGCCACATGCCTCACTACACAATTCACCATCCCAATCTTTGCATTATTCACCCATGACCCATGATTTTTCCATCTCAATGACAGGAAAGTTCTCAATAAGTCCTTGTACTTTTGCTTGAGCAATCATCAAAAGTTTCTCATACACCCTATCTAAAGCAACCCTACACAAACAACAGCCATGTACTTAAAGGGAGTATCGGAAGACAGATGAATATAGGAGGAATTAAGTCCTCATCCTGCTTAAGGGAATATTCACAGAGATTTAATGGAATTCAAAAAATTTCGCCAAGAATAACATCCCGGAGAAAAACGAATATTTTCTTATTTCCTTCTTAGTGAACTATTCTCTTAAGTTCCATTTAAACCACTTGTACAGAGCTTCTCTGTTCTCTCCTTTAAAATGTAAGGCAAAAGAGCTGAAGCTTAAGCATACATCCACAAATCCATCAACTTAAGATATTCACCCAACCCTTATGGAGTGGATTGGTGGGGGATCATATAAGCTTGCACAGCCAAAGAAAGGTGAAATGACATGGCGGCCTTCTTACAGTGGCTGTAGAAGTTCCTGGTCTTGGAAAAGACTATTAAAGGAAGAGTCTATGGTCAATTAGCAGTTGACCATAACCAGAGAGAAGCTTGTAAGTTGTGATATAAGTGGTAATTTGCTATCAGTTCTTCCCAGTATCTCAAGGGAATTAGAGCAATTTACAGACCACTCCACAAGCTGAAGCTGAAAAATCAAAAAAAAATTCACATTGAGCAATTGAATCTCTTTCAAAAGGGTCAAAGATCATGTGGACCCTGCAGCATACCTTAAAGTTTTAATAGCTTAAGGCTGTGGTCTTCCATCATGTCTAGCATGTTCTAATATTATCCTTATCCAAACATTGCTCAACTAAAAACAATCCCAAACAAAATTATTTCCTGATAAAAGAAAAGGCCCACAACAACAGCTACTCGCACTAGAATTACTACCTAATGGGTGGCAATCGGTGAACTCTACAAACTGCAACAGATCATTTGTTTTCTGATAGATGGAACTGAAGAATGAAAGACGAGAAGCTGCACCTCATTGCCACCTTCTCTGATAACCAACATACTTAAAAAGACGTCTTCCCAAAATCTAACAAAGAAAATCGCAACTCCACTACACAAGCACTCAAGGATATCCAAGGACAAGCACTGCAGGACCCTAGCTGCAAACATCAAACAAACAAACCACTTCCCACGACCTCAATCCCTCGTCCAACAACACAGCTCGACCCCACAAGACGACAAAAACCAGATTGCGATCAAACTGTTCACGCTCCATCATCTTCCTCTGATCAAAAACCCCATCGAACGCCTGGAATCATCACGATCGCGAATTCAGAGGTCACGAACGCACCCACTCGACCAATCGAAATTCCCCACGCCCTCACACGAAGCTCCGAAGCAAAAGACATCAAACACGCGACGAGACGGGGAACGCGAGGAACCTGGGGAGGAGCCAAGAGGCCGGGGTGGTGGTAGAGCGACTGCTGCTGGAGAAGGGCTTGCTGCATCAACGCCTGCTGCTGCTGCTGCTGCTGCTGCTGCTTCAGCCGGTGATGCTGCATTTTCCCACAGATTTTCCCGTCAAAATTCGAGGGGTCCGGAGCTCCTCCTCCTCCTCCCTTTTTCCCACCCCCCTTAATTTTTTTTTCCCGAGAAAATCGAGCGTTAGGGTTCGTTCGTTCGGTTGGTTCGGTTTGGGTGGGTCTTCGCTCCACGCGTGTCGGGTCGGGGGAATTAAATTCTATTTTTTGACAATATATAAAGAAAATCTTGGTCGATTTATATTATCTCGAAATTTAATATCGAGAATAAATTCGCTGATGATATTCAATTATTCTAGAGTAAAGTTGAGTAAAGTTGGGGCTCGGTGCACTTATCCCGTCTGGCCAACCGGAGGATGACACGTAAGCAAGTTACTATGCGGTATAGTTAATTTCTCTTTTTTTCCCCCTATTTTATACTTTTTTTCCTTCATAATCGTTGTCGCGTTCTTTATGTGCACATCCAAATCCACATCTTAGGAATTATTTACACTAAAACAAAAGCTACATTTGTGAGAAAAATGGTCTAGGAACTAATGGAGAGGGACAAAGACCAATCTATTTATAACAAATTTGGCATTTTAAGATTTTCATATGTCGGTTTTGATTATAAAGAGAAAATGTGATTATGCCTAATGTGGAGGATTAGTTTTCTCTAACCTTCATTATCATGGTTTTAAGTTGATGGTCGATTTTCATTAGCAGCATAGATAATTTAATCTTTTATATAAATAAATGTGATGAGATGCCATTATCGCTATTAGAATTTTTATGATTTTCTTTTCTTTCTTTTTTCTTTTGGTTAGTGGAAGGGGCTTGTACATGTTTTGGACTAGCACTTTTATAAATGCTCAATCGATAACCCAGTTGACCCAAAAAAAAAAAAAAATGGCAAGTTAAGATTCTATTTAATCCTTTGATCGTGTTCCAAAGTTCAAAATTAGTTCAATCGAAATTTTCTAATTTCAAATATAGTTGAGTCACAAAATAGTGTTGTTTAATTCAATTCCACCTATCTAGTGATTGTCTGCCTAGATTTCCAATTTTATTATACACTCTTGGCTAGAATTATGCAATTATACTTTGGATGGGTGTTGGTCATGCTAAATTAATCATTTTCTAGAAAAAATTCCTCATGAAACATAAAATATTTTTCATGAGTCTTTTTTTTTTGGAGGGGGGGTTAGTTTTCATGTGTTAATGGTACTCTTTATTTTTTTGGCTAGCCAAGAAATGAAATTTTTCTTGCTAATTATATCCTGAAGTGACAATTAATGAAAACTCTTAGTATGAGTTAAGATAATCATGCCACTCCCCTCATCGTAGCAGACTCTATTCTTGCAAATCAGCTTTGCTCATTCTTTGATCTCACCACCAATCTAAACTATATACATGCCAAACAGTCGAAACCACTGAATCCACGACAACTCTGATCCGAGGCAAAGACGAACATCGACTCGGCATTCGGGCACATTCTCCCGCCTCGACGTGACCGACCCGGCATCATCGACAACATTGGAAATTATGCAGACCGACTTACAATTAAAGTGGCTAAGTTAGCTCTCGATTGATATGAGCAGGTGGAAAATTCACATCTTTCCGTTTTGTCCAGGTGCACTGACAGCCATCGAAAGAGGCAAACGAGAACGAACGTGTGCGGTTTCGGCCGTTTGAATCTCCACCATGAAACGAGTTCCAGAATTGGCAAAAGAACGGCCCTTTCTAGTTGACCGGTTCATAACAGATTTCCCGTTTCTCTCTCGCTTGCTGTCAATCCGGATAAGCATTCCTGCATTTTGTGCCAACAAGCATGAAGCAACGAGAAACCAGGAGACGAGTTCCGCGCAAAAGTACGACGGCCAAACCTGTCCCGAGGCGTCGTATCTCCGGCTGAACAATGGTCGCTGCACGCCTCATCGGGCCATCCCTGGTCGTCTTGTCCATCGTCCTGGTCCTGTTGCCGACGACACACTCGATGTCGCAAGCTGACGCGCTGCTCAAGCTCAAGAGATCGTTCGCGAATTCTCAGGCTCTGGAATCTTGGGTGCCTGGCTCGGATCCTTGTGGCAATGAGGACTCCTGGGTCGGAGTCCTTTGCTATAACGGGATAGTCACCGGCCTGCGGCTCGGAAAGATGAGTCTGTCAGGGAAGATAGATGTCGATGCATTGACCGAGATCGCCGGCCTGAGATCTCTTAGCTTCGCGAGCAACTCCTTTTCTGGTCCGATTCCAGAGTTCAACCGTCTCGGCGCCCTCAAGGCCATTTACATTTCTGGAAATCAATTCTCAGGTGAGATCCCAGCAGATTACTTCTCCAACATGGGGTCTCTGAAGAAATTGTGGCTTTCTAACAATAAGTTCACCGGGACAATCCCATCGTCGGCGGCCCAACTAACCCATCTCATCGAATTACACCTCGAAGACAATGAATTCAGCGGCGCTATTCCCTCATTTGATGCACCAGCATTGGTGTCGCTTGATTTGTCGAACAATCAGTTAGAAGGGAAAATTCCTCCAAGCTTATCAAAGTTCGATGCGAGTTCGTTCGAAGGAAATTCTGGCCTTTGCGGGGAAAAGATAGGTAAAGAGTGTCCAAAGGCAGTTGAACAGCCGCCCGCCGAGCCTACAACTAGCACCGTAGGACCAAACACCGATCCTGGTTCGGCTAATGATCAGCACAATGGTTCAGCAGACAGCCGGAAAAAGATCATCGTCATCATAATTGCGGCAGGAGTGGTGCTTCTGATTATTGTCGTTTGCTTGATAATCAGAATGAGGAGACGAGCGAAGGTCCAACAGGACTTCAATGTGCTCGGGAAGGAAAATGTCAATGACCCAATTCAGAAAGACGTTCTCGGAACAGAGAAAAAGGAAGTGCAATTGAGTCGCAAAGGAACGGGCTCGAGCCGCAAGAGTCATGTCCCTATTGTCGCCAAAGGTTCAGCTACCTCTGACCTGGTTCTGTTAAGCGATGAGAAGGGTGTCTTCGGGATGGCAGATTTGATGAAAGCGGCGGCCGAGGTGTTGGGGAACGGAGGATTCGGGTCGTCGTACAAGGCCGTGATGGCCAATGGGGTCACGGTCGTGGTGAAGAGAATAAGAGAGACGGCGGACGGGAAGAGTAAGGATGAGTTTGCTGCAGAGATGAGGAAGCTAGGAAGGCTGAAACACCCCAACGTTTTGACCCCTTTGGCTTACCATTACAGGAAGGATGAGAAGCTACTGGTTTTTGAATATGTTCCCAAAGGGAGCCTGCTTTATTTGTTACATGGTATGACCTCGAAAAGTCTTCTGCTCCCGTGATGTTTCTTGTTCTGGTTTTTGGTGATTGCTTTTATGATTCCTTCTTTGTGGCAAGCTAGTCTTGACAAAATTTGGCTGATGGATCAAATACGTTTCAGGTGATCGCGGACCTTCTCACGGAGATCTGAATTGGCCGGTGCGCCTGAAGATCATCAAAGGAATAGCCAAAGGGATCGGCTTTCTGCATGACGAACTCAGTTCTTCCAGCTTGCCCCATGGTAACCTTAAATCAAGCAATATTCTTCTCAATTCAAAATACGAGCCGCTACTGGCGGACTATGGGTTCAGCTTGTTGCTTGGCACGTCCCATGTCCCGCAAGCGCTATTTGCGTGCAAGGCGCCTGAAGCCGCACAGTTCGGTAATATATCGCCTAAATGTGATGTATACTGTCTCGGAGTGGTAATCCTTGAGATGCTCACTGGAAAATTCCCTTCCCAATACCTCAGTAATGGGAAAGGCGGAACTGATGTCATCGAATGGGTGAGATCGGCAATTTCTGATGGAAGAGAGGCCAAATTGTTCGATCCCGAGATTGCAAACTCAACAAGTTCATTCCCTGAGATGGAAAAGCTTCTCCATATCGGGGCGGCTTGCACAGAGGCTAATCCTGAGCAGAGATTAGACACGAGAGAGGCCATTAGGAGAATTGAGGAGATACGGATGGAGGAAGAAGGTGCAGAGTCCAGCACAATAGATGTCTCGCCGCAGGTCCATGTATTGAGTTTACAAGAAGGCTACGGCACAAACTCAGGATAGAGAACCGGATCAAATAGTTTCAAAGACCGGTCAGGGCATCGAGACATGGCAATAGGTTTACATTCGGTGTATCACGATTAGAGTCCTTAGACATTAAGTGGTAATGCATGGAAATTCAAAGAGAAGCATTGTACTGACATCTAGAGTATTATCTGGTGTACCAATATGTGTATATATTGTGCAACAGAGAAGGTGCAAGCAAGTGAAGGAGATGAGAAGAAAGAAATTTAAAGCACATATCAAGCCAACGTAGTTTACAGCAAATTAAATGGCAACTCATGCACTCGCTCAAACCGCAAGTGTTCTGTTCACGCTCCTCTTCAGGCTGCTTTCCGATTATTTACCATCACTTCGAACCAGACAAACTAGTTGTGCTTCTCTTTTCTTCCTCGCTTTCGAATCTATCAAGGTTAACCATCTATCGGCAAAACAAACAAGCCAACATATTAAATCTACCATGTCCAACCCTCGTATCTGAAACTTAGTATTTTTGCTTCTTTTCCGGAATGTAGATACTTCTACCTAAGTTGTGAAGTTTGACTTCCAAAAGATATCCCAAATGTTAAGATTGGCAAGAAATAACTTGGCTACTTCACAAGACGGAAAGCATGGCATTTGAGACTGGCTTGTCAAATGCGAAACCCCTTAATATATGTCATCATGTTTATACCTCGCGACATCGAACATAGTTGAAGCTTTGCTGAAGTAACAGTGAAAGAAGGTTGCAGCCTTGCCTAAATCACGATCTAGTGACTAATTTCATGACAACCTTCGGAATGGGAAAAGCGGATGATGCCAACATGAATACGGTGACAGATTATCCATGATACTATGCTGAAGTTCAGTATACCAAAGTGCAAACGGCCTGCTAATTCCAGAGAATCTTAAGCGTTACCATGAAGGTCCAATTTCAGCATAAATGCTAACAATACAATAAGAAAATTAAACACCCTGCTAAGAATCTGAATATTGAAGGTCAATTCTTCATTTGAAATTTGATACCACACCCCTTGCAACACCAAAACACCACTGCGTTAATATTTGCAGACATGGCTTCAACCCCTCGATAAATACACAATATGATCAAAAGAGATCAATCCAGATCCAAGAACTCCATTCGTTTCCTCATGGTACCTTTAAGGTCCGAAGCCTCCCTTTCTGCCTTCTGCGCCTGCACCATTATCAAAGTGAAATAGCTAAGAAAATTTCTTGGCAAAATCAATTAATCCAATGTAGTATACTTTCTTATAAGAAAACCAGATTAAGAACGCACTGACACATAAAATGAGGTTTATTAACATAGGAACATTACTTGAAATCATTTTCCAATGCACTGCTAGGTTAGAAATGGCTTCAGAAGTCCACACTTTCTGCTTTTGTTCCATTTTAAGTAATGTCATTGACAAGTAACTAGAAGTTGCAAAAGCATGAAGCTGGAAGTGTACAAAAAAACTAATAATTTCCAACGAATCATTTTTTAAGTGCTACAATAGTCTGACTCAAAAGTTTATACATTGAAGGGAGTGGGAGTGTATATGTGACCAAGATCTTTGACATAAAACAGAAATCTCAGAACCTTTATCCAAATATTAACCAAAGAATACAACCAAATTATGAGTATTAACTAATCCCACTAAAGCCTTCAAATCATGGACATCTTGCAATAAATTCAAAACTATTTGCTGAAATCGATGAGTGTGGAAATATCACTAATTTAAAAACAACCATCGAAGATATGATCAAACACTTAGGAAAGTGTCATTTTGTAGGAGCCTATGACTAGCCCACATTCAATAATTTATATTACACTTACCCTTCTAATTTCAGCTGTTGAAACCCGTCTCATATGTGGGGGAAGTTCCTCTTTTTCAACATCCTGATACATGAGATGCATATATGAGGGGACCATATAGAATAAATGCTATATGTGAAATTGACAGAGAGTAGAGATTTCCCACCAGTTCACCAATTAAAACTACATTCTCCCCACGTATTACATAAAGACCTAAAGGGATGTCGCAATATAGGTCACCAACAATAGCTCTTTCACATGCACCCTCTAGAACAGCATTTGCTGCATAAAAAGAGTGATAGCAGAATTTAGAATACAGGATTTTGCTGTTGAAGCATACACTTATGCAGGGACTAAGGATAACAAGGCAAAAGGTTGTACCAAATTGATCAAATGAGCGAAGTATACCCAACAGCTTTCGACCATCTCGCAGAAGTACAAGAAGCTTCCCTGTAAAGCAAAATATCATTTGGACGTAAGAATCTAACATGATGCCCAAAAAGAGAGCCAATTTTCGTTTGTATCTTGTGGAAAGACATACATGTTTCCCGTCAATCAACAAAAGGAAAATAAAAAACAAAAAAATCAAAAGGAAAGCATGACAAAGTACTGAGGGAAAATAAAATAAAATGACTGACTTGAAAAGGAGGCTAGCCACCTTCAGTAATACAGCAGTTAATCATTTTCAGCATCAAAACTTAATCACACATATTGCCGTATTGGGAGTGTTCAATTGATGGAAGGATGTATACATCTTCCATTGCTTCAAAATGGAAGCAGAAGTTCTTGTAGAATGAATTCACCAGAACATCTATTTCTTCAAAGACAATACTTCAGCTATGTATTGTTCTTTCTCTAGATTAGCTCTCTCAACTGGGTATTTCAGCGAGAAGTGTTAAGAGTAAGGCTCTACCAAACATATTTTATACTGGTTATAGACAAGAACCATATAACCTCTGTCAATTCATAATTCTCCAGTGACATGACAACATCCATGAATTAAGGTCCAGGGCAGAACATTCATCCTTCTGCCTACCCAGCAAATGCTACATTCTATTAAGTCTTATTAGGCTTGTTTTCAACTTCTTCTAAAGTAACAAAATGCTAGCTCTTTTCTCCACTCGGCATAGGAATGAATAAGATCAGTATAGGCAAAGGCAGTCATTCATATCATTTAGGGTCAGAAAAATGAGTACCAGCATGAATGACCTAATCATCTCCCCTTCAGAAATATCGGAGCAAAAGGATTGGTGACTGAAAAACCACATACAACATCTTTTGCTTAACCATTAGCAACTAACTATATAGTCTCACGGCCTAGTGAACATTGAATAGTGGAAACTTGTCATTAATTTTCCCTTGACGCATAGAGCCTTGTCACTAATTCTCCCTTTAAAGCCTTTGTAGCACCAGATAAACATGTGTGGGTTTGGTGTCTTCATGCACGTGCACACATCCCTATATACAACTAGATACATGATTCCGCCAACAAACAATAACACAAGAAGCCAACACAATAAACCAAGATAGCACTCCCATTCAAAACCTAACAGGTCCATATACAACCTAGACATCAAGATGCACTGCCATTATACAGAGTTAACACAAGAGATGAAAGTCTCAAAACCATTTGTAAATAGTGGCATTTTTTAACAAACAACTCAACCAGCATAAACAAACTCAGTAACTAGACAATAGTATAATTCCTACAAATGCAAAATTAAAGTGAAAAACCTACTGTCAAGGTAGCTGGCGAGAGAAGTCGACAGGTAAGTGTCTTCAGGGCTTGCCCAAGACATCGATAATTAGCCTCAACTTTCGTGTTAACTCTAACAGAACCACCTCAGAATCCACCAAATACCAATCCAGAAATGGCATTGACAGCTACGACTCCTCTTCTTTAACTTCCCCGCCTCGCACAACACCAAAGCCTTCACTAACCAGCCAAAAGAACAATACCCAATTCCCTAAAGAAACCAAATTTCAAACACAATAAGCAATCGAATGCAAGCCGCTGGTTTCTCACAGCGCGAATTCACACTTCTACTCGTATTCAACAGCAGTACCAGAAGTAGAACAAGAGCAAATCTTGCACCTACTTCCCCCTTCCCAACATAAATCAATCGACCCGAAACTCGCTTCAACGAATTAACCCGGAAAACCCTCCAATTCTCACCAGGCTTCAAGACCAGACGACAAAAAATGGAAACTTTAGAAGGTGAGAGAAAAGTAATCAGATCCAAGATGAGATTTTTACGAGGGATTGTGATCAAGAATCCAATAGGGAGAGAAAGTGAGACGAGAGTGGCATTTGGGAGGGAGAAAGATTTGGCTTGATCTTCTAGGGCTCAAAGGGTTTTCCCTATCGAGTGAAATTAAGCAGAGCGTTCGAGAGATTAGATGAAGACTCGATCTTGATTTTTCGATGGAGCGCAGCTGAAAAGTGTGACAGTGCGAGCGGAAGAAACTTTGGGAATTCTGAATGGCATGGCCAATTTTGGTGTTTTCCACTTTTGGCCCAGGGGTTTGACTTTCTTTTACATTTTAACCCCTTTTTATGAAAGAGTGTTTAGTTTTGGATGAAAATAAAACCAACACAAACACACACATCACAGCTGTCGAATGTGAAAAGTTAAATTTCCCCATTGATTCAATTCTCTAGTTGGAACTTAGATAATTACTGATATAAATTCCTAGCATCCGTCATCTTTGAATCAAGAAAAAAAAAAACAATAATCAATGAATTTCGATTTATTCTTGACCGATCAAACCAAAAATCATGACTTAAATTAGTTGATTTCTGGTCTTTATGTACAATTTTCTCATTGACAGAATCAAGATCCTAAAACAACTTCAACCTAATTTTTTCCAACCCACTTCAAGGCTTCAAGTTAACTTAAATCTGGAAACTGAATTTTTAGCACAAATTGGATGAACCCACAAGTTATTATCTAGGGTCAGTCATAGGATCGATTGAGGGAGTTCAATAAACTCACTTAATTTGCAAATGTGCTTGAGTTGCTTTTGCATAAAGCGAAAGAAATCTATAAGAAAATTCTAATCCAATCCTCAGCAATCCATGCCTACCATTTGATGTGATATTTGTTCTCTTTAGTTTTGGCATAGAAGACTCTGCCTCAGTCCTCTCCCCTCTTGAAAAACTGTCAAGCAGATTATTTCAAAGACGTTTATAATATTTCTTACTATTACTATTTTACGGACTATACAAAAACGAGAAATGGTCAAGAGAGAGAGAATACAGTAAGAAAGACGGGAAACTGTGGATTCTGTCCAGCTTTCCCAGAATATGCACTACAGATAATCCATAAGAGATATGTCCGTTAACATGAGTTGAGACTGATCAACAGACACAACCATGAAAAAAAAAGGGGAAAAAGATTTTGGAATTTGAGCACAGTCAAACAGAATGAAAGCAACTCTTTTCTGGTCCTTCCTATGAGCCAACTTAGAACCTCAGATGAACTTATTGACGACTTTGTTTCAAAGATATATCAACAGCTTCTCCATGTCCGAGGTCCCAGCTAATGAATATGAGCCGCAAAAACTGAGTGATGAAAAATGAATCTGCACAATATGGTTCGGTCATGTCAAGAATTGTGTCTTTTGAGGGCAGAGAAGTAAGAGATGCAAAAGATTACTCGTTCAAAAGCAAACTGAAATTTGTCATATTACCTTGTAGTGTATTCTGTAGCAGACGGCAAGTAGATCAAATCTCAAGGACAATATCTGCAACAAAAGAGAAGCATGATTTAAATGCAAGCTCTTGTAATATTTTTGGCGAATTAGATTAGTTGCGAGAAGTTGGGATGATCCCAAAGTGAGCTTACATTCAGAATCTGTCTTGTCCCATTTAGAGCCTTCATCTGCTTCCTCCTGCTTTTCTTTCTCCGCTTTCGAGATCGGCTTGTCCTCTAAGTACCTTTTCATGGATGATGCCCGAGAAGTATTTTGTGGGTACATTTTCTTGCGAAGCAACGTCCTCAGAAGCTGATAGAAAGAAGCATGAAGATGGCAAAATTAGTCAAACAAAATGGAAACCCAAAAAAAAAAAAAAAAAAAAAAAAATCTTTCCATTGTTTAGATATTGTCATCTAGAAGCGGAAAAGTTCTAGGCATTAGTTTGTTTTTATGGTCAATATGTTGTGCACAATTTGCCTATTTTAGGTGCTAGATCGCTTAATATCTGTAATCCTTTTCTGTGTTCTATGAGATAGAACTTTTGGACCAGCTAGTTTAGTTGTGCAGTCATCGTGTCTACACATCTGATGAATACAGAGATTTGAAGATCTTCTTCGTAGACAAAGATGAATCAAAGTAGATCAGCACTCCTCATGCACTTCTTGACTGTCGAGCTTTCCACCGCAATCATGGTTTGAATCAAATAATCTAACTAGAGATATGATCTAACTAGATATACAATCTAACTTGTGTGTTTTATCTATACCTTCTCCATTCTTGACTCGGGGAGTGGATCTCTCAAGCTAGGCGCCGGTGCAAATCCGCTTCTGCAAACGAACATCTTCTTAAGAAGGAACGAAATAGACTTTTTCCCGATTGCTTTCTTGCTATTATCTGCACAAATCTCTTTGCATTTACCAATAATAATACTTATAGTCCTCTCAATATCCTCCTCCCTATCCCCTGGCTCGCTGCACAAGGAACTACTAATCCGCCTGTCGACCTCCAAGCTTGATGGGCAGTTCAGGAACCTGTCCAGTGGCTGATCTGTGGTTTCTCTTTCAATTTTGGATGAAGGTTTACGGGACAAGAGTTTGGTCAAAGCTTTCTGTAATTTCCCAACTTCTTCAGGGGTGAAATCTGATAAATCGGGTGAGGAAGACGGAATTTCCTGAATATTGTCTTGGCTTTCTTGGTTATTTTCCTGAAGATTGCTTTGGCTTTCTTGGTTTTCTCCTAGATCACTGTTCCCAAAGGTTCCAATTGCCAGCAATCCCTGTGGCCAATCGCTGAATTCTTCTCTAGGTTCTTGTTTCGCATGATGATCTGCCCAATAAAGAACCAAACTAATTTAAAAATTGATCCGAGTGTAGAAGTAAGCTCACTTATCAAAACTTTAGTTTTGTTGATTGTAGATGATTGGATCTTCGTGCGTATCTATTATACCACTGTCGAGAAAAAGAAAACAAATGATAAAGTGAACACTACATATGGACCCCAAAAAGAAAAAAGAAAGAAAGCACTTTCTGCTACACAAAGTTAATGTACAAAAATCTTCGAGTTACCATCTTACCCATTCAGATTGTATTCTTCGAATCTATGAATTCAAGTAGGATTTTGTGTTTCAATTTTCTGTTCACAGGAAAAAGGTTCTATTTGATTGCAACTAGTAACCATCACCAAGAAAGTCCACTTTGGCATTTTAAAAGGAACTTCTAGGCGATCATTTGGGAGGACAGTATACTCCGTTCAGGTAGATCTTATTCATTGACCCCAACCTTTAGGATTAATTTTGAAGAACTAACATGATTGGTCCAAAAGTCAATTGTGTTAGAATATGAGGCCAACAATCTCTCTAGCCACCCATGTGCAAACTTGCGTAAAGCACAAAGCAACTATTCTAGATAGCAGGCTAGATGGCAGACAAAAGAAGAGGCTCAAATAGCCAGGAGATCTCCTTGGTTACCTTATAAAGCCAAAAAATTAGGATATTCTTGGCCAATATGAAGCAAGACATTTCCAGGACAGAGTCGACCATGACACTAACAAAGCGAAAGAGCAGACTTGATACAGTCTTATGAACACTTACATCTACTGGAGGGAACTGGTTCTGGTTTCACATTTCCTTTCGTACCATTCAGCTTGTTCTGCACCCAACCGAATAGCTGCAACCGAAAATGTCTATTAGGACTCGTATAGGACTCAAACGCACGAACAAAGCCACATGCAACATGACCACAAAAACAACATTCACCTTCATTTTCATTGAAACAAGAAGGCAAAGCTCAAAGCTCTTCACTCTTCTCGTATGAGTAGGAAGCTGTATTATTGGCTTTGAGAAGACCCACGAGGGTGGCAGAAAAAACTCAGTGAGAGATTGCTTGACAGACTGAGGCCCAGGTGTTGAAGAATGTAGATCTTAAAGGCCAATGAGAACTGAGCTTCGGGAGTGCAAATTCAAGATTTTGAGCCTTGGTAAATTTCATGGCCAACCTGAACTAAGCTCCCCACTTGGTTCAAGTTCCTAAAAGCAGCTTGGCTTTGTCCCACTCAACATGCGTATCTTTCACAAAGCTTTGAATTGGAGACACCTGAGCGAGCGAGGGAGTCCATCTTATACAAAATACAACTAATATACACGCATCCCCATCAGCACAAAAACATTCCCTGTGATATTTTACTCATATCATCTATCAATGCGTGCGTGTACAAAGTATTCTAAACACATGGGGGTCTAAATAAGCTTTTTCTGGAACAAACCCTGAAGAAGGGCCACGAAGAGCGGCGGCCATGTCAGCCGTTGGATCAGGGGGGGATGCAGAGATCCAGAGACAAACCATGAAGTAGAGAGAAAGAAAGGTGATATCAATCTCTATACACAAACCTTTTATAATCTAACGATAAGGGGAGTGACACGAGGGGATGCCCTAAATATTGGTCTGGTCCTGAGGGACAACAGCGTCTCCCTCCTTTTTTTCAGGTGAAATTCTCTCTTTATACCCTAATTCTTTTAAAAGAAAAAATAAAGGGAGTGTACTTGGTCTCCTCTTTCTTGGTTAGCAGAAAGAAATCTCCCGAAAGAACACTTGAGATGGCAAGAGAGAAGCAAAGGATTGGATTCGGAACTCGCTTCGTGAAAAGTGTAGGGTATTGGAATCATGAGTTCACTCAAGGGCCATGCTTCGAGAAAATAATTTCCTTGATCAACCTACGACCACGCGCAAGATGCGAAGTTAGTCTAGTATGCGAAAGACAGGGGAAATGGGCAAGAAATTTTGCAATATCTTCCTTTTTTTCATTTAGGTTGGGATTGGTTGATAGTTGTGCTAAGCAAGTTTCGGAGCCAAGATTTCTCAAGTTTTCTTTTTTCAAATATAAAGTCTAATCGCCTAATTACATAGACCAACATGATTGTCTATTATTCTTTCAGTAAAAAGACTTGCTTTTTACTTAACCACTTGCTGTATTCTAAAATTAAAAAGGACAACAGAGAGGAGGTTCGACAACTTGCTTATCAGAATTGGATAGGGAGAGGCATAAACAGAAATCATGGTCAACTTGCTTGTACTTTGGGACTTGGTTAACGGCTCGAATGCACCAAATAAATCCTTGGTCTTCACCTACAATGGATCTGGACCCTTTTTTGGGATCGATTGTTCGATGCCATTTCCAAAAATCTAGAAGAGCTATGACATGGTGTTGGCCAAATTTTCGAAAGGAGGATCAAGTGAAAATGGACATGGCCATGAGGGAACCACGTCACCCCACTTGTGGCCGTGGTGGGGCTAGCGGTGACCGTTCTCAAGATCACGTTGGAGTTACCGGTGGTTCCGGCAGTTCTTCAACTAGCCACAAGGCAAGAACGTTTACGTTATCAAAATGACATTTTAATTTTTGGGTATGAGTTAATTATATCTGAAATGAACTTTTGAGTTAAGTTGTTAGCGATTTATATTTTTTTTTATGGAATATCAAAATTTTGATATTATAACCAAATGACTCTTTTATAAGATACATAAATATATATTTTTCAAGAATTGGTTGATCATGGTTACGATTGAAAATAATAATGCAAAAGACAGATTTGAGAAAATTCTGTATAATTCCACATATTCACATTGAAGATTATGTTAATCTATTTATAAATTTTATGAAATGACTATTGAAAGTAACATATCAATCAAAGAAATGCACTATCCAATGAAATATATACATAATCTCGAAAAATATTCATAATCAAATAAATCCCATAATATCAATAACAATTATATTTGAAGTTGTATCATTGCTCCTCTACTTGATAAATGTACTTATTCATAAGTAAATTTGACTCTCATTTCTTATTATAAATGCTATTTTTTTTACTAACATTATTATTCAGATTTTAGGAAATATTATGAACTTCACCGAAAATTCAGAATGACATCAAAAATTGCAAATATCAAATTCTAGATGCGAGAGCTCCAAAAAGACGATCCTCCGCATGCCCCCTTTTTTTCTTTCTTGTTTGCCTTTTAAGGCACCCTGAAATGCTCTACGCGATCCCCTTCGAGACACGTAGCGCACATCAGGAAATCTGGCTACGTGTCACGCCGTCATCAGTCCCGCCACACCGTGTCGGCCCGACACGTGCACCAAAGGGATCGCAGTTGACTTAGTACTAACCTCAATTGGGTAAAAATACATGTTTCTTTATTCCCTTCCCCACCACTAAAATACCACCTCCCCCAAAATAATCATACATTAATCGAAATACGATTAAAATTCATATGATGTCTGCCCTGCAAGGTTTTCAGGGCTCCATAACGTGATTGGATCGAACTAATAATAAACAGTATCTCAAAAAAGCACACCAGGGTGATTAACTCTGACCCAAACACAGTTCCTTCGTCGACTTTTCCTCAGTCTCAATTCTAGAATCGACACACCAAACGATGGATTTAAAAACCCATGATCTTTTTTTTTTAATTCCTTAATCGCAGGATTAGTTTAATTAATCCGAAAAAGGGGTCATTGGTGGACATAAGTACTCCCTCGGGCCGCACACAAAACTTTTCACCTTTCCTCCTGCATCTGCATAAATGCCGCCCCTTCCCGTGGCGGTTTGCCGTGGATTTATGTGGTTCTGATGGACTCACGTCGTTCCCTAACCAAAATCGAGCAAATTAAGAAACACCCTTCAAGGCCAGAAGCATAGCTGTTCGATGTTCCTTGGTCAGAAATAAAACATCGCTCGAAACTTTGTGACTAGCAACTAATCACAGTGAATTTGTTGATTAAACCTCAAAAAAAAAAAAAAATCTAAGGTGGGTATCGTCACTCGACCCGTCACCCTAAAGCCTAGAAGTTCTAACAGATCATTAAAAAAAAGGGTTACCTCGAGATGCATGTGGAAAATGAAATGGGCAAAGGCCGAAAGAGAATTCTGAAGAATCACTCCGACCAAGGTAAAAAAAGATAATAATAATAAACGAGAAAGATAGGAAAAGAAGGAATTCTCAAAAAGTTCATAGGCAGTCCATGTGGGGTGTTCACATCGAATAGGCGTCTAGGACTTGGAGAATCCAAGCTATTAATCGCAACCATGAGCTAGGCTTACCATAACTGGAATGTTACACATCTTACCAAAAATAAACTAAGACCTTGGGTGATGTGGACGCCTATCCTCCAGGAAAGTGGTGGGCCTTGGAGTTTGACTAAAGCTCGACTTTCATTGGATCATTCGATTGATTATAGCACCGAGTGTCCCCAAGCAAATCTTCCACATAGTACAGAACTAGCCCTGGAGTCAAGCTACAATCTCATCAAAGTAATAGCAAGGCAGGCACAAGGCCATGTACCCCAATATCCAAATGCAATGAGTGCACGCACGTTTCCAATTTTTCTCTTCTTTTTTTTTTAAGCACAAGTTCATGCCCATCTTCATCACTAAAGATTTGCATCAACTAAGAGGCAACGGCTGTCAAGAGGCGGTAGGAAGATGGGGCACTGTTCACAATAGCTGCCCTCATCATAGTATGAGATTTTGCACCAGCAAAATAAGATGAAATCCCAGAAAGCAGGGGAAACTTATTCAAGCTTGCATTTGTGGCACATCTCAGCAGTACTCTCAGCTTCACCATATAAAATAAGGGCATCCTTGGCTATTCCATCAAATAGATTGATACGAGGAACCAATTCCTACATGACTTAGAGACACTCAAAGATGTGATGAGGCCAAACAAAGCAGTCAATGAGTTGATTTGCCGTGTTCCAGGTCTTAAACATTGATCGAAACAACTCTGCTCTACCTATGTTATACAAAGAAGAGAATTCTAAGTCATTTGTCCGTTCACTTCATCCTCACTGTTTTGATCTTCTTCAGGCTCAAAAGTTCACAGCTAGATAATGAGAGTGAATCCAGTACAGTAGCAGTACAAATCTTAAGATTATTTATAGCAAAAAAGAAGATCTCAAGAAAGTCCCCTAACAACACCACATGCACAATATACACATCCACTAGGTATGAATGATATATGATATTCAATAAGTGTCAGCCCGATCTATCACAACCTCCATCCTAAAGCACTTAGATCTTGAAGACAAAGCCAGAAGGTACTAAAGAAAACCCTCAGTCAAATGGCCAGAAAGAAACAGAAGTTCTTGACACTTGACCAGAAGGAGCTGCCTCCTATCCCATTTTAGCATTCCACACTGAAAGCCTACTACCAACTTAAAGTCATAATTGCTCCACTTATAAATTGGGTTGAAATGCTCTAATTCTTCATCATCTTTATGTAACAAAGTCCTTGTCATTTTGTTTTCTCATTCTCTTATCCATTCTCTATTACCCCGGTGTACATCTTTTCCATGAATAAAATTCTGCTTATCACAGAAACATATCATACTTACTAATCCTAATGTTAAAGGCACTGTTTCAATTTTATTTGAGTACTTTCTTAACTTAAACTCTAGTTGTCTGAATAAAATTTTTCTGCAAAACAGCTAATCCCAGAAGAACTATCTTGTCCAGAGACCTTGGGCAGCCAGCAACCGAAAGCCCTTTTCCTAGAGTGCGGATTTCCCAAAAAGAGATAAAAAATCAGAAGCTGAATCTTTTACATGCAATGACTAGCCAAAACGTAACAAACCAAATCAAGAGGAGAGCATATCGTCATCCAGGAAGAGTGCTACATTATGCAAACAAAATTCTATCAGATAAATATTGAATGACTAAACAATTGGACTTCATATATCAGGTGAAACCCAAAACCACTTTTTGGTGCATTTAATGATCACACATGAATCCTGGAACACCATGAGATGCAAACCTGATATCAGGTCCCCCATTGTTTGTCCAATTATACACTTCAAGCTTGACATTTGCAGCTACACGTGCAAAGTATTTTGAGCTGACAACTAAGCATACAGGGCTTACCTCAGTAGTTATTGCCACATCAATGTGGCTGCACAAAAACAATACATTCAGCCAAACAAAATTAAAATTTTATGGAAATGATCCTCTATGCCAGTCTCAAGTAGATGAGGAATCCGTGTCATATGGTTATAAATGAAGAGATTAAAAAGGCTCAAAGGGATCCTCTGCATTTTCCAGCTACAGTTCGTCATGTTCAATAGCTTGCACCCCTGCTAATAGAATAAATGAAAAAAATCATGCTTCTGCTGATTGTCTTCTTTACTCTTACAATGTTTCTCCAATGAAAGATGTGTTAATACCTAAGGACAAGAAAGGGCATCATTTGCTGTGCTAGTCCATCTTCCACTATGGCACTTCATTTCTAGTAGGAATATAAGCCTATCCAACATTTTAATTCTATTTCTCTAACTGAAAATGACTCTTACATTCAAGATTAAGAATTTTCTAATAAGCAACTCTTTCCTTTCCCAATATTGGCAAAATTCAACAGATGTGTAATTGCCACTGCCTTGTCGATTCCATATTTCTCCTTACAATGAATTCAAGGGAAAGCAATGCTTTCTGAAAAGAGCAAAAGAAGCTCACCTGAAGGCATGGAGTGAAAGAAAAATGATATCTCTCTCTGGGCTGATTGAGGTGAATCGGAACCATGAACACAATTCTTCTCAGCATCAGTCCCACACATTGCTCTAATGCTGTAGGCAAAGTAGAAACAATCATTTTGCAACCTAATGGTAACCATTTGAGAATGGTTAAGAAACTTGCTTATGTATCCAAAATTTTATGTTATAAGAAATTAGCAACAAGAGCCACCATAGAAAACCAATTAGATGCATCTATCTCTAATTACCTTTGAGGATGAGTAATTTTAGCTTTGCTTGCATCTGTTGGCCCAATCAAAGTACGCCAGCTTGAAACAGCATCATCCTTTCCCAAAACCATAACCAACACTGGACCACTAACAGAAGCACACTGTTAGGTGCACATATGCAAGAGGATTAAGGAGAAGAACACAGATAGATGAAGAGTCAACAAGTAATTGATCCTTTATGTGAAAAAAACAAGAACCAGAATGAAATTAAGTGTACAAGTTGGGTCAACTTCCATTAAAAAAAATATCCAAGCCTACAAGAAATTATCTGTGAAATCGTCCAGGCATGTTTTTCTATTTTCACAAGCTAAAAAACCTTATAATACCAATAGGGCGAAAAAAAAAAAAAAAAAAAACAAATTGAGGAAGCAGCTTCTGGGCTAGCAGAAACTGAACACACAAAAGCTGTACCATTCAAGATGATCATAATCAGGAAACCAAGGTCACAATTTCAATATGCATGATAATCCCAAAGTACAAGTACTGCACCATTAGGACAAGAGGTAATATACCTCATCATGTATTGGACGAGGCTGGGAAAGAAGCTCCTTGCAGAGTGCTCAGCATAAAAGCTTGCTGCACTTTCTTCATCTAACTGAATGATCTTTTCCTTTAAGATTCTGAAGCCAGACTCCAAAATAATCTTCTTTACAGCATCTGTGTGGTTGCCGAACAATCCATCTGGCTTTATTATAGCTAATGTCCTTTCACTTTTTGCTTCCCTGCTGGCAGACCTATACACCTTCGAGCAGTTAAGAGCCATCACAACCCACAAAACACCAATATTGCCCACAAATTGAGAAACAAACAGAAATGATTTTCAGCCGTGAAATTCTCATAGTTCTTTCTTTCCTTCTGACCGTCATATTTCAAATACCCAAGTCCTAATTCATAGTCTAGCAACTTCGACTGAATAAAAAGCAAAAAAGCCAGCCACATTGATAGTAGGTCAATTTCTGATGAAGTGGGGAGGCAGGAAAGATGCATTGTCCTAACATGCCCAATTGCTTCATTTTCCATTGCAGTTTTTCTTGACATTATTACACGCAACATACATCATTAAAAACTTGGTAGAATCTATTTGAGGGAATGAATGTCGGAAAGTACACATAACAGAGTAGCAGACAGCAGCAGAAAAACTCACTTGGCAAGAGGGTGCAGAGAGAACCAAAATAACGAAACCACACAGACAACAATTTCATTTCCCACTTCCTAGTAACTGCAAAAGGCGATTCTAACAGCAGTCAACCGGAAAACGAAAACCCTAGTTGCAATTACCTGGCAACAGACAACACGAAGAAGAAGAAGCCGAAGAACAGCGATCTCATCAGGAACGGAGTCGAACGGGCCGTCATCTGGAGCATCTAACTGCACACAACAACAACAACAACAAAACAAAAGAACAGCATCATCCATCAAGGAACGCCTTGAAATTCCAGCGAAAAACGATTGAAACGTCGCGCGAAAGGAATCAACAAGCGGCGCCGACAAAACACCGGCGATTCGCCATCGACAACACCGAATCGCCGTGGAAAAACTAACGGAACCGTCCGATCGCGCGATCGCGTCGAGCGGCTCCGTCCGACCTTACCCAATTGCAGAAAGGGCTAGGAGGGATTGGGACGCTGGGAAAGTTTCGATTTTCTCGGGAATCGATGGGAAAATTGCTCCTCGGTGATTTGGGGGAGGGAGGGAAGGAGGGAGGGAAAACGCGCCGAGGAATCAAATTGGAGTGCGGCAGAAGAAAGGCGGGAGAGCGAAGGCGAGATGGCCAAATCCGGATCCCCAATGATTTTAATTATTTATTTCCTCGGTGTTAACAAAAAAAAAAACAAAAAGAGTATTTTTTATATCTTTCGGTTAGACCGGGTCGGCCCGCTCGAGCCCGCCAAATCCACTCAGGCCCGACCACTTTTTATGAACAAAAGTTGGGGAAAATCGCAAATAGCCCCCTCGAGTGGAACCGTTTTCTCAAAGAAAATCTTAATTGTGGACATTCTCTCAAATAAGTCTGCAACTAATTCTCAATTCACCCCTAGCTCAACATCGGTCGGCAAGCATTTGCTTCCTTACTATAATCATGGCCGACAACTAGTTTTTGCGAATTGAAATTTCTATATAATTTTAAATAACAATCGCATAATCGATTTCAATTCGCCCATTGAATCAATTGATTATTGGTATGCAATTTGCCTTTTCAAATGTTGTAGCTTTTAGAATTTAATTCCTGTTTAACAGGAAATATTTAAAAGTTATTGTGAATAAGTTATTGACATGCAAAATTATTTACATTTCTTCACTATTTGACCCTTATCTTCTTTCTCTCTCTCCTCCTCTCAAATCTCCGTTCAGGTTAGCTACTTGATCAAAACTGCTAACTTGTTCTTGAGATGTGATTGACTTGATTTGAATTTATATTTGGTATATGCATTTCATTGAGCGACGTGAAAACCAAGCTCAGGTCGGATCTTGACTAGGCCATGTGTCCCCCCGGACTCTCCCCCTCACCACGGCACCAACGGGAGTGGTGTGATTGCGACCCCCGCAAACGCCATGGCTGGTGCTGGCTCCATCACCAGGAAGCGTCTTTGCGGCAGAGACTGAAAGTTGCATGTGAGAGAATTTTCAAGTTTTAATTTTGGAAAATTTCATAGAGAAGGCCCGGATTCCTTTTTGGCATCCCTTTTCTATACAATTCATGTTATTTTCCTCCGAAAATTTCCCCACAAAGCATTCAGTTTTTGGGAAGTTTTTTTTATAAATTTAGCAAGTTGAACCAGGCATCTATTTAAAGTATGCATACCGTTCAAGGACGTTCATTATGTTTAAGTCACCCGCTAATATAAGTGGGGAAGTCATGTCAAGGGAGAATCGGTAAACCTTATCACTAGACATCAAGCATGGTAGGGGTGTAAACGGTTCGGTTCGGTTCCGTTTTTTGAAAAAACCGAACCGAACCGAAACCGTCCCGAACCGAACGAACCGAACCGAAAATGCGGTTCTCATCATAGCATGGCCATTAATTTAACAAAGAGCACTAAATTGATTTTGGGAAAATTGACTAAAAAATACCTATGCAATGGTAAAATTTAATCTTGAATTTTTCAGGTTTAGTCATCTTCTTCTTTTTGTCGATCATATTCTATTTTTACTCTAACTCTCGCTCTCGGACTTTTAGTCGGTTTAGTTAATTTACTGCTTGACATTTTTATGATTTTTCAATATACCCTTTCCAAACCAATTTTGGCCATAAATTACTAACTTGGCGAGCTAATCAGCATTAGCAATCTAGCCACGACATTAACAATTTTATATTATTTTATTATTTTCCAATTTTTTTCTTTATCTTCCGTTTCTTTGTTTATTTTTCTCATTTTTTTCCTCTTTTTTCCTTTGTCCTCCACTAGTCGCAAGCCTCTGGCAAGGTCATCGTCACCACATCTTGGTGAGGCTGTTGCAGCCCTTTGTTGTGGTCGATGACCTTCATCAAGGCCTGGGAGGAAGAAGGAAGAAGAAACAAAGAAAAAAATAAAAAAATTCGAAAAAAATAAAATTTTGTAAAAATTGTCCACCTCAATAGCAGTTGCACTATAGAGGATAACTAACGTCTACATTCAAAAATTTTCCACCTTCTTTTATCAAAGGACAAAATTTTCTTTGGATTCAAGGATTCTCGACCAAAATTGACTATATAGACTACATTGAAAAATTGTTAAAAGATTTAGAATTGAATTAATCAGTTCACTAAAGGTCTATGACTTTTTTTTGTAATTATCTCAATTAACCACTACACTGGATAATTGATGTTTGCCTTAATATGATTGATCAAATAAGTAATTCAAAAGTTCTGTTAAAATGATATACATTGTCTATGGTCTTTTACGTTAATTATAACTGGATTAGTATATTTTTGTTGGTGTGCATTTTTCATGCAAGTGCACGGTGATTGCTCAATTTGCTTTAAAAAGATAGGTATGATTTACCGAGCTATAATGTGCCCATATTATTCTGTTCAATCTTTTCGAGGTTTTACAACTACCATCAAATAAGAGGAGCAGTTGTGATGCGTGGATATTTTCATTTGTACATTTATTTATGTCGAATTTAGTTTTATTAATCATTAGAGATGTATAAAATAATTTGGTCTTTTAAATATCCCGATTTAACTGATGAGATGTACATATTCTTTTTATTGGACATTAAAACTCCGAAATATGTAACTAGCTTGCCAATTAATAGGTTTACATATGTAAATTATTTGCGAGGCTATGTTCTTTAAGTAGGAGGATAGCATCGTAGCCGTTGACTCTCCTGTCAATATTTCTTGTAAAAATAATAATTTTAAACAATGGTAAAAGATAATGTGGAGTTATTTCCGTTGGTAGATACTTAGAATATGGAATTGCAATCATCTTGACAACTAACTCTTTTATAATTCGTGTGTTACATTAAGGTCTTTTCCAGCTGTTTCCAATTTTTGATATCTAACTTAATCCATGACAAGTTTCATATCAATCCCATCACCACTCGCAAAATAATTAATTGAGTCATTATGACAATATGAAGATGTGGTGGAAACTTCCGTACCAATCCCATCACCAATTGCTAAATAATCAATGGTACCATTCTATTTTTCATAAACAAGCCACCATTGCAAAAATACCTGAAAAACCATGTTAATTCAAAATCATGCCCTTGAAATTCAATAATTTTATTCTAATGACACGGGTATAGTGCATTTTTCTGTTGATTATGAAAAGTTAGTAACAAAACTAAAACAATAAACAACATTAATTTCTTGAAAATGATTTATGATCGCTCATGTAGCATCATAAATCATTTTCTCACCATCAATTCAAACTCTATGTGAAATTTCATTTAATGTCAATTGATAATGGACTATTAACTACCCGATGGAGTCATCTCTTGCTCTCCGCCACTCTCTTTGTGCCTTGATATTCTTCTCATTTATGAGAGTTCTTAGATTATATATATGTGGGGAATGAGAACACGGGGCAATGGCTCTTCGGAAGATCTAAATGAAAACGATTTATTTATTTATTTTTTATTTTTCGTGGTCAAGAGCGATCCAAGAGATAATAGAATATGGGCTTGGTCAAGTTCAATCCCACAACAAAGGTAACAATTTATTGCATTTTCATAAATTTAAAGAACACCGACGGGATTGGACAAATTAAAAAGGTACGGGAATTAGTTATGTCACAACAGAATCGGTTAAATGTCGAGGAGATTGTTACTCGGGGCATTTTTTTTGGGCTTGTCGAGCATTAAACTTTTTTTAATTTTTTTTTACAATATATGCAATAAAAAAAACATAAAAGATAGTTCATGAAGAATTGCAATTTTTTTGGGGGGCAGGGGCAGTAATCAACTAGGCTTCACGAGCTTGCACGACAAGTTCATCATGCAGTATAAGCGAAATTATGCTTATTTTTCCGGCACGTTTCCTTTGCTTGTGGGGGAAGGTTTCAAGAGAAAAGGCCAGGAATTTGAATGGGAAAGTCGGGTAGGTCAGCAATACGAAAGTGCTACCGTTGTAATATTCATAAATATGCGTATGCCTCTGAATTGGTTTATGGGAATATCTTATATTTCCGTAGGCTAACCCGCTACATCAATAAAAAAAAATTGGATCTTATCTTTTATATAGTATGAACTATACTCCGAATTTATTTATGGGTTCCATCAGTTTCGCGAAAAATAAATGAAGAAAAAATACTTTCATTGTTCATAAAAGCATTTAACTATAAATTGTTGTCAAGAATGATTGATCAATTATTATAAGCAATATAAAAACTTATTTTTTAAAAATATTTGTTAAAATATTTATTTTTATAAAATAAACGGGGCCTAAGTGTTCTAAAATTCTCAATCTTCGAAATCAAAAGTCCAATTTGCCGTCTGAATTGTCATCTGGAATCGATTAAGTTGTGGAAGATGTAGAACAGGTCAGCGAAGATTAACATGAGCTGGCGGTACAGCATTTGCAATGTCAGAACCGACGTGGATCCTGTCGTTTACTCAAACCTGCCTACATTTCCAAATCTAATCATTCATCTTTCTTTAATGGCCATCCCCCCTCTTTCCCTGAACTCCGCAAGATCTCCTCTCCACGTTAATCCAAGATCTTGAACTTTCCTCCAGTATATAAAAGCCCCTCGTACAGAAAATCTTCACGACCCAGAAAAGAACAAGCAAAAACCAATCTCTCTCTCTCTCTCTCTCTCTCATCTCTCTAGTTATAGCAAGATTTGCGAAGATTGCGCGAGATCATCAAAGAGGGAGTCGAGTCGAGAGATTCTTCAGGTGCTCGGAATGAGAGCGTGACTTTTACTACAGAGCAAGAAGAATTCGCGACAAGGAGCAGCAAGATGGGAGTTAATGAAATGGTTTCGATTCAGACGTTCGAGTTCTTTGTTGCCGAGATTGTTCGAGATCTGGAGTGGGAGAAAGAGAGGTAGAAAGCCGCGGTCCGGTGTCCCTGTTTCGATCTGTTTCTGCAGGTAATTTTCATCACGGGCTCTGTTCGATTAGCGGGTCGTTTTGTTGATCGCGTCATCTTGCTCGTATCCTGAGTTTTGAAGGATGGCTTGTGAAAAACTCTAGTGTTTCCTTAGTAATTTGACAAGCTTTTGTCTTTTTGGCTTCCCCAAATTATGTTTTGAACAACTCATCCCATTTACAGGCGATCCTGTTCCCTCATCTGAGCGCAGGAGTTAATCCTGCGATGGCCACGTCCCTGTTCCACGACCCCGTGATCATGCTGGCCCTGGAAACGCAATCGGCTATGCTCGTTCCCAATACCGAACCGGAGTCCTCGATTGCTGTATGTGACTGCTGCAGCCTCACCGAGGAGTGCACGCCAGCCTACATTGAGCACGTCCGGGCCTGCCACCACGGGAAATGGATATGCGGGCTCTGCGCTGAGGCCGTGAAGGACGAAATCCTCAGGAACAACAAGAGCCCGAGCGCCGTCGGCACTGAAGAGGCAATGGCCAAGCTCAGGAGTTTTTGCAAAAGGTCCAGTGATTCAACGGGGCCGCCCCCAAATCCAACCGTGCTTCTGATATCTGCAGTGAGGCAGATCGTGAAGAGGGGTTTGGACTCGAGATCGGCTCCTGGAAGCCCTTCTAGGAACTTGACAGAAATCCCTGGTGTTCGCGCTTTGGTCTGATCTTGAAGTTGTTTACAAAGTCTGAATGATCTGGTGAGCTGAACAAAAGAAGTGAATTGGAGACTCCAAAGATAGGTGCGAATTGGGTAGGATTCATATAATATGTGATAGGTATAGCAACAAAAGGGAAACAGAGAATAAAAAGAAAGATTTGTTCACTGTAGTGGTTTGATTGATTTCAGTATCATGTAATCAGAGGCAGAGAATTGTTAGAAAATCCAAAAAAGAAGAAGATGAAAGTTCACAAAAGGGATAGCATGTACATAAATAAATGGAGAATCCGAGAACGCGACCGTGATTTTCCTATTATATTTTTCATCGTTCGGTTTAAGGGCTTGATCATGACTACACTAGAACTTGGGATGGCTGTACATGCCATGAAACAGCTGATGCTGAACTAACGGAAAAAGGGGAACTTTTATGTCGAGGTAATTTAGTTACGGTGAAGTGGAAAAGAAGATCGAAAAGGTTTGTTTTTTTCCTTGGAAAATGTTTCTAATTAACGTTTTCGACTCTGTTTTCCCATTTTGATTGGAACCGGTAAAGATGAGGCACTTTAGCTCTTTCGATTTGAGACTGAAAACACGAAAAAAAAATCAGTTCTTGCTGATCTTTAGAAGGGAATAAAAAAGCATTTCAGTCATTTTCGAGCGAATACAACGAAAATAATCAAGAAAATTGTTGAATCAACTATGTTGGTCTTGCTCCTCCTTCTGAGCAAAACCATGAGCTTTAATTCTGGAGAACTACTAGTCCACTCTGACGTAATGGCACAAGGAACTGAGGGGTAATATTAGATATTTTGGTAAAGATATGAGCTCCAGCAAGGCTGACAGAGATTCTAATATTAGAAAACCAGGTGTCATTTTCCTTTTGAAATGGTCATTTTTGCCTCTACTGAGAAATTCAAAGAATATGGAGACCGAGCCAATTTTCCTGGCCTCATCTCCCCACTTTCCAGGAAAAGATCTGCTCACCTACCTGATAAGACACCAATGACTCCGAACTTTCTTAGACGGTGGAGCAGGTGAGGGTCAAGTCATCAATTCTTGACCTTGGAATGAATTCCCTATAATTAAAGGCGACCCTTCTTTCCATTCTTTTGCATTGCCTGTTCTGACTTTGTGGGAATTGCTAAATTACTCTGAGGGATCCTTCTCATGATGTCCTGATGCCACAATTGAGACTGAGTATTAACCAGGAAGATTATGATCTAGCCCAAGAAAATTGTGTTAATATCTTAAAATTCTCCAACTTTAACTTTTGTCCTAGTTTTGCCTTTAATCTCATAAAAAAACCTTCAACTTTACATCCAATACTAATTCTACTCCAAACCTTTTTTTTCCAAGAACACTTAACTTTAGATCATGTCCCATTTTATCATAATTTTTTTTTGTCATAAGAAAAACCCCCAACTTTAGGTCTTATCCTAATTTGACCATAAGATTTTTTTGGTCATAAGAAAAACCCCCAACTTTAGATCTTGTTTTAATTTTTACGGTCTCATAAAAAAACTTCAAACATTTACTTGAGCCAAAAATCTACTTCCATTAACCCCCATCCAAAATTTTTCGTTGATAACCGAGAGATGAAAAACTCACAAATATGAGCAATCCAATCATCTCAAGTGCAAACTCTCTGATTGTGAGAGATGGAACATTATCAAGCACGAGAGATCGAAGATCAAGTGCAAAATCACTAAGGGTGATTTCAACATAAGGTTAATGGAGGTGGAATTAGGACTCACTTAAAATTTTCTAATCTTTCATGAGACAAAAAAGTAGAGTAAAATCAAAATCAGACTTTAAACTGGGATTTATTTATGAGAAAAAAAATTGGAACAGAATTATGACTGAACCTAAAGTTTAGAATTTTTTATGGGACAAAAAAAAGAGTTAAAGGTAGAATTGAGACTGGATCAAAAGTTTAAAGTTTTTTATAAGACAAAGGTAGAAGTGAGACATAAGTTGAAGTTAGAGGTTTTTTAGAATATTAAGCTCAAGAAAATCTCGTCTCAATGAGATTTGTGAGTTTTGTCTATCCTAGAACAAGCCCATTTGCACTCCATTGTAGAAAAGAAAAGATTAATGAATCGTGCATGTTTGTCACCTGATTACTAAGCTCAGGAACGATGTGATGTCCAAATTCAAACGGCCCAATGGTTAGGCTTGACTTCTGGAGCCCATGATGAACCAACTTCGAAGGGAAATGCAAAGATATTTACAAGCAATCGGGCTTTATTTTATTCTGTCTGTGTCATGCTCATTGTTAAGCAAAAGTCGCTTGTCCTTTCGTCCATAAAAGCGATGAGGTTCACCCTTCTGCAGACCGATCGCATCTTCTGCCATAATAATAAAGGAAAGATAAACCATCAGGAAATAGCTCAATGATAAGGTGTCAACAACCCATTGTTGGCCAAAGAAGAAATGGCCCCCACCACCCATCCGTGGGTCCCCGCGAGCCTATTTCATTGGCCATGTTGGATCCATGCCCCTCTGACAGCAAGTGCTGACGTACATGAACCAGCATGATTCACATGAAACACCAAAACAAGATAACAAGGAAGGAAAAAAAAGAAAAAGGAAACTGCAAAAAGATGAACATGGCTGCAGAACCTGGCTCCATCCATGCTGATGTGGACCCGGTTTACTCCAAAAGGGCAAAAAGATTCCCATCTTGTCCAAATGCCACCCATCCATCCCCCAACAAAGATTCACAATTTCAGGCAAGACCCATTGTTCCTCCTTCCAATTCCTTAGGAACAGCTAACCCTCATCCATCTCCATGGCCATGGCCAATCTCTCTCTCTCCTCCTCCTTCTTCCTCATCCTCATCCTCCTGCTCTCCATCCCTCCATCTCTCTCCACCCCGCAAGAGCAATCCCCCCGCAGCTTCCACCACCACCAGACCTTCATCATCCATGCCTCGCCATCCCACAAGCCCTCCCTCTTCTCCTCCCACCACCAATGGTACTCCTCCCTCCTCCACTCCCTTCCCCCCTCTGAGCCTCCTTCCCAGATCCTCTACACCTACCGAGCCGCCGCCGCCGGCTTCTCCGCCCGCCTCACCGCCCTGCAGGCCGAGGCCCTCCGCCGCGCCCCCGGGTGCTCTCCGTCGTCCCGGACCGCATCCGCCACCTCCACACGACCCGCACCCCTCACTTCCTCGGCCTCACCGAGAGCGCCGGCCTCTGGCCGAATTCCGATTATGCCGACGACATCATAATCGGGGTTCTTGATACCGGGATCTGGCCCGAGCGGCGGAGCTTCTCTGATTCGGGCCTCGGCCCGGTCCCCGGCGCGTGGAGGGGCACGTGTGAGGTCGGGCGGGACTTCCCTGCCTCGGCCTGCAACCGGAAGATCATTGGCGCGATGACCTTTTACAAAGGGTACGAGGCCTATTTGGAGAGGCCGATCGACGAGACAAAAGAGTCGAAATCACCGAGGGACACGGAGGGTCACGGCACGCACACCTCATCGACGGCCGGGGGATCCGTGGTTTCGAACGCGAGCTTCTATGAGTATGCGGTGGGAGAAGCTAGAGGTATGGCCACTAAAGCAAGAATTGCTGCTTATAAGATATGTTGGAGCTTAGGTTGTTTCGATTCGGATATATTAGCAGCCATGGACCAGGCTGTTTCGGATGGAGTGCACATAATTTCTTTATCCGTGGGCGCGACCGGGTATGCGCCACAGTACGATCAAGACTCAATCGCGATCGGCGCATTCGGGGCTGTGAAACATGGGGTTCTTGTGTCTTGCTCTGCTGGGAATTCCGGTCCCGGCCCTTTCACAGCTGTGAACATCGCTCCTTGGATTTTGACTGTGGGTGCCTCCACGATTGACAGGGAGTTTCCCGCTGATGTGGTTCTTGGTGATGGGAGGATCTTTAAGGGCGTGTCCCTTTACTCTGGCGAGCCGCTTGGCAACGCCAAACTTCCTTTGGTCTATGCTGGTGACTGTGGAAGTCGGTATTGCTATGATGGCAGCCTTGATTCCGCCAAAGTTGCAGGAAAGATTGTCATTTGCGATAGAGGAGAAAATGCGAGAGTCGCCAAGGGAAGTGCGGTGAAGCTTTCAGGCGGCGTGGGAATGATTCTTGCCAATACTGAAGAAAGTGGTGAAGAATTGATCGCCGATTCGCACCTCATACCCGCCACAATGGTGGGCGAGACTGCGGGAGATGAGATCCGAGAATATGTTAGGTTGGACCCGTTCCCAACAGCAGCTATTGAATTCATTGGCACGGTGATCGGTCCCTCGCCACCTGCTCCCAAAGTTGCCGCTTTCTCTAGCCGTGGCCCAAACCATCTCACTGACGAGATCCTTAAACCGGATGTTATAGCTCCAGGCGTTAATATTTTGGCAGCTTGGACTGGATTCAATGGCCCAACGGATCTTGACATCGACCCGAGAAGGGTCAAGTTCAACATCATCTCTGGCACCTCGATGTCGTGCCCTCATGCTAGTGGATTAGCTGCTCTGCTTCGGAAGGCATATGCTGATTGGTCTCCAGCGGCAATAAAATCTGCACTGATGACAACTGCTTATAACTTGGATAATGCGGGGAGGAACATTAAGGATCTTGCTAGCGGCGACAAATCCAGCCCTTTCGTTCATGGAGCAGGACATGTGGATCCGAACAGGGCACTTAATCCTGGATTGGTTTATGACATTGATGTCGATGACTACGTGGGGTTTCTCTGTGCTATTGGTTACGAACCACGAAGGATTGCGGTCTTCCTTAGAGAGCCTACGAGTTCTAACGTGTGCGCAAATAGATTGGCTTCTCCTGGAGAATTGAACTATCCATCCTTTTCGGTCGTTCTAACATCCAATGGCGATGTCATGAAGTATAGGAGGGTGGTCAAGAATGTCGGGAGTTCTGCTGATGCAGTTTATGAGGTGAAAGTGAATGCTCCTGAAAATGTCGAAGTCAGTGTTTCACCCCGCAAGCTCACATTTTCTGCAGAAAACCAGATACTTTCCTATGAGATTACATTCTCCAGCATCACGTCGGGATTGTCTGCTCCAAGATTTGGATCGATTGAGTGGACTGATGGGACTCACCGGGTGAGGAGCCCGATCGCTGTCAGGTGGAATCAGGAGCTGGTGGAATCTATTTAATCTGCAAAGACACTACTGTGTAGTACAAACTAAAAATGGATTGAGCGCAGCACCGTTCACGGAACTGTTGAAGAAATTCCTTGGCGATTCTCAATTGGTTGTGGAAAGCATGATAGCCTCTTGTAAAAACTCGGAAGGCTCTAGGCTTGGATTCAGAGTTCCCTAGTTTGTTTCTGGTGTGTTTGTTTACATTAGACTGGTTTGACATAGCATCCCGAAGCAGAAAACGTCGTTTTGTGTTCTGAAATCAAGGCTCTGTAATGTTGTCTTCCTTCGCTCTAGTGCGATTCAAACAGTTACTGCAACTTCATCTATGATAGCTTCCATCGAGCTTGTGCATTTGATCTAGAATGGCTGAGCTTCTTCCTCGTCTTCTTCTTCAGCATCCCACTTTTGATGCACATTCATCATTTGCAGATGACCTAGAGATCTGCTAGGCAACAATTTATGTTAAAGTGATAACATTGATTGTGCGTCAAATCGCAAAATCATCCAATTGGAGACCCAGGATTGCAGATGCTAGACCTGTCCAAATCCACGAGGAATTTTGAGGCTTCACCGAGAAGAAAAAATTTGAAGGGGGTATGTTAGCATCTGGAGGTAAAGTTAGGCAGCAGAAAATATGCAATACCAAGAATCATACTAAACCAAGCATCTTTTGTTCCTGAATTCTCTTCTCGGACAGCGGGTGACGAATTAGCAGTTTGCAGAGGGTGGGAAAGCGGTAGATCTCTCATGTCAACCAACAAAGGATCTGATTCGAGCATGGCTCGATCTCTTTCGGACTAAACCACGAGGAAATAACTTCTACTGATCTTCGAAACCTCATGCAAATAGCCCATCGTTAATCGGGTTGAGGAACTATACTTAGTCCGGATGATGCTCTTGCATTCGAATCACAGCTGTCGATGAGACAAAGGGATTACACCCGAATTCAAATCAACCCACAAGCAAAAGAGGAAACAGAAGAACACATCTTGTGTCCAGAATTACAAATCCTGGACCTGATGTTGCCTTAGCTTTCCAGGAATCCCTTTTAACGGATAGACTCACAGCTCTCTTTTGATTCACTACTGAATACTTCCACAAAAATTATAACGTTGCTTGAATTAAGGATAATATTTTAATCACCAATGTAATGGAAAAAAATTTAGTTAAATAATTTTTTTAAGAGATACAAAGCAATTATTTTTAAAAATATTTTTCAAATCACTGATTCTATGTGAAATACACGAGGAGCTGTGTCATTTTAGCCCCAAGGAGATATTTGTTTCATCACCTAGGATTACCACTTAGATCTTGTAGATATGCTCTGCATCTAGCTCGCTATTCGTCCGATTGAATTCTTAAGCAAGTAATGTTCACTTTTGAAACCAAGTTCTGATGATTATAAAAACTAGACTTTTTGTCAAATGAAGTTGGTCAGTGACTCACATGAGAGCAGCCAGCATCCTGCGGTCTTGTTGGTAAATGGATTTTGGGGTGGGGCAGGAGAGTACGAGGTTTGGGGTTTGATCCCGTGAGCACCACACAATCATGTATATAGGAGAGAGGAACGAGACAAAGGATAATAACTCACATTAGAGCGGGTAACTAAATTAGACATTGGTAATTTCATAAATAGACATTAAATTTAATGACCTTGAAATTCCACCTATACAGATGAACTTCATCTGTAAAACTATTTTGCCTCAAATGCTGGATAAATCTTGGACGATTCTTGGTCAGAAAGAGCAATGCAGGCTAGGAATAAGGACGAAAGGTTTAAGCAGGATAGATGTGACGCTGCTTACAATTGCAACTGAAGACACGGATAACTGCAGTTAGAGGTGTATTTTAGGAATACTCCAGTAAAGAAAGCAGTAACTTCGCGATAGCAGGGACGGCACTGCGCTTTATAGTGAGCAGACGATGCATGAAACAAAGTGAAGAAGAATATACCAATTCAATCGAGAAACATTCGGTCCTAGAGCTTGGATGTTCGTTAAGATTCACGGCAGGTGTTCCCCAGTCCATCAGCAAAATTTCGGGTCACGTCTGAAAGCAAGAAAACTCATGCTGCAGAAATAGTTTCTTGCCCATCCGATCCATTGGCTCGAGGCTATAAACCATCAAAACTCCACGATCCACCGTCCACACAAAATGCTCTAATTCGGGTTCGAGTTTAGCCATCTTCTCCCAACCCCTGTATAACCTTAAGGAAAAAACAGCGGAAGCTGCTGAACCATTTGACCTTATTTCCAGGTCTTGACGACTCACGCAGAGCTCACCTTTCCACCTAACGAATAAAATCCAAGCTATCTCAAAGGCCAAACCCCCGTCGGGAATATTTTTCTCGAAATACTCCTGCAGATAAAAAACTGACGTACCCTCAAATGTCAAAACCACTCATTTTAATGGCATTCATTAATCATTCACGCATCAGTCTCCAAGGCAGGACCACCACTAAGAGTTCAAGCGAAGGACGCAACTCCTTATCTTTTGATTAAATGCACAGGGCCAGGCCAGCTCTAACAAGCCAAACCTACGAGGATCTAGCTGGGTCACACTCTGCATTTAATAAGTGTTAGGAAAAGAACAGACAAAGGGCAGAGGTCACTTCACCGCCATTGCTGCTCAATCTTAAATTTGGGGGTTAAGTACCCACTTAATCACATCCTTGTCCTACTCACGCCTCCCTTTATCTTTACTCAACATCATCGCGGCAAAAGAACATGCTTTATTGATCAGACTTTGGTGTTTTCTCTACGAGTGACGATTATTCTACTGCTGGATCATACACATTCTCAGCCAGACCGCGTTTCTTTATCTGTATGTCCTGTTGTGGCAACGAGAGAGGAGGCGATCAAATTGTCAAATCCTTAAAGATTCTCTCTCTAGAAGTCATAAAAATTTAAATTCACCGGAAAGATTGTTGTCATGGTGTATAGACATTTTGGAGGTCCAACCTTACCAAAAAAAAAGACATTTTGGAGGTCCGCAGTGAAGTCGAGTTAGGTGCCTATACTCTCCAAAACAGTTAGGAATAGTTTGACATAAAGTAATGAAACGATTCGTCTAATGTAGAATCCTCATTATTTAGTCCATTATACCGTGAATACAAAATTAATGCAATTTGACCAAAGAGGGATTGAAACACGTCTTTGAGATATCTTTTGACAAGTCCAGCCAAACAAGAATTGTCACACAATTTCTGTGCAATCATTTGTACTATTATCATACTCATAAACGTAGAACTTTAAAAATCTATATACGCAACCTCATGCTTCGATAAACCAAGGAAAAGTAAACTTTGGTTTTTGACCTAAAACTTAGATTATCAATTATTACTTATGAGTTATGACAAAACCTAGCTAAAAGATAAGATCAATCGATTCCATCATCATTGACATTATATTTAAATGATTAATATAATAAAAAATTTCGTCCAATCTTCCCGTATAAATCCCAATAATTCTGATGCAATGTTACATCCACAGCTGCCACATGTCACATTGACCACCGATGCCAAAATATAAGAAAAGAGAAAGAAAACACCGGGCGCCACAAAACAACAAGCCACCCCACAAGCATTGATACAATGAAAATCACACGAAGTCGTGACGCAAAACCGCTAGAAATTCATTGTCTTGATGTTTGTAGGTGCATAAATGATAATGCTAAAAATATATTTTGTGCTTAAATAAATTTAATGCATAGTACATGAAACTTATATCTCAACTTTGGTCCCATGCAACAAACAAAATAAATAAATAAACCTAAAGATGCGTTTGTCTCATTAAGTCAACCCTCCCATATAACCACCCTCTCCATCTCTTCCCCCAACGAAGAAACCACTCATCACTCAACCGACATGGCTCACCAAGATCCCACAACAACCACCACCACCACCAACACCACCCACATGGCCGCCGCATCGCGCTTGCCGCCTCGCCGGAGAGCCATCTTCCTCCGGCGGAGGAAGCTCCCGACCGTCCGGCTCGGCGGGAAGAGGCCGAGGCGAGGGCTTTTCCTGCTGAAGGTGTGGAGGAAGATGAGGCTGAGATGGCTCCGGCTGCAGTACTCGTGCATGCTGAAGAAGCTCAAGGAGTACTACAGGTCGGTGGTGGCGGACATCATCGAGGCCGGCGCCTCGGTGGAGGCGTTCCAGCAGAGGCTGCTGATGGAGACGACGTGCGCCGTCCCGGTCATGGGGTTCAGCAACTTCCCTTCGGTGGCCAGACCCCGAGCCTTTATCATGTAAAACTCTCCCCCATTTTGAACCTCCTTTCTTCTGGGTTCTGTATGAATCGATCTTGTGCATGCTCTCGCGGATAGCTCTCTACCTAAAATATTCTCTCATCTCTATGTAAGTTCTTTCGTTTTCCTTTTTTTTTTTTTTTTTGTCTTTCTGATGAGCAGCAAGAAGGAAATAATGCAATATTTCTCTTTTTAGCCAAAAAGAAAAGGCAGTGATTGGTTTGAGTCGATTGCTTGGTTCATTTATGGAATTTAGGGTTCAAGCCTGCGTGTTCTCTTGCGTTGTTATTGCAGAAGCGTTCTTGATCGATTATGATATCTGTAAGTTTCTTGCTAATGAACATTATAATTCTGAATTTTCCTCTTTTTCTTCTTTCTTTATCGTTTTTTCTTTTTAAATTTTTCACGAGTGGGAGGTGCAGAAAAAGGAAAGAAAATATCGCATCGGAAATTGAAATAAGTTGGCAAGTCGACGTGCCGGTGAATCTTAGAGCGCCGAGGTTTCAAGCTGGCAATGGTACTGGCTGTGACTTGAAGTTAGAGTTTCGAAAAAGTGAAAAGCAAATGCTTTTCTATTTAGAATGTTATTTTAACTTTTGAAGAATTAGGAAAAATCATATATATGTATATCTACGTATCAACATTTGTGTATTGTAGAAATTTCAAGCATTATGAGTTAAGAAGTGTCAAGATGTGTTGGCCTCAAAATTCAAATTAAGCAAAAAGCAAAAAAATTAAAGATTTTCTAGAATACGTCTTACTCAAATGTAGAAAGCTTATAGTTTTTATTACACGCCTGTTTTTCTCATGACATTGAAATCAAATAATGTTTTTATTGGTTATGTTCCACAAGTGCTCTTCAAGCAGCGCCATAGAGTACAGACCACGATGGTTTCTGTTAATACATGCAATGGAACTCATACAAATGAAGTGCCAATTAATTCTTAAAATCAATAGTTATGTGAACTTTAGGTCTCTTGACGTGTTTTTGAACCTTTTTTTTTCTTCAGGATTTTAAGGACTTTTGCTTGTAACAAGCATTTTATTTATCAGTCAAAGTGCGAGAGATCTTATTAGCACCAATAATCGTCTCTAAATGTCAACATAAGTGTCCACCCTAGTTGCACCTCCTACGAGATGTTCGGATTTAATCATAATTACTTTGTATCACCCAATTACTAATACATGTTTATTTAGAACAAAAGATTTTCAAAACCCATAAGTGACAAATAGATTTCAAGGTTCTTGATAAAAGAATAACAGGTCTATAAATTCTTATAATTCAAGGTTTGCGGAAGTTAGTTTAAGAAAACCAAAGAATTTCTCAATTATCCATAGGAAAAATAAAATAAATAAAGCTTTTGCAAATATTCTCATGATTTCAGTAAAAAAATATGAAGCCGATTCATTGAAACTCATGCATAACCACAAGAAACAAAACCTCAACTGGTGAGAGATTCCAAGCCCTTAATATGTTTGAGATTCCCAATCATTTTCATTAGCGCGTTCAATTGTCTTATTCCGCGCCGATACTTGATATTGATTCGAATCGTCTAAATCAATCCCAACTCTTTTCGTTAGCATATTTAATTTGTCTTATCTTGCGCTAATCCCCAATATCGATTCAAATCGTCTTAATTAATCGCTAATTAATCAAGAGTCATTTTCAATTTCCGCCAGTGCCATCCTTCCTTGTTGCCTATATCTCTTCCTTGAAAAACTGATAAAAAAATAATAATCTTGTAATTAAAACGGATCTTGCAACTTAAGCTCCGACATAATGACGACCGACAAGGAATATTTCCAGTTCGGAATTTGCTTGGGGCAGCAATGTCAGTTCAGGCTTGATTAAAAGAACGATAAATCAAGTTGAAGATACGGCTGAGCAAATAACGTCATGCGTGACGTCACGGAGGATTTCCCAATTTTTAATTACTGGTACTTTATCTCGTGGAGATGAGTCGACTTCAACTCGAAGATGCGCCCTTGGAACGTCGAATTGCGTCACATTGATTGCACATTCGATTTGAATAATTAGTTATACTTTCAAATTTATTATAAACAAAATCTTCCTCTTAACCCTTTTTCCAGTGCCGTTGCATTCACATAGTATAATTTGACATTACTAGACCATTCATCCCAGTACAACGTCATATGATTACGGTCGATTTTTGTTTACTAACCATGTACTTGATTGGTGATGCAATTATTATTGCAGTCGTGTCAATTTAATTATAAACATTCTAAATATGTCAATTTATTCATAATTTTTTTCAATGTGTCGATTCACTTTTAAACATTTTAATTTGATGTTAATTCAGTTATTCCAGCTTATTTTAGTCGGATTTTATTGATGTAGACGCCGGCCGACTTATGTGGCATCACCGATGCTAATATTGATAATAATTTAATAATTTTTTATTTTTATTATTTTTCTGATATTTTCCCTTTTTTCTCTATCTTCTTCCTTTCTTCCTTCTCTAGACGATAGCCGGCCGGCATAGGATGGCCAATTTTTGACATTATATCTTCATTTTAACCATTTTCTCAATTTGACATTACTAAACTATACATCCTCGTACGACGACAGATGATTACGGTCAATTTTTGTCTAAGCAACCATGTACATTGGACCCCGTTGCATGATTGGCGATGCCGCCTCGATTAAATAAAGGATTTTGATGAATTTTAAGCTTTCGTTAATTGAAAATGAGGACTGAAATTGATGGGTGAGCTGTCAGCAATCTGCTCCACCAACCATCTTAAAAAGAAGAAACATTCTGGTAATCTGTAACTGGTATAGCGACCTAATTTTTCATTTTGTTTTATATATTATTTGAATTGGGAGTCAAGTTGCTAAGTCCAGCTAAGATGATCTGTTTGACCATGAGTACACGTAGACTTCACTTTTTCTTTTTCTTTTCCTTCTACAAAATTTGACTTTGTTTTTCGTTTATCTTTATTTTACGACTATACCATTTTATACCATCGATATTTTGAAAAATAATCAGTTCATGTAATATATAATATTTTAGCGTAATCTAGCATAAAGATGGACACCATTTGTCGATCCAATCATGAGATATTCTTTGATAATTAAATAAGTTTCAGCATAGATAGTCATATGTGATTATGTATTGAAAAATAAATGTGAAATTTTATGAGATCATTTACTCTAAAATTTTAAGTTGTCGATGTATTTTGCAATTTGATAGTGTAATACTTGCTCTTATGTAAAGGGTGATTTGATGGCAAAGGCTTTGGGGCGTGAAAAACTGGTCTTAAAACTTTTAGTTTCAATACAAACTACAAATTAAATATTATGTTGTCCTCTAAAAGGTTAAGTGTTAGTGTACCGAGCGTTTTACGATTGCATGTAGTGAGAAATAATGTGGAAGCTCGAGAATGTGCAATTCAAATCAAACCAAAGAGGATGAAATTATTGGATAGATAGATGAGAAATAATAAAGGATGTGGGTACTTTACATGGTTTAGTTCGGGTATCGGTATCTATTATGAAAGAGTTAGCCAAAAAATCTATTAATCATTTAGAGAATTACAAAGTTGTAATTGCTCAATAGCTTAAATTTTTCTTATCCCGAATTACACCCAATTTCATAGTGTTTAGTCTCACGTAATTACTCAATAAAATCAACTCACAAAGAATTATCTTGTAGCTCGAGGCACTTGTGCCTTTCATGGAGAAAAATGACGTCAAATTGGATGTATTGCACGAGTCATAGAGAAAACCCTCAAAGAAGACTTCGGGTGGGTAACTATTAACTCATTTGATGGAAAGTTGGCAATTCATGTTTCGCGGTATACTTATATGGATTTTTTATGTGATTTCTTGCCGCTACAAAAATGTTTAAATGCGATTATCAAAAATTTTGCATCAAAAAAGTATGAAAGCACGTCAATTCATTCGAATTAGGTCGTATCATATCACGTCGTGTCAGAATTTCTCTCAATAAATTCGTGTCATGTCGGGAATCACCACCCTACGAAAATATTTCTGTGAGAAGATTATAGCTCTTTCATAAATCAAAACAGGAAGAAAATGATAACAGGATGGAGAAACGAACCTCGAAACGGAGGGTGAAAATGGACTTGAATTTGGACCTTTACGTCAATGGGCCTTTAGCTGCACAACAAGGGTAATGGACATACAATTTCTGGGCTCATTCGGTCTTTTCCTCCTCAGCGTAATTGTGTGCTTGTTGGGCCTTTAATTGCTTGCGACCCCCAATTTTCCACACATGGGCTGGTAAACTCTGGAGATACGAATTACTTATGGACCATGCAAAACGCAAGCCGAAGTCCGAATGGTCGACCCGAATTAAGGGTACCAACGGCTCAATTCAATTCGGTTAGGATTTTTAGGAAATTCGAACCAAATTGTTTAGGTCTGCATTTGCTTTTGGACCCAACCGTATATAACCCTAACAATAGGCTTGGTTTGGCTCAGATTGTATCCGATTGATATTTTGGTTTACTTTTTTGAAATATTAAAAAGAGTTTTAGTGGAACAGGGGAGAGATGATGTAAATTGTAGTATTAAGAAGACAAGAGTTTTTCAATACAGTTCAATTAATCGAACCAAACTGAAATAATCCAAATTGAAAATAAAAATGATTATTTTATTCATTATTTGAAGTGAATTGAAAATGCATGAAAATTCGGTTCCGGTTCGATTTTGACATCTCTAACCCTAATATGATAGTCGAATAGTAGTTTGATTTAAAAAAGAAAAAAGAAAAAGAAAAAGAAAAGATCATCTAGATCTATAGAGCTTGAAAGATAAATAACTAATTATAAGTAAACTAGTCTAGGAGGATAAAAGATTACGATAAATCCATCATCACCAGCACGGCGTTGGTTTTGATGTAAGGGAGAGTTTGCTCCTGTCATTATAGCATTTGTTCAAATCTTATTTAGAGCCTTTCGGAAGTATATAATTTTATACGTCCCTAGGTAATGGGAGAGAGATTTGACAAAAACAATAGAGATAATTGAGAAAGTGCGCCTCAATGTTAGTCGAGGAGATGGATTAGACGAGAATTGAGATTTGTGAAAGTTGGTTTGGACATCACCCGACCGTTAATTTTTTATTATTTTTAATTGGATGTAGAAAGATCTCCACCCAAAATTCAAGAATTGCATATTTCACTCATCTCATTTGGGGAGAGGCATCAAGAATACTTTGGTTGGCCAAGCCAAATTGCCACTCCCAATGTTTTATGCGCTTCCCAATGTACCACTCACTTCATACATGGGCACGTACATTTATCCCATTTCGATAGTGGTAGGGTTTCCCTAGCAACCATTTTGAGAGTAGATGGGCTAAAATAGAAGTTTGTCTCCGAAAAAGATCGAAAAATTATGAAAAATGAATGTTTTGAACTTTCAAATAATTCATTTAAGGGAAACAAAGCAAACAGAGCAGTATGGCGTGTTTATTTTATGGAAAGCATATGATTTAAAAAATATTTTTCCAAAAAATAATCACTTGAATCACTTATAAAAATGAATAAACGAAAGATATTATCATCATTAACGAAAATATTTAAAGGTAAATTACTGTTGATAATGAAAATATATTTTACTAGTTAATTATTTCGAGAGATATAAATGAATTTTTTTGAAATATTTTTCGAATCATTTATCTTTCATGAAATAAACAGAATCTTAGTCCCAAGTGGATGTAGTTATGAATAGCAATCAACTAGTTTATCTATTAGGCTGCTGGCTCAGTTAGATCAGATTATGAAACATCTAATCAAAAACATGTGCGCATTCATGGAATACTATGGGCTCTAGCGGTGAATATAATATTGGGGGAAATTTTATAAGCATATATAGATATAATGTAGCATCCACTAGGCCATCATTAGATTACTAACCCTAAAGAACATGAGATCCTAGCACTTACACCTTTACTTTAATCCCCCTATGACCTACATAAAGTGACCCCATTCCTCTTTCATTAGAGCAGCAAGAATCTTTTGAGAAAGTTGAAAGCAAAGCCAAAGCTTCTCGTGCCCTACAAAGTGAGCACATGTGTTAAATGAGCCCCAAAAATGTCTCATTTTATTTGGGTGGATAGAAAGAGAAAGAGAGGGAGAGAATGGCCACCCGGGAATGGAAGATTTCCATCGTTTTCCAAATTTCCACTGCCCCCACATATTCAACGAGTCCTTTCATAAGGAATCGATGAACACCTATGGTCCAGGCACGACCACGTCCTCGGATTTCGATTTCGGATAATGAATTTGCGTTGCTCAGGGCTGTTCAAGTGAAAACTGCTTGCAAATCCGATCGAGGATCGCTCGAGTGATCTCGCTTTTCTTTTGCCCTATTTCAAACCTGTTAAACATGGTGATGGAAGAGGGGGGGGGGGTCCTTTGTCGGGGCGATGCCGCAGGATGGAAACAATCATGCACCTCCTCATGATTCATGATTCTCGACTACATGGACGGGTGACAAAAGAGTGGACCTAACTTTTTTTTTTCCGAGGAGCATTATTGAAGCGTTGCTTCGCCTATCGTGGCCGGCAACGTATCGTCGGGGGGACCATCTCGATGGATGGATGCATCCTCGTGTGTGTTCTTATGCGTTCGTGACCAACTTGTACTCCGCGAGATCGAGATCGAGATCGCAATTCCGTTCATTTTTTTCCTGGATTCTAGCTGAGGGGGTTCGTGCATTGTCCTGGCGAGTTCCCGCGAGCTGTTCTTCCTCGTCTCGTCTCGACGAGTATTTCTTTTTATTTCGTGGATGGTCCGACGATTTTTATGACATCAACTTAATTTAAGTTGAGGCTGGAATTTCTTAGCAGAGTTTTATGCGTGAATTGTAGTTATAAATTCTTATTCATGTTGCAAAAAGTTGTCATTCCAAAAGGGAGAAATACCAAAAAAATTGATAAGCCTATTATATTTGTGTTGATTTAGTCATAAATCTTTTTATTATATCAACCGAGTCATAAATCCTATCATATTTTGCCGATTGAGTCAATCCAACTATTTTGACCAAAAATTATTAATGCGGATGTCAATCGTCTTATGTGACGTGGCTGATGATGTGAACATTTTTAATAATTCTCTTTCTCTCAATTGGTGGGCAAGAGCCGTTGCCCAACCCTCATCGACATTGGACAAGGGCTGCAATGCCCTCGCCAGATCCAACTTGGGAGAGAGCGCCATGGCCCTCGCTAGCCCTAGGTGAGGGCTTTGCAGCCTCACCCATTGCCAACGAGAGTGTCATGACCCTCACCAGCCTTTAGCAAAAAAACTGTAAAGTAAATAAAAACCAAAAAAATTAAAACATTATTTAAATATATCTACATTAGAGCTGAACGTACCACATAGGATAGTTAATGTTTATGTTGATAATTTTTGATCAAGATTAATTGAATCGATTTAATTAATAAAATGTGAAAATATTTATTATTCAAATTAAGCCACCGTTCTATAATACAAGGGTCATGGAAAAACTCAAGGACGGTGGAGGACCGTCCTCCCCACATCTGGTCCGGTCCCTTTCTCCGTCCACTTATCGTGGGGAGTGAACGACATTAAGTGGTCCAAACCTTTGGTTGACTTGTCACTCTGAAAGCCGATCACATGGTCCAAATTTCACTAGCGCTTCCAAGACAAATGCTAGACATACGTACCATAGAAGAAAATTCGATTTTTAAATTATTAATTATTTGTAATCTGAAAAAAAAAGTATACCTAAAACTGTAACATTTTCGCAAGAACTTTGCTACTTATGAACACTTGTTAGAACAAATCTTTTAAGAACCATATGTTGGTAGATAAGTTTAGATATGTGATCTTTATCCACTTTTGATCCGAAGATATATGTTCATTCTCTTAATTATCATACAAAATCGAGGGAAGACAAGGCTGCTTGTGAAAATTCCACATATGCGATCTTATGCAAAATCTTCAACTATTTTAAAATTTTAAACCGTTAGATGAAATTATACTTTATTACTTTAGTATTTAAATACTTTAATACTCCCTTATTCTCTGGTCTTTGTTTGAAGACAAAAATATGAAAAACGGATGATAGGGATGACAAATAGAGATCGAAAATATTTAAATCAACATTGCTGCCATGATAATGTGTCAAATTGCGTGAACCCATTGCTGATTACTTTAAAAATTTTAAACTATAGAATGAAATCGTGATTTAATATTAAAATACTTCGAACGCCCTTCCTTTGAGATTTTCTCTATCTTATGGTGCTTGTCTAGCCAAAGTCTCTAGGTCTATATATCAAATCAAGTCATGGCCAATTTTTTTTTATTTTTTTTTTTTGGACGCGAGCCTTGGCCAATTATATGCCCAATAATTGTTTCTCGTATGTTCCACGTGTTCGGCAGGAGAAAAAGCTGCGTCCCCTCGAGCTTCATGCGTTTCACTCACACATTTTCTAGAATATCTGAGATATATCGATATAATTTTTATATATAGGAGCGATAATTGCGGGAAAAAAGAGAGTCAAATTAGCTCTTTCTCTTTTTTCCGACACTTTTAAACTTGACCATTTCACTTGCGCTTCTTAACATGGTCACCTTGCTACCGACCAAAAAAATAAAAAAAAAGGTCACCTCGCTGGACATCAAGACAAGCAGAGACGCTCATTCAAACTTTCATGCCAAAAGCCATTAAAACAAGAAGGGTTAATATGATGAAATCCATACATTTATAATAAATTTATTTTAATTAATTTTTTGACAATCAAAAACTTCAAATTGATAAAATTGTAACAAATTTATTCGAAACTTATTTTTTGATCACAAAAACCTAAAACTTGCATATTTATGATAAATTTGTCATCCATTAATTTCCTTTAAATTAGATTGATACTATAAAATAAAGAGCAAAATCTCAAACCGATACATCCACTAATTATCATATAACACCTAATTTAGCAATCTGATAATCAAATTTAACGAAAACTAATGAAGAGTAAATTTATCGCATATATACTAATCTGAATTAGTTTTGAGTAAATTTATCATAAAAGTACCGATTTGGGATTTTTTATGGTATTAACCCAAAGATAAATAAGGGACCTTTAGGATTGCTTGAAAAATAAAGGTATGAAATTTACTCATTAAGATGTGAAATTATAGTAATAATTTTTTTGCATGGTTTGGTTAAATCTTCTCCTTAGAGTCACACACGAGCAAGTTATAAGTTTGAAATTACAATCACCAACATGCATGTTCCTCGATAATGTAAAAGATGATGACTGATTAAGCTTGGTCGGGGCATTGCTTATGAACACCTTGAGTTTTCATAAAAAAATGACACGAAAAAGGTTAATGGCCAAAACTTTTGTGAAATGGCACCTTGATATAATCTAGATGTTTGCCGCATTATTTAGTATATCAATGAGAAATTGCTGTGATCATGCACTTAAGTATGACCCTTGGCACTATCAAACACTAATAACTCCGCATATTGGGAATTTAATTAAGCTTTAGGTCCAAGAAATAATTTACATATGTTGTCTATTTCAACTTTTAAAAGTCAAAAATGTCATTCAAATTTTCTACCGAAGAACTATATGTGAACTCATTTGTCAATATAAGATCTTTTTTAAAGATTTCATACATCTTATTTTATAAAAAAGAATACCAATTCGAATAAGCCGCAAGATTTGACAAAGAATTTGAAAGGGCGGATCCAATAATGGAACAAGGTCGTGGGCAAGAAAAAACGAAAAACTAAAAGAGAAAAAGACGAGGGCCTTTCGGGGAGATCGGTTGGAAAAGTTGCGTTTGCAGGTGTGGAAGCTAACCTCGGATATGACGGTCAGTTTCGTGGGCGGTGCTAAAGTTAGGTGAGTGATTTGACCGATTTTGGTCAGCTTTCTTTATGTCATTTTTGTTCTTGGTCAGCTTGGGCTACATGGTCATAGGTCAACATTACCAATTCAATTGGAAATGGTCTAACTTGTATGTGAGAAAAAACCCAACTCGAGAAAGGTGTATTGACCGTGCTCCTTGACTTCTTAATTTACCTAAATTCTTGTTGCATTTTAGAATGGTTACAAATTTAAGTGACAAATAGAGTGATTAAATCAATCTTTTGTTTTTAATTTTCTTTTGCACCCTTTGAGGTGACCCCCATCGAAGATCTTCCATGGGATGCTGTTTGACTACATGGGTCATTCACATTTGAATGGGTCGTAGAAGAAAGGTTTAATGAAAATACGTTAGTACAAGGAAACATACAAAATATTTTATCGATCATTTATCATTTTCGGAATAATCATCTTTGTGAAATCCACTATCAAGTTATTAATAATTATCTAAGAAATGGCTACCAATAGGTCCGATACACCACAAATCGAAAAATCGAGAATTTGGGTGGATTCATGTAATTTTCCTCATTTGATTTTTCAAGAGTCAAATCTTGTCAAGCTCTTCGATCCTCCATCTCGTCACTCAATCTCATACATCAGGTCTTGAATAGTTTTTTTTTTGGTTATTTATTTATTCATTTTTGTGTGTGAACAACGCTCACCTGTCTCCATCATCTTTGTTAAAACCTTTGATTTTTCCCGGCGTATTTAATATATTTCGGGGTCAAATATTAACTACGGAACTTCAATTTGCAGAATTTTTGTCAGTCAAAATGATGAACAAGAATAATTCTCCATTTCTTTTTCTCGCAGTCTAATTCCATGGTCGGGAATACTGAAATCCGTTGGCATCTTGGATGTATGTTTGTTGCTAGTTTTAAAAATTTTGGGGAATTAAATTAAAAACGGTGAAATATTGCATGTTTAATATATATATATATATATATATATATATATTTATTTACGGCAAATACTGCTATTACTATAGTTCTCTTCAATTTTGAGAGGACCTGCTAAAATGGGTGTCGAAAAGTACATGAGAATGACAGTGTACGAAGGCCGAGTAAACCAAGTTCGAGTTCATCGACACTGCTAGACTCAAACCGGTTCAGCTCATAAGTGTGGACCACTCCATTGCCATTGCGATAAACGTGATAATCTCTCTACACAGCTCCAATCATGTCGGGTTTCGTATATGAGGATGACAATGAACCATGCATAGTTGTCCTTAATGTACATAATCACTTCTGCTTAAAAAAAATGAAGTCCTGATCACGCATCTTTGTGATTTGAAGACGTCCATGGGGCTCCGGTAAGCCGTCTTAGTCGATGCTGAAGGGGAAGATTTATACAAAATCAGAGGACACTAATCCAAATGCGACACAACTTTATACCATTCAGAATTGAATTTTCCTCCGGCGGCGCTTCTTCGTTCGATCAAAAGCTACACTGAAAACGAAAGATGATAATAATAAGGAGAGCTTATCGTAAACAAGAAATCGAGAAGCTTGGTGAGGACCCCATTGACAAAAGTGGGTCTGCGCCAAATCCACTCCTAGGGTTTGGAATATCTTCCATTACGTGGAGGCCAAATCAACCTCGGAAAGGCAAAAATCTCATAGGACGTCGAGTTCAAGGTTTCCACGTAACGAAGATGGCGTCTACGTCGGAAACATGAGAAGACACTGTCATTGTCGCCTTGACAAAAGCTTGCATACGACTCGTTCTTGCATTTGCTTTTTATCGCTAAGCACGCCGGGTCAGCGAGAAATCCGACCTAAAGTGGTCACGATCATTCATTGAACTTCCCTCGCTGCTTGACAAAGCTTGCATGCAACCTTCTCTTGCATTTGCTTTTTTATCTCTAAGTATGTCGGGTCGACAAGAAATTCTATCTAAGTGGTACGATCATTCATTGAACTTCTCTCGCTGCTTGATGAAACTTGCATGCAACTCGTTTTTGCATTTGCTTTTATCGCTAAATACACTGTGTCGGTGAAAAATTTGACATAAAGTTGCATAGTCATCCATTGAACTTCCAAAACTTGCACGCAACTTGTTCTTACATTTGCTTTTATTGCTAAATACACTGCGTTGGTAAGAAATTTGACTTACAATCTTCCATTGAACTTCCCTCATTTGATTGGCACTTTATTCACTTGCATCATTAAGTTCTTGCTTAGCTAGACTTAACATCGATTATGCGGAAATGTGATAAGAAAATAAGTGGCTTCTGATTGTCATGATGCTATCCTCTTATCTTTTAACACATATTTCCAAGAAAACGACGAAACTACTTTAGTTTTATTTATTTAATACAATGGATTACAAAACGGGGTAAATGCTAACTTATATGTATATTATAATGCTTAATCCCCATTAATTAGTGAATTTTTTTAACAATTCACGTGGATTATGATTATTAAAAAATGGAATATTCTTCTGTCCACTATGTATGTGAAGGGCACGACTACGCCATCAACTTTTGAACTCAAAACGGAAATATTTTCATATTTATTTCCCGCAAAGTGCTCTTGAAAGAGGCATACACCTTTTAAATCTTTATAGCGTCATTAGGGTTTTTAATTTAGTGAGAGTAGCGATTAATTTCACGTGGCGAGGCAGCCAATCGAGAAAGGCCACGTGTGCAGCCATTTTTCTCCCCACTTGGCTGCCGATTTGGCGGCATGTGGGAAGCGGAGTCAAATCGGCGACCGAGAGGGCAAAGACTGCTTGTCTTTCTTTAAATTCCAGCACGCCTTTCATTTTGCAGAATGAGTAAAATATTTGGCATATTTATTGGCATGCCCTCCACTTTTTCCATATTGGCAACTCGGTCCCTTGGTGGGTATACTCGTGATCATCAAGCTTGTCCTTATCGATTAATCAATGACCATTGCAATTGACTAGAAATTGGATTCCATCTCGTGTGCCGAAGTGAGGAATAGTTTTAGCCAATCAGGGTTTATTTTATCAAGGGCAGTTGTCTCATGCGTAATGTGCATTGCATCAGTGCAAAATTTCAATTTTGAAACTATGTAGGCCTTGATTTGGATAAAAGGAACCAACACAATAGATAACGACAAACAACAGATGGAAAGTCGCGAAAAGTCCTCTGGTGGGTAGAATTTCAATCTCAGCACGTTGGGCATGCATTTCTCGAATCTTCATTTTAAATCGTGTGGTTTATAAGAGTGTCTAATTTGATTAACCACATGGATGTAAATTATAAATTACCTTTCCCCAAATTTTAATGTGAATCAAGGATGAGAGTCGAGCATTTTGCCATGTGATAATTTTGACTTTAATAGGATTTACTTTTATTTGCTAATCTTCTTTTTGACTTTAATCATTTTTTGGTCAAAATGATACCTTGATTATGGTAAAGATTTCTCATTTCCCACATGCAATTTAGCTAGTTAAAAAATTTCAAATTGATCAATTTTATTTTATTTTCGTACGAAAGGAATTCTGCAAACCCATTCTTTCTTTTCATTTTGCCTTTTAATCATGGTCAAGAAACGAGTGCAAACCCATTCTCATTACTTTTAAGGAAGATAAGTATTTTGGACATCTGGATTTCCTTAGGAAGGTTGTTGTCGAATGAAATAAATTTGTAATTTAAAATGAACAAATTGACAAAATATTAATGGGTTTATGAAACTAATGTGACTATATAGAAATGATCATTTCGGCTGTTTTATGAAATTCTTTAACAAAAAATTTATGGTCAAATGGTTAAAATATTTGCTTTATGTATAGATCCTTCATTTTCTATGTATGGCATGATATAGAGAAAATAGTTTTCAAGGTTATATATTTGCAATCAACAACCTTGGGTACTTAAATCTACCTACTTCTAAAGGAGGAAATGATATCATAAGTGTTATAAGTTTTGTACAACATTTACTAGAAGGTCATAACTTTTTTGATTCTGATTATTTAAATGTTATAATATTTTAAAAACGTTCATTATATGTACAATCTAGTGAACTTTTTTTAAAAGTTACGGTATTTGAGTGATCAAAAAAAAAATTATAATACTTAAATGAACATTGTATGAGAATAATGACATTTGAGATGTTTTTTTATCAATATTTTTTTATCCGACAAAATTGCAATAATTTATAATTACTGCTGCTGCCACCCGACATATAGTGGCCATTGCCTCAAAAAGTTACCGTCATTACCCCTGACCCATTTATAATTAATAGTCCTTATCAACACTAATTCTAACGAATTGCCACGAATTGCTACCGATCCTCACCTCATGCTCCCAACGTTATCGATTACTTCGACACCTTGCCACCGGCATAATCGATGCTCCTCCTCCCCGGCAACCTTTCATATACCGATCAAATGCTACTTCCAGATAAACAACTTTTACCGAGAACTTCCTTTCCTTTTTACACGAAAGAAGATCGAAACGATTGATGTGCTTTGTAGAGAAGGACATCATAGAGCCCGAGCCTTGGACTTTTCTAAACCTAGGCATGAGCGAATCCGAAGAAAATCTCGCGTGATTTGACAACCATAATTGTACGAAGTGGTGAATGGAGTCAAGAAAATAGAAGAAGAGACATTACTCGAAGAAGCCTCCTCCTCCTCAAAGAGGGCCAAAAAAGCCATAAATAGTTAAAAAGCATTAAATTTAAATCGAGTAACAATTCTTACTTCAATTTTTTTTTACCAAATCTGACCCTACCATTAATTCTTTATTTTAAAGTTAACATTATTTCAAGGAAAAATATTCAAATTGTGAGCTTGGCAAATCTTGTCCATAATATCTCTTATGAGCAGTGGTCTACCTCTTCATATTATGACAAAACGAAGAAGTATTGCTAGAGAAATTCGATTTGGAGATCATGTTTGATTTGCTAGTCAAATAAGAATAAGCCAGCCTGTGCACATATATTTATTGTAAGGCTAATTAATTGATTTAAGTTAAATGGGTCAAATTTGAAATTTAAGGAAAAGTTTCTGGTGGGCCAAATTTAACACTCGACCTAAAAGTGATTTTTATTTTTTGGAATTAACTCCCTCCTCAAAAGAGTGAAAAAGAAAAGAAGAGAGAGAGAGAGAGAGGGGATGCTGAAAATCTTTTAAAGGTCCAACGCCCCACTACTGTTCCTGTTCTGCGCTATTTCGTGGATCTCGCGATCCACGAAGCGAAAATTTGGGAGCAAAGAGGGGCTCAATCGCCTTTTCCGGTTAAAGGGCAAGAAGCAGTTGGGTTGGTCCACCATTAATCATAACATATCGAGAAAATAAAGAAAAAGGAAACCATATGAAAATCTGACTTTTGCTCTGGCTTCCTCCTACCGCGTTACTTTACTTGATCTTTGACCTCAGCTGCCACGTCTCCGCTTCAACCTCTCCCCTCACCACCATAAAGAACTAGTACTACTCACCAATGGCGAGCTCGAAAAGCTTTTTTGGGGGTTCGTTAGCAATCCTCCATGGGAAACTTTAAAAGGCTTTGAACAGGGGGAGATCTTTCGGGAAAAGTAAAAACAAGCGGCTGGCTTGCTAAATAGTGGAATTTGAAAAACGTGGGTGGACGGTGTGTGAGGAAATTTTTATGCTGGAAAACGCCTTTGCAGAGGCGTTCATGTGTGTGTCTTGGAGCTTTTATATATGGTTTAGATCCTCACGTTCCCCCTCATCATTTGCCTTTTTCTTTTTCTCTCCTGTAGACCCGCTACAGGCTCTGTCCGAAACTCTCTTTTTCCCCCATTAATTTCCTCACTCTCTCTCGCTCTCTGCAACGACAAAGCCCCTGCACTCACTTAGAGGGAGGGAGGGAGGGAGGGAGAGGGAAGGAGAGGGAAGGAGAGAGTTTTTGCGGAGAAACAGTGCCGGGAGGGAAAGGGAGAAGAGAAAAGGAAAGGGTGGAAAGATGGCACTAGCTAAAGAAATCATGGGTTGCTCTGTACTTGAAAGATCTTCATTTGTTTCCACCTCAAAGGTGATTTTGAGCCACAATCGTCAAGCAAAACCGAAACTTGGGGTCAACCCAGCTTTGATCCATCAGAGGAGAGTGAGCCTGAGGAAGGGCTCGGGAGGTCCTGCTGCCGTGGCGGCCATAAGTGAGGATTTGGTCAAAGCCGTGCCCGAGAGCGTTGTCAAGTTCAAGGTGAGAGCCGTGGTGACCGTGAGGCAGAAGAGCAAGGAGGACTTGAAGGAGACCATTGCCAAGCACTGGGATGCTTTCGCCGATAGGATTGGCAGGAACGTTGTCTTGCAGCTTGTCAGCACTGAAATAGATCCAAGTAAGTTTCTTCTTCCCCAACAAAAGACGAAGAGAAAAATCTTTCTGTACGTTGTGTGAATATATCTAATTCGAGACCATCTTTTGGAGTCTCAAGAGTATTGGGTGTTTTCTTCTTCTGGGTTCCTAATCTTATGATCAACAACCCCCTCCAAAGCTCCTGATAGGACCTGTTCAAGTTTTCCCAGACAAAAAAGGATTAAGATTTGATGTGGGTTTACATATCTTGTGTCGTTTGCATAAATTTTCAGAGATCATAGGTAACAAAAGGCTCGGCTCCTATTACCATTACTCACTCAAGATTGGATTTGGTTTTCTTATTAATCTTTTTTTTTTTTGCTGCAAATTGAATTCCTGCATGTCACTTGAATTGACTAGTTCATGATGTTTTGAGACTGCATTAAAGTTTGCTAATTTTTCTTTAAATCTTTGTCCCCGTGAATGACTTCAGAAACCAGGGCTCCCAAGAAAAGCAATGAGGCAGGGCTAAAGGACTGGTCAAAGAAAACACAGGTGAAAGCTGAGAGGGTTCATTACACAGCCGAATTCACAGTGGACTCGAACTTTGGCATTCCCGGGGCCATCACAGTGACAAATAAGCACCGGAATGAATTCTTCCTGGAGAGCATGACAATTGAAGGGTTTGCCTGTGGTCCAGTCCATTTCCCCTGCAACTCATGGGTGCAGTCTAAGAAAGATCATCCTGGCAAGAGGATATTCTTTTCCAATAAGGTGCTTGTCATTGATGAAAGTGCTTCTCAGTTTGGGATATTAATGGATATTTTAAATTGCTAATCTCGGCATCATTGCTATTGTTGCTTAATCTGCTAGTCAAAGTCAAACCCCATATTTTGGCGTCTTAATCTTCTCAGGGAGCAACTTGAACCATTACATAGTATTGTTTATTCACATTGACTCTAACTTACGACAGATTACTTCCTAGATGGCCCAGAACTGGACAGCACAGTGCATTTGTAGTTCTGTTGGCATATGCAAACCAACAATGATTGTTGCGTGTCATTACACAAGTAGGACAAAAATGATAAATGGTTTTTTCCGGGAGTTGAACGGACCATTTCTCTTGTCACAGATTATCCGTCCATGCTGAGATGGCCCTGACCACTTTTATTTACATTTATGGCAACTTTCAAGATGTTATCGAAACTTATCCCCTATTTTCAGTAACTAAATATCTATCGTGGTTTGTGATTTTCTTGGGCAGCCTTATTTGCCATCTGAGACGCCCGCCGGTCTAAAAGCAATGAGAGAAGAAGAGTTGAGATACTTGAGGGGTGACGGGAAGGGAGAAAGAAAATTATCTGACAGGATATATGACTTCGATATATATAATGACTTGGGTAATCCGGATAAAGGGATTGATTTTGCTCGGCCGACCCTTGGAGGCTCAAAAATCCCTTATCCAAGACGCTGCCGTACTGGCCGTGCTCCTACTTACACAGGTCAGTTAGTTTGCCGACTCCATTTTTCTTGAATACGATGTGCCGATGACTACATGAGGAAATGGCAGCCCGTCTGATAGCAATTAGACGTATAAGTAGACTATGCAATTACAGATACCTCAGTTTTATGAGTTGATAATTGAATAAATATAGGTCCTGCATGTACTGCCATAAAGTGGATTTGTACTTGACAATCGTTGATCTTGTGCTTCACAATGAAAACAGTGTTGTTTCTTATCTTATCCCTTTGGTCTTCTGCCTCTTTCTGTCATCCATTTTTCAGCAATGCAGCTATTTGATGCACAGGCTCATATGTACTTAATTGCTTGGTGCAAGAACTGCAGTTCTCAGTAAAACATCATTGAACCTGAAGCAATCTTTATTTTGAATATTGTCAGATATAAATGCCGAGAGCAGGGTCGAGAAGCCGTTGCCCATGTATGTGCCGAGAGATGAGCAGTTTGAGGAATCGAAACAAGACACATTTTCTGCTGGGAGGCTCAAAGCTGTGCTTCACAACCTAATACCATCCTTGAAGGCCAGCATCTCGGCAAATAACCTTGACTTCAATGGGTTTTCTGACATTGACAGCCTCTACAAAGAAGGTCTTCTTCTGAAGGTTGGTTTGCAAGATGAACTCTTGAAGAAACTTCCGTTGCCGAAGGTGGTCCAAGAATCCAGTCAAGGCCTTCTTAAATACGACACTCCAAAAATATTGTCAAGTGAGTGTCATCTAGATATGGAAGTTCCTTTCTTCTTTGGTTCCCTTTGATGAAAAATGAGATAGGATAAAGCACTTCTAATGTCTACCTGGACATCACATGCTAGAGACACAAACGCAAAAGAAAAGAGATCTTCCAATTTGTTCTACATAAAGAAGAAAGGATCTAATTCTATGTGGATGATAGGGAGTGCATTACGTCTCATAGCTGTGCTTTACACGTGAAGAGTATTATTTCCTATCTGATGTTTTTCATTGTGCCTGTTTCTATAGTGGGGCCATCCTTGTAATTGATGAAGCATATTTCTGTTAGAGAATGGGGATTCTGCAGGTGGACATGAGATCAATGCTAAGTTAACTGGATTAATTTGCTGACTTCATCTTTAACTGAATATTCAGAGGACAGATTTGCGTGGATCCGAGATGACGAATTTGCCCGTCAAGCGATAGCAGGGGTTAACCCTGTGAACATTGAGAGGCTCACGGTTTTTCCTCCAAAAAGCAACCTTGACCCTGAAGTCTATGGTCCTCTAGAGTCTGCTCTCAAAGAAGAACACATTTTGGGCCATATTAATGGCATGTCTGTTCAACAGGTAACAACCAAGACATGAACTAGAGTCACATTACCCTGAGTTATATGTACTTTTACGGTTGAAGGATGTGGTATTCGTCCCCTGTTGATACCTAATAGGTCTTTTCTTATTTTGCCAATTATTCTTCACAGGCCATAGATGAAAATAAACTGTTCATAGTGGACTATCATGATGCATACCTTCCATTTCTGGACCGTATCAATGCCCTAGATGGCCGCAAAGCATATGCAACTCGCACCATCTATTTCTTGACCTCTCGTGGGACACTTAAACCGATTGCCATAGAGCTTAGCTTGCCACCTCAAGGGCCTAGTTCTCGGTCGAAGCGGGTGGTAACACCTCCAGTCGATGCTACTTCTAATTGGATGTGGCAACTTGCTAAAGCCCATGTCAACTCCAACTGTGCTGGGGTTCACCAACTCGTAAATCATTGGTGAGCGACTTATTACAGCTCAGCTTAGGATTCAGAATTCGCATCATGACACATCATCTCATGGACTTAATCTCTGCAGGTTGCGCACCCACGCGTGCATGGAACCATTCATACTGGCTGCGCACAGGCAAATGAGTGCGATGCACCCAATATTCAAGCTGTTGGATCCGCACATGCGATATACGCTAGAGATCAATGCCTTGGCACGTCAGAGCCTGATCAGTGCCGATGGTGTCATTGAGTCTTGCTTCACTCCTGGCCGCTACTGCATGGAAATCAGTGCAGCTGCATATACAAACTTCTGGCGCTTTGACAAGGAGGACCTCCCTTCGGATCTTATTCGAAGGTACCTTCACATAGCCACATGAAACGAATGCATAATGTCTCATCATCCCATTGAACACAGTTGATGGGTTCCTTATATCTTGCTGAATAAATGTAGGTATCAATATAGATTGAGTTGGATTCATTCAAGCAGACAGTTTCAACAAAACATTGATGCATATATATAAATATAACATTCATAAAAACTTGCACAGCATTATTGCACATTACCTTTTCTGGTCCTATATAAAATGTAGAGTATATATTGCAAAAACATTCAGTTTCAATTCAGTTGGGTTGCTCCTGTTTGCTCGTCTGTCTTTGGTTTCAATACTCTCCTTTATGCCGACCATCCTAAACTCAATATTGTACCTTTTACTACAGGGGAGTGGCTGTGCCTGATTCCACACAACCACATGGCTTGAGACTCCTGATTGAAGACTATCCATATGCATCAGATGGGCTTCTGATCTGGTCTGCACTCGAGAACTGGGTGCGTTCGTACGTAAACTACTACTACCCTACTCCTGCTGTAGTTTGTAATGACCGAGAGCTGCAAGCTTGGTATACCGAGTCCGTCAACGTGGGCCATGCTGATATCCGCCACGCGGACTGGTGGCCCAAACTGGCAAGCCCGGAAGATCTTGTCTCAATCCTCACCAAAATCATCTGGCTTGCCTCGGCCCAACACGCGGCCCTCAATTTCGGGCAGTACCCCTACGGTGGATTTGTGCCAAACCGCCCACCTCTGATGAGGAGGTTGATTCCCTTCGAAGGTGACCCTGAATACACAAATTTCGTAGCTGACCCACAGAAGTATTACCTCTCTGCATTGCCTAGTCTGCTCCAAGCCACAAAATTTATGGCCGTGGTGGACACGCTATCAACTCACTCACCTGATGAGGAGTACATAGGGGAGCGGCAACAACCATCTGTTTGGACAGGCGATGCTGAGATTGTTGAGGCATTCTATGAGTTCTCAGCAGAGATTGGGCAGATAGAGAAGGAGATTGATAGAAGGAATAATGATCCTACCCTTAGGAATCGGTGTGGGGCGGGCGTGTTACCCTACGAGCTGCTTGCACCCAGCTCAGAACCGGGTGTAACATGTAGAGGCGTGCCGAACAGTATATCCATCTGATGGACACAGTGGTAATAACTCAGTCTCAATAAGATATACCTCATAAAACCCTCGAGGTACATCAGTGTAGATTTTCAGCAGAGCATAACAATATCACCATGTTTGTATGTAGATGCTAATCTAAGTGCATTGTCACGCTTGTCGAACTTTAGAATTGTATAGGCAGTAGAATTCATGAGCATTAGAGTTGTATTATATAATACGGTATTTATTATGTTAAAAAAATTCAGATTGAGACTCGTTGCATTGTCCTATCACCACAAAAGCTGAAGGTTGGCGGTTCATTTTTGCAGTACAAACATGTTTGCTTGCCTTTGTTCTTTTTCCAGAATGTTAGCTGATGAAGACAGTTGATAGAGATGTCCGGAACAGAATGAGAAACCTGTTACATTTCCTTATTACTGAGGTCTCGCATGAGAGACGGACCATGTAAATTAACTCGAAGCGGAGATATTTCCATCATAATGTGTATCTCTATCATGTATAGAAACTGAGTTACGTTAGGCTGATCCATTAGTGTTAATCACACTTTGAGTCAAGAACTTGGCCTAATGCATACCAAGTGTTTTCTGGCCAAATCTCTACATATGACTATGAACCGAATTCGTCGTCCCCTAAATTTTGCTTTTGTTAATTTTTCTTATTAGAAGCTGCTTACGCGCGCAAATTTCTTGAGCTTTTCGGTGATCTCTGTTTTGGACTTTGGATATCTCATCAGAATCTATGAAAAGAGCCGGCGATCCCTACGGTGAGGGCAGGTCGTGATCGTGATCGTTGGAGATATTTTCCTCTGTGAAGCACGAGTATGATGCAAATCGTGATCCACGATCAAAGCACCATTCTTCGCATTCATTGCCGTTCCTGACTAGGCGAACGGACTCCCATCATTCTGCCTGCTCTCATGCGAAGTGGGGGGATATTTGTTTTTGGTCTGGCAAGTGGTGGGGGATATTGCTGTCTCTCTTTTGGCACATTTACTTCCATGATCACAATCGAAGTGGCGAAAGGGGGCGATGGAATATGCGTTCTTGTAGACGCCAGTGGTGTCGGGTTCGCCGTCGATGTCAGCAAGTGGGGCTCAGTCACCTCAGAGATGGTTGGAGTAAGCCTTTTCCGCAGAAGAGACGACGAAAACTGGAATCAGTGAAGAGTCCTACCTATGGATCGGGGAGTGTGTGAAAGATCTGGGAATTGCTTGGGACCGGACCGAATTAGTTTACAACCGATGGTTCCCGTTAGGACTAATCCGGTTCCCGGTTCTAGGTATGGAATTGCCCTGTCTGGATTCGACTAGTACGTGAATATGATTTTTCTTTTTAAGTTTTAACTTTTCAGATCAATACTCTAATTTCCTCTTCTTCTCTTTCTATATCTTGTGTCACTCATCTCACGGTCTTTTCTCTCACTCTTGCTCTAGATTGCCTTCGGCCTTGTCACTCCCTCTGTTATTCTCACTCTCGATTGCCTCTGGCTTCCGACCTTGTGGCTTGGTCTTAAGTCTCATGCCTATTTTGAAGTGGGGACATTTCGATTGGTTCCATGGATCCATTGGGTTGATTCTTGGATAGGTCATTGAATTGACGGGAGGTTCTCAATTCTAATTTTTCGAAACCGATCCTTAGTGAATGATTCCCGGTTCAAGGATGGGAACCACCACCCTAAAATAGATCACCCCTAGCTAATAGCACATTTGCATGGAGGATGATCCTTGAGAAACTTTGTTGAAGTCTTCAAAGAGTGCGGTCAAATTCTTATGATAAATAGTATATAATTTCTGCATGTCTCCTTAAAAAATTGCTGCATTTGTAGGGCATGTTAGTTTCGAGGAAAATCTTATGATAAAGGAAAATACTTTTTAGAAAATACTTTTTTGAAAACTCCTTTTCCCTTGGGAATTCATTTCCTAAATTTATTCATGCATATTTTCTTTAATCATAAATGGTTTTCCACTAACTAATCATTTCTAGCAAATCAAACATGTGACGGGTCTAGAAAACTAATTTGCAATTTTTTTTTTTGCTCAAACAAACATATCCTTAAATTACACTTTTTTAATGGCATAAGTACAATTGGAGTGCCAAAATTTGGCATGAAGGGACATTTAAATACCAAAATTTACAAAATGTACACTTAAGTGCCCAAATTGGAGAAAAAAGATCACTTAAGTGCCAACGGTGAGAAAATCCAATCAAAATGCTGACATGACATTTTTCCGGTGATCTGGGGTCAAAATAGTGTCATTTTTGTTGCTGATGTGGCGAAATAAGCCTAAAATAGCGTTGTTTTTGCTGCTAATGTGGCGAAATAAGCCTAAAATAGTGTCATTTTGGCTAAAATTTATTTTTTAAAATATTGATTAAATAATATAAAAGCGAAATTTTTTTTAAAAAAGGGGCACAATAGCCTGTGGCCGTCGCCCCATTGCTGGTGGGGTGGTGGCAACGGACGGCGAGGGTCGCCGACTTGTGCCTAGGTGTTGACGCCCCTCGCCGACCGGTGACGAGGGCCGGATGGCCCTCGCCAGACGCCGAGAGAGGGCGGCAACCCTCTCCCAGATCTGGGCGAGGGTCGGCCACCCTCACCCTGGCTTGGGCGAGGGTTGCCGGTCCTCGCGCTGGCCTCGGTGGCCCTCGCCCAGATTTGGGAGAGGGTCACCGCCCTCTCTCGACATATGGCGAGGGTTGCCGATGCCTAGGCGCGTGTCAGCGACCCTTGCTGTCCATCGCCATCACCCCACCGGCAATGGGGCGGCGGCCGCGAGCTGCTGCCCCCCTTTTTTTTTTAATTTTCGTTTTTAATATTATTTAATTAATATTTATTAAAAAATAAAATTTAGCTAAAATAGCGTCGTTTTGGGTGCTGACATGGCCACATCAGCACCTTGACGTCGTTTTGGGCTTATTTCGCCATATCAGCAATAAAAACGATACCGTTTCGACCCCAGATCGCTAGAAAAATGCCGTGTTAGCATTTTGACCGGATTTTATTGCCGTTGGCACTTAAGTAATCATTTTGCTCTAATTTTGGCACTTAAGTGTACCTTTTGTATGTTTTGGCACTTAAGTGTTCTTTCGTTTGACACTCCTGGGGTTCGTACGTTCTTTTTCAAGTAAATTTTAGGACTTGGTGCCTTTTTAGAAGAATTTTCGAACTTAATTGCGACAAATAAAAAGTTCATAATTGGATTACACTTTCTAGTGAGTGTTAAGAATTTAATTGAAACAATTGGAAATGTTTAGGGCTTGATTGCATTCGATACATGAAGTATAGGAGTTGCGATGCAATTTTCATGAAATTCACTATTGGTAAATGAGAGCCGATAGGTTGAATTTATGTTTGATACAATATACGAGCCAGTAGCATTGGTGATTTGCTTTTTCGTGTGTTGTCTCCAAGAAAGAGAGAGAGATGGGAGAGTAAACTATTCAGCCATCCATCCTCACAAAGTTTGGTTCTAATCATCAAATGTGCTGACTTCTGCAAATCCCCATTTTCTGACGCCGTGTGAGGCACATGTTCTTTATGCTATCATGAGAGCCTTGAAAGTCCATACTCATTCCTATTCATTTTTTAATGATGATGGTGATGATGATGATGATGATGATGATGATGATGATGATTTCTCTCTTAATTACTTAAGTGAGGGAAAAGGAAGAATTATGTCAAAAGAGGCATCGCAACCTTATTTGCATTTGGATCTATTAAGTAATAGCTACATCACGACCATATATGGTCTACATTTTAATTGTATATAAGCATGGTTTATTAAAATAATTAAAGAGATTAATATGTCTCGTGCATTACCCAAAATAAAAAAAGAGAAAAGAATAATATGTCTAATCGATACTGTGTCTTCTTGGGCTTATCGAACGGGCCCGGCCCGGTAAGGTCTTAGTGGCCCGGGCCAGCTCATTTCTGACATTCGAGAATATCGTTTTGGGCTTGGGCCCCACGCACTTGAGTTTCGATCGGAAAACACGCACGATATTATTCTTTCCCCCACTTTGCAACTGTACCCCCGCGGAATTTCTTATTTACCCGGACGACCATCCGTTCCGAAATATTTTTTTGTCGCTTTGCACCCGCATTTTGTGAATGTCATTCGATCAAGCACGAGATAACCCAAATTATCTTTTAATCAATTTATTATTGACAACCACTTTTGGTTATGTACCACGTAAGAGATATCGTCATCAGTCGACGTCTATCGCTTTAATTAAAGCATGAAAAGGAACCACTATATATTATACAGTGATTTCTTTTATAATGATGAGAAATGAAAGAGCGTGGATCATGCTTTTGAATAATGCCTGAAAAGCTCCTTTCGCTTCTTCCTTTCTCATCGCCACTGATTGACTGCGAGAAGACATCAACTTTAGTGGTTGAGATAACAGGCAGGGTTCCATCTTCCTTTGCTCCTCACTAGGAGTACAGTCATGGCTCACTTTGCCTCCGAACCCGGAACGCCTTTTTCAGAGGGAGCTACTCAGGGGATCGAAAAGTAGGATATGGCGCTTGCGTGGGGAGATAATAAAAGTCATTCCAAACAACTCTTAATTTACTAAGCGAGCAAAAGTAGTTTTTAAAGAACACGGTGCGCGGGAATCTCCCTCCATCTCGGGACTAAAGTAACGTATTCTTTCAGCACATATTCGTATGAATAAGACAGAAGCTTGGCAGGTTGGTTTGAGTAATTTAATGAATTTAAGCGTACGCCAGTATTGACTGTCCTTCGGGGCCCGATCGGCAGAGCCCTTCACTGGCTAAATCCATGATCGAGGGCGGGGAAGGGAGAAAACGTGCCGCACGAAACGCTACCGGTGGTCTCTACCTATGATGTACCTCTTCTTCTGTGACCATAAGAAAGCATGTGTCGTGCTTGTCGGGACGGGTGGCGGTGTTGTTGACATCGAATTAATAACCTAGTGGGAATTAAGAGAATTATGTACCGAGGAAAAGAACGTTTGTGGATCATACGTGTGAAACTAGAAATTGTCTCCCAAAAGATGCCCCTTTTGATGTAATGTGTGCTTGAGAGATAGCTATTCATACATTGATGTGGGATGTATGGATTTTTGAGAAAAGAGGAGTCGTGGGATCCCTTAAGACTGTTTAGATCCTATGAGTGAATAGAAAGCCCGAATCATCCCATTATCCTCCTAGAAGAGGTTTGGTGTCAATCTCAATTCGAATAGGAGAAGTACATCATGCTAATATTCCTTGGATGATCCATCTCAGGGTAGAGTGCTAATTAGCATATTGAATTATTCGTGGGACGTATGGATTCTTGAGAAGAGAGAGAGTAGTCGTGGGATCCCCAAGATTGTTTAGATCCCACGAGTGAATAGAAAGCTCGAATCATCCCACTATCCTTCTAGAAGAGATTTGGAGTCAATCTCGATTCGAATAGGAGAAGTACACCATGCTAATATTCCTTGGATGATCCATCTCAGGGTAGAGTGCTAATTAGCATATTGAATTATTCGTGGGACGTATGGATTCTTGAGAAGAGAGTAGTCGTGGGATCCCTTAAGATTGTTTAGATCCCACGAGTGAATAGAAAGCCCGAATCATCCCACTATCCTTCTAGAAGAGATTTGGTGTCAATCTCGATTCGAATAGGAGAAGTACACCATGCTAATATTCCTTGGATGATCCATCTCAGGGTAGAGTGCTAATTAGTATATTGAATTATTCGTATTGTTGAGAACCCTCACAGCTCAAGTACAATAACTCAGTTAATAGGGCCGTCCTTTACCACCAAGCTAATAGACTATCGTGCGAGCCTTCTGTTGGGGCTCACTATGTCAGAAGCGAATGTGAAGCACTGGAACCCATCCGCTAAAGAGAAAGTCACAAAACTTAGTATGCGATAAGCCAAAGTGGATAGCATTTCAAGCGAGTTGATTCTCAGAGAGGCTTCATCTTTCAAACCACGTTGCTCGGCACAAAATCATTAGTTTTTTTTTGCGTGCATTTTCCTCAACCCTAACCACGACTTTGTTGTCACAACCCCATGTGTGAATCAGTAGCTAAATCCCAGGGTCATCATTTTCTCAATATTTAATCGGGGACATTAGAAGGACAGATCACCTGCCGCTCGATCTCGGAGCCACCTACTAGCGATGGTCACACTCGTTGACGAAGAGGATCCGGAGGCCGGCGGGCAGCCGCAGCAGCCCCTCCTCCCCGGGCGGTGGCGGCCCTGACTCGGGTCAACCAGAAAGTCTCAGGGGAAGAAAATAAATGCTTCGTGGGGTCCTTCAAAACTTTCCAGGAAAATGAGCGGAAACTCTCCCGCGACCATTGGATCCGGGAAAGTGAAGCAAGTCAACGGGTCAAGAGTCAAGTGGCCTGGCAGTTTTTCTTTTGTTTTTTTTGTTTTTTTATAGTTTTGGCGTTTCACACTTCCACTGAGAAGTTGCATATGAATTCACCAAAAGAATGTTGAAGTTTCTCGGCGATGAAGCCTCGTCAGGTTGACGATTCCTGAAGAGCAAGTGGGCACGGGGGATGTTTCCCGGAAAGTTAGGGAGATTCGTTTAACAAATGGGTTTTGATTTGATTAGGATTTATCTCGACCATAATGGCCAGATTTCATGTAGAAAAGCTACTCCCACTGAGAAGAAAGTATACGCACTCTTCCTAAATGATATCAATGTAGAAATACGAGGATTATGCACTTTAGTTAGAGAGATTTAGTTTGTCAATTGGAGTTGTGTATATCTCTATCTAATTTGAGGATATGGCATGTGATTTTATAGATTTTTCGAGACTTATGATGGTTTTCAAAAGAATATAAACGATTATGAGTGTTTGGACGGTTCGATTATGTTGATTAAGGGTAGTTTATGAAAGTCAGGATCGATGTCATTTTCGGTTATGTACTAGAGAGCTTTAATTTTTAATTTTTGTTAGGTTGGCTTATGATCTGTTCTCCTCCTCAGTGAACCCAGGTCAGGCATACCGACTCCCCTTTTCCTCACTATTATTATATCGGCCGCTCACGTAGTCGGAAATCGTCATGAAATTATTGTACTATTTTAATCTGAGGTAAAACGCTGCTGGCCTGGTGTTGGTGCAGATGTTAAAAAGAGGGACAACACCTGACCTTCCGAGAACGTATCGACAAAGTGGAAATGGATGCCTGCTCCATCGCGGGTCACGAGTTGCTAGAGACAAACAAAAGGCAAAACATGAAAATGTAAAAGAAAATAAAAGGATAGTCATTGAGTGAGAAAATATTGGGTGCACTAGTGATTTACACCTAAGTAAAATACTAATCCATCCATCATTCGACACGTGTCCAATGGGCCCACCATTCAGATTTTCAAAAATTGTTTTCCCAATAAATTTCTTTCTTCCACAAACGCCCCTCTGCTCTCTCCTTCCTCCCTCTCTCCGTCTCTTTCCCTCTTTCCTTAAAAAACAGAGGCAGATCTTGGTGGTTTACGGAAGTTGGTCTTCCTTCGCCAAGACCATGGCCTCCGTTGACGGAGGCCTACGTCAGCCCTAGCGGCTTGAACATGACCCAAACCATCTTCAAGCCGATCCCCGCAACCATCGCCATCCAAGCACCACACCAAGATCGCCGTCGTCGGGTCGGCAACTTCGACCTCCAGCACGCCGCCACCTTTCTCCACCGCACAAAGATCTCGGCCTCCGTTGACTACTCCGTCGCCGGCCGGTTGAGGGAGGCCAAGATCTCGGTGAAGGAACCATGAAAACCTAGATCTGTATTTCTAAGGAAAGAGACAAAGAGAGAAGACAGAGAGAGGAGAGAGACGAAGGAGAGAGAAGAGGGGTGTTTGTGGAAGAAAGAAAGTGCTTGGGAAAATAATTTTTGAAAAATCTGAATGGTGGGCCATATGAACACGTGTCGAATGATGGATGGACTAGTAATTTGCTGACTGAGCACAACTAGTGTACCCAATATTTTCTCGTCATGGAGACTCACATTGCCATACACTGATTGGGCAACGACTTTGACGGGGAGACTTCACCAGCTGCCCAAAGTATATAGGCGAATGAATTATCACGCCCTTATAAATACCCTCTTCCCATAAACCATCACCACAGACATCAGCCCCTCCCATCACCACCTGCCACTGCCCCCATCACCGCCACCGTCCCCGCCGATGGACTCCCCCTCTTGGACCGCCTATGCTGCTGCCTGGCTGGCGACCCTCGCCCTCCTCCTCCTCTCCCGCCACCTCCGCCGCCGCCGCCATAACCTCCCCCCCGGCCCGAAAGCCTGGCCCATCATTGGGAACCTCAACCTCATCGGCCCCCTCCCGCACCGTTCCCTCCACGAGCTCTCCAGGACCTATGGCCCCCTCATGCAGCTCCAGTTCGGATCCTTCCCCGTCGTCGTGGGGTCCTCGGTCGAGATGGCCAAGGCCTTCCTCAAGACCAACGACGTCGCCTTCGCCGGCCGGCCCAAGACCGCCGCGGGTAAGTACACCACCTACAACTACTCTGACATCACGTGGTCGCCCTACGGCCCGTACTGGCGCCAGGCCCGGAAGCTGTGCATCATGGAGCTCTTCAGCGCGAAGCGCCTCGAGTCCTACGAGTATATCCGGACGGAGGAGCTGATGGCCCTCCTCAGGAGCCTGTACGTCTCCAGGGGCACGCTCCTCACGTTGAAGGACCACCTGACCGACCTGAGCCTCGCCGTGATAAGCCGCATGGTCTTGGGGAAGAAGTACACCGAGGAGACGGAGAACTCCATCGTCAAGCCGGACGAGTTCAAGAAGATGCTCGACGAGCTGTTCCTGCTGAACGGCACGCTGAACATCGGGGACTCCATCCCGTGGCTCAATTTCCTGGACCTCCAGGGCTACATCAAGAGGATGAAGGTGCTGAGCAAGAAGTTCGACCGGTTCTTGGAGCACGTTCTGGACGAGCACGACAAGAGGCGACGCGGGGTCGCGAACTTCGTCGCCAAGGACATGGTGGACGTGCTCTTGCAGTTCGCCGACGATCCAAACCTCGAAGTCAAGCTCGAGAGGAAAGGTGTCAAAGGGTTCACTCAGGTATTACATATCCATGCCCCGCACGACACCATTTCTTCCTCTTTAACTTGCAGATTCGATCCAGCATATAGAACTAGTTAAAGGCAAGTTGCGTTGCGGCCACAATTTCGATTGACTTATTCGACGAGAGGCAAAATGACTTGCGATCTTAGCTTAGCGTATCGTCAGCTCAAGCTTGAAAGCAACAACCCAGCTGTAAAGTACGGTCGTTTCCTCATATTTTTTATCGACATTTCCTTTGTAAAGATAAGGAAAAACGTCACGGGTCGTCGTTCTCGACCGGACCGGTCTTTTTTAGCTTACATAATTGTCGTCGACCAATCAGTTTTGGCTCTATTCGATCTGGCGATTTACCACAAATATTTGACCAAGGTAGTTCAATAGGAAACGTAGCTGCATATAAGAAAGGACTGCATTCAATTTATCTCGCTGCAGTGATTCGTATGAGTTCAGCATTAGTTCTTACAACGCAGCCAACAGTCCTAGTTGATGGAGATGTTTAAAGTTCTGCTTTATGCAGAAAGAGGGTGGTACTTGGCCGAATCGCAAGTCGCATAACTTTGTGATTGGAGGGGAACGAGATGGGAGATAAGGACGCGGATTGATCTTTGGAGCTTAGCGCCTTTTGAGAGATTGTCTGAGTGATTTTAGTTGCTCGAAAAAGTAGGGACAGCGATTGAATAATTGCAGACCCGAGAACTGTCCATCTTTTGGACCGACTCAGCACGTCTAACAATTTTCCATGACTTGCCGACTGCCTGCAGGACCTGATCGCCGGAGGGACAGAGAGCTCGGCCGTGACGGTAGAGTGGGCAATCTCGGAGCTCCTGAAGAGGCCGGAGATCTTCAAGAAGGCGACTGAGGAGCTCGACAGGGTGATCGGGAGGGACCGGTGGGTGAGCGAGAAGGACATCGTGAACCTGCCCTACATCGACGCCATCGCCAAGGAGACCATGAGGCTCCACCCAGTGGCGCCAATGCTCGTGCCCCGGATGGCAAGGGAGGACTGCACGATCGACGGCTACGACATCCCCAAGGGCACCCAGGTCCTTGTCCTCGTGTGGAGCATCAGTAGGGACCCCGAGATCTGGGACGCCCCGGAGGAGTTCCGGCCGGAGAGGTTCCTCGAACATGACATCGACGTGAAGGGCCAGAGCTTCGAGCTCCTGCCGTTCGGGTCCGGGAGGAGGATGTGCCCCGGGTACAGCCTGGGGCTCAAGGTGATTCAGGCGAGCCTCGCCAATCTACTGCACGGGTTCAACTGGAAGCTGCCGGCGGGGATGAGCAAGGAGGACTTGGACATGGAGGAGATCTTTGGCCTCTCAACGCCGAAGAAGATCCCGCTCGTCGCCGTGGCCGAGCCTAGGTTGCCGGATCACATGTACTCCATCTGACTTCGTGCGCGGGGGTCCCACTGCTGCTGCTCTCTTGTCGTCATCGTTGTCGTTTGCTTTGTCCGTAGCTTGATGATGTGTTTGATATATCGTCTCGCCTTGGATGGTGTCTGTAACTCCAAAGTAATCAAGCATCAAGATTATAGCTAATAAGATATGCTTTTTTATGCCGCGACCATGTGGTGCTTCGGTTGAACATTGTGACCTTAAATGTCTACTTTTGCGACCGACAGCCCGGCACATATAATGAACGGTATGCACTGTGCATCCAACGGCTCGCATTATATAAATGAAATGCGGCCGCACGAGTTGATTTGCTAAATGTGATTTTCAAGGAAGATTTGGGATGAATATTTAATCAATCGGGTCCTCCTCCTACCTAACTAATGATCGATCCAACACTCTTGGAAAACTTCACTTTACTATGTACAAAAGTCATGAACTTTAGTGAATTCCTAAACTATTACATCTAGTTTTCAAAACTTAAAAATAAATTGGGTACTGCATGGGATTAGATAAGAAAAATATATAACTTCCAATACAGGAGACTTGGACCTAGGCATTTGCTCACCTTGTGGTATGAGATAATTTGCTCAACGCAATTATTGGAAGATCATTTTGAATATTTTAAACAACGGGGTCCTCCTCCTACCTAACTAATAATCCAACGCTAAGGGAAAACTTTCATTTCAATGAGTTCATGTTGCTTGACTAATTTATCAACTCCAAGACAAAAAAAAAAAGGAGAAAAAGAAAAAGAAAAAGAGGGAAAAACTTTTCAATATTGATTCGCCTGCTGGTACCCATCACTCTTGAAGTGACATAGCAGTGATCTCCGAAAATGGAATTTTTTTTCTTTTAGGTCGTAAATACGAAAAAGGAGTTAAATCATACCATTTATTCATCGGAGCGTCCTCCTTCTTCAGGGGCTTTTCAGTCAAATTAGATAGTTACAGTGGAGAGCCAGAACCTCACGTGACCCGCTGGCGTTTGTTGACCGGGAAAGCTGTCTGACTTTGACCACGAAACGGAAGGGAAGATATCTGACCAGATCGGGACGGACCTGAGTCAGCACTGGCCCGCAGCCCACCGATGCCTTTCTCCAGTCGAGAATCCATTCAGCGATGGACATGTGTCCATCCGGACCCACAATCCAAATTTACTGCACCGCAGACCCTCTCTCTCCTCTTTCTCTCTCTGTCTATTCGGGCCCACAACAGCAGGCCCTCTCTCTCCTGTCTCCTCTCTCTTTCCCCGTTCCGTTGGTCCCACGTGGAATATTCTACTAAGCCAATATTTTCTCCAAACAGCTGAGCTGTCCGCGACTGCAGGACACGTGGCTTTCGTCCGCCCGCATACATCGCCACGTGGCGACCGAAGCCATCTGGGGATGGGATGAGGAGAGTGACTGAGGGGCAAAGCCAAAAATGGCAGAAGACAAGAGAATCCGCCAGTTGCTTGCCGGGTGTCCTTGGTCCGAGACCCTCCTCTCTCTCACTCCAACTTAGCTAATTTATTTATTTTCTGTAATTAAAATAAGGACGACACCTTTCCTACAAAATGTCTACTTAAAATCCTCTCTCTCTCTCTCTCTCTCTCTATTTTATATCTATAGACCGACTATTCCAATTTTCTGCGTACAAAAATGATTTATGACGAGTTATTGCAAACCCGCCTTGGTTTGATTAAAGCTCACTTTCTTTAGTTTTTCTTATACCTAGCTTGAGAAAATGATTTGATTTTTCTTCTCCAAAATAATAAAAAGAAAATGCAAATATAGAAACTTAATTTGAGATTTTAATCATCGAGAATGGAATCACCATTCTTATATATAAAGGGTAAGATTGGGAATTTGATTCCCTCACTTTTTTGAGGTTGTGGCGTAAATTCGTGAATAGAGAAGTAAGACTTCACAAATTACGTTGAGTATATGATATATATATATATAGAGGATAGGATCACGAAGGTTAAAGTAAGAAAAGAGATAAAGAAAAAGATCAAGACTTGGATTTTCTTAAATGGCCAATATTTTTTTTCTCGGACGTTTTTAACTTTTAATAAAGAAGCAAAATTCACCCTCGGCGGCCGGAAGTTCTTCGGGCAATCCGAGGACAGCGTTGTAAATGCCCAGTCATGTTGTCTCTCCGCCACACAGAGTTTAGAGAGAGAAAGGGGAGAGGAGAGATTCAGACCTTCTGGAAAATTTGAGACTGTCTGACCACCATCGTCTCCGTACATTCTCATCCGCCTCGGCGAGAACTCTCTCGTGAATTCTCTCGAATTCTCACGTCCAGAGCTTCTCCAGGACGCACCACTCGGTCCCCCATCGCAGCCCTCCAACAGCGCTTCGCCGTCTTCCTCGATCGTTTGCGCTCCCCTCGCTGGTGAACAGTGTATCTGAGCAAGGAATTGCAGCTTTTCCCGGGAAAATTCGGCTCCTTTTTGCGAGCAATCGTCCCATCTCGCCGGAAGAAGATCTGGGTCGTCGAGAACCAGCCTCGGCTCCGACGGAATTTGGTTGCGCTCCGTGAAAACTCCCGCGCGAAACCCTAGAATTTAGCCCCGGCCCAAATGCCCATGGCCGTGCCGTCGGTGGCTCTGTACGCCAGCCCTCCGAGCAGCGTCTGCTCGACGTCGCACCAGATCAACGCCCACGTGTCGTGCGATTTCGAATTCAACTCCAGGTCTTCGCCGTCTCCCGCCGCCTCGTCGACCGCTTCTTCGGCTCAGAAGCCGATCGCCGGCGGCCTCTCGTGCCTTTTCGCTTCGCCGGCCCCGACGGTGGCGAAGCACTCGTCGTCTTCGTCGGCGAGCTTCGCTGGGGGAGGAGATGAATTGGCGAGGCAAGAGAGAGGTGATGAATTTAGAGAGCTGAGTAGCTCTTTGAGTAGCTCCTTTCGCTATTCGCCGAGTAAATTTGGGGGTTCGTGGAAGCGAGATCATCAGAGCCCGGTCTCGGTTCTTCACGGACCTGTTTCGTGTAGTAGCAATTGCAGTAGCGGTAACGCTGGTGCAAAGAGCTTCCCAGCGAGAACTTCGCGTGATAGAAATGACGTTAATGTGCTAGGCTCAATTCAAAGAGGTTATAATGGGATGTTCAGTGGGTTTGTTAGGAGGGCAGTGGCTTCTTGTGTTGAGCTAGAAATGCCGCTGGATGAGGTGCGTGGTGATAGTGGTGGAGCTGCTGATGGGGAGGAATTGACCTTTAATTTGGAGGATTGCTTTGTGGAGAGTGATCTCGAGCCATATGCAAAGGAGTTGTTGGTTAATGCACAGTTGAGGCATAAGATCTTCTGCGATGAGTTTGTCATTAAGGCATTCTATGAGGCTGAAAAGGCACACAGAGGGCAGGTATACTTCTCAAGTGTACAATGGCCTTTGTTCCTTGGGATAATTTTTTGATGATTGTTTGATAGGTTTGGATGTGTTTACAATGTAGATGCGCGCCAGTGGCGATCCATATCTGCAGCATTGTGTTGAAACAGCTGTGTCGCTGGCACTAATCGGGGCTAATTCTACCGTGGTTGCCGCAGGGCTGTTGCATGACACACTTGACGATACCTTCATGAGTTATGACTATGTATTGAGGAACTTTGGAGCTGGTGTGGCTGACTTAATTTTAGGGGTAAGAAAGAATTCCCATCCTGATTCCTCGTGTGAAATGTTTGGACGAACAAGAATACTGAATGAAGTTAACTTAAACACTTGGCATTTACTTTCTCACGTGAGATGTTTCGGCTGTTTATCTGTCACTGGAAAATGTTGAAGAGGTGTAATAACTTAAGTAAATAGCTAACATAATTTGCTATATGCCTCTTGCAAATATTTGTACGTGACTTATGTCCTTGTACAACTATCCCTAGGCCCCTGAAAGAGTACAATGTCTATTCCGGTTATTGACTGAACTAGGTAAATAGTTACTTCTGGATCGAGTAAGATTCAGTTCAGGATGTTCACGAAATGACCTCACTAAGCTCACTAATGGTATGTGGTGTTATCTACAGGGAGTGCTGGGGTCTTCATTATGAATAATAATGTAAATGAATAGCTTTCTAGATAATGCCTTCTGAGAGTGCTTTCCATGAAAGCCAGTACCATGTTGAGGATTGAATCACTTGTTACACAGAATGCTATTGTGCGCATAGCTGGCGGTAGCTGTTGCAATTGCTTCTCCTATCTAGGAATTTTTGTCCAGGAGTACTGTATTTGCAATGTAAGAATTGTACTATGTAGATATCTTGGGAGGTTAACAGTATCTTGACTCTCTAATTCAGGAAGGCTTATTCCTATATGAACTTTTCTAATGGTTTTGCCCCCAGTAAGGCTGCAAACGGGGATTTTTCTTACTTTCCCATGTTTTGCTTTTTCAGTGCAAAATAATTTGCGAATTGGTTTATGTAATGGTAAAGAGACATTTGAGCATTTAATATGCAGATATGCTTTGGGTTTGGATTCTGACAGCTCGCTATTCTTAAGTCAACACTCAAAAGCTTACGCTTTTAATTTGAAAGATAACAGGTCAATTAGGGTGCTTGTATTCTCCTCTAGATTGTTTCATCTCTTTTTACATTTCCTTTCCATATTGCTGCTTGTGTGAAGTAATGCACTCTTGCTGCTTTGAGCTCTCTTTGTTTGCATGGTGACTTACGCATGTGAGAAACTTTAATGTAAGTTAGTGGTTATTCTAGGTATCAAAGCTAAGCCAACTTAGCCAACTTGCACGGGAAAACAATACAGCAAGCAAGACTGTCGAGGCAGATCGACTTCATACCATGTTCCTGGCCATGGCAGATGCCCGGGCTGTCCTCATAAAATTGGCTGATAGACTCCATAATATGGCGACTCTGGATGCATTGCCTTTGGTCAAGCAACAGCGGTTTGCTAAGGAGACAATGGAGATATTTGTACCCTTGGCCAACCGTTTGGGGATCTATAGTTGGAAGGAGCAGCTAGAGAACTTGTGCTTTAAGCATCTCTACCCGGACATGCACACACAATTATCGTCGCAGATTCTTGAGTCCTTTGACGAAGCGATGATTGCATCTGCTATTGAGAAGTTAGAGCTAGCTCTCAAGGATAAGGCCATTTCGTACCACTCTTTATCAGGAAGGCACAAAAGCTTATATAGCATATATAGCAAAATGTTAAAGTATGCCCTTCCCTCCCTCCCTCCCTTCCTCCCTCCCATATCCTTTATATGTTGTCTGAAGAAATTTTTTCCTATGTTGATAGCTTGTCCTATGTGATATTCATGGTCTGTTTGCTAACTCAGAATCCTAGGGAACAAAATAGCACAATTTATGTACTGTTTATTATGAAGTTTTTGGTATTTGAGCTGCTAAGGGTTTCTGGCCAAGACTAAAAAGAAGCTGCCAACGGTGGATGATGTTTCATCTTTCTTTTCACTAATTATGAGGTCATTTATTAAAAGATACACTGTTGTAGTACATCTGAAGTAAATGAAAAAAGGGCACAAAAAACTGAAAACACAGCCTAAGAAACATACTTATAGCATTGGAGAGTAGGGCATGAAGCCCAAAGATGACAAAGTCATAAAGATTGAAGAAGCTGAAGACTTGGATATTTGGAACATCTTTTAATGCAAACAATAAGCTGCTCATATTTTGAACAATTATCTATTCTCTGAGCGGCTACAGTGACACACCTTAAACAGACTTCCAGTCTCTCTTGTAGAAGTAACTTGTGCACTAATTGGTGTTACTAATGGAGATCATCATTTTTTTGCAGGAAGAAGCTTACAATGGATGAAATTCATGACATACATGGTTTGCGATTAATTGTTGAAAATGAAGAGGACTGTTACAAGGCACTGAGAATTGTCCAGAGTTTGTGGCCTGAAGTTCCTGGAAGATCAAAAGACTATATTGCCCATCCAAAGCTTAATGGGTATGTTTGCTAAGATACACTCTTAAGAGTCAAGGCCTTTGCTTTCTTAACATTCCTATATTATTATTTAGGTATCAATCACTTCATACTGTGGTGACGGGTGACGGGATGGTTCCCCTTGAAGTTCAAATCCGAACAAAAGCGATGCATTTGCAGGCTGAATTTGGATTTGCTGCTCATTGGAGATATAAAGAAGGTGAATGCAAGCACTCTGCTTTCGTGCTTCAGATGGTTGAGTGGGCTCGATGGGTTGTTAGCTGGCAGTGTGAGGCAATGAGAAATGATCAATCATCAATTGGCCATGTTGATTCTGTCAAGTCAACCTGCACGTTCCCAACTCACACAGAAGATTGTCCATTCTCATACAAACCTCTCTCTGATCAGGATAGGCCTGTCTTTATCATTATGATTGAAAATGATAAGGTACTTTTTCAACTTGCATGTTTTTTTCTTCTGCAGATTCTTTCTAAAGTCAGTCCTTATGCTACCTGATTGTCATAGGACAGTTTAACAAATTTTGCTCGTGTGTGAAATACTTGATGACTTGGGTAGCGCATTTGAAGTATGGTTTGGATAGTATGCTAATATATAATTACCCTGCCTTGCTCAATGATGGATGTTTTGAAGTACTTTGATGGTTGGTTTCTGCAGATGTCAGTCCAAGAGTTTCCTCCAGACTCTACAGTCATGGATTTGTTGGAAAGGGCTGGGATGGGGAGCTCGAAATGGACACCTTACAGGTTCCCTCTCAAAGAAGAACTGAGGCCAAGGTTGAATCGTGAGCCAGTTGGTGAGCCTATGTGCAAGTTGAAGATGGGGGATGTCGTGGAATTGACTCCTGCATTACCCAATAAGTCTTTGACGGAGTATAGGGAAGAGATCCAGCGAATGTATGATCACGACCTTACCATGTCGAGGCCAGGGCGGTCTACTAGCACTTTGGTAGGCTGGAGGAGTTGACACTGTTGAGATGATTCCTTTGTGAATGTGTCATTTGTCAAAATCAGGCGCGCTTGTAAATATGTGTGTATATATAGAACAGGACTCTTGTTCTGTAATGTAAAGTTATTTGGACTCTCATTCTGTCTGTAAAAGTTATTTTCCTTCTCATTTTATTTTTCCCTTTGAATGGACCGTGAACAATATGATTCTCCAAAATTCAGCATATATGCAATCTGTATCTAAATTCGCATCTACATCTTGTTCTGATCAAAGTTGCACCGTAGAGAGGCATTTGTTGTTTCCCCCTTTTGGTAGTATTTGGTGATTGTTATGGTCTGTAAATGAGTTACTACGTCTACCGCGGGAGATCTGGCGTCAAAAGATGTCATAATCTGTGGCTTCTCAAGAAACAACGGAGGCCATGTCTCATCAACTTTTTACCAGAAGATAGAAAGCCTTAATACCAAGCAGTTCACCTCCTAAATTCCAGCCACACATTGAACGGAAGAAATAGATAGCCTCATGCTAATGGACCATCCAATTCACATTTGGTGCTTTAAAACAATTTATTAATAGCATGATAAATACAACACTAGTACCGCTACAGAGAGAAAAGTCATAGGATCGCATAATAATGCATCTTCATTTTCTATCTCCACAAGAACCCTTGAACAGAGTGTTGCCAAGAGAGCACAAGCATCAGCATCACCAGAACCCCAGTCAGTCCCCAGGATGAGCTCCCAATTCGCAGCACCCATGAAGGTTCAGGAGACGGAACCGCTGAACCTCTCTGACCGTATCCTGAAGAAGAAGAAGAAGATGATGAAGTGGTCTTGATGGCGATTATGAGCCCGGCAAGAACCACGGGAAGCACAAACCCAGAACTCCATTTGGCCTCATGGTAGTACTTAGCTTCACCCTTCCTGTCAATGTACAGTGGAGAGAGTACTATTGCTGATACAAGAGCCAACACCATGGCCACTCCTCTCTGAGACGAGCTTTGGGCGGCGTAAAGATGAGTGGCCATTGATGGGGCTCTGAAGGGGAATTCTAGAGCCAAATGGAAGAAACTAGTTTGAAGGGGAGGAACTGAGTTTGATGGGAGTTTTATAAGAGGAAAGAGATGAATCCGGCGAAGGAAAGGAATCCCGGTGGAAAGGGCCTCAAAGTCCCTACTGGGTGACAGAGGTGATAAATTAAACAGCCGTCCATAAAGTATAACAAGGAAAAAGTGTGAAAAAGTACAAAGGGCTTTTGAAATTTATTGGAGGGAATGATTGAGGAGATGAGATTGGAACAAAGTGGAAGCAAGGTATCGATGGGCGTGTGTTCATACGTGACGTGACAAGAAGCGATGCTTTTAGCTATTGCTAGCTGTGCTCAAATCTTCTTGGAGGCTAATGTCTTTTCTTTACTTAGTCAGCAATCTTTAATCCTCCTTTCTGAATCTTCAAATCTTGTTTCGTTTGCATTCTTTTCCCCCCTTCATTCCAACACTTGGCATCATCTCTGATGGGATCCTGAATTGTAACTTAAGAAATGGGTGGAATTCGTCGTCCAGCTTCGTTGGATCTACTAAAATTGCGGTTAAGACGTTCTCTAAAGATCCCTTTAACAACTCTCAAACCACACGCCGAGAATAGATCGCATCAGTGCACTGTTTCCTCACGGGAAAAGATAAGATGCGAAGTCAAGCTACGAACAACATCTAAACATGCTTGCTTGCGCATAATGACAAGCTAGGCGAAGTCGAGTCGACGGCAAATGCAGCCAACCGGCAGATTGCATGGGTTTATTGAAATAAACAAACATTTTTCGTGACTAAGATGCGTAGTTAGTGTTAATCATACGGCAACCTCGACAGGACATGTTGCTTCCATGGGCGATGGCCACATTGCAGAGCAGTTTTCCGTTAACAGTGAAACAGGGAGTTGGTGAAATCCAATCCTTGCAATAAACCACTTCTGGACTCTTCAAATCACTTTGCCCATGTATCTGCTTGCCCATTCTTTATGATGCGCCTCACGGAGTGCGCTAAATTAGGATGAAATCCAAGCCAACACAACGCACTACAACGTGACAAGGACGATATCATGAACCGGGCTCTTGTCGATCCTCGAGTCCCTCAAACATTTTTTTACGGGCTCCATACACTTCCTAAACAAATCCATGTTCAACTCCTCGAATCTCGCCCGCAGCTCCAGGTGCATTCAATAGCCCACTCTACCTTAAGCATAATTATCGACTCTATAATAATTCGACGGTGCGTTGCATGGGGCTATACTTAATGTTGGAGAGGAGGGGAGTTACTCTTATCGGTATTGTCGTCACTTGTATGTTAACTTAACTGAAATTTAATATTGAGTTATAGCGGACAAATTAGAAATACCGGCCTATCCAATAATAGCCACATCTGAAGACGTGATGTAGGGTCTATCTTATTCACCCAAGACACCCTTATAACTAGATGTATCTTTTTCTTCCAAGAGAGAATACTTCCGAATTTTATATGACAGCGCGTTATAACTCTTTTGTAACCTGTCATATTTTTTTATTTTGAATTTTTTCTTAGTTTTAACATCATGATAGATATTGAAATCACTGATGGAAAAGAAAGAATTACCATCCGTTATTGGCACGTCATAATTTTTTGTAATCCGTGTATTCCCTTGATTTTCTTTTGTAGTTTACCTACTACTATTAGTATTGAAGAAACACGACACTTAAAGTAATTGGCTATGACGCACTATGATGGAATGCGTTAAATTATGACGAAATCCAAGCCAAATCGACTATGGTGTGTTGCCCGAGAATTACCTTGAATTATTTCCTTCTTAAATTGCTAGTAATTTAAAAGAAAATATATGATTAATTTTTTTTATATACTAGTTAGAATTATTATAAATTAATCAATTTGTTGCTTTGAAATGTTAGTTGGGTTCACTACTCCCATGTGGAAGAAACCCAATGAGTTGCAAGCCCAAAAGGGCTTGAGCCCATATGATAAGTTATATGGAGAAAAAAGGGTTTCTTACCGTCCTTTAAGTGGTAGCCGCAAAAAGACGTAGTAACAAGAGAAAAAGAGAAAGCAGAAAATCTGGGGATTGTGACAAAGTCTGATTTAAAGCTGATATCAGAGGTGGATTTGTGGTCCAATTGAGCTGAAATTTTGTCAGCGTGTTCGTGGCGCAATCTTCTCGAATCTAAACGGTTTGCTTTTCGTTTGAAGCTCCCTACATTAGGTTTTTCGTGGATTGATCAAAACTTGTGTTTTTGGTCAGATTTATCCTTGATCTCTTGTGAAATTCAGGTGTATTGCCAAGATTATGTTCTTGAAGTCTTTGCTGCTATATACCTCTAGTATTTGCTAGAAAAGAACATTGTAAGATTTTCGAGTGGACTCCGGTTTCGTGGTTTTTGATCTCTTCACACTGATGAGGTTTTCCACGTAAAAAAACCTCTTGTTGTTTGCGTGCTTGACATTTATTTTACTCTATTCTTATTAAGTTTATACAAGAGATGAGATTATTTTATTCCTCTGTATTAATTCGATATTGTTCGAGTTATTACCGTTCTCCTATAACATAACTCATCTAATCTTTCATCAACAAATTGCGCTCAGTTATTGCATTTAGTATCTATATGTATGATTTATAAATATATAGTGTATGATGGCCCTCATTTTATAATTATGCAGCATTAAACATCAACTTTTGAAAAAACAAAGAGGAAAGAAGTAGAATAATTGAACTTGAAAACAAGGTGGCAACTCCCTTTTCTAAAGAAAGAATATAATACACTAAGGGCACGGTCCTCCATGCCTGGCCCTTTCTTCTCCGATCGACAGCGAGATGCGTGTCTGCTGCGTTCAGAAATTTAAGAATAACATAAAGAGGAAAGAAAGAAAGAACAGTGACATGTGTGTTTCAACGATCTTGTTGTCTTGTTCCTTCGTCAGCATTTGATCGTGCACGCTTCAAATGACAAAACAAAATGAGGTCTGATTGGACACCAAAACACCATTTTCTTCAAGCACATTCCATATCCACTTCAATGGCCTCCTCCAGACTCCTCCACCTCCCCTCCTTCTATCTCTCCACCACCATTCACATGCTCAAGAACCTGCTCTCACGCCTCAGGACCCTCCACAGGACGCCATTTCTTGTCATCCTCGTCGACATATTCCTGTCATTCTATTTCTGGTCGTGCGGCCTCTCACCCTGCACTGTGGACCTGGACGACGGGCAGACGACCGTCCACTTCTGGGGCTCCACTCACAGGAGGTCCAAGAAGCCATACTTGGTCCTCATCCATGGCTATGGAGGCAACTCCAAGTGTCAGTTCTGGGCCCAAGTGGGTTGTCTATCTCAAAGCTTCAACGTTTTCATACCTGACTTGCTCTTCTTTGGGAAATCACACACGCTCAGCCCTCAAAGGAGTGATGTGTTTCAGGCCACGTGCATTGTGGAGGGTCTGAAGAAACTAGGGGTTGATAAGTACTCGATTTATGCAATCAGCTATGGTGGGTTCGTGGGGTACAGGATGGCTGAGATCGGTGGTGATGGTGTTGAGAAAGTGGTGATCGTCAGCACTGGGATTGGGTGCACAGATGTGCAGAAGTTTGAGCAGTTGAGGAAGATCGGCAGGAATCCCTTGGAGCTTCTTTTGCCGGAGAAGCCTCAGGATTTGAGGGCTCTGGTGAATTTGTCTATCTATAAGTTCAATCCTTTCAAATTGGTCCCCAGTTTCTTCCTCCAGCAGTTCATTGATGTGAGTTAACATTCTCTTTTCATATTGCTTGTGCCCTGTTTATTGCTTGATGCAGTTGCTGGTCTCAGGCTCTGAGGTGTCCACTCAAGTTGTGTTTGCTTTGCTAGATAAATCATTTTATAGAAGAATTTGGCTGGTAATTTGATTCTGTCTTGCAGTCATATGCTGGTTTTGAAAGAACTAAGTGATGAAAAATGAAGTGAAAAGGAAAGCGCATGAATCTCTAGGAGTTTTTCCTCAACTAAAGAGAGAAAATTAGAAGGCATTTTGAGAATTTTGGCTTTTTCTCGTTGTTGAGAGAGAGAGAGAGAGAGAGAGAGAGAGAGAGAGCGAATCGTATTGTAGTGACTTTTGGCTTTTAGAATCCAAAATGTCATCATCAGTTATATTATCGCGGAATTAGAATTACCTTGGTTTGGATCCTGGCTTTCACAGGTTGAAACTAACGGACTTCCTCGAAACAGAATTTTTTTGGTCCATTTACCCTACTTGAATTAAAATCTCTCCATAACATTTCGCTAACTTTTACTACCAAGAAGTTTTGTTTGTGTTAGGGGAGGTTGGTCCTAGGTGGGTTGTCAAGAATCGACAATGTGACTATCGGCTCTAGAAAATTGGAATTGAGAATTGAATTGGCTGAATCTAGACTTGTTGAGTCCCTCCCCCTTTTTGTTTTGCATAAAAAACCAAAATAAATTAGAAAGATATTTCATTGCTAAAATATGTTGTAGCTTCATCAGAAAAGTGTTTTTATAATAACCATGTTGAAGACCTAATTTGACTTTCAGAGAGTTGCAAAAGTTTTTTTTTTTTAAGAAGAGGTTTCCAAGTAGGTTCAACCTGGAAACCGAACTGGTCGAACTGATATGAACCAGCTCCTGGTAAGAATCAACAGTGGTTGGTCCAAGCCGGTTTGGTCCATTTCTCTGGTTGAACCGGACCCAGTGCACACCCCTAGTTGATTTTGGTGATTCATCGACTATGTTTGCTTCTATGATTAGTTCATAGGTCACCACTAAAGGTGATCAACAACAAACGGTTCGCTCAGCCCCTGAGGCCCGAGAGGTGAATTGGCAATTATGGGCAAAGGTCTTACATGAGGAATCCCGGCCTGCTTATCATAGACTCGGCCTGGCCTGGCCAGGCCAAAAATTCCTCTATAATTTTTATGATATGGACGGGTTTGAGCAACGCACTGGGCTGACGTTTGGGTCTGCTCCCAGCCCGCCCAATGATCAACTCCAGTCACCACCTAGATCTTTCTTCATTGTCCTGTATTCACGGGCCAACTTTTTCAGGTCATGTGCAACGATTACAGGAAAGAGAAATCGGAGCTAGCAGAATACTTGCTGTTCGGAAAAGGAGACAGCAACCTTCCTGTTTTGACTCAGGTAATCCTGTCACATGGGCATTTGTTCTACTTATGAAACAATGTATTCAAAGACATCATATGTGAGGTGTACAATCATATCAGTCCAAAATGACTATGCTGCTTAGTAATTCACTTCTTGGGTGGTATTTGCAGGAAACGTTGATTATATGGGGGGATCAGGATAAGGTCTTCCCATTGAGCTTTGCACATCACTTGCAAAAGTAAAGTTTTCTTAGTGTGTATTCTTTAAATCAGTTTCTTGGTTCACTTAAATAGTACCGTTACCAATATGAAAAACCTTACCTCTACATTTGTCAGGCATCTGGGACCCAAGTCAAAGCTAGAGATCATCAAGGACACAGGTCATGCTGCAAACGTTGAATCCCCTGGAGCTTTGAACAATTTTATAAGAGCATTTATCATTGGTAAATGAACACGATAAAAGAAGTGAGCATTTTGATTGCAACTTTTGGTATGTAAGTTAGGAATATGTTGTACATTGCAACGACTAGAGAAGTAGAATCTGCTTCCCTAATAGATCTGAACTTTTGCTGATGCTCCCTGATTCAAGCAAATCCTTCAAGTATCTATATAGGTAAATGATTCTTATTGATGCATCTCAGTTTGCTTCAGGAAATTCGATTAGAGACAGCATCTCAAAGAAAGGTAAAATGCCATGCAAATTTAAGATTACTTCATTGTCCAACCATGGGTTTTGAAGTTGGGTGATTCTTGCAAGACAAAATATAGTACAAACCCAGCCAGCATATCTTTTAACATAGTTTTTCATCTACTACCTGCTCAAGTGTTTCTGGTGTTCACCCTACGCATTACTTTTCCAATGACCGACTGAAATTATTACATATCCATGGAATTAGATAATTTCTCTGAGTGATTGCAACTTCACGACGACCTCCTCCATGTCAAGTCGTTCTCTGGGCTGTTCGGAGGAGCATAAGATGCCAATTTTCAATATTGAGGTCAGGCACTCTTGAGCTTTGTTTTGCTTTCTCGAGGTGGTTGCCCTGTCGATGTCTTGATGGTGGAAGACTTCTTCGAGTAGTTTCGAGTCGACTATTTCGGCCACTCCATCCGGAATAGCTCTGTTCACATAGCTATGGAGGCTGAGATCTTCCATGAACATCTCATCAGTTGGCTTCTTCCCAGTGAACATCTCCATCACTAGAATCCCAAAGCTGTACACATCCCCCCTAGTTGAAATCTCACCAGCCATTCCATATTCTTCACCAAAACACATCAACAGTTTGCCATAAGTTCAACAAATGAAGTCCCAAAACATTTGTATATGAGCATTCTCGAAGATGAAATAGGTTGACTTCTGCGGTTCAATTTTGAAAATGCCTCTTGTTCAATTTTTGCTAAAAAGGTTCTCAAAAAATGAAGGATCTATGAGATATCTCTTTCCAAAATTATAGGGCAAAAAAGAAGTTACCTGGAGCTACATATCCAATAGTACCCTTGAAGTTACCGGTACTCAAGCTTGATTGAATCTGAGGGTTCTTATCATAGAGGAGCCTTGCTAATCCGAAGTCGCCAACATGTGCAGTCATGTCTTTGTCGAGGAGGACATTGCTTGGCTTAAGATCACAGTGAACAACTGGAGGGTCCGCATGGTGATGGAGATAGTCCAAAGCCTGAGCTATGTCAATGGCTATGCTTACCCTCTGCACAAAACTGAGATGCCTTCGGCCAGAATTCTGGTCATCTGCATTATCCACATGCAACCACTTCTCCAGACTCCCATTTGGCATGTAGTCGTAGACCAATGCCTTGAACTCGTTCCCAGCGAAATCAATGCTAGAGCAAGAAGTTACTATCCTCAAGAGATTACGATGCCGGATCGATCTCAACGCTTCGCATTCTGCTATAAAGCTCTTCGAAGCTCCGCGTTGCTGGAGGTCGAGCACTTTCACTGCAACCAGCAATTCTCCACTGCATCCTTTGTAAACTGAACCATAACTGCCGGTCCCTATCTTTTTAGCTGAAGAGAAGCCATCGGTTGCCCTGGAAAGCTCAGCATATGTAATCTTCTGAAATTTCTTTTCGTTCTCTGGAGTTGTCTCGATCGATTTGTTCCTCCTATAAAGTATGAGAATGGAACATATCAAGATCGCGCATGCTCCAAAAGAAACTACAAGGATTATCAATATCCTGATATACAAATGTCGCCACAACTTCCTGGAATGAACTCTGGTGGGTGTGCATTTCTGCAGATGCAATGCTGCCGGGCCCCCACAAAGATTACTGTTTCCTGCAATTGAGATTTCACTTTCGTTCTTGAAGATTCCACCTTCGGGGACCTCACCTTCAAGATGATTGAACGACAAGTTCAGCTTTTTCAGGAAGGTAAGAGAGCTGAGGAAATTGGGGATTTTGCCTGTGAAGTTGTTGCGCGAGAGATCGAGTTCTTGAATCCCTTTCAGACTTTTTAAGGAGGAAGGGATTGATCCCTGGAAAAGATTTCCGCTTAGATACAAGAATTCCAAGCTATCACAGCTTACAAGGGAACTAGGTAGCTCTCCTGATAGTCTGTTGTCTGATAAGTCTAGACGTGTGATCTGTCTCATTTTTCCTAATTCCATCGGTATCGGACCGGTTAGCTTATTTGCAGACAAAACTAACCAATCTGTTATGGAAGGAATACCAATGACCTCTTTAGGTATAGTACCTGAAAGGTTATTGGTTGCCAGAGAGAGCCTCTGAAGACTCTGACAGTTTCCTAGGGTTGGGGGTATGTTTCCCCGGAGAATTATCATCCAAGCCGAGTTCTACCAAGGAAGTAAGATTACCAATGGATTGAGGAATTTCCCCGAAAATTTGTTGCCGAAAATTGACAAAACCTGCAGGTTCTTGATAAGCCCAATGGAGACTGGGATTTGTCCAGTGAAGAGGTTCTCCTCCATGCCGATCAAGATAAGGTTTTCGAGCTTTTGAATGTCATTTGGGATGCTACCGGAAATTCTATTTGCTCCCATCAGAAGGTAATTGAGGTTGGAAGAGAGATTGGTTATGTGACTCGGCAAAACCCCAGTGAGAGTGTTGTTGTTGAAGGCAAGGACCTCGAGTTTTGTGCAGTTCACTAACGAGGAAAGAAATCCAAGGTCATTCCCTTCCCCGTTTCCAAGCTCGTTCATCCCTAGATTCAACCTCACGAGGTTTTTCAACTTCCCCAATTCTTGAGGAATCGAACCGGTCAACTGGCCAAATGGGATAAAAATCCACTCGAGCTTACTTGCATTAGTAATGGAGCTTGGAATTGAACCGTAAAAGTGGTTTTTTCCCAAGAGAAGCATCCGAACGTTCGGAAGAGTAAATCCTATATCGGGCGGAATTTCTCCAATAAGTTGGTTCTCAGAAATACCAAAGTACTCCATAAGAGAGAGATTGAAGAGCTGAGCAGGAATAGAACCTGTCAAGAGTCCGTTTGCTGAGACTTGGAACATGCGGAGCTTCTTCAGCTGGCCGAGCTCTTTAGGAATGTCACCACTGAGTCTATTTTCAGATAGAGAAAAATCCCTGAGAAGCGTTAGGTTCGCGAGTGATTTCGGGATTGGACCTGTAAAGTTGTTGACAGCAAGTCCTAATCCTGTAAGCTTTTCGAACTTGCCCAGCTCCGTTGGAATTCTTCCTTCGAGGCTGTTTTCGACTAAATCGAGTATCCTCAGCTCTGAGCACTGAGTGAGATTTAGAGGGATCTCACCTTGCAAAAGATTCTGGGTGAGTCCGAGCACTTGAAGCCGATATAGATGTCCCATTTCTTTCGGGATCTTTCCGTGGAAGTAATTGTACCGCAGATTGACATTCCTCAAGAATGTCAAGTTTCCTATATGCGGTGAGATGGTACCCGTCAAGTTCCTGGACTGGAGGTCTAGCACCACGACCCTCTCATGTTGACCACCGCAAATAACCCCGTTCCATCGGCAAAAATGGACCGAATCGTTCCAATTGCTCAGCGTGGCAAAAGGGTCATGGGTTATCTGGTTTTTGAAGGCCAATAAGGCCAGTCTATCTGTGTCATTCCCAAGTTTAGCAGAGTGAGAAAGAGTGATGCAAGGAAGCAGGAGGCAGAGAGTGAAGATGACAGGGTGGAGAGGGAAAGACAAAAGCTTTCTCGATTCCATTTTGATCCAGTTCATGCTGAGATGTTTGGGTATGTCATATTCTGATTTTATAGAGTCCATGTAACCTAGGAACGAGACCTGTACTGGAGAGAGACTAGGGTGGTGGAAATTCTTGCGAAAAAGGCCAAAAAATGTTCATGGAGAGAGAGATATTGGCTGATAATGAAGTGGGCATTGACTCGGAAGAAAGAGAGAATCCTGGGCACTTTCAGCGTGATTAGTTGTCGGTATTCCGCCAGTGAAAGAACAATTCAGGGGGCAAAGCGCTTGAGCATGTGCCTTTTTTTTTCAGCTGTCGCCTTCAATTTTAATGTTGACTTTGGAGTTGCATTAATTGGCTGGTCTGAACGCGGAATGTTGAATGTGAACAGGATCAATTGGGAGGTTTCCTTGAAAGTGGAGTCGATTTGTAATCGAAGCAATGGGTGGGTTAGGTACCAAGGGTCCATGCCCGTTTTATAATATTTATGAAAGAGATTTGAGTTGACGGGAAAGATTGTGTAAGAAATTTCGAATCTATTGTACAGTGGCCAATTCATTTTTTAACATTTTAATTATGTCAATTTAGTTATAAACTTTTCGACAATTTGTCGATCAGTTTTAAATATTTTAATTGTACAAATTTAATTCTAAACTTTTTGAAATTTTACTAATTTAGTCATTAACTTTTAATGAATTACTGGTATAATCATTTCGGCTAATTTTGACCGAAAATTGTTGACGTTACAATCCAGTCAATGTCGATTGTCCTCGTTAGGGGTGTGCAACGGGAACCGCCCAAACTGGACCGAACCAGCCGGTTTTGGGTGGTTCCTGAAGCCGGCGGTCTGGTTCGCGGTTCCCAGCTCCAAGGTGGGAATCGGATCGACCGGACTGGACCGGTAGTTTTTAATATATATATTTTAAAGTTTCTTAAGAATTCAAAAAAAGAAGAAGAAAATTCTTCAAAGTCTTAAGAAAATACAATTACGTGTAGATTAAAAGGACAAATCGATAAAGCAGTGTATAAACGAAGTGGGTTGTCTTTGAAAACGTACTCTAACATTAACAAATTTTTTCCCAAAAAAGAAAATTACTGTTTCCACCGGACCGGTTCCCAGTTCCAGGACCAGCCGGTCCGATCCATGGTCCTAGAATTTGGGAACCAGTCCTCCCGGTTCGGTTCTCGGTTCCACCTTGGAACCGATCACCCCTAATCCTCATGGCATGGTTGACATTGGCAATTTTTTAATTTCTTTTTAATATTTTAACTATTTATTTATTCTTTTCTTTCCTTTTCCTCTTTCTACACAGGGTCGATGGAGCTGCCAGGCACAAGGGCTAGTGATACCCATCAACCCTTGGGCGAGGGCCGTGAAGCCCTTGTCAAATGCAACCTCATCAGTCATGCTGCCCTCACGTTGGCCAAGTGAGACGTAGGATATTGTCCCTTGGTCAGCCGCCAACACAATGAAGAAAAAGAAAAGAAAAGAAAAGAAAAGAAAAGAAATATAAAAAAATAAAAGATGTAGGACAATTGGTATTGACTAGAATACCACATTAGCGATTTTTGGCAAAAATTATCCGGAAAAATTATATTGTTAATATATTAAAAAGTTTAGGAGTAAATTGTCACGTTGTCAAAATGTTTAAATATAAATTAATACAATTGAAAAGTTTAGAATTGTATTTGCCACCATGTAATAGACTTATGACTTTTTAGACAATCTTTTCAAAATTAGGCATAGACAAAGGTAGTGCTTATACTTGCATGGATGTAATTTCTAAGTGTCATGGGCTGATAGTTCCTTGGCCATGGAATGACTCGTGCAGCACCTAGCGAGTAAAATTAGTCAAGCCAACCTTCGTTCATTAGTTATTCTAGAGAACAATATTGTGAATAGCTTTCTTATACAAGATTGTATCATGCTCAGTTTTGCTCAGGCATCTAGTCCTTCGAGTGAAACGGTAAATTACGTTAGGCTCGACAACTAGTTGCATCAAGAGAGTGACATCAACTCATGATCAGTTTGTATACAGGAGGCCAGCCTCACCTTCAGAGTTCCTAAATACTATAATAATTTGATCCTAGAACTTCTAGCACCAACCATCCTAACGTCACTCCCATGGACCAGTTATATTCATTCCCTTTGTATCAATCACTCTTCACCTGATAATCTCAAGCATCACTCACAAGTGTCACGAGTACAGGAAGAAAGTTGCAATGAATTCCACCATAGATCTAGTAATATAACGGATATTACAATTATACTCAAGTCATTTAAACACTCTCAAAATGTTTCTCAAATTCCAATTATACTTAATAACTTACTGTTATGTTCCGTAATTTATCGCTAAATTAACAAATCTAACCACGAGATTTTCACTGAGACACTCTTCGGTTTCTCATCAAAGTAGACATACGGCACTAGATTGTAAATCACGAAGGATCTAATCCAACACCGACAGATGTCCGGCCGCTTGTCACCTTCTGCTTCTCAACCAAAAATTATATAAAACAAACCCTTGACAATACACACACACACCCCCCCTACTTATAAAACCCACCGCATGAAGAGGTCCCAGGTTGACCGGTCAAAGAAGAAAGCTCACCTTGGACTTTCGTTTTTTCTTTAAGTCTATTTTTCACAGTGAGAAGTCCAACATCACTTTGCACTCCAAAACCGAACGGGAACTGTAGATTTTTACGGTGGGCGTTCAAAATATTCAAATTTCAGAATATCCTTTAATTTATCTTGAATAAAGAAGGCTCAAACTCGAAATATATCATAACACAACTATTTAAGGAAAAATATTGCAAGCTCGATAAGGAGATCAAGCTCTTCAGCCTGTTGAGCTGATCATGGATGAGTTTGAGCTCCATTCGAGGAGGTACTAGATCAAGTTTGACAGCAACTTAAGACCAAGTTGCATCGAGTCTATCTCCGATGATTATTTAAGCAACTTGAAACTACTCGTGGCGTAATTCGACTCAATTTTGTCCTCAATTCCGATGGCGGATCATTAGGAATCCACAACCGCCACTCATGAACTGCTATCAATTTGATATTGCAACATGGATGCAAAACCTTTTCGATCCATGAGGTGGAAAACCTAGACATTTGCTAAGTCAACAGACACTCATCATACCACACCACCTTTTCATGCAGCTTGCATTTCCAAAAGCGTGAAGCCAACGCAAAATTAATGACCAGAAGCACCAGTTTCCACTATTTTACAAAATAAATGGCTTAATCTAATTAAATAATATCTAAGGTTGATTAACAACAGACGGCTCGTTCGGCCTCCGAGACCCGACGGGTAAATTGGCAAACTTGGGCAAAGGTCTTACATGGGGAAACCCAGCCCGCTTTTGTTGGCTCGGCACGGCCAATTATTCCTTCAGTATGATTTTTATGATATGGGCGGGTTTGAGCAATACATTGGCCTATCATTTGGGTCCGAACCCGCCCAATGATCAACTAGAGCTTCCTTCATTTTCCTGTATTCACGGGCCTACTTTCTCAGGTCATGTGCAACAATTACAGGAAAGAGAAATTGGAGCTAGCAGAATACTTTCTCTTCAGAAAAAGCAGACAGCAACCTTCCTGTTTTGAGTCACGCTGTTCATTCACATGGACATTTGTTCTACTTATATTTGAGATATATGCGCAATCACGTCAGTGCAGAATGACCATACTGTTTGGCAAATCATTTCTTGGGTGGAATTTGCAGGAAACGTTGATTATATGGGGGGATCAGGATAAGGTCTTCTCATTGAGCTTTGCACATCACCTGCAAAAGTAAGGTTTTCTTAGTGTATATTCTTTAAATCAGTTTCTTGGTTTGCTTAAACGTTCCCAATCTGAAAACCTTAAATCAGGCATCTGGGACCCAAGTCAGAGCTAGAGATCATCAAGGATACAGGTCATGCTGCAAACGTCGAATCCCCTGGAGCTTTGAACAATTTTATAAGAGCGTTTATCATCGGTAAATGAACGCGATAAAAGAAGCTAGCATTTTGATTGCAACTTTCAGTATTTGAGTTAGGAATATGTTGCACATTGCAACCACTAGAGAAGTAAAATTTGCTTCCCTAATAGATCTGAACTTTTGCTGTTTACTTCAGGAAAGTCGATTAGAAACAGCATCACAGAGAAAGGTAAAATACTATGCAAATTTAAGATTACTTCATTGTCCGACCATGGGTTTTGGAGTTGGGCAATTCATACAAGATGAAATATAATACAAGCCTAGCAAGAATATCTTTTAACTTAGTTCTTCATCTACTACCTTATTAAGTACTTCTGGTGCTCACCCTTCGCATTGTGTTTATAATGACTGACTGAAATTATTACACATCCATAGATTTTAGATCATTTCTCTGAGTGATTGCAGCTTCATGATGACCTCCTCCATGTCGAGTCGTTCTCTGGGCTGTTCGGCAGAGCATAAGATGCCAATTTTCAATATCGAGGTCAGGCACTCTTGAGCGTTGTTTTGCTTTCTCGAAGTGGTTGCCCTGTTGATGTATTGATGGTGGAAGACTTCTTCGAGTAGTTTCGAGTCGACTATTTCGGCCACTCCATCTGGAATAGACCTGTTCACATAGCTATGGAGGTTGAGGTCTTCCATGAACATCTCATCAGTTGGCTTCTTCCCAGTGAACATCTCCATCACTAGAATCCCAAAGCTGTACACATCCCCTCTAGTTGCAATCTCACCAGCCATTCCATATTCTTCACCAAAACACATTACAAGTTTGCCATAAGTTCAACAAATGAGGTCCCAAAACATTTGTATATGAGCATTCTCGAAGATAAAATAGGTTGACTTCTGCGGTTCAATTTTGAAAATGCCTCTTGTTCAATTTTCACTAAAAAGGTTCTCAAAAAATGAAGGATCTATGATATATCTCTTTCCAAGATTATAGGGCAAAAAAGAAGTTACCTGGAGCTACATATCCAATAGAACCCTTAAAGGCACCAGTACTCAGGCTTGATTGAATCCGAGGGTTCTTATCATGGAGGAGCCTCGCTAAACCAAAATCGCCAACATGCGCGGTCATGTCATTGTCGAGGAGGACATTGCTTGGCTTAAGATCACAATGAACAACTGGAGGGTCGGCATGGTGATGGAGATAGTCCAGAGCCTGAGCTATGTCAATAGCTATGCTTACCCTCTGCACAAAACTGAGTTGCCTTTGGCCATAATTCTGGTCCTCTGCATTATCCACGTGCAACCACTTCTCCAGACTCCCATTCGGCATGTAGTCATAGACCAATGCCTTGAACTCGTTCCCAGCAAAATCAATGCTCGAGCAAGAAGTGACTATCTTCAAGAGATTACGATGCCGGATCAATCTTAATGCTTTGCATTCTGCTATAAAGCTCTTTGAAGCTCCACGTTGCTGGAGGTCGAGCACTTTCACTGCAACCACCAATTCTCCGCTGCATCCTTTGTACACTGAACCGTAACTGCCAGTCCCTATCTTTTTAGCTGAAGAGAAGCCATCCGTTGCTCTGGAAAGCTCGGCATACGTAATCTTCGGAAATTTCTTTTCATCGTCCGCAGGAGTCGTATCGTTCCTCCTAACAGTTTTCCTCCTATGAAGTATGAGAATGGAACATATCAAGGTCGCACATGTTCCAACAGAAACTATGAGGATTATCAATATCCTGATATACAAACGTCGCCACAACTTCCCAGAATGAATTCTGGGGGGTGTACATTTCTGCAGATGCAATGCTGCCGGGCCCCCACAAAGATTACTGTTTCATACAATTGAGATTTCACTCGCATTCTTGAAGATTCCACCTTCCGGGACCTCGCCTTCTAGATGATTGAACGACAAGTTCAAAATTTTCAGGAAGGTAAGAGAGACGAGGAAATTGGGGATTTTGCCCGTGAAGTTGTTGCGTGAGAGATCGAGTTCTTGAATCCCTTTCAGACTTTTTAAGGAGGAAGGAATCGATCCCTGGAAAAGATTTCCACTTAGATACAATAATTCCAAGCTTTCACAGCTTACAAGGGAACTAGGTAGTTCCCCTGATAGTCTGTTGTCTGATAAGTCTAGACGTGTGATCTGTCTCATTTTTCCTAATTCCATCGGTATCGGACCGGTTAGCTTATTTGCAGACAAAACTAACCAATCTGTTATGGAAGGAATACCAATGACCTCTTTAGGTATAGTACCTGAAAGGTTATTGGTTGCCAGAGAGAGCCTCTGAAGACTCTGACAGTTTCCTAGGGTTGGGGGTATGTTTCCCCGGAGAGAATTATCATCCAAGCCGAGTTCTACCAAGGAAGTAAGATTACCAATGGATTGAGGAATTTCCCCTGAAAATTTGTTGCCGAAAATTGACAAAACCTGCAGGTTCTTGATAAGCCCAATGGAGACTGGGATTTGTCCAGTGAAGAGGTTCTCCTCCATGCCGATCAAGATAAGGTTTTCGAGCTTTTGAATGTCATTTGGGATGCTACCGGAAATTCTATTTGCTCCCATCAGAAGGTAATTGAGGTTGGAAGAGAGATTGGTTATGTGACTCGGCAAAACCCCAGTGAGAGTGTTGTTGTTGAAGGCAAGGACCTCGAGTTTTGTGCAGTTCACTAACGAGGAAAGAAATCCAAGGTCATTCCCTTCCCCGTTTCCAAGCTCGTTCATCCCTAGATTCAACCTCACGAGGTTTTTCAACTTCCCCAATTCTTGAGGAATCGAACCGGTCAACTGGCCAAATGGGATAAAAATCCACTCGAGCTTACTTGCATTAGTAATGGAGCTTGGAATTGAACCGTAAAAGTGGTTTTTTCCCAAGAGAAGCATCCGAACGTTCGGAAGAGTAAATCCTATATTGGGCGGAATTTCTCCAATAAGTTGGTTCTCGGAAATACCAAAGTACTCCATAAGAGAGAGATTGAAGAGCTGAGCAGGAATAGAACCTGTCAAGAGTCCGTTTGCTGAGATTTGGAACATGCGGAGCTGCTTCAGCTGTCCGAGCTCTTCAGGAATGTTGCCGCTGAGTCTGTTTTCAGACAGAGAAAGCTCCCTGAGAAACGTAAGATTCACTAGTGACTTTGGGATTGGACCTATCAAGTGGTTGGCAGTAAGTCCTAATTCGGTAAGCTTTTTGAGCTTGCCCAGCTCCAGTGGAATTCTTCCTTCGAGGCTGTTTGCAACTAAATCGAGTATCCTCAGCTCCAAGCACTGAGTGAGGTTTACAGGGATCTCACATTGCAAAAGATTCTGGGTGAGTCCGATTGCTTGAAGCCGATACAGACGTCCCATTTCTTTCGGGATCTTGCCATGAAAGTAATTGTACCGAAGTCTGACCTTCCTCAAGAATGTCAAGTTTCCTATATGCGGTGAGATAGTACCTGTCAAGTTCCTGGACTGAAGGTCTAGCACCACGACCCTCTCATGTCGACTACCGCAAATAACCCCATTCCAGCGGCAAAAGTGGACCGAATCGTTCCAATTGCTCAGCGTGGCAAAAGGGTCATGGGTTATCTGGTTTTTGAAGGCCAATAAGGCCAGTTTGTCTGTGTCATTCCCAAATTTGGCAGAGTGAGAGAGAGTGAAATAAGTGCAAGGAAGCAGGAGGCAGAAAGTGAAGATGACAGGGTGTGGAGTGAATGGCAAAAGCTTTCTCGATTCCATTTTCACACAGTTCATGTTGAGATTTCTGAGTAGGCCATTTTTATAGAGACCAGGTAACCTAGGAACGAGACCTGTCCTGGAGAGAAACTAGGGTGGTGGAAATTCTAGCAAAAATGGCCAAAAGGTGCTCACGGGAGAGAGAGATCTTGGCGGATAAATAAGGTGACATTAACGTGGAAAAAAAGAGAGAATCTTGGTCAAGATTGGGATGATTTCTTGTCTGCATTTCAGCTGAGCCTGTGCAGAGAGCAAAGCGCGTGAGCCTGTGCTCTTTTTTCAGCTGTCGCCTTCAATTTTTCTATTCATTTGGGGCTGCATTAATTGACTGGTGTGGTCTGAACACAGAATGTCGAATGTGAACATGATCAATCGGGAGGAATCCTGGAAAGAGAAGAGTCATTTGTGATTGGAGCAATTGGTGGGTTGGGTACAGAGGGTCCAGCCCATTGCATTATATGTACGGAATGGATTTGAGTGGACTAGGAAATTAGGGCATAAGACGATGGCTGTTCTTGTCCCTGCATGGGTATAATTTCCAAGTGCGTGTACCATCACGATGAATCCGTTCATGCTTTGTCGGGGTAGGTTCGAGTGAATACCTAGTCGTTCAAAATCGATCAATCACATCCTTGGGATACACATCAGATGCATAAGATGCTGATATAACATTCTCATGTCATTTATGACATATAAGAACCGGAAGACGTGTGAGCCGGTGTTTTCAACGGAGTAATGGCATAATCGAGCAATCTCTTTAGTGGAGCTCTATGAACTTAGTGTGGCACTGAACAGAGATGAGGGTCCATGGGACCAACCTACGTAGTGCCAGTGGATAATATATTATGGTCTACAGATGTTGACATTGGGGATCAGTAGTCTTTTTGCTTGTTGCTTCTCATTAAACTCCTCCATTGGCAATCAAATCAAGATGAACTTTTCCTTTTTAGAGGAAATACCAAGGAGAAAAAGTTAACTAATCAAATGATGTCTGGAAACAGTGATTATGGTAGCAACTTTGAATTGCGGACTATGCTGTCCACGCTGAAATGTGGAAACATCAAAGTTGGAAAGTTATCAATCAACCAATCATGTTGTTAGTTTTAGCACGGATTTATTTCCTTCGACTTGGAATACTCACCATCTTGGAGAGTACAGACAACTCGCCATTGCAGCTTGTGATTATCATTGGTTTCTAATTAAGTTCTAGGTTCGAAATCATATTGAGGGGTTGGATCAAATTTCAGTTGAGCCAGTACAGTGCAAGCTTGAGCTCAATCAATGATTAAAACTCGTTTTTACAGTTAACTTGTGAAGGAACATGAGCTTAATGAGCTCGAGTATTTTTCCCCCTATATATATATATATATTATTGTGTATATATATTCTTGGGTATAAGATGCATTTAAAGAATTTTGTGAATAAATTTCATGATTATTAACTGTTTAAGAAAAGAGCGATGCAAACTTGATTAGGAGTTCAGGCTCTTCGGCCTATCGAGCTGCTTATGGATGAGTTCGAGCTCAACGAGGAGGAACTAGATCAAGTTTGATAGCAGCTTAATACCGAGTCACAACAGACTGAGTCGATCTTCCAATGATCTATCTAAACAAGCTGGAGCTAGTCATGCTGTAACTCGCTACCAGTTCAATTTATTGTTTGCATTTCACCAGGAAAACAACAATGCAGAGAGCAAAGCGCTTGAGCATGTGATCTTTCCTCAGCTGTCGACCTCGATTTTTTCTGTTCGACTTTGGAGTTGCATGAACCGACAGAAACTGTCGATGTAAATGTCGAAGGAGAACTTGATTGACGATGAGGTTCCCTGGAAAGATCAAGAGTCGTTTGTGATAGAAGCAATTGGCGGGTTAGGTACAGAGCTGTTCCTGTCCCAGCATGGCTATAGTTTTCAAGCATGTATATCATCAGGATGAATCGGTTCATGGTTTGTCGGGCTTGGCGATGAGCGAATACCCGATTGCCCAAAGTCGTTCGATCACATCCTAAGGGTATGTATCAGGTGCGTTAGATGCTGATATAACATTCTTTTACAGTGCCTGTGGATGGCATTGGTGGTCCAGAATCTTTTTGATTGCTGCTTCTCATCAAAGGGCCGTCCGGGCTTCTATCTAAACTATTCTCCATCTCGGAGAAGACAAACAACTCGCCATCGCGGCGTGAGATTCTCATTAATCCCAGATGAAGCTTTAGGTTCGAAATCATGTCGACGGGCGGAATTGAATTTCAATAGAGCCGATATAGCGCAAGCTTGAGCTCAATCGACCATTAAAATTCTTTTTGGAGCTTAATCATCGTTCGATTCAATCACTGTCAATTCTTGAAAAAACTTGAACTTGAGCTTAATGAGCTTGACTATCTTCCCTCTATATTATGTATATATATATTCTCAAGTATACTATGCATTTTAAGAATTCTGTGTATTGTGAAAAGCGGGCGGTCGAACAATAAAATTGACAAAGCAAGAAAGTAAATTAGACATTAGATTGATTTGATCGTAGTAAGCCTTTATTCCTTGGGAGAATTGCCAAAAAAGTCCTAAGCCTATTGGGGTTGTGCCAATTTAGTCCTAAACCTTTTTTTTTTACCAATTCGGTCCTAAACCTTTTGTGATTGTGCCAATTTAGTCCATCCGGCCAAATTTGGCCGGTCGGAGCTAACGTAGATGCCGGCCGGCGCCGGCGATAATATTTTAATAATATTTTTTGAATTTTTTATTAGTTTTTGAATTTTTATGTTTTTTTTTTCTTCCCCCTCTCTTCCCCGGCGGCAGTGGTCGGCCAGCTTCGACGAGGTTGGTCGGCCACTGTGTGAGGGCCGCGAAGCCCTTGCCCAGATCTGGGCGAGGCCGTGGGCCCCAGACCTCGCCCTGGTCTGGGCGAGGCCGCGGCCCCCAAGCCTCGCCCTGGTCTGGGCGAGGCCGCGGCCCCCAAGCCTCGCCCCGGTCTAGGCAAGGTTGCCGACGAGGGTCGCGGCCCCCGGTGGCCTCGCCTTGTCCGGGCGAGGCCGCCGCCGAGGGTCGCGGTCCCCGACGGCCTCGCCTAGACCTGGGCAAGGTGGCTTCGCCCTCACCCGCCTCGCCCAGATTTGGGCCAAGGCAAGGTCGCCGACCCTCGCCGCAACCTCGCCTGCACTGGGTGAGGCGGCTTCGCCCTCGCCTAGCGGGCGAGGCCACTGGTGAGGGTCGTTGGGGCCACGACCCTCGCTGCGGCACCCAGACTTCGCCCAGGTTTGGTCGAGGCCGCCGGGGGCCGCGACCCTTGCCGACGGCCTTGCACGCACCGGGGCAAGGCCACCGACGAGGGTGGTCGGTCTGACGGGGGTCGCGACCCTCGCTGGCCACCGGTGAGGGCTTCGCGGCCCTCGCGTAGTGGCCGGCCAGCCTCATCGGAGCTGGTTGGCCATTGCCGCCGGGGGGGGAGAAAAAAGAAAAGAAAAGAAAAACAGAAAAATTAAAAAACTAATAAATAATAATAATAAATTTGAAAAATAATAAAAATAATATTAAAATATTGTCGATGGTGTCTATGTCAGCTTCGGCTGGCCAAATTTGGCCGGATGGACTAAATTGACACAATCACAAAAGGTTTAGGACTGAATTGGCACAACCCCAATAGGTTTAGGACTTTTTTAGCAATTCTTCCTTATTCCTGAGATGAGCAACAATGGATTTCATTATAAATAAAGTAATACAACGGATATTACAATTATGCTTGAGTCACTTATATATGCTTGATATTTCCCAAACTCTAATTATACCGAATAATTCACGCAATTTTTACCCTACAACTCCTCATTAATAAAATTAACAAATCTTACTACAAGGTTTTCGCAAAACTCGTTTCATCAAGACGTAATTCGTTGAAGAAGACATACGGCAAGAGAATGTATGTCACGAAGGATCTAATCCAACACCAGCAGAAGTCCGGCCGCTTATCACCTTCTGCTCCTCGACCAAAAATTATGTATATATATATGAAACCCACCGCATGAAAAAGTCCCAGGTTGACCGGTCAAAGAAGAAACTTCACCTTGGACTTTCCCTTCTTAAGTCTATTTTTCACGGTCAAAAGTCCAACGTCACTTTGCGCTCCAAAACCGAACGGGAATTGTAGATTTCCACGGTGCACGTTCACAAATATTCAAATTTCAGATTACCCTTTAATTTATGCCGAGTTTCGCTCATGAGTTCAAACTTGAGAAATATCATGATACTATGAATAATTTTTATGATCGTTAACTATTTAAGGAAAAACAATGCGAGCTTGATTATGAGATCAGGTTCTTAAGCCTGTTGAGCTGATCATGGATGAGTTTGAGCTCAATTTGAGGAGGTAGCCGATCAAGTTCAATAGCAATTTAAGACCAAGTCGCATTAGATGAGCCAATCGCTGATGATTATCTGAACAACCCGAAGGTATTTGCGCGTAACTCCACTCAGTTTTGTCCTCAATCCTGATTACGAATCATTAGTAATCCACAACTGCTACTAATGAACCTCTATCAATTAGATATTGTAACAGAGATGCAAAACCTTTTTAGATCTATAAGGTAGAAAACCTAGACATTTGCTAAATCAAAAGACACTCATCATACCATACCACCTTTTCATGCTTCTTGCATTTCCAAAAGCGTGAAGTGAACGCAAAAATAATCACTAAAAGCACCAATTTCCACTATTTTACAAAGCGAATGGCTTAAATAATCTTTAAAGTTCGTTAACTACAGACGGCTCATTCGGCCTTTGAGGCCTGATAGGTAAATTGGCAAACTTGGGCAAAGGTCTTACATGAGGAAACCCCGCCCGCTTACGTTGGCTCGGCCTGGCATTTTTTTTTATTTATGATATGGGAGGGTTTGAGCAGTACATCGAACCAACCTTTGGGTCTGAACCCGCCCGATGATCAACTAGAGCTAGCGGCATACTTGCTGTTCAGAAAAGCAGACAGCAATCTTCCTGTTTTGACTAAGGTAGTGTCACGACCCAGACTCTGAGGATGGCAATGTAGCAAGGACGGCAAGAAAGGCTGCGCTGGCGAGCCACTGTGACTCAAAAATGGGTGAGGCTAAGAACATGTGTCTCTTGCTCCACATCGCCTAAGGAGAGTGCTGAATTAGTTTATAATGCTTGAGTTCTCTACTCTGTGTAACTCATTTTAAAGCTATGAGGACCAAAGGCCCAAAGTGGATGATATTATATAGTGGTAGCCCTTGGATTCTTATAAATGGTATTAGAGCCAACTCCCACAATATGTGGTGCACAACATAAATAGTATCACAGTTGACTCCCACAGCATGTGGGCCACAATGAGGACATTGTGCCTGAAGGGGGGAGAATGTAACACCCCAAACCTAAGGGTGGACAGTATAGCCAGGACGGCTAGGGAGATTGTGTCGATAGGCGACTATGACCCAAAAATAGACAAGGCTAAGAGCACATGTCTCTTGTTTCACATTGCTTAGGGTAGAGTTCTAGACTAGTTTATAAAGCTGGATTCTCTATTCTATGTAATGCATTTTAAAACTACGAGGGTTGAAAGTCCAAAGTGGATAATATTACACAATGATAGTTCTCGAGTCCATACACTGACACTGAGAACGAAACCTGTCCCGGAGAGAAACTAGGGTGGTGGAAATTCTTGACGTGGAAAAAAACGAGAGAATCTCGGTCAACGTTAGGGTGATTTCTTGTCTGCATTTTACCAGTGAAAGAGGAATGCAGAGAGCAAAGCGCTTGAGCCTGTGCTCTTTTTTCAGCTGTCGCCTTCAATTTTTCTATTCATTTGGGGCTGCATTAATTGACTGGTGTGGTCTGAACACAGAATGTCGAATGTGAACATGATCAATTGGGAGGATATCCTGGAAAGAGAAGAGTCATTTGTGATTGGAGCAATTGGTGGGTTGGGTACAGAGGGTCCAGCCCATTGCATTATATGTACGGAATGGATTTGAGTTGACTAGGAAATTAGGGCATAAGACGATGGCTGTTCTTCTCCCTGCATGGATATAATTTCCAAAGTGCGTGTACCATCGCGATGAATCTGCTCACGCTTTGTCGGGGTTGGCGACAAGTGAATACCTAATCATTCAAAGTCGATTGACCACATCCTAAGGATATGTATCGGATGTGGAAGATGCTGATATAACATTCTCGTGTCATTTATGACACTTAAGAACTGGAAGGCAAGTGAGCCGTCTATTCAATAGAGTAATGTCATAATCGAGCGTCCTCTTTAGTGGTGGTGCTCTATGAACTAAGTGTGGTACAGAATGAAGATGAGGGTCCATGGGACCTCGCTACATAGTGCCTTGGATTGATATATAATGGTCGGGGTAAGTCCACTATTAATGTTAAAACTTTTGTATGGTGCTCACTTGTGATTGGTGAGGTTACAATGACCTCACCCAAGGCCTTTGCGGCTAGATTTGGGCAAAAGCCGCCTCGCCTTGCTACAAGCGCTTTGGGCGGGGCCGTGATGGCCCTCGCTAGCTCTGGGCAGTTGTGGGCAAGGGCCCTGATGTCCTTGCCAGCCGTGGGCAAGGTTGTAAGGGCCGTTGAGGCCTCGCCAACGGTTGGCAAGGCTTTGACGGCCTTGCCTAGGGCCTTTGTGGTTGAAAACTTGCCAAATTAAGGCGAGGGTTCCATGGTCTGCGAGGGTTGCTGGTGACCTTTGCCGGCCTAAAGAAAAAGAAATAAAAATAAAAAAAAAAAATGTTAAAATATTGTCCACCAGCAATCACGTCAACTTGCCAGTGGCTATATTAGCTTTTCTAATGGGCAAAGCGGAAATGACACTTAAAAGGTCAATTTTTTAAAAGATCTTTTTCAAATGAATGTAAAAAATGTAAAAAAATTAAAAATTGGCAACATTAACAGTGTACCCCCTGTTATGGTCTACAGATGTTGGCATTGAGGATCAGGAATCGTTTTGCTTTGCGCTTCTCATATTACTCCACCATTGGCAATCAAATCAAGATGAGCGTTTTCTTTTTAGTGGAAACACAAAGGAGAAAAGTCAACTAATCAAATGATATCTTGATACAGTGATGTTGGTATTAATTTTGAATTGCGAAACTAGTTGTCCAAGCTGAAATGTGGAAATATCAAAGTTGGAAATTTATCAATCAACCAATCATGCTGTTGGTCTTGGCGCTAATTAATTTCCTTTGACTTGAATACTCAGCCTCTTGGAGAGTATTGACAACTCGCCATAGCAATGTGTGATTATCATTGATCTCTAATTAAGTCCTAGGTTCGTAATCATGTGGAGGGGTTGAATCAAGTTTCAGTTGAGCCAATACAGTGCAAGATCGAGCTCAATCAATGATTAAAATTCTTCTCAAGCTTAGTTTGATTCGATTACAGTCAATTCCCAAAGGAACTTGAGCTTAATGAGCTCGAGTATTTTTCCCTCTATGTATATATATTCTTGGGTATAATATGCATTTAAAGAATACGGTGAATAACTTTATGATTATTAACTAGTTAAGAAAAAACAATGCAAACATGATTAGGAGTTAAGGCTCTTCGGCCTGTTGAGCTGATTATGGATGAGTTCCAGCTCTAATCGAGGAGGAACTAGATCGAGTTAGATAGCAACTTAATACCAAGTCGCGACAGACCAGTTGATCTTCCGATCATCTGTCTAAACAAGCTGGAGCAACTTGCACCGTAACTCGCTATCAGTTCGATTTGTTGTTTGCATTTCACCAGGAAAACAACAGTGCAGAGAGCAAAGCGCTTGAGCATGTGCTCCTTCCTCAGCCGTCGCCTTCAGATTTTTCTATTCGACTTTGGAGTTGCATGAACCGACGGATATGGTCGACGTAAATATCAAAGGCGAACCTGATCGACCAGGAGGTTTCCTGGAAAGATCAAGAGTCGTTTGGGATCGAAGCCATGGGTGGAGGTACAGAGCTGTTCCTGTCCCAGCATGGATATAGTTTCCAAGCATGTATACCATCAAGATGAATCCATTCGCGCTTTGTCAGGATTGGCGACGAGTGAATACCTAGTCATCCAGAGTGGTTCGATCACATCCTAAGGGTACATATCTGGTGCGTAAGATGCCGATACAACATTCTCGTGCCATTGATGACATACAGGAACCGATACACGAACGAAGCTGTTCATTCGACGGAGTGATGTCGTAATCAGCACATCGCACAACCACTGCAGGAGTGCTTGTGGATGAAATGTCATGGTCCAAAATCTTTCTGATTGCTGCTTCTCATCGGACTCCTCCGTGTACGCTACTGCTCAAAATGTTGACATTAACAAAGGGACCATCCGGGCTTCCACCTAACCCATTCTCCACCTCGGAGAACACAAACAACTCGCCATCCCGTAATGAGACTGTCATTGATCTCTAATGAATTTCCAAGTTCGAAATCATGTCGACAGGTGGAATTGAGTTTCCATGGAGCCGATGCAGCGCAAGCTAGAGCTCGACCGACGGTTAAATTTCATTTTCGAGCTCAGCCCGATCCCATCGCATTCAATTCCCGAAGGAACTTGAAGTTGAGCTTAATGTGCTCGAATATAACATGCATTTGAAAATTTCTGTGAATAACTTCTATAGTTGTTAACTATGTAAGATTAAAAAAATTGTAATCTTGAATAGGAGGTCGGGCTCTTCAGCCCGTCGAGCTGATTATGGACGAATTCCAGCTCAATTCGAGAGAAGGTACTGGGATCAAGTTCGACATCAATTCAAGATTGAATCACGTTAGTGAAGTTGGAGCTATTATTTATAAATGAGCGTCGGTATGTTATTACAAGATTGAAAAAAACCTTTTTTCAATCCACAAGCTAGGAAACCTAGATATTTGCTAAATCAAAGCGAACACAAGAATAATAACCTCACCAAATTTCACTATTTTACAAGCTGATTAATTAGGCATTAATCTAATTAATTAATATCTAAACCCCCCACAATTTCACTAATTAATCCCTCATCATTTCCTGCCGCCGCTCAACTTCCATAACGAACAGAAGGAGACAGGCTGACCTTTCCACCCCAAGCTGACGCAGCAATGGCTTCCGCCGTCCTCCTCCACCTTCATCTCCCAGTTGCCGTCGTGCTTCCTCAGCAGAGCTCGGCCTCCGTCGACGGCGTCCTCACCAAGCCCCTCCCCCGCGAACCCCGCCTCCCTCATCCGCTCGCACCACCTCTCCCTCCCCTCGTTCATCTCCGCCGCGCTCGTCAGGGCCCTCGCCGCCTCCCCTTCCATCAACCTCCTCTCCTCGGTCTCCCTCCCCTTGAACGCTGCGCTCGTCGAGTCCAGGAACCGCCACAGGTACTCGATCCGCCGGGAGAACCCCGTCGCAAAGTCCACGCAACCCGCACATGCACAGTCCCCGTTGTTCTCGGATAGGATCACGCCCTTGGGGCTCAGTGCTCGGAGGGATTTGAGGAACTCGGTGCGGTCGCCGTGGCTCAGGTGGTGAAGGCGGAATTGGGCGGAGACAATCAGGGTTTCGTCCGGGGAGGCGTCAATGGATTGGGGATTTAGACCTTGGAGGGGGAGGTTGTCGAGGCGGTTGATTTGGAGGTTGACGTTGAGGGTCTTGGCGAACCCGAGGAGGAAAGGGGACACATCGTAGCCCGGGGGAGCCATGGAGAAGGGCGTGTCGGCGTCACCACTGTCCCCCGTGGGAGAGATCACGGTGAGGCGGACCAGCGGAGGGGGCCCTCCGGGGCGGCGGCTAAGGCCGTCCAGCAGCGTCGGCCACTGTGCGCCGTGGGAGATGCCGATGTCCAGGATGTGGAGGTTCCGCGACTTGTTGGGTTCTTCGCTGAGGACTTGGAGGATGGAGGAGTTCACGATGTTGCTCGGGAAGGCCAACCAGGGGCTGCTCTCGTTGAACCTGAGGAGAGATTTCTGGAAGAAGCGCGGCTCTGCGGATGAGAATGTAACAGGAGCTGATGATGGGAGAGAGGTGGATGAGGATAGCTGGAAGGTTAAGGCACGGAGGCCGTGGAAGGCGAGGCGGTGGTTGGGATCACCGGTCGGAGAGGATAGCTCGTGGAGAACATAGAGGAGGTGTTGCACCCGGGTGAGGTTGTTGGCGGTGATGGCGGTTGCGCACGGGTTGAGCAACTGTTCCGCCCACCTCCCTTCCTTGTTACCGCCGTTACCGTTGTTTCCCGAGGACACAGCCCCGCGTTTCTTGCCCGGAGGTCTCTTCCCTCCTCCCAGCACTGGTTTTCCCGGCTTCGCATTGACAGATCCAGAGTTCTCGTTGTTACCATGACTTCGGTTTCTCCTATGGGTGTGATCTTGATTATCTAACGATGCTTTCCTTTTCTTGGACGATTCTTGTTTGACCGACTCTTCCGAATGGTTAGTGGCAGCGGCGGCGGAGGTAGGATTTGTGGCCGTGGATGTGGTGACCGGGGTTGTATCGGGGTGAGCAGTACTACTGTCTGCCGTGGTGATGGTGCTGGCAATGGAAGTCGCCGCGCTGGTGTTGATGAGATCGTGCGCGAAATCTTGATCCGGATCCCACCAGTTGTAGCAATTGATCTCGGCAGCGTCATACGGGTCGTCAAGAAACGAAGGGAAGAACGAGACCGAGTCCTCTATCCAGCCCAGGACGTGAGGATTCGGCTCTGCTTCTTCGATGGTCATTTTTCACTCAGACGACGACTGGGCTGCTCGGGGGGAAGACAGAGAGATAAGGAGGAGGAGGAGGAGGAGGAGGAGGTTTGCGTTTAAGGAAGAGTCCGATCATTGACCGAGGAGGGAGGAGGATGGACACGGGGGGCATATTAAACAATAGCCGCCTTAAAAAATTACTTCGGGCAGTGATCTTTCCGGGAAGAGGACGGTGGGGAGCATATTCTTTTATGTGTTGGTGTGCTGTTCGTTTGGACGTAGCGATGTTTTTGTTAGGGTTCTTTCTAGGGTTTTTTATTAATAAAAAAGAGCAGAGGAGCAACACGACACGAATCCTTCATGCCTCTTTTTGTTCTGGTCATTAACCTATTCTCTTGGATGGCACGGTGGTTGAGATCTACAAATGACCGTGGGAGAGAGAACCTCGAAGACAGAGATGGGTAGAAATTTGAATCGTCAAGAGCCGGCGAGGTCCGATTTAACAATGGGATTTCTTTTGTTTTTGATATGCTCTGGTTTGTCCGTTCTGAAGGTTGGCCACCGCATGTCATTTCGAGGTTAGAATACTGTTCTCGTGGTGATTAGATTTACGCGGCTCTCTTGTCCTCTCCTGCTGCCAACCTCCCGAGTCGGGTCACCACTCGCACTGCTCCATGTTGACTCCATCCCATTGGTTCCATCTTTTGTTTTAGGAATCACGTTTGGTTGCACTATGTTTGTTCTCTGAGATGGTGCTGATGAGTACGTTTCAACAGCTCTAGGATGGTTTGCGGTGTGGAAGACGAGCGATTTGACTCATGAATTCAATACCCGTCTGCAACTAATTCCTTGCTGTATGGCCAGAGATGCCCTTCTGCAAGTTCTTACGTATGCATTTGAAGCTTTAATCAATCTGTTAATTCATATTAAAGGCTTGCTCTGTTTTGTTGGTATCCATCCTAAGACCAAATCATGACGAGAAAATGCTGCGGAAGTTGACCTCTCTGGGGAATACATCAAGCATTGCAGGCTCTTTGGAGAGCAGAGAAAAAAAAGATGATGAATACAATAGTCTCCTATCTGGACTGGAATGACTTCTATATTTTCTCCTTTTTGCTTAATCCGAATCTTACGATTCATGCACTTTTGACTTTTTCTAAAACTGGAATTCCTGGAAACTTCCATTTGACATGTAGAATTCGCGTATGATGTTTCCTCGATCTTTTGAAACTGGAATGATACTTGAAACTTTGCAGGAAACAGAGAAGTACCTTTTCCCTTTTGATTCCTTGCATACAAACAGGCCTGAGTGAATGGTGATAACAGCCAATGAGGCAAGAAAGATCAATTAAATTCAGGCATAATAGCAACGAAGCTGAAGGAAAGTGATTGGTCTTGCTCGCTGGCAAGAGGCGACCAGATCCGGATCTGGACCTATCTCCAGAGGTGATGACTCTCTCTCCTCGTCTGTTGTTGATATGGACAGCATCTTTGCCCTGCAGCGTCTGCATCATCAATTTGCAGGCATCTTGAAAAGGAAAACATTAAAGTATGAAATGTAAATTATTTTTTTCAATTTCCTATTTAGATCATTTCCGAAATGGGCGTCACAATAGTCTTTGAAAATTCACGGGTAGTTTGAATATAGTAGCAAATTTGAAAAGGCGTCATGTCAAACTTTGCAAAGAATGACTACTGGTTTCTGTTCTCTTCAAGGTAAGGATGATTGCATTGTGAACGGCTGAGAGTAAGTTGACTTTGGAGATCAAACACTTCCGACGTCAGCTTGGTGAGGTGATAAATCCAGAAAGCTAAGTTAGTTCATAAACTGGCAGAATTTCTCAGGGGAAAGAAATCTGATGGTGAAAAAATGATATCTGTTCCTAGAACTTCAGAGACCAGATTAGAAGATGATAACCTATATTTTACACGAATCGTTCATTTGATATGTAAGAATGCGACAGTCAAAAGATCAGAACAATCTACCGAGTGCTGTTCCTCCTTTTGATTATGCAGGAAATCTGTCAAACATGGGATCGTCTATGCTCCTTTCTGCAAGATTAGGAACATCCATCCTTTCCGGGACTTTAATGATCACCAGCTTTCCTTGGAACTGTTCTGCTAAGCCGAGATGTGCCATAAGGAGGCATACACGAGTCAGCAACTCTCCGCCTTGTCGGAGTTGCTGCGCGTGGTTGTTCCACTCGCACTTGCCTGCTGCATAAATCAGCATCTCGACCCAAACTTCGCATACCATGTCCCATAATTGCTCCTTTGTCCAACCCAACTCCATCACAAGTGACTGCAAACCTTCGGCAAGCCTACGGCCATTTAGCAGCGCCAAGCTGCTCATACTCATTTGTAGAGAATGCAAGGTTTGCTTGTATTCCTTAAACAATAGATCTCGGGCATCTCTTTGACTCTTTGTTTTCAACCCTTTTTGGCGAATGAAAGCCATAACCTGCTTGTACGTTTCTTCAAGATATTTCATCCGGCTGATTGATTTAGGTAGCAAAAAGGGACGTACGACTTGGATACACAGCATGTAATCAGACAGTAATTGGCTCATTTTGCAAGCGGCAAGGCTGTCTTCGTTGAGGTCAGAGTAGTAGCAGAAATCAGTAGCAATGTGCCAAAGAAGGAGGCTCTGATCAAAGTCTATACCGATGGTGCTCCACTGGAGTTCTCTGAGACAATTCCTCTTCCGAAGCACAAAATCACCTCTTTCACTAAGCAATTCCTTGATGATTCTGGGATCAAACCCCGAATCGCTGCACCTAGAATGATTCTCCATTAGTCGCTTGAAGATCTGTTCTTTTAGAAGGACGCTCACTTCCACCTGCATCACTTGCCAATATGTTTCTAACATGAAATAGAAGCCAAACGGCTTGTCTTCGATGAACTTCACAAACCTGTTACTTGAGCAATAGCTTATTATGTTGAGTTGTCCCATGGTTCCCGACCACCTCTTGCTGTAAAATGAAAATAATCGGGCAGACGATATCGTTCGATACAGGAAATCCCCCAAAGGCTTCCTCAGCTCTATCAACAACAACGTCATCCAATCAGATAATACAGCAGTAAATCCTGCATAAACCTCCAAAGCAATAGCTCCCACCAACAACAACATCGTTATTGCCACATCTACGTGCGAGTAAACACCCTCATCAATGGCAGTGCAAAAGATAATCAGCACAGAAACAGCGGACTAGAACGTAATGAGACGAAGGAGGATGCCGGGTGTAGAGTAGACTATTTTTGCCTTCGTGTAGAGCAGGTCCACATGAGACTCGGCTCGACTCTGACTCAAATTGGTCAGTTATAGATGGAATTAATAGGATCACGCTGCTCACCCCAAGTCGGGTCGCCTCTCACCAGGGGTACTCCTTGGATCCTCGGATTGTTCACTGCTCCATGTTGCATGCATGTTCACGAGATATTCAGCGCAACATGGAAGGCAAATATAGAGATTTTCCAACTACTATACCAACGCTCCGGTTGAGTTTGCACCCAAATGTTTGCGACGTCTTTGATCAAGGCACCAAGCATTCGTTCGAACTTCAGTACAAGCATCGATGGAGGCGCACTCGACTCCACTCGACTCCATCATGACACTACGTTAGCCTATCGCTTTGCGGGTGATGTCACTTCCAAGGCCGGGCAATGTGGAAAATGGGCCATCCGTTGATAACGGGCCTTCAACCATAGAGCCCATCTTGGACGCATTTGCTGCACGAGGCCCTTGGAGGGCCCAACATTATACACGCTGAACAGAAAATTGCCAAAATATGTAATTAGGATAGACATGCTGATTTTAGATCTATTGATAAATCCTCCAGAATATAGGCAGGCAACGCGATTGTCTGTTTTTCTTTGTCTTAGAATAACTTTAAAATACACACGCACACGTACTTCATGCCTATGATCGATGTTCTACCTTAATGAAATTAAAAAATAGCATAAACACTCATTTCAATATCCACTTGGATTGTCATATTACACGACATATCGGTTTTGTAAACTAATCTATCTACGCGTACAGTTATCAAAGCAACGATTATGTAATTTCAGCCCACACTGGGATGATAATGTAGGACAAGTGGCATGCGATGCAATATGCGATTATTCCCAGTCTAGACTTGCTCTTTGATAGAAAAAACTTAATATCGAGCATTTATGTCGCATGTTAAGTTGAGAGAGCGGAAAAATATCATGAGTTATGAACCCTCTGGCTCTCGAAAACTGTATCATCTTTGGTCAGATATCTAATATAGAATCAACGAATGGGCTAAATGGTCTAATGTATTATGCGGGTTTTCTTTATTGGACTATATAAAAGTTTATGATTAAAGATTATAAGTTATGATTCTCAGGACCATGCTACAAATGCGCATAAATCCTCTCAATATATGGATGAACAAGACGGCAAGACCATAAATATCACGTACTGATCAACATGCGTATACTTAAACCAATTTATATAAAAATAGATATAAATTTCACGTATAGAGTCCACTACTCATTTGGCAGAGATACACGACTTCAGCCACTTAATTATATAAATATCTCACGGTATTAATTTTTGATAACCCAATTATAGGAGCGCATGCAGATGTCCAGCTATTTAAAAATTCATGATACACTAGGGAATGCGATAAACCGATTAAATTTAAGCATTTGATTTATGCAAGTACCAACCATAAAGTCATCTCACCATGTGGTCGACATTCCATTCCTCTTGAATGGAGACGCTCGTTCTATTTTATTTTTTTGCATGGGCCAGGTGCCTTCTTTCCCCACCCCCCACAAAAAAAAACCCATTTATTTTCTATTAGCATGCATAATATGAAGTAGTCAGTTTCTAACAAATTTAATGTGTACACTCACATGTATATAGAGTTAATACTACACTGAAATATCAATGCATTGAAATTGTTCCTTATTCTGCACGCTGTGATTGATTTTGACAAATCCTATCTAGCTAGGCTCATCTGATTTGACATCACTAGGAGTATTTATTCTCTGCTGGTCGATTTACCGAACGCCATAAATGCTACTTCAATATGTAACGGATATAATACGTGTACACGACGCATTTTGGACGCCAAAGGATGACGACTTGTTTGAGAATATTTATCTCGACCATAGTCCTCCATGCAATTTGCAAAAATGACATGGCACGTTCTACATGTGCATTAATTCCCATGACGCATGTATGGTAGCTTGATTGAATGGTCCTACTCAAGTGCGGTACCTACTCCACAAAAAAAGGTGGTCTCAAAAAACTCACTAATCAATCGGAGAATTATAACATTATTACCACTCAACTTATCGGGTGTTTCACAACCCTAAATTAAACTCAAACTCATCACGTAATTGCTTAATGAAATTTAATGGAAAATTACCTCGTGGCTTCCAAATGCTCACGCCTTCAGTCGATATCAGTTAGATGTGTTGCACACGAGTCCCCAAGCAAGAAACCCAGGAAGAAGAAGCTCCGTATGTTCAAACGGCTTGAGGCAAATGATCCATGATAAAACCACGCAAACCAACTTCTATCCGATTGTTATTTGTGCTTTTCTATATGAATTTCCATGTGTTTTAATCTGAGTTTAATTTTGTATATTGGTCTTAAACTCGAAACATGATGAACAATTTCCATTGCTTAGAAGGCGGTGAAGTCTAATGACGTGATCTTCTCTGTCCATGAGTCTTGACATGGTTAACAGGGATTTCATCCTCTCGGGCAACCTCCTTTGAGAATCCCTACCTTCGCACGACATGTCCAGAGCTTTTCGTGCTATAGTGCCATTGTTAATTTCCTCGTTAAAGAAAAAAGGGAGTTTCCAACGCACACCGACACCGAGGGAGACGAAAGACGTACAAGTTACGGATCTTTTCCATGAGGGGTTGCTTGTCAGTAGCCCATGGGGCTGATTGCTGGCATGAAAAGACCGTGCACGGTCGACAGTGCAGGCACATGAGAAAATGAATTAACACGGGAAGAGCGAGGAAAGGGCAAGATAATGTTTTTCTTCTTTGCTTATTTGTTTGGTCCTAAGTATCACCTTAAACTCTTTCATTAAAGGTCTCGTGCAAATGCTGGCATTCTTTTGACATTAAACGTCTAGAGGGTATTCTTTTTTCCTAAAAAAAAATTAGTGGGCTGAAATGTATGAGTTTAACATGTTAAAATAAGGAACGCGGTTATGTTAGCCTACCAACGGTATATCTATTAGACATGTAATATGGTTCTCAGTGGAGCTCTAGAGCTCTTGCTCTGTGATGGGAATATTCTTAATATCCAAGGATTCACGGAGTATCTCTGATTGTTATTCTTTTCTTTTGATATATTGGCCAATTACAAAAGTTCTTTTAATTTCTCTTGCATGTGATTAATAATTAGATAAGAAAGATTCACCATATGATATCATCATTTCTCGTCAACTTAGGAATTTAGGACCTCTTATGAGATAAAGTTTTTTTTTTTTTTTTTTTTTAAATTTTACATGGACTAATATTGTGGTAATTAAGTTTTGGCATCTTTGAAAAAGATGAAATCACATAAATAAATCTAAAATAATAGTAAATACTAATTAGACAATTAAACAAAGTATGCTAAAGATAACCTCCCCTTCATTAGAATTTGGGCTCTCTAAGCACTACCCAACATCTATTCTTGCTTAGGCTAGTTTGTGCTCAGACAGCATCAAATATAGATCAAAGTTGACAGTGAATAAGCATTCTCTATATATTGTAGAACTCTTTCTTAATGAGAATAAGAAACACAGAAAATGCAAGAGTTCGAAAAGATTTGAATTTATGACTACCTACTTTAACTATATGTAAGATTTGTGGAATTATGATCAATTGTTCTAAAAACTTAAATTATTAAATGAAAGTATAATTTAACATTTAAATATTTTTCAAACTAATCTTTAACACCAAAAGATTAGTCAAAATGCGATTGAGTTATCTTGAAAGTAAAAACAAAGGAAATATCATTAAAAAAAAGAGAGAGAAGGAGAAAAAGTTCCTGTATCTTCCCTGCAATCTTGGAAAGTAGAAGGAAAAATCAAAGAAAGTTTTCTAAGAACGTCATTTCACCATCTTCTTCCTCATTCTCCAATAATCTATACATAGAATGTCCACTTGCTTGTACCAATTTCTTGTCTTCAGATTTTGTATATGAAAAATAATTGGGTCATAATTTTTAATTTATTGTGAGAATAAAATTTATTCTAGACCGATGAAAATTAAATAATGAATAATTATAAATTATTATGAGATCTATTTTTTCAAAAATTTGTAGTTCACAATAAATTATTATACTAACAAAGCTCTTTTGCATATAAACGGGTGCGTGAAACTTTTCAAGTATTATCATGTGACAATTTCTCATTTTAATTAATTCTAGTCAGGCAAGAGCTAGATCATTATAGCATTTTCCAATGCTCTAAGCAGCTCGATACATCACATGCGTTGTAGCGTGACTAAAGTTCAATCACACAATTACATATTATCTCACAAGGCAACAGAATTCAGGCAACAATCTTTCTTAGAATAAAAAAAAGTCGTAGGACCACGTTCTTGGCCGTGAAGCAAAAAAGCTCATTACTCAGATCGGAGGGCCCTCCGACCAAAACATAAAAAAAAAAAAAAAAAAAATCGGAGGGCCCAGAAAAGAAAAGCAGGCATCAGATTAACTTTTCTGAGGATAGGGTTTTTTACTTTCGGGAATCTTATCTTTGCCTTTTTGCATGCGAAGGCAAAGGAAGGATCACCTATAGATGAAAATAAATTGGCTTCATCTGCCCCCACAAATAGAAATATTTGTGGTCCAGGGCATAGGAAAACCGGGTAATTCAATAACACCACACCACTTTCAGATAAACACGGGCCTATCCCACAGTGTCCATCCATATTTCAAGATTTGCCCCTCTTTCCTGAGATAGGACAAGACTCTTTTTATAATTTGTTTTTCTAAATATACTGCCGAAGGACCTTAAGAAAAATATTATTTTTCCAGATCACCTTAAGGATCATCTAATTCTTTCTTTTTCTTTTTCTTTTTCCAAACCCTAAATTACAAGTTTTGCTTCATGAACTCTCCCTGTCTCTCTCTCTGAATGCCTCCCATACTGAACAAAGACCATTCTGCTTGAATGTGAAAAAGGAAACATTACTATTATATTCATATTCTAAGGTGAGATAGTCAGAGACATGAACAACACAGAGCCCTCTAATCGTCGGATATGCATTCACAGTTTCAACCAAGAGATGTGACCATTTCCATCTATTGATCCAACCCGTTAAAACCCTAGCCGGCAAAGTTTTGCGACATTGCAGATTTAAGATCATTCATTCATTCTGGTCTTTCATCACAGCCTTGTTCCCTGAGTTAGATGGTTGAGTTTAGAAAAAAATTCACCTAAGTTGGACGAAAAGTTATCATTAGGAAGTTCAATGGAAGCCCAATATCTTTGTACAGGGAGATTGCCCAAGGAGAGTTAAAGTTTGAACCCATTAATATTTCTAATTGGACTCACATTTATTTAAGATTTTAAGTCAATAAATAACCAGCTATAATATATTAACTGCTCTACTTTACACTACATTCCTCGACATTGGATTCCTTTTACATAGGCCTCATTTGGTTCGATTTTGGGAAAATGCAAATCCCTTTGGGCTAAATGGTTTTTTGAAATGTAAATAGTATTTTGTAAATTGTAATTTTAAAGTGTATTGCAAAACTTCTTTAGCTTAAATGCCGTTTAGTAAAAATCATATTTTGCAAAGGACTTTTGCCAAATTTTTTATTAATTTTTTTTAAATATATATATTTTAAATCTAGCAACCGACAACCATTTTGACCATCGAGTAACCTCCGATGGCCATATTTGGTCACCATATAGTCTTGCCTAAGATTGCGTGACCTCAAGTAGCCCCTAGGTCATGCCACTCAACGTCACCTCGAGATCACTGGACCTTAAGCAAGGGTCACCTAGGTCACCACAACCTCAAGGAATCGTCACAACCTAGGCAACAGTTGCTTGAGGTCATGGTGAACCAAGCGACCCCCGCCTAAGGTTGCCGGAACTCAAGCGATGCCTAGGTCACACGACCCAAGCAACATTGAGATCATGCGACCTTAGGCAAGGGTTGCGACCTAGGCTCACTTGAGGTCATCGGACTTGAGGCGACCGACACCTAGGTTGCGTGACCCAAGCGATCGCAACCTGGGTTCATGCAACCGGGCGGCAGTCACTCGGTCATGGCGACCCAAGTGACAATCTCCTGAGGTCGCGGTGAACTAGGCAACCCCCGCTTAAGGTCATGCGACCTTAGGCTGCCTTCCTTGAGGTTGCCTAACCTCAAGTGGCGACCACCGGGGGATCGCCACCCCAGGCGGTGGTCCCCGAGGTTGGGAAATCCCTTGGCTGGCGGTTCAGAGAAGAAGATGAACAATAATGTGAATAGTACCAAACTTACATTTTGAAAGTACAACTTCTCAAAATACCTTCATACGTGCTTTGGGCGAAAAGGTCCTTACAGCCCTTTGGAGATGCAATTACATTTGGCCAAAGTCTTCCAAAAAATTAAATTAAACAAGTTTGTATTTAGCCAAGATCCATTAGAGGCCAAAAGCCCCTTTACAAAACCGAACCAAATGGGGCCATAATACCCTCACACATGTACCTAATAAATTTGGCGTATTATTGAAACGGAAAGAACATTCCACAAAATGAGCTTTTACCCAATCAAGATTGCAATCTAGACAATTTATTTGGTCGGTGCTAATTATTAAAACGCTAATTTGTTTTTCCAAAAAAGGAAAGTCTCATAGCTCTATCCAATCATCTTCCAAATCAAGGAAGGAAACCAGTTTCTTCAGCTCCCCATGCAACGACGGCATCTGATCACTCATCAACACCGCTCTCAGCCTCGTCTTGATCATGTCCTGCTAAGTGTAATGTGTAGAATTTCTCAATATAAATAATCAATAAATTAAGAACGAATTTGATCCATACATGACTGTAAAACACCAAAATCATATATGTACAATGGAATTAAAATGCATATGTTTGAGTCATAGCCTCACTTAACGAAAAACAAATCAGACTGACGGTAATCGGTGATTCATTGGAATGCTAAATATTCCTCTCTATGAACTATTTTAGTATAACAGCGTTTAATAGGATTAAGCGACTGATTGGTATAACCTACCATTTTATATGCTAAAGAGGGGACCTAGTAAACCCTAATCAATAGTGTGTCAACTGGGTCTCTCTCATTACGGGCTTCAGTTAAACACAATTGCCTATACTTTGCTACTCGACTAGGCCCGTTATTAATAGATGACAAAACCTAATTCAATAAGATTGCTTGGTAGTTTAAAATATATTGGAATATCCATTAATTCGATTATTTAAAATAAAAATTGATTAATTAATTTAAGCCCATTATAAGAAATTTCCAACATAATGAAGAATATCCACAAGGAGATGATGAAGAGATGACATCATTGCTATCGACTCCACTAACAATGATTCCGACACTATCATTTTCTTGACGAACTGCATCTTGATTGCCCTGATACAACTATGGATTGAAGTCCGTGACTCCCTGTCCGTAATCTGTATCAATGCTCATCAAAAAGCTTAGATCATCGTCATCTCCAACTAGAAGTGAAAGAACGGGTCTTGATGATGAACATTGCTTCCATTGTTTATGAAGCCTGTGCTTGACTGCAAGTTGAATAAGCTATGACCCTCTTTAGATCGTTCTGTAATATTCCAGTTGTTCTTGTAAAACGGGAATTCCACATAGGCCCAATGGCTCATTTGGGTTAACCAGAGAACGATTCATCGTCCTGTGATTTTGATAGTCCTGAATTCCTGGGTCTCGATCGAATTTCATCATGCATGACGACCGTGTTGAAAAAGATCCAAACCTTTTGGCCAGATTGGCATTCCAATAGTTCTTTATTTCATTGTCTGTTCATCCAGGAAGCCTCCCTGCTATTAAGGCCCACCTGAACTCACTTGAAAATAATTAGGTAAAGACGATAAGCTTGATTAATCTCCTGTTTAGATCGTGATCGAAAGTTTACAGGAAATAGTTCACTGGCCGGACTTCAGAGAGCGACTTGAACTATATGATAATGCAATCAGCTAGCTAGAAGAGGTTTAATGTCGCTGGACCACATGAAACATGCACAACACGTATGGACATAATTGAGCAAAGAATCTCACCAAAAACCTTATCTCCTGCAGCTTATATACATAAGCAAATTAATTAGTGCTTGAGTTTGGCCAGGAAGCCAAGAATAAGGACCACAGTTCGGACGGTCGTGCTCTCAACCGGACCCACCCTTGCTCAACGACCCCATGAGATCTGATCTCGCGGGCTCAAGGTGGATTAGATAAATAGTATCGTGAAAACCACCGAACCCTGATGAACCTCCTTGGAGGATGATGTGCATGAATTTGCTTTATAATACTTTTACATTATACAACTTATAAGTTGTTATCATGAGCGTGGATTGATCCTAATGAATCACGAGTATATATAATTGAAGTTATTATTATGACCTAATCACACATATAACGTATAATAAACTTCACACTATTGTGAAATTATTGTCTAAAATGAGTGCACTATAATAGAAGTACTACATATGCAGAGGCGTCTTTGGATCCTAACCATGATTAGATAATCGACTTGATCACGTAAACTAGCCGAACAAGCGTACAAATGATAGTTTTCATTTATTAATTTCCACGTGGATATGCAAAATTCGAAGTTGTACCTGTTGCCGAGAAGCCGGTGGATTCTAATAATGAGATCTTCTTCATCCTTGGTTATGTCACCTCGTTTGATGCCGGGCCTCAAGTAGTTCAACCACCCAAGCCTGCAGCTCTTGGTACATCTGTTCAAACCTTTTTTTACCAGCAAAAGCAAAAGGAAGAAGATAATTAAAGACGAATAAAACCCGGAAACTATAGGAACTCTTATGCTCTCACTTGTGACAGTCATCGATTGAACAACCTCAAACATATCATCTGATTTATCAGAGTACCTGCATTCTGGGCAACTTTTCTCCACTTGCCTTCTCCATGAATCTTGACATGGTTAATGAGGACTTCATCCTCTTGGGAAGACCAAGCTCCCTTGTTGATCCCTACCCAAGCACAACATGGAATCTTCCCATCTTTTTTTTTTTTTTTGCTTCCCTTGGTCTCTCTCTCTAGATACTTTTGGTGCTATGCTACTATGCTTTTCCCTCAAAACAATTTCCAATGACGCACAGAGATTTGTAAAAGTGGCTTGTTGGTTTGGGCTCATAGCTGCAGTAAACGACAATGCATAGTCGACGGGCAGGCTAGAAATAAATAATATGTGGACTGTGAGGAAAGGGAAGATTGGGTTAATTGAATTTATTTTCCCTTTATCATTCAGCAGAAAAGAAGTTATGGAGTAGTATGATTGGCCCTATGGAGATTTGAAGAACGTATGGGTTGACATCTGTCATATAGTACAGTTGAACCCTAAAATACACACATCAAAGGGAAGGGATAAGCTCATAGGAAAAGCTCGAATGCAATGGACCATTGTTAAGGCCTTCGGATTTGCTTGTTCGTTACTGATACAAATACTTAAGATAGCATCCCAACAGTGGGGAAACTCTTCTCTGTGCATAGCACTTTTCGTGAAATTAAATTCTCTTAAATCGAGGATTTTGCAGTATGATCGGGAGTCTGGTTGGACGGCTGCCTCTGAATAAATTCCACAGCAGGCATTGATTCGCGCAGATTTGGAGGAACAGTGACAGAACGTGGCCCTTTCCTTGGTTACGTAGTACCCTAGTGAAACCCTAATCATTGTTCAATCACCACGTTTCACGCACGTCCAATTTGGATTGACTCGCTAAGTCAGCCACAATCTTTCTGGCGATGTTATCCTCCACGTTCTTCTCTTCCAGTCAATGATCCAGAGGCATCGCCTATTCTGGGCTATATCCTCGACCAAAACCATTGAATATAGCTTGTGTTCTTAGTGTTTTGACTTAACACAAGTGCTTTACGTCCTTTCAACAAACTAGAGGCGTCGGATTTCTCTCTTTTTTTAACCTCTAAATTGTGAGGTGTCTGTTTTCCAGCCTCTAAATTATTTTAAAGAATATAACTTCATTTTCAAAAAGTTTGAAAATAATTTTCACGTGACTTTTTGGTCACGTTAAATGTTAAAAAAAAAAAAGTTGTTCAAGTTGTTCAGTATTAAATAATAGAAGCCAAGTTTTGATCGTGCTAAGACAAAATGCATGAGCGAGAAGTTAGGGCAATGCTAATCATAGCACGGTTTTTTGCCCCCTTGAGTTGAGGAGAAATAGACTTTTTGGTTGTTTGATGAGTCTTAGTTTTTAAAAGCACATAAGTGAGAAAATAGCTAATTGCTAATCAGATGTTCAAAAAAAAAAAAGTTAGTCAAACAAAGAGGCCTTTTATATCACTATGATTGCACTTTCATATTCTAAGCCTGTAAAATGTAGCAACCTTATGCTTTTTTTTTTCAATAGGGATAACGACATGGAATTTTCTAAACTTTTTTATAATATCCAGTGGTGGCCTTTACATATCTTTATCTACTTAATGTAATCCTTGAACCTTTAAAAATCCACTTAGTGTCGTCCTGTCAAAAAAATTTATAATATCATTTGCTGATGTTTCCATAATTTATGTTAATTTGACCTGTGATTTTTTATGTTGGTGTCCAAGTGGCTCACGTGTGGTTTCTACATGATATCTCTCTTTCTCTCATTATTTTGGAATAGAAAGAAAGGGAAAAAAATGGAAAACAAAGATTTGCTTTACTTGGGAAGCGATATGGCAATCCAGGTCATGATTATGGCCAAATAATCACTGGTGTAGCAATTCATGTAAGAAAAGTGCATATGATATGGTGATACACTTGACGAAAGCATAAAATTAACTAGATTTTGAAAGTTAAAAATTTTGATTGAGAAAAAAAAAGTTTAGGTACCTATGTAATAAGGACGAAATTAATCTTTGGAAAGGTAAGACAATTTCCACACTCTATTTGAGTTAAACCACATACTTTCAAATAAGCAAATCCAAATGTGGGACAATTACGTACATTATGGATTGAGTTTGAACATATCCTTTTAAGTAGACTGACCTATTTATTGATGGGTTATAAATTATGAACATTACCCATGTTTGACAAGGTCGTAGGAAAACTTGGCCCTATGTTTTACTTTCAGGTATTTAAGGAGTTAGTGAATAACTAATTAAACACTAAGCACGTGATTCAACAGCTTAGACTAATTCTGAAAGAGTGTACAAGAACGGTGATTCTAACTTAGATACGAAAAACAAAACTAGAGTTTGAGTACATTTGGGCAGCATAATAAATTAAAAGCTTTTGATTTTTTACGATGCAAGCCCCATATTCACATCGTGAGGGACCAGCTCGAATTAACTCGAAGAATTTAAAGCAATGATCGCCTGACTTTTGCGCCCCCCCCCCCTTCGAAATGTAGGGGAACGGCAAGCTAGGCATTTAATACAACGTGCACGATCCCGAGTCTCAATTAACATAATGTGGTCACGGGGATGTAGCCAAAATTCTGTGATTAATTGTCGATTGGGAAAGTTGGTAGAAAAGTTTCTTCTTTAGTCCAATTTCTTTATATAAAATCACCAGCAAAAATGAAAATGCCAAACCTGGCAAACACTGAGTCTCATTCCAGAAGGTTATGGGGAACCATACCATTAAGTTGAAAATAAAAGGGTCGCGTAGAATAAGTTTCAAATCTTATCCATGTCAAAAAATTGACTAAATGCACAGATCGAGAGATTATCAACCCTGTAATGATATTAAAAGTTCATGAAATGATTCATGCAATGTAATAAAGTTGAAGTTGCTCCATTGTTGAAGTTCATAATTGTGAAATGTGTTCAATAAGTTTGAGATGAATTAGGAGATTAGCAGATGGTGAATTTTCCCAACATGCAATATATATTCGAGTATTTTCTGTTTTCTAGGATACGCGACACACATACTTATAAGTGCAAGAATTGCGACAATCTTTTGTTCTTTTGTTTTTAGCCACTCTCTTTCTAAAATATCTTTTGTCTGTCGTTACTCATCTACTCCAATGCAATTTGCATTATAGACACGAGCACATACACGCACGAAATAAAGCCAACCAGATGAATGAATGCGTGTGGCCCGTGGTCTAGGTATCCACCTTAGTCGTCCTTGTCTCCTAAAGGGCCGTTATACTTTTTTGATTGGGAAGGAACAGAAACGTTTGAAGTGACGAGCGTCTTTTTGTCGGGACGTCCATAGGGACATCACGAAGGGATTCTCATTACGAAAATTCATTAATGGATTCACTTGAAATGTTTATAACTTGATTATCATGTTCGCTATATCTAAAAATTTTCATTAAATCTCTCTCTTTATCTCTCTCCATCGTCATAGAGAATGAGAAGGCGAGGGAGAGAAGCTTGAGATCTAGGGCTCGAGTTGAGCACAAAACTTTTCTGTCCACTAGAGGACATACTGAAATATATTACATGTTTCAATATGACACTGCATTAAATTTGATTGTGCATAAATAGGATAGTAGCAATAATTCATAATTTAGGATAATATAATATTTGCAGTTCCAAGCTTTTTCAAATATATAGATATCATCGCTAAACTTTGTCCAATTGAATTAGCTGGGTACCTTAAATTTTCCAATTTCTTTAGCTTTGATGGTTTCCATATAGTGACATTAGATGTTATGCTTTTCTTTTTCATAATGTAGTGTCAATTGCTATTTTAATAAATATTCTTGCCAAATGTGCTTTTGTACCCATATCAACTGCTGTCATTGATCTAAACAATATAGAGACCACGTTGAACAGTTTTAAAAGAAAAGACATACTTAATTCGAACCAAAAGTAAGTCCATAAAGATATGCCGTAGAAATTCAAGAACGACTGAGATGCAATTACCCTTTATTAATTTATTCAAGGGTACAACAAATGGCTACATGAAACAAAACCAGGATACGAATTTCTATATTTTATTGGAAGAGAGAAAGACAACAATCATTGATCGATCACATTCTCACAATGTAGAAGTTAGGTGACCCATCAATTTGTCGGTCAATCTTTACTTCAACTGCTTCTCTTGATTGATTTTTGTCAAATCCATTCATCTTCCAAATCAAGAAACGAGGCCAGCTTCTTCAGCTCCAAATGCAGCGACGATTGCTGATCGCACATCGCCTCACTTTCAACCTCGACTACTTGATCATCAGAAGTGATATCAGAAGGAGACGAAGATGCGAGATTATTATTGTCAAGCTTGCCGAAAATTTCATAATTATTATCTTCATGCGCTGTTCTATTACCGGGACATGACTGCGAATCCAACCCGTTAACTCCCATCATGAAATCCTTATCAACATCAATGCTCATCAAAAAGCTCAGATGATCCTCATCACCTGCATCTCGGACCAGAAGTGAAGAAAACAAGTCTTGATTGTCAATGCTGCGGCTGTTACTGACCAAGCCCATGCTTTTCTCCTCCAAACAGTGCTTTTCTTCTTGAGGTAGGATAGCAATTCCGCACATACCAGGCCCTGATGGCTGGTCTGCATTAACTTGATTGGAGTTATTTATTGACCCATCATTTCGGTACTGCAAAAGTTCCTGTTCACGGTTCGATTTTTTCACACGTGACTGCGACGAGAAAGATCCAAACTTCTTGGCGAGGGTGCTGTTCCAGTAATTCTTTATCTCATTGTCCGTTCGTCCTGGAAGCCTCCCCGCAATCAAGGCCCACCTGCATGTGCATCAAAATTACGTTGGAAACAAAATAATTTTGACCTAATCTTCTGATGATATATGCAATATATGAAGCGCTTACAAAATCGTTAGTATAGACTTCTTGACAGTGACCAGGGCAACAATGAACGAAGAGGATAAGTTTTCCTCCAGCCACTAACAAGCGGCTTAATTCAAGTGGACCAAATGAACAGAGCATGTACACAAACGAGGAAGAAATCCTACACACAGCACACAATTCTTTGAGCAAGAAGGGTTGACGATAACATGAGATCGATCTGGACATTTAGAACTACTGAGCACGGCTAAATGGTGAAGCACTATAATATGCAGATTTTGATATGAGAGAGAGAGAGAGAGAGGCAAAATGAAGCATTGCACAAAGCAGTGCAATCTGGACCTCTAAGCTTGGTTGAACAATCCATTCTGTTCACAGGAACCTCAAGATGATAGTCCATTGCACTGCATCTTACACCAGGAACAATACTATAACCCTTGATGTCATGATTCATCGTGTCCACGGCATCATATAATTATAATTAATAGTGGAGTACAAAGTTTACGCACCGGTTGCCGAGAAGGCGGTGGAGCCGGATGATGAGATCTTCTTCGTCCTCAGTGATGTTGCCTCGTTTGATGTCGGATCTCAAGTAGTTCAACCATCTAAGCCTGCAACTCTTGGCGCATCTATTCAAACCTTCAAAGCAAGAACCCGAGATTCAAAATCTTGAAAAACATTGCGATATAAATAAACATACTCAGATAAACTGACATTTTGAAGAAAGAAAAGAACCCAAAAAAGAAAAGAAAAAGAGAAAGGACATGCACCCGCACGTATTTGAATTCGTACCAACTAAGCACCCTAACAAAATAAATGTCTCTACTCATCAAAATGAAAGAAGGGCGGTGCCAGAATTTTGAGCAACACTTCTCCACTTGCCTTCACCATGAATCTTGACGTAGTTGATGAGGACTGAATCTTCTTCAGCAGACCAAGGTCCTTTATTCATCCCTTGCTTTTCACAACATGGTCTCCTCACCATTTTTCCTCTCTCTCTCTCTCTCTTTCTCCCTCCCTCCTAAAAGTTTGTTAAAGTGGTGTGGAACAATTTGGTGGGTAGGTCGATTCTAAATAGTTGGCGGTTTTTAAGCAGGGCTTGAATTTAATCAGATGCATTAAATAGCCATGGCCGGAGCAGACATAAAGAAACGGGGGAGGGAGGGAGATGGTGTTTGGTTTCGTGGGGTCTTAAATGCAGAGAGAATGGTAAGTTTGGTCGTTTGGAACACGTGAATTATAAAATATCTTGGAGGAATATTCACTATTCAAGACAGTCCGTAGTCACATAATCAAAGTTTATGTTCGACTTATTGTTCAGTGACCACATATGATGTATATGAAAGGCGCTCTAGTGAATGAATTCTTCATAATTTTTTCTTTTTTTCCGAATTTGAGTGCAATGGCAAGTTAGCTGAATCTAAAGGCTTTGCAATCAGGAAAAGAGCCCTCTTGATTTTCTAATTGGTCATGTTATCATCACGTGAAAAATTCTAGAGATTGATTTTCATCTTATGTCAATGAAAGGCCCGACCTATTCAGGAATCTCTGGATCTATGTTCATTTTCAACTCCCTGAAGCCAAGTCTTCTCTATGTAAAACGTGCTTGATTTAGATTGGGAAAATACTAATCAAAGAGCTTGACAAGAAAAAGGAAGAGGCGTTCCATTGGTTACAGCAAGTTTGGTTTTTCTGGGAGGCTAAAGACGAGAGGCTAGACGCCAAAATGAAAGGACCAGAAGAAAAAAGTGCATCTGCCGTCTAGCTTGTGGACTGCCAGAAAAGGGAATGGATGGGTGGTCCAGAGGTCGACGTAAAGATTTATGCACGTGGCGATTTATTGGCCCTGACCAATCGTTGTAATCATTCAGACACAGCAAACCTTATAATTTTGTATAGAGCATTTCTTGTCCATGCAGACAAGAACCCGCTCATACTTTCTCCTCCATTCTGGAACCCTCCTCGTCACTCGCGATCTATTTTAGTTCTAACTCACTAGTCCGAGGTTCGATTCGCGGTGCATGGTGACGGGGTGAAGCCTTTCTCGGAGCGCGTTTTGCTCGCAATAAAAACGGACGAGACTACGCATTCTTGTCCCTATGATTTTGGGTTTTTTCCTGTCGTTCTTTTCTTTTATTTGAAGGTCAGAGTTGACATCGGAGAGTTTGGCTCACCGTATTACTTTTGGTGTCTAAGAACGGGTACCAAAATGCCTGGACATTTTTATTCACATGCTTCATATTATCTTTTGGTTACTTAAATATCCCATGTGAATCTCAGGAGTATCTGTGAAATGAAAAAGCGGAATAATGAACTTCTCTCGTCCAACCATCTCTTCCCATCTCAGCCATTACATCATCAACAACTGAGGCAACCCATCCATTAAGGCTCCGTTCCTTTGTGAAAGAAGTAGCATTTTAGAAAATTATTTTTCAAGAAGCTGTTTTTCAGAAAAATGATAATATTTTTCAGTATTTAGTTGAAACTTAAAAAATGAACTAGAAAATAATTTTTATTGTTCGGTAAGGAAAATCTTTTCCTCCATGCACTCCTTTTTAAATCATTTTTCTAAAAATCAATTTTTTATTTTATTTTTTCCTTTTCTTTTTTACTTTTTTCTTCTCTTTCTTTTTTTTCTTCATCTTCCTTGGCCGGTTGCCGGCCACTAGTCATTGCGATGGCTGGTCGTAGGCAATCTTGAGCCTCACCATAGGCCAACGAGGCTTGAGCTCGCCAATTGTGGTTGGCAATTGGCCAAGGAAGAAGAAGAAGAAGAAGAAGAGAAGAAAGAAAAAAGTAAAAAAAATAATTTAAAACTTGATTTAGAAAAAAATAAAAAATAAAAGAACAATGTGTTTGATGAAAGAAAGTGAGGTGACAGAAAATATGGAAAATGTTTTTCCTACTTGAAAAGTGGAAGAGATTTTCTACTATTCTAGAAGACTTTTTAATTGATGAAAATATTTTCCCCAACTAATTCATTTTCCTTAAACTAAATGCCGAAAATTTAAAAAACATTTTTCTAAAAATTATTTTTTGTGAAACGAACATAGCCTAAATCGTCAAGCTTGAAGCACCTGTCTTTAACTTGTTCAGCCATACATAACCCAATGTGATATAGAAATACACTTTTTTTGTTGGGGGGGGCCTTTGCCGCAACTTTGGGGGAGGGGACCTTTGCCGCAATTTGTTTCGTAATGAACAAAGCATAAACTTGCAAAACCTGCAATTCTCAAGTCGAACCAGGAAAGATACATGCTCATGCCAAGAGACCGCTTCGCTTTGATCTGAGTGTTGCCGCATAGGCACGGTCAAACTCAAAATTGTATAGCTGCTTACCAACTGAACGAATGAAGGTTAAGGATGGACAGGCCGGTGGCGACTTCTCATTTAAAAACCGTCGTAGAGTCAATTTGAGTTAATATCGAATATCCCAATGCCATGTGAGATGTGGGCTTGGGAGAGCCCGTGTCTAATCTGAGGGCATTAGCCAGTCTTTTAGGTAATATCTCTAAACCCATGTCTTTTCCCCTCTGAATGGAAAAGATAGGTCGCAACAAGCCATCATCCAAATTAATCCAAAGCAAAGTTAGAGCCAAGAACTACAAATTTCTTTTCAAGCTTTCTAGACTCCATTTTCTTAATGAAAAATGAATAATTTTAAAAATACTTTCTAAAATGATTATTTTATTGTTTGAGATAATTAGCTATTAGAAATTATTTTTATTACCGACAACCATTTTTGTTTAAACATATTCATAGGCAAAATATTTTTCATTCAGCAATTATTGTAAGCGATACAAGTAATAATTTTTAGAAAATATATTACAAACCATTCATTTTTTACTAAATAAACAAAACATTGCTTAAACTACTTCATCTAAACTCTAGGATGTAAAATTTGTAGGTATTCCCAAATTAGAGGAGAAAAATATTCTCTTACTAACAAAGGATGTAGGGTATGCGGGTATCGGTACGTTAAAATAAATAAAGTAACATGACTTGATACTCTCGTTGGAGGGACTATCGTAGGCGGTCCTCATAGCTAGCAACATTCCTAGAAAAGGATAGACCGGTGGATGGCCTTCAACTGGTCTTCATTGCATGTCCATGACTCTCTAATAGGTCCCGAGATGAAGGCCGAAGCCTTGAAAATAAAACCCTAGCTAGCTTCATGCAATATGCTTCACATACTTCTTATCATCACATAAAAGCATTTGTCCTCCCATGTTCCACGACAAAATTTCACCTAGTTTCTACCGACCACCAGCCCTCCCATGTTCCACGACATAAATACGTGCACGACACGCGCACAGATAAGCGCAAAAAGGACAATCTTTTATTCTTTTCTTTTTTTTCAATATATCTTTTGACTGTCGATAGTTATTTACTCCAATGCAGGATTATACTTTGTCTCTTGACGAAACACTTTCTATTTCTAGAGCTTTTTATAATTCTTGGCAGTAAAAAACACAATGGTTCAAAATGAAAGTGGACCTTTTTCTGTGCACGAGAAATGCGAGGTCAATAATACAAAAATTGATTATCACGTACCGTATAAAATTTTTGACACTTTTAATATTTTTATCCCTATTGTTTTTTTAACTCAACTATACTGGATAGTGGCAATCATTCCCAAACTAGGGTAAACATACGTTGATATCATCACTAAACTTTATCTAATCTAATCAGTTGAGTACCTTGAATTTTAATAATTCTTAACTTTCTCCTTTATATTAAGCGGCATTAAATGTTAATGGTTTTCATTTTTCTGATGTGGTGTCAACTAACCGTTATTAAATCTACGTGATAATGTGGATCGCTAGCTTTATTGAAATTAACATTCCCATCAAATGTACTTTGCGACATTTTAGATATGGAGAATCTCTCTCGCCTTTTGAAGAGTTTTTGAATTTAAAAATCAATTATGTGGACCAATATCGTTTGAATCATTGTGCAGATCTTATTGATGAGGCCCACATGATCAAATGCTTGGTCCATACAATTGCTTAGTTAGGTTCCGTTTTGTGACATTTCTATTGAAAGAACATAAGTGTTTGATTATTGATCTCAACGTGCAATTATTGAGATGACTTCCATTATATATATAGATATTACAAATGATAAATTTTGTATGGAAATAAAATAACAATGGAAAATAATAAAGAAATATATTATACGTTCCTCGGATACCTGTTGAGAAATGGAAACAAATGATACATTTTGTATGGAAACAAAATAACAATGGAAAATAATGCAGTTGGTGCTCCTCACTCTTTACATAGTGCCTCTTCAAACAATAACAAGCCTGGAGACTTGGTGGGTGCTTTCTCTGAAATGAACCTGTCGAGAAATGGTACAATTGATGAACGGAAACGTTTGGCCCCGAAGATGGAACAGGATGCTGACAACCACCAGGACTATCTCTTTGGCCTGCAAAGTGGTCAGAATATGTTTCTAAAGAAGTCAGAGTCTGGGCATCTACATGTTCCTTCTGGTCTTAGTTCATCTGATCCAGTGATTAGCAATGGGGGTGGACCTGATATTAGTGCAACACTGTTAGCTGACAGACATGTTGAATTTCAAAAGTCTCCTGCCGTTTCCAGAAGCCCCTACTTGAGAGCCTCACCTAACTCCCCTCTTAATGGTGGGGGCAACTTAGCTTCCCAATATCAGCATCTAGATAGTCCGAATTCATCATTTGCTAACTATGGCTTAAGTGGGTTCTCTTTAGATCCAGCATTAGCATCAGTAATGGGTGGGCAACTTGGAATGGGCAATCTGCCGCCTTTATATGAGAATGCAGCTGCAGCCTCAGCCATTGGAATGCCTGGAACTGAATCAAGGGTGCTGGGGGGAGGTTTGGCTGCTGGATCAAATCTGACGCCTTCTGCCTCTGAACAAAATAGTCTCAATAGGATGGCAAGTCAAATGTCAGGTGGTGCTGTGCAGGCACCTTTTGTGGATCCAGCGTATCTTCAATATTTGAGGTCATCTGAGTATGCTACTCAGCTAGCTGCTCTTAATGACCCTGTTGACAGGAACTACTTAGGAAGCTCTTACCTCAATTCACTTGAAATCCAGAAAGCTTATCTTGGAGCATTGTTATCACCTCAGAAGTCACTGTATGGGGTTGGCGGTAAGTCTGGTGGTTCCAATCATCATGGGCACTATGGTAACCATGCTTTTGGTGTTGGAATGTCTTATCCTGGAAGTCCCTTGTCAAATGCGGTCATTCCAAATTCCCCAGTTGGACCTGGTAGTCCCATGAGGCAGAATGACGCCATGCGTCTGCCTTCAGGGATGAGAAACTTAGCTGGGGGAGTCATGGGACCCTGGCACTTGGATGGGGGCATGAATGAAAACTTTGGATCCTCTCTACTGGAAGAGTTTAAGAGTAACAAGACCAAGTGTTTTGAGCTGTCAGAGATAGCTGGTCATGTGGTTGAGTTCAGTGCGGACCAATATGGTAGTCGGTTTATACAACAAAAACTCGAAACGGCGACCACCGATGAGAAAAACATGGTGTACGAGGAAATTATGCCCCATGCTCTTGCTTTAATGACGGATGTGTTTGGTAATTATGTTATACAAAAGTTTTTTGATCATGGACTTGTGTCCCAGCGTAGAGAACTGGCCAACAAGCTTTTTGGGAATGTGTTAAATCTCAGCCTTCAAATGTATGGCTGTCGTGTCATTCAGAAGGCTATAGAGGTCGTTGATCTTGATCAGAAGATTAAAATGGTTGAAGAGCTTGATGGTCATGTTATGCGCTGTGTTCGTGATCAGAATGGAAATTATGTTGTCCAGAAGTGTATTGAATGTGTCCCAGAAGATGCTATACATTTTATTGTCTCAACATTCTTTGATCAAGTAGTGAACCTTTCAACCCATCCTTATGGTTGCCGCGTAATACAGAGAGTATTAGAGCACTGCAAGGACCCTAAGACGCAGAGCAAAGTTATGGATGAGATTTTAGGATCTGTGAGCATGCTGGCACAAGATCAGTACGGCAATTATGTGGTTCAGTATGTCTTGGAGCATGGAAAATCTCATGAGCGTTCTGCTATTATTAAGGAATTAACAGGGAAAATAGTTGAGATGGGTCCAATTGGATATATTAATGGGCTCGGACTTGGGCTTCCCTCTTGTGATCTCCCCAGGTAAAAGATATCACACTTCTGCTGCACGTCCCCAACAAATTGGTATCAGAGCCGATGGTTACGGTTCCCGGACAAGTAGGTGTTGTGGTGTAACAATGTGGGCCCGTGAGGATGGCCCAGGTGGGCGTTGTGGTGTAACAATGCGGGCCAGGATGATGTTGGGCCAGAAGGATATATGATTTAAGGGGGAGTGGACCTAACACTGAAGCTCACACGTGAAGGGGAGATTGTTAGGATACACGTGTGAGTTGTGTTAGAGAAGTAGTCCCACATCGGAAAATTAATGTAATGTAAAACAATTAATATATCGTAGTTTATCCATAACTCACTAGCTTAAGCTTTTGAGTTAAGATGGGTCAAATTGGATATATTGATGGGCTCGGACTTGGGCTTCCCTCTTGGTGATCTCCTTAGGTAAAAGATATCGGACTTCTGCTGCACGTCCCAACAAATATGTTTGTTATTTGGATTTGCAAGAAAATTGAAACTTCACGTTCCTTGGCAAAAATATTTTGTAAACTTAACCATACCTTAGCAGATGTCTTCAAGTCTACTACTTGAACAAGAACTTCTTTTTGGCCTTAGATGGGGTGATCCATCCCGCGTTGAGGCATCTGGTATTCTCCATTGTAAAACCTCTAGATCTTGACTTTCAATTAGGCGCTAACTTCTCTCCAACAATCTAAGGTGACTGTTGTTGGACTTGGCATCTGGTATTCACCATCAATGAAACCTACCGGATCTTGACTTTCAATTAGTGCAAGCATCTGGGCTCTCCAACAATAATAATTTGTCTGTGTCAGTTTCAGTGACACAAAATTACTAATGTTTAGAGATGAAGTGTATGGGTATTTAGGATTGGTGGAAGCCATGGCTAAGGATCAATTTCTATCAAAGAAATATGTTATAATACCATGAAAGAACAGAAGTGTTTGATTATTGATCTCAACGTGCAATTGTTGAGATGACTTCCATTATATATATAGATATTACAAATGATACATTTTGTATGGAAATAAAATAATAATGGAAAATAATAAAGAAAGATATTACAATATTACAAAAGTTATCAATCATTTAATTCTGGCATCTCTAAGGATCAGCAGATTGATTCTGACATCTCCGATTGATTCTGACATCTCTAATTGATTCAGATCCTTCGATATCTCTATATTCTTCTTCCTTGATTGCTAAATCAATGCATTTATCTATTTCTTCTGATTTTTGTTCTTTTGTTCTCCAAAACAAAAACAAAAAGAACATAAATCCATTGAGTAATGTTGGTTAAAATTTCTATTTCCTGGAATAGAAAATTATTCCGAGGTATAGATTTTGAATAGAAATAAGAGGGACAAAAAGTTAGTTCTTCTTTCTGGAAATAATTTTTGGAATAAGTTATTCTTTTTTTCTTGTTTTCTTCTTCCTCTTCTAACTAGTCATTGTTGCCCCCCAATTGCTCGTCACCTGCCTTTGATCGTCGCCCCCCGGTCGCCATTATCGCCAAAAGAAGAAGAAGAAAGGAAAAAAAAAAAGAAAAGAAAAACAGAAAAATCTAATAAAACTATTAAAAAATTAAAAAAAAAATTTACGTCACAAAAAAATTTGTGAGCCGTATTAAACGCATTCCTATTCTTATCAATTCGGGGAATAAAATTTTATGTAGTTATCAAATGCGTTCTTTTACTAAAAACTTGTTCTAGGGAATAGAAATAAAAAAGAACTATTTTCAAAAAAAAAAATTATTCTCGAAAATAAAAATGTTAATGTTATCAAATATACCCTTAGTCTACAAACAGTGCAACATTTTTTCATCAAGCTGAAGTCTAGTAAATAAACAGGAAGATGTTTGTCCATATTAGGTGCTGTTGATCTAAACAATAGAGAGATTATGTCAAGCAATTTTAGAAAAAAGGCCTACTCAATTTAAATCAAAATGAAGGGTATGTTTGTTCCCTGAAAACTTATTAATGAAGGAGATACTTTTTGTGAAAATCATTTTCAAGGAAAATGACTCGTTTTAAGTTGTTTAGTTGTCTACTCGAAAGTGCAACAAGAAAAGTTTTATAATGTTTAGCTCTTGCTTTTTAATTAATTCTCTTTGTTTTAATTATATTTTGTTTTTAGTGTTTTATACTAAGATGTTGAAATCCTTGTCTAATTATCAATACATGAAGATCAAAATAAAGCTACCTTAAAAAGATGCCAAAAATAGGACATGCAATTAATTTAAGAAAATCAATTTCACATTGTTCTTAAAACTTTACTTGGAAATGGTTCTCCAACTTTTGTGATCATGCGTGTTGAAAAAGAGTTTAGGAAAATGATATCTTCTTTTCAGAATGAAGAGATCATTTTTTCCTCAAATTTTAACCACGGTTGTTTTCCTTAATCATAAAGTATTTTTCATTGATTATCCACTTTCAACGAACCAAACATACGAGAGTTTTGAAAAATCATTTGCATTTAAACAACACACCCTCGATTCATTACAACACGAATATGACATAAAAATTTGAGGAGGATTGGGATGCCATTGCCCTCTATTTGTTCATTTAAGGATAAGCTAAATGCCTACATGAGATAAAACCAGGACAAAATGACGCCATTAATGGGAACAGAGACAAACAATCGTTGATCAAATGCTTGCGATGTAAAAGTGAGCTGACCAGACAGGTTGTCGGTCAATCTTCATTGCTGTCGCTTCTCTCCGCTTGATCTTGTGAAATCAGAGTGCCCTCCATTCATCTCCCAAATCAAGAAACGAAGCCAGCTTCTTCAGCTCCGCATGCAGCGACGGTTGCTGATCACCCATCACCTTTTTGAACTTTAACTACTTGAGCATCAGAAGTACTATCAGAACGAGACGACGACATGACGTTACTATTGCCAAACCCGCTGGACATGTCATAGTTGTTATCTTCATGTACTGTTCTACTACCAGGAAATAACTGAGAAGTCGAGTCCAAGACTCCCATCATGAAATCTTCATCGATGTTGGTATTCATCAAAAAGCTCGGATAATCCTCATCGCCACCGTCCCCGACCGGAAGTGGAGAGAACAACCCTTGATTTTCAATGCTGCAGCTGTTACTGATCAAGCCTATGCTTTTGTTCACCAAACAGCTTGCACTTGAATAGGAATTCCACATATGTGCGGACCCTTAGAATGCCAAAAGTTTGGAAAGTATATTAAGTACTAAAATCAAAACAAAAATAATCAGTTAAGTGCTAATAGTGAAAAATCCGGCTAAAATGCTAAATGTGGCACTTTTCCAATAAGTTGAGATCGAAATGATGTTGTTTTGGGCGTTGACGTGGCTAGATCAATCCAAAACAATGCCATTTTGACCTTACCTAGATTTTAATATAAATATTAATTAAATAATATTAAAATAAAATTTAAAAAAAGAAGAAGAAGCAACAGTAGCACAAGCAGGAGGAGCCCCTTGCCTATGGCCGTCACTCCATCGTCGGTGGGGCGACAACGCTAGCCGCAAGGGTCGCCGGCACCCGCCAACCCTCACCAAATGTCGGAAAAGGGCAGCGACCCTCTCCCATAACTATGCAAGGGTTGCCTGCCCTTGCACAGGCATTAGTGGCCCTCGCCCAACACCACTAGACTTGAGGCGAGGTTCGGTGACCCTCACCCAAATTTGGGAGAATGTCACCCTTCTCTCCGGACAACTAGCGAGAGCTTGCCAGCCCTCGCCTCTGATTGGCAAGGTCACTAATGACTAGCGAGGGCTTGCTAGCCTTGTCTCTGATCAGTGAGGGTCGCCGACCCCCACCCAAGCATTGGCGACCCTCATCGTCTATTGTTGTCCCCAATTTTTGAAACTTGGAAAATACCGTGCATAACTTAAAACTCACCCCTACTCCACAACTAGGATAATTACCAAAAAATGTTCTAAAACTATTGCAAGTATGTCAATTCAGTCGTTAATCTCTCTTTTCTTGGGCTTATCAATCTTTTATATTTGTGACAATTTTAGTCCATCCAACCAAGTTTGGTCTATCGATGCTAACATAAATATTAACCTTCCTATGTGACAAAGTTGATGCTAATGTGGACAATTTTTAATAATATTTTTTTGAATTTTATATGTTTTCTTTTCTTTTTTTCCTTTTTGTTATTTCTCTTCTTCTTTTTTTCCCTTCATCTTCATCCTCTAACCGACAACTGGTGAGGGCAAGCTCCCCCCCGCCATTGGCAACTCTCAAACCTTGCCAAATTCGAGGATGATGAGCCTCACCCAACCATTGGCAAGGCCAACCTTGCAATCACTGCTAGTGGTCAACAGAGCAAACCTCACCATGACTAGGCAAGCAAGTTCGAGCCTCGAGCAAAAGCTAGAATGATACAAAACCCAAATCAATTGAACTCTATTATAGATTTCTGACCACATTCTCCATAGGGCCTTCTTATCTCTTCCTTAACCCAGATTAACCTCCGTCCCTTCAAGTGAGAGAGGACAATGGGAATCAAAAGAAAAACACCAAATATCATTTTTTAGCCCAAAACCGGACTCCTTTGTGTTAATGCCGTGGAGGACACACTCATATCTGATCTCACTCTTCAACGTCAAACTAATGAAGCTCCTGATGTTTGAATCCGCCATCAAATCCAATCTCAAAGAAGAACTCTTGATCGCCATGTTGTTACGCCTTCCATTGGTTAGGCGAGGCTCGCCCTCGCTAGATTTGTTGAGGTCAAGCCTTGCAAAGCATTGGCAAGGGCAAGCCTTGCCTGAATAGTGGATGAAGATGAAGGGAAGAAAAAAAGAAAGAAAGAGAAAAAAAATTAAGAATTTATTAATAATTCAAAAAAATATTCAAGTATTATTAAAAATTGTCTACGTCAGCACCAATTACGCCAAATAGGATGGCAAATGACTATGTCAACGCTAGCCAGTTAAAATTGTCTAGATGGATTAAATTGGCATGAATGTAAAAAGTTTAGGACTCGATTAACACAATTATAATAGACTTAAGGCTTATTTTTGGGAATTTTTCCTGAAGCAATTCAATCTGAATCTCAACACTTGGACAATCAATTCAATATGTTCTCAAGAGCCTTTAAATGATAGTCCATTGCACTGCATCTTACATCATATTATCAGCATAAAGAAATAACATATATCTTGATGTTATGATGATTCATTTGTGCCCACAACGTCAAGTAATTTAGTCGTGGAGTGAGTCAAATCTAGGAATATACGAGGCTTTCGCACCGGTTGCCTAGAAGGCGGTGGAGCCGGACGATGAGATCTTCTTCCTCCTTGGTGAAGTTGCCGCGTTTGATACCGGGTCTTAAGGAGTTCAACCATCTGTTGCTGCAACTCTTGGCACATCTCTGCAAGCCTTCCAAGCAACATCCCAATATTCAAAATCTTGAAAAGATCACGAAACAAATGAACTTTCTCAAATAAACTCACGTTTTGAAGGAAGAAATGAACGCAAAAATAGAAAAGAATATAGTACCAGCATTCTGAGCAACACTTCTCCACTTGCCTTCGCCATGAATCTTGACGTAATTGGTAGGAATTCGTCTTCTTCAGCAGACCAAGCTCCTTTTTTCGTCCTCTGCTTTTCACAACATGGGCTCCTCGCCATTTTCCTCTCTCTCTCTCTCTCTCTCTCTCTCTCTCTCTCTACTGAAAACTGTGTCCCCCCAGAAGATTATAAAGCTGGTGGTCTGGAACTTTTTGGTGGGTCCGTCGCTCCTAAATAGTTCGCATTTATAAGAATAAAATCAGATGCATTAAATGGCCATGGACGGAGCAGACATATAAGAACGAATGTATAGAGAGAGAGAGAGAGAGAGAGATGCTGTTTGGTTTTAGACAATGTTAAGTCTTGTTTTTGTGGACACGAGTAGATGATAATCAGAGAAATATTCACTTTTCTAAAATAGTTCGCAGTCACGTGGCATTATTCAACAAAAATTTAGAGTCGACATCCTATTCAGTGACCGCAATTGGTGTAGATATCTTGGAACGCGCCCTAGTAAAATACAGCCGATTCACGTCCTATTCAATGACCGCAATTGATGTAGATACCTTAAAACGCGCCCTAGTAAAATACAGACGATTCTCGATTAGTGTCTACGTCCAAAAGAACATTGACAAGGCCTGCAAGAACAGTTTCTCCGCCGACCACGGTGGACAGAATAAAATCTATTGAACTGTGGATCATTTTGCAATATGAATGGCGACCTCGGCGTCAACCAAAACTATTCTTTTCTGTATTTTCTTCGACTCATGATAGAGAATCACTGTTGACGGAACAACTTGTCATTGCATCTACTAGCTACAACCGCAGCCCATGACCATCCACCGATAACTACTTATCACTATTGATGAGTACGTTTTGCATAGAGATCAAAGAATGTTGTTTCCTCCTTCGTTTTCCTTCAACTTCGTATGATCAATAGGGGACAAGAAGGGGTGTGTTGATAAAACTTGTTATTATACAACAAGGGAAAATGACATAGTCGTGAATTTTGGCCTAATATGCAATTTGATCCATAAATTTTTAATTTATTCAATGTAATCTCTGAACTTTTGGTACATATTCAATATAATCCCAAAGCTATATAAAATATTCATTGTAATCCATGGTCTTAAATTAATGGAAGGACTATATTAAATATTTTCATACGGTTCATGGATTGTATTGGACATGTACTAAAAGTTCAGGAACTACATTGAACAAATTAAAAGTTCATTGACCACATTGCACATTGGACTAAAATTTAAGAACCATATTGAACAAATTAAAAATTCATGAGACAAATTGCACATTAGGTCAAAGTTTAAGGATTGTTTATGTCATTTTTCCTATACAACAATTAGCTTCAAGGAATCACATGTAGCAACGTTGAAAAGCAAGATTTGTGCAAATTTTTTGTTTGTCCAAATTAGGATGCAAAGCCAGGTTAGCTGTATCTGAATGCTTACGCTCAGGCAAAGACCCCTCTTGATCTTCTAATCTGTCACGTGAAAAATGCAGAGACAGATTTTTTTTGGACGGCGATTTGAATCCAAAAGCTTGACAAGGAGGAGACAGAAAGAGGCATTCGGTTGTTTAATGCAAGTTTGGTTTTTTTTAGGCTAAAGACAAGACCTATTCGCCAAAATGAAAGGAATAAAAGAAAGAATAATATTCACATGCTCCATATTATCTTTTTGTTACTAAATATCCCATTTGAGTGGTATATCCGCAAAAAGTAGAGCAGAATAATATACTTCCCTTATCATATCATTGCTTCCCATCTCGGCATTCACGTTGTCAACAACCGACGCAGTCCCATATAATTAATTGCCATGCTCGACGCACCTGTCTTACCTTGTTCGGCCAGAGCCGAAGCAAATCTGCATGCCCGATGCGACATAGAAATATAAATGGGGGACCTTTGCCTCAATTTGTTCAAAATGAACGAAGCTCAAACGTCCAAAACCTGAAATTCTGTAAGTCGAACCAGGAAAGAAACATGCTCAAGCGAAGAAACCACTTCGCTTATGGACTGATCTGAGTGTTGTGGCATAGGCACCGTCAAACTCAAAATTGTATAGCTGCTGATCAACTAAGAACATGCAAAGAATAAAGGGTAAGGATGGATATGGACCTGCTATGCGAACGCCGACATCAATCTTAACAATTATATAACGTGCTTGAAAAGCCATTAACCAAATCAGTCAACAAGCGAAGTTAGAACCAAGAACTACAAGGGTCAAAAGAATGACGTGGCAAGCTAATTAATTCGTTGGCTTCGCTCGACGGCAGATAGACTAGGATGGCAAAGGCTACAATTAAAGCATCGCTAATATGAAGGATGGAAGGAGTCGTCGACACAATAAAAATGGCAGACTGAAGTAAGAAGGAAGTGCAATAGCTAGGGTAAGGATTTGATTAAGGAGGAAAAGCACATTAAGAAAGCTCGTCCCTCCAATATCGCAGTATTTAACATCGCAGTACCGACCCTACCACGTGACACTGCATAGGAGTTCCCTGTACACAAGAATGTCGACTCAAGTTCCGTCTCCATTTATTTAAGAAAATATGGGCATACGTAACCTGCCCGGCGAAAAGTAGGAGCAGACCGAGAGGGGAAAAAACAGGATGAGTCAAATTGAAAACAAAAGAAAAAGGTGATTGCTGTTTGTGCGTGTGCGCAAGCCCGAGAGAAAAGAGCTAGAAGAGAGACAGAGCGTCCACAGGGAGGAGAGCACAGAGCAGAAGGGGAGGAGGGGACCGCAGTTCTTCGGTCCTGATTTAAAGGGCAAACATTATCGGAATTGACTTAAATTTCAGTAAGCTATTCGTGAGGCAAGGGTTTGATCGGATTTGTTGGTCGAAAACTTTCTCCGAATTCCCCAATCATGGTTAGGGTTTCTTACTCCATTTGTATCAATACACCTTCATGGTGATGGAATACTATTGTATTATTGATGTTAAGCCTCTAATGCATGAATAGAGAATAACCCTTTGCGTATCCAACTATTCTTACTAATTAGTGAAACTTATTGGGCAATCCATATTTTTTTCTCCTTATTGGATTTTCCGTGTAACTTCTTGGTATTGTTGTTGCATTTATCTTCTTATTATTTCGGCATTGTATTTACATATTGTGAGGGCATATTATTGGAATATATTGCTGATTGTTGCTGGGGTTATGTCGACTTCAATCAAATTAGTTATGGCGAAGATATTGATCCTAGATTGAGTTCGTTCCTGGTGAATTGTTGTCCATTCTCCCAACTTACAGTTAGTTGCTCGCCAAAAGGGAAAAAAAATAGATATATAGTTAGTCAATCAAAGAGGCCTTCCATATCATTACATATTTCAAGCCTATAAAATGTAGCAACTTTTCGTCCTTAGCATATAATTTAATGTGGTCACAGGCATAGAATTTAGTTAAAATTTCGTGATTAACTGTCCATTGGGAAAGTTGATGGAAAAGTTCCTTCTTTTGTTATAAGCCGGGATTGATTGTAGTCGGATGCGTTATATGGCCATGGACCGGGTAGGCATATGAGAAATAACGCGTGGAGAGAGAGAGATGTTGGTCGATTTGGTAGGGTGTCATACGGAGACGACGGTGACTAGCAGCATCATACAACCGAAGTTTATGTTGACTGACAGTTTAGTGACTACAAATGGTGTACATACTTAGAATGCGTCCAAGTGAAATATGAACCCTCAACCATGAAAAAAATATGATAAGAGAGAACGCTTGAATCGACGGCTACCACTCCTTTTCAATGTATTTTTCTTCAGTTTCATTACGGAGAATCAGTAGGGATGGGATAACTTTGCCATTATATCTTGTAGCTACAGCCTCAGCCCATCCCAATCCACCATTGGTAGCTACTCATCACGGTCGATGAGTGGGGATCGCACAAAGATCAAAGAATGTTTTTTTCTTAATTTTCCTTCAGCTTTTTACGACTGCTAGGCGACAAGAACGCGTTCATTGATAAAAACTCGTTATCACAGAACAATTAGAGCCGAGGGAATCGCATACAGTGACGGAGAGAAGCTAGATTTGTGCAAATTTGTCTTCTTCCAAATTTGAGTGCGAAGCCGAGTTAAGCCGAATCTAAAGGATAGCAAAGAACCCTCTTGATTTGTCTCATTGGACATCTTATTGCCCCGTGGGGAATTCTCCGGGACCGATCTGAATAGGACGGCAACATCAATCACACAGCTCGACAAGGAGACAGAAGAGGCATTCGATTGTTTGCTGCAAGTCTTGGTTCTTGATGGAGGCCAAGGGACCGAGAGAGGTCAAACGCCAAAACCAAAAAAAGAACTGCCTTTGCTAACTTGTCAGACTGCCAGAAGGGGATGGACCGGTCGTCGAAAAGGTCGACATAAGATTGATGCATGTGGCGAATTATTGGGTTGGACCAATCCTTTTAATTTATCAGACGCAGCACACCACTAATATTCTGGTATAGAACGTACCTTATCTATGCAAACATGTTCATACTTTCTCTCCTCCATTCGGAAGCCCCCTTACTCGCGATCCATTTTAGTTCTGGCTAACACGTTGCTGGAATGAAGCCTTTCTTGACATCGGCGAGCTTGGTTTTTACCGTACCCTTTTCTGGCGTCCACAAATGGCTACCAAAATGCCTCTGGGACATTTATATCCACATGCTCCATAAAAAAAAAATTCGGTTACTAAGTATGCGCAAAAGGTAGAGCAGACTAATAAAATTCCCTCATCCGACCATCACCTCCCATCTCAACCATGACATCATCAACAATCGATGCGACCCATCTATTAAATCACCAAGCTTGAAGCGCCTGTCTTAACTTGTTCAGCCATAGCCACAGCAATCTGCATAACCAATGCAATAACCTACAATTCTGAAGTTAAACCAGGGAAGAAACATGCTCAAGCTGAGAGACCACTACGCTTATGGATTGATCCAAGTTTTTTGGCATAGGCATGGCCCCGCTCAAAATTGTATAGCTGCTGATCAACTAAGAAAATGCAACGAATAAAAGGTAAGAATGGATATGTAATTGCTATCCTGACATCGACATCAATCTTAACAAATACATGACATGCTTGAAAGCCATCATCCGGATAGACAGCTTAGCAAAGTTAAGGTCTCTCTGCCGGAGATGGAGCACATAAGTATACATAGCTACACTGCTATACACATGTGAGAGATCTACAAAAGTCAAAAAGGTGAGAAAGAAATGAGAAGGTAAACGATCGCAAGGTTGTGCAAAGTCCACCGATGAATCTTGTGCCTATTTTCTTTAGCCAAGGCAGCTACATGGATACAACGGAGTACAACATCATCATAATAGCGACGCGCTCACTGGATTAGCAAAGAAATGTTCACGGCAGATGAACTTCGATTTTCTGAAATGGTCACCAAGAAGAGACCTCATTACTAGAGGAGGCTCAAAGCCCAGAGTTTGATTCATCTTCCTAACAGTGAGGTGTTTATCCAGAACCATCAGCTCTAACAATTTTCTACAGCTCTGCAGAGAAGTTTCAAAGAATTACTTCTGAACAAACAAGAATAATAATTGCTCAAAAACAATGTCAGTTGCAAATCTTAACATGGCAATAGGTGCACCGGATATTTCTTAAATCAGGCAGATGCCTCTCAAAGGACATGAGCTACAGAGGAAATCTCTCCAATTAAGAAATTAAACATGCATTTGATCACCCACCTTCTACTCAAATCGCATCAACAGTTTTGACACTAGTCAACCCAACCACAGTCCACAAAAGAGTCAGCTAAGAGATGCACTTATCGTCTATCCAGATGACAACATTAGCATAAAATAATAGCCAAACCTTCATTTACAAGTAAAGGTCAACCATAGTCTCAAAGCCCATTGACCGCAAAAAATTGCATCCATGCAAGCAATAACCCACAGATGCTGAAGCAGCAATTCTTAATTACATGTTTTGCAAATTTGTCATATGAGCATCTCCTTCCATCAAATACTGACAGACTAGTTGAAATGGTAATCTCTTTTTTACCAACAGCTTATTAAACTTGGAGGGGGCCAATTATCATATCAAACTCCATACAGTATATTTGTTTTCCATATGGGTTCAGCCAGAAAAGGTGCCTCCACATTTATTGGGGGCTAATTTGAAGTTTATCGGTCCATACCTGAGGGTTTAGAACATCCAATCGGCCAATTATCTCATCCTGCAGATTGGAGAAGACAAAAGTTAAAACCAAGAATATCTATAACAAACTTCAAATAACGGTCCCTTTACAAGCTGCCAAGTAAACTTCAAGTCAAAATCAAATGTCTCACATGAACTACAAGGGTCAAAAGAATGATGTAGCAAACTAATTAAGTTGGTGGCTTCCCTCTCAGCAGCAAATAGACTGATATGGCAACAGCTAACATAATGCATCACTAAAAATGAGCTGATGTTACAATGGACGGAAGGAGTCGCCACAATAAAAATGGCAGACTGAAGTTAAAAAGAAGTGCAGTAACTACGGCAAGGATTTGGTAAAGGAGGAAAAGAACTTCAAGAAAGCTTGTACCTCCAATATCCCAGGATTTAACATCACAATACCAAGGACACGGCGTACGAGTGCCCTGTAAACAAGGCTGTTGACAGTTCCATCTCCATTAATCCAAGGCAATATGGGCATACATAACCTGCCAGACGAAAAGTTGAAGCATTCAATCTCATGCATGCCTCTTGGCAGATTGACTTCTCCCTCCATAGGCCCTTCAAGCATATTACTATTTTGAATTTCAGCTGCAGATACATCAATTTCTTCGGGAAGATTAAGGATGGTAACTTTATGCATTTGATCAACATTTGTGATTGTTTCTCTCTCAAAATTATCACCACCCAGATCATCATTCTTGGGATGACAAATCAGGTGATCTTCTCCAATCTTCATCAATGACTCCACTGGCGATAGTTCTTTTAGGTCTCGACCAGAACCAGCAATTGATGTCAAGAAATATTTGGAACGATACAGAGGGTCAACAACACGAACAGAGTCAAAAGAATTGACCTGTTCAAAAGCATTAAAGTATCAGTAATGCATAGTTTGTGATTCACCAACATTGTGACAGGTTGCACGCCAGCTTCAATTTCTTATGCCGCAGTTTTTAATTCTAATGTAAGGTTCTTCTGGTCTAGTAGAGAAATATCACTAAACTAAAAGTATTTATTGCATAAATAAATCTGCGACCAACTCTTTACAAGCCAATAAGATCCCACATGATTGTTCACTTATGAATGAATATCCATGTGCAGCCAAAATATAACTTGGCAAATCAGCGAAATCAGCTCTGGTCTACGTTGCTACCATTGTCAGGCAAATATTATCAGACAAGACATTGTAAGGAGATGCCAAGGAAGAAATACACAAAGGAGAGATCAATAATTCCAGCCACATTGCTGCTCACGCAAAGCAAAAATCACTAATCCAGCCACATTGCTGCTGAAAAATTAACAGCCTGAAGAAATTCTTAATAGGGAATGCACAGTCCCAGATTAGCTTAAAAAAACAGTAAAACAAACCTTTAATGCCAAGCCAAACAACTGCAGCACTTCAATAAGAAGTTCTGGCATGGTTAGCCCTGAGAAGGAACACAAAACAAAGTAAAACAATAGGAGATTACAAACATATTTCACCAAATAATGTTTTATGGATAATTAGCTAGATGAGAACAAGAAAACCAACATACCAGGCATATCTACAACATCTGTAATTTCTCTCATGCTCAGTCCTTGATCACCAGCTCTATGAATTGCACTATACAAAACTCTGAAGACATTAGGATTAATGACACTTCCCTGTTCGAGAGAAGTATGGGAAAAATTAACTTCGTTTGCATATCTTGTCATAGAATCCCAGATTGTTCCATTAGCAAGCCCTGAAATGTTAATAGTGTTGGCAGAAGTGACGACTTCCTTCACACAACCAGAACTAGATGAATTGTTCTCTGTCTGAAGCAACATAGAGGATGTAGTATCATTGTTTTGTATACTCAGATGTCCAGCACTAAGTTCTGCATCCCTGAACAGCTCCAGAGAGCTAGCCATTAAAATCGTAGCACGTTGTACAGATATCATAATACCAGGAAATCCTTTTTCCCTACGGGAAACAACCTCACATTCTGATGTAGACTTAAATTTCTTATATTTACTTCCACCATAAGATTCATTATCATCAGCTCCACGTTTCAAATTTCTAGACTCTTCAGCTTCTCCAACACCTTCCTCTGGCAAAGACGGAGAGAGAAAAATTTCACTTGAAGATACTAAAGCAAACAAGTAGATGGTATCTCCACATTGCAAATCATCGGTAGGGACAATCTTTCCGTCATCAAGATCATTTTCCCTTTCATGAAGCCACTTTGAAAATTTAGCAACTCTCTTTCCAGTGTCAGCTGGAAACATAGACTTTGAAATGTCATGCAAAAAATTCTGAGAAAGTGTGAACGGTTGACTTCCACTACCCCCAATCTGCCAAAAAAAGGAAAAGGTAAGGGTCTAGTCTCAGCACATTAAAAGAAGTTGCGTTTTGCATTCCCTCCAGAATTTTGAAAATGTGAAAACAAATAAATTGAATTTTACTTATGGACAAAAAGATCTCGAGTTTTAAAACTTATGAATACAAATTGACTCCATATCTCAACATTTTTATGCTTTACAAGGTTTCAGGTGCTCACATCTTATAGAAATCCAATTGAAAAATACAAGTAAAGGGAAAGCCAAAAAGTAATAGAAAAGTCATTCTAGATGTACCCTAAGACGAAAATCATAGTTAACTAGACAAAAATATAAACATTGTGGCAACATCGAACATAGAAGCTCCTTTCCAAAGATGAAGAGAATCTGTAACTAATAATCAGCATTGATGCACCCATAACATACTTGACCTCAGTTCCTTCAGCAAGCACTTTGGGTGTCATTATAAGTTCTTTAAGATGGGAAGCAGTAGAAGGAAGAAAGAGGGAAGGGATTATTTGATGACCTGTGAGAGTGTTATAAAAGTATCCAGTTACACCACAGACTTAGAAGAGGATGTAACTTCACACGAATGTGCTGCATACATCTTTTGCTTAGTATGCCAGAACTTTGAAGCATCAAATGGCAGCTACTACAAGAAACATCTTGTAATCACCAAAACAAAGCTTTAAAAGATACCTATGGCCTCCTCAAGCACATTCTGTGCTAGAAGTCAGAGCAGAATTTAGGTTGATTGACACCTAAAAGTTAAGAAAATTAAGCATGTGCACCATGGTGATCCAGCTGCAGTTTCTGCATTCATTTGATGTGTTAACTGTTACTAAATAGTCTGGAATAACCAGATAAATGAAATTCTGAAAGATTCTGTCAGATCAGTCCCTACTTCTGGGAATGAAGCTAGCTCATAATGGCAGATAAATGTAAAACTACTCAACCAACGGTGCTAAGAATGAGTTCCTAGATTCATAAGCCAAAATTGAGGCACATGACTGATTGATGCCTTCAACTAGTTACAGGACTGGAAAGCATGTCCATTGTAGATTCAGATAAAGTGACATTCAAACAAGCCAGAACCATGCTATGCAAAAGTTAACCGATTACAAATAATCTCCCAAAACCAAGTCATTGTGTGCAGGGTCCATAGATGGCACCAACCAAGAACATATTCAGTTAGAGCAACTAAGTAATCGCATGTCATTTGTAAAGTTTTAGCAACTAGAACAATGTATCAAGAAAATCAACATATAAAAAGTAAACTCAATGAAATGATTTTGTCAATAATGAGGAATTATTTAAATAAGAACGATTTACCAGGATTTTTTTCTCTCTGAGATAACTAAAGGCTGAAAAAAGATCATGTTGGGAATATCGCCGTAGAGATTCTGCCAAGAGACTTGGCACTTCGGGTGCTGTTGAGGAGTTCAAAAAGACAAGCTTGAACAGCTCTACAGCATTTGAAACGGCCAATGATTCACAGATATGTCCACTGACATGCCCTCCATCATTCCAAAGCCTGATAAATTTTCGTTGAAAACGACGGCAGCTTGACTTAGATCTACGGAGAATACCCTTATTCTGGCCACCAGTTTTCTCCTGGATACCCTTGTGGGTATTAGCAGAAGAAACATATCCTAAGACTTGGGAATCCTGCAAGTAAAACAAATTATTCCAAAGTGTAGCAAACAAATCATCTGACAGCACAAAACTAACATGGAACAATTGCTTAGGCACCCTTAAGTACGGTAATGAGTAGGATGATAGCCTTCAAAAGAAGCAAACTAAACTGAAGCAAGTACAGGAATCTATGAATGATGGAGCAAGTTTAACACACTGGTAGATGTTACCCAAAGTTTGCCTGGATATGCAACCAGAAAAGTGCTTCAGCATGCAATTGGGTTGGGAGTTTTAATCTCCCCATTTTTCTTTCTCTAACAGAGGAAATACTACCCATAAGCAATAAGCTACCACTTACATGCTGGGAACCAATATTTAGATTAGACCATTCCTTAGTGCTAGAACCAACACTTTTAGAGACCTCCAACTTATTCATCCTCTTGCACTGGAGAATCTCCTCAAGCATTGTTTTGATGGGTTCAGCACTAAAGTCATCCCATCGATCTTCCTCAAAAGCAATATGCTCAGTGATTTGAGATATGATAGACAAATCAGCACTGTGAACATGCTCATCAGTACTTCGCACAAGTTGTCCATCATCACCATAATTCAATGGCTTTTCTTGATTCTTCTGCAAGTGCTTGATATATCGCTCACTAAGCAAGTTACAGAGCCTCATTAAAGCTTTCCTAAAAACATCGCTTTTTTTAAGAGATGCCATTCTTTTGCCACAGGCCCTTGGTGGTGCAGGCAGGTCAGGAAGAGAAGCCCAATCTGTCCTGTGAAATTTTGCCCCAACAAATGCTCTGTTTCTTGCATAAAGGATGACCAATTGCCTGAAAAGAGATGCTAGTGAAATCAAAAAGGTGAAAACTGAAGAGATATGCTAGTGACTTTAAAAAGTTGAAAAAACACATTCAAGAACATTGTAAGGATTTAACAAAGAAACCAAGTATCAAATATGAAGAGAATATTGCAATGCTACCAATTCAATAGAAGGCTGCCAATCCCTAATGCCTCCCACAAAAACTTGTGGAAAAGGCGAAGTTCAATATCGTCCATCTATAAGCTTGACGAAACTTCACTCACTACACTTCTTCAAGTACTTAAAATTAATAATTCAGCACTCAGACTTAGAGTTATCCTCTGGATGTAGGCAACAAATGGAGTAATTACTGTCTCTATAAACCCAATTCCATTCGACATGTTATTTCTATTTACTACCATCTAAAATTTAAAAAAGTCATTGGGGAGGTAAAATCTTGTTAGTTGATCCAATAAGCTGCCATATAATAATTACAGCTGGTAGGGAAATTAGTCAAGCAATTCTACAAAGTGCTAGTGCTTTCCACACAGTCAACTACAGATTGCAGTGGTAACCAATGATTCTTAGCCTTTCTTCTGAACCCACTTACCTATCTGATTCATCCAACCACAAGAACCTTCTTTGCCGTACTGCTCTCGTCCCTGTAGGCTCATGCTGGCTAGTTCTGGAAGAGCACCCTTCAACTCCTTCATTTGGCCCAGGCTCTTCCAAGCAATCAATGAGTTCACCATCTTGACTTTGAGATCCAGGCTTGTCTAATGAAGGTAAGAACTTAACCTGCTCTTCAATAAACTGCTCAGCACTATCAGATAGTAGATCACCATTACCATGGTCAAGTTTGGTAGGTACACCAATTCCATTATGCTCTGACAGCACCTCTTCTGAAGATCTCTTTCGTTTGCGGGAAACATTTCGAATGCCATAAAATCTATTAAGACGCTTTTGGCGCCTATCATAATACACTCGAAGCACCTGATGAGAGGGAAAAAATGGTGATGCAAATTACATGTAAGAAACTTTTCTGTTGAAGTTTATTTGTTAAGTGTGTCCGGACAAATTAGAAGGAAAATATGAACCAGTAGGTGTACATATAGGCAAATAAAATAAGTGGAGCAAGATAGAAAGTTGATGATACAGGCAATCAGCTTCAAATAGACAGGATAATCACCTGTTCTAAGGTAAGATTGAGATCCCTTGCTATCTTCTCACATTCATGGTATGGAAGTTTCTCATTGGCATCTGTCACAATGCGCTTGAGAAGTTCAGCTCGTTGCTCAGCCGTCATAACCCGAACCGAGGCCCATGAACGGAAGAAAAAGGCCTGCAAAATTTAAGTATCCCATCACCAGATCACTCCCCCATGCTACAGCATTGACTATTTGAGAGATGCTTAATGTCCTAGAATCCGGTAGCTTACAAACACAAGCTGCTATGCAAAAGCTAATCTCTAGTAAGGACCATCGACAAGGGGAAAAAACCAAAAATAACATTAAATTCCATTTCTTTTGTAAGAGCTTAAGTCTCTGAGAGAGAGAGAGAGAGAGAGAGAGAGAGAGAGAGAGAGAGAGTGAGTGAGTACTTCATGAACAGCAGATCCAGGAAATGCATATTTAGCTGCCCTTGGATCTGTAGCAGCATAACAATATTCTAGAGTCTGCCAGTATTCGTCAACAGCACCTCTGCTTGATAAAAAGAAATCATGTCTTATTCGAGGGCGGAGATCAAGAGATACAAGACTTATTGACTTTGCAACACTTGACAGTGGCTCCTCAATGTAAGGTTTAAGCTCCATTGCATGTGTTAAAACTGCATGTGGAACCTTGACTCCATCCTCCCTATGCCCATAATCAACCAGTCTGATCAACTACACAATAAAATTATCAGTTAGGACCTTATAACAGTCGGAATATTTTTAAATGCATATTAACTTTAAATGGAGGGAAACTTTGAAGTGAAATTTTGCATTTTAGTTCAGAAGGATCATGCAGGTCCCACTGATTATTCGAAGCAACCATGTGATCTAGTTGTAGAAGTCTGAGGAGTTGAAGCAGTGAACAGCCCTAGAAGGTTATACGCACTTAATTTGTATTATAGACAAGAACATGATGAATCAGCTTTGCTCATATTCTATGGTATTCAAAGATCTCCAGTTGAAGGATGGCCCAGAATAAAGATCTACAATTGAGGCACTTCTTTATGCTTAATGCCTTTAATATAATGAATCGTAAACTCCACTGGAGAAGGTCAGGAGTTGAAGAGATAGAAAGTCCCGCAAATTCCTAAGCATACACATAAATTGCAATGAAAAACGTCCGAAATAAAACTATCGTTAATTACACTAAAGACGAACCAGAGTCACTGGAACATGAACATCTGAAATGAGAAGTATAAACTTTGAAAAACAAAATCATGAACATCACAAGAAAAGGGTTATGAATCAACATTTTTAAAGGCAGCTAATACCAAAAAAGCAGCACCAGTGGACTTGACTGATTAGGTTTACTACAAAAACTATGCTAATAAAAGACAGAATAGCTTTGATGCTAAACTAGTCAAGACACCAAAGTTGAAGAAGAACAATACTTTCAAGAAACGAAATACAAACCATATAAAAATAGATCTGAGGTCAATGAACTTGGAAACAAATGTTATTTTTGGTAGCCAACCCAAATCAAACCCCAAACAAAATGGCTTAGATATTCTATTCTCTTTGCTAAGTACAAGAAAAATAGATTGAAGTGCATCTGCTGTTCTATGTAACCAACAAATGCCAATTCATGCACAAAATGCGTAGTAGAATGAAAACGTCTTGTTGGACGTATGAGAAAGAAAAGACAACTGAAAATGGATTTATACGAGAAAAGGTGGCTTGGCCCCAATTGAGGATAAAATGAAAAACGTCATTTGAGTTGGTCTGGACACATGCAGTCAAGACGTCCGAGTACTCCAATGCCAATATATAAGTAGAAGATGGACACTCTTAACAAAAAGGGTCAGGGAAGACCTAAAAGAACATGGAGGAGGTGATTAGAAAAGATAAAAGTCAAGTAAAAATGGTACATGAAACCCCAAAAAAGGAGATAAAGCTTAGTTTGCTGTGGTTATGGTCATACTCTTCACTAAGAACCAATCAGGAGGACCATTAATAAAACAACGTAGAGTACCATCTATGCGGATGCTCCTCTATAATTCAATCATGCAAGTCATGTCACATATCAACAATTATGATCTTGATTAAGGGCTAGAAGTCAGGAACCAGTTTTGACAGCCCACATTTTTTATCACCAAATTCCTACTTGTTCCGCTCAAGCCACCAATCTTATGTCTAAGCTGCTAGCATCCAGAATGAGTGATATCATATGTCAACATGAACATATATCTTAGTATATGTTATACGTCATAGATCTATATTTATATTATCATAATCTACTAAGGATAAAATATATGTTCATGTTTATGCAGAATCATAGGTCCAAGTATTCTAAAACAGAGAAAGTAGAAACTCAAGATCAGCTCTGGGACATTACACAAACTTTTGGAGGCATACACCAGAGAATTTAAGTCAAATTTTTAAGTGCTTACAAAGAAGTTTCCATATCATCACTATTTTCAATGTCAAAGTAGAAGCAATGAAGCTATTCCACAAGATAAAATACAGCCAACAGACAATGGCCATGGAGGATGACCTTCGGTCTCCATAAGAACATGAATGGTGAAAATTAAGGGCTATATTTCCTACATCCCTGATTGGAGAAAATTTTCCTGCCACGCTTTTAACTCATGGATTATAAATTACGGACATTACCCACATGCAAACGTAAATTAATATAAGTTGTGGGCGATATTCATGTTTCTGTCCCACAAATCAAAAAACTACTTGCAGGAAAACAGGGTCCAAAATTTAATATACCTTCAACCTCCGTAAAATATCAATGACCAGAGATAGTCTCCCTGTTGCCTGAGTATCCATTAAGACCCTGTATTCCTCATGAGGAAGATCTGCGAGGCAAAAGCCTCTTTTACACTTATTAATCATGTCATCAAACTTCTGAGTGGAACCTGCAACCTGCAAGAATAACTCCACTGGAATGGCTTTAATAGCCTCTTCTAGAGAAAACAGTCTACAGCTGCTATGAGGATTGTTTGCATCACTTGTTGATGTAGGCACAAAATCATGATCACGACCAGGAGCAGTGTGCAAATAATCCCAAAGAAAGCAATGCAACAGCTTAGCGCGGACCATCTTTGCCAACACAAATCCATTAGCACGCATTGCTTCAGATTTGGTAGCAGTCGCATCAGAATATATGCGACTCTGAATCCTTTCAACACTGTCAAGCACAGGAACAGATTGCTTGTTCTTCTGATTAGATGAGCCATGGCCACGACTTAGCATCTCAAAGGACCTCATTCTGTCATGGATTTCACTGATCAGTTCAGGAGAAAAATTTTGGATAGATGGATGAAGAACCACCTGAATGCTGCGGGTACGCCTACAATTTGTGACAGCTGGGACCTCCAAATGAGCACATTTGCACTTCCCTTGCTTCTGTAGTTTGTTTACTATGCGATCTATAGTCTTCCTGTCCATTGTTGTGCATTTATCCTTCTCGAAACTCACAAGCCACCTATAAAGTTCACCTCTCAAGATAAACTTCTCCCTCTGCAGAAGACAATGGAAGACAACTCCAATTATATATTTGTCATCAGAGAAAATATAAATAGGTTCATACTAAGCCACCAGAAAAGATGGAGGACAAGACCTGCACTTTTTCCAATATTCTCTGCTCCCTCCTAGCACCATCGGCAGTCAAGGATAAACAGGGATACCTCTGATATAACTCTGATTTACGAGATCTCGAAGAAGAAGGAGGACTTGCCTCAGAAGGGACAATGCTTTTATCATTTGGCAAAACCACTAAGTCAACTTCTGAATTTGGACCAGAAACTTCAGGCCAATGGACTAATCCCTTGGGCTCAACCACTGAGGGAAGCACATTGTCAACCTCCATATCTTCTTTATTTCCACAAGGAAGCTCTGATAATGTTTCTGTGCTATTCAGCTGAACAAAGGGGTCTTCAGAAGCTGAGGTAAAATTCTCTGGTAAAAATGGAGCTACTTTGTCGACCAGGTCTAGCTTTGAATTTCCACTGCCACAATCAACATTTCTTTCCTCGAATGCAAATGCATCAGCAGAAACCTTATCGAAGTTTTTTGGGGTCCAGGCTCGATAAACAAAACCTTTCTTACTATTTTGAGCCTCAAGATGTACCCCAAATCTAGAGAACATGTTAAGAAGCCGACTGTGGTTCTGTTTACTGCCAATACCAAGCCTCTTGCATGCCTGTTGAAAACAAGATGTGAGATGTACTGAAACAGCTTGGGTATAAGAGTAGCTAAATCCCTTTTCCTTTCCTCTAGTCCTTTTTCTCTGTACATCCTACTATTCTCCAGATGAATTTAACCTCTACAGATTATTAATGTGAAAACATAATAAGAAGCTTCTCAAAAGAAAGAGGAAAGCATGGAGACCTCCTTCATCACTAGCCCCTTAGGTCCTTCAGCATCAATCATGTCAAAAACTTGATGCTCAATAGGAAGCTCTGCAGTTTGCTCAGTAACAAGAGATCTCCTCCCAAAGTTCAGAAACTCCTCACCCTGATCACTCTTTCCACTTCCTAGGGGTTGAGGCTCAATATTTTCTGGAGGGAAATTCTTCAGCAACCGTAAGCATTTTTGAACCTGCAAAAGACAGTTTGAAATTATTCATCAAGTTACATTTCATGGATACTTGCACTAACAAAAGAAAAGAGAGGGAACTTTGCAATGTTGACCTTTATGCCAACCTCAAAATTAAAGCTGGAAGAGGAACAGGCATGAAAAGCAATAGAAATCCAACTTAGATCATTCAATCAATAGCTTGTAAAAACATATGCAGATATCTTTGCTAGTAGAATGGTAAAACTAAAACATGCGGAACAACTTACTCCCAGCAACAAACCAAGCTAACATCTTGCCTTCAAGCAAACATTGGAAAATGTGTATGTGTGTGTGTGTGTGTGTATCATGTTTGAGCAAACACAGTCAATGGAAGTGCAGTCCAACTTAGATGCTTCATTATCACCTTCCCATTCACTTTCGCCTCAAATTCCTCCACCAAATGAGCATCCTTCAATCGCCGACAAATCTGAGAACAAGAACTTCAGAAATATTAGAAGAATTTTACCACTGCCATCATCACAAGTAACTTCATTCAAGTAGCAATGATAAGCGTGACAGTGGTTGCAAATTTACATTTCTCCAAGCCTTATGGGCCGAAGGTGCTCCATGATAACCAAGATGCTGCTTGACATCTGAGACGACGAGAACCTTGAATAAAAGAAGGTCCGATACAATCGAAATTAGTGCGAAAGTATGTAATATGAAAAGAAATTGGGTAAATAAACTTCTGCGACAAAACTTCAGATATGGCACACCTTGCCTTCTGTGGCTTCAAGTTTGTCACATATAGCTTTCATTGCTGGTAGATAATCCTTCACAACCACATTTTCTTTAGCATAATCTCCAGGCAAACATTCTTCACTCACGTAAATTTCACTAGAATCCTCAAAACCCTCATAAGTCTGCTCCTCATCCTTGGTAATTTCAAACTTTTGTTGCAGTCCTAATTGCTTTGCATATCTATACAAGTATAACACATTAGTCGTCACACTTGAACTGTTTCTAGACTCTCCCCCAGCACCAGGTTCATTAGTTCGTAAGAGAGCCGAATGCTTCATAATTAAGCCTCGAGACTCAAGACTTTTTAGTATATAGAACATGTACTTCCCGCCCATGCCGAATTCCTTACAAAGTTGACTCTGAGTCACTCCCTTCATCCTGAGCACAGCCATTGCAACTAGCAAACATCAGGAACTGTTAATGACCAATAGGACAGGTACATCAAAAATCCTAAAGCTCACACCCAAGTGCAACCAAGTCCTAAAAGATTTCAATAGTGTATTCATGTTCTAAAGCTTGTGAAAATTGTGCAATCAAATCTCCTCATTAGCTCCATCTATTTTTCTGAACTGAATGGCTTATTTTAATCATTTCTCAGGCAAACTCGAGATTGACTGAGGGAAAGCATCTTCTTAGCTGAAATTAATGTCCATGAAATGATGTCATTGTCAAACTAATTCTTCAAAACATCTGTCTTCCGTGAAGTTCAATTCTGCCCAAAATTGGACTATGAGATTTAAGTAAACTTCTTTTGCAGATAGTATTATTCCTCATATCCAAGATCTGGTTTAGCATTCCAATCACATAAGGCTTTCTCTTGTGTACGGAGAAGGCAATTCTTGCACGGATTGTATAGCAAATTTTGCTTTGAACTCTGACATGCGACGTGACATTTAGATTTTCCATTTACAGATTTGATCCATATGCCATTTGGTGATTAAGTTAAAGTTTTTACACTGCATAATATTCTTTGGGCCTTCTCTTTTACCCAAAAAGGGCATGGTGAGTATAAGAAACATAAGCCAAATAGTTGGCATAGCTTCTAGTGAAGTCAATTCAGAGCTAATTTGCTTATGTTTGCCTCAAATAACCCAAACTATCAGTGATAAGCCAAATGGCAATTGGGTACTTTTGGCCTGAATAGGCAAGCAAATGTACATGTCCAATTGAGCAACACGGTGGTGCTTCGAACAAATATATCAGAAACGGCACCGTTTTGGTGGGTACTTGGAAGCCATAGTTCTAATAGCCATGTGTGAGAGATAGACGATTAAACTAAGCCATGTAGGATTTTTTTTCTTCATATAAGATAAGCAGTTTTTCAACTTATAGGACTTCATTGCACTGTTTTAAGAAATAAATGCACTTTGAGCATAAGTTGTAGAACTTCTAACGCCCTTGTCCTTGATTTGAACAAAAGATGCGCCATTTACACAACTGCCGCAACTTCGTGATGTGCACACACATTTGCGTACCATATGTATTAGCCAATGCGCTTATATAGCCGCGCAAGAAGAGCTAGAAGATAAAGAACTAACAGATAACTTGTAGCGAGACTCACCTCCCGAGAGCCAAACGCTCGAGGACCCGGCGCTGATTGCCCTTGATATTCGTCGTGGCGAGCTGAGCGTCGTAGAGCCCGACGAAGACGTCCCGCAAGCTCTCGCTGGCGGCGACCTTCAAATCCGCCTTCTCCGCGTCCTCGAGCCGCTGGATCGTCCCGTCGGCCGGCCCGAGGGCGCGGCCCCAGGCGCGGAACTCGAGGTTAGGGTTCTTCAGCAGGCCGGTCCAGATGGCTCCCTTGACGCCCGGCGAGAGGTCGAGGCCGCCGGAGGCGAGGGCCGGGGCGAGCCTGGACCAGAGGATGGGGAGGGAGAGGCCGGCGGCGCCGGCGGAGCAGATTTCCTCGAGCGCGGAGGAGGTGACGGAGTCCATGAGGGAGGAGATGGAGAGAGCATGCGGAGAGTGTTGGGGAGAGAGAGAGAGAGAGTGTGTGTGTGTGTGTGTGTGTGTTCGTGCGGCGTTCGGCGGCGATGAGAGAGAAAGTTGTTTTCCCGGGCAAATTCGCGGGAGCGCGGGGCGGTGGTGGCGGTAGCAGCGGAAGAGGGAGAGGTCCGGGTCGAGGTCCGGATTCGAAACCGCTCCGCTCGAGCTGAACCTATGACATTTTTTGAGGTGGGCCCCGAGCTCAAGATACTCGAGCACACGCCACACGTGCACGTCGGTCGAGATGAATTAAACTCCCGGACCTTTTTTTTGTTTTTCTTTTTTAGGGAGACGAACTACGGACATTTTCTAGACTTCGTTTGTAACGAAACATTTTAACAATATTTTTCTAAAAATAATCATTTCACTTAAGTAATTAATTTAAAAAATATTTTCATTAGCGATATAAATACTAAAAATATTTTTGATTTATTTTTTTTACAAACAATACAAGTGATATTTTAAAAATATATTTTTTAAAAATTATTTATTTTCCATGATATAAAAGAAACCTAAAATAAAAACAAAAACTATTGGCTAATTAGAGTGATGTAATTGTGATTGTGAATAGGGATGAGACAACAAGCCAAACCAAATCAATTGGTTTGGACAATTCCCATAGGAACTAGTTTGATTCTCAATTCATAAAATTTGGAATTGTTAATATTGGTCAAGTTAGAAGTATGGAATTGAACCATCAAGACCATTCTCTTTTTTTAAAATTTTTATTAGTCCAATTTTCCAAAACCTTAATGCACATTCTTTTCTTGCTTAAACTCAGTCGTGCACACTTGTTGCTTACATCTCTCAATATCAATCCCACAGCGCTCATGCCTCTCTCACAGCTCAACGCCTCCCTCGCACTCAAGTCATAATTTCATAATATGAAGCAACAGATGGTGAATTAACTATAGTTAGCTAGGAATAATCTATCCACTTGAACTTTTTGTCCTTGTCCTAGCAAGCATAGTGTCAAAGGAACTAAATATTAAATAACACCTTCATTTAATAATTCAAACTTTTAAAATAATTGGTAATGGTCCTAGACAATCTCACATTATATGAAAACTAAATCATTTGTCTCCCTAGTTAAATTTTCAAGTTTAGTACTAGGTAAAAAGACCAAATTAAGTATGAGGGAATGTGTTAAAGTAATTAAATATTAAGTAACGCCTTCTTAGTGGTTCCACAAAATTTGTAATATAATGTGCTTGTTGGTGTTTGGGACTATGGGGGTAATTGTTTAGAAAGCTGAAAGGCATGAGTAAATACAATGATCTTGCAAATAGGTTTATAGAGTAAATACAGTGGTCTTGCATATGGGTTCACATATGGGCGCTTGATGGAATCGAATCAAATCTTCTCTGAGGGCCACACTCGGGTAATTTTGGTGACTGAATTTCTTGTAAACCTTTCGTTCTTTTAGAATGAATGGTATGAAGCATACCGGTACATATTTACAGGATAGAGAGAATGACCTATCTACGGGATAGAGAGAGAGAGATGGGTAGGTCTTGGGTGGGTCTAGATCAAGTGGGTCATTTCCAATTCCACAAACTAAGAACCGGCTTACCTTGGAATCGACCATTCTAACTGTGAATACTGGCATCGTTTTATTAGAAAATCAAGAAAAGAATTGAATCGAGATATACTTAAACTCTGGACAGATATTTATAAGTATATGATGAGTTGGGGCAAATTGAATTTCCTCGTAAGCCCATTGGATATGCATGGATGAATTGAGTGGCTTACAACTTGATTATGTGGATCGCTAAAGTAGACCGTTTAGGAACCAGCGCGTTGAACTCTATACAAGCTCTTGGCTCATCTTGTGCGTTCAAGCTGGCTTTTGCCAATAAACACACCAACACCTATATTTCGCTCTCATGTTCTCTTTTCCTATAAAGAGAAATTACTTTTCCACCAAATTAATCAAAAAGAGAAATAATTACATACTAATCAATGAAGAAAAGAGAAGTCATAAAATTCTAATCAATAACAAAAGTCGTTGTCAAATTCTTAGTCGCCGCTTCCCCATAATGATTTTTCTTAATTTCATCCTATTCGATTTTAGAAAATAAATATGTTTTATTAACATGAGATGGGTTTTGTCGGAAAGTGATTTCAAGATACCTGTCAAGCAATCAAATATGATACGATGTATATTTTAATATGCATAATCAACGTTTAGAAAAATAAAAATATGATTTTATTAACAAGATCCGGCCAATGCTGCTGATGGTGCAAAATGGGCTAAAAAAGAGTAAAGTAGGTCCGAACCAGTGGATTTCGCTCTCCGACCAAAACGAACGAGGGTCGTCTCAATCTCCTCTCTCTCTCTCTCTCTCTCTCTCTCTCTCTCTCTCTCTACACGTTCCATTTGTAGATTTTATGACCCTGCGCTTGATTTCCTACCCAGTTCTCCTCTCTTTTTCTCTCTCTTTATCGGGAAAATCCGCAGGGACCATCGGATGCATTGACTTTCTCCCTCCTCGAATCGTCGCCGACAATGTCGCAGGGCTACGAGGACGCAGTTACCGAGGTAAGGCAAGCGTGCTGGCGTTCGTGGAGTCCAATCTAATTCGTCGCTCTTATCGACTCTACTGCCGCGGTGCTTCTCTGGGTTCCTCTCATTACACGAGCTCGACCGCAGGGATCTTGCTTTTGGGTCTCCCCCGTTTCGCAAGTTCGCAGCTTGTTTGCGATGTATCGTGGCTGCTGATTACTTTGGTCTGCGTCTCCGCGCTCTTCGTGAATTCTCGATTGCGTAATTTGCAGGTCCTCTTTAGTTTCTCTTGGGGGGGTATCATTTTCTTTGTGAGTTCGTCAAAGCTTGACGACGACTTGCCTTTTTCTTTGCGATCTACGGCTGATGAAAATTCGTCACTCCGAGAAAAGGACTCGGCATGGGTTTTGAGGGAAAATAGTTGGAAGGTTCCTTTGGGTGGTGGTATATATAAATTAAGGAGAAAGAAAGGGGTTATGATTCGCAGGCCTCAACTTTTCGTTTTTTTTTTTTTTTCTCTTTCTTTCTTTTTGCCTCTTGATACCTTTTCTTTTTTCCATCCTTTAAATTAATTATGAAGGAAAATGAGACGAGAGCAGAAAAATGTAACCTTCACCTTGAAAGCTGGAGATTTTCTTTATTGGGCATTGGTGCCAATTGCATAGAGGCTCTGTGTCTGCTTTTATCAAGTCGGGTTTGTTTTTTATTCATTTCACTTTTTTGTACAGCAAGGAAACAGAAAAGTTGAAGTCATTTGAGTTCATTAGACTGTCTGTTTTGCCCACCCTTATGTACCGTTGATTTTCTAGGAAGTGGGTGAATGGAATCAAGAGAGCAGTTGAATTGCAGGACTGGTAAAAGTAGGAAAGATTCGTAAAAGCTTCTCTATATCGTGGTGTGGCATAGTGAAGATTTAATATAGTTCTTGAAGTTGCAACTTTTTTCAGCATCCACAAAACGGTTGAGAACTTCATCTTTATCAATATTTGGGGCTTGAGATTGCGACATTTGCCTTGCTTCGAGGGCTTTTTTTTTGGTGCTCTTACTCTTCATATCGTCTTTGTTTCAGGTGTTGTTGTAAAATTGATCCAGTTTGAGAACAACTGAAATGGAAGGTGACATTTTTTCAGGCATAGGTAATGGAACACCGGTTGATGCCAAGATGTCGCAGATGTTCCAAAAGAGCTTTCTGCAGGTTCAGGGCATATTGGATCAGAATAGTGTGCTGATCAATGAGATTAACCTAAATCATGAGTCGAAGATCCCGGATAACTTGAGCAGGAATGTAGGTCTGATTAGAGAGCTGAATAACAATATCAGAAGAGTGGTTGACCTCTATGCTGATCTCTCCAGCTCATTTACTAGGTCTGTGGAAGCTTCCTCCGAGGGGGAATCTAGATCAGATGGTAAATCCATTCAGAAGAGAATTAGATCTGGGTAACTAGTGAAGGGAAGATCCCATCATTTAAATCTTTCACCATAGAGTAGACCATGCAATGAACAGGGAAGGATGCATCAAAATGTTGGATTGTTTAATCCACGAGAACTCTAGTCTCTTTCTCTTTATTTACCTGTCATTAATTGAATAAAAACATGACAGTCGTGCGAATCTGTAATTGTAATCAATGAAATTCATCTTATAGTATTTCAATATGGAGGTTCATATCATTTCTTCCAATTTTGGATAGCCAGTCTTGAGTTTTATGTTATTTTCCTAATTGTAAGATATGGGGCTTGGATCCCTATTGGAGGTGGTTGAGACTTCAGTGTGGGTTACATGTGGCCTGGTGCTTAAAGATGGAGTTTGGTTCTGGAGGATCATAGGCTCGTGGCACGGTATCTAACGGATTACTGCTTGGTCACTTGACCTGCACTTGAAGCCAATCAGTACTTAAGCAATTTAGCTTCACTCAATTTTTTGGTTATGAAGTCTTAACTGATCTTGATCACTTCTCTATTAATTTGGTTGGTATGAGATGTCGATCTGAATTCTCAGCCTGCCTTTGGTTGTGTGAAATGAAATCCCCATGATGTGAATATGCTGATTGATGGTTACAGGAATGGTTTTGGTATATGCTGTTCATCTGACCCTGGCATGGTTTTTTTCTTTTCCACTTTATGTGTGCATGATTTCTTCAGCCCTATATATGTCCAGGCTTGTGTTAAACATGCACACCCCATGGATTTGTTAAGCCCTTTGCTGAAGATGCTTTGGCTTAAAAACAGAAGCTTAACTTGAGTTATGTGCCTAATGTTAGATTCTCATTTATCCTGTAGTTACCCTTTGTCTTGAAATTTGTCTCAGTTAGCAGGGACGCAGTTTTCTTCTTTGTGCATTCACTTTAGTTGTATTTTGATTTTACTAATGGAATAGGGTAAAAGGTTTTCTGTATGCTAAACTGTCCTCCAGATTTGATGGCATGTAAGGAAAAGCTTGCAGTTGATCATGGGATGAAATTTACAGGAATTCAATTACTCTATTCAATTTAACTTGCATTTACAAAAAGAGTGGGTGGAAGACCATTATGATGAATGTTGCAACAGCAAGTGTCTTATTCAAAGTTGGCATACTTGCCAAGCTGTTCTTGGAAGATGGTCATCTGAATTTGTGTAGCAAGATGACTTTGTGCTATTGATCTGCTGACTCTGTGAATGCATGTCTGATCACATCTCTGCAGGCGTGTGATATAATATTCTTTTACAGCAAGTTGCTTTTTATTGGTTAGAAAAAGTGATATGCTGTTAACCTTTCGGTTTCTACAGTGCAATCATGGGATCTTGTCAGACAATTAAAAGTTTTGCGTTGGAAGCTTACTAATATGATTCTCGGCCACAGTAACATTATGCAATGTTCCTGGTGTTGTTGGAAGTCAAGGATACTTCGAATGTATTAATCAAAGTACTGGAAACATGTGAGCATAGGATATACGTTCTTTTGTAGAATCGGGTGGCATAAAAAGGTCGATTAGAATATTATTTCACGATATCTCAGTCTATTGTGCATCAGAAGCTTCTGATATTGTCAAACAACGTGGCTAATTGCGCTTTTATCTGGGCGGCCTGATTTGTGAATTGTCGATGTGATTGTTGGTACGAGTGTTCAAGAAGTCAGCACGAACCAGGACTTCTAACAAACATGCTCATCTGGGACAATCTTTTCTGGGGAAGTATTGATCGAATCTCCCTTTTTAAATCTTGCCGGAACGACTGTACTGCTTTCGGAGACCGTTACCTACCCTTTAACGGCAAAACTTGTGGGGAAAGCAGCAATTACATAATCCGGTCATGGTATGAACTAGTACCTCGGACTGTGTGTTTCGGCATACTAAAATGTGAAGATCTCTCCTTCTTACTGTTGCTTGCTTCATGGGTCGTATGGATTCTGAGAAATGACTTTCGGAGATCTTGTTTGGACCACCTGAAATCTTCCTCCTCGGAAGAACGTGTGAAAAGCAGGAACCCATGTAGAGCCTAAAAATGGAGATGTTGCTAGGACAGAGCGTCGTGAAGGAAAGTTGGGACTCCATGCTTTGTTGCTGAAACTTGAAAGTGACTGGCGAGGGAGATTTCTTCTCGCTCCCCTTTTCACATGACCCCTTAAACTTTTGCGTCCATGGATTGATAGATGAGACATTAGGGAGCTTACTTCAACTCCACGTATTCGGCCTGATATCAGTGCAACTTCCACATCTCGTGACTCTTTTGCCCTGTATTTAGATCTCTAGAACTAGAAGACAGGCATCCGGGTTTTTCTAGGAATCTCTCCTTGAGATATCCTAAGGAACATCGTGTCGTATTCAAGTTCGTTCTATTGCAATTCCTCTATAAAGACATCGTATTACGTAACTGTTTAGAATATTTTTAATCCGCCGTAATTTATGTGATTGGGCACTTTGTCTAGGACTTACAAGAACTTGGTTTCACGTGTTAGGATAAAGGATTGGTCTCTCACAGTGCTCCTTGTTTTTTTTTATTTCACTCAACTTTGAAGTTGAAAACTTCGATCCAAAATCATTGCTTTAAGATAAGATGACCATTTGTCTACAACTGGAAAGTTCCCCAACCATCATGGCGCATCTCATTCTTTTAAGTTGATAATTTGGAGCCAATTAAATGAACCGCGGTGCAAATGAGAATTGTTAAAATCTCGTTGGGCAATTTTGTTGAAAATAATTTTTCTAAGTAATTTAAATATAATTAGTAATAGTAACTTCATCTAAGAATTGGCAAATTCCATGAAAGTTGGTGAGTTTTTGGAAAGGTTGGTAATTCGAAAATGACCTAACCAACGCTAGTTGGTGATCAAACGAGAGTTAATAATGGAAAACTAGTTATAGCTTTCATAAGAGATGGAAGCTGGTGGGTGACGCGAATAAAACCGATCAATTGACATGTCATTAGGAAAGTGAATAATTTAGAATTGACCAAACATATATTAGTACGTCGGTTATCTACAATTAGTTATAACTTAATTGAAAAAAAGTATAACTCGCTCATATAAGGATCAGTAATTTCATAGAAAAATTCGATAATTTTAACACTTTGGAAGTCATGCAAAAGAAGATGATGATTTATAAAATTATTGGAAAAAGAATAGCCCAAGTATCAAAAGTTATGAAAGGTATATTTAAGTGCCACTTTTTAAAAAAATTGATTATTTAAGTGTCAACTCCGGCGAAAATTATTAGAAAATCCAACGTGCCTTAGTTTAATAATATAACTCGTTTGTATAACTTGCCGAAAGTTGAGTCAGCAAAAACTCAATCAAAACGATGTCGTTTTTATGCTGATATGGCATTCAAAAAATAATATTAAAAAGCTTTAAAAATATGTTATTATAAAATTATTAGTTTTTTTTAAAAAGGAAGTGGGAGGATCCAGCAAGGGCTCCCCTTTCTTCTTCTTTTTTAATAAAATTGATTTTTAATTTTTTTTTCTGATATGACTTTTTTTGCCACGTGGATAATTTCTTTCTTTTTAAAATTGCCACGTGGATATTTATTTTGAAAAAATTGTTAAAATCGCCCGAAAAATGACACGTGTACAGTTTTGGCCGGATTTTTCGCCATCGACACTTAATTGATCATTTTTACTCAGATTTTAGCACTTAAGTGTACATTTCCGAATTTTTGGCACTTAAGTATCCCCATACCAAGTTTTGACATTCTAATGAATCTGCACGTCTGAAATTCTTGGTAAAAACAATCAAATAAACGTCAACAATTTAGTACAAGAGCTGGTAACTTACCTAACACTTTACTAGACAAGAAATTTATTAGTCGCTTTTTATTTATTTATTGCCAACGTCTATATGAAATGATCAAATACAGAACCATATGTCTCGTCCAAATTCTCAAACAGTTCCCATTTTTTGCCCATATAATGTGACTTTTCCTTTGAACATCTTTGACTTTCTCCATTGACATCTCGGATCTGATTTTTTCTATTGCCAAACGCTCTTAAATTGTTAGAAAGTACGTAAATGCTAATATGTCGAATATTCGATGCTATGTACTTAACTTTTAAAGTGCAAAAGTAATTATATATCGTGATTATCTTGGGCAGCTTTGCTTACTATTCAATAGTACATACAAGCGATGCTTCACATAAATAAAAATATCAAAGATCTTTTTTTGTCATTTTTAAAGTATGACCCATTCTAAGTAGAGAGTATTTTAGATATAATATATATCATTGACTTGATGTAATTCGATCAATTATGTTATTAGATGACATGCTGCCCAATAAATAAGTTTTGTTGGACTTGCTTTTCCACACATCCCTATCACGTGACATAAACACGATAAAAAATATATTCTACTAAAAGAAAAAAGACTTATTCACTTTGAAACAATACTTTTGATGATGTAAGCCCTAAGGATGGATATATATTTATAATCCGACAATGGATGCCAATTTAACTTGCATGCATTGAAAACACGCAATACTTGTCCTCCTTGATCAATCGATTTGTACTAATGTTGGAACACTGTGAGAAATCCCTTATGAAACTCGAAGTTATTACATAATAAGTAAAATCCTATTGATCAAAAACTATTCGAAAACCAAATAAAACCCACATGTACCATAGTCCAAATTGACTCAATCCATGATTTCACGTTAAATTATGATCTAATTCTTCCATGAAAATTGAATGAAATGAAAATATCTTGTTAAAAATAATCGTTTATATTCTTCATAAAAAATATCTCATTGTGTTACGGAGATATTTATATATAAATTACCATCGATAATGATAACATGTTTGTTAATTATTTTGAGCGATATTAATAATTATTTTTGAAAAGCATTTTTCACGTCATTATTTTTGGCGAAATTAAAAGTAAGTTGTTTCATCTATATTTTCTATTTGCTAAGCACTTTGTTCTTCGTCAGGACAGAACCGAAGCCATCGGCCACCAACCTCGCAGGCCCTGTCCAGTTGCTCACCTCGGATTCTCGGCAGCGGACCATATTACCCCCCTTCCAATTTCCACCACAAAGATGCTCCCTCTCCCCCATCCCATCCCCATCCTCTCGAGCTTTTTCCTTTTCTCACTCTCCAATTCATATTCATGGCCTCGCCCCTGTAATTGCTCGCGGCGCTCTCTCTGTTCTTGCAGTTCTTGAAGCCGTCTTCCTCAGTCGATTTGCCGCTACGATGAGTGAGTACAGCTCGATCTCGAGTTACAATGGTCCCCGTTCATCGTACCATCGCCTTCGTGCGTTGCAGTTCGATGACCCTTTTCGTTTTGTTTAGTTTAATCGAACTGGAACTACAGATCGGTTGCTGCTTAGCTTCTTTTTTAAGCTCGCGTTTTGACTGCATGTACGTGTGTCTGGTGGGACATTCAGTAGAACCCAGAAAGCAAGAACGGATCGGTGATCTGTAGTTGGAGATTTTGCTTACATGCAACTGTAAAAGACGGAACTTTTGTTTAAACACGGTTCGGACTGAGATCCCGATGAAGAACAGACATGAACCTACTGATGAATGAGCATGTGTATTCTTTACAGTTTCCAAAAGATGAACTTTAGTGAGGCGAATTCATGCAATATGTCGGGATCTTCTTTCCGTTTAGCTGCGTCTTGATTTCGCTGCTAAGTTCTAACATAGATCTAAACTGAAGACCTTTTAATTTGAGAAGGTGTTAAAGATGAACATCATGGGTTCTTCGTGTGGTGGATGTGAAATGGTGTTTTTTCTGAGAAGTTTAGCTGTTTAGCATTCGAAATTTGTTAGTCCTCTCATCCCTAATGACCATGGTTGAGAGGATCTCAAGAATGCTCACATTGATTCGATGGAGTTAGTTAGTCTCTCTGAACGGTTCATTCAGTTCTCGGAGTTCGGAAGCTCCAACATCGTCCTAATTGTCGCTTCTGTGAATTTTACTCGAGTACGGCCTTGATCCCTTAAATTTTCTGAAGGGTAGAACCCGTTGCGGTTTTCGGCCAACGCGAAATCTTTTTGGTGCTGATAAACGGTCACTGATGACATAACTTAAGGCCTAGGAATCGTCTGCAGATGCTGGAACTTTGATGATTTGCCCAACCCTTCTAAATTCTTTTCGTCGGTGGATATATTTGTGGAAATTTCTCAGTCTTACTCTGCATCCGCCATCATTTGCTACTGTGTTGTTAACCATACACACGCATTCTGCTGCAGAAACACGACATCGAGGATTAACCCCATTTGTTGCTCCTCGCAGCTTACTATGAGCAGAGTCTCAGAGGGTCCACGTGCCAAGCGGGCGTGTGATATTCAAAGATAGATTCAAAGGCGTAGCAAATCCTCTGACGAGACCGTGGGGCTCCGCAAGGCGACATCCTCCCACGGAAGGGAAAAGCTTGAACTCCGAACCCAGTGCACTAGTGTTTTTAATTGTGGAACGATTTGTATATGAGCTCTGCTGCATTCAAAGCAGCAGTTCAACTGGACGATGGCTAAAGTCTCTGCACACATCACAGTGATGGCTACCATTTCTAGAGCTAAATTCAATCCACAGTCCCTGTTTCCTTCCCTTTTCTGGTCCTGCTGAACTTGTTCCTTGCATCTCTTAGCTCGGATCTTAGCCTCTCGGCTCAGTATCATCCCCGGTAGGAGAAAACTTGCATGGTGTCCCTGACCTTCCTTATCAATCCTAAAATTGGAGCGCATGCATCCGAGCCACGTGATAACTTTTTCTCCTGTCGGCTCGGCATTACTAGAAAGCATTGCTAGCGACACCTACTCGGTGCACTATGGACGGTTAGGATCGCTCGATCCATCTCGAACCGATTTCATACTGCAAATTCTAATCCGAGATCCTCATTTCGACTCGTTAAACGAATGTCGAAATCGGAAGACCTGACGATCCATTGACTCCGCAGCCCGTGCAATCCCGCACCAACTGACGCGGATTTCAAGCGGGATTACAGAACTGCAGTTGAGAGGCGCTTTCGAGTCCGGAAGTGTGCGCGACGATATCGACCCAGCGTACTACAAAAGCAAGAACCAAACAAAAAACCACCCCCAAAAAAAAAGAGGAAAAAAAAATAGAAAAGAAAAAAGAAAAAGGAGAAGCCCGAAACAGCGAAGAGGAAAAAGGGAGGTCGCGATATATCTCCCGGCAAATTCCATTTCCTTGTCAATCAAGTCTCTCTCGCTTTCTCTCTCTACTTCCTCCGCGTGAACGCGCCTCCCGAGTCACCAACTCAGCTCGTCTCGGCTCGTCTCTGTTCGCGAAGCTCAGTTGCTTTCCTCAGTGGCTGAGTAGAGTTCGGTCGGGCCGCCGCAGCGACGCCGGTCCCTCCTATGGTGAGTCGCGGAGTTTCCTCCGGCTCTCGCTATCGAATGTCTGTCAGTCGCTTCTTGAGTCCAATTGCACTGGCGAGTGTTGATCGATGCTTCGCATGGGTTTCGCCTTTCCGCTTATCGGGATTGGCTCGGTTTGTATTTCGGGATTTGATCTTGCAATGTGTGCGAGGAGGCTCGTGCATGTTTTGCTTATCTGTCGAATGGGGGAGAATATGCGTTTCTTTAGGGCGTTGGTGATTGGCCGTGCGTGCTGTTTAATTTGGTGTAGGTTTTTAGCGATTGCTTGAATTGATGATCGGGGGCCAAATTATTTGAGTTTGATGCATGGGAAGAATTTCTGTGTTCGGTTGAGAAGGATGATTTCAATCGCTTAGTCTCTATCTTAAATTTCTGAACTTTGAGGGGACATGTTCTTACTTTTTCTTCGTTGGCAATTTTTGAGCTTCCAGTTAGTGTATTTGAGTTGCATGAAATTATTTGAGTTTGATGCATGGAAAAATTTCCATGTTCAGTAGAGAAGGAAGATTTTAATAGCTTAGTTTCTATCTTAAATTTTTTAACTTTGGGGGAAAATGTTCTTACTTTTTCTTCTTTGGCAATTTTTGAGCTTCCAGTTAGTGTATTTGAGTTGCATGTGGTGGATTTTCCATGGAAACAGTGGCCGGAGCTGAGCGGGTTGATGAAGCCATGTTTGAGGATGGTGGGGTCGGGAAGATCTCCCCCTCGACTTCACCCACGAAGCAGATCTCAGACCCAGTTGTCTATAAGCTCGTCCGGGTAATTGATCTCCTGGCCATCCTCACGTTAGATATTTTTCAACAAGTTGTCATATTTGTGGCTGCACTTGGTGTTTGGGTATTGTGTTTGATTATTTGACCAATGTTACCATGCAAATGCCTGCGGTAATGTTAGACTGTCTGGTACTCTCTATCGGATGTCTTAGATGGAAATGCTAAGTAGAGTTACAGATATGCTGAGCTAGGAGTATATGCCATCTCAATGCATGAATTGGCTAAACTTGTCAACTCTCGTTAGACATTGCATGTCTGCAGAAGTAGATGGCGATGCGATAGCAATGACCTTTGATTAACTATTGTAATCCATAAAAAACGAAATATAATTCAGTGCAGCAAAGCTGGCCTCTTCCTCTTATCGGCTCTGTTTACATATTGGCTGAGATTGTTATTTACAGCTGTTTTCTTAGATTTATGTTTAGCATCCCTTTTCAGGTTAAAGTTTATTGTATTCGTGAATGGAAATTGGTTTAGTTGATTTAGAAGTCTAATCTAGTGCAGTTAAATATCTCGACTGACATTTTCATGAGAAAGGTAGCAATTATATGCTCAGAATTTGGTTTCTTGATTCCTAAACTAGAGTAGCGAATGGCTATCATGATCGATGCATTCAAAGTAGACATTTGAATGGATGCATGGTCATTTGAAATCATATTTTGTTACTATCATCCACGACTGGTATACTGAGGATAAATCCATCATCATATTTGGGTTGTACTGGTATAGTGGTGGTAATTGCCAATAGTATCTCTGATCTGCCAAGACTGACTAGTGAGGGGTGCACACCCTATTTTTGTTTAGAGGAATAATCAAACCAGAACCACATTAGACAGAAGTTGAGAAACTGACAAACAAAACTGACCAGAATGTAAGTTTAGTTTGCTTTGCTTTTCATTTGCTTTCAAAATACTTTTTCTGTCTTATCTTTGTGAACTGTATCCACATATTGTCAATCACAGATGAGAACATGAAATAAAGATGCCATATGGAGTCATCAGTTGGCACGTCAATATTGAATTAAAAGAATTCTTTTTCTTCTTTTCAAACGAAATTCTACAAGGAAACTATCAAATCGAATTTTCTGACCTGGATCGTTACATTTGGAGATTTAAGGATTTACTTTTCTTTCCATTGTTTATCTTGTGCAGCAAAACTTCTTCTGCTTCAAACTTATTATCTGTAATGATTGTCAAGTATCTGATCAAGAATATGCCTAACCAGACCTTTGAAAAGTTTCATAGGACTTTGTTTTAGGAATGGAATGAAGTTATTCAATCTGGTTCTGCACAAACTTAAAATGCATAAGCGATGAGATTAATCAGAAACTGTGGAAAGTTGTTCAACTGAGATAATTTTGGCAGGAATTCCGATCATACTTTTATAGGCAAATTATCCAACGGTAGGAATGCAGGTGACCTCTATGGAGTAAATTTGGTTTTCTTTGTCCATGAAACGATTCCTTTTGATGGAAGACAGGAGGTGGAACAAGATTACCTTGTGTGGGTATCATGTTGTGTAGCTCTCACCAAATCGTTTTCCAAGATTTTCGTTTCTCTACTCCATTGACAACTCAACCTTTCCTTGAGTTATTCTTATCATTAGTTTACTTGACTTAGGTGGAAGGTGATGGGAGACTAGTGCCTGCAACAGATGATGAAATCATGGAGGTTGTGGATCTGCTCAAAGATGACACCAACGAAATGGATATTGTTGCAGAGTCTGGGCAGGCCGTGGGAATTTCTACTGAGGATTCTTCCTCCGGCAAATCTCTGTCAGAGCTGTCAGGTTTGTAGCCATTTGTTGATACTGTCTTCACCACCAACACAGTCAACAGAGTGTTGAAGACCTTTCTGGCATCCAAAACCCGATTGCTTCTTTGTAGCTCAAGATAAATACTTTAAAAAATTGTCATGCTCTGCATGATTTAAAATAGAAAAGTTGTGTGTCTAGCGCCTGAATATGTGTTTGGAATTCCCTTCATCCTTTTCTTCCCCATGTACTCATTGTGCGATGAATAAGTCAATTTCACTGAATATGGGAAGCTTCATTCGTCCTTCTTGCTTTTTGCCTTCTTTTTGGTTTGGCATTTATGATGTAATGGTTCTTACCAAATTGAAAGAATTTCATTTTTCATTTTTTTTTCCTTTTAAAATAGTATTAGTAGGTAATGTTGCTTATTTTCTAAACCTGAAATTTATGATGGCATGTAACTTTCTTTTTTTATTGCAGTGGTTTTTTCTTAATGTGTGCTTCTGCAACTTACTGGATAGTTAACATCTAGTTAGATATGATCGGATATTAATATCAGAACGTCATGTTTTTAGCATATGTAGTTGGTTCTATTCCATCTCAAAGGTTGTTTTCCCAGGTTTTTCCAAGTTTGAGGATGTGTATGCTGATGCAGAGAATTTGGAAGCACCGATTCAGGTACTGATTCGTTTGATTTTTCTTTTTCTATTACAGATTGTGCGATCAGAGACTGGAGGGAGCAGTGTAATACTACTAAGTCACTTTAATATGTCATCAGTATTTTGTGCATCCTCCAAAAGTATGCCACTAGTTAATTGAGATGGTTAATGATCATCATATTTTTCCAGATGTTATATTCCTCTAATTCCATTTCATAGCGTGTGATGCCTGCTAATAGTTTTCTCTTTCACAGCAAATGGTCGACATTGAAGCTGGAATGTTAATGTTAAATACAGCTCTATGATACTCGATGTGATTGTTTGCATATTTAGAGGGCACTACTGAGTTTCTTACTGTAATCTCATTGTGCTTGTTGAGCAAATACAGTTTATGTCCTATTAGAATGATAATTATTCTCTTGACAGTATATAGACATAGAGCTCTCCTTGGGTGGGGTCTATTATCTGTGGTTTTGCTTGTGACGCATATTTCTCTGAATGTGTGACAACCCTTGTTTCTCTGAGTTGGTGTGTTCGGATTCATGTTGGTGGTATCTTGACTATAGTCTATGCTTTTTCCACCCTACTGGAATGGATTGTCTGCTTACATAACAGATCTTCTGATAGTTTTCCACCCTACATACCGGCTATTGATTAGAAGCTCCTATTTGGTATTTGAATGCAGGGAACTGCTGCTCCTGTAGCTCCAAGTTTGGACATCGATCAGATGAAACAATCTGTAGAAGCTGCAGACTGTGCAAAATCTCCAGATCAAATAAGAGAAAGTGAGTCGATGTGTGCTGCTACCAGCTTGCTGCCTGATTTTTCAAAAGTAAAGGGAGAAATCTGCCTAGATAATCTATCCATCAGAGAACTACATGAAACTTTTAGAGCTACCTTTGGGCGAGTGACTACTGCCAAAGACAAGACGTGGCTTAAAAGAAGAATTGCCATGGGATTGACCAACTCTTGTGATATTCCAAGTACAAGTTTCGTCATTAAAGATAACCAAATACTGAAACTTAGCGAAGAAGAAAACTCCGACAATCTTGATTGTGCTGTTGCGATTGATCAGGATGTTGTGGCAATAAATGACCAACACACAGACTCAGACACTTCTCAGAAAAAGCAGTTGGAAGATTGTCAAATTATATCTGGAAAGAGATTAAGAAACTGTGGGCCTATTGAGGATTCTCAGCCAGAAGTTGTGAGTCTGGAGCAGAACTCTGTCAAGAGATTACGGAAGCCTACAAAGAGGTATATTGAAGAAGTTTCTGAAGTTGAACATCAGGAGCGTACTGGGAGGTCGGTAATTCCAGCTAAAAGCAGTGGAGGGGATTGTCCAAAATCTGCTGCTAGACCTGCCAAAAATGTCTCTCCTAATAGTAGAACTTATGTCACAAGGCTGGATTCTCTTGCCGGTCTACGGGTTCCATGCGTTTCTCGGGTCAGAAGAAGCCGCCCCCGTAAAGATATTATGGCTCTCGTGGTAATTAGCGGACTCTTATTCTTTTCAGTTACAGTCAGAGCATGACATTTTTGGGATCGTACACTTAATATCTTATGTGTTAGTGTGTGTATTCTTCGTAGAATTACATTTCATTTGAGAATGTACAAAAGGCTTATAAGAGGAAGTAATGGGAAATATCTTTGAGTGGGAACCTTTTACTACCTTTTCTTATCATTTACATTGAGCCATTAGCAGGGATTGAAATTATTCTAATTGATGCAATCCCTGATGTTTCTTTTGCCTGTACTCGGTAGGGATTTTATCGTAGTAGTAGGGGCATGTCTGGGAAATTGGTGAGCAAGACCCTTGGAACCAGTTCTGATGCTAAAAAGATACAACACCAAGTAAGATTAGACTTTTTGTTTTGATTATTTGATCTTGAGAAGTAGACTTTCTGTTACTCGATCTCTGAGTGATTCTTTCTATGTGGATTTTGGTTGTTGTTGTTGCTCATCTGCATGAGAACATTTAATTTCATGCTCATCTGTGTGGAGTTCGTTTTTCAATTGTGGAAGACGGTAATGAAGTAGATCCTGTGGTAGAACGGGGAAGCTTGACTCAGTATGTGAGAAGGAAGTTGGCACAACTGATACAATTCTTTAATATTTTTTCCCCGTCATTTCTCAACCTTTAACTTTTGAACTGTTAATAACATGAAAAGTGGGACTAGGGTTGAGCCAGAAAAGGAGATCAGGAGGTTAATAATACCAAATAGCCTTCCTGGTTGAGTATGTTTATACATAGAACTTAGCATGTTATTCTCGAGAATCATTCAATGAAATGCAGAGTCTTTATTTGTCTTGGCTGTGGTCTCCCTCACATTAAGATGATAGAAGTCGTAGACAACATTTGACATTGCTGGAGGTGCATAGTAAGATGATAATGGAAAAAGTGGAAGTGTGAGCAGTAGACAATCTCCTGAGACACATCCGTCTTCTTCATGTCTTTGTTTCCTTGAAAATTTTGTGTCCAGGGGACTCAAATTCTTTATGTGAGAGGATTTATTCACTCGACAAAAACTAGTTCAGAGAACTTTGGATTCTTGTGATCCGTAGTAAGATTAATGTTCTGTCAATTTAAATTGTGGTTCTGTTTCTCTCGGTTCAACAAGATGAATGAGAAGGGCCTTTTGAGTTGCAAATCTTTTACTTTGGCATTCATTCATTAGTCCTTCTGTGCCATTTGTTTGTTGAGATGATCTGATCATATTTTGGTTTGATTTTTGAAGAATCAAATTAGTTAAATGCACTAGTTTGAGTCTTAATGGCCTGATTCAGGGTATTGAGTTGGCGGAGAAAGATAACCAATGCACAGCCATTGATAGAGTTGAGCCTGAGCAGAATCTGGAGGTGAAGCATGGAGATTCATCGGATGATGCGTCAAAAGACGATATAGTTACTGTGCCAACAGCAAAAGGTGGAATAAGAAGGAAACATCATCGAGCTTGGACTCTTGCAGAAGTGATGAGACTAGTAGAAGGTGTTTCAAAGTATGGTGCTGGGAGATGGTCTGAGATCAAACGGCTTGCCTTTGCATCCTATTCATACCGTACCTCTGTTGATCTTAAGGTATTTCATTTACTACTCTTGTGTGTCTGGTTTAAAAACTAGGGTACTCCTCTTTTGGTCCCTTAAAACAAGAATGTGTTCTCTAGGACAAATGGAGAAACTTGCTGAAGGCTAGCTTTGCACCAGCACCTACAGATAAAGGGGTAAGAAAATTTTTCTCCATGTCTTCCCAATATCTCACATGGATGGGAGATTGGGGATTTGAGTTCGCTCGCAAGTCATACCTGTAGGCATTTTTGTTGGTCTACTTGCATCCAGAAACTGTTTGGTTATCAAATGGCTCATTTTTTTTGTGTGAAAATGCTCCAGATGAATCCAAGGAAACATTTGTCAGCACCGATCCCAGCTCAGATCTTGTTGCGGGTCAGAGAACTAGCCGAGTTGCATGCTCAGGCATCACCAAATCTGAGCACGAGCAAGTTAGTGGGTTGTGGTGGAAGTGTAAATGGAACCAGATCAGGTTACTTGTAGTTGTAGCCATTGTAAATAAACAGATTTAGTTTGTCTAACTTTTAATAAAAACCACCCCAAGAAGTAGCAAGTTCTCAGACTTTGAGCCAGTGCAGTCAGATGGATCGCCAGATGTAAGTATGTAACTGTTGGTCTCCTGATTTAGATGAGTGATCAAGATTCACCTGGTGGGTCGAAATGTCGAGTCTGATACAGGGTTTCGTCATCCATTATGGTAATCGCATGTGATCATAGGAACATTTAATCTGCGGAGCTAGATATGCTTGTAAATCTGTATTCTGTATGAAGAAGGGAGCCAAAAATACTAAGGCTAAGCTTGAGAGACTCGTAAGACCTAGGCATTTGACCTTTCATATTGCTGTGGTTTAGTATGCCATTAGATAATGCTCTTGACTGTAATGATCATTTCTCTCCTTCTCGGGGACCCAATCTGACGAGCTTAGTTCTGCAAGGAACGTTCTTGATGATCAATTTCTGAGCTTAGTCCGCGTTGAGTACCACTGTTACGGTACCAGAGGATGAATCGGGGCATGGGTTTTATTGGCAATTTGTGGGATTGATGGCTTTGCACTTAGCCTGTTCTGTTTCATTGACAGAGAGCAACATCTTCAGAAGGGAGCAGCAGACGGATGATACTTACCCGAAGAGCTTGGAATATCTACATTTATGTAAGCTCGTATCTATAGAGTACTTTCGCATTTTCATGCAATTTGGCTTCATATAGAGAAAATGTGAAAATTTTCCAAAGAAAAAGGTCAAAAAGGTGAAATGTAGAAGTAACTATCAATTTTCCCCTGGGAACCACACTGGACGAAATTCCCTAATTATAAGTGCGGTAATTGATTTTTATCCTTCCGATACCACCTTTTCTTAAATTTGAGTACACAGTTCGTTTTTACACAGTTCATTTTTTGAGGTATAATAAAGTTAAAAGAGTGCTACAACTCTTGACAACTTTCATACGGCACTTACTTTAGTGCAAGTTTTTTTTTTTTCTCACTTAAGTGTTATAAATTTTAAAAAATATTCACTTGAGTGTCATTTTCAATTTATCTGTCAAAAAATCGACGTGGTTGTCGGTGGATTATATTTTAATATTTTTAAATATTTTGAATTTTGTTTTACCTTTTTTTAAGGGTCGGCAAGGGCCACTATTGACTCTCAACTAGATTAGGTGAGGGTCGTCTCGCTGTCGGCCACAAAGGCTCTAGGCGAGGTTGTAGGCCGATGGCGAGGCGGCCCTCGCCCAATATGGGGAAGGGTTTCATAGCCGGCGAGGGTCAATAGTGACCCTCCCTCGCAAGCCCTAGAAAAAAAAAGCAAAAAAAATCATAAAAATAATATTAAAATGTTGTCTACCTACGGCCACGTTAGCTGGCTTTTCTAGTAGGTAAGTTAGCTTTTTTGGTAGGTAAATCAAAAGTGGTACTCAAGTGAATAGTTTTTTCAAATTCGTGGCACTTAAGTAAGCGAAAAAAATATTTTAGAACGAAAATTGTGATACTCTTAATGTTTTTCCGCCCTTTTTTTTAATTTATTGGAGTAAGAAAATGTTCATTCAAATCTTGATTTTTTAGATAAGGATCCGTACTGCGATAAGAAAACAAATAATGTCAATTGTGGAATGATATTTTTCTTCATTCAATGGAAATGATCATGAAGGTAAATTTATGTAGACACAAGCACAATGGTTTTGTGAAGTACGACGAGTTAGTCGATGAGGCTCAAAATTTTTCAACCGATCTTGCCATGATGGACTCATGCATATAATTAGAACTAAGGTTCTCATATCCCAAAGGTCTTTTATGAAGTGAGGGCAGCCTTGGGGGTTTTTAAATAGATGGGCTTAGCTTCTTTCAAGTGATGTGGAAGTCCCTTCTGCAAGGCTTTAATATACATCCAGCTCTATCAAAATATAACTTTAATACCATGGAAGGGTTTATGTTTAGAATATGAATTTAATGTGATGTCTCTCTTAGATCTTACCTTGTCGGACCAACTTTTAGTGTCTAGCTAAATTCTCATTTTAAGCATAAGGCCTTTCGGCCTCAGTTTTTGATACACAAGATCATTATGAATGCGAGCCAAAATATCAACATAAGACGCTATTTTAATATTCTAAGATCTCTAATATTGGATAGAAATTCGAAAAGAAGAAGAGAGAGTTTGCTTTGCATGGCTTAAGCATGGAAACACTCTATTATTGATGAAGGCAAATTTATCAAAATATATTATAAATCAATTTATTGATTCCTATTTGATGGGCTGGGTTAATGGGCTTAAAATGATGAAGTCCAAAATAACGTAATGTTAAACGAGTCCATAATTTATTTAGACACGGCTCACTTCTACGGCTCTGTTCACTCTCGTGCTCGTTCAATTTCGCGCTGCCACGTTCCGTGCTTCGCTTCTTCTCCTCCTTCGCCATCTTCACTCTCGAAGCCACCCTCTCTCTCCTTTCCCGGAGTTTCACTCCATCGACGACGCCCCGCGATCCGATTTCGCCGGGCTCGTGAAGCCGACTCCACCCGTTCGCGAGCAAAATCCGAGGCTACAGAGGAACTCGAGGTATGCCAAATTCTCTCGGGCGATCGATCTTTACTGATGATAAGCTGACCGAGGATCGTACGAGCTTCGCTTGCTTGATGATATATGCGCGATGGTCGCTCGTTCTTTCCTCCTCCGTCGACAGTTCCTTCGTTTACGGGAGTGTCTTGTGACGATTGATTCCGGCGTCGAGAGCCGTGATTGTTCCCCGGCCTTTTGCGATGTTCCGATCACTCAGCACGGCCTTTCGCTTGATTCCGCAGATCGTGAACTCTGAGCGGCAATGGGGATCATCGAGAAGATCAAAGAGATTGAAGCCGAGATGGCTCGGACTCAGAAGAATAAGGCCACAGGTACGTGTTTTGTATCTTCTGCTCTTTTTACGTATGTACTGAACCTCGTTGATGCGCATGAATTTCGGATTACGTATAAACTGAACTTAAATTCCGACTTAAGAAGGAAGAAAGGAATTTCGTCCATGGTCTGTCTAATCAAACTTGATGTATGTCATCGGGTAATGTCCTTACGATTTCTTTTTCATGTTTTCTGGTCTGTCTCTTAACTTTGTTTGCTTAAATTTTGTGTGTTCTCGGTTTGCATTATTGTCCATTTGCACACCAAGGCGCTGCTGGTTATTGCATTGTTAGTCCTATTTGTTGTTTCTTGTCCTTTTCTTTTATTTTTCCTTTCTTGTGGAATACTTTATGGAATATGCGATTTAATTTTGCGATTTTAATGTGTAGAGTATCATCTTGGTCAGCTCAAGGCAAAGATAGCGAAGCTAAGGACGCAGTTACTGGAGCCCCCAAAGGTGTGGTGATTTCTTTCTTCAGTTTCACCTACATATATCTGGAATCATTAAGATTTATCTAGGCCAGAGTTCCATGTAGAGAGGATTGATAGAACCCGATTTTTTTTTTTTTTTTTTTAACAGTTTGTGAGTTTGATATAGAGGAAGTAGCAAAAGCAAATTCACTTTGACAATTAACTCTACTTTCTGCAGTCATTCGTTCTTGTCGGTTTCCTTCTCTTCTGCTAGATTTTCTTTGTTCTGTAGCTGGTTAGAGTCTGGCCATTTACTGATCATCTTTGATAATTGTTTATCAGGGTTCTAGTGGAGCTGGAGAGGGTTTTGAAGTTACAAAATTTGGACATGGGCGTGTAGCTCTAATAGGATTTCCAAGGTTTTCTATCGTCAATATTGGATACAATCTTCTTTTTTTCTGCATGTTTTAGGAAGCAAATGTTCTAAAATTCTGCTGCTGTTTTATATGTAGTGTGGGGAAGTCGACACTTTTGACTTTGTTAACTGGCACACATTCAGAAGCTGCATCTTATGAGTTCACAACACTTACTTGCATTCCTGGAATTGTACATTACAATGATGCAAAAATTCAGTTGTTGGACCTTCCTGGAATTATAGAAGGTGCTTCCGAAGGCAAGGGACGTGGTCGGCAGGTAAATTTCATGAAGGATAGCTCATGCTCTCCGTTTAATTTTTATCTGCTAAGCTAGATTAGATCTCCATTTTGCTTCATGAATATACTTTCCATATTTGTGGGCTCAGCTGAATTGTTAATGGCAATCTCTCAGGTTATTGCTGTTGCAAAGTCTTCCGACATCGTATTGATGGTTCTTGATGCCTCCAAAGTAAGTGATATGTATAATACAGCAGCAAGTTTAATTTTTTGTATTTTGGGTAAAAATCCCCGCACTGTATCAATAACTGCATCGAACAATCTAAGCAAAGAGCTGGATCTTGAAAACATGATCTCAAGTGGAGGTTTTGAAAATTAATTTGAATAACTTCCATAGACCAAGATTTGATAAAGGATGAATTTCAGATGGCTAACAAGCAATGTAACTTGGGGACATCTAGCAGATGCTCATTATGTAACATTTAGCAGATCCTCTAATTAGCTAAACTGCATATGCTGGTAAGAGCATCCTAAGATGTTGATTATAGCAGTGACCCAATCAAGAATTAATTGCAACTTTTCTGTTTGAAATTAATTGTCCTGATCTTATTGGATGCATTCCTGTTTTTGTGTATTATATATTGACTATATTCTCTTGCTTTTTTGGCATGGAGGACTAACATCAAGGTGTCGGAATTTGCTCTCTGCTGTACCTTGTGCTTGTTGTCTTACCTTGCAAGTAATTTCAGTTGGTTGGACTGTGATTTGCAATTTACACTTCACATTTTTGATTTGCAGCCTGTCTTGATCTTTGTTTACTGTAGTCTCGTTATACTTGTTTGATATTTTCTTAAAACTTTGGCAGAGTGAGGGCCATCGGCAAATACTGACGAGGGAGCTGGAAGCTGTGGGTTTGCGTTTGAACAAGAGGCCACCTCAAGTGAGTTTCATTGAAGCATCCTTTTCTTTTTCCCCCTTGCGCAATTACACTTTCTCTTCCATGATAGTTTTAAGTCTCTTCTCAATGAACTGATTTTCTGGTTGCCTGGGATAGACTAGCGTCCTGCTCAAAATGTCTTTTGTCAAGCTAACATCACATTTAGCACGTTTTTAGTGATTTGAGTCAACAAGAACTAAGAAGAGTGCCCAGACTCAGAAATCAACACTTCTGCATATGTCAACCAGGTGTGAACAGTTAAAAAGCACACTTGTCATCAATTGGGATTAGCTTGACATTTTGGTGAGGTCATAAACTTGAGCAAAGAAGAAAAAACCTAATAGTTAGGAAACTCTTTTGATAGTTTTAGTGTAGAAAAAGAAAGTTGTTTTGGTGTGTTGACAAGATAACAAGATTCAAGATTTGGCTTTCTGAAGAACCCAAGAAAATCAGTCCTTAGATGAGGACATTAGTAAGAGCATATTCCAGAAGTCTGTGGGTCTGTGGGTGTGATAAAGCCACCTAAACTAGGCCAATGTTCCAGTTCCTGTGTGGCAGGTGAGGTAGGGGAGGGCCCAGGAGCTGATCTCTTCACCTTTGGGATGATGGGAGCCATAGGCGAGTTAAAACATTGTTACTATGGAAAAGAGGTAGTAGTTGTATATTTTAAATTCTCAAGATGATATACTAGCTAGGAATAAATACTAATGAGGCCTTGATGTAGGGTTCAAAGTTCTTGACTCAATCATTTGGATGAAAAGAATGTATGGGTTAGTTGAAGGTTTTTGCGGTTAAAGATTTGATTAATACACTTTTTTTTTCTTTCATTTAGATCAAATGGTACTTAGCTGGTAAAGCTTGGAGCTTGCTACTTTAGTTAACTGACAATAACAAGTTGACAGTAGTATCAACCCAAGAACTGCATTTTATTGTCTCTTAGGAGAGGATGGGGGTGATTTGATATGTTACAGCAGTAAATTTATGCTCAAGGTCTGCACTAATGATATTTTGTGATTCTTGTCCACCTTTTCTGTTATTTAGTGGGCAAGATGATCTATGCTTTTCTGAAGGCATTTAACCATTTGATGAGCAGCCTTCAAATAGTTGGTGAAGGTTTTTTTTATTTGAAATATATCTATGTGATTCTTGGACTTGTTTGTATTGAAATTTTACATCATTGGCAGATATACTTTAAGAAGAAAAAAACTGGTGGCATTTCGTTCAACAGCACTCTTCCTCTAACTCATGTGGACGAGAAGCTCTGTTATCAAATTCTACATGAATACAAAATTCATAATGCAGAGGTATCTGTCCTATCCTGCCTATTCCTGTTGATTTTTGCTATTCAAAGAAATGACATGACCTTATAATATGAAATGCAGTAAAAGGTTGGAACATCTCTTTCTTTGTTTTTTTTTGTGTGTGTGTTAATGAGAATATATATTTGAAATTGCGAAAGCCACAAAAGTTGGTTGCTGATTGGTGGTCATTGATTCATTGATACAACTTGAATTCTTGATCGCGGAAAACTATTTGGGTTGATGATTTCCATGAACTCAACTCAATCCATACAAATTTCCTGTTGCTTTGGGTATTTGCATTGTAAACATTTGATATTCTGTTATTTGTTCTGAAGTCCAAAGGACCTTATTATGAGGTTAATGGAACTGGTTCCAGGTGCTCTTTCGTGAGGATGCTACTGCAGATGATCTAATAGATGTCATTGAAGGAAACCGAAAATACATGAAGTGCGTATATGTTTACAACAAAATAGACGTGATTGGTATTGATGATGTGGACAGGTTGGCCCGGCAGCCAAATTCCGTTGTTATTAGCTGCAATCTGAAGGCAAGTTCCATTGTGATTTCTTACAGTTTGTGCTGACGGAGTTATATCTTGCTTTTAGGGTAGAACTTTGCATTGAACTTTTGAAGTGTGTTTGTGGGGGCATGCAGAGCTGCCAATGCCCTCTTCTAAATTTCATGGCAATCTTTTGTCGTGTCTCTGATGCATCCTCTGTTTTCTTGACTTGAGTTAATGATCTTGTTCTTGTTCAAATTGTTTGAGAGATGAAGAAGTTGGTACATCGCTAATGATTTCTTATTGTTTCCCCCAAGAAATCACTTTATAGGTTGTGTGTTCCTTTGACAGGTCTTTGTTATGAGCCCAGTGGGAGTTCAGCATGTTGTTAATCCACATGCTGACTGACTGTAGGATCTTTTGAGCATTTGATTTCGCTGTTTGAGGCAAATGGATAATATACGTTGCTCTAACAATGTTCGAACTGTTGTATCTGTTTGCAATAGCTCATTTGATCTAACATTTTCCTTTCGGAAAATTAATTGCTTCTGCTTTCATGATTGCTCAAGCAGCTCAACTTTGATCGACTACTTGCAAAGATTTGGGAAGAGATGGGGCTTGTCAGAATTTACTCAAAGCCACAAGGCCAACAACCAGATTTTACTGATCCCTTTGTTCTTTCCACAGTATGTATATCCTGCCATTAGAAAATCCATTCTTTTGATGATAGTTTGTTGTGAATTTTCTTTAATTCCCATTCTTTCTTCTTTTCAATGGATGTAGGATAGAGGAGGCTGTTTGGTTGAGGACTTTGCAACCACATTCACAGGAGTCTGGTGAAGGATGTGAAGTATGTTCTGGTATGGGGTACTAGTGCAAGACACTATCCACAGCACTGTGGTCTCAGTCACGTTCTCCAAGATGAGGATGTCGTTCAGATTGTCAAGAAGAAGGTCAGGAAGTTCCTACTTTCTCTCCTGTCCTCTCCTCCTTTATGCCTTCTTGCACTCGTAGACTGCCACTTGATTCCATGTCCATGAACGAGCACAAACTCGAGCTAAATGCCATCTGTGTTTTTACAGGAAAGGGAAGATGGAGGAAGGGGAAGATTTAAGTCACACTCAAATGCTCCTGCTCGAATATCCGATAGAGAGAAGAAAGCTCCTTTGAAGACATAATTTTGCAAAGCATGGGATCCAATAGGACATTGTGGCAAAAATTATTAGTCACCAGGAAGTTTTGGTCACATATTGAACTACTGTAGCATCTTGAAGTGCTTGATAGTTTCGTTTATATTCGGCAGAAACCCCACTGGGGCATCATGTGTCAACGAAAGATGTAATCTCTAGAGTTGATTGAATTTCTTGGAAGCACTAACTCTCTGACCTTTCGTCGTGGGTGAAATCCTCAGAGCCCTACTATAATTTTATTGAAATGGTGCAGTGTTCTTGTACAGTACTGTGATGGGGACAAAACAAAAAGAAACTTTGAAAACATAAGCTCATTGTTTAGTGTTGTTAATTTTACTTTGTAAGATAATTATCGTTAAAGGAGCACGCGGTAGACTGAGTCTAATGAAGCATCAATAGGCGGAGACGACACATTTCAGTGACAAAGTTTACAAGACAAAACCTTAAACCATAAGGATAGTTTACTCAGTTCGCGCTCTCGCTCTCTCTATCTCATCTTAACGGCGCAAAAAAGAAGCATCTCATATTTATATTTAATTTGATCTCACCCACGCTGTATTATCTATAAGTAGTGGAGCTTATGTCACAAGGCTGGATAATCTTGCCGGTCTACGGGTCCCATGCGTTTCTCGGGTCAGAAGAGGCCGTCCCCGTAAAGATATTATGGCTCTTGTGGTAATAAGCGGGCTCTTATTCTTTTATGTTTCAATCAAAGCGTGATATATTTGGGATCGTACTCTTAATATGTATCTGTTAGTGTGTGTTCTCTTTGTAGAATTACATTTCACTTGAGAATGTACAAAAGGATTGTTAGAGGAAGTAATGGGAAATAACTTTGAGTGGGAACCTTTTACTAGCTTGTCTTATCATTTACATGGAGCCATTAGCAGGGATTGAAATTATTCTAATTGATGCAACCCCTGATGCTTCCTTTGTCCGTACTCGGTTGGGATTTTATCATAGTAGTGAGGGCATGTCTGGGAAATTGGTAAGCATGACCCTCAGTTCTGATCCTAAAAATATACAACACCAAGTAAGATTAGACTTTTTTGGTCCCTTAAGACAAGAATGTGTTCTCTAGGACAAATAGAGAAACTTGCTGAAGGCAAGCTTTGCACCAGCACCTACAGATAAAGGGGTAAGCAATTTCTTGTTTTCTCCACGTCTTCCCAGTATCTCACGTGGATGTGAGATTGGGGATTTGGGTTCGCTCACTATGTTTTCCACTTTCAGGTTGTTTTACCATATGACCTGCTTTCTTTATGCTTAGTTTTACCAAGTCATACCTATAGGCATTTTTATTGGTCTACTTGCATCCAGAAACAGTTCAGTTATCAAATGGCTCTCTTTTCTTCTTCTTTTGTGTGTGTGTGAATGCTCCATATGAATCTAAGGAAACATGTGTCAGCCCCGATTCCACCTCCAATCTTGTCGGGGGTCGGAGAACTAGCTGAGTTGCATACTCAAGCTTCACCAAATCTGAGCAGAAGCAAGTTTGTGGGTTGTGGTGGAAGTGTAAAAGGGATGAGATCAGGTTACTCATAGTTGTAGCCATTGTAAAAAAGGAGATTTAGTTTGTCTAACTTCAAATAAAAACCACCCAAGAAGTGGTGAGTTTTGAAACCTTGAGTTGGCATAATTAGATGATTCGCCGGATTTAAGTGTGTAACTATTGTCTCTCATGAATTATATAAATAGTTATGATTCACCTGATAAGTTGAAATGATAAATTTGATATGTGGTTTCATCATCCGTTATGGAAATCGACATATGAAATCATGACATATGAAATCATAAGAACATTTCAACTGTGAAGCTAGGTATGCATATAAATCTGCATTCTGTGTGAAGATGGAAGCCAAAATACTAAGGCTAAGCCTGAGAGACTTTTAAGACCTAGGCTTTTAACCTTTTCTATTGTTGTGGCTTAGTCTGCCATTAGATAACAGTTGTATGCTTTGGCTGTTATGGCCATTTCTCTCCTTGGGTACCCAATTTAACAACCTTAATTCTGCAAGAACGTTCTTGATGAACAATTTCCGAAATTAGTCCACGTTATGTATCGGAGTGTGAATCCGAATCGGAGCATAGTGTATTAGCAATTTGTGGGATTTGATAGCTTCCCGTTTACTTGTGCAGTTTCATTGACAAAGAGTAATTAGAAATTCATCTTCAGAAGGGAAAAGAGAGATGATACTTACCCAAAGAGCATGGAAATGTCTACATACATAAGCCAAAGGTGGGTTTGATCTCATGTTTAAGTACTGCAATTAGCCCGTATCTCCACTTTGACATTTTCATGCAATTTGGCTTCAAAGAGAGAAAATGTAAAAAAATCTTCCAAAGAAAAAGGTCAAAAAGGTGAAACGTGGAGTAATCAATTTTATCCTTTTGTCACTCTCTTCTTCTAAAATTTGAATGCACAGTTCGTTTTTTGTCATTGAAGGAATAAGAATATGTTGATTTAAATTTGGATTTTTCAGATAAGGATTAGTATAGTGATAAGAAAAGCAAATAATGATAAATAACTTTTTCTTCGTCCAATGAAAAACAATCATAAATGTCAATTTATGTAGATATGCGCACAATTTTTGTAAAGTAAGACAGGTTAGTCTTAATCCAAAGATGCTTAATTTCCAACTAATCACGTCTTAACAATGGGGATGGACTAGTTCAATTTATTTTATCACTCAAGCACATAATCAAATTTAAAGAGAACTCATAAGTGAAAAAATATCAAATGCCCTCAAAATGATTTTCAACCAAAGCCATTGTTTAAGTGAGTCGAAGAATCTTTTGACAAACTCACGGCTTTCTAACCCAAAAAGAAGTAAATTACATGCACTCAACACAAGCGAGGCCGACTCACGTATACTGGTCCATGAGGTTCTCTCTCGACTTCTTCATCGAGCTTTATCAGATCGAACGGTCCATATGAGCTGGTCTCACATGCGACGAGTGCACCCGATTGGCTCTTTCCGGACTCCATGCAAGTACTAGAAAAGAGCATACGGTTTCGGGTGTCGGAAACATGGGCGGGCCTGGGGCGGAGCGTTCCCGAATCGGGCCTCAGGTTAAAAAGACAGGCCTGACCAACGGGCCCAAATGGGCCCGAACTAGCACATAGCGAGTACCCACCAAGACAGGCCAGAGCCCGGCCAGGCCCGTAATGCTCGCTCGTCTGCTGCTCTCCTTCTCCTTCTCCTTCTTCACCGTCTTCGCCATCTTCACTCTCGAGTCTCCTTCCAAAGCTATCATATCTGGTCGCCATCCATGCTTCTCGGAGTTTCACTCCATTGACGACGCCTCGCGATTCGATTTCGCCGACCTCGTAAAGCCGACTCCACCTGTTCGCGAGCAAAATCCGAGGCCATAGAGGAACTCGAGGTATGCTGAATTCGCTCAGGCAATCGATTTTTACTGATGATTAGCTGACCGAGGATCGTACGAGCTTTGCTAGCTTGACGGTACATGCGCAATGGTCGCTTGTGTTTCCTCCTCCTTCGATAGTTCCTTATTTTAGCGAATGTATTCTGGCGATTGATTCCGGGGTCGAGAGCCGTGACGGTTCCTCCGATTTTGCGATGTTCCGATTACTGAGCACGTGTTGCTCTTGATTCCGCAGATTGTGAACTTTGAGCAGCAATGGGGATCATCGAGAAGATCAAGGAGATTGAAGCCGAGATGGCTCGGACTCAGAAGAATAAGGCCACAGGTTCGTGCTTCGTATTTTCTGCTCTATTGCCGGATGTACTGAACCTTGTTGATACGCATGAATTTCGCTTTAGGTATAATTTGAACTTAGGATTTTCGACTTAAGAAGAAAGTAATTTTGTCCGATTGTCGGGTTATGTCCTTACAATTTTTGTTTTCTGTGTTTTTTCCGTCTGTCTCTTAACTTTGTTTGCATAAATGTTTTGTGTTATCAGTTTGCATTATTGTCCATTTGCATACTGAGAATCTGCTGGTTTTTGCATTGTTAATCCTATTTATTGTTTGTTGTCCTTTCATTTTTCTTTCCTTTTTTGTGGAATACATTATGGAATGTGCGATTTTAATTTTGCGATTGTATCGTGTAGAGTATCATCTTGGTCAGCTCAAGGCAAAGATAGCGAAGCTAAGGACGCAATTACTGGAACCTCCAAAAGTATGATGATTTCTTTCTGCAGTTTCACCTACATATGTCCGGAATCATTAAGATTTATTTAGCTGACTTCCATGTAGAGAGGATTAATTAAACCCAAGGTTTATTTTTACTGTTTATGAGTTTTGATATAGAGGTCGCAGCAAAAGTTAATTCACTTTTGCAATTAACTTTACTTTCCAAAGTCATTTGTTCTGGTCGGTTACCTTCTTTTCTGCTAGATTTACTTTGTTCTGTAGCTGGTTAGAGTCTGGTCATTTACTGATTGTATTTCGAAATGTTTTGTCAGGGATCTAGTGGAGCTGGAGAGGGTTTTGAAGTTACAAAATTTGGACATGGGCGTGTAGCCCTAATAGGATTTCCAAGGTTTTCTATCGTCAATATTGGATACAATCTTTTTTTTTCTGCATATTTTAGGAAGCAAATGTTCTAAAATTCTGCTGATGTTTTATATGTAGTGTGGGGAAGTCGACACTTTTGACTATGTTAACCGGCACACATTCAGAAGCTGCATCTTATGAGTTCACAACACTTACTTGCATTCCTGGAATTGTACATTACAATGATACTAAAATTCAGTTGTTGGATCTTCCTGGAATTATAGAAGGTGCTTCCGAAGGCAAGGGCCGTGGTCGGCAGGTAAACCAGAAAATTTTTCATGAAGGATAGATAGCTCACGCTCTCCGTTCAGTTTTATCTGTTAAGCTAGATTAGATCTCCATTTTGCTACAAGATTATACTTTCCATAGATGTGGGGGCTCAGCTGAATGTTTATGGAAATTTCTCAGGTTATTGCTGTTGCAAAGTCTTCTGACATTGTATTGATGGTTCTTGATGCCTCCAAAGTAAGTGATATCCATGAGAGGCAGCAGCAAGTTTTATTTTTGTTATATGGGTAAAAATCCCTGCACTGTGTCAATGACTGCATGGAACAATCTAAGCAAAGAGCTAGATCTTGAAAACATAATCTCAAGTGGATGTTTTATAAATTAATTTGAGTAACTCCCATAGACCTAGAATGAATAAAGGATGAATTTCAGATGGCTAACAAGCAATGTTACTCAGGGACATCTAGCAGATGCTCATTTTGTGACATTTAGCAGATCCTTTAATCGGCATAGTAAACAGCTAAACTGCATATGCTGGTAAAATCATCCTAGGATGTTGAATATAGCAATGAGCCAATCAAGAATTAATTGCAACTTCTCTGCATGAAATTTTTTGTCCTGATCTTATTGGATGCATTCCTGTCTGTGTATTATATATCGACTATATTCTCTTGCCCTTTTGGCATGGAGGACTAACATCAAGGTGTCAGAATTTGTCTCTGCTGTATCTCCTTTTTATTGTCTTATCTTGCAAGTAATTTCAGTTGATTGGACTGTGACACGCAATTCACACTTCACATTTTTAACTTGCAGCCTGCTTTGATCTTTGTTTACTATAGTCTTGTTGCACTTGTTTGATATTTTTTTAAAACTTTGGCAGAGTGAGGGCCATCGGCAAATACTGACGAGGGAGCTGGAAGCTGTGGGTTTACGATTGAACAAGAGGCCCCCTCAAGTGAGTTTTATCAGATAATCCTTTTCCTTTTTCCCCCTTACCCAGTTATACTTTCTCTTCCATGATAGTTTGAAGTCTCTTCTCAATGAACTGATTTTCTGGTTGCCTGGGATAGACTAGCATCCTGCTCAAAATGTCTTTCATCAAGCTAACATCACATTTAGTGAGTTTTTAGTGATTGAGTCAACAAGAACTTAGAAGAGTGCCCAGACTCAGAAATCAACACTTCTGCATATGCCAACCAGGCGTGTACACTAAAAAAGCACACTTGACATCAATCGGGATTAGCTTGGACATTCTGGTGAGGTCATAAACTTGAGCAAAGAATAAAAATCCAAATAGTAACTGAACTCTTTTGATAGTTTGAGTGTAGAAAAAGAAAGTTGTTTCAGTGTGTCGACAAGATAACAAGACTCAAGATTTGGCTTTCTGAAGAACCTATGAAAATCAGTCCTTGGATGAGGACATTAGTAAGAGCATGTTCTGGAAGTCTCTGCGTCTGGTAAAGCCACCCAAACTAGGCCGATGTTCCAGTTCCCGTATAACAAGTGAGGTAGGGAAGGGCCCCTGGAGTTAATCTCTTCACCTGAAGGATGACAGGAGCCATTGGCAAGTAAAAACATTGTTACTGTGAAAAAGAGGGAGCAGTTGTAGATCTTTCATTCTCAAGATGATATACATGATAGGAATAAATACTAATGAGGCTTTGATATGGGGTTCATAGTTATTGACACATCCATTTGGATGAAAAGAATGTATGGGTTAGTTGAAATCGTTCATGGTTAAAGATTAGATTAATACAATTTTTTGTTCTCATTTATATCAAATAGTACCTATAGCTGGCGAAGCTTGGAGCTTGCTACTTGAGTTAACTAACAAGAACAAGTTGAGGGTGGTTTTTCGAGGATGTGTGTAGTATCAACCCAAGAACTGTGTTTTATTGTCTCTTAGGAGCAGATGGGGGTGATTTGATATATTACAGCAGTAAACACATGCTTAAGGTCTATGCTAAAGATATTTTGTAATTCTCGTCCGCCTTTTCTGTTATTTAATGATCAAGATGAACTATGCTTTTCTGAAGGCATTTAAACGTTTGATGAAAAGCTTTCAAATAGTTAATGAAATTTTTATTTCTTTGAAATACATCTGTTGATTCTTGGGCTTGTTTGTGTCAAAATTTTACATCATTGGCAGATATATTTTAAGAAGAAAAAAACTGGTGGCATTTCGTTCAACAGCACTCTTCCTCTAACTCATGTGGACGAGAAGCTCTGTTATCAAATTCTACATGAATACAAAATTCATAATGCGGAGGTATTGTCTTATCCTTCCTAGTCTTTTGTTGATTTTTGTTATTCAAAGTAATGACCCTATAATATGAGATGCAATCAAAGCTTGGAACATCTCTTTCTTTGTGTGTGTGTGTCTGTGTGTGCATGTGTTAATGAGAATATATATTTGAAATTGTGAAAGTCACATATGTTGTTTGCTGCTTGGTGGTCATTAATTCATTGATATAACTTAAAACTTTTGATCGTGGAACACTTTTTGGGTTGATTTCCATGAACTCAACTAAAACATACAAATTTCCGGTTGCTTGGGTATTTGGCATTGTAAACATTTGATATTGTGATATTTGTTTTGAAGTCCAAAAGAACCTTATTATGGGGTTAATGGAACTGGTTCCAGGTGCTCTTTCGTGAGGATGCTACTGTGGATGATCTCATAGATGTCATTGAAGGAAACCGAAAATACATGAAGTGTGTATATGTTTACAACAAAATAGACGTGATTGGTATTGATGATGTGGACAGGTTGGCCCGGCAGCCAAATTCTGTTGTTATTAGCTGCAATCTGAAGGTAAGTTCCATTTGTGATTTCTTACAGTTTCCATTGACGGAATTATATCTTGCTTTTATGTTAGGAACTTAGCATTGAACCTTTGGAGTGTGTTTGTGGGGCATGTAGAGCTGCCGATGCTCTCTTCTAAATTTCATGGCAATCTTTCGTTGTGTCTCTGATGCATCCTCTATTTTCTTGACTTGAGTTAATGATATTGTCCTTGTTTAAATTGTTTGAAATATGAAGAAGTTTATACATCGCTAATGAATGCTTATTGTTGCCTCCAAGAAATCACTTTATAGGACGTGTGTTCCTTGAAGAGGTTTTTGTTATGAGCGCAATGGGAGTTCAGCATGTTGTTAATCTACATGCTGACTGCCTGTAGGTTTTTTTAAGCATTTGATTTCGCAGTTTTTGGCAGATGATAATATATGTTGCTCTAACAATGTTCGCACTGTTAGATCGGTTTACAATAGCTCTCTGGATCTGACATGTTCTTTTTGGAAAATTAATTGCTTCTGCTTTCATGATTGCTCAAGCAGCTCAACTTTGATCGACTACTTGCAAAGATTTGGGAAGAGATGGGGCTCGTCAGAATTTACACAAAGCCACAAGGCCAACAACCAGATTTTACCGATCCTGTAGTTCTTTCCACAGTATGTATATCCTGCCATTAGAAAATCCATTGACACTAGTTTGGCGTGAATTTTCTTTAATTCCCGTCCTTTCTTTCTTTTTTTCTTTTCGATGGATGTAGGATAGAGGTGGCTGCTCGGTTGAGGACTTCTGCGACCACATTCACAGGAGTTTGGTGAAGGATGTGAAGTATGTTCTGGTATGGGGTACTAGTGCAAGACACTATCCACAGCACTGTGGTCTCAGTCAAGTTCTCCAAGATGAGGATGTCGTTCAGATTGTCAAGAAGAAGGTCAGGAAGAAGTTCCTACTTTGTCTACTGTCTTCTCCTCCTTTATGCCTTCTTGCACTCTTAGACTGCCACTTGATTCCACGTCCATGAACGAGTACAAACTCCAGCTAAATGCCATTTGTGTTGTTACAGGAAAGGGAAGATGGAGGAAGGGGAAGATTTAAGTCGCACTCAAATGCTCCTGCTCGAATATCCGATAGAGAGAAGAAAGCTCCTTTGAAGACATAATTTTGCAAAGTATGGGATCCAACAGGACATTGTGGCAAGAATTATTAGTCACCGGGAAATTTTGGTCGCATATTGAACTGCTGTAGCAACTTGGAAGTGCTTGATAGTTTTTCTTATATTTGTGTGAAACCGCATTGGTACATCATGTATCGACAAAAGATGTAATCTCTAAAGTTGATTGAATTTCTTCGAAGCATGGACACTCTGACCTTTGGTCGTGAATGAAATCCTCAGAGCCCTACTATAATTACTGAAATAGTCCAGGGTTCTTGTACGGCATTGTGATGGGGACAAGATTACGATAATCTTTGAAGACACAAGCTCATTGTTTAGTGTTGTTAATTTTACTTTGTAAGATAATTATCTTACAGGAGTACGTGGTAGGCTGAGTCTAATGAAGCATCAATAGGAAGAGATGATGCATTTTGGCGACGAAGTTTACAAGATAAACCCTAAACCCTGAGGATATAGTTAGTTTACTGAGTTCGTTCTCACTGTCTCTGCATGTCTCTCATGGCGCCAAAAAAGAGAGAAACTCGTTATCAAATGGCAGCTAGCGTATTTACGCATAATCTACATGACTAGTTTCCTCTGTTTCGGCATGACCCATGCAAGCGCAGCGTGAAATTGTAAAGAGGCTCAGGCAAGGAGTCCCAACTGGAGGAAGTATCAGCATAGGCCATCGAGGGATACGGAGATGTTTACACTCTGCAGTAAAACCATCCTCTTCCATCTTCTAGGAAGTGTGTCCCGCACGGTGCATGCTGCATTGAAAGGATTGGAAGCTGGAGCTTTCTGCATCTCGCTTATTGACACCCGACCTTTTAAGTGTGTAGATCACATTGATCATTCAGGGTTATAGCTTCAGGTCATGAGAACGTCAGAGCATTCTTATTGCTCATTGTCCTAGGGAGACTTCAACAACGAATACATTGGCGTCCAACAGATCATGACTTCCCAATTCTTCCGTCTTGACAGGCTCCAGCAAGGATATCCAGGGGCTGTTCCCACTATCGCATAGTGATGACAAACCAATCACCCGTGCTGTCGAGGAAGTAGTCATCAAAGAATCAACCAAATATACTCTCTTCTTGACCTCCCGTAATGACAGAGGGAAGAAAAGGATACCTCTCGACGAGATTTCCAAGAAAATGTTGTCAAACCAATATACCCACATTCATATGCAGCTGCTTCCGGGTAATTTTCTCAATCCTCTTTCACTCACCAGCCTTTTCACTTTCTCTGCCTCCTCCCATCTATTTGCAGATGCATAAATATGGGCCAAAAGCATATAATTTCCAGTATTCTCAGGCTCAATCGCGAATAGCTTTCTCGCTATCATCTCTCCCAACTCCACATTACCATGGACCCTGCAAGCTCCTAGTAGAGCACCCCAGACACCAGCATCACCGATGCCCTGCAAGTTTATCACAATATCATATGCCTTCTGAAGCTGGCCAGCCCTTCCAAGGAGGTCAATTATGGTTGAGAAGTGTTCGATCAATGGCTCAATACCAAAAGTCTTTGTCATCTGACTGAAATGCATCAATCCTTCTTCCACCAATCCAGCATGGCTACATGCACTAAGTACAGAAACGAAAGTGATCTGATTCGGTTTAATACCGTCTTTTAGCATCTCCTGGAACAGCTCCAGAGCTTCAAGAGCCTTCCCATGGTCACTGAGGGCTCTAATCATTGAACTGTAGGATATCACATCCTTGTTCTTCATTTTTTAAATTCGGTTTGTGCTTGATCAATATTCCCACATCTTGAATGCATGTTGATCAATGCACCACATAAAAAGCTAGTCCTTCCTGAAATAAAATAAAATTGATGCAAATGATCAAACCAGTAAAGCAACATATGTAGTTGTACACTGCAAGATCTCAACCTCACAACTTTCGCAAGTATACTTGAATGATTTTCTCATGTCAGAGATTAATAAAGTCTGCTGCAATATCAGATTAGCCAGATAACATCTGTCCATAACATTGCCAGAACAAATGGAGCATTCAGTTGCAGCCAAAAAAAAGGCACACATAGTGTGCTAACGAAAGACCATACCCTAAATTTCATTTTCTCAACATTCCTATTCATGTTGTGAGAAGTCCATTTACCAGTCTTACTTATTAACATGATTGTCATGTCCTCAAGGTCCACAAACTGCATCAAAAAAATTTTCGCTTGAAATATGGAAACTACTTGACAGATTTTTTTTTCCACCTATGCTATGAGATATGACAGTAAAACCAGAAAATCAAAATAATGGTTAAGGCGTGAAAGTAACTCACTACAGCATCTTTCCTCCACATGTACAGCCAGTTCATTTGCCATTTTCATGTCTGTAAGTTGCGTGCAAGCAGAAATGGCCCCTACCATGGCCACGTCATTGATTTTTACTCGCAATTTCCTCATCTCCCCATACATCTTCAAAGCTTCCATTGCATAGCCATTCTGTGCATAACAACTTAACATCGCTGCCCAGCATGCTGCATCCTTCACTTGTGCCTCATCAAATACTCTCTTCGCTTTAGTCACATGACCAATCTTCCCATACCCCGCAATCATAGCAACCCAAGTAACACAGTTCTTGCCTGGCATCTTATCATACAAGTCCCTAGCTGCGTTCATGTCTCCACAATTTGCATACCCTGCGACCATGGTCGTCCAACACATGTCGTTTCGGGTCTCCAATGCGTCAAACAACTGCTGGGCATCCTCCATCATGCGCAACTTAGAATACCCACGTATCATTGCAGTCCATGTCACAACATCTTTCACACCCATATCATCAAATATATTCCTCGCATCAGATATGACCCCAGATTTGGCATACATGTCCAGCAGAGCAGTTTCCACAATCTTGTTACCCAAGAAACCAAGATTTAGCACTCTCGCGTGGACTTGTTTGCCCTCGAACAGGGCCGGCGTACGAGCACAGGCGTTGAGCACCGACGAGAAGATAAACGCTGATGGCGACACGCCCGCGTGGTGCATCCGGGCGTACAAAGAGATGCACCGGATGAAGTGGCCACGGGCGACGTGGGCCCGGATGAGAGAAGCCCAGAGGAACTGGGTCTTTCGGTCGGGTATTTCGTCGAACAGGTGACATGCATAACGAAGGTTGTCGCCGGGAAACCAGAGGAGCTTGAGGAGCAAGAAGGGCAGAAGGCGTTCGTTTTCGCAATGATGTGGGTTCGGTTCAGGCTGGGTTTTGAGAATGAGGGCGTGAGATTGTTTCAGTTGATCGACGGTCTTGCTGATTCGGAGGTACTGTTTAAGCAGAGCAATGACCGACGGGTCTTGGTGACGACTCATGCATGCATGGCAAATCGGTGGAGGGAGGTTCAAGAAGATGACGGCTTCTTTCGGTTCGCTTACTGTTTGAGGTACTTCCTTAGCGCTTGAATTTAATGTGGAAAAGGTTAATGAAAAAGGGAAGTAAAGAATAAACCAAACAAACATTTTTTTTATTATAATGCTGAGAAATTATTTTATTTATCCTAATCTCTTTTATAATTTTTTTACTTTTTACCTAAATTGATTAAATTAAAAAGTTTATAATTAAATTAGCATAGTGAACGAATTTCTCTTGTTCTCCCACGTGATAAAGGATATATTTCTCTTGAAGATTCTTCACTAGGAGTAAATTTGATTTTCTTATAATTGTCTCTAGATTATGAATTAGTGCTTCTCATTCAATTAATTATGGAAAAGAAAATGAAGGAAAGATTATAGAGGGTATGAACTATAAATTGAGAAAATTATTGCAAAACAAATTACTTGGGAAAATGATCATACTTAGTTTTTGGTTACTTTATAAAGGAAATGATGTTCTTCTTCATTTGAAATCATTTTGAACAAAAATAGTCCTCTTAACCTTAGGAGTCATAATAGGACTATTTTTGTTTGAAATGATTTAGAGTCATAATTTTGACAAAAAAAAACTTTTCTATCGAGACTTATCGCGATGGCCATCCTTCCTACATAGGAAGGGGAAGATGGGAGATTCAAATCTCCAATTTCTCGGGGGGTTGGGATAGGGATTATTTAACTTCAAATGTGGGGTTCAACTTTCACGCTATGCAATGAGATATGGCAAAAATCTAAAAGTGAGTGTTAGAATATGAGTAAACTAATTAAACTTCTGATAACAATAGATCAAGTTGTGCTTACCTCACTAGGATAGCAAGACCTAAAAACCCAGCTTCCTATGATGAATCCCTACATTGCTTTTGCCAAACCACCCCCTTCTCACCCCTTCAATCCATCAAACATTTGATCAAACATACTCCTCGCACTGTTAAGGAATATGTTCAATCTTCCCGATTTGATCAACATCCCATCTAAATAACTGAACAAGAACAGTTTGTCACTCTTTAAATACCATTCGAGTTTCCTTCTCAATGGATCAACTAAGAATATACACACCTCCATATTGAAATGTTGACACTCGAAAATACCCATGCTATCATGTGCTAATCACGAGGGCATAAAAAGGAACAATATGCCCCTTTTGTTTGAAGAAGCTAGGGATCACTAGCATTTTTGAAGGGATTTAAAGCTAGATGTTGATGGGAATTCATACGGATATACTTGAGTTGATAACTAGGTATTTCATTGCCATGTGTTAGACTATGAAAATAACAAGTTGGACTTGGAGTTTAAGTGAAATTGGCCTTAAATTCTGAGTGAGAATAACTGCTATGAGTAAGTCCTGAAAAATGAGAAAGTGGTTATTTACTTGATGGGTAAGTCGCACAAGTGTCGTCGACAAGTCAAGAGGCAGAAAACCAGTGCTGCTCAAGGAAAGCAACTGACTAAATCACACCATGAATACCATAAACCACACAATTGAGAGCTCCTAATTATCACAACAACTATCTTTACTTTTATCTTTACTTTATTGCATTTGTAGTTGTAACTTTTTAGATTTCTATTGTTGATTAGATTCCGACGTGTATTTTTATCCGATTCAGCATCGATTAGATTTCGGTGTTGTTCCATTAGCTAAGTGTCATCAATTAAATTTTGACATTAAGTTTTTTATCCAAGAGTATTACTGTTAATTAAATTCCAGCTATACGTCTCAACAAGCTATGTTGTTGATTAAATGCCAACATAATTTGAGCCAAAACCTTGGGCTGTACATATAGGTTGGAAATAGAAGTTGCATTCGCATTTGACATTCTCTGTCTATATTTAGCATGGAACCTGAATCCTTTATAATAAAATTGAAACATACTATTCGGTAAAAGATTTTTCACTGGAACATAAACCTATGAAACAATAGCATTATTGAAATCCAGTTAAGGAAAAGCTAATTTTCATCTCCATTTTCACACTTTCTAATCAAATTCCCGACACCAAATCCAATCAAATTCAACCGACATAACCAACGGACTACGGCAAAGTATGAAGGAGATAAACTATGTGAATGCCCCATGAATGCAGGTGGAAAAATTTAATCATTGTAGACAATGTTGGAGTGTGGTATGGCCGTTAATATTGAAAAAAATTATCCACATGATGTCGTCCGGCCACCAACATTAGTTAGATTTGACCGGATTTGGTGTCAAACGGATTCCACTAGAAATTTTGTGAAAGTGAAAGGATTTGATTTTAACAAATTAAAAATACATAGACTTGATTAGAAGAAAAATATTTTATGTACAAAGATTGAAGAAGAACTTTCCATCCACCTAATATTTATTCTCCAACCAAAAAAATAATAAGATTTATTCATTGGCATTAATAAAGCGCTTTAATGAAAGCATATATAATAAAACTTCAAAAAAAAACTGGAGTCGATGAAGCTAAGATACCCAGCTTCTCTTTATGTACAACAGTTTTGCTTAGCCTCTACAATACACGTAGTCAATTTAGGCACCACCCAGAAAATAAATGAAAAATAATTATAAATTTTGTGTTATATTATTTTATTACTTATAAATATGAGTTTTATACTATTTTTCTCTCAAATATTAGAATTTTGGGCTTAATTCATCCTATTCATAATTATAAACTCTAGATATCAAAGTAAAATTACTAATAAAAGGAAAGATATCGAAAACATATATTATCGTTCAGAAACTACCGCTAATATATCTTGATTTTCGAAAAAGAAAATCAAAATGATATTTAAATGTTATCTTTCAAGACCACTTTGCACCTTCACAACAATTATCATCATATCTTTTCTTATCAAAAAATTTGCTTTCCGAAAAACACATCCGAATCCTAATTTCTCACGCCTACCCAAATCACACAAAATCCAATTAAAAACCAACCACCCAAACCCTAAGCAACATATTAAGTTTATGTTTTTTTTTTTAATTAAGATGAGTTTGTAAGAATGGGAAATTTCGCATTTTTGATGTGGAGTTTTGTTTAAAGATAAGTGAATGGTTTGCTTAGATAGACTTATTTAAATGGTTGGTTAAGAGTGATGTGCATTTAGACATATTTTGTAATTCTTCTAATATTTGTAAGATCGTAGCGGACCAGCTTCAAGAAAAAAAAATTGTTCTCTACTGTGGAAGAAAATATTCTCTATATTCCATGTTGGATAGCTTTCACATCAATATGGAAGAAAATTGTTTTTCACTATAATTTGTCAGCATATATATTCCCGAGAATGTAACATTGTCTTCCAATGCATATCTATATAAGAAAGTGCAAAAGAGGATTTCTACTCATGTAATATTCTTACTGAATCTATGCAAATATTATTGGCTTCCATGAATATAGCCTGGATCTTTTCCTAATACGATTTCTTTCTCTAATATCCTATAAAAGAAGGGCGCTGCCCTTGTTCAAAGCAAGAGACGAGTTTAGAAGAAAGTCTGCAGCCGTTGGAGTTTGGATGGAGCATCCTTACTGCTCTTCCTTTGCTTTGTTATCTTTTTCCTCATGAGTTGAAGGAAGTCCGCGACTAGACACTTCTGTCAGTGCATAGTCGTATCTTTACACATGGAGCTTAGGTAGGGCAACTATACTGCCGATAACAAGTTTCACGACAACCTCGAACCGCCTCCTCTACAAGCGGCTTTTCCACCAAGGACCCATCTCCGGATTCTACAACAGGATGGAAAGTGAAGATCCAAACAGTTTATGGTCTCTTCTTCTGCAGGTAAATCACTTGTGAAATATACCCAAAGTTTCGACTTTTGAGTAATATTTTTAGTTCTATGATTTATAATCTTTGGAAATCATCTCACTTGGTACTAGGATTTATAATGGACCTGATATTACTGCCAATCCTGCATCGATTCAGCTACCTGTGAGAGGAAGAGGATATCATATAATACGACGAGTGTATTGTGCGTTTCTCTAATCAATGTCGGCTTTTTCATAGTCGACCATACAGACCATACATCTTAATCCCTAATGACTCTTGTGACTGAAACTTTCATGAATGCGACCAACTTTGCGATGGAAGTGATGGATTTAGCGAGGAATGCGACAAAGTCAGCGATGTCTTAAGTTCAGTGACTCTGCATGAGCTTGCACAGTGCACCACCGACATATTATCCTAGTTATGGAAGGGGAGATGAGATGCGAGAATTCTTCAGCCACCAGGCTACGAACTGTATCGTAGCCCCGCGTCTTCTGCATGTGATTTACCTGCAGAGGAAGAGACCATACACTATGTCCGGATCTTCACTTTGTGTTGTGTTTTAGAAGTCAGATATGGGTCCTTGGTCGAAAAGCCGCCTGTAGAGGAGGCGGTTGAGTTGAGATTGTCTTGAAACTTGCTATTGGCAGTGTAGTTGTCCCTGCCTGAGCACCATGTATAAAGATATGACTGTGCACTGACAGGAGTGCTTGGAATCGGAGTGCTTGGGATGAATCTTTTCTTGAATTTGGAAAGAATGCAATTACAATAGAGAAGCAATGCAGAAAGGGCAAGGATGCTCCACCCAAACTCCAATGGCAGACTTTCTTCTAAACTTGCGTCATTTGCGTTGAATGAACGCCCTTGTTTCATGGGTCCCTTTTTTTTTTTTTTTTTTTTTTTGGGTGTTGTTTCATGGATTTTTAAGAGGTTTTAGAGAAAGAAATTGTAATACACAATATTTATGGAAGTCAATAATATTTGCAATATTACATGAGCAGCATTCCTCTTTTGTATTTCCCTATATAAGTATGTCTTAGAAGATAATGTTATATTCTTGGTATTTGTTGACAATGATACTGGAAAATAATTTTCTTTCATATTGACATGATAGATGTGACATGAAATATAGAGAATATTTTCTTCCATAGCAGAAACAATTTTCTTCCTTGAGGCCAGCAGATTGCTACAAATATTTCAAAAATTAAAAAATATGTCTAAATGCACGTCACTCTTGATTGACCTTTTATTTTGATCAAAACTAACCATTTAAATATATCTATTTTTGCAAATTACTCACATAATTTTGAGCGAACTCCACATTGAAAAGCCAAATTACCCATCCTTGCAAACTCATCTTAAAACGTTGCTTAGGGTTTGGATGGTTGGTTTTTAAATGGATTTTGTGTGATTTGGATTGGTATGAGAAATTAGGATTGGGATGGGTTTTTTGGGAAGGATATGTCATTTTGATAGGAAAAGACATAATAATAATTGATTCCAAAAAAAACCCCAAACTTTAGGTCCAGTCCCAAATATACCCCGAACTTTTTTTTGTCTCAAGAAAAACCATAAACTTTAGGTTTAGTCCCAAATCTGCCCCAAACTTTTCTTTTGTCTCAAAAAAAACCCTAAACTTTAATTTTAGTCCCAAATCTATCCCAAATTTTGTTTTGTCTAAAAAAATCTCAAATTGATACACATATGGCAATTTTACCCAAAATTATTTTTTTGACCACCAAAACAAATTACCATATATTATTTTCCGTTAAATTTTATTGTCAAATTTATAAATTAAATAACACGTCGTAATTAACAAGTATAATAATTTGGGGTTTTACCCTCTGTTTGTACTAAAAAAATCACCAATTTTTGATATATTCTCAAATATACCCCATGATCTAGTCCCAACTTAACATGTCATTTCTACATAGATAATAAATACACATAAACAATATGTCATGAAAATTATTTTCAAAATAAAACCACTTTAGGACATAAAAAATTAGGGATTACTAATATGGCTTTTGGACAGAGGCTAACGAGAGCAAATTTAGGATTATAGTAAAATTTACTGATTTTTTTATACAAAAAAAAAAAAAAAATTGGGATAGATTTGGGAATAAATTAAGAGTTTGGGGTTTTTAAAAGAAAAGTTTGGGGCAGATTTGGGACTAAATTTAAAGTTTGGGATTTTTTCTCAAACAAATAAAAGTTCGGGGTAAATTTGGGACTAAACCTAAAGTTTAGGGTTTTTCTTGAAACAAAAAAAAATTCGAGTATATTTGGGACTAAACCTAAAGTTTGGGGTTTTTTTTGGAATTGACCCATAATAATTGATGCGAAGATGCAAAGCATTCCCGAAAGGCAACACTTAAGTATGTTTTCAATTTTATTTTTTTAAAACTAGAGGTATTCCTAAACGGTAGTGAATGTTTTCAATATTTTTCCTTTTATTAGTAGTTTTGCTTTGATATGTTGAATTATAATTACTAATAGGACAAATTAAGCCCAAAATTCTAATACTGGAGAGAAAAATAGTAAAACTCACATAAAATAATAAAATAATATAACAAAAATTCAAATTTATTTTTCATTTATTTTCCTTCAATAGCTTCTCTATCTATATTATCATCTGTGACGGATTTCGTGTGGCCCCTTGAGATGCCATAATGTCAACACAAACGTATTGGACTGCTAAAACCATCAAGTTGTTTCTCTGTCTCTCTCTCTCCTCGTTGCTAATATCCTAAATGGAGATCACACAATTTTTGCCAAGTAAGAGAGCCAAATTACCAATTGTGCTCAACATTTCAGAATAGGCGAGTCACACCGATATAATCACATAAAATGATAGTTTATTTAATGGAGGCCTCATTTTGAGCTAAATCTGAAAAGTTTTAGGTACTTGATTGGATCAATAATATTAGGCTCCGTTTGGCAACATTCTTATTTCTCTATTTTTCTGTTCTTTTGTTTCCTGGAATAGAAAAGAAACATAAATCTGTTTGTTAACGCAAATTGATTTTTCTATTCTCGGGAATAGAAAGTTGTTTTTGGGAATAGAAATGAAAAGTAAAAAAAGTTAGCTTATTATTCCTTGGAACAATTTCTAGAAATTATTTCTTGTGGATTACTCACCGCCTATTGCACGTCACCACCCGCCCACTGCCCGTCGCCTGTTGTTGGCCGCTACCCGCCATTGCCGCCGCCCCGCCGCCACGCCCACGCCGCCCACCACCCGCCGCCGCCCGCCCGCCCCCCCCCCCCTTGTCGCCGTGGCGCCCGCCCGCCGCCCGCCCCCCACTTGCTCGCCGGTGGTTGGCCACCACTCACTCGCCACCGCCCACCACCGCTAGTCGTCGCCTTCCCGCCCCCACCTTGTGGCGTGCCGGAGGGGACCACCAATCGCCACCACTTGCTGCCACGGTTGACCGTGATTGGAGGGGACTTCACCAATGACGGAGGCGGCCATCGGTGGTGGCGGCGACCCGGCGGCGGCGGCCACCGGCGGCTGGCGGCGACCCACGAGGGGACCGGCGACCAACGATGGCGGCGACGGCGAACGGCGGCAAGCGGCCGACGGCGGCGACCAACGAACAACGGCGGCGGCGGCGACGCGGCGGCAATCGGGACGGTGGTGGTGGCAACAACCGGTGGCGACAACCGGCGGCGGCGGTGGCAACCGATATGGGTGGTCACCGATGGTCGGCCGGGCGTGGGTGGTCACGGCGATCGACCACTAGTGGGCGGCGGCCAACGCCGACCGCCGGCGGTCGCCGCTTGCCGCCCACCGGTCGCCACCGCCATCGAGGAAAAAAGAAATAAAAATCTTTTGTCGATTCCAAACACATTTCTATTCTTTTTCTATTTCGAGAATAAGAAATTTTTGTAATTACCAAACGTCCTATTTTACCCAGAAATTATTCTAAGGAGTAGAAATAAAAAAGAACTATTTTTCAAAAAAAACTGTTTCCAATAATAAAAATATTACCAAACGCACTCTTAGATGTCCGAATTTGAAACGAGCAAAAGTTATGCTATTTAGTATTTATTGTATCATTGCTCAATTTTACATGTCGATTTAAAAAAAAATTCTTAATAAGAAAGGCCCAAAGCCCATAAAAAGGCAAAGGCTTGTATTTTCCATGTCTACATTATTGTGTAAACTTTATAAGGAGTAAAACCAAGCCAAGTGACTCGCAAATAGCTATGCTGAATCTCATTTCGATGAATTTTTTTAGCTTTTGGAGGTTGACTCGCCTCAGACTAGCACAAAGATCGAGCGTTTCTGCTTATAATTGAAAGGGTACATTACATTTCCCGCCCATGTTACAATCTTAAAATTGGCAACATCTTGTACCCATATATCTACAAAGAAGTGGCGCGTTAATTACAAATTCATCTCGTTATTCAAGCATACTTCCAAATGTTAGTCCATCTTCACCTTTCGACGGTTATTTACATCTTTCGTAGATTATCCAACCTCGCCTGTAAGTCATCATCGATTCCGCTGTCACCAGTTGCTGCAGATTCAGCTTGTGCAACCTTGTTCGTTGCAGCCGGTGCAGCGACAGCGCCTGAGGGTGCATTTAGAAGCTGCAATTTAAAGGGAAAAAAATTTAGCATTCCCAGGGAACTGTGTTAGATTGTGTTACTTATTGGAAAGTATTTTTCTTAATCATGTTAAGCTGGGGAAGAGAAAACAAACAAGGCATTGGATTATACCTCTGAGTTCATATCAATACCAATCTCATCGAGCACCTGATTAACTAGGTCTTCTGTCTCCTCCTCTTCTTCGTCACCTTCCATGGCATCGTCTATAGCATCTCCCATGACCTCGCTCACCAACTCCATCTTTTCATTCTGCCTCTCAAATTCCTGCATTATCCTCTGCAACGATGGCAAGTTCATCTGTCTGTTCATCTGCCCCATTGCCTTGGTTACACCTTTCATGGCCTCACCCATTGCTTGAGTTGATTTCAGGGTCTAAAAGGACATATTGAAAAATTTAGAAAACCTGGAAGGTTTATAAACATGTATGCATACCAAAAAGGACAGAAGAGGACTCAGCAGTTTACAAATTTGCCGACAGTATAAATGATTTTTACTTCACTGTTGTGCTAAAGTATGGATGTTTCCACATGCGGATATATGATTGCCCCGTCATTTTTTTCCCCACATAAACCATTGCATAAGTTTGATCTAAGGCTATATCTTCTTTCAAATGATAAGTATAAATAAGCTATACGGCATACTAAGTTCTGCGATAATGTACTGTGCAGCTGCGCCTGCCTTTGAGGAGCAGTCCAGTCACCATGCATGTAAAAAATCAACCATTACTCTATATAATATTGATTACGAAATTTGACTGCATGCACATGCCCCAGAGAGAGAGAGAGAGAGAGAGAGAGAGAGAGAGACCTGAATTCTTAAAGCCACACCCTGAAGTTGTGATTTCAGCTTGTAAAATTTCTCGATCTGATGTCTAGTTCGGATGAGGTCCTTAGCCATTACTCTCACAGCACCCTGAAAGGAGAGCAATAGTAGGCTCATTCTTAATTATGGATCAGTAAAGGGCATTTTACATGGTCAACTAGACTGTTTCTAAGCATTAAAGATAAACAACTTCTAAAGAGCAATGACTAAGAAGATAGATTGTAAACTCCAAACTGGCAAAGCTTTAAACAACTTCTAAAGAGCAATGACTAAGAAGATAGATTGTTAGAGAAACTCCAAACTAGCAAAGCTTTTAAACAACTTCTAAAGAGCAATGACTAAGAAGATAAGAGTGTTAGAGAAACTCCAAATTGGCAAAGCTTTCTCTTTTGTGTAATGAATGTGAGATTAAACAGGACAATTACCTCATAATGAGAGGATGACTTAGAAGAAGAAAACAGGGACATAACCAGACATCTAGAGAGGAAGCTTTGGAAAATGAATAATTTTTGCTAGTCACTTTCAAGTAACACTATTTCATACAAGTGCAGTATCAGTTGCAAATGTGTTTAGCTACTTCCACTAAAGCGTAACAAGTTCTCAAACCACATAGATCTGCAGGCATGCCACTCCTTCAAGTCCACTGACTTTTCTTTGTTTGATCAAAAAATATAAGTCAACAATGAAGATCCAACCTAGGGAAGATTCAGAAATGAAGTCGCTTCCTAAGCACAGAGCAACAGTTACCTTCAACATTTCTCATGAATATGCATCATTCTTTCATCTGCCTAAGTTCACCATTTTCTAAGCCCCCAAAAGAGTACCCAAGGGGGAAAAGTAAGAGAAAACCAAAGCACTCGCAATCAAATCAATTCATAAATTCTGCTTTTTTTACTAGGTTCGCTACCAGCTAAGGACCCACTTACGAAGAACGCAAACTGCAGCTGTATACCAAATTAACATTATGCCAAACACTTAAAGTTCACCTAGTCAGTTCCGCCTCTGCTTAAGTGCACCATGTGGCCACAAACAAAAAACACCAACCCCCAACACACCCCCCCCAAAAAAAAAAAAAAAAGATTGATAACTTAGCAAACAGAGACACAAAGAAGTAAACACAAGTGAAACTGCAATGGAGCAGAAATATCGTCAAGGAATGCATGCTATGGTTAATTTAAATCAGCCACCAAAAGAGAAAGGATGACGACACTGCAAACACCTGAACTTTTGTCCGTTTTACAAGCCAGTACCTGAACTTTTTTTTTTTCCCAATCAAGTAGCTTTTCAAGTATGGCTTAGTGTCGAGCCTCAGTTAGATAAAATGCCTTTTTATATGATCCTGTTTACAGACTCACTTAATTAGAAAAAATTAACACAATTAACCACGTGGCTCACTTACTAAGGAAAAAGTATGACATCTCCATTAAGTGTTGGGTCATGAGGAAGAACAGATACTGCTTACTTGAATGATCTAGGTCGTCCAATATATCTCTGTTGATGCGACATCATTTCAAAAAACCAAATCAGACAGTTAACGGCTATCTAATGGTGTTAGTGTCCAATTTGGCATTATCTGTCCATAATTTGAAAAGTTGAGGTGCTTATTTGAAGGGGCAAAAAAAAAAAAAAAAAAGTTTGAGTATTCAACTGTAAAATGGACAAAAGCTCAGGTACTTGTGATATCATTACCCCAAAGAAGAACTAAAACTTACATAAAAGCAGTGAAATATAGTGTCATACCATCTGTCCTTGTTTGGCACTTTTCTTTATCTCAGCGATCAACTTCTTTTCCTGAGTTTGAAGACCTTGCCTTTCCCTTTCTATTTCTCTAATGGACTTGTCTAGCATCCGCTTATTTTCCCGCAGAAGTTCTGCACCAAAAATAGACATGTTTTCTTAAATTTTAAGAGCAATAATAGTGATTTTACCACCAGCAAATTGGATGTATGAAATTCAACATCTGCACAGATGGAAATCCAAGTAGAGCAGGTAGTTCATATAAATCACAATGGCAGGGTTTATACAGCAGAAAACTGTAGCTCTATAGAAATAGCGCAACTTGCTATTTCAGGACAAGTGGCTACGTAATGCCATTTAGCTCAAAGGTAAATTACTCTGACTAGGTCCAAATTTTTTCATATTATATGAGAAAAGATTTTCCAAGAAAAATGCTATATATGACATGTACAGATTAAATGTTTGTCTTGGCCCCCAACCTTGATTTCTCAGTCCACCATTGGTTTTGCACAACATTAATGTAATACATCACCCAGGAAGTCAATAAAACTATTCTTTCCACTTAGATCTATGTTGACAGAATCCATGAGACAATATTCTTTACCAAGGTTAAAAATTCATGAGATAAAAGTCCATGCTAGAGCCTATCATACTCCCTTCCATTCTGCACATCCTCAAATGCTGAAATATGTGCTTGTGAATGTTAAAGTAGTGTGTGGCTTCACATATGGATCTGATCCACGACAATGAAGCAAATTCCACATCACCAGATTCATACTGTCAAAGCTAAACCGAATGGCCACTCCAGATTGTTCAATTCAGCAGACTGTATGCATGGTTACAAAGAAGAACAGAGGAATCACACCTATCAATTACATCTTTTGCCATATCTTGCAGCATGCATTTTCAAATTCGTCCGTCATTGAGTCATCCGTAAAGAAAACCAAGCATCTCAATAAAGCAACACTCGCTTGCAAAACAGCATATACGGTAATCAATCAGCCGTCCAGCACGTATTTTTGCACGTGATCCGAAGCCAACTTCAGAGACACCAGACATGATCAAAAAGCAACCGAAACAAAAATTGCAGAGTCAGACAGGATTCAACGATAACTTCGCCAAAACACAGTCATTTTCAAATTGTTCATCGAACCCCTATCCGAGCTCAACAAAAGACAAAAGCCACATCCTCAACAAATTCCTCGTCCCGCAGTGACTTCTACACATAATCGATCACGTTCAGCTCAAACTCAGCTCACGATCAGTAACAAGAGTATGAAATTTTCACTCGCAGCGCAGTTTTACATGAATACGACGACAACAACAGCAATAACAAGAAGAGCAGAGCAAGAAAAACTGCGCAACAACCTGCGGGAGTTTTCCTTTGGCCGAAGAGGAAACTCATCGTGCTCGCCGGAAATCGCAAAGATCCTCCGCAGTTTTACAGGCGCGAAGCTTTCCTTGCGATCGTTCGCGTCGATCGCTTCGCGGTGACGATCGCTTCGCTGGCGATGCTCTTCTCGCTAACGGGTCGCTGAGGAAGAAAGCGAGGATGGAACCAGGCTTCTGCCGACGGCCCAAATATCCGCGGCCCAAATAAATTATTGGGCCTGTACTGAGACTTGGTCCGAGGCCCATAAAAATTAGAATCAGGGGACCGATTGGCAAACTAATCATGGGCCTAATAACGGCTATTTTGCGAGTTGCGACGAGAAGATATTCGGCGATATCATTGTGCCGTGTGAGTGGCTGACGTGACGCATATTTATTTAGTCAGATCCACTCACGGATTGACACGGGGCAAACGTACTATGATTAAATAAAATAACATGAAAAATGTGACCTTGCAAGTTATGGGCGATCAGTCCCAGTCCTTTGAAACTGAACACTTAGCAAAAATACTTAAAAAAAATTAAAAATACTAGAGATATTACTGTTTCAACATCTATTGCTATATTTAAGAAATTAAAAATATATTAAAAAAAGAGTCGGTCTCATTTGATTCGATCCAATTTCACTTGGGAACCGAACCAAAGCCTCTTGGGAACCAAATTAAATTGACCAATCTAACCAGTCTAAGCAATTCCCAATTCAATCAATTCGATATGCTCACCTATATTGCAAGTCATAAGTACACCACAATTGTTTGGAAAAAATTATTGAGTGGATCTAACTAGATAAATGCACACCGTGCCAACCACTAACGCAATGCTTTGATAGCATCGAATTATTTTCCTTTGAAGTGGAGAGTTTCCTTGAGCCAGCATTTGAATTTTATTTTTTTCAAGAAGCTCTTTTGCATTTATGGGTTTGTAGGCTCAGATTTTCGTATTGTTTTATTCGATTATAATGAATTTGTCGCGTGTCAATCTGTGAGTGGGTCTAACTGGATAAACACGCGCCAGGCCACACCACGCCATTCGATGCCACTAAATATTTTCTCGTTGAGCACATTCAATGACAACAAACGGGCTCATCAATTGGGCTCCATGGCCCATGATCGGATTCGACCAATTAAGAGAACGACGGGACTTACAAAGTCCATTTCAGACGACGACATTTAAAGACGGTGGGACAGGTTGGGACTAAGATCGGAATGGGCTGGGCTTTCGCATAAACTGGATCCATCTCGAGTGTTTATTATTTCTAATATTCAGATCTATCCTAATGTCAAAAAGTTTAATAAAGGGTCGTTTCATGCTCTTGGGAAAAAAGAAGAAGGCTAAACCTTAGCAGGCGAATTTTCTGAAAAAAGAAATTCAAAGCGACCCTTCTCACAAAGGAAAATTGGTATCGTTTTGGATGTAAAAATGTTCGATTATCTCATATCCACAAAAAAAAATCTGTATATACTTGACTGGGTGCAATAGTGATCACAACTCACTCAATGACATATTTTAGATTATCTTGATAAATTTTTCATTAGCTTAATCAGTTATGATTAAAGAAACTCTCGGGGGAAAACTAAGAGATTTTGGTGAGCCAATTGCTCTACAATCAATCGTAAACTATTAAATTAATGCATGATTTAATATTTAATTAATATAACATTCTCTCTCACACTTAACTTGGTCTTCTTCTTTTTTACCGAGTACTAAGTGTAGACATATTTCATTTCGGGATTTTTAACTCTAACACTATGAAAGATTTTGACAAAATCACTATCAATCGTTTTAAAAGTTAGATAAAATCATAGACTTTATAGAGTGAAATGATGCATGTCATTTCCATGGAAAATGGGAAACGAAGTAGGAAAACCCCTTTTTTCTCATCAAATGTCAAATCCTTTCTCATTAGTTTGGGCCACAGTAGCTTTCATGTCAAATAGGAGAGGAAACGACCCTGCATGAATGCGAGGGCAATGGTCAAACCTGAGATTCAAGAGAGACCATCAACGTAGGAGCCCGCAACAGGGACGCGTGCCTAACTCATTATATCACCAAGACCCCAGCACAGTCCATTTCAGCCCCCTACTTCCACTCCTGCAAACAAGCTACATTCGCCTACGCATGATGTCGGACATGTTTCCATGTCAGCGCAAGCGATTGTCGGCCGAGCTCTGTAGCTGCTTCCTCCAAACCCTCCCTCGTCGGCACCTAACGAAGAAGGAAGGACGAAAAGCGTCAACAGATCCACGGCTCTCGTTCTTCTCTCGCTGTGCATGCGCAAGATCTCGTTTTCCATAATTTTCAAGCCTTGTCTCTATTCAATTTTCCGTCAGTTAGGTAAATCCAAGTTCTATCAACATGAGCTTGGACATGACCACTGGAGCCTATTGTGTTTTGATTTGATTGTCATTAAATTCCTTTGCGATTTGACCGATACGAATCTATGTGGTGACCCGCAAGGATGAATTCATTCATTCACACGTGAATGAGGTACCGGGCCATAGAAAAAAATGTAATGAGATCAAACTATTCTACCTAATTAGACTTCTGGTACCCCGAACTTAGGGTATGTTTGTTTAGTCTTAAGTGAAAGTAAAGAGAAGTATTTTGCGTTTTTTTGCACCCGATCCATGATATGGACTGGCCCCATCATATTCATTCATGACATGAAATAACATAACTTGGGTCTTATGCGACCGAATAGCTATTATTATCTCCACTATTCTTCTGTGCTTCTTCCACAAGCTAGGGTTTACTTTCACTTGGTCAAGAATTCATGCAATTCACTTCGAACTCAACAACGATCACTTGCCATTGCAAAGAGGCTTTTTTCGTAGCCGGAAACTGTTGATTGTTTATTTGTAAAACAAACAAAAGAGACTTTTCTTATCTCGCGTAGGAAAGTTGGGAGGAAATGGCCCACCCTGTAAGTGTGAGCCTCTTCTAGTATGTTCAAAAAGAAAAGAATGGATTGTGGGCTACACCCACAATATCCGCATGTAGGTGGGCGATTTTGGCGCACTTTGCACTTGCATGCTCGCGAGAAATTATGAAATTCAGAATTGCTAAAAAAAATTAAGTAAATTATTATCATTATAATTTAGGGAAAATACTACAAAAAAACCCCAAATTTTGCCAAATGTGACAAATTTATCATAAACATTTTTAAGTAACACAAAAAACCCGAAACTTATACATGTGTGATACATTTACTCTAAACTTTACCAATTGTGATACATTTACCCCGTGACACAAAAAACCCAAACTTGTACTCGCGTAACACATTTAACCCAATCTCTTTGCCAAAATGAAATTTTTATCTTTTACATTTTAATTTCTTTTTCTTTTTTTCCTTTTCTGTTTCTTCTTCTTCTTCCTTTTTTTCTTCTTCTCTCTTCCCTTTGTCGGCCACGGCAGAGGGAAGCTTGACTCAAGCGAGGAATCCCCTCCCTTGAGTCCGATTTCCCTTTGCCATGTCCAGTGAAGGAAAGAGAGAAGGAAAAAAAAAGGAAAGAAAAGAAAAGAAAATTTAAAAAATAAAAGATAAAAATGCCCTTTCAACCAAATTATTCGAGGTAAATATGTTACACGGATACAATTTTTTTGTGTTACAAAATTGAGATAAATTTGTCATGCTAGGCAAAGTTGGGGTTTCTATGTTACAGAAAAAATTTAGAGTAAATTTGTCACACTAAGTAAAGTTTGGTGTTTTTTATGGCATTTTCATTATCTCTTATTTATTTTTTGTCCCAAATTTCTATGTGTTTCCAAGGTATCTTTTGAAAACATACTATTTCACTTAGCAACTTTTCTCAAATGGTCTTTGAAAATGTACTGGTTCACTTAGCAACTTTTCCAAAGGATTGTCTCTGTTCATTAAGGATGAGATCAATATGTCAATTTTGAATAAATGATTTCTAATTTTTTTCAAATCTTCTTTCCAAAAGCTACTGCCATCATTTCAATTAATTCCCTTGCGGGACCCTAAAGAAATACTAGAATTGATAGCTAGTATTCCCAATCGAGACCTTATTGTATCATAAAGGAAATTTGTCAGTAACCATTTAGCAATTTCATGGGGTAAATAAATCGAAAATGATATCATGTCTCAAAGTCTAACTTCATTGTTCTACCTAAATTCGAAGACATTTTTCCAACAAAGGCGACACAGTTTTCTCGATGCGCAACTATAGTCGAGGTGAGCAAGTTGGCCGAAAGCAACGTCCCCAAAGAATACCAAGTCACATTCATCTCCTTCGCTGCGATCCAGGTGTATCTAATCCACCAACCTTTCACCGATCGAGGAAAACCTAAAATTATGGTTTTCAATGCTATACATCCGCGTGCAGTCCCTTTCTCTACAATTCAATTTGGTCAGTGAAAGCCAATGCTCAACCAATCCCACTATTCCAAGGCGAAACCCTAACTATTCCATTGCCTCCAACTATCTCTCTTATCTCTTTATCTCAACAGGGCTTTGAAAATTTCATTAATTTCGTAAACCGGACAAGATGATTCCTCCGACAAAGGCGGTCCGAGCTCTAAACATGCCGTGCACGCCAAGCCACCTTAGATCGAGACAACTCGTGCATAAGATGTGGGTGATTCGAACTCGTACCTCGAGCGAGGATTAATTCTAAGCTCACATGGCCGAATGAGCAGCCAAAGATTTTGCCAATTCTCGTTCACACAATGCAGCAAAGCTTAGGTCATTAGAAAAGTCAAAACTCTTAGTCAAAGCTCGTACCGCACGAGATCTCCAACTGAGCAAGTTGCCCCCTTTTGGAAAAAGCAGATCGGGCGTTTCCTGTGCAGGTACGAACTTTCAACATTGTTGGCCAGCCGGACATCCACTGTTCATAAGACGATTCTATTTCTCTCAATCATTCTAACGAATTCGCAGAAAACATTGAGGCGCTGCTTCGGAGACAAGCGCGAAAAACATGGTTTCACACACAAGTTCGATCCAAGGGCCGAGGAGCGTTCGCACTGCACCGATTCTATGAATCCGAGCATCAAGAAATGTGAACTCCGCACGCTAGGGATCTCTACTACTCAAATACGCACACACGGTCGAGATCTAAGGAAGCCTACGTGCTGAAAATGTCCGGTCGACCAGCGTTATTGATCATAGAACTCTTAAGTAACATTAGGGAGCAAAAAACAGAAAGGAGACACGGCCATGGTCTAGCGTAGAGTAGGCTCCAGAAGTAACAGGACGAAAAAGCCGAGCCGAGCCAATCCCGCCATGGAAGATTCGAAATTTTTTATTCCTGAAACCCTAGAGCCTAGGTCACTCAACCGCATGCCCCTGACGACATAAAGAGGGACGCTTTAGGAGATCGCGATCGTCGTTCCGCCTTAGAATTTTGTCCCCGAGAATCTCTTCTTTTTTTCCCAGGCGGACCGAAAACGAAACCCGGGTTCAATTCCATGCATTAAACAAAAGGCAGAAAAAAGAGAGAGGCCCCCAGATCGTTCCCAGCAGACACATCCCCATCAGTCGACGATCCAATCCCTCTCTCTCTCTCTCGTTCCCGTTGCCTTTATCTTTTTTCTCATGGGGATACGAAGTTTCAGACCAATTGTCATGGAAACGAAAGGATATAAGATAAACAAATGGAGGACACTGGATTAAAAAAGAGCCGGAGATGGGGGAAAAAGAAAAGGCTGCTGCTCGGCTGCCACGGTCCTAACTCGGCTTCGCTGCGATCTCCTTGGGATCGCCGAAAAAAATGGGAGGGAATTATTCTCTTCCCCTTCCCTTCGCCCCCCACTTTCTCTTTTGCTTTCTTTCTTTCTTTACCTAAAGCTTCCCTTGTCCTTCCCTTCCTTTTGCTCGCTATCCCCCCCCCCAGCTCGATTCCGAGATCGCCCATGCTGAAAAGAGGATCGGCCATTAGAGCTTCGAGGGGGCTGGCGATTGTCGTAGCCACCGGTGTCGGGGGGATGAGTGGAGGGATGGTTCTTGGCGAGGCAGTGTGGGAATGTAAATGAAGAGAAAAAAAAAAAAAAAAGAGCAGAGAATTCATCAAGAACAAAGCAAAAATGAAGAGATCTCCTCTAGGGATAAACTGAGATTGTTCACTACTCATTTCGATGACATGAACCCGGCATAAACTTCCGTATGATACATGCATCCGTACACCATACTTTCGCCAATGTCGTATACATAGCAAGATTTGTTTTCCTTTCTGTACGCTCATCTTTTCGATGTTTCTTTAACCTACATAACCTCTGTGAAGTCGTAACTACGGATCTTTCTTTACAGTCTTTTTCCGGACAAAGACCGCCTACCGCCCTCCGTATCTTCATCAGAGCCTCGACAGATCTCGACCCACGACACGGCATGATGGTCTTTTAAGTTTCACAACTATCTTTACTTTCATAGATTGATGATTCGGATGTACGAGCTGAGGATCTGATCCCGTTGCTGTACCTCGTTTCTTCTTACTGGTTCTGGTTTGAAAAGATGCGAATACCCTCCCACCTCCCGACGCAGTAAAGCATCTGAGGAGGAGGAGCTCGTGTGTGAAGCGGACAGAGATGCGAGCGCTGCCGCACGAATCGGGTGTGAAAAAGATTATTTATTTTTCGGACGACTTTTAAAAGTATGGTCAGCTGTAAGAGCAGCGGATGTTGCGGGGATGCATGGAGGATCACACGTGTGCGTGCGCGACAGGCATGGGACATGCAGGCCACTCCATCACGTGCGGCTTAAAAAAAAAGAAAGAAAGAAAGGAGCCATCGTCCTTGGGAAAAGCAATGGTGCGGATCGGAGCACGCGAGCCCGCTTCATCTTGGTTGCTAAATGTTGTTGGTCCCCATGTGAGACCTACATAATCTGATGATCGAGATGGGATGGGATCATTTGCGCCGGATGCATACAAGATCTTCTTCCACTTCAATGCGGCACTCTAACCCCTTCCCGGTCCCACTCTACGGGCAATGCTCTCTCTTCTCATCTCATATGCCGTGCTTTAGGAGTTGGACTATCAATCGTATCGATTATAGTGTTGGTGTATCATGACAAATCAATAACAGTTTTTGAATTTGAAGTTTGAAACTATCCCCTATCGATTGATTTTTTTTCATGTGTTATCTCTATGTAATTTACTTTTCCTCATCGATGAGCAGATCGTTTCCCATTTAAAAGAAACCTTTATACTAGATAAATCCTTTTACATGTGTATGCATATGAATGTATGCATGTGCTTGTCAAACCCATCTTGGACGAACGTACTCGCTGTCGAGTACAACTAGATCTCACGTACCCTTGTAGTCCAAAAGCAATACAAATCAAATGAAATCTCTGCGAATTATTGCATTTCTCACGTCAGCGAAATGTACCAGACAAATCCACTATCTTTTTCCTCAGAATAATAAACAAAATGAAGCACGTTATGGAAATAATCTCGTCAGCTATTCTGCCCTCATTCCTCTTTTGTTGCTTCCTGAAGATAATTGAGCAGGCCAACAAAGCAATATTAACGACGCGTATCATCTCAAAGCCGAAGTGCTAAATATGAGGCCACGATGTATTTTCCCTAAAGCAACCCGACGACCCGCCGTGCGCCCGGATAGGTGGACATCTATTAAGGGGGTCGAGCCAAGGATTGAGCCATGTGTGGTCGAGCATCAGGACCCCGGTCCGAGACAAGGTCGGACCTACAAGTGAACGAGACGTCCACGTATCGCGCGCAACGAGATCGCATCGATGAGTTTGATTTTACATGTATTGTGCTCGTGCACTTTCGTGCCAGTGAGTCGTGCATGGTTGGTGACTGACAACATTGCATGATACTACAAAGCTTCTGGCCACTCACGCCCCCCACAAATGCGATGGTGCGTCCTGCGATAGCAACCGCTCATACGTACTTGAATTAGTGGAACGTCCTCGTGTGGCGCAGTCGGCATTATGCAACCGTTCAATCATGCATTAAATGTCCTTTCTTTCTACAAGAAATGGGTATCTACAAAATGGGTATCTAAATATTTGGGTCGGGTTGTCACGTATAAAATCATCTTCGCACAATACGTCGCACAAGACTCGATATGACAAAATAGCGGACTTGACTTGCATGGATACTCCGAGTGAAAGACGGTGTGATTTATTCGGATGCACGCTCTAATTTTCATTCAAATTGAACACTTGACTACTCAATAAGACGTCCCAATTATCTCCGGAATATTAGAATCTGTTGATAATAGAATAAGGTCATGCTTGACAGTTGCATGTCCATTGCATCGTCGCCCCCATGTCATAATATCTTTTGCCACTCATGACCATCATCAATCACATTTCTCCGAGTATTAAGTGGGATTTGGTATATGATTTGGCTAAACGAAAGCCTTATCTTGTGCATCGGTTAAGATTTCATCCACGGGATCTAGGGCACGACCTCTCTAAAGTCAATACATTTACAATTACGACAATTCAACTAATCTTTTCTGGGTTCTTTTTGTTTTGTTTTTGTTCAATGATATCCGGGCTTGCACGTATTATCACTAATCTGATGGAATATAACGTCGGTGTCATGTTGTTAGAGGCGATGTGACTGCCGAGTAAGGATGTTAGCTAAGACATTGGAGTAATTATGACAAAGGTTTCCCTGCTGCTAGAAAAAGGTCATCTTACGCCTACCGACTCATCAATCTAGCAATACCTAGGTCAACTTTCCCATCCATGCTCAACCCAATTGCAAAATAGGATATCACAATTAAAAAAGCAAAAAAAAGAAAAAAGAAAAAGCAAGTGGGGGGCTATAAACTAGATTCCCCTTTCAAATTTCACTTAATTCCCTTTTTTTGAATGTAGTGATTTGGTCGTTGCACATGTGGATCAACATATACCATATTATAATAAGTAATGTCGGGTATATTAGGATCGATCTATTGAATGACGAGACAAATCACAAATTGCAAAACGGGCATTTCAACAAGCGCACCATCATATTAAATTCATCTATGTTTATGGGACATACCATCACTATCGTTCAAGATACATATCATTATCCACTTAAACTACCCATATATTTATACTCAATCTTTTCGAGGCCGATCATGGCGGATCGCGCCTTCGCATGATCACTCCCATGGCTTTCGTTTCCCGGTACCTTCGTCCCTACACATTAAACCCAAGGCGAGGCCCCCCACCCCCCGACCCCCACCACAACCCAAATTTTTCTTTTCCAAATGCAATAGGCCAATCGAGCCTATCGATGCAACTTTTGACCATAAGGGATATGTAGGCTTAGCCTTTTCCTTTTTCCCTTACATGCTCGAGCTCAAGCCAATGCCAATGATGGCTAATATAAACTTAAATATAAGCGGAGAGATCGCACTGTTGTGATCTCGTGGTCCTTCCGAAGCCGATCCCCCTCTCTCCCACCCCCTCTAACACTTTGTAGCCTCTCATCTTTTGATTAGACAAAGGAGATAATTTAAACTGAAAGTTGGGTCGGCACGTTGATCCTCAACTTTTCAAATTCCATTCTTTTCGTCGAGAATCTTTGGAGGAGGGGGAGGGCAACTGCTAAGTCGTAAAGTGCGAGATAGAGGGTTGGTCTCGTTAGGGTTTCGCCCCAAAGGAGGCCATCGCATATAAAAAAGCCTTCCCTACACGCCATAAAAGCATCCATCTAGATACTTAATTTTAAGACACTATATGTTCCAATTTTTTTTCTCCTGGTAAAAGACTAGGGAATCGATGAATAACTTGTGAATCTGTTAACAGTTCTAGACGTCTCTATTCATGTTGATGCTTCATGGGTCATCAACCGATTCCATGGATGACAATGTGTGTTGATGTAACGATGATAATATGAAAAATTTCGGGAGAATTACGTAATTAATCCTCAACCTATTGTATGGATGTTCATTCAGTTTTAAATTTTCCAAATTTACCAATGGAGTCCTAAACCTTGGCACGAAACTCTAATGTAGTTCTTTGACACACCCCACTCGAGTGATTCCTGGCGAAAATCCTAGCTTTAACTTAGCAATGGGTCCACGACCGACTGGACAATTTCCCCGAAAAATTCCACACCGACAATTCAGGAGCGTAGCATGTACTTTTATATAGTAGTGATGCATGGACCACTAAAACCTAGCTTTCACTTAAGCTATCGTGTGCATGTGGTGCGCGCTCGCATGCTGGTTTGGTGTGAAGATGACAAGCATGCATGCTCGTCAAGATGACATGCAAGTGAACCACTTTCTAAAGATCGAAATCTAATGGCCGTGTTTGGTGTTAATTGGGGGGGCGCAGTTGGAAAGGTAAACTATATGTGTGTGGGGGGGGACAAAAGGGTTTTCATTACGTGAGATTTTACATTGGCGAAAACATGGTTGTCGTTTTAGCTGCGAAGCCAAGCACTCATCGAGGAGGCCAAGCTTAAAAAGGATATCTAACCTTAGATTTTCTGTCCGCAGCTTTTGAGACCGTGCATTATGTTCCTTTTGATGCCTTTGCCATCTTCCCCCCCTTAATTACTAGAGATTGCAAACATTGATTTCACTAATATATATAACTTAAGAAGTAACTTGACAAGTTGTAAGTAAGCTTGTGACAAGCGTCTGGCCAAAACCTATTATGTGACTTTATAGATCAACATTTGAAGTCTAATGTATCTTCAACACTATTCGATTGTGATTACAGTGTTGGATGTCTAGGGTCAAAATTCTACTGCGTGTAGAGGAGACTACCATTCTCTGATGATTGAGTAATGAAAAGCTTCATGAAATGTGAGGAAAATCCATTGATATTGATTATTTTTTCCTGTAATTATTGTTACTGGAGAGTTAACACTTGTGGGTGCGATCAATTAACATTTAAGCAATTTAAGCAATCCTTTTTCAATCTAAACTAATAGTTGCAAAAAGAGATAATGATATCCGGTTTAACTTGCAAAGTCTTTTTTTTTTTATGATTGATCTTAGTTTATTGCATTTTTCATGCAATTGGATATGAGAGAGAGAGAGAGAGTTTTACTTTTGTTGTATTCTCATGAATGATGAGAGAGTGGAAGATCTGCCTCCTTTACCACCATCTTCACCTTTACTTCATCATCCCTCTTTCATTTTCTTTTCTCTTTTTTTAAAAATTTCTTTACCCTTTTCCCCATTTTCGCGTGTGAACGCGATTCTAGAACTGGAAAAGGGGAAAAAAAGAAGGACATTCTCCTCGAGAATTAACCCGAAAAAGAAAAAGGAAAAAAAAAATCCTTTTCCTTCCCTCCATGGCAAAGACTCACTAAACATCCTCCACCTCTTCACTTTCAATACATATCATCTCTCTTTAAACACATCAAAATAAAATGAAAGCATGAATTTCTCTTTCAATTTCACCATACAAAAAGAAAAATAATTACCCATCATTGATTCTACGAGAAAATTGACCATGATTATACCACCGATATACCAGATAATAATTCGAAACATATCACCGAAGAGCACACTAAAAAAATTAAAATTAGAAAAAAGACCACAAAAGAGAACAATCTTATTGCCCTTGCTTAACGTAAACCCCCCACACCATTAATTTATATATAATTTTTTTTGTCCCTCTTTTTTTTGGGTTTTTTTTTTCTTGGGTCTTTTTTTTTGCATGAATTACACAACTAAACCACTGGCAATGGCTCGATTAGTGTCTAGATTAGTGGTTTCGTACACCGGCAATTCTTCCCTATACCTCATCTCATCACACCCGATCGACGCCAGATTGTCCAATTCGAACAAATCCGAACTCGCGCAGCTCGCCGCGTCGTCGTCGCCGCCGCCGCCGCCTTTGTCGTCGTCGGCGTCGGCTTCTCTCACTTCGAAGTTCTCCTTCTTCTTCTGATAGCTCCGCAGCATCTCCCTCGCCGCCTCCGCGATCCTCCGGTTCTCTTCGCTGTAGCTGGACTTGCTGAATTCCACCTTCTTCGCCGGCGAGATCTCCGCCGCTGCCACCATCTTCAGGTCCTTGTTTTTCCGGCCGGGCTCGTCGACGATGACGCTGATCACAGGGTAGAACCTCACTGACCGTTGCTTCGGGCCGCCAGCGCTGGTGACGACGCCCGGCTTGCTTCGGGACGACGGCGTGTTACTCAGGCACGACCGGGAGAACGAGGAAGCCGTGGAGCACGCCGACTGGTCTCCGTCGACCGAGCCCGCGGCGATCTTCGCCTTCTTGGGGCTCCCCACGGTGAAGATGGAGTTGAGAAAGCTCGCGAGGCGAGCGCCCGGGGAGATGGGCTGCTTGAGCTTGCTGTTGGCCTTCTTGAGGTCGCCGTAGATCTTTAGCGCCTTGGACTTCGTCTTCACGAAGCCGAGCCCTTCGTGCTTGTTATTGCTGCTCGGCCTCTGAGACTGGGCGTGGTGGCTCTTCCTCGGGTCGAGGTGGCCGCGGTCGAAAGCGGAGGCCGTCCGGTCGGAGACGCTGGTGCGGATCGGAGCCGGCTTCTGCTTCGGCCTCCTGACGGAGTAACAGGAAGCCGAGTACCGCGATCTGGACTCCGACTCGGACGACGAGAACCCTCCTCCCGATCTGGAGCTGGAGTCGGAGGAGCTCGAGCTGGAATTCGTCAACAGCACCGAGCGGTTCCAGTCGCCGATCCTCGAACCCCGGTCGCCGGCTTCTTTCTTCGTCTTCTTCTGTTCTTCCTCTTCCGCCGCCATCCACTTCTCGATCAGGTAGTCCCGCCGAGAGCCGCGGCCGGCGAGGCGGTCGTCGCCGCCGCCACCGCCTTGCTTGATCCTGGCTGCGGCGGCGGCGGCGGCGGCGTCGGTGTAGAAGACCATGGGGTGGTGGGGAGGGGGAATCGCCGTCGATGGAGCGGTAGATGGCGTCGAGGAGGGTGGAGGAGAAGGAGGGGTTGTCTCGCCGGTCACGGTGGCGGGGGCGGTGGGATGCGTCACAGGTATCCATGGCTCATATAGGGAGGAGCGAAGGAAAGGAAGAGAAGCGACGAACTGGGTAGTGAGAGAGAGAGAGAGGGGGGGGGGAGGGGGAGAGTTTGGGTTTTGGGAATTCAATGATTTGGGCTATCTTTAGTTGTCTGCTGCAGGAGTGTCAAAAGGCTGCTTGAAGGAGAGAGAAGGAGAAAAGCAAAGGAGGGTTGATTGATCATGGAGGAGAGAGAAGGAGTGAAGTGATGCAGAGAGAGAGAGAGAGTACAGAACAGAGTGTCTATCTCTCTCGTCTCGAAATACTTTTCTTTTCTCTCTTTCTCTCACTTTCTCACTCTAGGGGGGCTATATGGGAATGGGAGTACGAAACACAAAGCAAAAGTTTCAGAGACGCCAGTCGCTGTGCGGTATGTTCGAGGTAGAGAGAGACAGAGAGAAACAGAGAAAGAGAGGCAGAGGGAGAGAGGGAGAGAGAGAGAGAGAGAGAGAGTAATGAGAGCTTCAAGCCACGCCCATGGCGCCAGCGAGAGAGAGGGGGGGAGAGATTTCCGAGTCTCTCTCCTCGTCGGGTTCTTATAATGGGAGGAGAGAGAGGCGAGGAGGAGGAGACAGCAAGCATGTCCGAGCTGGAAGAGATGCCAGGTTGGCATTCCGTGACGTGGCATTCTTGCTTTTTTATTTTATTGTTACTTGTTCCGACTATGTACTATTTCGCCTTGTTATTTTAAGCAAACATGCTTGTTTGATCCTTTGTCTTTAGGGGTGATCGGTTCTAAATCCGATCTGATTTCAAAATGAAATTAGGAATCGGACATGTAAGATTCCCAATTTTGGGAATCAAAAATCAAATCGGATGGACCATCGGTTTCGATTCGATCCAATCCAATCCAAAAAGAACGAGTCATTTTTCTCCACTAAATAGTGGCCATGCACAACAAGAGAGTGAAAAATCTTAAGATGTTAACAAAAGTGAAAACGAATAAATCATTATTGTATTGTAACTTATGATATCATTAAACGAGATAATATAGTATTTAGTTCAAATTGTACTAATTTTTTTGGAAAAAATAATTACAAAAATATGCATATAGTCGGTCATGTCAGGTTTCCTCTAATCAGATCATTTAGACATCGATTTCACTCATAAGAAAAGTGAACCAAATCAACACTTCGAAGAACTGGATCAAACCAACTACTTTCCTATTTGGATGATCCATTGTGCATGCCATATTTGGCTCAACTAAATTTTATCTTATTAGGATTTTGCCAACAAGCACTCTCGACACATCTATTAAATATATTTAATAAGAGAATATTCAATTTTCACAATATTGATTTTGCATATTATGAGAATAATTGTTTATGGAAAATTATAATATATGATTGTCGGACGAATATTTCATGGGTATTTTTTTTAACAAAATTGTTATTATTTCAATGGATAGTATATGAAGGTAATTGCATTATACGATTAGAGATAAGTATGTCTTTTACTATTTTTTAAATGAAATTTCTATTTCATAACCTACATATACAAGTTTGCTAGGGCATTGCACTAGTTAATCCTTCGAACCAAACTAGCATGGTACCATCTGATAAGGCCGAGTATATATTACTTAGCGATTCAAGTTTTGATAATCGAATAACTTTCGGTACAAGATCATCTCTTTTGCCTCCAAATGAGAAGGAAAAGATGTTGCAATTTCACTTGCCAAAATATATTATCATAATCTCTAATTAAACAAGTCTAACAACCCAATGTCCATACGAGCAATTTAGATATGCATATGGATATCTTCTACGTGACAATCCTCCATTCGCGATTCCACGGCTTGCCGTATAGATTTGGAGGGATTATATGTTGGCAATGGTCTCCATTCAAAAGGAGATTAGATTACCCGAGTTCTATATGCTTCTGACATTATGTGGTACGGATGTCAGTCCAATTAAACATTATAGTCCCTTTTATTTACTGTTGAAATGTAGGGGAAATGCTAGACCATACACTCGAAAAGCTAAACACTTTCCCTAAAGCTAACCCTAGATAATAAGGGGCACATTCTCTTCTTCTTTTTTTCTAATTTTTTTAATTTACAAATGTATACAAATATCTCAGAACTTGGGATCAATTGTGTGAACAGTATCTCTTCTTTTGAATTCGTCCTTAGAGGAGGGTCAAATGATGCGGCTGCTTTGAGGTTTTTGCTCCTTTCGATGTAGAATGAGAAATTTTAGGTACCCATTTTATTAAATTGGACTTATATCTTTGCTTCGATTTCATCCTAGAAATATTATATTGGACTACGTACATGTGATTGTTGACTGGTTTTGCTTGACCTTGTCGAGACGTACCTCGGCCAGATTCACATGCCTAGGATGCCCATAGGGACATTACCCTTGTATCCAAAAAGCATGTGGCTTTACGCTCGTCTTTGGATCCATGGAAGTACATAGTAGTTTAAGTGTCCGGAAAATCTTTATGCAAAGGTGCAATTAATCGATGTAACGCGAGTTATTGAGAGATTCGCTCACGATATGAATCGAACTCTTAACTTTAGGAAGACGAATAATCTCTTTATCACTAGACCTCATACAGCATCGACAATGCATTATGCTGGTCAAGTCATCACTAATCTTTCACGTCGCTTTCTTTTCCTTGATTAAGCTCCAACAACTCTATTAAATTCGTGAGCTGGGGATATAATTTGTCTCTCTCGGAACGAGCACCATCGCAATTTCTTCAAACCCACACGTAACAATCTTTACCGCCCGTCTTTTCGTTTCCATTCTTCCCCTAATCTTGAACACGATCGACATGAAATATTCACATTTGAAGGAGACCAATACCATCGTTTGAGAGAGAGAGAGAGAGAGAGAGAGAGAGAGAGAGAGAAGGGCAATCATTGCACTCGTGGCTCCCCAAGCTTTTTTAGAGAGAGAGATTGGGATGGCATGAAAGCCAAAGAACAAGAAGGGGGTGACGTGAGAGATTTGATTAGAGTCCAAGAAAGGGATTAGGACAAGAGAATGTCGGTATGCAAAGATGAGGAGGAGGAGGAGGAGAGACGATAAAGCGCGATTAATCCTTAACAATGCTTTGGAAAAAACACACACACAAACAAACGTCAAGAAAAGCAAAGCAACGTGCGGGTCGATTTACAATGCTCTCTTTATCTCCCCCACATCCTACCTTTTCCTCTCTCTCTTTCTCTCTCTCTTATCTGTCTCTTCTGTTCATATCTCTTCCCTTCAAGTTCACGAAAGACCCTCGAATTGTATAATGCTTTTCGCGAGCACGGACCGTCCCCCACAACAGCATCGATTGCCCGTCCTCGGCTCGTCCATGGATGACATGCAAAGCGTCCACGCGAGATGGACACCTTTTTGGGTCGCTGTGGAGACTTGCTTTTCGACCGCGTGTGCACCTTGATCTGGCTTTGAAACTTTGTACCTTGTCGATTGCAGCGGATTCGCACGGAAAGGGTTGCCCAAGTCGTGCCGGCCGGCGAGCGAAACGGCGATGTTATCGTAGGGAAGGATGCCGAACTCCGAGACGTGAAGTGTTTTCAGCTTCATGGAGGCTCTAAGCTCGTGCTTTTGCTTTCCAGGCATGCACCCGCGAGTTTAATCTTTCGAATTCCGATAACTTATTAATTCATGTGATTTCGACTACATATGGCGTTTCTTGCACTAATCTCATGCAAAATTCTCCCTCTCTTTCTCTCTCTATGTAGGAGGTTTGATGGGGATTGAACGTGTGATGTTTTGGGATTCCATTCCGATCAAGAAGTGACCAATCCAGGGACCCAGAATCATAGTAGACGAGCATTAAGTGACAAGGCCTCAAACCATCTTCTCCTAAAAAGTGAAAACTCTCTCTCTCTCTCTCTCTCTCTCTCTCTCTCTCTCTCCACATCGATCATCAATGCCAATCCCACCAATGAACGATGTCTTAATGTCGCGCACCACTCTGGTGAGAATGCAATCTCTCCAACAGCCCACCATAGCTTTTGACATTGGACTCTCCCACACACATATTCATATTGGTAGATATCGTACCATCGCAATCGCATCCATTACAATCTTTTCATCTACACCAATGTTCCCACGCATGGACCATGATGCTATATCATGAGTTTCAACGATGGCATGCCGAGTAGAACGGCCAGTCTAAGTTGATTAGAGAAGTTGTGCTGGAATCTCGCATAAAAACTCGGGATTGAATTCACAACATTGGAAAGTTTGGAATCGAATCGGTATCTATCTAATAAATTCAGTGTCGATCCGACAATTTAGTTGAGAAATGTTATTGGTTGATTCTATTTCTCTTTTTTCTTTGTGTGATATGATTATGGTCAATTTACATCGGCTGGGGGGATTTCATAATTTGATTATTTGAAAAAATGAAAAGGGAAGAGAGAGAGAGAGAGTGACGTGTAAAGAAGAAGGAGAGGCGTTATTATTTTTGGCACTTAGGGTATGAATGATATGGTGTGTCCTTTTTCATCAATTTGAGCTTCAATGGATGATTTTCAAAGCCATGCTCGAAAAGCATTTGAATTTTCTGGCTAAGCTTACCCCTCCATTGCATGTCCATCCACGTGCATAGGGGTAGACCAAGGACAAATAGACATCATTAGCATTCTCGTACTTCGTTTCCATTGGAAATAAAAAGGAAGTTCCACTGTTTTCTTGAATACAAGTTTTAGTACATGAAAAAAGAAAATAAAAAAAAATTATTCTCTTTAGGAACAGAGAACAGCCAAACTACTATTCACCAATCTTATAAAAGAGAGATTTCTAATTGTTCCATATCATCCCTTGATCTCATTTGGAATGAGAAAGAGGAAGATATGCCGAAAGGTCATTTGGATTGTCAACTTTAGTTTTGAAAACAGTCTCTTGTTCACATTGGAAATTCCTTTTTTAAGAAGCTGTCAAACCACCGTTTTCCGCATTTTTGTTTCATTGTCAAATGAAAATGAATAACTTGAAAAGAAAAATTTGTACTTTCTATCGATATTTTCTTTATGTCTCGAGACAATCATGCATGTTGACCATCGTATATCCTATCGTGAATAATCTAGTCGTGATCTGAATGACAATTTACAACTTGCCAGCTTTATCAATTTTCTCCACTAATTGCTCTATAATTCTCAATAATACTTTTTACTTACTTTGTAAGGTGCTCTTGTTAGTATCTCCATCGATTCTCAACCATCGGTACACACAAGATATGTGTCGATCGATAGTTGAGATATGGTCGAAGAACCTTTCGGTAAATTATATTCCTTTTGCATTTTGAATAGGGATCAATTGAAAGGAGGCTATCTTGGACTCATGCCTTAGATCTCTATGGCCCATTTTCATCATTGATATTCAAGTAATTTTCCATCATTCATTGTTAGGGGTGGAGACATACTAATGGACCGCTGACAACCCCAAAGATCACTAGATCTCTTCTATTGCCCTATACATTGGTCATCATAAATTGGCCCTCCGGGCTTTGTGTTCATCATTCCTATCCCCTTTGACTTTTGGAGGAAAAATGGAAAAAAAATATTACTTAAAAAGTAATTTCAGAAGGGGAAAAAAAATACTAAAAAGAGAGCAAATTTGCCATTTTTAAATGAGCTATAATTGCTGCTGATGGAATAAAAATTGGTACTTTTAGAAAGATGGGTTTTGGACATCCCTAGTTGGAAAGCGATTTCATCATTTTGTTTGTCATGCATGCTTGGTCTTAAATTCTTTTGGGTTGCAAATTTTTTTTTTTTTCTTTTCTTTTTTCACTTAGATTTTCTATGTTCATTGAACTGTCGCTTGAGGAGCATCCCAATCAACTAGGTCATAATAAATGCTTGCTGGCGAAGTCAAGTGTGCGCTAGTCCTTTTTCGTTAAAGCGATATCGCAACGGACCATGCGATTGGTTAATGTGAGGATGTCCTCCACGAATCTCTCAATTGCAAATGGTAATATATTTAAATATTCAAATATTAAATCAAAAATGTTAAAGTAAATGATAGAGATTTCACAAAATCTTTATATGACCTCAAAGCAAGTTGTTCAAAATTCAAATTTTTTTCAGGCCCCTTAGTCTTAAGCCAAAATCTAGCCTACGCTAGTCTTTTCGTTTTAGCATTACATCGTTGGACTATATATATATGATCAATGTCAAGTTTTCTCACACCAATCCCAAATTCTGCATACCATTACAATTTTGGGGTGTGCTTGTTTTAGTAGAAGAGTTCCACAAGATAGCTTTCTAAAATTTCACGTGTTTAGTTTACTAAAAATGATCAGTCAACAAAAAATTATTTACTATCAAAGAAGAAGTGCATGCCTAGAATTAGGAAAATGAATTTTCTAACCTGAAATGCAGAAAATATTTTCCTAAAAAATAATTTTTCAAAAAACAATTTCCTTTATCATGAAGTTTTTTTCTTCCGAAACAAACACACCCTAATAATAAAAATCACTAAAGGGACTTGCTTCGCAACATGATATTTTCTATCCCCTTTTTTATTTTGAAGGCCAATAGGCATCGACTTTTTTTTTTTTTTTTGCAAATTTGTGGAGGAAAATGACCTTCATAATTATTATCATATGCTGAAATAAATGGTAGGAGATTCACTATCGCTATCTTTTATTGTTTTTTAAAAAGAGAGAAGGAAATGGGGGTAAAAGGGCATGATGTTTGAGGAGGGTTAGATGGCTTTCCTCTATGTGGAGCCGGACCACCACGAGTGGCCATGATGAACAAGCTCCTCACCGCCCAACTTGGAAGCCATTGGGGAGGACCACCCCTCGGCACGTGATGCATCCCAAGTTTCCCTCCTCCATCACGTGCACTCATTTTTCTTTTCTTTTTTGACCCTCGATCTTCTTCTTCTTCTTCTTCTTCTTTCTTCTTTTTTGAGCCTCAAGTTACTTATGGACCAATCTTGGCACGACAAATTGATTCTAGCCTCGTCTCAAGTCGGGTCGAAGACGCGATCTATGCCAGGACCTGGGGACCGACAAGGGTATGTTGAAGTGGGGACCTTTAGAAAGCAAGAAGAGTACATTTAGTTGATGTGTGAAAAAGTCTAGTCAAAGACAGGCGATCAATGTTGGAACCTAGGGACCAGTTAGGATTTGTTGGAGTCGGGGCCTTTCGATAGCGAGACGAGTAGATTTAGTTGACCGGTGAAAAAATCGAACTCGCTAATGTCGCATAAAACAATGGATTGATTGAAACTTTTTGAGTTTAATTGAAAGGCTTCTCAAGTCTATTAGAGCATTTATGATCTATGTAAGGGATAACTAACCTATAAATCCTAAACTTAGTGTCCAATGACCGATTTAATCCTAAAAATCTCAATTATGACAATTTACTCCTAATCATTTTAACAATTTGCCAATTCAATTCTAAACATTTTTGATGATTTGCTAATTTAGTCCTTTTGGCTAATTTAGACTAGAAATTATTGAAGTGGCGATCTAATAAATGTTGACCTTTTTACAGGGCATGACCATAGTTAATGTGCATAATTTTTATAATTTTGTTAGCTTTTCTAATTTTTTTTATTTTTTATGTTTTTTCTTTTCTTCTTTAGTTTTTTTCTCTCAATCCTAGGTTAGCGACCCTCGTCTAGATCTTGCCAAAAGCCCACCTCCTTACTCAAATGAGGCAAGGGCCATCGGCCCTTACTAATAGGAGTAAGCAGTTTCAAGTTCTTTACAAATTATGTTTGGAACTTAGAACCTACCATCAGATATAAGTTCCTCATTTTTTTAATCCTAAAACCTACCTGTCGAAATGTTATGATTTGGAACCTACTTTGTTACAGGTTCTAAAGTCGATTCTAAGTTCTAACATATTCTTTTTTTTTTTCATTTTTAATCAAGCAAAATGAAAATAATCGTAATAATAAAAATAAACAAGAAATTTATTATTAGACACTTTAAAACTGCCCCATAAAGTGTCTATGTGCATTAAAAATCGGAGTACGGATGTTTCTGTCCGTTACGCATGTCATTTAACGGGGTTGTGTTCGGAAGCCCGCGATAAGCCAAGTCGCCATCGATGCGATTCTCTGAAAACCAGCCCACATCTTCGCAGTATGCATGTGTTATGCTTATTGGTTTTGCAGTAGAATCTCAATCGGATTGGCTGCTGCATACAGAATCTCAGTATGTATATGTGTGCTCACATATATTTCTTCACTTCGTTAGACATGCTTTCAGAGGGAGGAACAAGAAAGGAAACGGAGGTATGTCAAGGAAAAATCTCTGGCCCAACGGTGCTCATGAAGAATATGTCGATTAATTTCACTAATACAAAGACAGAACACGCAAATGCACGCTCTTTCTCCCCCTAAATGTGCGGACTAGGGCACGCACAAGCAAGGCTATGCCCACGAGTATGTGCACAATGGGTACGAGGTTGGGTAAATGAAAACAACAAACTTAGATCAAGAGACATTTCTCATTCTAATAAGAAGGAAATCACTTTTCCTGAACCACCAAACAAATGAAAACCGGTCATTTTCCTTACACGGAAAATGTTCTTCTTTATCATCAAGTTTTCAGTGAAATAAACACAACGCACCAGAGAGATAAAACTATTCATTAGCTCGAGTTGGAAATCAAAGGCAGAAGGTACAGATTCCTTGAAGCATGGGGGGGACGAAGGAAAGAGAAGTGAATATCGCATGTTGTGATATTTCAATGATCGTAGTATGTCATTTACAGTTCAAGAATGAGGTCAAAAGTGAAACCATCATCATCGTGAATGAAGTTTATTTTAGTATATGACATCAGTAATTAAATCAACATTCCCAATAATCTTCTTCAATCCCCAAAACCTCTCGCCAATCTCCCGGACGTTGAACCTCAAAAACATCTATACTCGAAAACATGGAAAGGAAGAAAAAGAAAACATACATATGCAGAACGCACGGACATATTTAACGACAAACAAGATAGGAGGGAAAAGTTGAATAAGGTGAAAAGCTATACCGATGAGGATATGTGGGAAAGCTAGACTTATAAACAGACTCTAGAAGGCAAAACAATTTCCCAGGTAGCACGCATCCCGTACTTCTGTAAAGTCACAAGTACTGTTCTTGTATCCTCGCTCGGTTCTGTTCCCACCATAATCTAGCATGCGCTTCTCCAAACGTCTCCCGACTGCATCAGAGATAGAGAAATGAGTTTAGATCCATTCAATCAATTACACCAATGCAGTTGCAGTTTACATTCATCTAACATGACTTGCACTGGATCCACAAATACTGCCCAGTCTATTTGGAAAGAAGCACCATGTAGTGTAAAGGAACGTTGATAATTTATGTAAAGTGCAACGAATTGACTACTCAGAAAACCTCACACGATGATGGAGTAAACGAAGGAAACTAAGCAACACAGTATCATCTACCGGTGGTTACCCTTCCTTTCATAAACAAATAAATTACCTGAAACGAACTCGTCTAAGCTCTCTGGTGCCACCTGGCAAAGCTCTAATAGTAATATAAACTCCCGGCTCATCCTGTTCAACCCATTCAGTCTCCCTATCACTGGCATTGCTGACAGAAAGCTCTCCAGAGTGATCTGCCTCTCTAGATGAAATGGAACCGTCCACAGATGATGTCTCTGCTTTTACCCGACTGATGCTGGAGAGCTTAGGGGTTGAAGCAAGAGCAGCCGAGTCATAGCAATGACGAGATTGCATCGGGCGGTGATGATCAAGTGAATCTGATGATGAGTAGCCCATCCCCTTTGAGTGGTGATGATTACGAGGAAGGCATTCTTTACTCAGTGGTGGAGTCACAGGGCTCTCCTCTGCAGATTCGTTCCTGGAGCCCTGGAAAAGGTAAACAAATAGAGTCAATATTTCATTTCTTCTTTTCTCATAAATCAGGGATGTAATTTCTTTTTCTCATTTTTATTTTCATTTTGTCAGAAGTCCTACATACACTGTGCAAAACTCACCTCATCTCCCGGCCTTGGAGGTGTTGGAAGTGGCACTGCTTCACGGTTGAAATGTTGAACATTATATAGTTCCATGACTTTGTCACAGTTTTCAGCCCACCATCTCTGAGCTTGCCATTTGTTAAACATTTCACGGCTGATCAATTCAAAACAATGGTAATTAGCAGCTGCAGAAATATAGGAATGACAGAATGCTGGAGGTATCAACCTCATCCCAAAACAGCTAGATACATCCTAGGAGAAATCGCATCATAAAGATCAAATCATGAGTAAATATTGTGGGACAACCAACTGTGGCATCTAGATTCACCATATTGGTGATGAAATTAATGGCTAGATTTTCCCTTTCAACATTTCAAACAATTTTCCTATTTCTTGCAAAAACTTGTACTTCTTCCCAGATAAATGGATGAAAAGAACCAGAGCATTGGATACAGCAGAACATCTTTTGAGCAAGAAAAAAAAATACATACAGCGAAAATTCTGCAGCTCCCACCACAAATATTACAGAGAGTACTAGAGGTAGTGAGAGAGTTGATACCACGCATACTATTATGTGCATAATCTACATGTGGATCAATGCATCTTAAGTGCTCAAGACTACACGATATGGGAGACTACTTCACTGAGAGAAGCCATCTCAAATCTTGACATGAAAAGGCAGCAGAATGCAGGATTCGACACAGGGACTGATCTAGCATAAAAACTTGGGGGGAAGGGGGCAAAATATATAATACAAGATCAGTTTATGAACATGGGACTGACAAACACATATGTAGACATTATGCAGTCAGTTTTAGAAACATGGCAATAGATCGGCATTGGTTTTCAAAAATATGTCTACCATAAATATGTTTATATTGAAAAAAAAATGCAGACTGAATAACAATCATGAAAAATAGATAGGCCCGCTAAAAAAGTACATAATAATATGATTCTGTTATTTTCTCCTAGTATTGGATAAAATGTATCCAATGATTATAATTAAAGAGTATATTTATGAAATGCCATTGACTTTTCCTGGTATACAAAAGCAAAATGCATATGATTGAAGATCATATTTGAAATTAGGTAAATTAATGGACTCTTAAGTGGCTACAATAGAGCATATATTTACACGTCTGTAAACAGTTCTATAGCACCATAATGTGCATCTCTTAAATATTCGAAACTGGACAGAAATACTATAAAGAATAATCTGTACACTAAGATCCCTTATAAGCAATAATACGTGTGCGAATTAAGGTAACAGTCATCTTCTAATTTTTTTTCAGAGTTTATGTTATCCTTCACAATCTCTATGAAGTGGTGCATTCTCAATGCAAATCCAAATACAAAAGATATTTCTTTCTATGTTGAATCAAGCCTCATAAGTACACTTATATTTATGTGGGGGCAAATTCATCGAATGATAACGAAATATTGCATTTTCTATATCAATTTATAGAGTGCCTGTTGAAGGCAAGTGCCCCGGTTGCCCCCATGGTGAATCTGTCCGTGATTACATAGGTACCAAGTGGAATATGGGAGACTAGGATCAAAAGAAAAAATTGTCATTACCCAGTTTCCAAGTCAGAGACTTTATATATGACAAACAGCTCCAGATAATATGTGAACTTGTGTAATTAGCATTTAGCGAAGTGACCTCATTTTAGAAGTTGTTCACCAGTTGCAAAGCATGAAACCGGTGTCAATCAAGTAAGTGAGACACTAATGACATAAGAGACTGCTTTACAGACTGGCATCAACAAAATTTTCTCGAGCCCAGATGAAACCAGCAAAAACAATGTTTTAAAGAGGATCACTGGAGAATGACAATTTAGCCCCCACCCACCCACTCACCCAAAATAAAAAGAACATGACGAAGCAAAAGTCGAGTCGTGTTCCCTAAAACAAAAGAATTTAATGCCTCAATAAATTCAACTGCCTAGAGTATGTCCTCTCAACATCATTGAAGTGATCGCCATCTCCCTACTCATTCGTTCCCCATCACCTATGCCAACTCCTAAAAGTAAAAAAGAAATAGCTCATTGAACTTTGGGGGGAGATACTGTGGTGAATCATAAAATATATATTCAGAACATCAATATCTTTGCTCATGCAGTTTTCCATCTAATTCATAGGTATTTCTGTACCATCAAACCTAATCAATAAGGTGAACCAAGATATTAGAATAGTCAGAGGAAGACTACCAACACGGTGGCATCTGATTATTGCGTTGACAGCAAAATTTCTACTTTAGATCCTACGTATATCTAAAGATGTCATGTATAAATTGCAGCTACATTAGGGACTCATAATTAGGATTACTGGATAGTATTCAAGTAATCAGGAAGCAATTCATAAGCAGCTCCGGCTCTCTAAAAGATGAGGGAAGTAGCTCATGACTCTCTAACCTATTCAACAAAACTCTCAGAAGCAAGAGGGTCAAGTAAAACATGGAAAGACCTTCAATCTCGAATAGGAAAACAGAACAAAATCCCAGTTACAACTGACAAATAGACATTGGTAACAAGGCCAAACAACATGAAGCTTCCTGTCAAATTAAAAGCAAAGTATATCCAACTAAAGGAGGCCCTTAGAAAGATTTATGCACGGCCAATCATGTCCAACAGAAAGAAATTGAGTTCACATCTGCCAAACTTCAACAAAGACAAACAATAGTAAAGTACCTGAATCGAATCCGCTTGAGTTCATTCCCTCCCTGAGGTAATGAAACGAAAGTGATGAGGACACCGGGCTCCACTTGCGCGACCCACTCCTTAGGCTCATCTTCCTCCATGAACACCACCGACTCAGTCCGGCCACTCACGGATGCAGGCGTAGTCTCGCCGCTCGAAAGCCCCTTGAGCCTCGACTCCATTTCTTTTCCCCACAACCTAGGGGTCGAGTTCAAGCTGCCCGCTCTGCGGTACTGACCGTGGAGCCTAGCCGAATCAGAGGCGGTTTCGGAGTCGGCGTAGTTCCGATTGTGGCTGTTATTCGATCCCGAACACGGCTTGCAATTCTTGTACGCTCCCGAAGCCTTCAAAGCCATGTCCTTAATCTGAAAAGACGAAAATTCGACTCCGTTCACTGGATCTATCCTCTACTTCGACCCAGAAACAGGAAATGCATAGCTCCAGATCTCATCAATCAAGCCATACAATTCCTCCTCGTCACTTCGATTGTCCAAGTGATACAACAGTAGATTAAAGTTTCTAAATTTTCCTCGGTCGCTTCATCAACATTCTTTTTCGTAGCTCCCCGAATGAATTTTCTCATTCGGGTAGCCGACGAATTGCGCTCCAGGGCGGGGCATTTTCCTCGGCAAATCAGGAAACGAGACGAAAGGGAGAAGAGACGGGGGTGGGGGGGACAAGGGTCGAGTTACCTGAGCGGTGAGAGCCCTAATGGCGTGCTTGGTGCTGGGCGTGCCGACGGCATCGACGACGTCGTCGTCGTCGTCTCGCTGGGGGAGGGAACGAGATCCGCTGCCATTGAGCTGCGGCTGCTTGGAACAGGCTATGCAAGTCAACATCCTTCTTCGATTCGCCCCGCTGAATTGTGGCCGACACTACATCCAGAAACAAAAATAAAGGAAAGAAATGAGGAGTACGGGATCAGTACCTCCCTCCAGAGACGCGAGAACGAAGCAGGAGAAGAGAGAGAGAGAGGGGGCAGAATGGGGAAGCAGATGGATATGAGTGAAGAGTGAGTATACGGCGCTTACATGCAGGGGATTTAAACAAAGGGCCCGGATCGTACGGATCGGTCGCTTTCCTTTTCCAATGCGCAGGCACGGAGGGGAAGGGGAAGGGGAAGGGGGAGGAGGACGAAGGAGGTGGTAGGAGCAGCGAGTAATTTGTATTGAGTATTGAGTAGTAGGAGTAGGGAGCAGGGAGTAGTGCCACTTGCGCTATATATGCGGCGACACAGAGGGAGGGAGGGAGGGAGGGGAAGTGACCGTTAACGGCGGAGGGAGGGGGGATGGTGTGAGGGGATTTACGAGGGGCTGTCCATCATTAAATGCCGCGATCTCCACAACACCTCCATCCGCGTCTCTCCTTCCCCTTCACGATTACAGAAATAGAGGTGGAAGAGAGAGAAACAGAGACTCCATCTCACTCTCTCTCTACAACCAGCGGCGCCTCCTCAGTAGCGCCATTTACAGAGGAAGGGAAGGATGAAGAAACAAGCTCACGCTTGCCCGCACGGAGAAAGAGAGCGAGCTAGAGAGAGAGAGAGAGAGAGAGAGAGAGAGAGAGAGAGTAGAGTAATGAGAGCTTCGAGATTTGAGCAGGGGAGGCGAAGAGAGAGAGAGAGAGAGAAGAAAGGGCATGCATATGCATAGAATAAGCGGGGGAGACGAGTGCAAGTTGATGTTGCGCGAGAGCCTTGGTGGCTTATTAAATACTTACCCCCCTCCCCCTTCCCCTTCCCCTCTCTCTCCCTCTCTAGCGAGACTTCATTTGCTTTGGTTATCTCCTTACCGTTCGAAATCGCCACATTTCAAAAAGGAAAAATACAATTATAATTATTTATATATAAAAATAGGAAATACTATTAAAAAGACTCTGCATTAGCAAACAATGAAAAGGAGGAGGAAGAGAGAATGCCCGGAGCGAGGGGGATGGAAGTACCGTCCTATCACGGCGGGGGCGAAAGCAGCTGGCGAATCTCGGTACCTCAGATCCCTCCCAATAGTTGGGCAAAGTCTCGTGCCTACCTACCTGGAGCTGATGACCCTATTTCGCGGCGAGGGGCTATTGGTCGACAAAATTCTCTCTTCTTTTTATGCATCGTCTTAGATAATACTATGTGGTATGATCATGTTCGGTTCATTTTTCAACTAATCTCACCTTCAATTCCCACGTCCTCTTTTAGCAATAATACTTTCACCCTATTATGTCGAGTTCATACTCATTGGGCTCTAGTCATATCTTAGTAACCCACCGGCCATAATTTTCATGGTCCGACCGTGTAAGGGCAAAATCATATTTTTGAGTTTGGGGTTTCGGGCACTTTTGGCGTTTTAAGAATAATTCGGAAATTATATATAATTCTTAGGCTTTGAGGAGTCGGTCCATCAGCATTAGCGATAATCATGCGGTCAAACATCGTGCGGGCAAGATGAATCCACGAATGATGAGCTCGCCACGGCACGAGAGAGAGCGAGCGGGAAGGGGAAAGAAAACACGCATCGAATCGGCCGTGGTTCCCCAGATCCGACGGCCCAGGATCCGCCCGCGTGACCGAGGACGCAAAATCTGGGGTGGGGGTGATGATCCGGCGGGGCCCGCGGCCACCAATGCATGTCCGTCCGATCTCTCCCACCCAGCACTGATTGCTGTTTCCTTCCGTGGCCGTGATTGATTTTAATTTAAAAAACGGACGAGTGGCAGCGGGCCCCGCTCTTGTCCCCTGACAAAGCCTCACCCCAAAAAAATAAAATTAAAATAAATAAATAAAGCGAGGAGAGCTCACTCGCTAATAGTCGCTATTTCTCTTCTTAGGACAAAAGTGGATCCTGAAAACCAGGAAGACCGAGGTTTGTCAAGTAGCAGCAAGCTGGGATGTGCGAGAGCCCCTCTTTTGCAATTTTCTTCTTTTTATGATTTGACTAGTTCGAAATTGAGAAGACATCTTTTTTGGCTCGCCCAATTAGAGCCGGGTCTATACTATAATGTAGCTTTTATGTATGATTAATGAATTAGTGGATTGGATCAATCACAATCAGAGTCTACAATGACAAATCTCATTTGATATGAGAATTTTTGACATATATGCATTACTTCATCCTACCAGAGCTTTTCTAACAAGGGCATTGATTGATGTTGTAAATTTGATTGTGTCATGCCTTTTATTTTTTAGAAATGATTGGATAACGGTATTTATTATATTGTGAAAATAACATGCTATTTTGAATCATAAAATACCAAATATCAAATAATTATAAATTATTATGAGGTATACTTTTTAATAATGTATGACTCATAATAAACGGTTATTCTCATAATAACTTAAAAATTGTTATACTAGCAAAGTCTTTTTCTTTTCTTTTTTACATTGCACTTGACTTGTATAGATTGCATGTTATGGGTCTTACATAATTAGTGGAATTTATCAGTTGCTTCGATCTCCGCGTGGAACTATTGCTTGACCAAAGATTAACCATAGCTCGGTAGAGCAAAAGCATTTGAAATGATTGCCATCTACACACCTACACCATGAATTAAGGCCTAGACTCAAAGCATGTTGTCTTAGTACTAAGTTAGGCTCAAATAAGTTGACACTATATTAAACCGAAACTCAGGAGAGACTAAGAGAGATTAAATTCTAATTTATATTACAAGAACAAGGGTCTCCAATCTCAATGTCCAAAACCCTAGACTCCAAACGCAGTTCGAATTATCCATTTATTTTTGTGCTACACCCAAACCTAGAGCTACCAATGCATTATGAGCGTCCAAAAGCATGATGTTCAGTAGTGCTAGTGTTCGATCCGAGGTGCTGCCCATGTGGCCTAATTGATGATCGAGAATGTGCTCTATATAGATAGCTAGCATTCGATGGCCTGTACGGTGGACGGGGGGCTTAATTGACAACTTTAGGCAAAGAAAAGGACTTGAAAAGCAAAAGAATCGATAAAGCGAGGGAGTTTTAAAAAAATAAAATTGAAACGAAAGGCGAAACAAAAATATTTGCATTGGAGTTGGGGAGTTTCAAGTTTTATGCACCAAAAGGACCGGGGGCCCAAAAGGAGTTGCACTTAACTCTCCCAACTTTTGGTCATATTATTTAAATGATAAGAACATTCACTGAAGTTTAGTTAATTATCAAAAAAAAGAAAAGAAAAGATTTATTGTGCATTCATTGTATGATCGGAAGGATGGCTGATATTAATTAGCCCGAAAATCTTTAAGAAGTATTTTTTATTCAATTTTCCTTATTCGGATGAGACGGGAGATCGCATGGGTGAAATGAGTCGGGCATATTTCAACTCTAAAACCTTTAATTCTCAAGATAAAATGAAGACAATAAATATGTAAAGTGTATAGAAAAATGATGCGGGATACTTTAGTATAACTAGATTGATTTCGAATAAGATGAGCTAGTCATATCGCCGTTCTAGCATCGATCTCGCACGATTCTTCTATTGCCAATCTCACGTCACTTTCGCATGGGGGGAAGAAATCGAATTTACGTACTTTATCCGTCCCATCCACGAAAAGCGACCCTCGATCGACTTGCTCTTTTGTTTGGGAGGGAGGATCGTTTGATTTTGTCTCCTTTCGCTTTGTGTTTTTACTTCCCTTTGGCTTTCCGTTGCTCTTCTCTCCCTCATCTTTTTGTTTTTTATGTTTTTGACCCCTCACTTTTTCAATCTTCCTTTTCTTTTTGGATTGATCAAGACACTGCGTTAGGTCCTTCTTTTTAGGCTTCGATTTTTGTTACATAAAGCCGGAAAAAGCCTTAAAGATTAAAGTTTAATGATCGATCCATTATGGCAAAAAAAAAGTAAAAAATTTTTTAAAAAAATATCCAAAGCTCTCACGACAAGTTAAAAGAACCTCGTCTACTGTTTTGGAAAGACATTGCCAGCTAGTGATGAAGCTTCCTATTCGATTATTCAATGAGTTAAAACAATTCAAAACTTTGCTACAATCTTTTAACACATTAATATTATATTCGAGACTTCTCTTTTAGTTGTATGTATCTGGATAGTCTAATCTCTTCCGGTCGATGCCAGTCAAGAATTCGAGGCTAAGGAAGCGAGATAAAGGGGAATATTTCTTACTCAGGTGGACCAGGGCACCCACTAGCCCTGCCAGGACCGCCGACGCTTTAATTTAATCCGCCGAGACCAGTTAATATTCAGGAAATAGGAAATTATAGAGGGCCGTCTAGAGCTCGAAGGGACTCACGTGTTCACATCCAATGATTTCAACCCGCCTCGTGCCACTTTGTCATATCATGAATGGACCCCTGAGAGTAATGCCTCATCCACATGATATGCTCATTCAAAATGCATTAAACCCGACTCCTCCTACCGCGCCGGGAGGCACTGTAGGTGTGGCATGTGCAGATGATACTCGTACCTTAAACTCAAACACCCAAAAAATAAAAATGAAAATTTCGACGAGCAGTGTTTCGACAAAAGAGGAAAAGCTGAGGTGACGCGAAAGCAAATCACGAGATGAAGAGAAAACACACTCAAAGCCAAAGTTGCAATCCAACGAAGCCTAGATGGATAGCACTTTTACGGCAACTTTCTGTCTCGGGCATAAACTATTGCGAAAGCTTTTATAGAGTTAGGGTTTTCCTAAGCAAAGCATTATCGGGTTCTGTACCTAAAGTTGGATTTTGCATAAAGGAGGTGGGACGTGGGGGACTCATGCTTGTTGGTGGAGCAAGACTCTGGTGCTGTGGAGGCGATGATGCATTGCTTGCGAGGAGGGGTTTTCAAATGGGGAGCCGTGCGCGATAAAAAGTTGGCCCCAACGAGTGTTGTGTTGGTACGAAGCGCTGCAAAGAAGAATGGAAGGTTTTACTCTTTTCTTGTCTTTTGGCTTTTGAGGACATGAGGTACTTAACTGCTAAGTTGAGTATATATTCCGGTTTGTCGATGCCAAACTTGGGTTTTACAAAACCAAAAAAGCGCCGTGATAGCTGTTGATTAGAGGAGGGAGGGTTTTTAAATCCTATGTATAGTGTTTGACACTTTAAAAAATTAGAGAAAATTATCTAAAAAGTTATAAGTTTATTACACTTTTGCTAATTGAGTGTCGAGCTTTTAATTTTGTCAATTGAATCACAGACCTTTTCACATTTTGTCAATTGATTTCATTCGGTCAATTTTGGTTGAAAATCATTAATATGGACATTGACCATCCTACGTGACAGAAATATTGACGTAAATAAAAACATTTTTAATAATGTTTTAATATTCTTTTTCCTTTCTTCTCTTTTATTTTGTTTTTTTTCACCTGTGACTAGTGAGGGTCGCTGAACCCTTGCTGGCCACTAGGCAAGGGAGCGAAGCACATGCCTGCTACAACGAGGGTCACGACTCTTGCTCGTCCCGCCTAGATCTAAGCAAGGCCATTACAACCACCATGGCCATGAAGTCAAAGCTCAAGCTCAAGTGGCCATGATAGCTGCAAGCTTGAGATCTAGTAGCTAGAGCTTGAGCTCAAGTGACCAACAACCGTGATCGCAAAACTAGAGCTCAAGCTCTAGGTTCATGGCCATGGTGGCCATGATGGCCTCGCCTAAATCTAAGGAGATGGGGTGAGGGCTTCATTGCCCTTGTTGAGTGGCCGATGAGGGTTGCCGGACATTCACTGGCCACAAGGAAAAAGAGAGAGAAGAGAAGAAAAGAAATAAAGGAAAAGGAAAAAGGAAAATAATTAATAAAATATTAAAATAATATAATAAATTATTCACATAAGTATCGGCCATGTCACGTATGACAACCAATGTCTACGTCAGCGATTTCCAACTAAAATTGACCGGATGGACTTAATTGGTAAAATATGAAAATGCTTAAAATTAAATTGGCAAAATTGAAAGATTTAGAATTGAATTGGTAAAAATATGATAGATATATGACTTTTTGGACAATTTTCTCTTAAAAATTATGTATTTGGACTAAACTTCTTATTTTGTTCAATGGAAGAAGAGAGTTGAAGTCTATAGAACATAGTGATTTCTCAGCTTTTACTACGTTATCAAAGTCATCCTTATGTTTAATTTATTTGGGATGATGTATTTAGGAGAGGAAAAGAGGCAAATCAGAGTGATTGGGATTGCTGAAGAATAGGAAATCCTTTCTTTTTATGAGATAGGCACAATTAGATTGATTTAGCCATCTTTAGAGTATTATGGACCGAACTCTGGAACCTATGGACTCATCCCAATGTTAAGTTTTTTATGTGGAGTGTGTGCAATGAAGGGCTAGCTACGAAAATTAACCTTCACAAACGACAAATTATACTTGCACCAACATGCCTTGTTTGTGCCCAATTTCTAGAGTCGATAGAGCATCTAGTCCTACTATGTGGCTAGACAAAGAAGATTTGGTCAAATTCGAGGGTCACAATTCATATTTCCCCTACATCTATTTCAAGGATGGATAAGTGAGTGTACGAGTACCTCACTTTCAGGCGTCTCACATAGGAGAAGGTTGTCTTTGCCAACGTTTTGTGGTTGATCTGGAAGGCAAGAAATGCTATGACCTTTCAAGGTAAAACGCCAAACCCAAGCCCTATCATAAGTGAAGCGAGCTTAATGTACCAACTGTTCGCAAAATGGAATTCCACAAAATAAGACACAAAAGCTGGGTCCATAGCCACGCATACCTAGTCTCCTCCAGCCTGCAGTGAACTAAAATTGAATGTTGATGCTGCTTGGGAAAGTTCCAAGATGAAGGGATCTGTGGCGGGGATTTGTTGAGGGAGCATCGATGTGATCATTGATGGCTTCGCAGGACAATCCATGCGGAATCGGCCTCTGCAGTGGAAACCCTAAGAGTGCGAGAAGCTCTTCTTTGGATTCAAAAGTTTCAAAGCTCTGAGGCAAGAGAAGTACAAAACCCCCAAACTGCACCACCTGTACACACCCCACGAACTGAACTGCAGATTGAGATAGTCACCGACTATTTACCAGCAGTTGAAGGAGTCTTGGGCCAGAAAGTGTGTTCATGGGCTTGTCAATCAATAGTGTTAAATTGCCGAAATTACTGGCCCAGTTATCAAATATATCCCTTAAGTATGAACCAAGAGAAACGAACCAAGCCGTCGATTGATAGCCAAGGCCCATAGCTCAAGCTCTCTACCAACCAACTGGGTCTCAATGCCGCAACAACCTCTTTTACTTATTTTATATTTAGACCATGGGAATGATTGTAACCGTTTGATTTCGTAAATAGAGGCGTAGTACTTTCAGACAAAAAAGAGAGAGTATCAATTGCACCTGCGTGTTCTCTCTTACCTTGGACTTGATCAATGGACGGGCCGGATCGTGCCAACATAAAAATATCGTTTGGACCCGCTTATAATTACGATGCATTGATTTTCTTCCTAAAATGATCCAACTTACGCCCCTCCTAAACGTGCTTTGGGCCTAGAGGCGCTTAGCTAGCCACCAAATTAATGACCGGGTCTATTTTATGTTACAAAGATTCAGCATGAAGTGGCCCATCGTGAGAAGCTATGAAGTTATAGAGCAAATGACACAAAATGATTTTTGAAAAAAATTTGGTCACATGTATAATGTTGTTCTTGAACTTTTAATTAATTTAATACAGTCCATATAGTTTTTCCCAATGTGCAATATCGACCTTGTTTAATTTGTGCAACGTGATCCATGAATTTTGATCCAATATTCATTGTGGTCCCTAAAGTTTTTAAATAATTATATAAAACATTTATCAATAATTCATAGACCACATTAAATTCACTAAAATTTTAGATATGATATTACTTATTCAGCCAAAGATTAAGGACCACGTTATATAAATTAAAAGTTGAATAATAACAATGCACAATGGAACAAGGTTCACGGACCATTTCTACTATTATCTCAAAGTTCCACGAGTTGAATTGATGATGAGCTCAATCCATTTTGAGCCTAAGGTTCTAGACCCTCGAGCAGAATGGGCTAAGTCCAGTCCGAATTCAATTCTCTTGTTGGGCCTTTTTGGGGAGTTCCAAGGTTGATTAGTTTGATCCGATGTAAAGATGATCATATTTCCAGGGCCTTTTTCTTCTATTTTGTGTACTAAAAAAGAAGAGTCATCCTTTTTTTCTTTACTAATACAATTGAAATTACTCCTTTTTTCTTGAGAAAGCATACACAAAATGCATCCAGCCCTGCTAATTTCAAGTTTATCGCATCAAGTGATGGTCCAAAGGGCGAAGCAGGGTCAAGAACAACAAAATCTATTTATGATAAATAGATCCATTGTGCAAGTTCGTTATTACGGATAATTTTTACAAAGCATCAAGCATTTTACTTAGAAGATCTCATATAGTTATTTTTTTTCTCAATTTGCTTCTCTCGAGCTAAGGTTTTGTGACATTTTTCAACTTGCCATCCAATATAAAATTCTACTCCCCTGATTGATCATATTCGTATCTAGCCTTCTCTTTTAGTCACAAGCATTTCTAAATCCCAATTAATTTGAAATATCATGAATAAAGAATTGGAATAACGCCAGTAAATCTTCTTATGTTTTTTTTTTTTAACCCTTCTAACCTACCTCCTCCCTCTCTAAGGAATTTCTCCAAACCCATGCAAAGTATCCCGATGACTCCCACTCCTCGACACCTTTATCAGCGGGCCGTAACCTATTGGCAACGCCCCTAGATCTTTGGCAGTGGCGATTCAAACGTATGATGCACATTTTGTGGGGGCACCCAAATGTCAAACTTCTCCCCCCTTGCTAAAAGATATTGTACAAAAGTCATAGACTCTATTCTATATGTATTTTTAAGGACTGAAAATGGCTAATCTACTTAACCTTCTTGAAGCATCCACAGTCACTATCACAAAGCTTCTATTTGCTAACAAGTACCGTGATGTGAACTACATGAAAAATGTGCGATATGGTCTTTCCATCAATTTAAATTCAAAGATGATATTGTACATTTTCATAAAACACGGGGATTAAATTGAAAATGTATCGAAAGTTCAGAAATTACATTAAAGAAATTAAAAGTTCAAGTATTATATTAAATATTGGGATAAAATTTAAATATTACATTTTACAAATCAAAAATTTTTAGGAATCATATTTAATATCGATTAAATTAAATCATTTGTGTTAAATTTTTTCAATATTAAATGACTTCGATTTCATATTTCATATCGAAAATCAAACTTTTTTTTTTTTGAAAAAAAGCCCCTTCTTTAGATTATTTGTGTTGTCGCCCGAGGGCGTTGACATTTTTTCAATATTAAATGAGGTCGATTTCATAGTCAACGAGTGCTCTTATTGAGCAATTATTATTTTTAAAAATCATGTTGATTTCAATTAATTGAGTGTTTCTTTTTCCCAGTAAGAACCTGACAAGTGTCGAATACATGAAACTTCTTTTCGGGGCCAAAAAATAGAAATAAAAAAAAAAAGCCAATAGATGCTCGACCTTCCAACGATTTATTGCAAAATTTTTTTTTTTTTTTGGTTCCATGCAGACCCGCCCATGCCTCAGCTCTCAGCCACTCGGAATCGCATCCTCCCCACCCGCTTCCTCCACCGACCGGTCGTCTCTTCCATTCTCTGTAGCTCCCCTGTTGTTTTCTCGGCCGGGAAGAAATCGCCCCTCCTCTCTCTTTTCTCTCCGGAAAGAGAGAATTCTCGGCGCCGGGAAAGACAAAAGAAAGGGGCGAGAGGCGTTTTCGTCTTTGCCACAGTCCTACAGTTTCCGTTCCCCAGTTTAACGTAAAAGAAAAGTGGTGGCGAAGCTTGGAATCGAGCTCCGGTCTTTCTCGCGTTACGTTTCGCTTCTGCAGTTGCGTAATGATCAATTGCTGAAGGGGGGGAGAAGATGGCGGGGGTAGGAATTTGGGGTGTTGCCCTTTGATTTGCTTCGCGCGTGTTTTTGTGTAAAGGGCTCGAATTTGCTCTTCCGAGCTGGGTTTGTGGAGGAAGATAAAGTTTTGGCGAATTGGGTCGGGAAAGATTGTCCTTAGAAAGAAGCGGAGTGGGAGTGTCGAGGGCGAATTCAAGGGAAAATGCCTTTGATCCAGCGGAGGAAAGGTGAGGAGGCTGAGAAAGCCTCCAGCTCCAACGAGAGGATCGCCCCGGACGCGAGCGAGGACGAGGATAGGAAGAAGAAGGAATCGTCGCCGAAGAAGAGGAAGAAGAGCGCCGGCGAGAAGAGCAAGTGGTCGTGCTTGGACAATTGCTGCTGGTTCGTGGGTTGCGTTTGCACGGTTTGGTGGCTGCTGCTGTTCCTGTACAACGCGATGCCGTCCTCGTTCCCGCAATACGTGACCGAGGCGATCACGGGGCCGCTCCCGGACCCGCCGGGCGTGAAGTTGAAGAAGGAAGGGCTGAGGGCGAAGCACCCGGTGGTGTTCGTGCCGGGGATCGTGACGGGTGGGCTCGAGCTGTGGGAAGGGCATGAGTGTGCGGAGGGGCTGTTTAGGAAACGTTTGTGGGGCGGCACGTTTGGAGAAGTGTACAAAAGGTATGGCTCTTTGATTGAGAATTTTCATTGGGTTTGAGCAGTTTTATATTGAGACCTGATTAGTCGTGTTTTGTTTGTGTATGAAAGTGGACATGTTTGGTTGATTCCGAGGATTGACTATTGCTTTTTGACTGGTACATTGTCGAATGAGATAGTTGGGATGTTGTTGTCGTGGGCTGCGTGGGCAATCAGTTGGGTGTTTACTGGTGAAGTTGCAGACTGTTTTTCTTTCTCAGGATAGGAAGTGGAGTATACATTTGGCAAGTACTTGATTAATCTATTGAATGATCCATCAGGTTGATGATTTGTAAATTTTTTTCTGTCTATTATTCTTCGGATTATTAATTGTCAAAGCCCCGACCTTTTAGGAAATGCTGAGTACTAGTTTGTGATCTTTAGGACAGTATCTAACTAATCTCTTCCTTTGTTTAAATGAACTGGGCGAGAGGTGTCTAGTACATTGAAGATAATGTCAGAATACTGTGAGATCTTTCGTGGCTTGTCTCCTGATCATGATCATTTAATTTTCCCCTCATGCAACTTGAAGCCACTCCCTTTCCTTTCTGGGCAAGCGTAGGCAGATCATAATGGTGGCTATGTACGCACCCCTTTTAAACTTAAGCTCTTTGCTAAATGCGAGCTCTGGGAACCAGAGCAAGGCCTGTTTTCCCCTGTTTTTTGGCATAATGATGTAAATTTAGAATGCCCATTGAACCTGCATCTCCAATGATGGTTACAAAGGGTCCTGCTTCTGTTATGGTTTTGCTCATATAGTCGGTCTGACCATTTGACCTTTTACATTTGGACGCATGCACAAATGCATTGCTGCTTAGATGATGTACAAATTCTTTTGTGAAAGAATGATTTCCTCTTTTGTTGCTAGATTATGGGAACGTGTCCAATAGCTCAAGTTTAACCGAGTAAAAAGACTGAAACATCTTATGCCACAACATGTAAAAAATATGACTGTGAAGGACTTATGCAGGTCTCAATGCGAAGCCTTCAATTTCTCTATTTTGACAATTATGCGATGCTGGATTTCTTCATTCAATCTTGCACTGTTATTTATGATCTATTTTAGGTTCTAGGGTGCTGAAAGGATTACTCTCATCATTTGGTCAATATTAACTTTAGGCCTCTATGCTGGGTAGAGCACATGTCATTGGACAATGAAACTGGATTGGATCCTCCTGGTATAAGACTCCGTCCGGTGACTGGACTTGTTGCTGCTGACTACTTCATGCCTGGCTATTTTGTCTGGGCGGTTCTGATTGCTAACTTAGCTCGGATAGGATATGAAGAGAAGACCATGTATATGGCTGCTTATGATTGGAGACTCTCATTCCAAAACACTGAGGTACGTGCTTCAATCTGAACTGTTTGTTGAACAGCACTATTTGCAACTTGTCTGTTGAAAATTCGATTGTTATACATCCATCATTCTTAATAGATATTCATTCAACCTCCTTGCTTTCTTTTGATTATCAGGTGAGGGATCAAACACTGAGCCGTATAAAAAGTCACATAGAAATGATGGTGGCCACTAACGGAGGTAAAAAAGCTGTTGTAATCCCTCATTCAATGGGTGTTTTGTACTTTCTGCACTTCATGAAATGGGTTGAGGCACCAGCTCCAATGGGTGGAGGTGGTGGACCTGATTGGTGTTCTAAGCATATAAAAGCAATCATGAATATTGGTGGACCATTTCTGGGAGTTCCAAAGGCTGTTTCTGGGCTTTTCTCTGCTGAAGCAAAGGATATTGCAGTTGCCAGGTTAGTTTTAGTTCGTTTATTGAATGAAGGGCCAGTACCTGCTGCTAAAATTTGATATGCATTTGGAAGAGGAAATTCTTCTTACTTTTACTGTAGGCAAACTATTTTACATGGTGACAGATATTTTTGTCTGCATCATCCTCGGTTACACTAATGAACAAACCAATTAGAAAATGCATGATGTCTTGCCAATGAAGCCCATTTGTGTCAACAATACTCTGTACCGGTTGGAATGTTTTCTCCACTTATCTGAATACATTTTGAAAGTGCTATGATTTTGGATTCTTTTCTTGAAAATCTGGTCCATGCCTGACAAAGATGGAATACATTTCACTTCAGCAAGTATAATGTGATCCTTGTTACTCTCCTGATATAACAAGGAACCTTTCCCATGTGGATGAGATGATTGTCTTGTTGTTTATCTTTGAATGCAGGGCAATTGCACCAGGTTTCCTGAACAATGATATATTTCGCGTCCAAACTCTGCAGCGTGTAATGAAGATGAGCCGCACGTGGGACTCCACCATGTCAATGATCCCAAAGGGTGGGGAGACAATTTGGGGTGGTCTTGATTGGTCACCTGAGGAAGGATATCTTCCTAGCAAGAGAAGGCAAAGAATGAATGGCACACAGGTTTCTAGTGAAAGTGGCACCAACAATTCCAGTTCTCGAGCAAGAGCTAATTATGGAAGGATCATATCATTTGGTAAAGATACAGCAGAGTCTCCGAGTTCTGAGATCGAGATGATTGACTTTAGGGTAAATTTTCCTTCTTGATGTCCTTTTCTGATGCCCTGATTACTTGTCAAATTATTTCCTATATGTTTGCATATATTATTCTTATGATGCTTAATTTTGAAGCTGGAAGATAGAAAATTTATAAAACGACTCTTAACTCTAAAGCCCCCTTTATATCAATTCCTGGTGACAATGGGTTCTTGGTTTTGCAATCTTGATTATCTGATAAGGTAGCTAAGTGGAAGAGAATTAAGAATTTCCTGTTGGTCATTGGTTCTTTATTATAATTTCACCTTCAAGCATTTTCCCCTTCAGTAATTATATATTCTTGCCAAGCATGTATTTGCCTCTTGCTCATGCTTTCCTGGTGCCAAAATGATTCAATCTTTTCATATGCTGCATGAGACTTCTAGTAGAAAATTAAATCAGGCTATATTGAGTAGATGACTAACTGTAATTTCTATTTTTCCTCTGTGGGTTTCCTTTTTTCCTTTCACCTTTTTAGCATGTGGACCTGATGATTTTGAACTTCTATATTCCTGGATGCTAGTATGTATCGAGATGGGAAACCCCATGTGTAAGTTTAGTGCACACACATCTTTATGGAAGCCATACCAAGACTTTGACGCTGTTCATTGACAATGCTTGGTAGCCAATGCCAAATTATATGCAATGTTTTGCCCTACTATTGCAATTTGATAATCTAGGTCGGGTCGAGCAATATCACTATCTAGCAAATGTTCTTTTCCAATCTTTTTTTTTTCTGTAATTATGACTGAGTTTTGGTGCCTTTGTTCCTGCTGGTCCGTTCATATTATATCATGCATGTTGAAGTTGGTTTACTTGTGTTCCTGGTTACTATTACAATTCAGGATGCTGTTAAAGGCCAGAATCTTGCCAATACAACCTGCCGTGATGTGTGGACTGAGTACCATGACATGGGAATTGAGGGGGTCAGAGCTGTAGCTGAACATAGAGTTTACACTGCTGAAACAGTTTTAGATCTACTCTATTTTGTTGCTCCAAAGATGATGGCACGCGGTAGTTCTCATTTTTCATATGGAATTGCTGATGATTTGGACGACCCAAAGTACAAGCACTACAAATATTGGTCAAACCCTTTGGAAACGAAGTGAGAATCGTTAAAACTTTGGACTACGACAATAATTTTTTAAGTGTGATGTTGCATTCTTCTTTCAACTGATATTTGGAAATTTTTTCCTTTACCGCACTTGATTTGCTATTAATCCTTCACCTTTTGTGTACTTAAAATCTCTCTTTCTCTACAGATTACCTAGTGCCTCAGATATTGAAATCTTCTCCATGTATGGAGTTGGCATACCGACTGAAAGAGCTTACATTTACAAGTTGTCTCCCTCCGCCGAATGTTACATTCCCTTTCAGATTGATACTTCATTCGAAGGGGAAGATGAAGATAGCTGTCTGAAGGATGGCGTGTACACTGTTGAGGGGGATGAAACTGTGCCAGTCTTAAGTGCAGGCTTCATGTGCGCTAGAGGTTGGCGTGGTAAGACCAGATTCAATCCCTCAGGAATTCGCACTTATGTTAGGGAGTATGATCATGCTCCTCCAGCAAATTTATTAGAGGGTCGGGGAACTCAAAGTGGTGCGCATGTGGACGTAATGGGAAATTTTGCATTAATAGAGGACATTATAAGGGTGGCTGCTGGAGCTACTGGAGAAGATTTGGGAGGTGATCAAGTCTACTCTGACATTTTTAAGTGGTCCGAGAAGATCAATTTAGCACTATGATTTTACATGGTATGTATGTTTCCTTCATTTGCAAGTCGGAAATTTCTAGCACTCAGCATTTATGGCAGTATCTGCATCCTTGCTCTGCCAAGTCGTTCCTTGTCCACGAAGTTTGTTTTGGATGAACCTTTTCCCTTCAATACTAGTGGCACCTAGACATACAGAGTGTGAATCATCCCTGTACAAGCAATGAAATGAGTGAACTGATTTACTTATCGACTGTCATATGCTTAGGTAGGTTTCTGGAGATCCTCTGCTTGGGGAAAGGTACAGCTACTTTGTTATCTGCAGGAAAACATCCATGTTAATATGAGGGATGTTTGTTGGACAAGATAAAAGGGTTAAACTTCATTCTAAATCAGAAACTTTCTGTGAAGTACATTTGGAAACATGACATCTTAGAGCCAATACATCCACAAAAGTCTAACAATTGTTCCTATGCTATATGGCGTCATTTCTAAACCAGTGACAATTTCCTTCCGAGAAAAGAGAGGAAATCATTGCTTGTTGCTTGGTCCAAGTATCGCATGAGAAATGCCTGCTAGATATATAAAGCTATTGAAGTGTCTGAAACCATGATTGCTTTTTCCTCCCTTTCAAGCAGCACTTTCACTTAAATTATGACAGATAAGAGGGACTTTTATATGGATGAAGATCCAAAAATCTGCTCTCTCCTTGTTATTGAGGTCATTGAAAAGGTTCTGTCAAATGTCAGTTCTCATTTCCTTTCAGGTTTTGGTGACTTGTTTTTGTTCCAGCCGCTTCTTCAATGGGTGCTAAGCCAAGCAGATTTTCTTTGCAGAAACATCAATCGAAGCATCTCTTTTGCCATCTCGAGAAACGAAGACTTTCCAAATGCTACGACTGCAGTCAAAATAAATTGTAAACTGCCTTTGCTTCTACAGATCCTTCAACATGCATATCAAGAGTAGCTGCCGTCTCCCTCTTTGTGGAGTATATATGTAAACTATTTCGCAGCAAGCAGACCAATATCTTATTCAAGGTTGCAGACAGTAAATTTTTGCAACCAAATTTAGCAGCATACGACTTGACAGACACGACAAGTCGTCGATTCATAGAGTTTGCTGCTCCCCTTTGTATTCTGCCTTTGTAAACATTGTCATAGGAACTTTCGAAGCGCTTTAATCCAGTTTGTATTCATCAGTATGAAGTGGTTTCTCAGAATGGCCATGTGAAGTTTGTTCTAGGGTAGACAGACATTAATCACACAAGTTGCTTGGTCAGTTGCTCAGTCCTCTCAAAATCCAAGCATGCATGCAAGGTGTGCAAAAGGACAACAAAGCGTATATTACACGGACAGTGAGGTTGAATGAACACCCAGGCTAAAGATGTTTCCTAAATACTAGGATTCTCTACAGCATTTCAATATGGAAAAATTTTAGTACTGTTGTTTTTCCTTATTCAAACTCACATCTTGTCAGGATTTTCCATGCATAGACAATTACCCCCTTTTCTTTAAATATAGAAACATGTCCCATCGCCCATTTTTCTTACTCGGGACTTGGCACGTGCAAAAGGCGTGCATCACCATCCACAATCTAATCACGCCCGGATAAGTTTTCACGTCTAATCCAGTATTTATTTACTTTCTTATATCACGGAATGCACTAAACTCGGCTATAAATCTCGGATTTCAATTGTATTGCGGCAAATAATACCGAAACAAGTAAATTATTCAAGTGGACACCCAAAAATCCATCTATCTTTTTAAGGTAGTCAATCCTAGTAATTTCGGAGAATTCATAAACTCTAATTGAGGATCAAAATTGGGAAATTCAAAAATCGTGCCTTTAAATATGCTTTTGACTTCCACAATTCTGTTCGTTCTTTTTGTTTTCTACGACGCACAGACAGAGAGAAAGAGAGAGAGAGAGAGAGAGAGAGAGAGTAGAGAGGTGCGACGATGGAGGGAGCGCAGTATAATCCGCGCACTGTCGAGGAAGTCTTCAAGGACTTCAAGGGCCGCCGGGCCGCCCTGATCAAGGCTCTCACCACTGGTCCGTTCGCCCGCCCGCCTCTCTCTTTTCTCTGCCTTTTCCTTTCTTTCTTGTTTCTGTGGGTGATTCGTTGGCTGAATTCACCGTTGAACGCCGTATGCCGTTCGCGGGCTTGTGCATGAAACTTGAGCAGGGGAGGCGAGGACCGCCTTTTCGATTCCGACTGTTGTTTTATGTTGTTGTGGTTGGCTCTCTACTTGTACAGTTCGGGCATTGCTCCTTTTCGACTGGTGATGTTGTTATGGTTTTCTTTGCAGGAAATTGTAGTCGTGAATAACGTTATTGTATGTTTGTGTGTGTGTCTGTGTGTATGTGTGTGTGTGTGTGTGTGTGGTGTTGGGGGGTGGGGGGTGCTTGTTTGTTTTCTCTCCATGTTGTGTCATGAATGTATGGTCGGTTGCTGGACTACAGGTTGTTTGATTTTGCGAATTTATCACGAATGGATTGATGGGTAGTCTTGCAAACCTTGGCAGGCTTTGAATTCTCTGTTTTCCTTTCGGGTGAGGAGGAGAATATGGATTCTGTGTGAAGTCGACTTGGTTATTTAGCCTTATTTAAGGAGGGGGAGAGAGAGAGAGAGAGAGAGAGAGAGAGGGAGATGTCGATTTGTCCTGGTTATGTTTGCAAAGGTGCAAGTGTCAAGTTCGTTAGCTAGATAATTATCCAGTTGGAGAGTAGACATGGATGTTAATTTTGGAATTTTGATTCCTTGACGATTTTATGTGAGCAAGCTGGAAGGAGCGTGTGGTAGTAAGTGCCTTTGTTTTGTCTTTCATGGACAGCTTTTGCTGGCCTAGTACCGTAAAGATATTTGTGACTGTTCTCTTGTGCTTTTTCCCTAAAAGAGTGCTTGCTCTACTGTTGCAGATGTTGAAGAATTTTATCAGCAATGTGATCCAGGTTAGTTTTACTTCAGCCTTGCCATAGCATTGCTGTGTATTGTTGGTTGTAATGTCCGCAAGTTTTTGGACTACCTCATCATCACTGTATTTTCTGGGGTGCACAACCATTGAGCATTCTTTGGAGCTGGCCTTTGTTTCACACCATTACATACATGTAAAATGGATTCAATTTTTTTCCATTCGTTTCAAAACTTCCATAATCCCAATTGTTTTTTGGACAACATGTATGTTGCTCATCCTTGTAAACTTTGGTTTCTTTATTGATGGGTCATTGATTCACTGACATTAATGGAGCAAGTTTTTCTTTTGTCTATTGGTTGTGTTAATCTGTTGCTTGCTAACTCGGAGTATTAGTACATATCAGATAGGAGTCGAGATTTACTGGGAGCCAATCTGGTGATGTGATTATCCTGATTATCTAGTGGATCAATTGAATTCATTGACCATGTTCAATTGGTCAAATTAGGAGATACTTTTGGTTTTCACAATGGGTCTTTCAGTTTTATATGACATTCGTTTCCACTCTCATTCTTTTTGCTGTCTCTATCTCTGGCTATGATAAACTCGATTATTATCATTCCACAGGAAAAGAGAACCTCTGCTTGTATGGCTTTCCAAGTGAACAATGGGAAGTGAACTTGCCTGCTGAAGAAGTGCCCCCAGAGCTCCCAGAGCCAGTTCTAGGTATTAACTTTGCTAGGGATGGCATGCAAGAAAAGGACTGGATTTCTTTAGTGGCTGTCCACAGTGATTCCTGGCTGATTGCGGTTGCCTTCTATTTTGGTGCTAGATTTGGATTTGATAAGGCTGATAGGTAAGATCTTACTCTTTCCATTCTTTTTTTACAAGGTCAACTTGCTTATGCTTGATTTTTGGCAATGTGAGAACAATTTCTAAAAAGATGTTTACTATTCACACTGCAGCAGAATAGATATAAGGGTGTTTTTTTTTTGGTAAAGATAGATATAAGGGTGTTTCTAGCTCTAGTTTGATAGATTTACTTGTTCTCCATGAAGGAAATTGTTACAGAGCTGTTTCCAAACTACTGGAATGGACTTCCTCATCAAACTAAATTAAACTGTGAATAACATTTAATCAGCATAAATGTCTCTGCTGTGCTAGCAATCTATAACTCTCCTGCTGTAAAGTAGTCCTTGTCACTTTAAGCTCTCTATGGTTTATCTTTATCGTGCAGGAAGCGGCTCTCCAATATGATACATGACCTTCCAACAATCTTTGAAGTGGTGACTGGTGCTGCAAAGAAAGAAAGGGCAAGGTCTTCAGGAGCGAATCACATTGGCAGCAAATCCAAGTCTTCTTATAAAGCGGTATAAAGAACTTTGTTTGAGTACCTAAAGAGTTGGTAGATGCATGCAGCTATATTTACATGGTTTGATGATATTGAGAAGAGTTGACCACTGTTGTCATCCCTTCAATGCTCCAACTTTATTAACATCTAATAAGCAATTGCAATCAGAGGAAGGTAGTTACTTTAATTTCTGATGATCTCCAGGCATTCTAGAGAATTCATGCTGAAAGCTAGGTTAAGACTTGACTGTGACTTTTGCAGTATTGTAGTTGGCCAACTTGTATCTGTAGCTGCCAGATTATACATGTCAATGACTGAACTGGTTCTTTTACAGTCTTCTCCCTTTTGCCCACAAATTTGATTGAGATTTTTGTTGCCATCATCCGCAGCGACCATCTGATTCTCGGGGAAAATATGTGAGAGAACCACTGGAGAAGGAAGAAGATGAGGAGTTGGACGAGGAAGATGAAGAGGAGAATGGGGAGACCCTGTGCGGAGCCTGTGGGGAGAACAGTGCTGCGGATGATTTCTGGATCTGCTGTGACCTGTGCCAGAGGTGGTTCCATGGCACCTGTGTGAAGATAACTCCAGCTAGGGCCGAGCATATCAAACAGTACAAGTGCCCATCATGCAATAACAAGAGAGCTCGGACTGGAAATTAGTCCACCGTCCAGGCAATGCAGTGTGCTTCCTTTGCTCTATATGCTCTCCTGAATCATAGAGCTCCCTGCTGTTTTCTTTTTTATCTTTTACTAGCACCACATTGAACTTTTTAATTTAGGGTGTTGAAATTTAGACATTGGGAGCTATTTATTTAATTCACATGGTGACATTTCATTTGGACTTTTGGTTATGGATGTTGTGTGGCAAGACGTTGCACAAGACGTCTGCAACTCCTTTCCCCATTTGCTTGCTGGTAGTTTAATTGCTTAGCGGAAGTTGGGATTGCCCGTCAGTTATTTCGAATTAGTTTTTCCTTACAGTAAACAGCCGTTTGTCCTGATGAATCATGCGCATCGTCTATATATGAATCCTCGCTATTGCCTGTATGTTCCCCCACAGCTGGAAGAGAACCAGGATCATGCATGCTGGTGCACCCCGAGATTCTTTAATTTTGGGGTTTGTGACGCAAAACCTACGCCATCTCTAGGAGGCTAGCTGAAGGTTCTCTAGACACCCGTAAATCATCGTTATAATAATGTCTTTACCTGAATCAGTCAAGATCTCCAGGTAGAGTGAACGCCAAGGCAATGAAAAGTAGGTTGGTGTAGGGCATGTGAAACGATTCTTCCTAGTGCCATATCCATTCCCTCCATTCTAACTGTCCTACTTGCCCCTCCACCCAACATAATTAAAGCCATCCAAGTAGAATTATTTTAATAAGATCCTGACCTCGGCTTGTTTTCAAAAATTCCACTTGCTTTTTTTAAAAAGGATGATTTGAAAAATATTTTTTATCCAAATGATTAGTTATGTTGCTTGAAGTAATTAGTCAATGGAAGTTGTTTTCATCATTGACAAAAGAATATGCTTGAATAGTTTCTTGAACAATGAAAATGTTTTTCATTCAATCATTTTTCTAATCAATATAAGTTATCATTTACAGCGTAATGTTTTTCAAATTATTAATTTTTCACGAAGCAAATAGACCCGTTCTCTCTCCTCGTGGGTGCTGTGGGTGCTGTCAATCATTTTTATCTGTAGTTGGATAAACTACCAACCCCATCCCCCGAAAGTTAGTTTAACTCCGTGAAATAACAAGTCTCGAATTGCTAAGCATTAAAGAAAGAATTAATGGCAAGGCCTAGTTGGAGAGATTCCTAAAGGTCATCCAAGGTACCAGATGCTATTCCGACTTTGGGGAGAATCTTGAAAAGCACTATACGGCTCATCGTCACAAAAAAGGAACCAAACTCGAAACAAAAACAACCTAAAATGCATTACAAGAACAGAGTAATACAGCTGGCACGACCAAATATGGAACATTGACAAGCTGTCGAAAAAGTTAATCCATATATCGCGCAAAGTGAACATAACATATTTTTGATGGATAAACTGCTAATATAAGTACATTGATCGGTCCTCAGGAGAGACAGGCATGCAAAGAGGAAAAGAAGGCAAGGAAGTAGAAAAAAGCAAAAAAAAAAAAAAAACAGCAAGAGAAATTAACAGAGTTTAGCAGAGGAAGAGAGGAAGAAACCCCCCTTCACGTCCCCTTTTATTGATTGTCAACTCAAACCGTCTTGATTCTTCGCTGAGAGCCGTTTCAGAAACTCGTAGGTAGTGATCATTGTGGTCGCCGACATCGACATGGAAGCCCATCTCGGCCCCAGACCTCTGTAACAAGCCATCCAACCGCCTTCCTTAACCAAGTTCCTAATGGTCTGTCCGACGGTTGGTCCCCGCCTCCCATTTTCCTCCCCTTCTAAAACTTGCAGCCTTGTCTTGATCGTATCCAGGGGCGTTGTGATTAGAGCTGACACACCACCTGCCATGGCCGCGCTGACTCCCTGAACTGCCATTACCATTTTTGAATCAGGCTTAATTGCATTGCCGCCATTTTCATTGCTCCCACCATCCTTCTTATAATAATAGCAGCCAATCCCACCCCACACAAGGCGTTGCGCAACAGAGTATGATGCCCACCACACTGCATTCGACGGTGCATATGTCAAGATCGATATTCCGAAACCTCTATACAAACCCTCACGCCATCAGTCCTGAGTATCTTCCTGAAAGCATCGATCCCATTGAGATATTTACATGCCGATGCATTGGAAACACCCGAACTAGAAGGGCCACAACAACCGCCTTGTACCATGAGCCTCTGGCTCACAACATCGACCGGAGTCCAAACAAGCTGCGCGGCCATCGCAGCACTCAAACCTGCCATCGCATTCGCAATAGCAGCTGCGGTGGGCTCCGAGAACCCTAGCTGTACAGTCGCCGATCCGACATTACTCTTGGTGACCTCCAGAGCTCCCATATACAGAGCCCGGGCAGGAATCGTACCCATCAGAGAAGTCCCGAATCCCCTGTACAAAGCCCTAAAACCCTCGTGCCTGACGATGGTGCACGCCGTCCTTACGCAAGGGACTTCAGACTGAGCCACCTGCTGCCGGGTCTTCAGCAACACGATAGGGTACAGCGTCGCCGAAACACCCGAGAAAAGCGCCGCGCCGAGGACGAAGAACTTGGACTTATCGAGCATCTGCCAATCGATTTCGGCAGGAATGTGAATCTCCTGCTCGGATTCTTCCTCGGCCGCGCTCAAATTCATCTTATCCACTTTCGGAAGCTCTCTAAAATCCTTCGAAATATTGAGTAAAACACTAATCTTTCTCCTACCTAACCTAACCTTCTACGTCACCGTCAGTTAACAAACACTGAAACTGTACAAATTCCTCGAGAGCTTAAAAAAAAAAAAAGAAACCTACGCACAACACCAGCCGCACGCTTGCAGCTACAAAACCATCGCCTACCCCAACACAGGAGCTGGATCACGAAGAAACCGAAGCCGGGCGCCCTGAAATCGGAGGAGGAGGATTGGATTGGGGGTCCTTTTTCCGCTTGTGGAACCAGGTCTTGGATCGGACTCGGATCAGAGTGAAAGGATCGAACATCTCCAGTTTCAACAGTCACGAGGGAACCGAAAGGAGGAGGAAGAACGGTCGAGCCAATCTGACCGGAGAACCATCATCATCGCCGGCACAACACCGCCCCGTCGGCGACCTGAGGAAGTCCTCCGGGAATCCCGGAAGGTCGCGAGCCTCGATCGGCAGCAGGAACCCTCACGATATACACATCAAAATACACGCGAGAGAGAGTACATCAGCCCTGGACGTACGGATCGCGGATCGAGAGAGATCGAGAGAAGAGATGGAGCGGGCGAGAACGAGTGTGTTCTTGCGGAGCGTTCTTCTTTTTGTCAGTTCTGTTATAGTTGCAGAAGATCGGCTAGAGCGAGGGGTGGGTGACCGGCTGCGGAGGTCACTCTTTGTATAGGGTGGGGGAGGGACGGACGGACACGTGTCGGTTGCCGGTTTGGGCTTCGTTAGGGTTACGATAGGAGGCATAGGTTTTTTTTTTTTTTGGCCAGAGAGAGTGACGTGTTATCCATATCCATTGAACGAGGTCTGGGAGATGTGCGGGCAGGCCCATGGTAAGGACCCAAGGATTAGGGCCCACAACTTTGCTGGATCTAATCCAGCCATCAATTTAGGAAATGGAGTAGGGGTTCCCATTACTAATGGGCCATTAGGTTTTCCGGCGATAGCTTGCTTTCTCCATTTCAATAAGCTTGATCTAATCTAATCATCAAACAGATGACCAATTTTAGAATATACCCGATAGAGATGACATCAAGATTTGATAGATCGGACCGGCTATGACATTCTACAACAGCAAAAGTTGATCGTGCCGAACGAGAGGCAACCCTTAGTATTTGAAAGGGCTATGTGGTGTTGCATGCTGTTATAGACTTGATTTCTATGTGCTGAAATTCCAGGCTCCAACAGCGTTCATCTTGACAAAGACAATTGATGCGAGCACAATTAGAAATCGATGGTTGAAGGCCTTCATCCACGAGATTTGGTCACTTATCGAGGGGCAAAAATCATACAGCGTGTCGGGAATCGAAAAACCTATCGAAAAACCTGATGTAAATTTGTACAAAGATGCTGCTGCAGTAATTACATTATTCGAAATGCATCAGCCCTCTGGTGTACAAAAAGAATTTGTGTGTGAAATCTACATGTGCATGTAAGCTATTATGTACACATTTATTGCTGGTTCCACGATGTGGTTTGACATGAATATAAGGCTCTTGAGAATCTTCTCCAGGACAACCATCTTTTGCAGGATTTAAGAGGAGCAGTATCGTGTCGATCTTGTGTTCCTTCCGAGTGCGATGATTGATGATTCGACACCTTCGCCGCCCCAAAGGATACGGCCCTTTCGCTCAAGTGAGGCATCGGCTTCCTCGGCATCATAGGAAGTTGTATGCAATGATCTTAGTCTCGTGAAGACTGCATAAGCTCAAACCACTGCATAACCAGGAGCCGTCAATAGTCAGCATCGCAGACGACAAACATCGATTAAACATCAAGGGGTCGAAGGGAGAGTACCTGTCTCAATAAATCGGCAAGAGTTCTGGGCAGCGCCTCGATGTTCCGCAGAAGAATGTAGTATGGGAAAGGAAAAGAGTCCAGATATTTAGAAAATTTAATATTCCCACCCTGGAAGGTTGCTTCCTGTATATAAGAGAAGAAAATTGAGAAACAAGAGGTTGTATTAGGGTGGATTAGTTCTTGAGAGGCATGTGGTTACGCGAAAATTTCAAAGATTTACCATGAGATCCATGATCGACTCCTCCGGACTATCGAGAAGGAGAAAAGCCACCAAACGCTTGCTATTCAAAAAATCCCTAACGCGTCGCTTTAAGCTCTCCTGCAAGAAAAATTCAGAAGCTTATTAAGCAGCTGTTGGAGAAGCTCTGTAAGATGTCGGGCTTTGCTTTTGGTTCATTGACATGGGTACTTACCTTCTCGTGGAAGCGCCCATCGGCAATGATCAGCACTAGCTGCTGTAAAGGATTCTGTCCAGAAGGAAGACGGGCTTTGGTGACAGCAACGTCTAGCATTTTGTTTAAATGCTTCAACAGGTCGACAACAGGTTCATCAACAATCGTGTTCTCTTGCTTGAACGTCAAACTGGAGATCATCTGCTCAAGTTAAAAGAATGGTGAATACCAGTCAATGGAAAGTGAAATAAGAGAGTGAGGATCGAAGCTTGCGCAGCACACGGTTATGGAATGTGCCCTTTCTTTCTCATCCAGACAAATAATAAGCAAAGAAATTCCACATCGCAAAACCAACCTTGATTCCAGCCTCCCTTGTGAACGGCAAATCAAAATCATGCAGCAATCTTATGTTTCCCTTTTTTCCAAAACTTGCGACAGCCAGGTTACCCATTTCAAGTTGGGATAGAGCGCGGCACACTGTAACCAAAGCTTCCACAGCTACATCTCCACAACCACTCTCTGACATGCTACGAGAATCGTCAATAGCTATCACAACTTGGTAATCACGTTTGTCCGGCCGCGTCCTCCTCAGCCATATTTTGTCCTTTCGGTAGTGACTCGCTATGTATGGAATCACCTGATATACAATCATGCAAAGGAATAAGGGGAAGATTGCAAATCTGATTACTTTAGTTTGCAACTAATTAATCACAAATAGATTTTACCTTCTTCATGTTTATCCTTTTGCCAGTTTTATAGTCTCCTCGGAGCTTACTAGCTAAAGTAGGTTCCATCACAAGACGCAATTGTTCAGCCAACTCCTGAGACAGTCTCGTAGTACGCAATTCATATCTCCTCCAAAGAGAGGCAGCATTATTTCTTTCATCACTGGAAATATCTCGGGAATCCGGACCATTTTGCAGACTGTCAACATCTATAGACATTTCACTGAGCTGAAGAATGTCATCGCTCGTAGATACTTTGTTGATACGAACCAAGCTCTCAGACAAATTTCCAGGATTACTTTCACGAGGATCCTGGCCATGAGGAGATCCTTCATTAGGCAACTTTCCCAAGTCAGAGACCAATGAGGGCTCCTCAGGTTTTTTCCTCCCAATTGAAGTAACATCGTGTCTAGGCTCTTCTGAACTCTGCATCTCAGTTTCCATCTCAGCAACTTCATCAGTACCGTCTACTGCTGAATTCTTTTCATTGGCCATGTCACCGTCAATTTGGTGCTCAATCTGTTCAGCGGTTGCAGGTCCCAAGGCTTGCTCTGTCCCCTTCTCACCCTCAGAAACAAAAGCATACTCATCTGCATTTCCATCCTCCATCTCATCCTGTCCCTCCTTTTTGTCTTCTTGAATATCAACAGGAATTTTCGCTCTCTCTTTCCAACCTTCAAGTGCATCCCCTATGCTGCGATATGGATTTGGCTGTGGTCTTTGAAGAGGCGACGGCTCATCCATAGGTAGCTGATGTTCCGGTTTATCATCACTTAATTTACCACCATGTAATGAATCGGGAACCATAATTTCAGGTTCAGTACCAGAAGGTGAGTTTCTGCCAGGAGCTACTTCATTTTGAGTATTGCTGTTATTGGCCCAGTTCATTTCTGGCCTTTCATTCGCTGAATCCGATGTTCCTAAGTCATGCCTCAGTTGTACTCCTGAATCTGCCATAGGGACATAATCATCATCATTCCTGGAACTTTCTTTACTTGGAAAGTCTTTCTCTGCTGTTAAATCCATTTCTTGACTATCATCAGATACAGCATCTCCATCATCCTTTCGAGAAGTTTCAGTTGCTTGCTCAATTTCCGCCTCCTCTAAACTTTCATCCATAGCATCGGTTTCCTCATTCTGATCTTCATTTTCTACCGGTTTATCTTGCTCTTCTTGACCTACTCCTTCCATAGCATCGATATCCTTTACTTCATCATCAATCTGCATGCCCTCTTCAGGAGTTTGATTCAACTCATTGACCTCTAATCCAGAAGAATCCATATCCGCTTTTTCATCATCCACATTTGTGTCCATATCCTCCACATCAGCAGCATCATTCGTTTCATTGGCATCATTACTGTGATCTTCATCCTGCGCCGTTGCACCTTCTTCCTTTGCTCTGAGTTCCCTTTGGTTCTCATCTCTATCTCTGACTGAAGGCCCAGATTCATACTTCTCATTTCCCTTTTCTGGGTTGTTATCGTCGTCCTTGTTCCATAGTCTCTCATCAACAACCTCACTGTCATCCCCATTTTTTCCCATTGCAGATTCAAGTTCCTCACCATCGCTGTCGTCATTTTCATCCTCCGTGGAATCCTGACTCACGCTAAATGTATCAGCTGCAAAATCCTGCTCCATTTCAATCCCTTTCTCATTCTTGTTTGGGACTTCTGTGGAGGCATTTTGTTCTTCTCCTGGCTGTGAGAATATTAATAATAATAATGAAAAGGTATTAGATAACAAATTGGTACAATGCATCAAAGGGGGGTGGGTCAAGAGCTGTATCTTTACCTTTGCAGAATCCCCAAGAAGCTGATCCTCATCCATTATTTGATCACTCACATCATTGATTCCTTCCCCCTCACCCATACCCGTTCCTTTATCATTCTGAGATGTGGCTTGGCCATTCTCATCCGTCGGATCTTCAAGAGATGTGCCAAACCCTCTTGAGTATAACAGAGCTAGATCTTTAGCAAGTGTATGAGTCATTAAAGAGATCTGTAAGCAAGTCAGATGGGTTACCTTCGGTATAAATGGAAAAGCTACTCTATAAAGTAGCCATTATCATCAAGTGAAATCATACATCTGACCCTAAAACAAGACTTACTGTTCTGTTCACAATCAAAAGATCTCTCAGAAGAGCATTCCCGAAATCCAAAAGTACGTTCAACATTGTGCGCATTTTGTTAAAATACAACCCAATTTGCAAAGACAGCCCCGCATTTTCTTGACCAGGGAAATTAATTATTTTTTCCTGTAAATTCAGAAGAAAAGAACAAGTTATGATCTCCTCAAGTAATTTCTTACAAAGAGGAAATACAGTGTCCACATACCGCCAAACAAATTGCTCTAAAAGTATCATCACATAATGGCCCTATGTTTAAATCTGTTGCATAAGCTTTGAACAGAGTTTTCCATGAGGTGATATTCTGCTGTGATTCTTCAGAAAGATCACAACCATCACAGACTGAGGTAAGTTTCTGCAACACGTGCATAACATGTTCATATGCCACCGTTAAGGCCCCATGAAATTCTGCTTCCAGTTCAGAGTAGAGTGAAGATGTCAACTCCATTCTCACTCCTAGGGCAAATCTGAACTGTTCCTGCATCTGTTTACCCTGATAAAAAAAGAAAAGTATATCACCATTAAAAAAATTCTGCAGTCCTATTAATAGTGCAAAATTTATTACCAAATCCATGAAGGACAATATCCATGTCAATCTATAAATTAGTGACATAAGTAGTCAAACTCAATTGAATTAGAGAAAAAGCACCACGGCGTATCCACACTTTTCTTTAGAATCCAAAGAAAACAAGGAAATTAACATAGAGAAGGCCCTTCAACATTTGCTTATCTCAAAGTTCCCTAAAGAAAACAAGCCGATCTATCTGAAAGACTCTTAGGGCATGCATGATAACCATTTTATTTCTATTCCAGAACTATTTTTCTATTCTAGACTTGTTGCTGGAACAAAAATTCATTTGATAAAACAATTTCATTTTTCAATTTCTAGAATATATTTCTATTCCAGAAATAGGTTTAGCATAGAAATCAAAAGTAAATTTTTTTTTACTTTTCTATTTCTAAAATAGAAATTAGAAATTTGTCTCTCTTTTCTACTTCTCAGTCGAAGGAGTCTCTCTCTAATCCCTAGCCATTCACTCCCCTCTGGTTGCCGCCACTACCGCCACTGCCGTTTGGAAGGGAGAAATTTTGTGTTATTATCAAACACGTATTTTTGCTAAAAAACTCATTCAATAATAGAAATAGAAAAATTTATTTGTCACAGAAATCAATTTCTTGCCAGAAATTTTATCATTCTCACCCATAAAAACAAGTTCTACACTGTTCAAGCTTATCTGAAATATCAGCCTGATGTATCTAGAAATCATTACCATATCAAAGTTTACCCCAGCTTTTATGCTGTAGATGAAGAGTTAATATTTCAGATATTCCATTGAAAAATCAATCATGGTGCAGACTGCCATCATACCATGAACACAACATCATTTCATTCATCCACATTTTCATCACAATGCATCACAAATTATCCCATCTGTCATTGGAGTCATTTATTTTAAATTCATCTCTACATTTTACTTCTAAATTCGGTACTCAAATACACATTGCACATCATAAGTCAACTCCAATCATAGGCCATACATATATACAATCTAACCAATTGGCTTAATTTCCAACACCTTATTACAGCTGCCTCTCGGACAATAAAACTCTTAATTCACTACAGTCAGGATGTGGTCTGGCTATTTTTGACAGGCCTCGATGATGACAAAACCAAGGCTCCGATATAAGTGACGCTTCCTTCTCCATTTTCTCAAAGTTACATTCATCCTTATATTAACAAAGTCAGCCTAGGATATGCTTGAATTATTAAGATAGAGTAAACGTGCTCAAGCAAGAAAAGAAATAAAAATTTAAATATTATCAAGAAGTCTAGAAAAGCAGAATTACCTGCTTGAGTATGTAATCCAAACAACCAAGCAGTATAAACTTGACAGAGCTTCCATCGCTACATTGATTGCGAAATGAAATGAGATGCTCCTCAAACTCCTTTAGCACCTCAAAATTCTGGAATACCAGCCTTTCCTCATCTGTTGAAATTACAGGAGCATCCAAGGATCCATTGACTATGTTTATGGCTCCATCACGGCCAAGAAGACTAAGATCCAATGCTTCCTGTAATTAAGTTCACGTGAGTCTCCAGACTAGAATAGCTACAATTCTAAATTAAAAGTATTGAGCACATCAAAAGAAAAAAGAGCACCTTAGATTTGTGGATGACTGGAATGAACCTCTCAAAAAAGTTTTGAATTTCATTCACAGCAGCACGAACACTTTGACAGTTATTCAGATGAGTGTTCTGCACCTCTTTTAGCAACAGCAAACCATCATGTAACATGGCCCACAAGCTGTCAAATAGTTGCTGCACATACAAAAGAGATGCATTAGACCACATTACTAATATATAAGCATCGAGCAATGATATAGATTGAAAGACACAGCCAACCTTTTGTCGCCACAAGCATTCCAATGTGGCATGCTGATTCTGAGCAAAGGTGCACTCCAGAGATGAATCAGAATATACATGTTCGAGAGTAGACACACATCTATGCAAGCACTTCAAATGATGAGATAAATCATAGATGGCATCCCGCTGCTCTTCCTGAATGACTATTAGATGGCACACAAAGGAGAACGATCGCGTGACCTACAAAAGGTTAATGGATGTATTATATGACAAGTACTTTGACTTGTAGAAAATGCCTTAACGATAAACAGGACCAAATTGATAGCAAGCACAAGCTACGCAAACAATCAAGGTTTGCCAAAGCGTTAACCATAGCTGTGGTCATGAGATAATTGGGTTACTTTTTAATGTTTCTTATAGGGTATATAAATTAATATAATATTTGTGAAGATGAGCAAAAGAAATTTCATTAGGTGGTAACAAAACTGATCACATGTTTTAACTGGATTATTTTGTAGTTGTTTCAACAAGGGTGGTGCCCAGCACAGGTGAGGTGCAGTCTTCCATATCCTGTCTTTACCTACCTGATCAAGAGTGAAATCTTTGTGGAAGTTCAAACGAATATGCTGTAGAAGCTGCATTGATCCAATGCTCTTGAAGTAGTATTCGTTGGCTACCTTCCATTCAGTTTCCAACGTGTCATTCGGAACACCTTGAGAAGAAACATCCACAGCCCTTGATGACAGTCTACAGCATGTTGACAGCAGATGCCCCATTATATTTGACGACCGATGCAACCAGCTAGAGTCAAGTTGATCCTATTTATCATATGACAATCTATCAACAGTTGAGACTAAAAGAATAGGAAAGAGGGAAAAAAGGATAACGTGGACTTTCTGTCATTAAAACCTCAATCAACATTGACATGTGCCTCGATAAGCCTGAGCTTTCTAAATACTTTAGGAGATCAGCCATAGCCCTTCTCTTTCGTATATTTTTAGTCACATCTTTCCACAGATTGCCACAATCCAATACAGCCCTTGACACATTTTCAAGAGTTGACCAAAGCTCCTTCCACTCTTTCTCATATACAACCGTCGGAGTAGCTGAATCCTTCCTTATAATGTTAGCCTCTGCACAAGTTATGAAGCCTCAAATCCTTAATATGTCACAATGAAAGAATCTAAGAACTTCTACATCATGAATAAAGAGTAACCTTCAGAATGCTTAAAGGGTGACAACAGCTTGACAGATTCAGGCGTCATCCCAGTGTTCAGATTCTCTGAAACATCATATACTTTCATCCTCCAATTTGTGTACCAGACAAATCTACATGAGGAATTAACGAATCAGTAATCCTAAAAGGGTGTCAAGCTTATGAAGCGCTTGGATTGCAGGTGCAACCCACCCTAGAAGAGAAAGCCAATACAGCAAGTTTAGCCAACATGGTGAATGATAAGTATGCTCATTCAACACAGACTGCCTCTGCCAAATATAGAATACTATATTGAACTCATTCTTGTAGATTAATTTTTATTCTTCAGGTGGAAGTGGAGAAAAATAGTCTAACCGGTCTTTGTTGTCAACAGCTGTCAGATCAAAAGCAGCATTCAGCATCCCTATGTTGTCATCCAGAAAAATATGTAGGAAGTTCGGAGAACGCAGAAACTGAGCATCTATTCCACTTTGTGCTGTTTTTTGGTTCAGAATGGATTTCACAGGTTGCTGCAGTACATCCTGAAACATACATAAAATGGAAATTCAGATGTTAAGACATTTAATCGCGATGTTTTTTGGCCTGGAACACATATAAAATGGAAATCCAGAGGTTAGTGATTTAATCACAATGGTTTTGGAAAGTCCTTGTTGCATCCAACATATTGACAGATAAAATTTTACTCTTATCATGCTAACCCCCAATGACAGACTAAATCTAGGTGATGTGATATAAAAAGAAAAACTATCTGAATACTTGAATCTGGATATTTGAGATGCTCTCAGAAAACAATAAATCATTAAATGAAATCCATTCGGAAAAACTGCCAGAGAATCACTGGGAAACACATTCCACGTACGCTGAACTTTTGCATAAGCTTCCTGAACCTGTGCCTCATCCTTTTTGAAGTCTCAATCGACAAGCAGCTCTCAACACGTTCTTCCCACTTATACAGTTTCATAAGTTCTTTAATTTCCATCTCAATACTTCTTCTACTAGCCTCCATATACTCCAGTATTCTGCAAATCATATCAGCATAAGCAACTAGCGAATCTCCAAAAATAAAGATCATGCAATGGAGTACAAACAAGCATCTGAAAACTCACATTGGCAGAAATTGCATGTTAAGTCCAAATAAATTGTACAGAACTTTCAGATTTTCCTTGTGACGAGAACTGCAAATCAATAGAAAAGAAACTATATTATGCGCCAAACCAATAGGAGATAAATAACACCAGCATAATTGCATATGCCAACAAGATTAAAGATGGTCTTTGGACTATAGATACATGGTAAGATGTAAAAGGAAGTAGATGATACAAATAAAGCATTTATTCCATGTAAAAGCAAATAGTGAAGTACAAGGTAGATTCAGCACTATAACATGCACTGCACATATTATACCTTGCATATATTCCAAGTTGTAGACCTGTGTTGATTTGACCATGAAAAGCAAGAATCAACTGGATGCGTCTTCTAAATTCACCTACATTTGATGTCTGAACGAAGTCCTCCAAACTGCATTTTCTATTTTTGTTAGATGTAAACTCAAAAAACACTAAATTTCCCTAATATATACATCCAGGTAAGTCAGTTTTTTTGGTACCTTTGTATCGTAGACTCATTGTATGCAGAAACATCAGCAGAATGACTATAAATAACTGTATATAACGGGAACCAAAGCTGCAGAAAAAAGAATGGACAAACAATAAGGAAAACAACTCTTGAGAGAGAAAAAGGATGGTTAAAAATAGTAAGGGTCAAAAGATTGATTCTGTTGGGAAATAGCTGCGATGTAGATGTATAGCTACTCCTAATTTAGTAGGAGAACATGAATCAGAGACCTGCCTCATTAGTTTTTTGTAAGCAAGTTGCCAAAAGTTTCATCTAGCAACAAAATGATCAACAGTTTAATTTCTTTTTGCACTACAATACTTTACCAAGAGAAACAATATAACTATTTCGAGGCCACTGCTAAGATCATTTTACTAGTTTAAAGTTGCAAGATAACCTAAGATAAAAAGGATCTCCATTTTCTAAAGAAATAGAGAAAGGGCCCAGAATCTCAATAAAGAAGAAACTTAAATGCGCAAAGAACCACAGAATCGTAATGTCTAGCTACCTACCCTTGTAGATTAGATAAAAGAAAAACCATATTCACAACCTAGCTTGCTATCAAACATCATCTTAATTTTGTAAGCCCCACACAACAAGCTTCTTGGAATATCTTTCTCACCGAAAGCTTAGCTTACCTTAGCTGCATTCATCTCATACTGATCCTGCACCTCATCTAGCAATACTGGCCAACACTCAAATTCCTTCTTTTGCCATGAGGACACCAAACCAACAATAGGCTCCAGTTGATCTAAGGAAACATTTAAGAAGAGGAACCAGAAAATCATATATAAGCAGAATATCAGCTTTTTAAAAGGCAGAAAAAAATTGCTGTAGTTATTACCAAAGGACATACCAGATAGAGACAATTTGGGCATATTATCGTGTAATACATGAGCCCGGTTGAGCAAGAACTGCAATCCTGAAAGAGCCTTCAAAAGGAGGAAAAAAATTATTTGTCTTATCCAGAGGGTAAAAAAACGAAGAAAAGATCCAACCTCAGTACTATGTCTTGACATAATTATGTACCTTCAGTTGGTTTAACAGGAATAACCTTATCTAGTGAATGCACAGAACAAAATTATTAATGTACTAGCAACCGACCAAAAGTTTAGTCCTTGCAATCTTGTTTTCTGCATCATTTGACCCTCTTATACAGAAAGAACTGTGTTGTCATTACCTTAGCCAGGGGAGTATCCACAGGAAGTGCCAACAGCATTCTAATGACATCCAAAATTTTCTGAAGTCCAGGATGATCTTCCCACTCGCTTAAAAGAGCAAGAATGACTTTTTCCAAAGGGAGAAGGAGCTTGACCATTTTATACATATCACGTGCATTTGAATCCTGCATGATGCAGCCAACATGTAATTAGTACTTCATATAGTCATGCTTTTCAACCATAGTCCAGATTGCAGAGGCACAACAATAGCAAAACCTTATAAAAATTATATCCACGGCCAGAGAGAGTGGACGAAACATGACTCAAAGAAAGATTAAGCAAGTGTTCCGGAATAAGCCTTGTGTCTAAACTGGCAAGATTGGGACTTCCTAAATCTGAAACAAGAACAGGTAAAGTTGAGTTTCCAGGGTAAAAAAGGAACCAATTATCAGCACCAAGCAAAAAAAAATTGCTACCTTTGATCATTCCTGCTCCCAATCTGTATGATTCCTTGAAGTTTCTCAAAATGTTTTCATCAGAAATTCTGAAACTTCCAGGCTGAGAAAAAGAAAGAATCAATTCATATGTGGTGTCAAAGAATGTCTAATCATTAAAGAAATTAGTCCACTAAAATTCAAGACCAAAACTTAAGTCCAGAGCAAGCACATGAAAAAAGGTGAGTCACATCAGGGAACATGTGTTCAGACAATCACAGAGTTTCATGAATTAAAAATCTAATGATTAAATCAAATAACCTCTAAACCAAAGCACGCTGACACATGACTATGTGACTACCAAAACATCAAAAAAGTGGTTTATCTCCCAAACCTAGTGCTACATCCATACATCAGAAAAAAAAGATTTCTGCGTGGAGAAGCTATATAGGACATTTTCTGGATGCAGCGATCAAAGTTCCTTGAAACTTATGCAGCATCTAATTCTCTATTGATATCAACGCAGAAATTAGAATCTTTTTGGAAGACCGTTCTTATCCCTGGAACTCACTATTATTCTCTAGTAATGATTACTCCATCAACTTAACCCAAACAATCTAAATTTCATCACAGAAAATAAATGCCTTATGTTCTGACAAGAACAACTACTGCAAAGTGCAAAGCAAGACTGCTTCCACCACAACATGATCTTCTCAGTAAATTCCAGAATATTTAATATTTAATAGCAAGGCAATAAGGCTAGCAAATGGCAGTAAACAAGCAAAATCATTCCAGTGTACAGGGATACTTATCATAGCCTCAAATACAATAGAACCTGTAATGTCGAAGGAAAATTAACTCACTGCAACAACAAGATCAATCGACCCAAATAACTGATTGTGGATTTGAACCACGTCACTCAAAACAGGTTCTTGAATGGAACTCCATGCATCATTCACACTTTCAACCTCGTTGGCCTGTACATGAAAACCACAAACACTAATATAAGTGCTCTGATAAAACGAGAATGACAAACAAACACGGAAGCATTACCTTTTCGGTGCTTTCTTCTTCCACAGCCAACTGCTGCCACTCTAGAAAGCTTTCACTTGCAAGTGACTGTCTAAGACTAGATATGTTTACTTCAACAACAGTGTCGATGTCAAATGCTCGAGGTTTAAATCTGAATTGCTGAGAAGAAGATTCTTCTTTTATTTTTGCTTGAACTTTCATGACCATCCAAAGGTTGGCAAATGTTGCAAAGATTTTCTCCATTATCTGAATCAGAAAAACATTGGATGAAGTCTAACCATCAAGTACATGCATAAATATAACTAAATAGGACTTGAGATGCTCCTCCCAGACAATCAATCAGTGAAACATATACCATGAATGATGTGTTACTCATAAGTTGTGAATTAGCCACAAAATGAGCAATCCGAACAAGAATGTTGCGTTGAACAGAGGCTTTAAGTTGCTGGGTGGATACATCCTACAAGGTAAGTCCATACGAGTCAGGAGCTCACTATAGACAATTTAACACTAAAAAACAATTAAATACTACACATACCATTTCATCAGCATCAATGACACATGCAACAGAAACCAACTTCTCGAGCAGTATTACGTCTGCTGATGAAAAAATTGATGGAAAATCTAGTTCATATGATGAGATGTCAAGCAGCCCACTGATGAGCTTAACATCAACAGTTTTGTATAATCCACATCTAGGGAATCTCATAAACATGTGAAGAGTTTCCTGCAAAGAAACATTAGATGAGTTCTACCACATGTATATACAATATCACCATCAAGACTATACATGAGTTTTTACATACCAAAACTCGCTCCATATTGTCCTCCAATAGTTTCTTCAGAAAACTTTCCTTTAAGATCGTTGACAAAACCAAAGACAAGCCTAATTTCATCTCATAGACTGCAACTTGAACTGGCTGAACTATATCAAGATACTCAATGTACTCACGTGACATTCGATCAATAAAGGAGGTAGAAGTTTTCTGAAAAACCAGAGAAACAGGATGCAACCTTTAGAAAGCAAAAATAGACAGTAAACTAATCAAAAATACACTCAAGTCAAACCTGCCAGTCGCAGACTTGCTGGATAATCTGAACTGAATCTGTCCCTTCAATATTGCTCATCAAGAGCATCAATGATTTGACTAGAACAGAAAAATCATTTAATTCGCCTCTTAACTTTCTGAATTTCCTAGGATCTGAGCGAAACACAACCTAAGCCAAAAGATTAGTAGTCAAGAAATTAGAAAAGCAAAATAAAGCAGACTAGCCAATTGGATATATGACAACGAAAATATTAATGCAAGATTGTGAATAACGAACTGACAAGCCATCTTGTAGGATAAACTATACAAATGACTCCATGTGCAGTTTGCAATAGCAAGGCAGCACAAATAATTATGAAAGCTGCTCTTATCATAAACAAGTTAAAATGCGACCATAGAATCAGGGAAGTTATCCACTTGTTAACAGATATTGTTGACAAAAGGAAAGAAGCAAAACACCCCCCAGTACCTTTTTTTGAATCCTGTCACGTTCTCTCTCTAGATGCTCTAAAACTTGCAGTCTCTGCTTGTCATCCTGTCTTGCAGAGAAACCCCCAGCTAAATAATTGCACTCTTCTCGCACCTACAAGTCATTGAAGAATAGAATGTTAAAGTTTCCTAGCATATGTAAAATAAGACCAGCTTCATGCAGTTATTTAAACCAAGAAGAGACGAAGTTATTAAGCAGATTCTCTAGACAGCTACCTCTATTTCAAGTTCCAGCAAAGAAATCTTCTTTGCTAGGAATGACTGCTTACAAGAGTACTTCAGCGCCGGATCCAAATCATCAGAGTTAACCAAGAGATGATACCGCATGCCACCGATATGTAACCATGCATGTCCAAGGTATTGAACATCTATGATATTATAAAGGATAAGATAAAATCAAATAAAGCAAGCCATGAAGTTCAGCGAAATGGATGTTCATGTAGCATTTTTTATATTTCCAAACTGAAGAACTGAAGTAACATACAATCACCAGAATGTGAGCAGTGAACATAAAGTTCTCTAAAGGCTGGCTCAATGGAAGTTCGCACCAAGTGTCTCAGTCCTTCATGGCTTGACGATAAAATAAGTGTGCTCAGAAGCTGAATGCTATTTTCCTGTCAACCCAAATGCAGTTGTTACTAAATCATTGCAAGTAACAGCACCAAGATAGAAATAAATCTTCTATACATCATATTTTATATTCATGCATATCAAATTGTAAGAAAATGGTTCCAATGTAAATTTCATTAGAAATTGCAAGTTACATTATGAAGTTGTTGAGTGTACCTTCACTTCACTATCATGAAATGAACATATGATAGACTTGATCGCAGCAAAGTTTTCTGTATGAAAAGACTTCTGGTGGGCAAATATGATCTGGAAGGGGGACAAAATCATATGAGTCATGCAAACCACAACACAAGCATCAACTGAAGAAAAATGAAGACCCACCTGTGATAAAAGCATGCGAGCAGAAGATAGGAGAAAACTAGATATATCTGTCTCTGGGGCAGTACTTCTCCAGATATTGGATGAAGCAGCTCTGACCTTCAGACAGTGCGTTGAATAATCCTTGACAGTAAATGAACGTTGCCTGTTTTTTTTTTTTTTTTTTTTTTAGCGGAGGCAGATGGAGCAGAGCGGATATAGTTAGATCAACTGTTGAGACCAATAGTTTATGAGAAAATTATTAATTGGTTCCATAAAACATATAATACGAATTCTTTTCAAGATACTCATACTAAACAAATGAGACACAAAACTAGTTATCTGATATCTTACTCGAAAATTTTTGGAATTCAGACATAAGAATTTTTTCATTAAGAACTTCTAAGTCATTCGGGAAAAATCATCCACAAATGTAACAAAATATCTGAAACTAGAGATATCAGAAACACAACATGGACCCCATACATTTGAGTGACCGCTTATCTCTTCCAAAAGTTTTTCAAATAAGATTTTCTCCTGACACAGCCAAATGCAGAAAATTGTTACCTAGTAAACAATTTTTATATATGAATACATTTTTTGAGCAATTGAAACAAATCAAGCCTTAGTCAACACCTTTTTAGATTTGCAGACAATCATTAATATGAAGAGAAACAAAGAAAGTTCACTTACTGCATCTGCAATGTCATTGCTGTTCTCAAAGGCCGCATGATCACATCAGCTAATGGAATATCATAACCATCATGTCTCAAGGATTTCTGCCACCCAAATATAACTAGTTAGGTAATTGAAGACCTGTGGCACAGAGTCAATACTGACTGCTCTATTAGGAAAAGAGTAAACTCATGAATCAAAAAGAGAGACACATTTACCATGAAGGATGGAAAGCAAAGACTCCACAGAGATGCATGCCACATACACCACATTTCAAGAACAATAGCCGCGATTCTCGCATCCACTGTGATGCAATTAACCAGAAAAATAAATCATATGTATGTATACATGAAAGCTGATATTACAGCATGAAGATAAAAAAATGATTGAACAAACCTGCATCAATAGACATCCATGAATCCAATGTCCACAGAGCTTTCTGATGTGGAGAAAACATCAGCGGAGGTCTTGATGAGAAGGTTAAAGAAAAGTTCAGAGAAGACTCCAGAAGGTGAGAAACACTGCTTAGAGCCTGGATAAAAGAGATGCAGATGATAAACAAGTATATAAACATATAAATAAACAAAGGAATAGTCTGACCACAATGACAATATATCCCAATCCCAACCAAAAAAACAAACTCCCTGCAAAAAGAAAAGCCTCTATGCTAGAAAACATGAGAACAGCAAAAATGCTTCTTCCAGAAGAATGACCTTTCAAAAAACAGAATTAAATACTAGATTGCCCTAAATAAGCAAAGACTATAGGCATCTATCATTGACTACAAGACAAGTACCAAAGGGATCAGTTACCATGGAAATGAAAAATGGGTTCATATCTGACGATAAAAAGCTTCATATTTCTACAACATGGCAAGATTTTGTGGTATTACTGAATAGGAAATAAAGCACTGAGTAACACAAAAAATTTGGGTTGACTTATATATTAATGTAGTTGGAGGATATCCCTATCCAATTGCAAGATTGCGTCAACTAAATTTTGCTACAACATAGAGATGGAGAAATCGTGAAAATAACACCACAGCATTTGTAACAAGTAATTGAATTGCCTTTTGGGAGTTGAGTACTAGTTATTAGACAGACATCCTCTGCTAGATATTATAATGCTCCCTAGAAACAACTCAGTCAGATTCACCTAAACGACCACCTTGAAGCACCCAAATTAATGGTATATCTTCTCTTTTTTGCCTCCGGTAAAGTCCATGATATTCTTATTATTTCATCTGCCACATTGAATGAGATATCTTATAATATGATTTAATAGAAACTGTAAGATTTTGTGGGACCACTGCCGACTATTCTAAAAGCTTAAGCTGTTAGATGACGGCATGGTTTATTATTTATATACTCTAACACTCCCCCTCACGCTTAATCTGGTCTTTTGCCTAGTATTAAGCGTGGAAATTTAATTAGGGAGGCAAATGGGGCAAATGGGGCTTGGTAAGATTTGAACTCAAGACCTCCAGCTCTGATACCATGTAAAATTTTGTGGGACCACTGCCGATTGTTCTAAAAGCTTAAGCTGTTAGATGACGGCATGGTTTATTATTTATACATTCTAACAGAAACCATATCTAAAAGAGGGTAATGCAGTCATGTGGTTGTGCCAGTGATGCAACTTCGAGAGAGTACTACCCATTGACTTTTTGCAATTAATGCCCTTAAGTTATTCTACTTAACTATTAAATGCTCCCCCAAATCATATTTGATTTTAATTTCTTCAATGTTGTCAGGGTAAAAACTACATGATGTTGAGCATCAAAAGAGTGCATAAAGTGATGTGCCATTGTTTTTACAATGTTTAGTTACCCATTCTCCTAAACAGTTTTTATGGACCAAAACAAGGAACAGAGGGATTAATCTTCATGACATATCGCTTATGAAAGGGACACATTGTCAAGCAACAAATTCAAAATTCCATGGGACAATGTCTTGCACTTTCAATCCAAAAGAAGGCTGGAAAGTTCCAGGACAGAAGGCAAAGATAGACAGGGACAGGAGAATGCAAAAATACATCTAAAACTCTCACCAAAATTCAGCTCAGCCCAGTTATACGTGACAAGTAACTCAAGCAAGAAGCTGTAATAGTTGGAAAGAGTATCAAATAACAGCCAATGTAGAAAAATCTGAAAATTAGACAATCTTACTTGGTAGGACTCTGCAGGACCAATCAACACGATGGATGATAAATTTTCAAGCAACTGAGTGTCAAGAAAAAAACTAGTGCAATCATTCATCGGACAAGTCTCCATCCAACAAGAAAATCCCAAGTCAGAACACAATATCTGAGGAAGGAGAACACAACAAGCAGCTGAGTCTGCTTCAATACAGGCATCTTCATCAGATCTCATACTAGTCTCCACTTTGCGCTTCTCATATTCAAACCTTTCCAAGAGCTTCTGCAATCGACAAAACCCAGTGTGGGTTGGAGAGAAAAAAAAGCAAACCAGTCAAATAAGGACATGAGAATTGCAAACCTCGTGGATCTCATCCAATTGCTGGACAGTCACGTTTTGATCTCCAATGCAATTATTTGATAGTTGTGATGCAAGGCAAACACCTACGTGAATATTCCAGTAAGTTTTTGGGTAAAACCACCAGATATATGGGATAAGATGAAGCTATAGATTGCAAAAAGCAATGCATCCAAAAATAAGTTCTCAGTCATAAATTCTGTAGAAGTGATGTGGTACAAACTGATCTAGGAACATAAGCTGTTAGATGGAGGTACCATTTAATATATGAATCGCAATAACAACCTCATTACAAGAGTTATAGTCAAATATTAAGTGCAATATTGCTGATTAGTGAATACTAAACCTCTGTTGCTAGTGATGGTATAAATTCGTAGGGGTGAAATAAATGTAAAATAGAAATTGACTTTCTGAGAGATAGCCAAGTGGCTGCTGGCTCCCGGTCGTAGAGCAAAGAATGTGATTGCATTATAAGGTCAAAATTGAACGGCAAGCAAATTCAAATTGACATAACATGTTACCTACTAGTCCAAAAGCACTGGGGAGGGCAATTAAATAACTCACAATGTGACTAACAAAATGTTTTTGGAGCTTATACCTTGCATTGCCAAGATGCGGAGATCAAGACAGGAAGATGCAATGAGGTCAATGTGGTCACCAGCTGTCATAAACAATTGGGACGATAAGAGTTTAGGAATTATAAATTGGTCAGGCTACAAAGGTTAATCTAAGTAGAATGTCTTACAATGCTTCCAAATTGATTCACAAAGCTTGAATATGTTGAGCTGTTTATGATACACATCAGCAGAATATGGCGACAGAGGATGCCCACAATTTACCCATAGCAAGGACTTATTGGGACGTAAGTTCCAGGAAGAAGCTCCAACCAGATTCCGACTCTCCTCCTACAGACAAGAAAGAATTTATTAGGCTTACAGAGCTCAAAAGGAGCTGTACAGCAAAGGATATTATGCATGCAGTATAAGCTTACCAGAGCAGCTATGGTTGAAGCAGCCTGTGGATGAAAAACCTGCAATTTCTCAGCAACCTTCAACAAGGAACGCCAAAAAACTAGCAGGGTCTCAAACTGGGACGATACAACACTTTCCCAAAATTGCACGTGGTCCTCAAGAAGGCGACTGCATAACTTGAACAGAACATCGAAGCACGGAGACTCGATAAGTATATTCAAAATCTGCTTCTCCAGAATACGCAATGATTTTAACAATGGAAGCAGATTCTTAAATTCGCCAGTCAAGTTGTGCCTTTTCTCAGAATTCCACTGTTGATAACAGCGCCTTAGCAGGACCACAGACCGAATAGCATTCCAGAGGAAGGTACTGGACAAAGCTGAGGCATCACTCATAGTGACTAATTCAACTAATTCAGATGAAAGCAAAGGTATTGGATGCAACTCCGTAATTTCATCAAGAGATCTAAGCTTGTGACTACATGACATTATATATTGCCATATAGGATGTTTCAACTCCTTTCTAAATGAAGTCAAGAAGGAACTAAAAGTCTGACAGAAGGGATGTAATTGAGAATCAAACCAACTGAACCAAAGGAGATACAGGTTCAGATCACTGTCTGTCACCTGCTCAATTGCCCAATTAGCAGCAAAAAATAGCATCTTACTGACAAGAGCCAAATCAGATGTTGTTTCTCTACCATGACACAAAAGCCTTTGATTTGTATCCTTAGGAAACATAATCTGAAGCAATGTCTCAACATCCATTAAGTAAGGCATTGCAGAGCCACTCGCCCCTAAAGCTTTATCCACATGGTACCCGCCATTAGTGGTTTTATATTCAAAATATGCACACCTTGCCCCAAGGAACTCAACATAAATACAATTCTGTTTAATTGAAGTTTCTGTTGGATAGTGGACAAAGTTCCCCAAGTTCAAGGGCAATGGCCACCCTCCAGGCAAAAATAGGGGATATGCAGGATGGGCCATATGGAAGGCAGGGCCCGATAGAAACACACGCTTTGCATGGCTGACAATAGTTTCCCCTTCAGACTCCCCAAAAGAAGATAAATAAGTATGCTCCCAACTTATTTGAAGGCTCCACAAAGGCCGGTTGCCGTCTGCAAGAAGCCGCTGGAATAACTGTATCCAACGTGCAAGCTCAAAGTATGTGACTTGAACATGTACACGTAAACCTTCATCCCTGGCATAAATATGTGCTTTAGCCATTGCATCCACCAACGTGCCAAAGGGAATGCCTGATTCGACAAGGAATCTTTTGACGTCTTTCAGTGACATCTCATCAACATAACATCCACTTTTCCAATCAAGCAACCAAAAAGGAGGCATCATAAATATTTCAACTCCTCTGTTCCTCATAGCTCGTGAAACATCACCATGGTTTGGGTTGACTGTGAGGAACATTCGAAAATTAGGGTGTGGATGAAGAACAACAGGCTTCCCATCAACAGTACCACATTCATTAATGGTAATTGACCCTTCAGGCTCCACCAAAGAGTTAATTCTATCAAGTACCTATTACAGATGGAGACAAGGGTAGAGAAAGTAAGCATTAATATGTACCTAGTCCACTAAAAATAAAAACAAGGTCTAAGAATACCAAATCAAGAACTCATATCTTACCGTGGGATTGCAAAGATTCGCATCCTCCAGAACAATCCATTCTCCTTTTTCAATGGCTCTTACCAGTACTCCAGTAACCCATTCAAATTTGGCTGAAACGGTCATCCTTTGGTGAAGTTCTTTCAATTTCACAATTCTATTTCGGATATTATCTAGTTCCTCCATTGACCAAGACAAGGGTAAGGAGCTTGCCTCTCTATCCAACTTAAGTTGATCAACAATTTTGATTAGCATGCTAAATGAACTGGAAATTCTTTCCTCCAAATTCCCTGAATCAGAACTGGACATGTTACCAGAATCAACATGAGAAAGGAATGCACGCCATTCAGAAATCAAATCTTTCTTTCCACTTATAAATGCTTCCATAGAGTATTCCACTTGTAATCTGCAAAGCTCATTCATGTAATGTTCAATCTGAGAAGCAACATAGCGCAGATTGCGAAAAATACTATATTGCTCAAAGCAACCAAGTAGTTCAGATATGTCTGTTGCTGATGAAAGATTTAATTCATTCAGAGAATTGCCAGTGAGCTGAGCAAGGATTCTGATAAGTGAAGTCTTGCCACATGAAGAAGGGCCGATCAAGATACACAGCCATTGATACTTTACGCAATCAGCAGCAGCTTCCAGATTTTGACGAATTCCAGGCACAATTTTCAGCTTATTTGAGACTCTAGGTAAAAAGTCATTGTTCCTTCTAATGGCAGAATTCCCCACTATCACGTAATGAGAAGTTAGTCGCACTTGTGGGAAAGGATTTACAAATGGCTTCACCTCAAAAACCTGTTCATAGAGCCGTAGAACTTCTTTCCGATCAGTTGCTGTACGCATTCTTTGGACATACACAAGATTGAGGAAACAGTCATCTTTTGACTTGACTGATGAATCTGCATAAGCAGCAACATCTATTAAAAAGGAGCTTGTAGGAAAAAAAAATGAAACTAAGAACTGTGACATTTGAATACCTTGAATAATTTGACATGATCTAATCACATCACGCAGATTAAATTCCCAAGGTGAGCCATCCTGTGCAAACTTGCGGAAAATCATTGTTTCCTCATATAACCTTTTGTTAAACAAAATTAACTTGGAAAGAAGGGCTCTTGGAATTGATGGATATAATGAACTGCAGATGGAGAGGTAGTCATCTTCAACTAATTCATCCACGTAAACCTGGAAGCACCAAATAAAGTAAGAAGTTACGATGTACCCATTTTGAAACAAACTTTGGTAAGCAAATGGGCAAAAGTCAAATTTAGAGAAAAAGGGGAAAAGTGAACCTTCATGAAACGGTTGAGGAAGGACTTTGGAAGGCCTTTTCGGCCTCCACCTTGACTGGAAGGATTTTGACATGCAAATATTCTGAAAGATGGTGGGCATTTGAAGGTAAGACCCAGCTCTGGGATAAAAATCTCGGCTCGATGATCTAGAATAGCATTCAAACCCTGACCAAGAATTTCATTTGTCAAAAAGTAAGCACATCTGAGGGGAAAATTTTGACATAAAATAAAATTGAGGATGAATTTAAGAAAAGGTTTGGTTCATTAAATTTTTTTGTTTACGCAAGAAGAGTTGTCATCATTTGTATCAAAAAATATAAGGATATTCGTATAAATGCCAAAGTCCTTTTATAATACCTCTAACACGGATTGTGGAGCAAGATTCAGCTCATCAAGCAGCACCCAACAACCCTCCTTAAGTGCCTAAAGAAACAAGAAGAAATTATCTGCAACCAACTATAGAGAGATAAAAGAGCAAGAAATTTAGAAGAAATCGCCACCTGTAAAAGAATACCATCTGACCAAGCAAACTTCATTCCTTCATCACTGTCAACAGGTAAATCTGAGCCCAGCAAATCCATCATATCAGTCTGCAACATAGACAAATACAGAACCTTGTAAAAAACCAAGCAAACTAATAATAAAATGGATTGCTAGAACAAGCAAATCTAAAGAGATAATAAACAGAAACAAACCTGCTCAGATAGGTTAATTCTTACGACTCTATGCCCAGAGAACTTGCCCAAAGCGACAACTAAACTAGTCTTCCCAACACCAGGACTGCCTTCAAGTAGAACTGAAAGAAGGAACTGTGATTTGAGCAATCTGCAGAAGAGAGAGGAAAGAGGCAAACCAAGGAAGGGAGAGATTCTGGACTGGTGAAAACATACCAGGCTTTCTAAGCTGCATCGCCCGCAGTACCCGCAGGGCATTTTTTCGTGTTGTTGGTGCTAAAAATTCAAACCCCCCGACCTCACAATTTTCATGTCCTGCCATACACATGTAAATCAATAAGGACTATTATAAGGCAAGTCTTCAATTGTTATAAGTTCGTAAGTCATGTACGAAAAAGTCATTGTGCACTCCGTGGACATAGAAGTGTAGTAAAAGAGGTAGACCAAATCTCTCTGTTTATTACCCCCTCTTTTTTCTTCCCGCAACCCAACATGATCCACCCATAAGAAACAATTGAAGGAAGGTAATAATTCAAATTTCTCTAAGAACAACAGTAAAACTTAACAAATTGAGACAGTCCACCATAGAAATGTACATACTTCAAATTATCCAAGGCCCAATCAAAAGGTTAAGCCCATAAGTGGAGGCGCAGTTAACACGATGTACTTCAATACCGCTTCCCCATGAAGATGGACCTGACCTCATTATAATAGGGAGGAAACTGAGGGGCATAGAAGTTCAAAGCCAGAAGTAATGCCATGGAGAACTATCAAGGAAAACCATACCACCACCCTATCCGAAAGCATTAGCTAAAAGGAAGCATGGTTTCCTTTGCTATGCACTTAGACTTACACAAATGTAAGTACATCGACATGATATGAAGTAATACATCCCCCCCCCCAAAAAATAAATAAATAAATAAATTAACAAAAAGAAAAACCCAAAAAAGGGTCCCAAAGGGATAAGGGGAGGAAATTGTGGAAGAATTGTTTATAGTATCTGTTGAGTATCTTTCTTCTAGCTGCTATCTTTGCCAATCTTGTATGTAGTTTTCTTTTTTCCTCTGTTTTTTTTTTTTGACAAATTTTTTTTTCAGAATACCCAGTCAAAGTATTTAAGCTATAGAAACAAGCCGGAGATGTTTATAGAGCTTCATCTCAAGGGTTTGAATCTCAGCACTCCCTTTAGGTATATTATGACAATTGCTCATGTTTGTCCTCTTGTCATAGTTTGACATGGTAATGCGTCATTATGACTAGTTATGACTCCAATACTGTGATAGGAAATAATACCTAACTTGCACATCCTTACTGTTGTTCCTGATAAAGACACAAAACTAAAATAAAGAGCCAAGAATCATGTTGACCATACTCATTTACAAACGCATAGGACAAGCATAAGTTAAACTTGTGCAGCTACAAAGCCAAGGCCAAAAAAATACAGTGCTGTGAGAAATTGAAGTATAACATCAAACATTACCTTTCTCAATGTAGAACGGATCAATACCGAATATATTATCAACTTGCACATTATGATTGCCAGACAAATTTTTTGCCATTTTGGTTTCACCCCAACCATAATTTTCTATCCTTGAAAGTTCTGGGTAGTCAGCACTATCATTATCTACCTGCAAAAGTAAGACAAGGAAAAAGTGAGTAATTCCAAAGAAAAAACACTAAGACGTTCAAAGTCAATAATGCATACAGTGACCAGCTGCACGAAATTAATATGAGCAAAAAATTTCTGAAATATAAATTACTATAACCAACATAAGAGCGAGGAAATTTATCACATGAGATAAGATATCTAAACCGGTTGACTATGGAGTCTTTACTAGGAAATTGTCCACGTGAATAATAATGCTAGAATCTCTTTCTTCTTGTATTTAGCAAAGAGAGGGTCCTATCCTAACATTCTTAATTCATCAATGGATCATAATTCTTCAATTAATTTAAGGAACCATCCAATGTCGAACAAAAGACTTAAGTATCAAGTCTCAAAGATGTGAACTTGTGAAGGAGAAGAATATGAAGAACGATAACTAAACAAACATATAAAAGAACTCTGTTCATATAACTAGTCATAATCCATGACTATTTATAGAACTCAGCTGCAAGAAGGCAATAGGCCTTGCTAATGCAAAAAGGATATAAGGCATAGTTTCACTGCAGATAACAATTAATGGGTCATAATTCTTCGATGTCAAGAACCTTACAGCTCGATTGTACTACATTTCACTTTTAGTAGCAAATAGATTTGCTGCCAATAACCTAACAAGCAAAGAAAAGCCACCTGTAATTGTCCCAAAAGAAAACGCAGGCATTTGTCTTTCAGCTCTTCTGCGTCACTCTTAGAGATTCCAGTCCCTGAGTGAAATAGGCAAAAGGCCAGAATAAATCCAGCTTCAGTAAAATGCAGAGTGGAGATCAACTATAAACTTTAGTATCAAGTGAGCATCCACCCATTTGGCAAAGTCATTTCCAAGTTACAGAAAGAGGTCAAACACTTTCAGATTCTCCTCTTCCTATAATGCAAAACTACTGACTGTCATATGGGAACAATGGAGGAAGCCTGTTCCCAATGAGAGGGACGAAAACATTAAATAGGAAGAACTCAACATAGATAAATACTAATACACTTGTGTTAGTAAAGAAAATGGCATTGCAACTGTGAACATGTTGATTAGTCTTTTCTCCTATGACTAATCAAGTTAACTGCAGAGAAAATATCAGAACAGTTCAATTACATTAAGAAAAAAATAGTCAAGAACCCAATCAACTGATATTGCAGTACTGTAGGTTCTAACAACAGATCAGCAACGCATGAGGCTCCTCATAATTTCACTTCTGTATTGTGCCGTAACAAGCAAGTTGCACAAAAATTCTTGGAGAATCTGAGCTTGAGAATGGTGCTTATTAGAGAACTTGGAAAAAATATTAAAAAGCCACTCAGGTGTGCTCACGAGCTCCTTGAATGTCATGGAACTGCATGCTTTAAAAGCACACAAGCAATTTAAATTATTTGGCCATTTTAGTTGAAAGACCAGAGGTAAACATTTAAAACAAATACTAAAAAGAAGGCTCTGCTTTCTGACTATAATGTCCATTGGTGGTCTCTAAGATTTGGTAACCCATAACAGTAGCACAGGCTGCTCTTCCTAGCCTGCGCTAATTGCCTTTTCCCATGCACCACACCCATTTCACATCAAGACTAAGATGAACTTATTGCACGTATCTAATGTGTAATCATAAAAAAAAAAGAGTACCTAAAGTCAGTCCATCAAGGAGAACAAGGAAAGACCCATGAAGCAAGGCAGACTTGGCACCCAAATTTCTCTCGGTCTCGTTAATAAAAGAAACCCAAGAGAGGAGATCTCTCACAGTCAGTGTTCTCCCAGTCTGTAACCTGTTAAACCACTGCAACAAATATGATACATAAAAAGGTTACTCAGACTACTCAAGACATAACACCAGACACTGGCGCAAATAAAATTGAAGTAGTTTAAAAGAAGATGAAGTGAAAGCTAATACAAGCAAATGAATCCTTTTCAAATGCTCGACTTGTTCCCAAATGAGAGAAGGTGATTCAATGAATCACTTTGACAAGATTATACTTTAAAAATCCAAGTAAAAGCGCCTTGATAAGCATCTGGGAATGACTTAAGACTTACTGATGCATTTCTAATTGATGACCCACATCTCCCGATCCAAAATGCTCAGTAATTAAATAGCACAACATTCTGAATTGGGGTAAATATAAACCAAGGGGCAAAAAACACATGAGTACATGCAAAGACCAGCATCAGGCAGCACTATTGGCTTTTATCAGCAGTTTCTCCTTTTTGTCATTCTAATATTTTTTCTTTGATAGCTGAAAAGACTAACTATAGGGCACCCAGAGGGTGCAAACTCATTTACAGAAAGAGCTCACAAAACCAGAAAGGGAGCTCAACTACAGGACAAAGCATCAATTATATCAACCAAGGCATTTATATCCATATGCAAGTTTCCACTATATCATCCAAGGTATCTATTTTGTCATTTTCCTTTAAGGAGATATGTATTAGAGATAATTATTTGAAAGCTTAAACTATTAGGAAACAGGATAACAACTCATACATATCATTTTAGTCAACAATAACAATGCAACAGGTGACTGCACGAGAGATTTACCTCCCAAAAGTTTATCATGGGATCCACGATAAACAGAAGCTCTGGCTTGGATAAGCTGCACATAACAAATGTTGGAAGGAACATCAAGCCAAAAAAAAAAAAAAATTGAAGATTTGACTCAACTAATACATAATCATACAAGGATACCTTTGCTGAGAAATACTTCTAAGTTCACTAGGATCACCAACAGAAGGCACCCAGATTTCTGTAAATCTATTACGAAGAGCAGGTGACAGCTCCTTTTTACCATAATCACCACCAGGATTCATGGTTGCAAGAAGGATGAAGTCATTGTGAGCAGTAACTTTCTCCATTATAGACCCCCCTTTCTCTGGCAAAGACTACATGGGAGGCAATTGTGAATGGTCAGAGGAAAATTCAATGACAAAATAAAAAATTGAATGCATCACCAAGCTACAGAAAAGCAAGACATAAAAACAACACGAGCCCAAAAAAAAAAGAAAGAAAGAAAAGAACACCGAAGGATAGAAATAGGAGGGTTCCAAAAAAAGTCGCTATAACGACAAAGAGAACCATTCATATTAGAGCAAAAAGCACATCAATTATCTCACTGCTATACAATTAGATGGCTCTGATGACATGTAAAAACCAATAAACAAAATATGCTGAGTGCAGCTACTGAAGCCAAGAGCAATTATTACAGCTCAGAGGAATGTAGGGCTATTCCTATTTCGAAGATAAGAAGCCATTGGTACTGAGTGAGTGCATGATCAAGGATAAAGAAACAATTATTCATTCAATGAAAGCCTGTTAAATGTTGATAAATGAGTGTAAAGTGCTTGGACTTCAAAAGATATACAGATGCACATTTCAGTGTGAACACAAGGATGAGCAATTACCACCCATGGTATAAGCATTTCAATTTAATAATTAAAATACACCATGCTCAGTACCAAAGGAAGAGATGATGCCAATAGGACACGCAAATGCAAAAACATAAGTCTCAACCAGAGTCTACCCACCAGAGTTCTTTCTGGCTCCAAGACACTATTCAATCTTTCAAGTACACTATCATTAGCCAGAGATATTTCATCCACAAGAAAGAGATGACCAGCCCTCATTGCTTGCACAAGAGGGCCATCTTGCCACATAAAAATAGTCTGCCATTTCTGGTACAATTGCTCCAGTTCCACTTTTGTTTGCTCAAAATACTCCAGATCTTGTGAAGTGACTCTGGGAGATGTGACCAGACCCTGTCGATAACTGTTTATGATCATAGCCAACTGGTTGAGAGTTGAAGAAGCTTGAACAATATCTGATGAAATTGTCTGTAAACATAGAATAGATGAAGAAGACAGACTAAGAAGCATGTCCTGTGAAAAGAGAATGTTGTCAACCAATCAAAAGGATACATACCAAAGTGCTGGGATAGAAGACAAAAGTATTTGAAAGCATCACTTGTTCAACTAGACGCTTAAACTCGGAAATCAACCTCGACCTCTCTCGAACAGGATAGAAACCCTGTTGACCATTTGTTAGTTGCCACATTGCATGACAGAATAATGAAGTTTACACAACTAAAATAAAGCAGCTCAGCAAGTAACGCACCCCCACAAAATCAGAAGTTTCAGTGTACTGGTGACAGTTCAGAATATGCAGTTTTGACTCCAAAACAGTGCTTAGCAACTGGCAGACAGTAGTTTTCCCGCCACCTGTTTCTCCTACAAGAAGAATGGGCTCACGCAACTCATAGCAACGTCTGATAAGAAAATACAACCTCCACATGCTCCTCGTCCAGGTGATACTGCAGAGAAAAGGTCAACAATAAAAAAGAACATCATCACAATGAGTTCACAGTAGAAACACAAACACAAACTTTTTGGTAGAAGTCATACTTTCCAAAGTTCTCTGAAACATTGGAAATATTGTCCAAGTTGACAGCATGTCCTTCAGACAATTCCTGAAAGACACGGTGAGCTATTAACCATGGGACTCAAGATAAATGAAGTCACAGAGATCCATGAATGGCAAGAAAGCACCATCAAAGATCCCAAGAATTTCAACCTAGACTAAGCCGTAAAAGCAAATATATTTGAACAAAACAAATAATAGGTGAAGAGCTGCATTGAAATTTTATTGATGCTTTGATGTGTCTCAGGCACTCAAAAACATATTTTTACTTTCTTGTTGTGCTATTAACACAAACAGATAACATGAAAGAAAAATAAAAAGATAGCACTTACCCAACACAAGATTAGTTCAATTATACATATGTGAGCCCTTTAAAAGATGTAAAGCTAAAGCCATATTCAAAGAAAACTCCAGACTAGGCTGACCTTATTCTTCATATTTCTGATTTTATTGCTTTAATCTTATACTTTGTGTCAGGTCACTCCATTTCCAAAAGCATTGACTTACAGCCAACAGGCTGTCGAAAATTTTGAGTCTTGGGTTCCATTCAGATGAAAGTTCTGAGACGGCCCCCTTACATTTGACATTCAAGTAACAACATTTGGAAAAAAGAAATACAAAAGGAATTAAATTGTCCTCACGATGGACTGTAAATGCACAGCCTAGCAAAAGAAACCAGCAAGTATCATGACAAACCTCTAGAGATAGCAGAAACAGGGCTTTAGAAACATGGTACCAAAAAGTTATGCAGGATGACCTCAACATCAAAACTCAAAGAGCCCCAACTGAACTCATTTACCAACTAACGACAACAAAGACCAAGAATAGAAATGCCAATGCAGAGGAAATATTATACAAATAATACAGGAATTCCATACACATGCACATAACAACAACACGGCATATAAGTACAATTATCCAATGTTAACACGTTATTTTGCCTGAGATGAAGAATAGTACCTGCTTGTACAAGTTATGATCATCAAGCTCAATGTGAAAATGTTTCTTGAGAACATCTTTAACAACAGATTTCTCATCATCATCCCGCAATCTTTCAGCTAAAAGATAATAACCTTCTCTAGCTAGATCTTCATAGCGATGTTTGGAAGACAAGCAATCTTCAGAAGTGTTTGCTTGAAACCTAACCCTATTAGCCCAACGAAACAAGTCACGTGGGGTTATAAATCCGTGTTTTCCAGCAAATACATTACTACCCTGCCGGTGCAACTGCAAATCTTTCATGACTTCAACCATCTTCTTGGCATAGCTTCCACTAATCTTGCACCTATTCTCCAAGATTATGCTTATCTCTTCTTCAGGAATTTCCTCAACATGAATCTCCATGAAACGGTTGCGAAATGCTCGAGAAAGCATTTTACGTCCCCCATATACTGTTGGTGGATTTTGAGTTGCAAACAGCATAAAATTGGGATGTGCTTTAATTGTCTCTTGCAATTCAGGCACAAAAAGCTCTCTGTTGTCATCTAGCAATCGGTTCAATGCTTCCAGCACATCAGATGGGGCTAGGTTAAGCTCATCCAGAACAATCCAATAACCATTGCGGATGGCTCTAACTAAAACACCTTCATAGAAAACAAGCTTCCCACTAGGGTCGGTGACATAGGAACCTAAATACTCCTGTAGATCTGTGTGTTCATGATTATTGATGCGCACAAATTCATTACCAGTTACTGCAGCAAGATATCGCACCAGACTAGTCTTCCCACTGGAAGTGGGACCCTGTAAAAGGACAGGATATCTTTTTATCAAAACAGCACGTGCCAAGTTTCCAAGTTGTTCTCTGACACTCTTAGTCAAGACATAATTCTCAACAAAATCATCAGGAACAGAGTTTGCCATGATTGTCACGTAACAGTCAAATGGTTTTGGTCCGGGCATTTTGTCCCCCCAATAAGTATGACAAAATCATTTGGTGCATTATCTTGCCACTAGATCTGTCCAACAAAGTGAGGAAAAACATACAAAATCCATCATATAAGGCCTTTTCAAAGGTAAACTTTTTTTCTGCCTTCCTTGTGTATTCTAGAGCACGGAATAGGGACCTTAAACTAAATTGTGGCTTCTGATTAGCCCCATCCTGAAGCCTCTCCTCCGACTCTTTTTTAGCAGCTTTGTAAAAACGCACAATTTTATCTACCATCTCTCTCTTCGAAGGACCACCTTCCAAAAATTGATTTACAAATAGAGTCAGATCCTCCTCATCCAAGTCGTCGTCAATGAAGTATTCAGTAAATCTAGTCCGCAGAAAATATGGTAATTCCCGCTTCCCTGCATCAGTTGCTGGATTCATACATGCAAATATGCGAAAGTTGGGATGCCTCTTTATGTAGCTGATATCACCTCTCTCAGCTAGACATAGAGACCCATTCTCTCCTTCAAGTACTCCAGTAATTCTCTGCAAAATCTCTGTAGGAGCCAGGTTGACCTCATCAAGCAATATCCATTCACCATTCCGAAGAGCAGTTACAAAAGCTCCTTCAACAAATGAGAAGATCATGGCAGATGATGCACCAATTTGCGCACGGGCAGCTTCAAGTTTCATAGAAAAATTATTCCATGCATTGACCACTTCCTCATTCAATGGTTTCTTCCGCTTTTTCCCATGTCTAGAATCTTCCACCTTTGACTGCTTGAAAGCATCTACGCCCTTGTGCATACCACTCAACAAAACTTTCCAGTTTTTATCACTCAGATGTTTTCGCAAGCTATCCAGAAAAGTCAGATTAACCTAATTATCAGCATACAACAGCATCAGCCATCTGCTTTAGTAGTAAATAAGGAAACAAGCAACAGTGCAAACCTTAATAAAAATACCTTGGCCGAAAAGGTCTTTGAGAACAGCTCCTCAAACTCCTTGTATAGAGGGATGCAAACATAGTGTGCACTCAAAGGCTTAAATCCACCCAACAAATCAGCAATATCACTTTGCTGACTCAAGTTCTGAATCAAAAGAAATATTTGAATAAGCACAAACAAGGGAGAAAATATGCAGATTCAAGATGAAAAGATTTCATGAGTAAATAAGCCTGCCCATGTCACTGCGCATCAAAGTATGCGCAGAGAGAGAGAGAGAGTTCCCACATACCAAAACAGTGAGTTTCTGGCCCAACCGTGACGCAAGATTCTGTACAAGTGTGGTTTTCCCCGTACCAGTTTCACCAACCAAGAGCACAGGCTCATTGTACTTAACAGAGCATGCTATTCTCTCGATCGCGTGCAGAGATCTACGAATTTCAACGAATGGTCTTTTCCCATAGTGTAGCTGAAATAAGGACATGGCAGTATTGAGCCACAGTAAAAAAATCACCTAAGCAAGGCATGTAAGAATATTCAACTTACAGCTTTTTGAGCTCGTTGGAGAGTGACACGTCCAATTCTTAGCTCCGAGAGCATATCCTATATTAACAGCCAATATGAAAAAATGCCAATAGAAACAACCAGAAAACCACATACAATCAGTAGTCTCAATCAAACCTGAATTACAGGTTTCATATCAGGGTGTAATCTCTCTGCTTCTGAAATTGGAACTCCCCACAGTCGTGCAATGTCTTTCTTTATTTTCAACCTGTTTTCAGCTGACGTTGAAAATGCTGAAAAAACATCCACAGCCTGGATAGGAGAAGAAAGAATGAAATTCTTCATCTAGCTCATAAAGTAGGGATTGCTACAAAACAATGTTCGAATGAGACCTCTTGATAAATACAATGACACTGGTAAGTTGATAACTGGCCGTCCATTAAGCTAAAACCTAATCCTTCTATTCGCTTGCACCATTTTAGGAGATCCCTGCAACAAAAACAAATTGCCGTTAAATTATTGGCATAACTTCGATCTACAACTTCAAGAAAGTTCTTTACCTTGTTGAAAACCTGCAAACCGAAACTGAGTCTCCAGTATTGCCCATGATCGCAGCATTTATATTTTCAAATGTTTCTGCATGGATATCATCCAACTAGAATATTTAGTCTGACAATGCTTGAGAGGAGGAAGTATCGTATGTGAATTATTTCATATAGCTACTTAGCTTACCAACTAGCCTTTCAGCAAGAGGATCTAATATTGGATGCCATGCCTTCACTATACATTGTAAGTCTTCCTGAGTTGGCTGCCTGACCATAACCCTCCTCCACAGAGTCCCAGGAAAATTAAAGCCTACATGAGGAAGCTAATTAACTTATAATCCAGTTGAGAAATCCATTATGCACTTGTACACATCTGACTGCTTAATCACCAAGGAGTACATAAAGAGACACAAATAATGACACTAGAAATCAGTCAATCAGACCAAGTCAAGTAACTCAAATGATAAAAAAGGACTTGTTGCTTTTCACGGTACTGTAGAATATGAAAGCAAGTTGATCAAACCCCGTAATAACACAAACCTCCAGTACCAGAAGACGTATGCAATCTGGATGTTGAAATAGTGGAGAAAAGTCGAAAATTTTCCGCAATGGTTATTTCCTGCATGAGTGTGAATCAATTCAATATGTTCCAATTAGAATAGACTCACATATTATTCCAGACAACCTTTTATCAAATTGAATGCGGATAATAAGGAAAACCAACAATGAAGCAAGAAACCTCCATAAAATTGAAACAAAGTATCTCTTTCTATCTTAATATGGGATTCTATCAATTACCTCACTATGACCAGTTACAAAAGATCTTACACCTTCCAGCAAAGGTAACAAGATGGAGTGCACATCAGATGGTGCTTTGTCAATGTCCTCAAAGACGACCCAAAGTCCATTTTGAATGGCCTAGGAACAGAAGTACACACATCCACAAGTAAGTGCTTTAGTTAGAAAGAGCATATTCACAGAAAAGGGAGATCTTGTTCTTGAGTGGAACAAACCTGAGTAAGTGATCCAGGTTGCCATCTAAATTCACCCGGTTTCTCCGTACATACATAACTTCCTATCAACGTTCTGCTGTCAATCTGATCATCCATTTGAATGTATAAAACTGACAAGAAGAGAAGTGTCAGAAAAAAAACTCTTGAAAAAGTATCAAACCAAAATGTTGCTTCTTCTAATATCTAGTGAAACCATACATCTTGGAGGAAAACGACTGTCCTGTTTCCTCCCTTCAAAAAATAGATCTCTTAACTCCACCCAAAACAAAACTAAAAGGAAGAATTGAAGAAAAGAGGAAAGGAGAAATGGTCAGCACCCCATATTCCACCACGATTGAAAATGTTTCTATTTGGTGTTTACCATGCCAGAACAGGAGGCATCTTTAAAGTTGCAAAGTTGCCGGCAAATATCAAACTCCATTCATTAAAAGATTTCAATTTGTAAAAGATTTCCCAATCTCCAATTTTTTAGGGACAACTAGTAATTATAGACATGCAAGTTCCCTGCGCAAGTATACCAAAAGTAAAAGCTAATCCTAAAGAACTTATCCTAACAATCAACAGAAACTTTTTTATCTTACTATAGAAGGAGGAAAGGAGCCAAGAGAATTATCAAGCTAACTACAATAACAAAACTTCATATTCCTTTTCCTTTCTAAAAGGAAAGGGAAAAACAGCAGGAGTATCATCTTTTGTGCAAATGCATTAACTATAAACAATGCAAGGGCAATCATCCATTACTATCTGACTATTATTAATTCTATAATCAATTTATGAACCCACTTGTCATTTTCAATTCAAAGTAGTCAAAAAAAAGAAATCCAATTCTTTTAAATTACGGTGCTAGAATTTATTTATTTTTATTTTTTTGGTAAGGTGAGCTTGTATAATTTCCATCCAAAAAGCTATACATCACTAAAGAAACTCGGCACCCACTTACACTCTTTACAACCACATGTTGAATGAGTGGAATGGTGCCAAGTTTCAAAGCAAACTAGATCAAAGCCACATACGCCCACGCTTACAAAATAACAAAATACAACAAGCCAGAAATTCATACAGCAAAAATGGCAGGATCGAGGCCCTAGGCTCTTTGGAGCCTCCGATTAACCAGAGTATCATGAACAAGTGTGATAGCCACCGCTTTGTTCATGAAACCCACGCTTGTTCATGAAACCTACTTTAGTCTAAAATTTGGAACCTACTTTAGTCTAAATTGGCTATAACAAACTAGACATTTTGTTCATTGATATCCAGTCTTCAGATTACAGATAGCAGTGTGAACATCAAATATTGGGAAATTTCATGTTCACCAAAAATGATCACACATAAAGAGTCAAAGTCACACGAAAGGTAAAGCATGATATGCACCAACAGTATTAATAACAGTTAGAACAAGCCTTCAAGACCTTGACCGGCACGATGGAGCTCTAAAAAGAGCTAAGCAAATGACAGAAGTCAAAGAGTATGATAGGATAGCAGAGACAGTGATGATTTTATGAATTAAAGCCAATCTATCTTTGGCAACTCACTTGAGAACGAGTTTTATGGTTGATGATGCTTAAAAAGAGAAATTTGGAAGTGCGTGACACTATAGAACTGTTTCTTTTACATTGTTCAACAATATTATCCAATAGGTACAAATCAAATTAACAACTAGCATAAATTAGATTTAGTATTTAGACATAGCATTCACTGATTTGCTATTTAAACTTCAATCTGAATGTTGGTTCGTGGTGTATACTCCAATGCTAATGCATGATGAGAGAGAGAGAGAGAGAGAGAGAGAGAGAGAGGCGCAGGCAAGAGAAAAGCTGCCAGGAAGCAAATCTAACCTGACATTGCAGGCTGTGAAATTCAGAGGGGAGAAGATATTTGTAAGAGGAGACCGGAGGTATCAAATGTGGAAAGGGGGGAAGAGAAGGGGTTGCTGCTATTTTGTTGCTCTATGGTGGGGCTCAGAACATAGAAATAGCTGATGCAGCTAAATGTATTCAACAAGCCCTATACCATCCTAAAAAAATTAGAGGGCACCATATGGGTGAAGTAGGGACTGCTTGGAAAAATACAAATAAAGGACATGACAAAAGAGTAGAGGAAGGCATGAACATCACAATCTTAGGACTCATTTTATACTGGATGGTTTCATGATAGGTTTAGAAGCCACCTCCAACGCAAGAAGAATACTACTTAACTCATCCAGTTTACGTCCAGATAGAAAACCAGGAAATATGATTCGAACTTGACACACTATGTGGTAGTCATTCAACTTAGTCTTTTAACAAGGAAGAAAGTTTCCTACGAAAATCTAATAAAAAAAACCAAGTTCATCCATCCTAGTCACAAAAAGCTGCAGAGCTTTCCGCATTTTCAACCCCAACATAGACACACCACCAATTCAGACAAAAACAGTCAATGTTATCAATCAATAATAAGTTTATGCATGGGCCACACTGGAGAAATGCATCTTTTTCATGCACAAGAATTGATATATGACTAGGACTTAAATTATACAGGTTCTTAAATTCATTTACCACTTGTACTTCATGGTGACAATTCAGTTAAATCCAGAGATAACAAAATCAATCGATGAAGATTACCATGGTTTCCACTGTCGCGAACCAACTTGCTGACAAGAGCAGATTTGCCTACACCTGTGGGACCATACAGAAGAACAGGCCATCCCTGGGAGACTGCCAATAGGATCATCTGAAAACTTCTCTTTGTTGTCGACGTCAACACAAATGGTGCATTAACTGCTTCATCATCCCTGAATATTAACATGTCAATATGAAACCCATACAAGCAAGCAACATCTCTATCAAACACTTTAAGACATGTCACTTCATCCAGCTCAGGTCATAAATAATTTGTTAAGTTGATGGACAATAAATTCCATAAGTGAGGGAATAAGATGAATTAGAAATTTGAGTGAATTTCACTGTCCACTTCACAAATTTAGCAGACAATTATTAAATATTGAGCAAAAATTCAAATCTTCAGTACGTTACCCAGTTGCGAGCCTTTGATGACGAGGCCATGCCTTTCTATAGCTGAACGGTGACAAGCCCATAGAAACTAAACCACAGGATTCTAGAAAACACTCTTGATGGACATCAACCATCTCATCTGATTCTATTTTTTCAGATGGCTCGATATAAGTGCCTGCTTTCTCCAATGAAACATCCCGACAAAATTCTTCCCAGCTGATGATCAATAAAGCAAAGAAAGAACGTCAAAATGGCAAATCTTCCCAAAGAAAAGTTACTGTATTTACTTAAGAGTCAATAGATGTGACAATGATTTCTTTAAGAAATTCAACCAACCGTAGAAGACAATTAAACCCTTCTTCAGGTCCAATGCCAAGATTCAAGGTTCCTGCATCACCCAATTTAAGAATAATCGATAGTATTTGTGATATACACCATCTTAAATCTGTTTTATCCTTCTCCAATTTACTGCTGCGCAATAAGCTTAATGGCTGCCTTGTAAGATCCATGAAACAAGACCAATCCCAAAGCTTAGAGAACACCTCAGGTGATATCAGCAATATACGGTAAGATATCCGCACGAGATGTGACATTCGACCTTCAGCCTAGAAGAGAAAATAAAGAACCAAACATTTATTACTACGTAAAGAAGTCATAGGAGAAACCTAGGACTGCACATTGAACTAGTTTTACCCACTACTACAGAAATCAAAAGAAAGCAAACAATGTAATTAAAAATTGGCAATATAACAAGTTTTCAGCTTAATAAAAATGTGCAAAGGTATGAGTCATAATCAAAGCTGCCATGACAACAGCTTAGGCCATACCAGATGATACTATAAGCAGGAAGAATGGCATGAATTGAGGCATGTACTATTGACAGTTTTTGCCTCAATTTGAAATTCTATAAAATACATTATGGCGGATTGGGACAATCTCCCCAATGAACAGTAGAGTTCAAAATGTCTATATAATTAAAACAAGTGAGATTGTTCTCACAAAATGTCAAAAGCATGGCTTAGCCATATAGCTAAAAGAGCATGAATTTCTACTGAAATAGAAGGACATTTTAAAGGATAGGTTCCAATTACTAATACTAAAACAGTAAATATCTGAACATTAAGCAAGATGAAATGCATGTTCCCATAATCCTGATTGATAAAAAAGAGTATCATGTACAACCTAGAAACCCAGTACGTCACAAAGCACCAACTCAAAAACTTGATGTTAGGATTTCCATCTACACTATATTGACATTTTATTACAAGAATATCCCAACATCACATTCTTTAATGACAATCACACAATTCAAATCTAGGGGTGAAAATTTTTATAATGTGGTAATCAAAGATGTTGTAAATGGTGATCTAGACTAGTAGATATTTTATCTCAAAAATTTTAAGAGATCTCTTTGTATTCAGTCATGATCTAGAAACATTACCTCAAACAAATTGGTCAAATCCAAGCAGACCAACAAGGAAATTTACCTTCTAATGCCAAGACTCTTGAATTTGCGCAGATCAAACAAAGCCTAACATCAACTAATCATAAATCATCAACCAAAACAACCCAAAGCTTTCCAACCTTAACTTAATAGTCATGGATAAGTCCATAATCAGTTTTGCAGGTAATGCTTAAGCCCATAAAAACATCGTGACCTCATCCCTTTGCATTTAAACATCACAAACAATCTCCACAACATCAACACAATATTATTTGATCCAAGTAGCATCACAAATCCATCTTCCACCCTAACCAGGCTCGTCACTAAAAAGCAGACTATAACTTAAAAGAATTTTCATGCCCCACAGACTAGGACCCGCATGCTTTGTATGTCCCAGAACTTGCTCATATTTGCATCTGGCTCACTAATGTTGTTTTCATTTGAAAGCAATATAAGGGCTATATTAATCAAACCCTAACTCTGATTAGTGGGTGATGTCCATATTTGTAACCCCCCAATTAAAGGTATGGTTGGAGGAAAAAATGGCTCTAAGGAAAATAAAAGGCTACCATGGGTATTGTAAGATTTTGTGGGACCACTGCCACCTGTTCTAAAAGCTTAAGCTTTTAGATGACGGCATGGTTTATTATTTATATATTCTAACACTCCCCCTCACGCTTAATTTGGTCTTTTGCCTAGTATTAAGCATGGAAATTTAATTAGGGAGGCAAATGGGGCCTGGTAAGATTCGAACTCAGGACCTCCTGCTCTGATACCATGTAAGATTTTGTGGGACCACTGCCGACTATTCTAAAAGCTTAAGCTTTTAGATGACGGCGTGGTTTATTATTTATATATTCTAACAGGTATCACCCCTATAAAATATTATTAAGAAAGAAAGGTTTGAAAAGTCTAAAAAACCAGCCAAAGTGGATAATCCAAAACAACCAAGATAAACCCACCAACTTCAACTTCCCTTGCCACCATACTCCAATAACAGACAAGCACACACCTCGCACACACAAAGATTCTATGATTATCTCAGAAAAATCATAAAAAATAGAAATTAAAGTACCTCATGAAGGTAATCCAAAGTTCTTCCTCCTTCCAAAATACGTTGAAAAGGTGGTGGAGCAAATTTAAAATACTCTAATAAAGACCTGCAGAATTTAAGAAGTTAACCAAAATTGGAATAGGATTTAGCTCCTTTCAGTAATAGCTATAAGTCCTGTAGAAATAACAATTTCAGCAAGGAAGTTTATCATGCATCAACAGAAAACACTGTAAGTCATCCATCACTCTTATCTTATCATGGCAAATATTAAACCAAATTCATTTTACACTGTGCAAACAAGTATGAAGTCTGGAAATTGCTTTAGTTAAGATAGAGAAACAGTCACATCAGGTGAAGGACAAATTGTCACCACATTTTATTAAGTTGCGGGACTCAAATCCATTTCAGCTATCCTTCAAACCAGAAAGCTCAAGGATTTCTAGCAGACTGAATAATCATCTTTAATCATGTTGAGTCTGTGCATGTGTCACTTTTTTTTTGGGGGGGAAAGCTGAATAAGGGATTTTGAAAGAAAGGGATTTTGAAAGAAAGATACCAAGAGATAAATAAAATTACAAAGAACAAGAATCTACCACTTCTAATAAACTTCTAATGTGAATAGTGGTACCTCAGTAACCAAAAGCTCAAAACCTGCAACTATCTATTCTATATATCAAGAACCTTAGATGCTAAACACTCAAACACCATCAAATTTCTCTCCCTCCAAATAAGTCGTAAAAGGGATAGTAGAAAGTATCTGTCTTTTCTGTTCTTTTATGTCCAAAACAAGTTCTTTCCTAGCCCAGAGTTCTTCCTAAACCACGGAATCTTGACTGAATAGATGCCTACAAGTCCCAACACATCAATCCTACGAAGTCTCAAACCATGGCAATGAATAAGGGTGTGGTCAACTAACTCTGGTGTGTGTGCAGAGAAGGTATCTATTCACAAATTCAAGACCTTGATTCTGAAGGTTGTCGGTTGTTGGAGTATTCTCTCTTACAGCCTCCCATGCGGAGAAGGAGACGCATGAGGGAATCTCGACCCTCCAAATCAATTCCAGGGCAAGTCAAGATCCTTTGGGACAGATTTCATTACAATAAAATTTCCGAACTAATAAGTGGAAACAACTTCAGCAATGGTCCATTTTTGTACAAAAAGTAAAGTGAGCTGCAAAGCATTCTCCAAATAGATACAGTTTGCTCTATTTCAAGGAGAAAATGTCTATAAGACCCGTTATGGGGGATAAGCAAAAGCAAATGTAACTCTATCAGCAGAGTCAATTAACATAGCAGACCAGTTCTGAAGGAAAAATATCATCTAAAAGACGTACTCATGCAGACAGTTAAATATGAACATGAAGCTCACTTTCCTGTCCTCAGCATGTACTGTCGCTAGAAACTAGGGGTGGATCATACAGGACCTATATTATGACTCCATGATTAAATAATTAATTGTCTTCTTGCTCAAGCAAAATGAATATTAAGTGGAGTTTTGGAATGCACAGCACGTAGTACTATACATACAATGAACCAAAAAACTAAATGTTGACATACCCCAACAAAAAAGGAGCCAAATCAAGTGCACGACAGAAGGCCAGGCAAGCAAGCTCGTGAAGATTCAAACCCTTTCCCTCTCGAACAAAACAATCAATAAGGTTACCATCACAATCTTCTGCTCCTTTTAAAATCTCATTATCTTCGTCGACTTCTTTTTGTATGGAACTTGAATTGGACCTTAAATTAGTCACAAGTCGAAGGGACGACACAGCCTTTTCCACAATTTTTCGTGCTAAGGGCCGGAAACACCCCATCAATGGGATTGTGTAAGTAGGGTGCAAAAATATATCAGCCACCAAAGCGATCACTTCATCCTCAGGTAACACACTTCCCTGGGAGCACAGCAACCAAAATCATCACACTAATACTCCAAAATTTCTAAAGAAGCTCGGCTTCAAGTCTGCAGTGTAGATTTGATTACCTCCCTCATTAGCACGGTGAACCGCGGCCTGCTTCTGAGCTCAGGGCAGCGAGCCAGGAACCTTCTGAGCACAAATTCAAGACTGAAACTCCCATCCATCGCCATCTCAGCTCTAACACTGTATATATTAACAATGTATACTGATAAGATGAAATAAAATAAAATGAAAAGAATCGATCACAAAATTCGCTATTAATTTAAGGGGTATGCTGCGTTTCCGGCTTCAACAGGGAGGATAACAATCTTCGATCGCCTCGCCAGACCAGTCACTCGAACCAGTTTAAACCCTACAATCAAAAGACACGAACTAAATAGAAATACAAGAACTAAGGACATAACAAAGGCAATACAGACTCAAGAGGCATGACCCAGAACTTCATTTTCGAAATTTTTAGCAAATTCCACCACCGGTTGATTGAAACACAAGAACTAAGGACAAAAGAAAGGCAGCACGAACTCCAGAGGCATCACCCAGAAATTCATTTTCGAAATTTTTTAGCAAATTTCACCACCGGTTGATCGAAACACGAGAACTAAGGACAAAAGAAAGACAGCACGGACTCCAGAGGCGTGACCCAGAACTTCGTTTTCCAAATATTTAGCAAATTCTACCGCCGGTGATGGACGTACTAACCCAAAGCTTGTAAGCAGAAAGCTTTCCGCTTTCGGGTGTTTGAACAGTCCCAAGTCGTCTCCGCGCCTGTGTCTCTGTCCCTGCCTCGAGGGTTTAGGGTTTAACGACCGTGTCCTTATATTTGCACACGTATTTTTCGCTGCGCGTGGGGGTTTGTCGCGCATGGCGGTTCGGGTGGGGAGGTGGGGGGAGTCGGACCGGGTTATTATTGCCTCTTAGAATTTCGCTTTTTCTTGTCGGACAGATGACCCGACCCGAGTGTGGGAATAATTTCGCTTTTGGAATTAGCTTTACTTAATTTCCTTTGGAAGAGAGAAAAAAAAAAGCCAGCTTTTCCCGGCCCAACGACTCTCCACCACGCACTCTCACGATAGGGTTTGATTTTGCATTGTAAAATTACTTTTCCCACATATGTACAAGTGTAAGATAAATCTTAAAAATCAATATGGACAGCTTTTTAGCAGATAATGTGAATATGAAGTTTTGAGGATTATATAATTCTATTGCCAAAACAAATATACTTAATTCACAAATGATAGTGTATTTTCTCACTCTTGATAATTAAAATTTTTGTATGATATATAAAATCATTACTTTATAAAAATTACACACATTATCGTATCTTTAATTTGCATAAGAGTAAGTGCAATTTGAGTGCGTGCAGCTTCTACTTCATGGCCTATTTCTTGTGTGGAAATCGCTATAAATTAGGGATGAGCGGTTCCAGGGTTCTCTTACAGTGCCCACTTGGAACCCTAACCTACCCTCGAACGGTGTTCTCATTTTTGGACCCTAACCTACCCGTCGAAGTCGGAACCTAGAACCTACCCTCTCACAGTTCCGGGGTCGGTTCCAGGTCCAACAGTTCTTTTTTTTTTTTTTTTTTCATTTAAGTGGAACAGGTTCCGGTTCCTGTTCCGCCTCCGAAAAAGGAACCGGAACCTAACCTCCCTCCCTAGAACCGGAACCATGATCATCGGTAAACTCTATTTACCGATGATCTCCTCATTAAGACAATCCATATCTTTAAAAAAAAGAGAGATTAAATGAATACTTCTCGCTTATACAGGCCCATCACTCCTTCCAGATCAATACTTCTCGCTTATTCATCACAAGTAGCATGTGTCTAGGCCTCCCCTGCCTTCGAATGTGTAAGAGAAAAGAAAGGGGATCATTATTGGAATTGACAATTCCTAGCAAGCACATGATCCAGCCAAGGATCATGTATAAACTACAAACAACCCAATAACAGAAGTAAACAAGATACATAAGCAACGTCTGCTTGAACTGCACGTCAAAACTTCAAATACTTCCTCTTCTTTCCCGGTTTCTCATCTTCTTCTTTGCATTGACATCCACTATGCCCACAGGACGATCAAGGGGCTCTGGTGATGGCAAACTAGGTATGTATGATGGCACACTACCCACGCCAGAGTTCGAACTCTCTCTATTGCAAGAGCAACAGAGCCTGATTTGCAGGTAGCTCAAACAAGAAAAGGTGGAGACAATTCTGATTACTGAAAAACAACCATCTCCCTTCCACCAATTATCTTCGATCCAAGCCTGCTCATATCCATGAAGAACATAATTAAATGCTTTTCTTTGGAAGGAGCCTTGTAGAAAAAACAAGAGGATTCAGCAAAATCTAACTAGACACAAACTTGCTTCCTACATTAGTCCCCAAGCACTTAACTTCGGAAGACTCTAAATAAGTTGAGACTGGACAAGTAAATCCTAAATCGCACCCTACCTTAGAAAGAGGATTCATTTTGAGAGAGAAATAAGTAACCCATATGTATAACAGCAGAAAAGATGAGAGTAATTGAAATGATAACAAGCAGCTAGATCCATAAAGTGGAGGGGGCAAAATACTCGAGGATAGAAACATACTTATGCATGCACAACTGGAACTAGAACCATTGACATGTACTGGCAGAAGTTTCCTTTCTTGGCTGCTTGATCAGAAATCTCCCAAAGTCTTCAGAATCAGCATTTGCATCAAGAAGGCTTGACCATCAATTATTCATCCATTTCTGTAAATAGACCAAGAACTTAGCTGTCAACTCTTCTATCTAACTGGTGCACTTCACAAAAGAAGTCAAGAAAGGAAAGATAAACTCAGTACATTCTAAATCAATGGAATAAGGTCTTAGAAACGTGCAACTAGCTACCAACAAAGGATTCTATTGGTTAAGTTTGGACAAATGAGTTTAAGACTTAGTAGTTTTGATCATGTAGTTAACTTCTCCCCATAATGAAAAGTTTAGTAGATATGAATAGGAAATTTCCAGCGGGATTAGTTCTTCATTCCGACTCGAATGAGCCTTTCCAGAATCCAGACTGACAATGAAAGCAGCATTACTTTGGTCGGGCTCGGCAACCAGATTTCCAAGTGACAGGTTAACGTAGTTTCCACATTAGCATTTGCCTGTGTCTTTGTCCACGGCACACAGCTATTGAACCTCCAAATCTAAGTTCCATCTATGAACTATATTCTTTCTGCTCAAGTCCCAACAAAATGAAGAAATTTATTTTTCAAAATCGGATCTTTCATCGAGCAACTAATCGACTCTGAACAAAAAGGGCATTCAATTTCCCGTCGACGGAAGCCATAGGCTAAATCGACAACTCCAATTGCAACAGAAGCAACCCAAGAGAAGAGTCGGAGGAGTAAAAAAACAATAACCCGTAACTATGATGTACCAAAACAGCATTGCAAAGCATTTCAAACAAGAAACCCACACATAAAAATCAGACCTTTCGACAGAATTCGAAATGAACTCCACAATGCAGTCTCCAAAACTCGAAACATTAGGATCGACCAACCAAAGAGCTAACGATAAGATCAAAATACCCACTCACATACAGTGAACTCCAACTAAATATAAATAAGAAAAACTGAAGTAAATAAACGAAACCCAGTTCCCTGGCTTCTTAGCAGGCCAAGAAACTCCCAACAATACACATAATGGAGAGACAGCAGACAGGGAACTCGTCGAGCTGACCAAGGCAGCACCTCCCGAAACTCAAGACCTCAAATCGAAGGCTGCAAAAAGCCAAAAAGGCGCGACTCGCCAGATCTCTCACCTATCGCATGAAGACCCACGAGCGCTGGTCCGGGATCTCGAAGGAAGACTCGATCTTTACTCCGCTTGCCGCTAGGGGGCACCAGGGAAACGATGATGGCGAGAGGCAGAGATCAATCGAAAAGACTGATCTTGGAAGCAATCAGGCGCTAAGCAGGTTAAACAGGAGCTAGGCCCCTCTCATTCGATGAACAACAAAATCGGGAGCGCAGAGAGGGAGGGAGATGGAGATGGAGATGGAGAGAGTTCCATCTGTGTGGATGATGGAATTAGGGATAGAAATTGCCAATTGGGGATTTTTTGGAAGGGGGAGGCTGGACCGGTTCCCGGTTCCGGTTCCGGTTCCGGTTCTAGAAAATGAGGAACCGGGAACCGGAACCAGAACCGCCGGTTCCAGAAAATAAGGAACCGGGAACCGGAACCGGACTCCCTAAAACCGGGAACCGAACCGGACCCTCCGGTGCGGTTCTCCGATTCCCGGTTCTACCTGGGAACCGTGCTCACCCCTAGCTATAATGCATTTGCATGGGAACATATATAGATTAATAGGATAATTCAAGAGATTTAGGCTTCATTTATTTTTCACAAAAGGAATGATTTGAAAAATATTTTTAAAAAAGTAATTACTTATATTATTATAAAAATGAATAAATGAAAAAATAATCATTTACAAAAATATTTAAACAACGATAGTTATAAAGAATGCAAAAAATTTTATTGACTAGTTAGTTTAGTTCAAGTAATATAACAAGCAATCATTTTTTTTAAAATGTTTTTCAAAATATTTATTTTCTATAAAAACAATCGAAACATTAATTTCAATTAGCATTTCTTGGAAAATGTTATCCACACTACTCGAGAAGCATCCTATAGCATATTGATTCCTTTTGAATAATCTATAGATCGTATGATTATTCCGTAGTGAATAATAATTGTGCGTATATGCATTTTACGGGTTAATTGACTCAAATAAACTGTAGATATGACACTGAACTTAAATAATGTATATTATATACATCATTTGTGAATCAAGCTAGAACAATCTAATCAAAGTGCTCGGGGCCATTCTTTTCAACGTTTCCTTTCTCCCATCATCTCGGTGAAACAAAGATGATTTGGTAGAAAGAAGATCCATCTCAGGTCATCCCTAATTTGAGATCATCAGTTGACAAACCCGCGATCGAGAAGCTATTTATAAGAGATTGAACACTGGGAATGAAGCTAAGCATTGCTACTTATGGTACAAGTATCAAAATAGACTGCTATGCTGCTCAATTTACAAAGGAATATATATTTGACCTTCTTCCAGATATCAAGAACTACACGTATGGTACAGATACTTTGGTACGAACCAGCAGTGACCCAAAAAACGCCACCGCTGCCGCCTCCTAATTAAGCAGAAGACAGCTTATGGCCTGGGCGGCAGACACCAACCCGAGCTTTTTTTAAAAATTAAAAGAATGAATGTACAAAAGAGCTATGAACACCAACCATATTTACAGTGGAAGAGCAACCTCGTGAAAGGAACTACAATCATTCTGCACGTTGTAGCAAGAATGTAAAGCCCGAATTCGCACGAATTAGAGGCGGAGGTTCAATTTCAGGCATCTCAATCTGTTCGATTGACTTTGAAATTTCTTCCACTGTGAACGGGATGCTGCATGAGAAACGCACATCTTAATTATCACCAAGAATGAGACACGAAATTAAGGATGGGTTTTGCAAGGCATGTGTGCCAGTTGGAGGTTGTCTTGGTACCTCGAATCATCATCCAATAGGAAAGAACTGCTTACGGCATTGTTGGAATCCTCTGTCATCATAACTCTCATGGTTGAAATGACCTGCCAGGGTGGATTCAAGAGTGAAATATCAGATCAAATCAATCCCGCGTCGAGATAACAAACAAGATACTAATGCAGGATACATGAAATCACTAAACTAAGACCCGTAAAAGCAATCCTACAAGAATCGCCTAGTTCCCATTGTAAAGGATATGGCAAACTAATGAAAACCATAGCAACAACCTCTTTGGGTTAAATCCAAAAACCAATAAGGTCATCTGAAAAATTCCTGTAGTTTATTTGGCTTAAACTTAGAATCCTGAAGAAAGATGCAAACTAGATATACAATCTGTCTTGAGCACAAAACTTACATCTGTTGATACACTATGGGTGCCATATTTGTCATCCCAGTACATTGTACTGATCCTGTATAATTGCTGAATGCTAAGAACCTGAAAAAAGTGCCAACTAAAGTGTCATCACAGAGAGAGAGAGAGAGATTGGATAAGGTTGTCAGGTAGAAGTACTCACAGGGCAAAGATCATTGGTTATCTCTTTCAAGCTCTTCTTTGGTTTTTGATGTATGACCTAACTCCGCAGAAAATTAAATTTTTAAACCAAGTCAGTATGATTTATAGAAAATTGAACTTCTAAATGAGGAGGTGATATTAAAGGAGATGAACCAACCAGGAAGCCAACTGCTTGTCTGATGTGCTTTAATTCATCCAAAGCTGATCCCACAAACTAAATGTAGAAAAGATGTAAATCATGGAATTCTCAGGAAGAAAAAAAAGATTGCTTTAACTCTTGAATATTCACCTCCTCAGTTGCATCATGGCACCACTGCTCTAACTCAGCAAGCCCTGTTTTAACATACTCCCCATTGCTAAAGGAGCAACATTCACGCCTCAATAGAAGACTGCAAAAATAGGTATTCGACCGTCACAAATGCAGTCTAAGTTTTTCAATAGTTACAGGGAACAGGTCAGGATTGAGCATTCAGTGCACCTACCTGTTAAATAATTGGACATTAATAAATGAAAATATCTGAGTGAAAATCTTGCGGACAATTAATGGCGGAACCTGCACATACAAAAACATTCAAGGAGGTCATGCCTTAAAGACAGCATCTCAAGACATCCAAGTTGGAAACTCCACCCACATAATTGGCTCTCATTGTCTTCAAGCAATTGTTTAGGCTGTTCACTATGCTTTTCCAGTGAGCAATTAAAGCTTGAAGAGCAGCAGCATTGGCCTGAGAACGCCCCTTCACCATGCTAGCACGTGATGTTCTAGGGGCCTACACTCGCAAAAAAGTACTTCTTAAGTAGAAGTGGAAAGCTCTGTTAAAAGACTCAGAGACTATAGCATAGACCGTACTGCTCATGATTCACTGAAACATGGTTGACTCTATATGCTTTTGGACTTTTTTGTTCACCATAACTTGACAATATTTGCTAAACACTATTCAGGCCATGCATCAACGGCTGGTAAGCCAAATATTGATTTGTTTAAACAAAAAGACTTGATCCAGAATGACATTTCACATGTTAGTTATGTTGCTCCATTGATAAGAGAAACAAATCATGAGCTATTCCTTGGACTACCAAGTTCCATTGGAGCATCTTATGATGTAGCAGCGAGAAATTCTTGCATGGAAAGAATAGCATTCGTTAACCCACGCCCCCTTAGTCAAACACAAGTTAATAAACTAGTATGCTCGAAGAAAACTAAAATCGGATTTTGTAAGTAATAGAAAATTAATTATCTCAGGAGACTCCACAAGGGGTATAGCCAATCTCATGGTAACTTGATGCAACAAACAAAGAATCAGGGATGACCTGAATACATTGTCCCAGCAAGGGGGAGATCTCTTTCTTCAGATTATCTCTAATCAGTCCATATATCTTCTCCAGAAAAGCTGTAAGTTGTTGCTTAAAAAGCAAAGCTGGATACTTGGCTTCAACTTGTCGCAAGTCATCGGCGCCACCAAGCATCCGACCATTAAGAAATGAGAACCCAACACTTTGTGGAGAAGCTCGTAGACCCTGAGTGTTTGTAGGTGTCAGAATTTCCAACCAAAATCTTAACCATTATGTAGAGGGATACTTCAGGTATAGAAAGCAAAGACAAAGCTATGTGCGATACCCTTTTTGAGGCCAGAAGCTACGGCGATACATTAACATTAGTTATTCCAGACTAAAGAACTTTTCTCTTGTTGAAGACACATCGAAAGAAATCTAAAGGAAATATTTGAAGCCTTCGTGTAAAGCTAAGCAAATGGCGAGAAATTTGTGTACTTACTTGAGACACTCTTCCAAATATAGAAGCTGATGTCCTTCGCCGCTGTGGAGTCAAGCTTGCTGCTCCACTTGCCTTTAGCGTACGCTGTAAGAGTAGCAGCAACGTTGACGCATTGGACAACCAATAAGCTAATACATCGTTGTTATCCTGCACCTTAAGTAAGGAATTGGATGGATAAGTCAACGGCATATGGTATCAACACAAGCACATTACTCAATCGTATAGTTTGTTTCATTATGCTAACACTGAATCAGAATCAACACACTCATCCTAAAGCAGTTTGGAAAATGTTCTCCTTGGAGGCACACCTCAATTGCTGCGCCAATCGTTTGAATGATACGGTCAAAAATACCAGTTCTCTCAACTTCAAATGATCTCCAGTGCAGAAGGCATTTGAATATGAGGCAAGCAGCAACAGGCCTGCCCCCAGAGAACCCTAGATCTTCAGAGATGCACTTTATAAGAATATCTTGATTCTCCTGCAGCATGGAAGAATATATGATGAGAGACATTATCAATCCAAATGACTACTTGAGAATATATCAAAAGTATAGCTAAATCATGCTGATCAAATTGAAGAACCTGCTTCAAACATGCCTAAGAGATATGTGAGATTTCTAGGACCATCTCCAATTGTTTAAAAGCTTAAGCTTTAGAATGAAGGCGTAGTTTATTATTTAGACATTCTAGTACTCCCCCTCACGCTTAGTTTGGTCTTTTTGCCTAGTACTAAGCATGGAAATTTAATTGGGGAGGTGGCAAATGAGGACTGGAAAGATTCGAACTCAGAACTCCAGCTCTAATACCAAGTGACATTTTGTGGGACCACCGCCAACCATTCTAAAAACTTAAGCTTTTTTCTCCCTGGCAAATGAGGCCTGGAAAGATTTGAACTCAGAACCTCCAGCTCTAATACCAATTGACATTTTGTGGGACCACCGCCAACTGTTCTAAAAACTTAAGCTTTTAGTTGAAGGCGTGGTTATTCTAACAAGATACATAAACGAACCTGCTGCTTCTCATTGAGAGATTTCTGTGGCTTTTCCTCTGTCTCAGGTTCCCGTGAAGGAGGGAGAGCAAGTACTGAATCTTGTGCCTTCAAAAAGATATGCCAGACAATTTCAGTCTTGATATGCAGATACATCACTTATCTCAACGAAGAACTCAATCTTACCGGAGCTTTTCGATTTTCTCCATTTAGAGCAGTATTGTTTTCTGGATTTCTCTGCAAATGGAAAAAAAATGGTGCAGCTTGATTTTCCTAGATAAGTTAACATAATGTAAGTACTTAAATTCAGGCTCCTTTTGTACCTGAATGATTGTTGTTTTTGATCTCACAGACGCAGCTTTGCCAGATGGTGATATGACGAGTGCCTGTTGGCGCAGTACCTGATTTTCTGATTCCAAATTAGAGAGCTTCTCTTCAAGCCTGTAAAGCAGGAACTAATCATGGTCAAGACTTTAGATTTCGTCATACATTTACCCCACAAATAGACACTTACATCAGACAATATCTAAGTAAAACCCTATCGCAAGACCTCTTTTTAAAGAAAACACATGAGATGTGTCATCAAGAGCAAGGAACTCATACTGAGTTCAATGGCAGAATCTATTTTCTACTGGACCACTTCATGAATATATACCTCGGCTGATACCTAAAACTTCCACTGAGAAATCATAAAAACTTCTAATAAGAGCCCATTCATGGTCAAGTCGTCTCATCATAGGGTCTTTGAAAAACTAAGAATGTACCCACGTTTTAAATGTGACAATAGCAGAACACATTTCAGCAGTCAGGAGATAGACGAAGTAGAAGGCAAAATGCAAGGCTGCAGATTCTGACCATCATAATTACGTGCTTTGACAATCAAAAAATATAAGTTAAATTTTCAGAAAAGATGGATGACTAAATTTCACAAGACGCTTGTCCTTGACTAACACCGCTCAAAATCATACAAAAGACACAGTAAAAAGGGACGGAGACAGTCAAAAGAACACTACATGTCAATCTACTAAAGTGTTCCAAAATTGTCGAATTTCTGCATCTTTTTCACAAACCTCTGCACTAAAATATGTTGTTCGTCCGCCTTCTTCTCTGAGTCCTCAAGCTTCTTAATCAAGTCACTGTTTTTGGCCTCAGCAAGAGCAGCAGCTTTTTTCGCACTCTCTGCTGTTTGTGTCTCCTTTGTCCACAACGCCTAACCGGCAAGGAAAAGCATAAGCTTACTTATTAGATAAAACTAAACTAGACAGAAAGAAAAAAACAAGTGTCACTAAATGATCAGAAGCCGGGATATGAGATCAAGCATGATGATCAGTGTTCTAATTTAATATTGATCCTTCTCTCTGCCAAAAAAAAAAAATTTGTTATCTGAAACGTGCTTAATTGGACTTGCAAAAAGAGGTAATTTTCTTAGAAAAACGACAGAAAAGTCATTGAATGCCAAGGGATACCAGCCATCAACTATCACTTTCCAAAAAGATGTAAATCCTCATCAAGGCAGAAATCTACCTTGAACTTTTCAACCTCAGCTGTTAATGAATTGATCTTTTCTGTATCTTGAACAATGACAGGGGTTTCCTTCACGACTGGAGATGCTTCTTCTATAGCCTTCCTGGCTGCTTCTCGCTCTTTAATAACCATAGTGTTGGCTTCTTCCACCTTTAATTGCAAAGCATTTATTGTGTCCTGCAACTTGGCAATTTCTTGGGCTTTGACCTCCTCATGATCAATCTGCACGAAACAAAGAGAGCACGAACTCATATTGAAAGCTTGTTTAATAGCATCAACCCAACCACATGTTAATAAAAAAATCCAAACAGGTTGTTGGAGAAAATTATTAATACGTCACCCTTAATCGCTTTTCAAGTTGTAGACGCCATGTAAGCTCCTCCACACGCTTTTCTAGCTTGTCCTTTGCTTCTTTAAGGGCACCAGTTTCTCGTGCAGCCTAAACAACATTTTCAAGGAAATATTACAATTCAAGCTAAGTAATCATTGGAGCCGTAGAATAAACAAATATTGTAAGTGAAAAATTAATATTGTTGATTAGACCAACCATTTTGAGTTTCCTGAGCTCTCTTCTTGCAACTCTGCCTCTCCATCCACATTGAGAAACAATTGCAGCTTTCTGGAGACTCTTATAATAACAATATGCTTGGTGACACCGCCAATGAGCCTGCAGACAACAGTACTAAGACATTTTATTTTTGTACATTTGCAAATTTTTCGGCAATTGAACCGTCAATGTTCTATGTGCCAACAGAAACAGCAGACAGCAAATTTGCTACAATAGTGACAACCACAGGAAAGGCAAATTCTACTTGACATGATAATACCTGAATGATGACAGAAGCTTTGGTCTGCTTTCTAAATCTGAACTCATTCCTAGCAATCATTCCCCTATATCCTGTCTGCAATACGACAGCACATGACCTTAGTTTCAAGTGAGATTTGCTTGCAATGAAGGCCCTGAAGTTCTTCTGGATCTTCATTGCTCCAGCTTCTCGTCTTAACTGTTCAAAAAATTCACGAGCCATTCTGCCTGCAAAGGTAAAACAAAATGCAATTGAGGTTGGGCAAATGGACTATTAAGAAGGGATTGAGTGATATGAAGAGTCAAAATATCCAACTTTTCCATGATATAGAGGGAGGACAGATACACTTGAAATTACCAAAATCAGAGAACATATTGAAAAGCCACTATTGCTTTTTGATCATGAATATGCTTGAATAACTTGCAAACTAATCTCCTGACAGCTTAAACCTCTGGGACAAATGGTTGCCCAATGGAGTATTACAGCACAGAACAAGAATCTGAATCTTGACAGTTCAGATGATGTTTATTCTCCTTATATTTTTTATTATTGTGCTTGTGCCCTCATTTGTTCATTTGTTGTGGTCACACCCATATCCTGTATATCACATGTAAGGCTTGGCTTACGCAGGAAAAGTCTATGCATATGTTTGCTTTACATTATTAACTTGTTACAACTTAACTTTTGCAACAAATGGTTGCCTAACATTTATCCAAAAAGAAAATATCCGTAAAGTATTAGATATCAAGCAACTCACTTCCCCTACCAATAGATCAGGCAGCTCTGATATTTCCAAGCTCACTCAAGATCTTATGATGATTTCACAAATGTAATGGACAGTGAAATCTGGACCCACCAAAAAAACACAGAAATAATGAAAATAGCCCAGAAGTTTGATTTGATGCAATAATAAGAAAAGTACCTCGGCAATAAGACTGCATTGTGATAGAAGCCTCACGTAATGCAATAAACTGCTTTCGCGTCATATAAGTTCGCATTCGCAGCTGAATGGTTCTGGCTGCATTTCCAAGCACCTCGGACCTCCTAGCATCTAGCTCTGCCATTTGACCTGCTCTGAGAAAAACTTTGGTCTTCCCAATCTGTCAAGACACACCGAAGGTAAGGAACTTAATAGAAGAAAATTTTCAAACTCAGTAACCAATATTCAAGTTGGATATAAAAGAACTTCCAGAAGATATATGGGCATTAAGCAAGAATTGTTGATTAAAGTAATATGTCTTTGATACCAAAAATCTTTCAAATGAAGTTACTCATAGTTTCCTGTAATTATAAAATAAGAGATTAACCAATTTGGTGAAGCCCTGACCTATTGTTTTAATAATTAAATTTTTAGAATGGTCACAAACATACTGGATTAAAAAATAGGGATAAAGAATCTAGCATTTAGTAAACTGATCAACTTGTTTCAATTGAACTAAGTATATGACAAAGTGAGTGGGGGAGGTCAAGCAAGAGTACAAGCTTTGGACATCTTAATTTGAAGGATCAAGGTCACGCTAAAGTCACTCCCAAGGTAAGCCAAGCAATAAACTACTATTCAGATAGCAGATGGTTCATATGTAACTTCACCAAATAATTAAGCATCTCAATAGATGAATAAGAGAAAAAAGGACACCACAGGTTACCCTAAAGAGAAGCTAAATGACAGAGCAATACCATATTATTCTCTCGACAACTAGCCAAAACAAGTCCATAACAGTATCCAAAATAAAAGAACAAACAAGACTAGCCAGCATTAGATCATATGACGATGCCCAAAGTAATAAGGTAGGATAAAAAGGGAACACCCAATTACCTGGTAACCTTTCAATCCCTTCTTATCAAGAATCGTTTGACAAGCAACTTTATCATCGTAGCTGAAGGACAACATAACCACATGATGGTTCATTTTAGATGTTTTGACATGCAACAAATACTTAATAAAAATCTCCACCTCAACAGAAAGCATTTATGTGATTATACATTGATCTGGTACTTACTTCCCTTCTAAAACTTCTGGAGATAGAACACTGAAGCGATCAAGAAAGTCATAAAAGGTACGCCTGGTGGGATATCCTGCACAGCTTATTCTAATTGCCTCAAGGACGCCCTATTAAAGATCGACAATGTTATTGGTATAATTGAAAATAAAAGTCCAGACAGGACATACAAAGTGAAGTTCAAGAAATGCATCATATACTCACACCACAACGTAACTGTTGGATGACATTGACGTTTTCAAATATAGCAGGTTTCAGAACATTATTTGGCTTCACACATCTGATGTAATGAGGTTCAGTTGAACTCAGTGTCTCCATTAGAGACTGAAGTTGCAGCTGCCAATTCAAGAATGTACACAAGTCAACTCATTGCCCCAACTAAACCTTTAAAGGTACAATCTTCAGATTAAAGAGTTACTCATCCTATGCCTATGGGTGTTGCAAAAACCTATTCAGATAATTCAAATTAACAGAATCAAATCACTACTGTTATAACAATAAAGTTAAAGGGGGAAAAAAACTTGGAGAGTTGATGAAAAAGGAAATGAAGCTTGGAGAAATCAGTCGGCCTCTACATGGCTGTACTAATTCTCAAGAAATTACTAAATTTTGGAATGAAGTCTCATGAATCAAATGACATCAACCTTGTCAAACCTGCCAAGCAATCCAACAATATGGTTTCAATTGCTAGTTTTAAGCTGCAGAGGTACTGATTCCCACAATAAAGAATGCTAGAGCTACCATTCAATCTCACACACGAGCAGTATAAGATATCAGCAAGACCTTCACTCTTGTTACAACACCTCGACAGAAACAAAGTCACAAGAACTTGAACACATATGCGAATTCAAGGCTTCACTATAATGGACCAGATAAGAACTTAAAGCATAATTATCATTTTCAGAACAAAAAAAAAAGATTCATAAATGTAAAACTATCAAAACAGCACTTTGCAAAAGCTACAAAATTTGTCAAGTGGAGTTACTGGACCAGAGATACATGTTGGAACAATGAGCGCCAATTTCAACATCCAAAGAAGAAAGGAATGGAATAAAAGTACAGCTTTTTCCTTACCCATATTTACACTCAGCAGAAAAGGTAAATATATAGTTTTGCAAAAAGGTACAAGGGGATACCACTCCATATAAAAATTACAGAGAAAGAGTTTTCCTGCTGAAACATGATTAACCTGAAAACTCAAAACCCACAAACACATGTTCTTTACGTAAAAAAGAAAAATTGAGACCCCAGTATCTCAAAATCCCTTGATCCTGACCATACACGGATCTTAGTGAATTTCTAGTACAGTTGTTCTATTATCAAAGCAAGCTAAAAAAATGCATGCCATTACCTTGAAGCGGGATCCAATGGAAGAAAATTTAGAAGATTTGGACGATTCTTCTGGAAGTGGGGGGAATAAACCTGCCACAAATGGGCATTTTGCGGCAGTCAGCAATGCCTGATGTTCAGCCACCACATAATCTTTATTTTTGTCCAGGAATAGATCGGCCTGGTACATAACCTTTAAACCAGGAAGATTACAAAGTAATTCAGATTTTAACTTTTGAAACCAGGAAGATTACAAATTATCTCAGATTCCGATGTTTTGGTTGTTGAACTAAACTGACACTTACCTCCCCTGCGTAGTGTAATATAGTAAAAGCAGTACGAGAGAGCTTTGGTTTGATAAAACGTTTGTTGCTTTTAAAAGTCTGGTACAACTTCTGGGCAAATGTTTCATGGGTAGATTTGGGAAACATACTGCATGAAACCACAAACCAACAATCAATTCGAGGTGAAACACCTAAAGGAGAGAAATATTAGGACATCATAGTTTGGCGATGAAAAATATAGATCAAAGTTGCATACCAGGCCTCATCAAGAAGAGCAATAATCCCTCCAGGTTTCTGGAGAGGATCCAATGATTTTAGTTAATAGCTCAACACAAAAAAGAAAGAAAAGGCGGTTGAATGTAAACCACGAGATTTTCAATGGAGTCAAATTTGACATACCTTTTCAATTAAATCCAATACGTCTTGATTATCAACAAACTCAATATAGCTCCAATCTATCTCTTCTTTACTATACTCTTCCTGCTCCATTTTGAAGACGTGCTGCACATTGGTTACACATAACAGGAAGCTAAATGAGCATGAACTCTGTAAATCTTGCAATATAAACAAACAGAATTATCAAATTAACCTGATTAAAATGCTGTTGCAGCTTCTCATTGGTGAAGTTTATACAAAACTGCTCAAAACTGTCAATTAAAAATGCAAATTAGCATATAACCCACACAACATGCTCAACATCTCTTGTTTTAATTGACTAGGTCGCTATCTGCGGTGGCTGGGGCAAAGCAAACTTAAGGCAACGCATAGGCATGCTAACCGGGGAGTCCATGTATGAACATGCAGAGGTTGATCAAATTGGTCAAATATTCAGGGAGAACAACACAAACCTTCTTGACAATCAAGCTCTTATATGAAATGGTAATGCTATTTATGCTTCAAGTATACCTCTCTTGTATCTTGACATATTGATCCAAGCCCAAAATATCAGAAGGACAATAAAAAGGATCTAAAGGCCGTGCAATTTGCACAAGCTGCTGTTGCCAATCCATCTAAGTGCTCTACGTGGAAATGCAAACACCACCATTATGCTACAACAATATTAACTAGTCCTTTGTGAACCCAAAGAATGACCTCCCCTGAAAGCCCGTTGAAAATTTCAACCTAATAAGTAAAATAATTTCCATTATATTTACCATCTCTACAGAAAACCTCACGAAAATTCGTTTCGGTAACTCCCTATAAAAGCTACTAACGTAAACTACAATGTTTTGCTCAGCTTAAACTCATTGTCATCGTTATTATGTTCTTTTGCCATTGAGTACCTTATGCACGAATTATCTAACAAAGCTTTAGCTCACACTCATATTGAAAAAGTATGCTACTCTCTTGCAAGCACCATGGAGGATAAGGACGTTAAACAGTTTTGGTCAGTGAACTAACCTGTTGGATTTAAAACTTTCAAAGCCATAGATATCAAGAACTCCAATCAGGCACTTTGATGTTGGATCCTGCCCGATTGAAAGATTAATTTTTTCAACAATCCTGTAAAATTATGACTTCTTAGAGTGCAATAAGTAGAAAAGGGAGTACCAATTAGGATAGACCAGTCAGATAAAGAAAAGGAATAACATGAACAAGTTCATTACCAATCAAACAAGCGAGAGTATAGCGTCTTGGCTAACGCATCTCTGCTACCAACTGCATTAACAGGATCAAGAGTTCTTGTGATTACTTCTTCAGGTGTCACCATTACACGTTTGATCAGAGCATCTTCCAAGCTTTGGGCATCACATCTATAATGCAATAAATTAACATGAAGATAAAGCCCCATTAGATAGAGTCATTGGAAGTGATACAGAAGTTATATCACCAAAACACATTCACAATTTGCAGTGGAGTAATAGAAAACACCTAAGAAGTTCTGCTGTGGTATTAAGATGAAATCTTGACTTCTCATCCTTTATCACCGAAGAATCAATCTCCTTTCCCTTAGCAAAATCAATGTTTCCAAGATGAAGGATTGCCGCCACAACCCTGAAAATTGCCTCCTGAACAACTTTTGCTTATTCAGAATCGATTGAAGGATCATCAATCCCATGAATGGCCTGGACAAAAAATTGCTGACCTGTTCCTCCTCATTGATTCCAACTATATCCATAGCCCTCCTTGTTGCGAGATATTCATGAGCATCATTTATACCTTCCAACTCATAGCAACTGGATTGATTCAAGTAGTGAAAAGATTTAGGGCTTCCTAGCTTATACCTTGCAATATCCTGAAAAAAGTAGCAGAATTCGAAAATGCCACATATCGTTCACATAAACAGCTTAATATGAAATTTCCAACAGAATCCATTGAGAGAATACCTCCTCTGGAGCAGCACAAAGGAGGTAAAAGCAATGATAGTTTCTCTCGGGGTTGGAAATCTGACAAACGCGTGACCTTTCAAGCAGATAAGTTCTAATGGCAGCCCCCGAAATCCGCCCATTTTTGTCGAATTGAATCTCCACAAATTTACCAAACCGACTACATTGTGGATCATGAGAAGTATATGAGAACAAATCCTATTGTTGTTGAAGTAAACCCACACTGTTTCAAAATGAAACAAAGTATATAGTCAGCAAAATTGAGATGTACCTTGAGTTGTTGTTCCTCACTGTCTTTGCATTGCCAAATGCTTCAAGAACGGGGTTTGACTGCAATGTTCAGTAGCGACAAATATAATTAAGCTTAATAATTGTCATGTTCATAATTCGAATGCACATAGTGATTAAATAGACAAGTTCGGATCCTTAAACGCATTCTCAAATGAGAAATGGCAAGTCATGCTACCTCTAGAACTTGCTGTTCCACTGTTCTTCCTTCAACTCCTGATCGCCCCCCCAAGTATGCAAGATATCTCATGAGCATCTTTGTCGTCTCTGTTTTACCAGCCCCACTTTCTCCACTGACCAGAATTGAATTGCTCTTTCCTTCATTGATCATAGCCCTATATTCTTGCGTCTCAGCACATCAGCGAGAAGACAACAGGGAAAAGAAAAGGTTGCACCAGCGCAACTAGGAACCAAATTCACCTGTACGCAGCATCACCAACTGCATATACATGAGGACTCAGTTCCCCAAAATCTGCTCCCTTATATTGTTCCATCATGTGGGTGTCATATAGGTGAGGCAATCTTTGAAATGGATTAACAGCAATAAGTATGTTTCCTGTGTAGGTCTGGAAGCAACAGGCAAATTTATTCACTGAAACCAGTAATGCAAGAAAACTCCAAGGCTAAAAGACTATCCTGTGAGGGACTGCTGGTAGCTCACATAAATCTCATTGAGTTGATATCTCGTAGCTAGGTTCTGCAGCACTCCGGGTTCATGCAAGTAAGAAAGCTTTGTCATGTCATCCACACCTCCAGGTGGAGCCTCAGTATCCTTCGGGTATACTTTCGATACATTTGCAGTGACCTACAGGTGCAATCCACTAGTCATTATACCGAAAAATACCTATAATCAAGACTACTGTTGTAGATCAGCATAAAACAAGACTGCAGAAAAGCTAAATATCATGCCAAGCAATGTTTAGACCCCACAGAGTGCTTCAGTTGCCGAGACTCTCAGAAAAGACTTCACTCTGCTTATAAGAACATTTCAAATATAGATGAAGTGATGAAATAAAACAACTGGGAAATAATATTCCACAATCTGCTTGAAGCCTGAAATATTGCTTAGATAGATTGCGCTCATTCTAAAATTAAAAGTTTAATGGTCAGTTAAAGCTTTTTGAACATATTAAGCTCTCTCGATCTCAATTCTTCTAATTAATAGGTTGTCATTTACTTTGATGCAAGACTTCTCTGGTTGTTTTTTCTTTTCCTTTTATCAATCGTGAACTGGCAGTAGCTGAACTGGCAGAGACTTGTCAAACAGAAATTTAACAAGTGTCAGGACTCTCAATTAGATTACCACCAGATGCTTACAGTTCCGAGTATGACATGCATTTGATGATGGAGCACTTACCATCTTTCCATTTGTCGTCTTGACATGGACCTCATGACCATTGATTGACGTAACTTCTCCATCAATCCATGCAAGAACAGGATCTTCAACCCATACATGAGAACCCACAATTATTTGCACTGGCTGAGCCTGCAGAAGCAAAGTTGCGATAAAAATATCAAGTTACTTTAAAGTAAAAAAATTTAAAAATGACATGAACACCAACAATTGATAACAATAAAGCAAAGACCAAGAGAAACTTTTGTCAAAAAACCAAAAACAAAGCAAAATGAATTACTAGGTGAGGAATAATGAAAAGCATTGTGGGTGTTTGGAATCTGATTTTGCATAATTTCTAACCATTCAATTTCAATGACTCTCATTATTTACTTTGTATTGCTTGCGTTCAATGAACATCGTTTTTCCATCATTTCATAATAGATTGTCTGCAAGTGAAACATATGTTTTGTCCAAAATGCAATTGGCTTGGCATTTGGGCACAACAAGTGTTCAAGTAAGGTAATAGATTGACCAAGCGGCATCCTTAAGTCATTACAAACTTCATTTTCATGCACCCATGAAGGTGCCAGTCTCATGTACGATGCGCAAAGCCAAGCGACACCATCACATTGCATTTCTCAGGCAGCTCATTCTTTCTCTCCTTGCTCTCTCATTACTAATGCCAACTTTAGCGTTGGAGAGTGAATCAAATGGACATCTCCCGACACCGTTTCTTTATGTCATTGTCCAATTCAATCCACTGCTGAGCAATTACGCGCACTATCATTCCTAAAAAACTAACCACGTCAAAAGCAAAGGTCTTGAAAGGATTTTAACATGGACCCCAGCAAACCAAAATCCAGGTTCCATGTAACAAATGGTATTAGCAGAGAGAGGGAGAGAGAGAGGGAGAGAGATGGAGCCTTCCAGTAAAGCAAATTCATAAGTCCATGACCAAGCTAGTAGAAGACCATATAAGCGAAAGCAATGAGTCAATTCTAAGTCAGCAGAATTCAATTACCATTAGTCAACAAACACACCGCGATCCTCAGCTCATCAAAAGGAGCGAGAGCTCCGCCTCCGTCTCTGCAGATCAACGAGCCGACCCACAACAGCTATACCTTCGAACTCTCTACCTCCACCTCCTCGACTCCTCCACCAAAGCCAACAAGCCTCCAGACACGACTTCTTCTCCTCTTTCCAGCTCCCTTCTCCTTCGAACGACAGACCGCGCCCCCGAGCTTCTGTACTCCGCCTCGCTCCTCCGCGCACCGCTTCGATTCGCCACCGCCGTCGTATCACCCCCACCCCCGGTTTCTCTCTCTAGCACGTACGTGCGGCAACGGGACTTTCTCTCTCCAGAGCTCGTGGAGGTTGCTATATGTTTCTCTCTCTCTTGTAAAGTTTGGAAGCTTTTTGTTTGGGTGTGGTGAGAGAGGAGGAGAGGTGGGGCAGATGTGGTCTCCCACACACAACGCACAGAAGCTTTCTCTCTCTTCGTCTCCGTCTCGGACTTTCTCTCTCTAGCTCTCCCTCTCTCTCTCTCTCTCTCTCTCTCTCTCCCTCTGGCGAAATTCAAAAAGACAAGCCATCGAAACACCATTATTGACTAATTAAGCAATTCCCATGCTGCTCCCGAAATCAACCGCCTTTCGAAATGGCGCTCCGAAATGAGCTTTATTACGCAATTGCCACGCTGCCATCTCCTATATTTTTTCCCGATCTTACATAATGAGATGAAGGAAAAAGCCAACAAACCCCCCCCCCTCTAACCTTGCCAATTACGACACATTGTCTTTAATATTTTCTATGATATCAAAAATCATCAATCTTATATTTGTGTGATTTATTTACTCTAAATTATTTTCATAGATATAAATTCGCAATAAATATGTTATATACATATAAATTTAGAGTAAGTACAAGTTTGATATTTTTAATATTGTATACGAAATTTAAAATAAATATGTCTTAGTGGATATGATATAAGGTCTTTCGTGGCTTCTACTTAGGGGACAATTTAAAAGCTTTTAAATGGATTTACGCGGGACAAGGTGATGACAAGATCGTTTCGGTACTTTCGACCAAGAAAAATAGTTTTTTTTAAAGAAAGGAAATATCAGAACAGAGGAAAAACCGAAAGAAAAGGAGATAAATCCCGGAACTAACGATGAGGGTATCCTCGTAATTTGAAGTTGCCGTTATTACATCTTACTCATCCCTTCCACGACAAGGACCCCCGCCCATCTCTGCTGAGAAATTATTGTATTTCGAATATTTTTTTTATTGAAGAAGATGCCATTCTTTTCTTTTTCTTTTTCTTTTTGAAAAATAGGGAATCCGTGCGATTCGACGGGATCGATTGCCCGGACATCAATCTTGCTGAATTGACCAAATTAACCTCGTCCGAAGGCGCATTTCTCGCGAGAGGAAAGAAAGAACGAACTCTGTAAGAGGCGGACCGTCCAAAAACGCCTTGTCGTAAAAGGCGGTCCCCGTCGTTTCGGGGGATTTTTTGTTTTTTTCCCACCTTGGACTTTCCGCCGGGTCAAGTCAACGCGTGTCCTAAAACTTTTAAAGGGCCCATTTAATGGGATTGTCAATGCGTCGAGTCTGGTGATCCGACTCGAAATATGCAGGACTTGCTTGATCCGATCCGATCCAAATATTATATAATCTAAAAAAACAGTTTGAGTCGAGTAGAGATTGATTTGTCAATTTCGTCCTTATGACAAACTCATCAAGATAAAAAAAGAAAAATCGACATTGGTTTGATTTGAATTCAAATAATACCAACACTTCAAAAGACCTATCTCAAGATATTCTAATTTAGGTTCGGGCCGGCCAAAAAGTTTTCGACACTCTTACTTTTTAGTTGGTTGGCAATGGAAAATGGCTAACCTTTGACCCAAAAGTGTGGTTGCACGTGATTTTTTCATTCTTTTAGGTGACAAAAAATGTCAATGTCCCATCACTTTTGTACATTTTAGTTTGGTTTGCATGAAAATAAGATCTCGCATGTTCAAATGGAAAGCGTGTCCAAGCATTCCGATAACCACCACGTGCAATTCAAACCTATGCATGAGCTGGTGATCACCTAATTATGACTCTAAATCTATATTATTGTCATGATGCCCTTTTTAGTGTGGTCCTAGGGAATGCTTTTGAACTTCGTAAGATAATGAACTCTTCGGGAGCATAAAACTTGACGTCACGTTTATTGGTATTAACATGAGAATCAGTATGAAGCGCATTAATGATTAAATCCAAATGGAGGAGGTTTTGTTAGAATTCAGTTCAACTAGATTGAAACTCATTGCCTGCAATTCAACTCCATCAAACTCACATAAACAAATTTCATGTCCTTTTTCTCATAATTCATATAAAGGTCGTGTTTGTTTGAGAGAAAATGTTTTATAAGAATTAATTTTCAAGATTCATATGGTTGATTCGCAAAAAATAATTAGTAACATAAATATTAATGCATAAATTTAGGAAAGTGAATTTCCCAATTAAAGAGGTGAAAACATTTTTCAGAAAATTGCTCCTCCATAAATTTTCTTACTTTATTTAAATTTTTTTCTTTTTTTTTCATTTTTCTTCTTCTTCTTTGGCCAATTGATAGCTACAACAAAGGTCGATGATCACACACGAGCAAGCTTGACCTGGCCAGATTGATGAGGCTTTCGGTAAAGCCTCATCGATTTGGTGAGGTTGGACAAGCCAACCCTCACAAAAGCTTTCTGAACAATGGAGGGAAGAAAAAAGAAGGAAAAGAAATTAAATAATTTTTTTCCAAGATAAAATCATGATATCGAAATCAATTTTCAAATGAGATCCAAACTCTATTAAACTTTTTTGATCGCATATTACCAGGCAAAGGAAAAGTAACAATTTTCTCAAAAAAATGATTTCCTTTAAAATAATTTCAAAAAATATTACGTTTTTTTACAAAACAAATGCACCCAAAGAAGAATTGTATCATTTTCCACGTTTCCTTAAAACTAACAACAAATTCGATCCTCACGGGTAAGCTAATCCGAAGGCCCATGGTCGTCTCTTGACGGGGCTAATCTGACGCGAGCTCCTATTTTGGGCTTTAGTAAATAGGGAAAACTCTTCGGTGCAAAAGCCCGGCCCAATCTTCTCTTAACACGAGTCATGTGATATCTAAATGCAGTGCATGGCAAACATGGAAAATTCTCACGCCCCATATATTTCGCAAAAAATAAATATATCAAAAATATTTTTCTAAAAATAATTGCTCACATCACCTGAAATGATTGATTGATGACAAATATTTTCATCGCCGGCAATAATGTATATCCAAACATTTTCATAAATAATGACAATACATTTCGTTTATTTGCTTTTTGTAAGAAACACGAGTGCTTTTTATTAGGAATGCATTTTTTAAATCATTTGTCTTTGCCAAAATAAGTGTATCGTGAGAGAAAATTATGATATTTTCCTATATTATAAATAAATGAAATGTTTCTATTAGTTTTATGTATCTTTCAAAATCGTACGAATATGATTTTTTTTAAAAGACACAACAAATTTAGGCTAGATATATCATTCGACCTAAAGTTTTTGCATTTTTACGAGAAAAAAAGTTTGGCCCAAATATGTCTCGATATAAAATTTGTGTTTTTTTGGGGAATTAGCCCCTTATCCTTGTCAGTCTCCCTTGATAGTTATGAATTTTCTATGAGGCCTTGATGGTCCACTCAATCTACTGAAATCCATCCAGAGCCAATTAGGCTTTTAGCTTGAAAAGGAATGGTTTATTTCGAGAAAAAAATAATTTATATAAATAATCGTTTATATTGCTTATAGAAATGAATGAATGCAATAAAATTTCATATCATTTAGATTAATTCGTTTCATAGAAAATATGGTGTTTTCGAAAAATATATTCCTATAAGTCATTTTATAAGAAAACATAATTATTTTTTAATGTTCGGATGAAATCTAAAAATGAAGAAGTGGAAAATATTTTTGGTTGTTTAGTAGGGAAAATATTTTCCTTTGTACACTATTTTTCAATCATTTTATTATTATTTTATTTTTAAAATCAATTTTAATTATTTATTACTTTTTAAAAAAAATCGATTATTATATTTTTTTTCTGTAGTCCCTCTCCTTCCTTTGCCGGTCACCGGCCACGGCGTTTGCCGGTGATCAACAGTGAGACAAGCTAAGAGAGAGTGAAGTTTGGAAAATGTTTTTCTCAATTTGAAAAGTAAATAATATTTTCCCCCATTTTAGAAGTTTTTTTAATAGAAAATGTTTTCTCCGATGAATTTTTTTTCTGTGACATGAACACTGGAAAATCCAGAAAACGTTTTCCTATAAGTTATTTTCCGTGAAACAAAATGAACTATAATGAAACAGTTTAGGTGCAAATTGCTATCGATAATAAAAAGTATTTTTTATCAGCTAATTATATCAAGTGATATAGTTAATCAAGGGAAAATGAGCCCGAGGCCACTTGCCTATATGATCTAAGGCCACTTGTCTGTATTATTGAGAACCTAAGGTCACTTACTTCTACGATCAGGTTTATTAGATCGTGTTGAGATAATGTGAGTTAAATACAAAATAGAAAAGAGAAATTTGCTAATTTTTTTTATATAATTTGATATATAGAAAAGAGTACATAAATTTTTTATTTATAGACGATGTAATATGACTATATGAAATAATATACATTAATTAGAGAGACACATTCATATGGAGATATCCCCGTAATTTTGAGAATTAGGCCCGTGTGGATAAGTGCTTCCTAGTAACGTGGATTTCACGGATCTGATATTTTGACTAACCATTCCGCGCCAAAAACGAAAACAAGCGGACAAAAAAAAGAAGCGGGTCCCACGACGTGACGTGACTTCATATTTCAACCTCACTCTCCCTCAGTTCGAGCTCCAATCTCCAAGCTCGATCATCGCCTCCTCTGCTCCGCTCGAAGCGTTGTAGTTCTTCCGGCGAGTACTCTCGTGTAGCGTTTCCTCGAGCTCCGGCATGGAGAAGAAGCAGAGCATCATCGATCAGTTCAAGGGCCAAGCCAGGCTGCCGAGGCTCGCCGTGCCGAGGCGCTACGATCTCCACCTGAAGCTCGATCTCGTCGCGTGCAGTTTCACCGGCGTCGTGCGCGTCGGCCTCGCCGTCGCCGAAGCGACGAAGTTCCTCGTCCTGAACGCGCTCGAGCTCGCGATCGGCGACGTCTGTTTCGCCGACTCGGCCGATCAAGTCCGTGATCATTGTTTGACATTGGTTTCCGATCGTTGCTTTCTTATTTTGGGATTCATGCTGGTTTGGTTTTTATGTTTTTGGCTATGAGCAGAAGAAGGTTCGTCCCTGCGACGTGGTGATGGACGATGAGGATGAGATGCTGGTTTTGGCTTTCGACGAAGCGCTGGGCTGCGGCGAAGGTGTGTTGACCATCGAGTTCTCCGGGATGCTCAATGCTCAGTTGAAGGGCTTATATAAATGGTTCTCTTCCTCAATTTGTTCCTGATAATTTTTTTTAATACTGTTTGTTTTGCTTCGACACAAGAACAGACTGAGATAGAAAGAAACCATGCTTGACGATGATGTATCTGATTTTCTCACGATTGAGTCCGATTTTGTAGTGGTTATGTGGATGGAGGAGAAAAGAAGTATATGGCTGCTACCCAGTTTGAAGCTGTAGATGCGAGGAGGTGTTTCCCGTGCTGGGATGAACCTGCTCTCAAAGTATGTCTGCGTCCTATGACGATTAACTTTTCTGTATGAATTTGAAAAAAACTATAAAATTAATTGGCGGCATTCAACCGTAACAGAAGTCTCAGGAACTTCCCATATGATAGTCACCCACGGCATAGAATCATAGAACTAATAGTTTAGTGATGGGATTGTCGTTTTCATGTTTTCCATGTACATCATGGAGATTAAAAGGCTTGTGTTTTCTTACCGTATTTTTCTATGTTAACTTGTATAAAATTCCTCGAGAGTGAGATATCATAACCTATGCATTTTGAGCAGGCTACCTTCCAAATAACGTTGGATGTGCCCTTGGAGTTGACTGCACTGTCCAACATGCCAATTCTCGAGGAAAAGCTTAATGGCGATATCAAGACTGTATATTTCGAAGAATCCCCCATGATGTCTACTTATTTGGTGGCTGTTGTAGTTGGTTTTTTTGATTCTGTTGAAGAAACCACGGCGGATGGTATGCATAAGATCCAAAAGCTCCTCTTTCATCTCGTTTGCTGATAATAATATTTTCATTTGCTGATGGCGCTTTGGAGTGCTCTTGCAGGGATTAGGGTTCGTGTATATTGTCCTCCCGGTAAGAGCGACAATGGAAAATTTGCCTTGCATGTTGCTGTGAAGGCTCTTGAGCTCTATACTAGGTGAGCATCTAGGTAAACTCTTTTCTCCGACATCAGAACAGATAGTACACCTCTGCACTCCTCTCTAAGAATTGAACCAAGTCATCGGGATTGCCTGATATAAAGCACATGCAATAACCACTCGAGCAGCATGGCATCCCTTTCCCTCCTTTTGAATGATTTAAAGAAACTCCAGTGATAATTTCCTCCCTCATCCTGGGACCATATGGTAAGAAATTGTAAATGAGTTTGCATCTGGACAAAAGTCCTGTATTTGCTACACATGTTGATTGAAGAATGGATTGTTTCTTTCATCTCTTCATCTATTCCTTGCTCACTCCCTAAAGAAAGCAAGTTGCTCTTTTCTGGTGACGATGCTAATCAGAAGACCATCTTCCATGGGTGCTACTTAGGTACTTCTCAGTGCCTTATCCCCTCCCGAAACTAGATATGGTTGCAGTCCCAGAATTTGCTGGTGGGGCAATGGAGAACTATGGTTTGATCATATACCGGGAAAACGACATGCTTCATGACGAATTGCAATCCACAGCTGCTAAGAAGCAACGTGTAAGGAATTTTCTCCCCCTGACCTGTTTCCGTCGATTACTCTGTATTCCGCTCTTTAACAATATAACATGCAGAAGTGATGAGCGACCTCTTTCTCTATACCTAAAATTATGTTATCCTCTCCTCTTTTTAGTCTGAAAATGTGGGTAAACATGTGTAATAAATCCATTAACTGTCAGATCAGATCACAGTTGTTGCAATGCATGAAGTTGCTCATCAGTGGTTTGGCAATCTGGTCACAATGGAATGGTGGACACATCTATGGTTGAATGAAGGTTTTGCTACATGGGTAATCTTCACTAAATTCCATTTTACTTGATGGAGACCAGAGAACAAATAGTTAATCTGATTTTTATTTTTTCTCTATGATCTTTTTCAGGTGAGCTATATGGCAACTGATAATTTGTTTCCTGAGTGGAAAGTATGGACTCAATTTCTCCAACAAACTGCTAGTGGATTGCATATGGACTCATTGGAAAAATCACATCCTATTGAGGTATGAGTTCACTCACTTTCAAGCATGGTATCGGTCAATTAATTCACGCTGTTGATACTGTGCTGGCTAACTTTTAGGTGGAGATTATCCATGCTCGAGCAGTTCTTGAGATATTTGATGCTATAAGCTATGAGAAAGGATCAGCTGTTATCCAGATGTTGCAAAGCTACCTTGGAGATGCAATTTTTCAGGTGAGATATATCTAGGTTCCAAATCATAATGCCTGATTCTCTGTAATATATTGTAATTCAGATGTATTATCAGTGCTTCTCTGACAGCTGTGTGGGAGGTTAGACTACAGAGGATCAAGAAAAATTCTCTGCCTGTTTAGTAGAGTACCCTGACATGTCTTTGTGGTTTCTCTTGCTCCCTTCCACTTTTTCTTTTACTTTTTCTTTGGTCTATATGTTACTGGTAAAACAGTTCTGCCTTTGCATCCCAGTGAACTTATTCACAGAGTTATTTGCACTTCTTTTGAGTCATATTAATCTTATATACTTTATAGATATAGCACTTGATTTCCTGTAACCCTTTATTTTTTGGTCGAAATTTCGTGTAACCTTAACCTGGCTATTATCAGTGCCGAAGACCTAATTCAATCAATCTTTTGAGACCTCGGACTACTGCTATCCCACTACTGTAGATAGGAGATTTCAATTGAAACATTTAGTACATATCATGGATGATGAATGGTTGGAGTCAAGAGTCACACTTTTCATTATGTTTTGGTGCAAGTTTCAGTAGATTGCTATACTAGAAGGAGATATTCATCAATATTGACTGATTTTTTCTGCGTCTCAAAAACAGAAATCATTGAGTTCATACGTGAAAAGATATGCATGGAAAAATGCAAAGACTGAAGACTTATGGAGTGTTCTGACAGAGGAATCTGGTGTTGAAGTAACTAATCTGATGGAGACCTGGACAAAGCAAAAAGGATACCCACTCATATCCGTGAACCTAAATGGTCATATATTGGCGTTTGAACAGGTATAATTGTAATGTTTATAAGCTTGAAGAAAGTTTGACATGCTTTTGCCTGGCATTCATGGTAAAAGCTTTTAAAATTTTAGGTGCTTGTGTCAAGCAAAATCTGAAATTTTTCTCATCTTTGCAGTCACAATTTCTACTATCTGGATTGGCTGGTGAGGGGCTATGGATTGTTCCCATAACCTTGTGCCTTGGTTCATATGAAAGACAGAAGAAGTTCCTTTTGAAAACACGATGCGGAGAAATTGACATATCTGACCTTTTCAATTCTTCTAGCAACTGTTTAGGCTTATCGGAGGAGAATGATCCAGAAAAATTCAAGGAGCACTTTTGGATCAAGATTAATATTTATCAGAGTGGTTTTTATAGGGTCAAATATGAGGATAAGCTCGCAACTCAGCTTATCAAAGCAATAGAAAGCAATTACCTCTCTGCACCAGATAAATTTGGTGGGTGCATCCTACCAAGTTTGATGCAATTGCATGCTAGTTTCAACTTATTGAGTAATTGTTATTTATGTGTTGAGACTATCAATAGGGCACGGGAAGTTGTAGAGCAAGGATGAAATTCCCCGGCCAGGTCTTGTGAACAGAATGCATAGAAACTATCGACATACTTTTCTCTTTGTAAATTGTCGATTCAACTGTATGATTCTATAGTGTTTCAGGAAAAAAAATTCATAGAGAACTAGCTTCACTTTTAACAAGACCTTAGTATATCTTTTATTCTATTCTGGCCACAGGGCATCTTGTACATTGTCTTACATCATAGAACAAGTGCAAGTTCATTCTCTAGCACTTTAGGTATTATAATGCAGTATGATCAATGAGCTTCTCTATCAGTCATTTCCTTATTGTGAACGTCAGCAAGTGTCAAAAATCTAATTACTGTATTGAATGATTCCTTTTTAGGGATATTGGATGATACTCATGCCCTTTGCCAAGCTGGCAAACAGTCACTGTCTTCTCTGCTCACCTTGATGGGTGTATACAGAAAAGATATAGACTATACTGTGGTCTCAAATTTAATAGACGTAAGTAGTTGTGCAACAATGCAGTCCTTTGCCTTATATGCCATCTGTCTTAGAAAGTTGATCGCCAGTAAATTGTGCTACAGGTCTGCTACAATATCGTGAAAATATACTACGATGCTTTTCCAGATTCAGTGGATTACTTAAGACAGTATTTTATCAATATCCTCCGGCCCTCTGCTGAGTAAGATGAAGTACTTTCTATTTAATTCACGGTGATGAATTGATTTGATAGCTGTATGAAAACTAGTTCTCTTGCAAAAATTTAGAATGGTTGTAGTTCCTTGCTCGTGTGGTTTAAATAGAGCGAAAACAAGCTTCCTTGTTTTTCTTTTTTTTTTTCTTTTGGAATGTGATTGTGCAATTCATGTGCATGAACATTTGTGTTTTGGTACCTGTTACTTTTCCGTTGCAAAAAATGTGAACACTGACATGATGCTAAGCTTTTCTTGCAAAATTAAACTTGTGTTGCTAATAGCTATAAATCATACTTTTCTGTTTTTCCTTGCAGAAGATTAGGCTGGGAATCGGTATCTGGAGAACCTCATTTAAATGTGCTCTTGAGGGGTGAAATCTATATGGCTTTGGCTTCATTTGGTGATGAGAAAACTCATGAAGATGCAATCAAACGATTCAAGTCATTGTTGATGGATAAAAACACTCCTCTTCTTTCAGCTGATACAAAAAGGGTAAGAACACAGGCAGACCTGGGGGCTGGTCACGGTCCCTTTGTCCCCTAGGGTTCGCAATTTTCTTCAATACTAAGTACTAATCAATGTTAAAAGAGAATGTGCTCTAATTTTTTTTTTTAAATATATGTCTAGCCATCCAAACCTATAATTATTGGTCTACCATTTGATAAGGACAAATACTTAGGTACTCCTCTTCAGCTTCTCAATGAGTTTTTAAATTCTCCACAGGCTGCTTATATTGCTGTGATGAGGAAAACTACTGTGGCGAGCAGGAATTATTTCGAGTCCTTGTTGAGCATTTACAGAGAAGCAGACACAGTGCAAGAAAAGGAAAGAATTTTGCGTAAGTTTTTCAAGGCCGAAGAATTGTCTTGGATGCCAATTTCTTTTGTCTTTTTTTTTTCTTTTTTTGTTTAGTGTATATGAATTTTAAGTGCTTGTGTGCGGAACTCATGCAGGTCATCTGACAGCTTCTCCAGACCCAGATATAGTAATGGAGGTTCTAAACTTTTTAGTGTCAGATGAGGTATTGCATATATGCCAGCTGTTGTACTGATTGTAACAGTCAAATAAAAGTCAATCTAGATTTTCCTTGAGAAGAACTGAGGCTATCTGAGTATCTTCCTAGGTTCGAGATCAAGACATCATTTATGGATTTAGCGGAATAAGCTTAGAAGGGCGGGAAGCAGCATGGAAATGGTTGAAGGTATGGAGTTCTACTTCTAACCTCAATGCTTCGAACATACTGTTGCAAAATTTTCATAGTCAATTTGATGGTCAGTTGGTATTCCTAAATTTTGTTGCCAATCATATGTTCTGAAGAGCTAAGTAGGGCCATGTTTGACGAAGATTATGTACTTCGCCTGAAAGGATTTCATTAGTTGTAATTGATCACTAAGAGCGACTATATGACAGCAGCCAGATCTTAAGATAGATGTGGAGCAACGCCAGACAATTGATATTTTGGTTCTATACATTACCAGAACAGTTGATGCATTTGCTAATCAATGCAGGATCATTGGGACTTCATTTTGAACAAATACGGTACCGGTGTGCTGTTCACTGACTTCATAACCAACATTGTTGCTCCGGTAAGCAACTGAATCTCATAGGACTGTTGAATTGCATCCTTAGAATTTCAGATGTACTTCACAGAAAAATGCTCTGTGCAACTGTGCATGAGGTTGCAATCCCTTGATAATATCGTCCGATCGTCTGCATGCCAAATTGACTCACCTTTCAGAAAGAGTAGTATGAATTCAATAACCTCCTGGCGTTTATTAGTTTGAGTGGATATTCCAATGGAGAAGTGAGTAAGAACATGCTCTAGGAAGCTGCTCACTGCTGGATGATGTTGATCTGAGCAAACTATTGACTTCTTACAAATTATGTTGTCCCTGAGTATTTTTCAGTTTTCAAGCAACGAGAAGGCCGATGAGGTGGAAGCATTTTTTGCGAACCGAACAACTCTCACATTTGCCATGAACTTGAAGCAAAGCATTGAACAAGTCCGAATCAAAGCCAGGTGGGTTCAGAACATAAAGCAGGAAGAATCCCTTCCAGAGCTCGTCAAACAACTAGCAATCAAGGGATGATGCATCACAGACTGTAGCACCCCGATAAAATTCGAATTCATGAGAAACTATGGATAATAAAAATAATCCGGTCGGGTCAAGCTGCTGGCCTGCCTGCACTTGCTTTTCTTTCTAGCTCTGTGGCCCCTCTTATCAGGATAAGGATTCGAGAAAGGGTCCAGCTGGTCTATTTAACCGTGCTGCTTCACTGACGATGCTCGAAAAGGGTCATATACTTTTGTATGAAGTGACGAAGTGCATATATGCATTTACAATTCACTCTGTACATTATCTTTCTTAAAAATGCAAATTTAACCATAACCGAGGAGAACATATCAACTTATTTTCCTGGCATATGGACCTCGACGACCGGGAAAATGACTCGCTGAAGAAATATTTTTCATCTTCCTTTCTTCCTTATTACATGCATTACTCCATGCTGTACGTCCTATATCACTTTATCAGCTCTGCGAAGCCCAAATAAAACCACATGTTTGAAACTTTTGATGACGACACTGCCCTTGTAAATAAAGCAAAAACTTAACAATGCTAATGAGAAATGATACGACCCGATTTACACCTCTTTAATCTTGAGTTGAGAAGCACGTGGCTAAAGTTCCGGAAATTTTCTGGCATATATATGACCGTGAATATGCCACACTAGAGAGTTAATATTGGCAAGGTTGCATTTTCTCGACCACAAGCACAAAAAACAGTGATCTTGAGCCCATCCTCATGAGAAAGAAATTTAAGTTGCTTCCAGATGAGAGATGAGAGAACTTTTCAGTCCTATAGAGTACATTCTTTACAAAGCACATGCTTCTACTTCTTCCTGATTCCCCCCACCAATCCCCCCAAAGAAAGGCATCCTGCATATTGCAGAACTCCCACCATGCACAATTCTACAGAGAGATGGGACTTGTGACCATCTTCAAATTGCTCAGACTTCTGCCACGGTAACCCAGGTTGCAACCCACTATGTACATATTAAAGAACAAGGTGATGTGAAGTTTTGAACTCTTGGACTACAACAATATTACAGCAAGAGCAATTGTCACAGCAACTGTACATATCAGTGCCTGCAAAAAATGACTAAGATAAGGAGAGGAAAAGCAGCAAAAGGAAAAAAAAATTCAACTTGTGGATGGATGCTAGCCCTTCAACTTTATGTGAATTTGTTTCAAAAAAGGGTTGTCGTGAGGAAAAGAGATTCAGACATAATATACTTGATGCTATGGTAATGAAAGAATGAAAAATCATAGGTTCAGCAGCATTGATACTAACATATATACACTGAGAGAAAACCATAATTTTTCACAAAGATGCCTGCTGCTCTTGCAGGAAGACAGGATATCTCTCTCTAATTTTCCTTAAACCATAATTCCACTAGACTTATAAGGAGCGTCAGAGGATAAAGTATTGACACTTTGATGGACACGAAATAATATCTCTCCACTTACAGCTATTGCCGAAGCAGCGAGTCCTGCCCGCTCTCTTGGATCTCTTTGGTAGTAATTGCAGAAGTACAGTATTGTTGCAAAGTACCACATAACAGGAAAAATAAATCCACCAAGGAAACTGCAAAATGGAGAGAGGCGTGAGAGAGAGCGAGAGAGGGGGGGGGGGCGGAGAAGAGAGGATGGGAGGGAAAGGCAATGCGTACCAAAACCATCCAATTCCCCAGCCAAAATAAGGAAGAGGTTTATCATACATTCCCAACTGGTGATCTTCTGCATCTTTAGTGAGGGCATAGCGGCCTTTTGGCTTGTCTCCTCCATTAGCTAAAAGCTCTGCACTCAAAGAAGAATCCCAGAAACTAATCAAAAGAAGAATTCCAGAAGCTAATCAAAATTCATCTTGCCACGGGCCGAAATCATGACAAAAACAATCTTATGTATATTTTCATGTTAGCGAAGAATGTCTGGTACTTGCTTAGAAGAAAGTGATTTTCCAGAATATTTTCATGTTAGTGAAGAATGTCTGGTACTTGCTAAGATGAAAGCGATTTTCCAGCCAGTATGCCTGAGGTTCACCCTGAACTCTAAGATATCACAATGACAGTAGACAAATGCTACAGAGAAGTCAGTAATTTGTACAAACATATTGAATTAAGCAGTCTTCAAGACAATTCCTCCCCCCCCATCCCCCCCAGGGGGCTGTCTCTCTCCTCTCCTCTTCCACCCTTGTCTTTCTTTTCCCTGACTCTTTATTTTTTCTCTGGATGTGTGATTGTAATGAGACCAGTGTGCGACTGACATCAACCTTGCGCTCAAATATTTCTACCAGTGAAAACAAAGCAAATGAGTTAAAACCCGATAAAAGTGCAAGCGGATAGAGGGAGTACTTTCGTCCATGATTTGACAGATCTCTATAGGAACAAGTTGATATTATGCCTCCTAGGGGCCAACGTTTTCACCTCCAAGCACCTGCAACATAGGAGAGAAACTCTATGCTTGTCACCATATCCTGGAGAAGTAGAAAAATAACACCACGCAGCAACTACCGGGCAAGTCTATACTAGCTCCAAGTTAACGAAGTTAAAACATCAAACTACATCCAAAGAAAAGAAAAGAAAAAGAGAGAGAGACTAAGTAACACGACAATTTCATGCAAGTCAAATTGGTTCTACAAAGAACATTAAAAGCACGGAGCTAGAGAAGAGTAAGACGCAGATCGCCACAACATATACAAGACATCTTCTCCTGAATAACTAAGGTGTCAATACATCGTCTAGCTAGTGAACTTTATCCTTTATTCTGAACAACAACCCCCCAAAAAAAAGAAAAAAACTTTATCCTTTGCAAATCATCTTAAACGACACAGTGTGATATGGGAAATAGTAATAGATGTGTCCTGTACAGATGAGACAGGAGCAGAATCATGTGCAGCCTAGTATTCGTTCGTGCATTTTCGTAGATTCACCATCTTCTATTTCAGAAACCCCCAATGAAAGCCAGCGCGATCACAAATCATCATTGAATTCTCATTCTCATAAACTTTTTTATGCTAATGCACAGATAGACAACAACCCAGAATCCAGAACGTAGCTCCAATCTCAACATGACAACAAAAATTTGACCCAATCAAACGAAACTCCCGTACAACGAAGACCCGGCATCAATTTCGACTAGCATCAAACATCAGAAGAGCAGAGGCCCTCGAGCATTCAACCGACCATCAATCCGAGGGGCATACAGTAAACGATTAACCGCAATACAGACAATTTGAGCAAAAAAAGAACAAAAAAAAACACCCCACCAAGCAATGAATTATTCCCCATTAAAAAAATCTCGCGGCATTGAACAGAACTCGGACGGCACCTACCAGTCAAGGAAGAAGCAAAGGAAGAATCGGGAATCAAGAACGGAGGTCTCACCTTCCGAGGAGAGAGAGAGAGAGAGACGAGAGGATATGCGAAAAGCTCAGCTCTCCTTTTCTTGCCCTTCGCAAGTACGTAAAGGATCGCCCCCTCGTCGTCCCCACCGCCAATCAACCCAGCAATGATGGGAATTGGTGGAAAGCTTCGAAAAAAATGACAACTTTCTTTCTCTCTCTCTCTCTCTCTCTCTACCCCTCTCCCTCTCTCGGTGAGCGGGGGTTTGGAGTAGGTTGAATTCTGGAAGCAATCTAATCTGCGGCCGGAAATCAAACTTAGGAGGCCGCGTCGTTTTAGCTTGTAAGGGAAAATAATATAGATAATCTTTAAATTTTAGCTTAATATATCATGTGATTTATATATTTTTAATTTTTCAATATAGTTCGTAAATTTTAACTTAATATATAATATCGTCTCTAAACTCAATACATTTTCAATTTAGTCTCTAAATCGTTCTTTCATCGAATCGAATTCAAGGATAACATGGAATATTTTTATGTAATTTGGAGACTAAATTAAGAAAAAATCAGAAGTTCATAAATGACATTTCTAAAACGGCATTGCACATTTGAAGTTCGGGAACAACAATAAATAAATTAAAAAGTTCATGAATTACATTACACATTTATTCACAATTCATGAACTATTTGTGTTGTTATCCTACAAAAATTTACTTGTTGAATTGTATCTTGTTTTACAGTAGTCATTAATAATTAAAATTTCTTCATTGTCATTATTATACGATATAAGAAAATTTTATATGTATCGTGAAATTTCTTAGTTGTTATTAGGAACCTTAAGTAATTGTTAAATTCAAACATTTGAAGCGTTTTATAGCAAAACTCATGATATTCATCAAGGCAAGCACAAATCCTAATTGGAAGAATGACGAGTGAAAAGTACAGAAGTTCTCCTTGCATCGCTCTTATAGACAATCTTAAATACGAGTTTATTTTTATCTATTCATATAGATTTCCCAATGTAACGCTAATATATCTACCTTGCAACACATGATTCTATTGATCCCTAACCTAAAAAGTAAATCACAAATTAAGCGATCATAAATGGTAATTTCTAAAAAGTATTAAATATTTGTAAATATCGAAATGGATAAGTGATGTGGCGTCAATATCTCTTTAGATCTTTATTAACTCTTGCCTATTAAATTACTAACTTTTTCTAGCATAGTGATAGACGTGACAGTTTGGAAGAGTCTCGTGGGAAATCACAAAATTTCTCGTGATAGATATATTTACTCTAAAAATATCATATATTTAGATAATGAACTTTAAATTGGGACGGGTTTCCGTGCTAAACAATAAGTTAAGAGACTTTCTTAAATTGTATTGGAATATGCGCATATGAATGAATTGGGGACCAGCCAACGCCGTCTATTTGTAGGCATGACAATTCTTGTCAAACAAGTAAAACTAAAGTTAAAAAATGTCAGCAATGAAACGACAAAAAAAGAAGAAGCCAATTTTCTATGTAAATTGCATTACTGCTTTCCCGAATAAGGCAACTATATATCTGAAGAGCAAACAAGATGTAAATTTTGAATTTTCAGTTAAGATATAAAATAGAGCTTGTCGGCTTAAATTTACGATGATCAACCCAATTTAAGAAGTTAGTCGCCACTCTATTTAAGGGGGTAAAATCCCGTAAAAAATCGAAATGTTAAATTTCTAAAATCGGTTTGATTGAGTAGATCCGAGCATCTCCAACCTCCAACCTTTAACTAACATTTACAGCCAATAGAAGATATCTATGAAAGTGAATATAAGGACTTTCAGATATATATATATATATATAAATATAAAGATATATATATATTTATCTTTAACCAATTCCTCAGTGGGAAAAGTTTGAACCAGAAAGCGAAATGCTGGCCCATATAAAGAAAAAAAAACCACCTGTATTAAATAATTTAAAAAAAAAAAAAAAAAAAGCAACGCCTCGGCTCTAGCAAGCGGGAGCTTCGAAAACACAAAAAGCCGTCGTCTTCATAACTCGAGACAGAGAGAGAGGAGAGAGAGAGAGAGAATCTGCACCGCACGTTCCGCCTCGCCGGAGAATCGCCGGCGAGATGGGGAACCAGAAGCTGAAGTGGACGAAGGAGGAGGAGGAGGCGCTCCTCGCCGGAATCGCCAAGCACGGCCCCGGCAAGTGGAAGAACATCCTCAAGGACCCCGAATTCGCTCCCGCCCTCGTCAATCGCTCCAACATCGACCTCAAGGTCGTTCTTTCCGTCTCCCTTTTTCTTTTTTCCGAACTTTTCAGTGTTCGGACGTATGCATTTCGTGGGTCCTTTCCGTCCGGTGCTAATGCTTGGCAAGGTGTTAGCTTTTCTTCACTTTTGCGCTCGAGGTTTAATGAGCGCTATGGCGACAGAGACTTATGTTTCTTGTCGCAGTGCGACGCGGGTGATTTTGGCTGGCGCTCTGCTGGAAATTGAAGTTCGAATGACGATCTTCGCTTCCGTGGAAAGTACTTGGCATTGTCTGGGGGCTGTTTTCCGAAAGTGATCCGGGGCGGAACTAGGGGAAAGGGGATAAGCATCTTATATTTGAGCGAGAAATGTTCCTTCATGGGTTTCAGGTTGAAGTCAAAGATTTTGATGGTATAGTCGAATCTGATGCCGGTGCGGTGTCGAATGTAGTTTGGGCAGCTTTCATCGAAGTTTGAAGGGGAGAATTGAGTGCTGTGTTCCTGAAATGGAATTTAACTCTTTGAAAATACCCAATACAATTTGGTCAATGGAAAAAACTCGGTTAAAACATTATTGTTTTCGTTGTTCATTGCTTCTCAAAATTCTGAAACATGCCTCACTTTGCACGGGTCAATTTGAGAATCTATCATTATGTTAAAGCCTTGTTTGATGCACTCGTATTGTGGAACAAAACTATATAATTGTCATGAGTAACTATTCGATCGTCACGTTGTAGACTCATTTCATTTTTGCATTGCTGATATAAATTTGATTTTACTCATCCCACCTTTAGATAAGTTGGGGATCTCTGTTGCCATATCAGCTTACTCTGGAGCTGCTGTAGACAATGCCCAATGTGTCGATATGTTACTGTAATTATGTACTTATGCATAGCTGGATCGAATCAGCTCTTTTTGAGCTGAAATGAAGTGTGATGCCTTGTTTTCCATTTTCCTTTGTACGGAGATAATAGCATCCCATAATTTATTTATTTATTTATTTTTTGGTGAAAATGCATGATGGTTATGCCCTTTAATTTTCCATATTCAGGACAAGTGGCGTAACTTGAGCGTTGGTACTTCTGGACAAGGTTCTAAAGATAAGCAAAGGCTGCCAAAAGTTAAAAGTCTGATGGCTGCTCCTCATTCCAGTACTGCTCCACAAGCTCATACTGCATCTACTGGTGTTGCCATGGTCAATTCTTCAAATAGCTTTCAAGATGGCAAAAATTATTCACTGTGGGTATCTGTGCTCTTGTTCTTCAGGAACGACAAACTTTTTTCCTTCTGTCCTTTGTTATCCATTCTGTTTATACTCCCTTCCCTCTGGCATCCACTCGGGATTTTATGAACTTGCACATTGGACCATTGCAGGAAGAAAAAGAAAGCAGCATATGCAGAAATCGCTTAAGTGGGCATTCGTTATTGGTTGAGCATTTGCTAGATGAAAAGTTGCTTTACTTCTACTTTATTTCTATATAGGCTTTTGTTCTTTGTATGGTGTAAGACAATTATTACATGGAACTCATTCGGCGATCAGTCTGTTGCATGTCTGCGACCACACAGTGCATGATATTACAGTAACAATAGTTTCACACTCTGGAGTCACATGGTGTACTTCTGTTCTGGGCACTTTGTGGAAGGTAGAAGGACAGTCTTTGTGTTGTATGTTCTGATAACAACTTTGTATTGTTACTGGATTGCTGTTTCTGATTCCTCCATTTTGGATGGTTAAAGTTCTTACAAGCTTCAAGTTGAGCCCTTTCTTGTCGATTGGAAGTAACAAATTACTTTGCTTCATTTTTCAGGCTTTTCAAGTTTTCATTGATAAATTTTTTGGATATATAGGGACAACACGCTAATCTTTGAAGCACTTTCATCCACGAGAGGTCCCAATGGATCCGATATTGGTGCTATCCTTAGCTTCATTGAGGTAAGCTGAGATCTTTAGTGACAGCATTGTTGTACTTGTATTAATTTGTCACTGGGAATGTTTGGAATATGATTTGGTGGTTTTCTCATGCACGATGTAGAAGCCGTGACAAATATCTTTAGTGAAGTCTGGTTGATGTGCACACGTGGCTTGTGCGGTGTGTGTTACATGTGATCTACAGGCCGCGCTCCATCTATATATACTTTGGGTGAGTGTGTGTGGCTTCAACTGGATGACGAGAGTAGTTATAATGCCACAAATGCCTCACCACCGTGGATATGCTTTCTTAAGTTGAAGGTGGGATCTTTTGTGTATTGAGGTTTGTCCTAAAGGGAGTAAATCAATCTCAAAAGCAACATGTAATTCTGACATTTGCTCTAGTATCCCATAGGTGATTAATGCTCAAATTGTTTTATCTGGAGGAAAGTGACGATGTCAGTTCTTTAGTCGACTCTTGTGTCTGCTTCAATGGTAGTTCTTATCTTCAGGAGGTGGTAACATTAGTTTACTTGTCAAAAATGCAGCAAAGGCAAGAGGTGCCGCCAAATTTTAGGAGATTACTGAGTTCAAAATTGAGAAGGCTTGTTTCTCAAGGCAAACTCGAAAAGGTAAATTTTCTTCTTTCACATTACTGAATTTTATAGAACCGCATGTTATTTGAGATATGTATTGTTGACCTTGACAAGGCTTGGATTTGGCGCAAGGTTTGTCTTTAGTGCGGATGGTGGGTCTCTCTCTGTCTCCCTCTCTCTCCTTGGCTGATATTACTGAATATTTTGTCTGCTTTTACAGAAATTTAACATCATCCAATTTCCCTTACTGTTACTGCAGGTGGAGAATTATTATAAGATCAGTCTACAAGCTCCTCTAGGAACAAAAACACCTGTGCCAGAGCAGAAGGTAGTTCGGTCCCTGCCCTCACAGCAGTTGGCATTGTCAAGTCACGAGACACTGAAAGAGGTGGCAATGGCTGCTGCCTACCATGTTGTTGAAGCAGAGAACAAATCGTTTTTGGCTGCTGAGGCTGTTAAAGAGGCTGAACGAGTCTCAAAAATGGCGGATGATGCAGTTATGACACTACAGCTAGTACAAGAGATCTATGAACAATGTAAATTCAAACCTCTTACTCTATAATTGGCCCTGCGGTGCTGAGCTCTGAAAAATTTTCTTGTGGGGTTTTGCTTTGCAGGTTTGCAAGGTGAAATTGTTCTCGTGACATAACTCATTCAGTGTTACTCCAATGGATTATACTCGCTGTAATTAGCTGACTTGCCTTGCATGTAAATTTTTCCATGTAACATACTTAGGATTTTCATGTCTCAAGCACTCTTATTTGGTTGAATATCTGTTAGATCACAAATGTTGCTGTTTAAGAGTAAATAATACTTTGTTTGTTTTGCTTCAGAAGATTAGTCTTTTCTTGAGTTTTTCTGTTGACCGTCAAGGTTTATGCTAGCTACAGCTATTCTTCAATTATTGTGAACGACACAGAGCAAGCTATTTTTCCACCTAGGGCTAAGAGAGAGAACTTAGAACGATAATAGGCTTGCTTCTTGGTTTGCAAACTGCAATTGCAGTCCACTTGACTAGAGAATAACTCCATCAACATCCCTTTAATATGCTATCAGAAATTTATTGAGCTGCATCTTTTCTTGTTCGTCTTGACTCGATGAAGGACTTGATATGGTTGAGTGATATTTTTTCGACCTTTACATCTTCGATGGATCGGGTTAGGGAATAACTATCGGGACAAATTTGACGTTCTCTTGCTAGCCAAGTTTTTATGAAGCAGAAATCAGGACCTACAAGTTGAATCCAGCTCTGGGCTTCCGGCGACGCTTTACAGATTGTGGGTCATCACTTTCTTTTGAGCCAATTAAGTGTCGGATTCTGTTTGTGTTGGAAAGAATTCGATCTACCACTCCTCTACCCAGATACCCATGCACAGAAATTCAATCATGGATGACCAATTTAGACCCTGCTTTTGATATGCTGCAAAAAGGGAGCTAGTCAATCTTCTCCATCTCCATCTCAGTTAATTGGATGTCACTTTCTGCAATCTATTGATCTTTGTCTATTGTCCTTGTTGAGATGATGTATATCGCTAATTTATGTTCCAGGAGCTGAAAGGTTAGTGGCTTCCGTGCAGATGCCAATCAGATAATAATATATGTATTTAAATGGATGGCATCGTGCTAGTTTCTCTAGCATGATCTATTATTGTATCTGCTTCCTTTACACAAATCGCTTAATTCCTAAGTTATGCTTGTGCTCCGTCTAAAGAAAAGAGGTGGCTGTTGGCCTTGTCATAATCCTGCTTTTTCTTCCTGCTTCCCCCCTTCCCTTGTTGACCTACGATAGTCTTAAGCCTATCTTTGCTTTTTGCGATACCTTTCGAATCATTTAGGTGCTATGTTGAAAAACAGGATCATATATCTTTTCCTGGGGTTATTCTTCAGTATACCTTGACCACTAAAACAAATTACCATATATTATTTTCCGTTAAATTTTACTGTCAAATTTATAAATTAAATAACACGTCATAATTAACGGGTATACTAATTTGGGGTTTTACCATCCGTTTGTACTAAAAAAAATCACTAATTTTTGATTTGTTCTCAAATATACCCCATGATCTAATCTTAACTTAATATGGCATTTCCACATAGATAATAAATACACATAAACAAGATGTCATAGAAAATTATTTTCAAAATAAAACCATTTTAGGACATAAAAAATTAGGGATTACTAATACGGTTTTTGGACAAAGGCTAACGAGGGCAAATTTAGGATTAGAGTAAAATTTGATGATTTTCTTTTTGACAAAAAAAAATTGGGATAGATTTGGGAATAGACTAAAAGTGTGGGGTTTTTTTTGAGACAAAATAAAAGTTTGGGGTAGATTTGGGACTAAATCTAAAGTTTGGGGTTTTTCCGAGACAAAAAAAAAAAAAAAAAGTTTGGGGATTTGGGACTTTTTCTTGATAATTTGGATTTTGACCATATATCTTTTCCTGGGGTTATTCTTTAGTATACCAAAAAAAAAAAAAAAAAAAAAAAAGGAGGAGGATAAATTGACCCAAAAAAATAAAAATAAAAAGTTGGGTATCTATCAATGATAATTCCAAGCAAGTCTAAGCAGACAGCATCTAAAGTCGGCACATTTGCTTCCATGAACATATGAAGATTTTTCTGAAATTCTAGAGTCTGACCGTAATGTCCAATATCATCGCTGGTTGGATAAAATTGTTCTTTTACTAAATAAATGTGATAGCTAATTACACTTGGTCTGAAAAAATAAATGTTATTAACAGTTCTAATTTGTATACATTTTTTGCACGGTAGTGCTACCCCTGAACTTTTTTTTTTTGGTCGAATACCCATGAACTTAACAGACATTATTTCTGGTATCTTTTGTTATCATACCTATCTTTGGAGCTGTGTCTAATATTTTGGCTTTTTTTGTTTCGTAAATAATTAATAATTCGAAAAATACTTTTTTGAAAATGTTTTTTTTATATTACTTAAAATAATTATTCTTTATCGTCAATAATTTATATCTGAAGAATTTCGAGCGATGAACATATGTTTCGTTCATTTATTTTTCTAAGAGATACAAGCAATCTTACCTGAAGATAATATCTTTCGAATTATTTATTTACCTCGAAAGAAATAGGGTCTTAATGAAAATACTAGGACCAGGAGCAAAATTAAGTGGAAAAGGCGAAAATAAGTGAAAAAAAAAAACGAAAGAAGGAAGGAAGGGGTAAATCCGGAAGAAAAAAGTGGGAAGAGCCGAATCGCCAACGCAATCTACAAAAATAACCTAGCGGACACCCTTCTTGTCGCCCGCACTTTCGTAGGTTCTCGCCCTTCTGCAAAAAAACAGCGCCTCGCCTTCTCTCTTCCTCTCTCTCTCTCTTTCTCTCTCCTCCAAATCTTCAAACTCCGCGGCTCAGATCCGAGGAGTTTGGTGGAAAATCAATCTCCGTTTCATCTCCAGCAGCATCATCACTCAGGTTCCTCTCTCTCTCCATCTCTAGCTGTTGAAGCTTGCCGGCGCGTTGTCGTTGCTTTGGTTGGGGATTGCGAATTTGCGAGATTTGGAGGGGGGTTTAGGTCTGGGGCTAAGTCTTGGTCTGCCGGCGCCGATTGCTGTTTGGGTTTAGAGTGGGGTTTGTTGATTCCGTGGCCTGCTTTTGGAGAGGCGCGGCTGTGGGAGATTGATTGTTGGGGTGATTTAGATCTCGAGGCTATTTTTCCGTGTCGTGAGATCAAAAGTTGATCTGGGGTTTTTGCTCTCTTTTTCTTTGGGTCCGTTCCGGCTAACCTGGGTTTCGTGCGTGCGTGCGGATGCCACCTTTTTGATTTTGGGAGCAAAGTTGGGGAATTTAACGTGTCTTACCATTGGGAATCCTTCCGCGACAAGTTTCCTTGGGGTCTGTCGCTTGCTTGTGATGGGGATTAGGGGAGTTCTGGAAGATGGTGGGTCAGTTTTTGGTGGTTGAAGACTGGGGGTGCCTAGATGCGGCGAGTCTTTCTTGGAAGCTTGATTGCTGCGTCTCATTGGGGTCCTTTTGTTTTATGTGATGAATCAGAACTAGGAAGACTAACTTCTTGTTGCTGTCTTATTCTGTTTTTTCAATCTGAACTTTGGCCTCTGCGAGGTGGAAGTGTTTCTTGAATTTCTTGTCCTCTAATGATTTTTTTTTCCATTTTTTTTCTGTAGTCATGGCAGGGTTGGCACCAGAAGGATCTCAGTTTGATCCCCGTCAGTATGATACTAAGATTAATGAGCTGTAAGTTTTCCTCCTGTTCTGTGTGATGCTCTTGAAGGTGCCTCGCAATGAATAACTCCTTTTATTGAATGATTCTGAGTTGAAGTGATTTTGTTTCATGCTCGAATTGATTATTTGCCATGGTGCGTAAATTGTTCGCAGGACAACTGAAGCGCAAGAGTTTTTTACTTCTTATGATGAGGTTTACGATAGTTTTGATTCGATGGGTTTGCAAGAAAACCTTCTCAGAGGCATCTATGCTTATGGTATGTCAAGAGAGGATCCCACACAGAATTAATTGCTACTCTCAAATTTTCCATTAACTTGCTTAATCACTTGTTTTGTCAAACAAGTACCTATATTACTTGAAGGTGTGATCATTGAGAATTTTCTGCTAAATTTTGACTGTCTGGGATGTAATGTTCTGAAAATGTAGTTATTGAATACTGATTTGCTACTTGACCGGTGTTCATATGTTTCTGTGTCTGTCATATTCAAGTTAATCACACATTGATTATTCCTCCTGTTATCTTCTTATCAAGGTTTTGAGAAGCCTTCTGCCATTCAACAAAGGGGAATTGTGCCATTTTGTAAGGGTCTTGATGTGATTCAACAGGCTCAATCTGGAACTGGAAAAACTGCAACTTTCTGTTCTGGAATCTTGCAACAACTTGACTATGATGTTGTTCAATGCCAGGCTCTAGTTTTGGCCCCAACTAGGGAATTGGCTCAACAAATTGAGAAGGTCATGCGAGCATTGGGTGACTATTTGGGTGTGAAGGTTCATGCTTGTGTGGGTGGAACAAGTGTTCGGGAGGATCAGCGTATTCTTCAAAGTGGTGTGCATGTTGTTGTGGGCACCCCTGGCCGTGTCTTTGACATGTTGCGAAGACAGTCACTCCGGCCTGATTATATCAAAATGTTTGTGTTAGATGAAGCTGATGAAATGCTTTCACGAGGATTCAAAGATCAGGTTTGCAGTGGTCTAAGATCTTTGTACTTTTCTATTTTTTATGTTTAGAACTAATCAGAAGCTTGATCTAGATAAATGACTTGTTCTCATACATTTGTTAAGGTCCTATCATTTGTGGTAGCATGAATATGGTTAATAAACACTTGTAAAAAAAATTTGTAATTATTAGCTGATAAACCCTGCCAAGCAAAATGGCAGGCAAAAGCAGTCATCATGGATGTAGAGTATGAGCTGTTTCAGTTATCTCACTTGGAAAATATCCTGGAATAGTAGATCAGATAATGCTATTGCATATATGATGATATAATGGGCTGAACGAATTGCTGTTAATGATGGAGTTGTTTTACAAGGCCTGGCCCCTTTTGTGTGCACTGTCGAAATATCCACTCCATAACTGGTCATGAAGTTATGAAGAAAGGACTTTTGTCACCATATTTTACATATACCATGTGTACACTTACGCATGTATTTCTTCTCCCTTTGTACAAATCTGTTTTGACCTACCGGCACATTTTAGGATTATCAAGGGATACGAATTTTTGGTTCTTTTGTGTGGTTAGGCTCAATAATTTATATCACTGCACTGTGGTTTACATTATCGATGTGAATTTACCTGAGATGCACTACTAATGTTCTCTTTATTCAGATCTACGACATTTTCCAGCTGCTGCCATCAAAGATTCAGGTTGGTGTATTTTCAGCTACAATGCCACCAGAGGCCCTTGAGATCACTAGGAAATTCATGAACAAGCCTGTTAGAATTTTGGTGAAGCGTGAAGAGCTCACCCTTGAGGGTATCAAGCAGTTTTATGTTAATGTCGATAAGGAAGAATGGAAGCTGGAAACACTGTGCGATCTCTATGAAACCCTGGCCATCACCCAGAGTGTCATTTTTGTCAATACTAGGCGCAAAGTGGACTGGCTGACTGACAAAATGCGAAGCCGAGACCACACTGTCTCTGCAACTCATGGTGACATGGACCAGAACACTCGTGATATAATCATGCGAGAGTTCAGGTCTGGGTCTTCTCGGGTTCTCATCACCACCGATCTCTTGGCTCGTGGAATTGATGTGCAGCAAGTCTCACTTGTCATTAACTATGATCTGCCGACCCAACCAGAGAATTATCTACATCGTATAGGACGAGGTGGACGTTTTGGAAGAAAAGGTGTTGCCATAAACTTTGTGACAAGGGATGATGAGAGGATGCTGTTTGATATACAAAAGTTCTACAATGTGGTCGTCGAGGAGCTACCATCTAATGTGGCTGATCTCCTTTGAAGAGGTTTTTTGGTCTCTGTGGCGAGGGAAAATTTTCCATCTCTTAAGCAGTTTTTGTCGCTCTTTTGTTTCAGTAACTTAAGGTACTTTGCTAAGTCAATATGACCATTTAATTGTATGGGAGGCTCAATTGCGATATACCTGCAGATCGTGTTGCAGGAAGGGCTTGGTTTTGTGCCGTTTTTTTTTTTTCGTAATGTCGTCGAAAGTCATGTGGTAGGTTGGACCAATTGCTTATGTTTTGATCGCCCCTTTCTATATATTTCATATTGCTTGTCACCCCTTTCTGTCTCTTTGTTTCGTTCCTGCTAGTTCTTTGGTGTGCTGCCCATGATTTGGCTTCTCTTCCTAGAGTCGACCCTTCTTTGTTAGACTCGACGACTGAAACTAGGCTTGAATAGTCAAAGCTATAGGAGGAGCAAATAGATTCGATGGTTTTCTTTCTAGCCTTTGTTGTTCCACATATCATTGGCATCATGCCGAAAGGAAAATGATAAAGGTAGTTAAATGCATCCATTGCCATTTACTGTTGCCAAGTGCATTAACACGATCCAGGAAAGTAAGATTATAAGACTAAATCCAGGGTTATTAGAGAAAAATGCGCTAGTCCACGACGTAGATTGTTTGGAGTTGAAGCAGTCGAGTGCTGTTCCAGTGGCACCCAGGGCAACTGCTTTCCTCCATGGTTTCCATGACCTTCCTAATCACCGAGTTTCAAACTGAACAAGGGGGCATCTCCTTTTACAGATTAAGCAACTGCTAGATCCTCGTCAACGCAACTTTATTAGCTAGGAGAACGGTTTTTAGTGACGAGACCGTACAGGGTACACATCTTCGCCATGGGTCGTATCATACCTCCTGCTTAAGCCACCAAATGCACAAAATATGGACCTCCCTATAATCGCCCTTATACACGAACCCTGAAACCTGAGCTCTATCTTGTTCGCCATGAATTTGTGTACCTGTTGTTTTCTGTTGTCTCGATCAAGAACAATGACCAGCTCAGGAGCTGTAGATCGGTGCTAAAAATGCCATAATTGAACACACTACAATTTCAATTATGTGCAATCCATAACATCCAAGTAAAAGTACAACAGTCATCATCTTTCGTGAGACATCACTTACTAATAGTTACCTATAGTCAGCAAGTGTAAATCTGGTTTCACCAGCGAATGACCTTATGATCAGTCAAACTGAATAAATGAAAACAAAACCGAGTCTGGATGGATTCTTTTGCAGAAGATGCACTCTACCACTTATTCTGCAGTTGGACGCAAAAGCTCCCAGTAACACCAGTCTAAGAAATGCATCTTTCTTCAAGCAGTATATACAGGCTTTGAAAACTCCGGGCAATGATGGCGAGGTATCCGTGTAGAATATACAAAGGGCATGCACAGAGAAATGGGGAGTCACTAGTACCGCAATTTCTCATCATTATTAAAGTGCAAGCTCTCAATACCCTTAAGAGTGGACTCAAGATTCTTTGTGTTTGAGGCACTTTTACCAGAAGGACGATTCTGCTCTGATGATCCAATAGGCGAACTTCTCTGACCAGTCGGAAACTTTTGGAGTGCTCCAGGGTTCATATCTGTTGTGCGCAGGGTGGAAGGATCGGAATCCTTTCCAGGAATAACCACTTCACGACTGCTGGAGACAGCCGCTCTCCTAGATGATCCACTTGACCATAAAAAGTTAGAACTGGATGGCTGCATAAATTCAAGGGACCATCTATTAATCACATGTTTAACATTAAAATCCATAAAAAATCAAGCCTAATATAAATCAGATAAGAAGGTTTAATAATGTAAATTTGACGTTATTGTGCCATTCACGGAAAAAAAAAGCAAAACACGTGCTTAATCACAAGAATCATAACTCTTGCACAGCCTCAGCATTGTTTACATGGGACTTGAAAAATAATTCAGTAATATTATTTAAGTTGCTTGGCAAGAAATTCTCTTTGAAGAAAAAGCACAGATAATACTGATGGTAGCTTAAACATCACATATATATATGTTTAATAGAAACAAAATCATGAACATAAGTATATCACAGTCACAGTGATCATCTACAGAATCAGCCACTCTAAAACATTCACAATGTCTGGATAGCTATGCATACAACAAGCAAAGGATCATCATTAAACGAAACTCTATACTACACTGCGCGATGTGTCAGGTAAACAGGAAAATCTATAACTTCACATGAAAACAATCTGCACCAAACATAAGCCTCTGGAAATCACTCCAATTAGCTGTATCGCCTTTTCCAATCATAATGTGCACCATACAAGAAGTTCCAAGTCCATGATAAACACCAGTAAGGTAGTGCAGTCTAGTAAATTGAACCAAAATTGTAGAATCCAGACTTTGAAAGTTAGTATATGCATGCCAACAGGACCACGTGCTATGTAAACATAGTTCAGTTGCCGAGACATCTGTCTGAAAATTGTCTTACAACAATTTAGTCTCTCCAGATCTCCTCATGTGTCATGATCAATTGCATCATGATCACTGAATCCAGCTGTTGGGTGTCACCAACAGACGTATTCCATATGGAAAACACTTAAAAACGTGAGTGCTCTCCTCTCAAAATATTCTGGTGAGTCATGATATAAAGTTGTACCGCATTCCATTTTCACAAGTATATTCTTTGATATAAGGGCGTGTAAGCGAAATGAACATTAATGTGAGAATGCACAGAAGTTACTAACCATGGCATCTCTAGAGATAGCATGATCATTTGCAGCTGGATTCTTTTGTTTAGATAAAATTCCAGATGTCACTATTGGTCCAGAATGCATCCTGCGAGAAGGCTCTCCTGAAGACCAACCAACAGGTCTATTATCTTCACCACCTGCAGCAAAGTACACAAGCTGACAAGCAGCAATCCCAAATATGGCGCATAACTGGCAGACACCTGCCAGCAGGTGTAGTCAGTGGGCATGGAGAACTACCTAATTGCTTATCGGCATTGACAGCAGGGGAAGTCCCACCGAAACTTGGTCCAGCACCAGAACCCTGCATAAAAATCACACAATGGTGTAAAACCCCCGTATATTGACACCCAAATAAGCAAAGAAAAGTCGCTTACAAGAGGACGAGGAGGAGCAGTAGCAATCTGTGATTGTTGATATTTCAAGATGGTCCAGTCGAAAACATAATCAAACTGAAAACCTAGAGCACAAACAACACCACATACAAATCACCCAAATATACAGGAAATATTAACTTGTCCCCATTATGTGTTGAAGTGCATTCAGTACAATTCAACAAATTGACATTACTTATCAGAAACAGAGGAAGTGTAAACCTTCACGGATGAAAAGGTCCCGGAAAAGTCTCTTCAAATAAGTATAATCTGGCTTGTCATCAAACCTCAATGCCCGACAATAATTGAAGTATGATGCAAATTCTGATGGATAGCCCCGGCATAAGGCCTGCAGATGAGCAAATATCCCCATCAATACACTGTAGCAATGATAATTCCCTTGCTCTCTGACATTTTATGAAGGGATGTTTACCTCAAGACAAAACTCTATATTTCTTTGTAAGCAGTAATTTTACCTCAATAGAAGTTTGAACTTTCTTTTCACTGATTTTCTCATACTTCTGTTTCTTCGTTCCTGCTTTAAGTCCCTGCCAGGGAAGGCTGCAGGATGGATAGGGCAATTACCAAGGAATCATCAAACAAAATGAACAACAAGAAGATCTATGGACAGTGATGAGTCCCACCTTCCTCTCAGAAAGTACATCAAGACATATCCAAGTGATTCTAAATCATCCCTGCGGCTTTGTTCTTCGCACAAGATGAAGATACCCAGGATAAAAAGTAGTCAGTACATGCCAAATTAGCGAATGTGAGATAACAGTACAAATGAGTATGCATTAGGCCTACCAATGCCCAGGTGAGTATTCATGCTCGCATATCTCGCAGTTCCCGTCAAATTTTTGTTTTCCCTACAAACCATTTATCGCACATTAGAAGTGGCACAAGCAAACCATTACCGCATGGCAAAAGTGGCACTAGCATCAGGTATTTAAGTGCAAATATTAATAGCCTGGAGTTATATAAGGCCTTTAGAGTAAAAAAAGCAAGAAGATCAGGTAACACATTGAACAATCATTTGCATCTCCAGAGTTGTATAACACATGCAGGTCCATATAGGTGCTGTTAAGCTGAAGTTAGCATCAATATAGGCCTCACAATAGGCCCAAAAATTGTTTCTCTTTTCTTCCCCTTCAGGGGATCTAGCAAGGGGAGAGCCAGGTACTTAATATGAGACGTAATCATACAAAATAGCTAAGCAATAGGAAGACAAAAAACCCTCACCAGGTATACATAAGAACCAATTGTAAATGCAAATGCACCCCAACTGTCCATGAAAAAAAAAGGAATAAAACTAAACTTTTTTCTAATTTTGAGGCGACATATATTTTCCAGCACACTCTCCGACTATGCTGCCATAAAAGCCATGCCCATGACTTAAAACAGAATCTGAGTGCAAATGCTATCTTCCCCTTACTAAAATGTGTGTCTAAATACATGAGATGAGGCTCCTGCATATTCAAGTCTGCATGGGAAGTCAAGCAGGTGATTTCAACCCCTCACTAAAGAGGTAGTATTCACTCTGGAAACTGGGATCTATAGGCCAGTATCACCCTCTAAGTGACCATGGATAGAAATCATAAGGTCACACAAATGAATTACCACAGGACAAGCAATCTAATACAATAAAGCATGACAGCAATTTCAGGTCCATATTGTTTAGAACAACGTCGGCACTTGCAGCAGTAAAAGAAAATTAATAGATGAAACAACAGATCCTTAAACTGCACTTTCAGAAATTAAATGAAGCCAACCTGTAGGGAATATGTTGATGGGTTGATGTGTCTCTATACTTCTTTGCTAAACCGAAATCAATTATGTAGACCTGCATGCCAGTCATCCTTGAGTAACCCAGAAAACACAAATTATCACTATAAACGAAGAGTACCAATGGCAACCTGATTCGCACGCCTCCCCAAACCCATGAGGAAATTGTCTGGCTTTATATCTCGATGAAGAAATGATTTAGAGTGAACAAATTCAATCCGATTGATCTGAAAAGGAAAGAGATAACACAAACATGCAAGAGGATTAATAGCAGCACAATAATCACAATCACACGGTACAGAGAAAAACACTCCACCTACCATCTGATCTGCAAGCATGAGAACAGTCTTGAGAGACAATTTTCTACTACAGAAGTTGAACAGATCTTCAAGACTGGGCCCCAGTAAGTCCATTACAAGGACGTTGTAATCTCCTTCAGCACCAAACCATCTCACATTTGGAATGCCAGCTACCACAATCAGACATCAGTGGTTAGGCAATAACCCAGGAGCATACAATGCAGAATTAGCAATAATACCCAGGATGCAGCAGGCATCTTACTTCCTCCTTGAAGAATTTTATACAACTTTGCTTCGTATAACAATTGAGGATGCTTAGTCTTGACAGGTTCCTAAAAAGAGCCAACAAGGCGTAAATAATCAGGAGAAATGCAGAAAGGAAATAACTTCAGCAACACGTGGGTACAGCTTCATGCCTCAAGCAACACCAAACACGGGATTCCTCAGCTGGCTTATTCGAAAAAGGAAACAAAAAAAAGCCACAAACAGAATTCAGTTATCCATCATCTGGAGAACACTTCAACTAAGGTATGAACCACTATACCACCCATGTCGACTATTAGTTCCTATCACGAACAAAGTCCTCCACAGCAGGAGAGAACGATATTAATTTCCGTCACTACAATTAGTCGCCCTCGTTCAGGGCTCCACATGAGCCAAAACACACAGAGCAAAAATTGCCACCAATCCCAATTTAACTCGGACAGCTAAAGTTCAAAAGAGCGTTTACAGCTAATCACCCGCACATCAAACGAGATCACACCAACAGAAGCGACAATCGCAAATCACGACACGGCGAAAAACACGCTAGAATGAAGGAACACTCACGAGCTTAATCGCGACTTCCTCATTCGTCTGAACATTGGTCCCTGCCAAGTCAACGAATCCCAAGGTCACCAAAACCCGCCACCGCAAAGAGATTGAAACGAAGAAATCCGGAAGAACGCGAGAAGCCGCAGCAGTTCGAAGGGAGAAGCACGAAAAATAAAAATAAACAGAAAAGAAAAGAAGAGAAATCCAAAAGGAGGAGGAGGAGGAGGAGGAAACCGAGGTAAATCTCGCCGAAGGATCCGCTGCCGATCTTGCGGCCGAGACGGAACTTGTTGCCGACGCGGGGCTCCATGGGCGGTGGGCGGAGGCGGAGGCGGAGGCGATCGGAGGAAGGAGGCAGGGGGGAAACCCTAACTCTAACCCTGCGTGGGGGAGAGGCGACTGCTGAACTCTATCTCCATCACAGCCGCGAGAGAAGACAAGACGCTAAAGAAAGAGAGAGAGAGAGAGAGAGAGAGAGAGTCCACCCACTCCCCTCTCTCTCTGCCTTTTTTAACTTTTGCCTTCAAACGTTGCCTTCATTCTTATCGCTTTCAAACTTTCTTTTTTAAAATTTTAAAAATTATAAAAAAACTCATAAAACTTATCACGAAAATGTAATCGCGTCTTAAAATTTATCAAATCAGTCAAATCAAATTATTTTCGAAACTTGATTACGCTTTTATAATAAATTTTAAAAATTAATTATATTTTTTTAAAATTTTAAGATTTAAATGTAATTTTGCAATAAATTTTAAGACTTCTACTATATTTGTTTATATGTTTGATTGGCAAGTTCAAGTCCTTATTTGAAATTAATTTAACTATTTCGACATCCTTATTTGAGAGAATGGATCTACTTTTCGAGTCATTATTTGAGACAATGAGTCTACTTCGGATCCTTATTTAAAATTTTCTCTTTTTTATTTATTTATATAATCGTGATATAAAAAAAAAGAGAGTTTGCAAGCAAAACATGAATTCCCCTTCATTATCTTTTTGTACGTAAAAGTTATTAAAGCTTCATCTGTCGTTTTGTCTCAATTAGCTTGGAGAATTTTACCATATCGATTTTAAACTTATCATATGGATAGTAATTCAATTCCAAACTTTATGATTTTATCAATTCAGTTTTAATCCTTTGTGCGAAATTCCATTATAATCATTTACGCCCATTGGTCATCGGCTTAGCAAGTTCTAGTAAAGATGTCCACCTAAGTACATGGGACGGTTGGCGGGAGAATGATCAGCGATTCTCAACTACAATTGATAGGGATAATGTTGAAATTTCATGTAAAGGTTGAGAGCTACATCGACAAACTCGAAAAGTCTAGGACTCTCATTAATTTGCAGGAGCATTCAAAAGCATTTCAACACTGCTCCCCAGCACAAAAAACATCAACTTCCATTCGACGTTTCTTTCAAATGCGAAATCGAGGTGAATCATACACACATTGTTCTAGAAAATTAAGCAGCAGATTCAAATATGCACCTATACAATACGCGATCTATTGATTTTTCCTATCAGTTGTGTTTCCCTTCGTCGTTGAATCGGTATCTCTCTGGTTTTACACTAACTGCACAGTAATGCAGATGATACGATCGAGCCGAAGCAGAGGATGAACAGTCCGAGGCCGCCGACCGCCTGCTTGATCTATCGTCTTTCCTCTCGTCGTGATTTGGCTGCTACTGCATTATGCGTCACGAGGGCCGACTGCTTCTTCTGCAGCTTCCCTCTCAGATGCCTGATCTTCGCCTCCACACGGGCCGTGAAGCCGATCTTGGTCTCCTGCCTCGCCTTCGACCGCTCCCGGGTCCACATGTGCCTGTCCTCGACGTCCTTCTTGGAGTACTGGATCTCCTGGATGATGTGGTGGTCCATCGGGAAGAAACACCGCTGGACCGATATGTGGAGGAAGTAGAACAGGTTGCAGGTGACCGTGACGACGAGGATGATCCACCAGTAGCTCATCGACGGGCCCAGGACTTCGACGAGGATTTGGTAGACGTTGCCCGTGTACTGCGGGGAAAGCATGCCGTAGATGAAGAGGGACAGGTACCAGAAGGCGATGCTCCCCCATATGAAGATGTGCTGGAACCAAGTGAAGTGGGTCATCGACAGCGCGATCTGGCAGTTCACCACCCAGACTATGCAAGTGAACATGGTGGTACCCATGACCGCCATGTCGGCGGTCTGCCCTTCGCTGCGGAACGCTTGCTCGGAGAAGAGGAGGATGTTGAACGAGAAGATGATTACCGAGGCAATTAGGCCGTTGAACATCATTCCGAGTATCTTGTGCCAGTTGAAGAACAGATTCCTAGGCCCTTGTTGATACAGAGCCGGAAACTAGAAGCGGAGCAGCATGCGCATTAGCAAAAGAGAAGAAAACGGATAGGAGGAAGAGGAGGTCCACATGAAATCATGTATTAACAGCAGTAGCACTAGGAATTTTCACGGTGCTTTTTGTAAGACTAACCTGTAAGCAGACTTCAGAGGAGACGTCTTGTTCGAATACGCCTAGCGAAATGACGGGAATTGATGTGACGAAGACATTGAAGAGTATCATGTACCAATCGTCATAAATGGATTGCCCTGAGAAGCCCGTGACAGCCTCGAAGTAGAAGAAGGTCAAGCCAACGCTATGTTTTTGTAGAAGAAATAGCATATCTGGACAGAAGATAGTTCCCAGTTAAAAGATTGAAGAAAGGAACTGGTAAAACCAAAACTTTTCATGCGTCATCGTGCATTCGGTGTGATGACTTTCCTTTTGGGTACATGCGAAGTATACTCATTGGAATGCGAGAGAATGTACGTGAAAAAGCTCAAGTACCATATGAGTGATCCTCTGGTAGCACCAGTGTCCATGGACTACTAAAAGTCTTTCCAGAAACCGAAACTGGGCGATAGCAAAATCACTAGCCATGACTGCCTGCAACATTTTTTGGGCCATGAGTTCGACATAACATCCGCAAGGACAGCACCTACCGAGTGATATAAAACTCTAATTGAGACTGAAGAAGACAGATCTAGGAATCGAAAAAGTATAATGCAAAAAGAGTCACTAACCTGCATACCTTCAACCCCACTAATCCCTACTCCAATATCGGCTTCTTGAATCATTCCAACATCATTGGCACCATCACCAATTGCCAAAGTTGTTTTTCCAGTGCCTTCTTTCACCAACCTTGTCACCTGTCACCAATATTTGATTACTTGAAGTACAGACGGTTCACACATGATAATCACATCCTCCTTAATTCTTGAAAATAGAAGAACATCCACAGAAAATTCCAATCATTGGAAGCACAGAGAAAACCTACCAGTGCTTTCTGTTTTGGAGAGACACGGCAGCATATGACTGACGCACAATCAACTGCTAATCTGAGGAAGTGATGCTTCATGTCATCTTCTAAAGCGTAAGTGAGACTTTTACCATCAATAATCAATGCAAATGCAGCGTGCGGATCCTTTTCAAGCTTGATCATTTGGGAGGCGTTGGTCATTTGCATCGAAATGTCTTCCTTCACGGCCTGATGGGAGACAAAAAGCAACGAAGTCTACCCTCGAATGAAAATCATTTTCCTGAAACCAATTTCTCTGACTCTTTCTCAAAGCAAATATACCTTTTTCACATCTGGGTTCGTGTCGGAGTTCAGTGCTGATATGCAAATCTGCTTCATCCCCTGCCTCAGCAGACTGCAAGCGAATCTGCATTCCAAAAGAAGTTACAAAACACCAATCCATAAGCTTCTGGATAGAATATTCTCCAGTGAAGAATGAAATTAACCATGTCAAAGCTCCGAAAAGGAGTAAGCTAAGGAGGGAAGTCCACTTAATCTTCAACTTACCCAATGTTGATTGCAGTCTCCATCTTATCTCCAGTAAGAACCCAGATCTTAAGGCCTGCTTGGGCGAGCTTATCAATGCATTGAGGTACCTATAAAAATATATAGAAGGTAAGTGTGGAGTTCTGCTGAACTACGCCAATATGTTATACTTGTAAATTTTGAAGGGACTCGTGTTTTATACCCCTTTCTGTAGTTTGTCCTCTACTGCCGTAGCACCTACGAGAATCAATTCCCTCTCCATCATATCCGATACTTTCTCAAGCATTGCCTCTCGGTTGACCCCGATCGCAGTCTTTGCTTTGACAAACTCATTGTTCCAAGCGGTATATTCAGCCTCCTCAAGTGATTTATAGGCAAGCGCTAGTGTACGCAACCCGGCCTCTCCATACTCGTTCAAGTGTCTTGTAGTACTTTCCTCATATGTTCTTCCATTCTTAGCTAAACGTTCAAATATGATGCTGCAGAGTTAAGGGTAGGAAGATTAGGGATCAAGCAAATGAAATTAATCATAAGCAGAACTGGGCAGTGCAAAATGATCTTGAGAAGAAAACAATGTATAGACACAAAATACTAGTCAGTCTCAATGCTAAAACTATCCTCTATTTTCAGAAGAAAATGGTGCATCAATCTGTGGCTGTGAAGCATCGATCCTCTCTGGTTGAAAAATGTGTAGAAATGATGTTGCCACAAATTAACAAGGTCATATCTTCATTTATGCATCAGAAGAGGTGTATTGCAAGGAGCCTCACCTGTCAGCACCTTTGCACATTAGCATAATCTGCCCGTTTTCATCCCGCACAATCACCGACATTCGCTTTCTTTTACTAGTGAAGTCCAGGAGATTAAGAATCTTGTATTCCCTGGAAATATTCCAGCAGTTGATAACCAAACACTCTATGAAAGCAACAGAACTTGCACAGCAGAACATTTACCTTTCAACTGGATTTCCCGAGGAAGGGTATCTCTCACGGACAAATACGCTTGATTGAGTTCTTCTGACAAACTCAAACCCGAATTCTCTTGCTGCAACAAGAAATGCTATTTCATCCGGGGACTCAGCTTCATAAGTAAAATCGCCAGTCTCTCCATTTTCCTCGGGAATCGCTGAATGACAAACTGCTAATATTCGTAAAAACAGTAAGATCATATCTGCATTGGGCTCCTTCATCCAGTTCCCCCCCATAAGGCGACTATCCTCAAAGCTAAAGCCCTTGATGCTTGGTTTCAGACCCTTTTCATCCGCCAAAGTAACTACTCTGTCCAATCTGATTTCTGATGCCCCGAGACGACTTGAAGCATCTGGTTCTTTCTCCTCATTATCGATGGCCATCTGCTTAGCAGCAGCAATCTCAACTTCGCTGGCTCGCACGCCAAAGGCTGTACTGGCAATAGAACACTTGAGGAAATCCATCTGATTGCAGGTCAATGTTCCTGTCTTATCGGACAGAATCGTATCAACCTGCCCCAGTTCCTCGTTCAAATTGGACGTCCTCGCTTGAGCAGGAGTTCCGCTCTCCTCATCGTACATGTTGATGTCTTGGTTTATGAATATAGCTTGTAAAAACTTCACCACCTCAATCGACACGTACAGAGAGATGGGTATTAAGTAGCCATACAGCATTAAAGCGGTGATGAAGTGGCAGAACCCTGAAGCAGCTGCTTCGTCAGGGTCATAACAAAATTGAGGACGCTGAGGTTCTAAGTACCACCACTCCGGCATCTGATACTTTGTCTGTATAAAGAAACCCATTGAACTAATAATGGAGACTGCAAGAAGAGTAGCAAGCAGAACATAAATGATGCGGTCCATCTTCTTCTCAACGCTGCTTCGCTTAGAAGGGGACTTGGTCGAGTTTTGCATGACCTTGCTGTCCTGACCAGCAAAAACCACCACACCATAAATGTAAGCCGTGTTCCTCAGTTTCGAGTCCCTAAGAAGGATCTGGCTCGGATCCAAGGGATAGATTTGCCTGTCGTACTCCAAATTACCCACGAAAGTGTAGAGACTAGGATTGGGGTCTTCGCATCTGATCACTCCAGTAAAATCTTTGAAACTCTCATCACTATCTAATGGTAAGGTGACCTCCAGTGATCTCTTCACCTTCAAGTTTGTCTCGCCATCTAAATTCATAGTTTCTACATAGCAAAGGCCGTCCTCATAACTGGACGACAGCAGAAGCAAGTCCGCGGGGAAAAATTTATCCTTCTCCACTTTCACAACATCGCCCACCCGAATCTTACGCCACTGCTTACGACCAAAGACGCCACCTCCTTTATGAACAATAGCCTTGCGGGCATTAACCTTTAAGTCCTGAATAAACCTGTGCCAATCTTCTACGGCCTCCTTTGCCATACTAACCCCAAGAACGAACGCCAGAGGGGCGATCATGCTCAGTGGCGAGAATGGAGAGAACGCAAAGAGAGAGCAGATCGCAGCAACAAGGAAGTATATGTTGGCAACGCGGCGGAATTGCTCAAAAAATGCTTTCGGCAGGAAAGTGATGACATTGTACCTGGTCGTGGATATATAATTCGAGGCGTATTTGAGAGGCTTCTTCTTGTGCATATGGGATGCATTGCAATGCACACGTCTCGAGTATCCGGGGCCTTGGATGGGGTGCGGTTCATCTCCCTCAACAGTGCTCGGGCGAAGGCATGCAAATGTGTAGAGGTGGCTCCGGCGGATCCTCGCCCTTATCCGACCGCGTGCCATCCTAGGCTACCTCACCTCATTCATACTGCTGCCTAACATGTCTTAACCAAAGCTGTCTACACCGATATGAATTGCTCATCGTGCTTCCCGGCGCAACGTCCAACTCGGTAACTAAAAGAAAGGATGTGATGAAGAACCTTTGACAGTGTTCTCAAAGACTTTCCTCATGCAGAATCCCAGTACCAGTTCCTTCTTCTATGGCCTAATAACAAAGCATGATAATTTCATCAGTATTGACACATTGGGCATTAAATCGGTCGTGTCATTACCTATGGAGATTCGACATGTCACGTAGGGAATCACCTACACGCTAAAACATAATCCTTTAAATTTGAAAAAAGGAGCTCATTTTAGAAAAAGAAATTGGATTTCATATTCTTGCATAGCCAAGATTGATTCTTTTCTCTTTGAACCCTTTACGTAAGAACAATTGGGTTTGAGATTCCTTAGAAAACTGATTTAACATAGCCAATTATGTACAGGTTTTTAACAGTTTCTTGCCTTAGAAGATAGAATACAATTTTCACGGTGAGAGCCGAAACCACAAACATGTCTTGTCTTGAATTCGCCACAATTCTTCTCCCAAAATACATATACACACAATGTAAGCATTCTGATATTCAAGAAAACCCAGAGACATAAGAACCGGAAGAATGCAGCCAAACCTGACCTGCAATCGGCGAGACAAGTGCAAACTTTTCAATCCAAAATAATTCAAAACACATTTCGTATGCCCAGAATAACGAAGAACACATTAACAAAAAGCGAAAATGGGATAAAAAAATCACCTGAAATCAGGGAGTTGATCCCAGTTAAAACAAACCCACTTGAGAAATCATATAATTGGAGAAGAGCAACGACAGAAAACTCAGCTAATTGCAGATCAATTGCAGGAGAGAGAAGATCAAGAGACAGAGGAGTTAGAGAGAGAAGGTTAAAAAGAAAAACCACAGATGGCTAATGTCAACCAATGACTCCCTACATTTATGTTGTGATCAACCATCACTCACTCGATTTCCTAATATGTCACTATTTTCTTTTTTATTGTTCTGGATTAATTTCTTGAAAAGCCAATATTGCAATCTTTGCATACCAAAAATGACCTGGCAAAGGGCATGAAGAATAACAGCCAGCCAGCCAGGTTGAGAAGAGAGACGTCAGGCGTTTTTAAACCTCGCCATGTATAATATGGGGCCTCATTATGGAGACGACTTTGGTTTACCAATGGACCGAACATCCAATGAGCTCGAAATGCATAGTAACAGTCGAGCATGTGATTTGATTCGATGCAAAGTGAAGAACCTTGCTAGGGCTCGACATGCATCCTCTTGAAAGAGAGGACAAATTCTTTGATTTTCCCAATCAATTTCGATGGGGTTTGAAGGCCCACGGAATATGACTTTCTTTTCCTGGACATGTTCGCATCATCTGTCCTCTTTAGCAAAAGTTTTAACCTATAGTCCAGCATTTTTTATCATCCAATAGCTCTAAATTGTGATGTTGTCGTATCGTTTTATGATCATATGCATAAACTTACCTGTTATTGAATGGAGCAAAACCCATGTGAACTCCTTATTGAATTTTTCGTAGACGGAAACTACATTATGAATTTGACGCATTGAAGTGTTTTTCATTTCTAAGTAAGCTCTATTTACAGTGGGATCAACCGATATGAGTAGAAATTATTGTGAAAAATTGCTATGCTTTTATGAACAATGATTAATTAGTGGCAACTAAAGGAAAAAAAGTCTATCCCACTTACAATAAAGGGTGTACAAGAAATTAAATTGTATACAAATTTGACTATTTCACCAAACGAGTCACGGATATCTAACCTATTTTGTATCCAAGGATCTTTCATAAAGTGATGACGAAAGGTCTACCTTGTACAAATCTTCCCATTTTACAATCAATCCAATCCGTTAGTTCATACAATTATTCACTTGATTGTAGACATTTGTAGAACACTTCCTAAAGATATTCCATAAAAAATAAAAAATAAAACAAATTTATGGTTCCTATGATAAAAGAGGTATGATTAATCAGATCAACTAATCGAGTCACTAGTATCTAGTATATATGTACCCAACAATTTTCCGTAAAGTGGTGACAAAAGGTTCTTTTTTTCTTTTGGTGTGTATGAAAAAGGTTTAACTTGTACAAATCTTCCCATTTTATAATTGACCTGATCCGTTAATAATTTGTAGAACTATTTACTCCACTGCAGACATTTCTGAAACACCTTTAATATTCAGACCTGTTTTCAGGTAAAGACAGACAAAAAATCAGATGTCTGCCTAAAAGTAGATAAGATTTCACTCATTCCAGCCCGGCTGCTTTTTCATGTTCCCTTTTTTGGAATTTTAGAGGAAGCAAGGAATGGCAACTGAGACTTGCGATTTGACAAATGAATCCAATCCTTCTATTCAGACAAGTTCCCGTATCGTATGGGGATGGCTTCAAGGGAAAAGGGGAAAAAACGACATGATTCACCCATAATTTCCCACTTGACGGTGGCTCAATCTAAGTGAGATGAATCTCTTCTAGTGATGGGGACAACATATGGTCAATATCTGCCTCACTTAAGCAGAAATATTCGAGGGAGGAGCCCCATCACTTTGGCTTTGTACTTGACTGGACCAGGAGTTTTGACCCGACTGCTCTCTTTCATTTCAAAACCTTACTCAACTCCGCCAGTATACCAGCCGACAGCAATATATTAAATTCCTCCAAATGATGCCATACTATAAACAGCTAGAATGATCACCTTCGAAGCTGTGTTAGCCGGTCAACAGACATCTGGTCTGGGGCCATCCAGAATTGAATAAAAAGCACCATGTGACAACAAGAAATCATGAATCAATATATGAGATGAGCTAAATTAATCAAATGCATTGACAACCCTGAAAATGGTTAGATGACTTGGGTCCAACGATGACTGCTGAGAAGTTTCTCGTGGACATGAGAATCTAGATATGGTTATCTATATTATAGGTCAGACTATGTGGACCAGGGGTCACTTAGTCCTCACAAAGTGAAATATGTAGTATCCCATTCAAAGAAGATTAGCAGACTTTCCTTTACAGGGAAAAGGACTTCCGTGAAGCACACGTAAGGCAGGCACAAGGATTGCAGAATGCTGAACCAAATCATGCACTCCCTTGCTACTGTTTTCACAGCATTCAAGATGACAATGAAGCAGGGGGAAGCCAAATCACCGCATTGCCATCCTTGCCCAAACCATATTTTCATCATGTAGCCCCTCCTGTTTCCATCAAGAAGATTCACGTACATTAGCTTCCGTGATAGAATCCATTTAGTGTATAAGCAAGCCAAAACATATATGCACTCTCCGGCAACCAAGCGAACCTTCAAGCAATTGAAAAAGAAGCTGAAGTGAGTTGTCTCAAGCATTAGAGCGACCTAACTCAGTAACTAATTTCCCCAGCTCCAGGACTTGCCCGCTAACCATGAATGTGATTCTAACATGGGGGCAGCCAGGGGTACACGCTCAATCATCAACCATATCCTTTGTGTCTGCCACAGCAGCATCAGGTTAAAAGGTCGATCCATAAAGTAAAAGAATAAGTGTTTAAGTAGCCATTTTGTCAAAGATGCGTGCAGCAACCACTGCGTGACCAACTTCTGCAACGAGCAAGCCCACCAAAAGTGTGGGTTACAAAGAGGAATATGACGTGTGGTAAAGAAAAAGCAGAATATCGAGTTAGATGCATTTTCAGATTTAAGCCTGAATCCTTGTGAACAAAGAAATTAATTGCAAAGACCATAGATAATGTCATTCACCTTCCATGGACAAATTTAAAAATATCCGAGCTACCAAGGATTCCATGTATATGAAAGGATCAAAATACAGACAATACTTTCTAGTCGATCTATATGGTTAAGTTCTTCACAGCTAATAGCAAATACAGATCAACATGAATGTACGATTGCTCTCCTTCTTTCAACACATCCAGGAGGACAGTACTCGACCAACACATGACAGATGCTTGAAGAGTACTCTAGCTGAGTCGCATCATTTGTGACTATCCGAATCCTTCTTTGGAAGGATTCCCCCAACAAGGGCCTCTACCTCTTCTTTCACACGCTGAAACACACTTGGCCCCTTGACTTTGTCGACAGGCGTGTTCTCGTCAATGTCGTCGCTCATCCCATGAGTTTCCTTGTGGTGGTGTGGCGATCTGTTGGCGTGGAACACTGCCTCGGCCTCTTCTTTAGCTCTCTCAAATATGTTTGGAGCCTTGACATCTTTCCCTTTCATAATAGAGAGGCAAAAACAATGGAAATAGTTGAAAAACTAATAGATCAGATATAAATTTCTCTGGGCGTCTTGCATTTGTGAGGAGGGCAATGCAATTAACCTATAATTAAATTTCTCAAAGTCCACTGGAAGGATGAATTCTTACACGAGTATCTCAACTTCCTTTTTTCCCATTCATTTCCAAGAAGAGTATTTCTACAGCAAAGAAATGAACAAAACCCACGAAAAAAAAAAAAGCGACCTTTCTTTTCTTCTTCAGCTAAAAATTGCAAATTTGAAGAGTTCATAGAAGCAAGAACCCGCGATTGCATCAAGGCGAACCAAAAAGATATGAATCCCAACATTAAAACGCGACGATCGCCGCAAATTCGAAGGAACAAACTCTTCCGCGGACAAACGACAGAGAGCAAGAAACTGTAGCTCATAATCGACGCATCAACGAAGGATATTCGACAGATTACAAGATTAAAGCAGACGCGGCATGACCCAGATAGAGTAAAGACCTGGTGACGAGTCACTGTGATCCGGTTTTGCTGATTCTGCCATGGGATCTCCGCGAGAAAAAACAAGGTGAGTCCGCGCCTCGGCCGCCACTTCTTTAGGAAGCGGATGGATCTTAGTGGGCTTTGGGCCTATCGACGGGCCCAATTTCGGCCCAATTTCTGAAAGCTTTAGGCGAAGAATCGGCAAGGTGGAGCAGCTTCAATTGATGGAAATTTTTTTACAGGGGTCGATGTATGTTCTTGATGATAAACAGGGACATAGAACAGAATAGTATTGCGCAGTGGGTGCCTCATCGAGACAAAACCGCACCAACTCGATAAGATCAGTAGTGTTTCCAACGTCTACTTCCACGACCAAATTCGAGTACGGTTTTTCACGATGAGGAAAACTACAGAGATACGAATTCCTAGCCCTTCTCGATGGAAACTAAGAGTTGGGTAGTTCGTCTTTTGTTTTATCACAGTAGTTCTTCACTCTCCAAAGACCGAACATGATGTATGAGGCTTTCGCTGTCACCCGTCTTTACCCCTGAATTCGCTTCAAAGCTCATCAACCCTCGGAGTCATCGAAACATCCCCCCCTCCCCCCACCAGCTCTGATGGACAAGACAGGTCCCATCGCCAACTCTGTTTTTCTTCCCTCTTAGATTTTCTGCATCGTTGAACGTGACTCCACGAGGGTCAAAAAAGAAGATAAAGAGCTTTGACCGTCGATGCGGAGTTTGCCGCAGGACCAAACACCGTCATCCCAAACAAAAAAAAAAAAAAAAGAAAAAGAAAAAAGACCCTCGAGCGTTTCTTACGGCCACGGGACGCAGTGGGTACGTGCAGCTTTCGTCCTCAAACCGTGTGGAAACAAACGCAAAGACACTATGCGAAACGGGGCAAGAAGGGTGTTCCCTCCACTAGGTTGACTCCCACGAAGTTTCCGACACGTTTGTCTTGTCTTCCCACCTGCTAGAGCTGAGCTGAGCCGAGCCGTCTGGCAGAAGTTGGATAGGAGAAGGCGAGGGCGAGAGCGACCTCCTCGTGTTCTGTTCCGATACGCATGCGAATTACATATTATTATCGTTGCTGCGAGATATCTTTCAGGCAACATCTGGACGTGGGGAGATCAAAGATGGAGTGTACTCCCCGAATGGATAATAGGAATCTCTTCGGAAATGCCCACTGTGTCGCCATTATGTTCCGTGGTTGACTCGTGGCTATCGTTGTTTCCATCCAACCTTGCGAGAGTTCACACTTTTGGACAGTGTCAATGATGCAGTCGCCATCCCAGCAATTATTTTGTCTGAGCTTTTTGCTGGAGATCGATGCTCTATCATGATTTGGATACGAGGAGGGGATACGGGGTGTGTCTGGTGTCTTCAGTCCATCGCAAGTCTTTATTTTTATGGCCCCAAATCGACCCGTCTCGATTCGTTCTTCTTTTTCTTTTCGGCATTGATGATGCAGGGGTATTAGCATAGAAGCCTGGCTATTTCGAGATTCATTAGTGCTATGCCAACCTTGTGAGTAGACCCGTCAAATGAGTGGATCGGATCGGATTTGGGTTGGGTCGAAAATGATCCGATCCATATTAATCCATTTAACCCGTTTTGACCCAAATTCATATAATATAAATCTAATGACCCATACCCGACCCGACCTACACCCGACCGAACCTATATTGCTAAAAGCCATTATTATTGTGGAGAAACCCAAACTCACTCTAAACACTATGTTAAATGATTCATTCAATTTAATTTTTACATATTTGACCAATATTTAACTTTCACTTGATATTTGATTCTTTTACTTTCATTTGACTCATATTTGATTAATATTTAATATTTAACTTTCACTTGACCCATACTTGACCCATATTCAACTTTCATTTGACCCATATTTAAGTTTTATTTAACCCATATTTGACCAATTTAATTAAAAGTGAGTTATAATATGGGTTTATGATCCATTTTAACACCTCTACTTGTGAATCAATTGAGTCCGGGCCTTTGATTCCATGCAAGTAGTCCCGACTCATAGTAGTTTGCATGTCGTTGATGTGATTTGTACAAGTGAACCCCAAATCCCGGGCCGGAAGTGCCTTAACGCCATTACCAATTCTACCAACCTTTCGGATTGCGATATCATTTACTCAAACAAATCGGAAAAAACACTCCATTCCAATTTGTTTTATTAAACTTTTTCCCATTAATATTTGTAGTTTCACACTTATCGAAATTCAATCAAATCAATTGAAAATCTAGTTATTAGTATAACAGGAAAATTGGCAGCCAAAAAAAAAACACACATACAAACTTTCACATGGGGGACGAGAATGTCCTCACTTTTCGAACAATCTAGAAAAATCCACAAATTTTTATCTTAGGGACAAAATATGCACGGTTAAGTTTCCATCCATGCAAACCGATATTACACATTATGACATGGCTAATAGCGTTGACGTGTAGAAAAGGACACATCTACAAGAGTAAAAAGATGCCGGGCACTTATTAGTTGTGAACATGATTTCAAGATAGAACCAATAACCTGAAAATTGATCCGATTTTAGGTATTAGGTTATGCAAGGCATACGGTAGGCTCAAAGTTCCAAAAATTGGAAAACTTGTTCCAATAGGCAGTTTCAATTTTCACTTGAAATGTGGAAGAAGTGTTTGTGTTTTTCCTGTTCTATGCATCTATGTGATCCTATATCAGTTCATAACTTCTAATGACGAGTCTGTAATTTAAAATCACTAATCTGAATTTCTATTTCCAACGATATTCATGATTGAAACTTTTATTTTGTTAAAATTTCATCATTTTCGTGTATCAAAATATCAGTTATGATTAGTAGATTGTGACAAATTATGGTAATTAGAGATGATGATTCACTGTAATCGTTCAACTAAGAATACGTGTAAAATCCGAGTAGACCCCAAAACCGACTCTAAACTTGTAACATAGTAGGTTTTAGGTTCCTGATCATGCAGGGTAGGTTTCAAGTTCTATAATTTAGGGGATTTATTCCAACAAATAGGTTCCAGATTCTACGTAGAATCTGAACGAAACCTAGAACCGTTGATAGTTTCTCTTAACCATCGTCATTTTATTTTTCTTAATTGGGACTAATATACTTCAAATACGTTTCAGAAGATCACTGCAGGTCTTTTCTTCACTAATTGCATTTCTCTAAAACTTCACTGCTAGCCACGTCATGCACCATAAAATTTTTAATAGCGGATACTTTTATCCCTCAAAAAAAGTTCACGAGTTATTAGTGAATCGTCTAAAATATGATGATATTTTTTATCTTACTGGTAAAAGTTAGGCTGATCGAGTTGGATTGGGCATTCATAAGGTGAAACTCTTTATTATTGTCTATGATTAAACACAACCCCTTTATTTTTTACATTATATTTATAAGTTAACATAGAAAGTTAATGAGAAAAAAGTAACTCACAATTCCTGATTCTATTTAGGTTATTTCGATTTGGACAACCATGACTCGATCAAACTAAATTTCCAAAGGCATCCTTTCCTACCACCCCAACCCAAGTCTCACACGTACCTAAAACGAAACAAATTCACATTAACTATTGTATTTTCTTGGAAATTTCAATAGAGAAGATTGCATGAGCTTATATTCCATGCCCCGAGCTCGGTCCTTCTCGAAAGCAAAGATAAAAACTCAGTCATCTTCCCGACTACCTTTCTCTCAAGAACTTGCCCTAAAATCCTAATTACATGATATAATACTGACATAAGCATTTAACATATGAGCTACAATTCAAAGCTCAATCCATGCTTTACATTCTTGTCCCCTTTTCCCCAGCTGGAATCAGGCCATAGATGAAGTCATTGCACGTGGTCTAGAAGTTGCATGGGGATGCTGTTGTCAACCGAGCATATAGACCTCTCCCTAAATTTCATTTTTTTCAAATTATATCATTATATCGTTGTTAAATTATAAGGTTCGTACGCAAGTTGATTGACTTGTTCAAGTACCCAATCAAAAGGTGCCGATCACCATAGCCGATAAATTCTCAACAGGAGATGGCGTGCGCTGTCCGAATTTCTCGTACCGAGGTCCGTTTTTCGTTGGGGCACATAAGATTACCGAACTTCAATCTTAATAAATAAGGAAGGGGGCAACTTTGTACACGTGGAATTTGCCGCCACGAAAGAAAATGAACATTAGAAAAAGAATGGATGGAGGCGGAGACTATTAATGGAGAAGAGAAAATTCTGGATGTTGACCGTGCCCTTTGACAAAATCTCACCAAACGCTTTGACCCATTAAATTACGGAGATCATGTTTTACGATAAAGAATGGTTGTGGAAAAAAAAAATACGCTTGGAAGGCTTCTTAAAATGGCCATTTTTTAAAGGAATTATTAATTAAGCAAAATTACATAATTTTCTCTTATTTTTATGCTTTCCATCCTCTACTTTTAAAAATGTATGCTTATCCCTAGATGAAAATGAGGGATTTTTTTTTTTGTAATTTATCTTTCTTTTATTAAGACATTCTCTCCTATTGATTTATGAGTAATTCTAGCATACATCACCGGTGGGAAAATACTTTTTTAGAAACGGTCTTATTCGCCATTGATTCGATTGTTAGTGTGAGATTTGCATTATAGTCTCTCTTTACATTGGTAGTGTATGTTATAATTTCGTTTAATCCAATGGGTCAATCTTTTTACCCGTTTTCTCTTCGGTAGAAGTTCCACTTCTAGAATTCTCAACATTTAAACTTTTCGTAGGAGGCACTTTTAGTACATTCCTAGATATTCTCCTACAAAATCAAATAAATTAGCTAATACAAGGGATAAATTTAGCGGATTGAAGTTCCACGTATTAGTTACTCTATTGAGAATCAACTTCCATTGTCAGTGGATAATAGTAATGAGAGTTGTTCTTGCCATTTTATAATCGAATTCTCACTTCTTCAAAAGGATAGACTTGATTATACAAACGCGTTTCGTGGACTTAATCACCGATAGACTATAAGAAGCGATGAACACAACCCATTACCTACGCATCCCTTTTTTGGTTGCTTGACCAATTCTTGCCCAAGAAACTATGAAAGTGCTAGAACTACTTGAAATCTTGAAATTTTCATGTTCAAAACCACGAGTTTACTAGATTCAAATTACTAATTTCCCAGAACATCCTGGGTTTGACGAGCAATTTGGGTGTTACATGGTGTGAAGTTTCTATGAAAAAGGGAGATTTGACAAGTAGATCGTTACCATGGATAAGTTATCTCCTACTTTAGTCATAACTTCATGCAATGATTTTTCCTCATTGCGTTCCATTTTCTACAGCAAACCTTTTGTCAATGAACAAACGTAAGGCCAATCAAATCTTGAGCGTGACTAATGCCGTCTATCAAATTGAATCAAACATCATCTACATGTAAATGAATCAAGTAGTTCGCTAAGAAACCATCTCGTGGTAAACTGTTCATACAAGACACGTCAATTAATCAAATATAAGACTTTAGAATTGAGGTCGACGTTTGGTCAATGCCGAATATTCCTAAACATTCGACGTAATAAATTTTTGCTTTCACCTCCAATGAAAATCCTTAAAAATCAAAACTTTCTCACTTCGACCCTAAAGTGACTTATAAGATAAGACCTCTTGCCGCCGTCGATAAATATCACAAGCAATGCAACGTACTACAAAATACAGAATGTCACTAGCAATAGGTACACGAAAAACTTCATTCTCCTTTTGCCAAAAAAAAAAAAATTTACGGAGTAGATTCACTACAATAAAGCCAATGGCCTTTGCCCGCACGGTACGAGGATATCTCCCTGTGCCAAGCCCCGTCTGAATGCTGTTTTTTTTGCACGAACATAGTGGGCTCCACGTTCCAGTGGCTGTGGCTGGCTGCTTGTATAAAAGGGAACCTGGTCGGTTCAGAAGAATTCAAAGGCATACGAACACTGATGTTATGCTTGGTTGAACGACACTCAGCTTTTTGCTTTTTTGGCTTTGTTGAGGTAAGACTCTCTCTCTCTCTCTCTCTCTCTCTCTCTCTCTGTGTGGACACGGTCTCGTTCACTTTCTTGTTTTTCAGATTCTGTTCATTGAGTCTGTTGGGTGAGTTTTGTAATATCCTTGCTTCTTGGTCTGCTGAATCATGCGTAAATTATCTCCTTGGCTTTTCAGACTCTATTCATAGAAGGGATGTTGTGCTTTTAATCATCTCATTCGAGTAATTCTGAGACTCCAAGAACTGCAAAATTTCCAAGCTTTCTTCTTGCTGCATGTGTTTGATGAAAATGGTGGGACATTACATGACAGAATCTTGTTCAAATGAAGAGCTAGATCAAATGAGGATGTCTGCACTCGTCCCAGTAAAATAAGAACTGGGATTATTGTTATAGATTCAGATTGATTTCCAGATCAAAATGTTCTCTTCAATCATGTTGAGGTCGTGATTCTTGAATTTCTCGTCAGATGACAACATGGCACTCTGCATCTTTCATCCTTAACAGAATCTTGAAGCACTGATAACCCAATTTGCAATCTTGAAATGCAGACAAAACAGTGGTAGTAGAAGTAACCTCCCGATGCGAAATACAAAAAGATGACTCGAGTTCTGTTGAAGTGCATTCGTCTAGAAGCGAAATACACCATTGATAAGTGCAAGTTCATCGACTTATATTATTCTGACAAGACAATATCTGAGTCCGAGGATTCGATTTCTCCCATGCTGGCCAATGAGCTCAATGCGGCTGCCGTTACGCTCCAGAAAGTTTACAAGAGTTACCGAACAAGACGGAACCTTGCAGATTGCGCAATTGTTATTGAGGAGCTCTGGTAAGGTGTAGTTGATCCCTACTTGCAGTTATGGTCAAAGGGTTTATGCTATTTTTTTTTTTTTTGGGTTGTGATGATTTTGTCATCATGTAAATGTCTCTCCTGATGTGTTGCAGGTGGAGATTGTGTGATTTTACAGAGCTTCGACAGAGTTCCATCTCTTACTATGACACTGAAAAGCCAGAAACTGCTGTCTCAAGGTGGGCAAGGGCAAGGACACGAGCTGCAAAGGTAATTCTTTTCTTCTTTTTCTTGCCTTTTTGCCCACCATTTGAATTCATTCTCATCATTGAATAATTAATCTTGACTGCTGACTTCTTCCCATCAATATATGCTGCTGCCCTTCTTAACCTTATTAGCTGAAATCGCCAACCCGTTTCTCATTCTCATCCTCTCCCTCCATGTCAGAGAAACTTTTTGATCTCTTTGTTTCTTTGCTGGGTTCAATCTTCTCGACAACAAATTCAGGGAAAAAAAAAACAATTTTTTTCTTCGTTTTGTTTTTTGAAGTATTCAGTTGTATGATTCAGATTGGGATTTGCAGGTAGGGAAGGGTCTTTCCAAGGATGAGAAAGCCCAGAAACTAGCCTTAAGACACTGGCTTGAAGCTGTAAGCACCTGTTCTTAATGCCTTATAGACAACCATGATCTTCTTTCCCTATTTTGTGGGCTTTCTCTGCAGTCTCGAGAACGAGACTTACTAACACTAAATCACTAGACATATTAACAAAATCACTACCGGATCAACAATTACCGTCAAGGGATATTATCCTTTGTTTTTGCAACTAGCATAGACATTTTGATCAGATGAGCTGAGTGGAACCAGTTCTTTTGAGAGAAGAATTTTTCCAAGATGAGAACTGAGAACCAAGTTAATCAATACAAATAGCTTTTTTGACCAAATTTCCCTGCTTTCTATACCATTGTCCGCCACTGATGTAGTCAACCATAGCCATTGAAAACTTCTTCAACCCTCTGAATTTGATTTCAAAGGTCTTTGAATGTCTTTTATAGGCTGATCCGACATCAATCAAGTAAGAGGGTGGATTGATTAACCATTGAACTTTTCTCATCTTCTGCAGATCGACCCGTGTCATCGTTACGGACACAATCTACAGTTCTACTACAATGTCTGGTTTGCAAGTGAGAGCTCACAACCTTTCTTTTACTGGTAAATCCTTGATAAACAACAAAGCTACGGTATGCCATACCGGGATCTGCTTCTAACTTCGCATCTGCAAAATTGAAGGTTGGACGTCGGAGATGGAAAAGAAGTAAATCTCGAGAAATGCTCGAGGAATGCTCTTAAGCATCAGCGCATCACATATCTTGGACCTGTAAGTACATCAGAGTAAGGATTCAAATTGCTCTCGACCAGAGAAGCTCCGTCTTCAACGCTATATTGTCTGATACGTGTTTGTGCTTCGTCTTTCTTGCAGAAAGAGAGGAAAGTTTATGAAGTGATCATAGAGAAGGGAAAGCTTGTTTATAGACAAGGCGGCACACCTCTTAACACGGTGGAGGGATCAAAATGGATCTTTGTCCTCAGCACGTCGAGGATTTTGTACGTCGGGCAGAAGATAAAAGGTCAATTTCAGCACTCTAGCTTCTTGGCAGGAGGAGCCGCCACTGCAGCTGGAAGATTGGTCGCGCACAACGGCATCCTCAAGGTACCCTCAACTTTGACAGATACATATATATGGCCGCACCAGATGCTTCGATCTAAAGATAAACATATCGGCCATCGTCATCGGTGTTCTTTATCATCTCTCATTTCGCTCGTGTTGCAGGCGATATGGCCTTACAGTGGTCACTATCACCCAACGGAAGAGAATTTCATGGAGTTCATCAGCTTTCTTCGAGAACACAATGTGGACTTGACCAATGTCGAGGTAAATTCCGGACGTCTTAAGCATGGATTCAGCAGCTTCTTATTGAGCTAAACCATTTCTTCACTAGTTTAAAGCTCACATCCGTTCTTTTATGCCACAGCGATGTGCAGCCGACGATGAAATTCCGCCGAAACTCACTCATGAGGGACTGTCCATATCCCCTAGAGACTGCAAAGACACATCAAATGCAAGTTTTGCAATCTCGACCGCATACAACGAGGCTCCCAACCGATCCAAGGCCGAGGAAGATAAACTGGTCTGTAAGTCGGGGAAGCAGCTGAGGCGGAAATGGAGCACGGGAGCAGGCCCGCGAATCGGTTGCGTAAGAGAGTATCCGTCGAGCCTCCAGTTCCAGGCGCTCGAGCAACTGAAGCTATCTCCGAGGAGGAGCCTCGGCGCCAACAATTCCTTAACCTGTAACGGCCCTATCCCATCACCGCGTCCCAGTCCTAGATTCCACCTCTCACCTCGGATCGCCTACATGGGGCGACCTAGCCCGCAGTGTACATGATTCGCTAGATACTCTTCCCGGTCTCGACGGATCAGCCAATTTTGATGCGTTCCGGTCCCGGGGAAATTCATTACAGGGATGACAGATTTAGGCCTGACTTAGGTCCCCAGACGGTACAGAATAACATTGTTGTAGATCGTCACATGAGGCAACACGGTTCTTTATTTGTTCATTTGTATCTCTTACCAAGATTTCACGGCACAACGCACAGGTGCTCCCATTGTCATACAGAACTTTCAATTAGATATTTCCGCGGACGCATTCGAATTTTCTATTTTCCCAACTGCTTCGCGCGTTGTTTTTTCCAACAACGAGAACTTGTGGGGGTGGAAAAATTCCAAAGACGACCTGTCGTCGAGGGGGAAACGCCGGACTAACCTAGTAGTTTGCATGCATGGAACAACTCCGCCAATCGAATGTAGTCAAATGCCATCTACGTGTCGGCAGGTCGAGCGATTTCCTAGTCTCGTTTCGTCATCTTCCCACTTCGTTGAGGAAGACTGGCCAAAGGGAGTTTCCTTTGACGGTCTCGATCGCTTGTTTTGCTTTCTTTCCCTGGTCATAATTCGTAGTTGGAAGCACGCCCACGATGACCGTCATGCCGTGGAATCTCTCGTCCCGGGTAACCCTCGATTTGCCCTGTATTGAAATTAAGCGAAGAAGTAAGGCTGAAAATGAATGAAATTTACGAATATAAGTGCGACAGGTGATATTTCAATAAGATATATACGGCACTCCACTTTGCTACGTACGAGCAATGCATCAGACATGTCAATAAGTTGATATTTCACCTTGGCGAGGAAAAGAAGAACGCTGCTACGTACCGACGTGCACATGCATATACTGGCAGTCTTCAAAATTCGGAAAGGTCAATTAACACGACGACCCATTTGAAGCGTGCCGGCTCACATAGTCGTAGTCTTGAATGATTAAAAAATTTAAGTCTTTTAGTGCTATCTACCCCTTCACAAAGAAGGAAGGGGCCGATTCCTCCGAAAACAGGATCCGAGACAAGGCGTTGCCTCTTTTTCCAGTCAATGCATTCAATTTCTTCCCCCAGATTCTAGTTAGTGATGCCGTTCATTACGCAGAGAGCATCGGCATGCCCCCACAAAGCGATGCATTTGTATCGATGAGAAAGGACCGTCTTTATCATGTCTTTGGAACAAAGGAAATGACATCATGAGCTTGACTTGGATTGGAAAAGTTCAGCTCCAGCCATGAAAGAGAGGGTAAAGCAAGGCATGCACTAGATATATTACTCAATACTCAAAGTAGACAGATCAATCATTCAACTGTTAAGAACCAGAATGCAAAAGCACCAACTTTCCTCCGCTAAAGTGAAGAAAAAAAGCAACAGGAAAAGCGACAACAAAACAATCTTGGAAAAACAGAGGGTCTGTATTTTGAACCCCTGTGTGCTCAAGTTCGGTCATTGTCAAAAAGAAACTGCAAACCCCCCACACAAACCCCACCAATAATTTAGCTAGCGAACAACAACTTAGAAACACGTATTGAAAAAAATTAAGCATATCTTAAATCAATTGAGAACTAGTCTAGCATTACAATCTCGGATGTATACAGGATTGCATGTTCGCTGAATTCGGCAAAGCCTTATTGCTCTCTTTGAAGCAAAGAGGAAATCCAGTCTGATGTTGCAGCTGCAGCATCTTCCTGTTCCTTTAAAGAAAGCAATAAAGGCGTGACCGCTACCTGTTACACCAGAGGGAAATTGAATTAGAAGAAGGTGGACCTTTGAGGTGAGACATCCTAGCAACCAAAAAAGTATTTCATCTTTTCATTGTTGGCGGTCTAATTACAAGCATATTCACTAAGTCTCCAACTTAAGATGGCCTTTATCTTTTCATAGCATCCGATTGTATACAATGGCATGAGCTTCTAATAGTCATATTCTTGACATTTGTGCAGCAGGGGTGTCCGCTCTCGAATGAGTGTCCTATTATGGATCAACTATGAAATAGATGTATGGCATAATTATCCCACTGCAAATTAGATCGTGACATTAAAAGACTACAGCGTCCAAGCAAGTTCAAGGATGACCAGCAGAGTCCCAACCACCCAACGTCTGTCAGAAAAGAAGATAACCCAGTGGAGATCAGAATTAATCAAATTTTTCAATAGATGCATGGTTCCCAAATAGAGGCATTCAAGATTGTAAGGGCCTGCCAAAATTAATCCATGTCTTTTCCAGGTAGCCACCAAGATGAACTCATCCACCTGATTCCTAAATGCTGAAAGTTGTCACATATTTCAAGTTTGCAACAGAACACTAGATTTGTCGCAGCTGCATGATCCTCTGAATTTGAATTTGCTTACCACCAAACATTTACAGTAGTTATTCTTGATAGTCAGTTCTAGAGCTCTTACCTTCTCAACTCCAACAATTAACCAAGATGTGATTAACAGATCAATATAACCCGCCTATAATATCTTTTAACCATAGACAACAGTTTAGTCTAGATTAATGAAGGATAACTCCAAGGACAGGTTTCTTTCCCATTGATTAGGTGTGAAAGAATCGTGCATGGCCATGCTGGGACTTCAGTTAAATATTTTACTTGCGCATTTTGAAGATCTCAAAGAAAGGAGGCACAGTAGGTAAACTTACAAATCCATTCTCCAGAGCATTGATATCCAATTCTTCATCTGCATCATCCTGCTCTCTGTGCATGAACTGTGTATTCCCACAAACACCGACAATCAACATAACATTTCATATACAGAGAACTACTTAACAGGAAATAAAACAGTTCAAAACGTCAAATGGCCAAAATACCCAGATTAATAGGATCCATTTAGAAAATCTTCCAATACGGCCATGAAAACACTGACTATTTTCATTGCAGCAAGACAGAAAAAGAATGATGCAACCACTGGAGACCAGAGAGCAAATGCAATTTGCGAGCTGTAATTTTCATGATTGCAGAATCTGGTAGGCGTTCACAAATTACTTTTAGCTACAACAGAAGTTAGTAACTTCTCCTTACCTCTAATCTGAAGAACTTCTTCACTCGGTTTGTGTCAGATTTCCCAGCAGCACCAACTGATTCTATCTCAACAAGACTTTTCCTTTGTGTGGTTAAACGCCGAGCTGCACCCTGAGAGGAGTAATGGATGTCATGAGAGGGGAATTAAATGGACACAGCCTAATTGCCCACATAACAAAAGCATATGCAGTTCTCCTCAATTTAAGGTACTCACAGCAGCAGATGCATCTCGACTGAGCTGCGCAAGTTGGAGACCAAGGCTTTGTTGGTTGGACATGAAATGCCCAGAAGATGAATGCCTATTAGCTGAAACGGCTTGCCAGTTCAGAGTGGATCTCCATAGACTTTGTTTCGTAACTTTGAAACCCTGTCAATCAAGTATGAATAGCATATAAACAGACTACCAATGCAAAAAAATATTTGAAACAAAGTCACAGCGCTGTCTTCCATGTTCAAAGAGGCGTTGAAGGCCAAAGAAACATGCAAAACAAGATTATTTTTTTTCCTACACCATATTAGGAAATAGAGAGTAAAAAGTTATGCAGCTAAGAGGGAATTCTTTTTGCTTCACTAAAAATGAACACTAGACAAAAGCACAAGCTCAAAAGCATCAATATCTGAATGAGATCATCCTAAGGAACAAGTATTGAAGACCAAGTACTATATTGAGCTCCCAAAAGGTGGAAGCCACGCGCAAGATTGATTGGTTATCAACGACAACCAGGAGTACTGAGAATTATAGATCAACTGAGATGATGTCCAAGCGACAATTGAAGAACATAATATAGTAACACAATCATTCACCCTCAACATTAACATAGAGTGTAAGCTCCTTCTCATGGACCTTTAGATCTTCAGCTAACTAAATATTTTTGCAGGCACTTTTCAGCGTATTATTATAAATAAATGTGTTTTCTGTTCAACTCAAGGGAGACATTTCAGGTCTGGAAATGCCTCTGCAGTAACGTTTCCACGCTATTTATATGAGCATTCGGGTGTTGCCATGTGCCAGCATGTCAGGGAATTTGGGTAGATGCAAAGGTATAAGCAGGAGTAGAAAGAAAAGAAAATTATGTTCTGCTGCCAACTATGCATTTTATGAGGTGATTAAAGTGCACGAAAACTGATCATCAGATGAAGTGACTTCCTAAAATCAATTCATGCCACGAAAAGGTAAGAAGAGGCCACATATAAGTGCAACATTCATTAGAGAACTTTGACCAACTGAATTTTCAGGCCTAAGAATGCTACCTAACCAACAGAGGGGTGACCAGAGCATAAAGTTCTTCAAAACAAGGATTAATCGCCATGTATGCATGCAGCCATTGCTGGAGTTTGCAAATTATTAAAGTAGAAAAGGATGGCATTATGCAGAGGAACCGATGTGCACAAGTCATAGCCAACAAGTGTCATCTTATACACAATTCTATATGCACAAGAAAGGATAACATAAACCATACTTATTATAGTCGCAGCGCATTTCAAGGAACTTCAGAACACAAACCTTGTTGGTCAAGGGAGATGTTGGAACTTCTATATTCAATGAGCAACTTTTAGGAAAAGTTCCCTTTTCAATATCTCTGATAGTTGCATTTATCAACGGTAAGCAGACAGCGACTGCGTCCTTAAAATCACTTTCTTGACTCTCATCCTTTTTCCTATAAAAATTGAATCTTTAGGAAAAACTTATAAAGAAGAAGAAGAAGAAGACAATATGTTCAAATAGTACAAAGAGTGTTGGTAGCTTACCAGTTCAGCGATATGGACAAAGATGGTATACCGCAAATTAATGCTTCTCTAGCTCCAGCAATGACACCAGAGTAAAACCTACCAGAGTCTCAATTCAGACTTTTCACAATGTAATGACTCATTGTTTCTGAAAGTCTACAGCATAGTTATGCTTTGTCAATTCAGAAGATACAAGCAAATTATGCTTACATTTGATTGCCACAGCTTGAACCTCTGTTGATTCCGCTAATAACCTGAATACAAAAGAAAATATTAAAACTACAAACATGTCCAATATTAAAACCAAAGGACAGGATTACACTAGTAGCATTAGGCACTAACCAATAAAGGCTTCGACCATGAAAAAAGCGCTCCAGATAATGCTAATGAGACACAATCCACAGGAGTCCCTGGCCAAAAATAAAATGCCAAAGGTATACAGCTATAAGCAAGCAGTTCCAACTTCAACATGTTACACGCATGCAGTACAAGCAAAATTTATGGATCCAATTTCAATATATAGTGTTCATGCTTTCATTGCTTCCCATCCAGACAGAATAATGGAATAGGAGAACATAAAATTGGTTCGAAAGTGACCAACTAACCACACCTCAGAGGTTAGCCAACTGAAAGAAAAAATACCCAGATCCGGATGTGGCCACATTTATCACTTATGAAAATATTTTAAGCACTTCATACATTCAGATTCCCTAAAGCAAAAGCAACATAAATCGTCAAAAGTCATGAGCTCGAGTAGCAGCCCCACCCGAAACTTCATAAGCCACGGCACCATTTATTTCGGCGGATGTCACAGCAACCGTTTCTCTAAGAGTCACAGAATGACCTGAGGCCGATTTGTCCCTAAACAATGCCAAACGAAAGATTTTAACAATCACTAACAGAAACTGAAAGTAATGCACCAAAGCATCCTCCCAGGGTCAAAATTAATAAAAGAGGAGCTGAACAGAAAGGGAGAAGCAAATGTCGCCGCTCAATTGAAGGAGGGGGCAAGTGTGAAGAAAACTGAGAAAAATTCAGATAACGAGGAGCCAAAAAAACGTCATTTTTAACAATCACTGCGCTGATTGAAATCAGCATCGCAAGCATACTGTAAGTAAAGTCGTAAGGGAACGGCCAAACAACCAGAATCTCGGTACTCAATCGCAGAAGACAAGTATATTCCAAACAGAGACGATACGGCTGAAGGATTCGGGCAATAATAGAAACCGAAGCCGTAATTAATGCAGCATCACACGCCAATCCAAATAGAAGAGCAACATCAACGACAGAAGGACGAGCAAAGGAGCCGAGAGAAATTCCTAACGGCGAGCGAGTGAGAAAGACTTACGATTGAGGAACACAGACATGGACATTGCAGAGGCCTTCGCGGACGAGAGCTTCGACGAGGCAAGCGAGTCCCGGTGACTCGATTCCGTCGCTGTTGGTGACGAGCACGATCGGCTTCGAGCAATCGTCGGCGCCGGCGCCGCCGGGGGCGGAGTCCGAGGTGGAAGGCTCGATCGACTCCTCAGAGGGGGGATCGCCGGAGCCTCCGCCGTCCTCCTCCTTGCGGCGGGAGAGGACCTGCTGGAGGTTGGAGACGAGGCCCGGAGGCAGCTGGTTATCCTTAACGGACGCCATGGCAAAATGAGGCACAGATTCGGATTCTCAGCTGTTGAGAGAGCGAGAGAGTTGGAAGAAATAGGAATGAAATTCTAGAGAGAGACTGGAGAGAGAGGGAGGAGAAAAAGGAGCGAGCTTTGATGTAAGAGAGAGGGAAGATGATTGATGATGGACCGATTCTAACGGCGTCATAAAGAGAGAGAAAGATGGAGAGAGAGAAAAGCCTACGACTGTAGAGAGAGAAAAGTCCAATGGCTCGGGTTTAGAGAGAGAGTGTGGGGACAGCGGAGACGCCTCCCCCTTGCGTCTCCCTTTTTTTGCACCCAAGTCCCTCGGCTCCTGTGTAAATTGCAATTCAGCCCCCCCTCCTGATTCTAAGTATATTTAGTCCTTGAAACTTCCATTAGCGGCAACGTCAGAGAAATAGTTTCCATTCTCTTCTTTAGCTGACCTTTTTGATTTGGTCCATCGGATTTTAATATCGTTGGATCCAGTCCTTGTATGCTTTTAATTTAATTAATTTAGTCTTTCATCGAATGCCTTAAATCTTTGCCGGCGATCGGTAATGGTGTTGATGATGATGGGCTTGACAAACTAAGTTGGATCAACGTGTTGAATACCCATCTGACCAAATCGTCTAGAACAATCGCATTGGTTCGATTCATGAAATTCAAAAATTAAATTGAATTAATTGAAAATTTAGAGATAAAGTGGAGTATCGATCAAGGGCATTATGGTTGCTTTTTTACATTGCTGTAAACTTTTCTTCAAAAGTATGATGAAATTTTATTCATGGATGGTGTCAAAAGTTGCCCACCAAAGCTCTTAAATTACTCTTGTCATGTGAATTCAAAATCTCATGGCACGTGATTGTGTTATTTTGTATTGCAACATTTCTGTTTATCCAAATAAACTAATGTGTGTAGATTGGCATTGGTGAAGAGCCATCCAAGTACCAAAAGACCTCTACAAGTAAATTCTCATAAATTACAACTCCATTGGAGAATCATCAATCGCACCAAAATTTTTAAAAAAAGAAAGAGAGAGAAGAATGATTAATCACAAATATCAACTGAACTTTCCATAAATTTAAATGAAATGCTTTTGGATTATTAAATTGATGAGTAATCATATTAGTTAAGGAACATCGAGGCATGAATTGGGGTGCAAGCTCAATGCAAGACTTGTTAAATGAAAATAATCCAAATTCGATGGATTAAGTGTTGAATTATGACGCCTTTTATTCAATGACAATCACTTCTAATTAAAAAGAAATAAATCAAATCTCATCGGTAGAAAGCAATTCCTCTTTTCCAATACTAATTTAGCGAGTTCCAATTTTCTAATATTAAAAAAAGAAAGATGTGAAATCGGTAAAAACATCGATGCTGTAATTTAGGAATATGCGGGTTTCGATGTAAAATTAAAAAAAAGAAAGAAAAAAAAGTAGTTTGTTTAAGACGATGCGTGTCCTCAGCCGCGTAGGCCGTACGATTCCGGGGCCCCCGCCGAGCACGTGACCGGTCTCTTGCTCGGATATCGCCCGCCGGCCCTCCTATTCTCCTTGTGTAATTACTAATTTGGGCCGCCCCGCCTTCGTCGCTTGCTAACCTAACGAGGCGGTGACGGGGGGAAAGAAGGGGCTCCTCCGGGGAGGTCCCCCCATCCGGCGGGGACACGTGGCGTACTGTTACTGGTCGCCGAGGGGTTGCCCCCCGTGACGCTTGTCTTAGTAGCGGGGGGCACAATTTTATTTTCTGCGACCGTTGTCGCGGCCCACTAGATTTACTTCGCGGCCGTTGGATCGGATCGGATCGGATTTCAACGTCAAAGCGATGGGCCCCACCATGGCCTCGCTTTATGGGAAAAGGCTTGGGGCCCATTTATGCTTCATACGAAATTTTAGTCAAAAGCTTAATTCGCTTTCATTTTAAATAATATAATATAACATGACCATTTTCAATTCACATGGAAAATTATTGTGCTGTTAGAAAGATTCACCCCGTTCACATTCCGTTTATTTCGCAAAAATAGATAATAAAAAATTATTTTATTTGAATTAATTAATTAATGAAACTTATTTTCATTATCAATAATAATTAAAATATTTACCGTTTATTTATTTTTGTAAATAATACGAGCAATTTTTTTGAGAAAATATTTTACAAATTATTCATTTTTGTTCCGCAGAATAATCGGATCAGATGTAGTGATTGCGGTCGATCTTTTTCATATTAATTTTTTTTTATCTTCTTTTCATGCATGAAGGCAAAATCATGAACAAGGCGGCTGGATACAGATGACATGTGGGGTCTAGCTTTGGCGAGATGGAATAAGATAATGCTCTCCGATTTTTCATTTACTTCTCTCATGGTGTGGCCGGCCCAATGTGCCTGGCCGAAAGGTGCACCCTCCACGTTCTCTTCCGGATTGGAATCAGGTTCCATGCAAATTCGTTCCTATAACGTGGCGGCCACAGCTGGAGATTTGTTTAAGGAAAAAGGGCACAAAAATTATCTTTGAACTTTGGTCATGTATACAACGTGGTCTCTGAACATTTAATTTATTCAACATAAATCCTGAATTTTTAATTTATTCAATATGATCCGAACTTTTAATTTATTCAATATATCGTGCCTAATAGTAATCCATACACACAAGCTCATTCCTCGATAATTGAATCGATTCCATGGGATTAGATATTAGTATCACAAAGACGCGAGCCAAGAGCGTGTGAGCTCCTTTTGGCTACCTCGTTGCTCTTGAGGGTTGGAAGTATTCAATAATCAAGGGTAATTTGTGACGATAAGGGATTAGCCAATAGAAAGTTTTTGAACTCCAAACATATCTATACTCATTAAGGAATGGGATAAATATATTAGAAGTCCTAAAAATTATCATGGAAATGCAATTGATTTTAAAACTTTCAAAAAAAAAATGTAACTAAGTTATAAAACTTATCATAAATATACTAATGAGATTTAATTTTTTTTCAAAAAATATAATTGAGTCATAAAACATGTTAAACTAGTCTAATCAAGTCATTTCATTAACCGCACTTTTCGAAAATCTTAGTATTCGATTGTACTTTTATGATAAGTTTTCGAATTTAATTACATTTTTGAATATTTTATGACTCGAATGTACCTTTTTGACATGGTCTAAGATTTACGTTACATCCATAATAAAAAGCAATGCTAAAGAGAGTAATAAATGAAAGAGAGTACCATGCTCGCATATGGGAATCTTAGCAGCACGAGAGACACAGCTCGTGGAGATTGAACTGGACTTGCGATTGACATTTCGATTCGATTGCAGAATCATAGCTAAGCATGCATAGTAATTAATTTCTACGTTGGAATGCGCAATATTTCCCTTTTTCGCGTGATTTTCGCTCGCCCGGTCGATGTTGTCGTTGCTTCTTTGCGTTCGGTCATGTCTCAATCCCGCTTGTTATTGCGATACTCTCGTGGGCCGCGAAGACCATGATGTTCGGGAAATGATTACGTGGTTCGACGGGATGGATAAGTAAAGCCGCTAAAATGCGTGGTTATCGTCTTTTGGATTAGGGAATTAGTGTTATGCATTTCTAAGATCAGTCTAGTCTGGGTGATTAGAGTTTGATTTACAGGAATAGATTTCAACGAAATAAGAAAAGATAAGAAAGTCGATGACAATTTCTTTTCATATATGGGAGGGTGAATGCCAAATTCAAATGTTTTCTCTATAATTATATGTAATAATCATTCACGATAAGAAAAAATAAAAATTAGCCCAAAAACTATACTTAGTTTTTTCAGGCCATAAAGTATGAAACTCGGTTCAACTGGATTCTTTAGACGAGACTCAGTTCGACTAGATTCCTAGGTTGAATTTACCCATGCTTTTATCCTTTTGGGAGAAGTTTGGAAAATTATCCCAAAAATCCTAAACCTTTTACACTTTTATTAATTTAGTCATTTATATTTTAATTTTGTTAATTAAATCTTAAACATTTTCGCGTTATACCAATTGAGACCATCTAACCAATTTTGTTTGAAAATTGCTCACATAAATGCTGGCTATCCTATGTGATATGGGTTATGCTAACGTTGACTATTTTTGATAATTTTTAAATTTTTTCTATTCATTTCTTCTTTTATTTTTTATTTTTACCCTTTCTTTCTTTTCTCTTTTTCCTTTTCTCTCCGTTGGGCCTTGTCAATGGCCCGCGAAGGTTTGCCCACCTTGGCCTCAAGCAAGGGATGCAAGGGCTTGGGCTAGCAAAAGCCATGTTGGATCAGCACAAGGGTGGCCCACACTTGCCTTTGGTTGATGACCTTTGCTAGTCATCAACAAGGCCTGATGGAGGGAAAATGAGGAAAGAAATAAGAAAAAGAAAATAAGAGAAAAAGGAAAAAAACAAAGATAAAAAATTATCACCATTAACACTGATTGTGCAATGTAGAATGATCGACGGTCTGATATTCATGTCGACAATTTCCCACCAAAATTGATCGGATTGAGTTGATTGGGCAAACATGAAAATGTTTTAGTAAAATTAAAAAGTTTAAAACCGAGATAGCAAAAACGCAATACATTTACGACTTTTTTTACAAATTTTATGGGAAAAATAAGCCCCAGCCTCTTGTTGGCATCAATTCTTATGTTCAAATAGTTATAAAGGTTGTTTTCATTGGTGTTTTAGTGGGAATTACACAAATGATCTTTAAAGTTTGGTCTAATGTACATTTTCTTTTTATTGGTTCAATGTCATCATAAACTTTTATAAATAAAGTTCAATTTGGGTCTTCGACTATATGAAAAGATTCAATATTGCTTTTCTATTAATTCAAATCTAGGGACAATATTAAATATTTCTATATAATCTAATGATTAAATCGAATATATACAAAAAATTCAAGGGTTACACTGAACAAATCAAAAGTTTGGATTGCATATTAAGTTAAAGTTCTTGAACTATATTGAATATATTAAAAATTAATGTCTGCCATTGTGTGTTAAGACAGAGTTTATGACTGTTTATATCATTTTCTTTTTGAATAGTTATTTTTTCTCATCCTTTTCTCTTCATCTCAAGTTGATGGATTGTCTCCATCGAAGATCCCCGTATTTGGTTTTCTTTTTTGCTTATTTTGACCATTTTGGAAAGGTCCTAACAAGGCAGATTAAGAATCTCTCAATTTCCTTTTTCGCTCCTCCATTTATTTTTTCTTTCTTTTCAATAATTCACAATTGTATATTATATGTATAACAAATTAAAAATCTAAGAATGACATTGCACATTAGTCAAAATTCACTAACTCTTTGTGTCATTTTTATTCCGGCAAAAGAAAAAAAAAGTTAATTTTTCTCCTCTTTGCAATTGATGTCCTTTATAATTACGCAAAAAAAGGTAGTTAAATCACATGATGCGTCATTTTCCAAATTTGGTTTTCTATTCCGCTTATTTGGGCACTTTTGGAAAGGTCCAGCACAGTGACGTGGATTAAGAATCTTTCATTTTCCTTTTTCCACTTGTCCCTTTTTTTATTATCTCTTTTTAATAATTCCCAATTAAAAACACACACACACACACACACATATATATACATACATATATTTATTTATAATTTTTGGTCGAGTAATTAGATAAAATATTTTAATCCCCGTTTTCTCCTTTCCCGGTAATTTCTTTCGTCCAATCAAAACTGAGGAATATAGTAACCAACAGCAGCTCTAGCTTTTGCATTGCATTGGCGCGACCGCTGACTTAGGGTTTCGAACAGTCGGAGTCCAATCGAGCGCTCCTCGGCAATCTCTGGGCAAGCCTCCGCTCGACTCCCACGTTCCTCGAGGGAAGATCGGCGAGGATCACCGGCCGGCCGGACGGCGAGCTGCGCGCGCGGAGATGGAGGATTACGGAGGCCCGGGCCATTACGAGGAAGACAACCCGTTCTCCTTCGACGGCGGAGAGGAAGTCTACGACGATCGGCGACTTGGACAGTACCACGATCATCATCAGCAGCAGCAGCAGCAGCAGCAAGCGGAGCGGCGGTATTCGGGGCGTGAGGTGGACTCCTTCGGCGGCGGCGGCGGCGATGGCGAAGAGACCGACAGGAGGCGTCCGGTGGAGCATCGCGACTCTTCTTCGAGGTTAGCTCGCTCGGGCTTCGGGAGCTGTCCGATTCGGATTTTTTGCAGAGGTTTTAGACGAATTGGGGAATTTCGACGCTGCGGCGCGCTTGGTTTTTTAATTTTTGCTTTCCTTGGATTTGCGCGCGCGCGAATATGAGCTATTAGAAGATGACGCGATATTGTCTAGCGAAGAATAATTCTGGCTTTTTTTTTTTTGGGTGCCCCCTTCCTGTGATAGGAAACTCTTTGTTGGAGGCATTTCATGGGAGACTACTGAAGGTATGTCCAGCGCTTTGTCACTGAATTTCTCATGGATTACTCTGGACATGAAGTGTATTGGGGTTTAAACTGTTTAATGCTAAGTGTTGTGAACTTGGCTAGTGCATAAGGATCGTAATTCACATTACCTGTAGGCAAAGGATATGTTTTAAGAAGTTTGAATTCTTCTGCCCTAGGGGAATGTCTGTAAGTCCCTTGAAGTGGATAATAGGAAGTATCCAAATCATCTTTTGGTCCTCAGTGTAGATTTTGATCTGTTCTTGTGCACAGTCCTTTCCAGAGTAGTGAATGTTGATCGTTTTCCTTGGCTGCTCTGAGAGATCCTTGGCTTCCGATGTGCCTCAGCAATTTCGCAACACTGGATTTGTGATCTATGTAGTTTTGATAATTGGCATAACCCCTGTCCATGTACTCTAATCCTATAATTAAATCCGATGGGTGATTACACGAATTACTGTCATTTTTCCATCTGATTTTGATGCTAAGGAGATCCTTTAACCATCTATTAGGATAGTTTCCCATCTTCTGTTCCTTGCTGAATTCATACTCCTGGCTTCAGCAATGGTGTCGCTCCTCAAACATGGTGCGCTCACGTCCGTAATAACACAATTGCAAGTGCTAGTACTTGTGCACCTAAACATGTGTTTTATGATTGAAACGAGGGTTAGAGCTGCATTAGGAGTGGATGCAGCATAGAACGGGATTTTTAATCATGAAAAACATAAACTTGCTTTTACTATTGCCAATTTGTAATGTCGACCATGCCATCTGTTCGAATATAGACAAGTACCAATACACTGTTCAACCTTGTAGCATTTTGTGTATTTTTTCCAGACAGATTCACTAGTTATTTTAGCAAGTATGGAGAAATTGCTGACTCTGTGATTATGACGGACAAGTATTCTGGAAGGCCTCGAGGTTTTGGATTTGTCACATTTGCCGATTCATCAGTTGCTGATAAGGTTTTGGAGGAATGCCATGTCATAGATGGTAGAGAGGTAATATTCTCTCTCTCAGTCAATTTTTTTACTGCGCAAAACAATTTCCTTGTCATGTTAGAGCTTTCTTGGATGTTGTATAATGTCAGGTAGAAGTGAAGAGGACAATCCCCCGGGAGGATATGGAGGGAAAATCGGCGTTAAGGACGAAAAAAATCTTTGTTGGTGGACTCCCAGCATTCCTGAGTGAAGGTGGCATATCCCTCATTTTATTTTGTCAATCCGATACACAAGGATTTATTAGTTGACACTGTGCTTTACTATTGCAGATGAGTTGAAGGAGTACTTCTCTTTCTATGGGAGTGTTGTTGAGCATCAAATAATGCTAGACCACACGACTGGACGGTCTAGAGGCTTTGGGTTTGTCACATTTGCTGAAGAAGATGCAGTGGAAAGGATAATATCAGAAGGCAAAGTGCATGAACTCGGAGGGAAACAGGTGAATTATAATTCCTAACTGGTAGGGAACTTCCTCCTCCTGTTCATCAGAGATGAGCAGCTTCTAACATACCTTCGACCATAATGTTTAGGTGGAAATTAAGAAGGCTGAACCAAAAAGAGGAGGCAGTGACTACAGTGGAAACCAATCCAAATTCAGAGGCAGTTTTAACAGTAGTGCGGGGGGTTATGCTAAAGAATATTATCCAGGAGATGGGTTTGGTGGGAAAGTAGGCAGAAATTTCAGTGGGGGCTATGGAGGTTTTGATGGTTATGGAGGCTATGGAAGTTATATGGGAAGCTACGGTGGAAGCTCTGCTGCATTTTATGGTGGATATGGTTATGGCTACAGTTTTGGGGGCCCAATGTACAGCGGCGGTGCCTATGGAGGCAGCAGCAGCTATGGTGCTCCTAGTGGTTATGGCATGAGTGGTTTTTACGCTGGTAATAGAGGCTATGGAAGAGGTGGTGGCGGTGGCGGTGGCAGCAGCGGCACCGGTGGCAGCAGCGGTATCCATGGCAATGGTAAGGGATATGGTTATAATTCCGCAGCAAATGGGGCTGCAATGGCCGAAAGGTACCATCCTTATGGGAGATGAGATTTTTATTGGCTTGAGTAGTGTCATTTGGAGATGGAAGCAATGCACACGGAACAGAGGGACTTTTGTCCCTCGCAGTTAGGGCTTGTTACTTAATTAACACTTCTCCTGTGCATAATAGCATAGCCAATCAACAGGGCGCCTTGTAATTATCAGACAGATTGAGATGTGTTGCCTAATTTATGATTCAGGATGAATATGTGCCTGTTTATCTGGACATTCTTTACCTTCTTTTAGATCAGCGGTTTAATCTGAATCTCTTGGGGTAGGTAGTTATTTCACAGGTGATCTTTTCTTGTTCTTTTAGAGGGTGATTATGGGAAAAAACATTCTTTCGGTTTTTCGATCGGAAGACAGATTTTGCTCCTTGAAACAAAGTTGGCATGATCTCTGATGGGTATGTCCTTTTTCCAACCAGAATTATGAATATTCGTTATCTTTTTCCAAATTTCTTCTATGGACAGTGCTTAAAGTGTGAAGACAGACATTGTCTTCAAAAACAGAAAATAAAAAATCTTCAAGAAGCAAGGTTATGTCAAAACTGCAAGTATCTTTTGCTGGATACAAACTTATTAGTTGTACTATTTGGAGTGATGAAGCTGTAAACAAGTCAGGTATAAGTGTGAGAGACACAATCGGGCACTTCTATGGTATCTCGTATGTACAGCACAACATTAGGATGTATCATCGTAATTAAGTATAAAAAGGTTGCAAATTGATTTTCGGTATTACAACAAATTGTCATATTCAAAGTGTATGGCAATCGTTAATAAAAAGTGGGAGTATGGTGCACTTAACTACCTTAGGAATTCCTTGCATTTAATATTGGCGAGACCTTATTGTTATCCATCTTGATAAAAGATAGATGCTATTTTTCAATTTCGACAGGGATATTGGCGAATTTAAGGCATTCTTTCTTTATCTCCGAAAAGATGAATAATTCTTTTTGAAGTGCATCGATACCATATGTTCGTGTCATCTCGAGTTACCATCATAAGGTAAATTTTGTCTTTTTCATTTTTTTTAAATTTATTATATGCTGTCAGGACTAATAAGATGCGTACTTCTACGTATGTTATACCTATATATTATGCTAGTAAAGATATTGATTATGTAAACGCTACAGAGCTACGACGTACGAAGGGTTGGCTTGCACGAAATGCAAACCTGGATTTCTTTAAAGCATATTCGTGCACGTTCATTCCTCCTCTCCAGACTATGTAATCTATATATTATAGCACCATGACCACCTAGTCCTCCGACAACTGTCTTGGCCCTTTCGGACATGGCCGCGAAGGTCACGCTCTCATCGGGCGAGCTGGGTGCTAGACAACTAGGATCAAAATATATTGGGAAAAATAGCACCGAATAAACTTCAATTTTGGACGCGTTGACACTAATATATATATATATATATATTTTAAATCCCTAAATTTATACTGATGGCTCAAAAATACCTTCTTATGCAGTTTTATCTAGTGAAAAATCAAACGTGACGGTTTATGTGGACAATGATAAATAAACGGAGTTGATGTGAATCTTAGCTTAAGAAAATTCCACTAAAAAGGCTAAGTTTAGCTTAGTGCGATACTAATATCTAAATTTTTTTTTATAACATGAACGTCCTAAATTTGTATCGGCGACCCAAAAATCTGTCATGATTCCATCCAAGAAGGTCTTTAAAAATTTGACACGATGGCTTGTGGAGGAAACGACAGTTTCAAACATAGCCGACGTGGCTTCAGTCTAGTCCATGGGATCTCTATGAGTCAAAATCCACTCGAACTCATCTTCGGGAATAACAACTTGTCATGGCTTAAGTTTCTTAATAAACCGGACCTCCACGATAACAAGTCATCTTGTAGGCAACTTTTAGGATTCTGGAAGCGACAGAGTTTATGAAGCGACGTCGCTTTCCACTAGACTAACGCCACAACAGATTCTAATAAGCTCCACCACCCGACAGACCCCTTCTTCTTTTTTAAAGGGTCCTGTCAAAAAATGTTTTCGGCACACAACTAAGTATAATAAATGCAATATAACTTTAGGCATAACACCAGCCAATCAATGCATCGGAAAATGCAAATTTATTTTTTAAATTAATTGTTTCATAGTATTCTCGAGATGATTAATCAATAGATTTATAGATTTAATTCTTAAATTATAAAAGGACAAGGGACGAAACCATCATCATCGTCATCGTTTTTCCCTCCTCTGCCCCCGCAAAAACTTTCCCTCCTTTTCCTAGGGTTTCTCTCCAATTTATTCTCCCTCATTTCCTCTCTCTCTCGCCCTCTCGATCTCCTCCGCCTCGCCCGACCGATCGAACAGCGCCTCGCCATGAGCAAGGATACCGCCGGTGCCGAGGGCTTCGACTTGTCCGAGCTCCGCTCCGATCTCCCCGCCGCCGCCGCCGGTGACTATTTTTCCCTCGACCTCCTCCTCCTCCTCCTCCTCCTCCTCCCCCCCCGGTTGCCCAGGCGTTGTGATGTTCGCGAGCCGATCGGACGGAGAAACGACGCGCGTCCGATCGGGACGGTCGCCTTTCGGTTGGCTTGACGATTGATGAATCGCCTCCTCGGTCGCCCGCCGTACCGGAATGGGCTTGCGATAGTTGTCTGTTTTTATTTATTTTGGCTGCTTGTCCTTTGGTCCGGCCTTTCTCTGTTTTGCGCTTCACTTGTCCCGGCAGGCTTATAGTCCGATTCGAGCGCGTGTTTGAGCGCGGACTGAGCGTGTCCTTCTTGGGTGTATTATTTTCTGTTGCGTGTTTTGATCGTATCCAGCCGTGTCCTGTCATGTTCTCAGATGAATTACATTACGAAGTTGTAGCTGTGATTGAATTTAGGTTTGATGAAACATTAAAGGCCAGAATGATCAGTGACCGAGCTGTTCTGTTCTTTTCCTATCCAAAATAAGTTCCTTTTGGGTTATGCATTTCTGAATTGGATTTTATGTTTGAACGGTGTTTTTTTGTGATTGCCTTGTCAATGTATTGGAGAAACTGACTTGTGTTTGCATGTGCTTTAGTTGAAGGTGGTCAATTTTTTGTTGTTGTTGTTGCATATACACTTAATAAGCAACTGCATAAAATCCTATTTGTTCCTTCCTCTTTTTTGGTGTTTTCAGCTCTAAGCGCAGAAGATCGCAAGGGTCTTGTCAATGCACTCAAGGCAAGTTATTGTGGAACTTTTACCTTTAGTAATTTGTTGGTTGCGAGTTTGAATATCTGGGAAGCATGTAAAAAGACGACTTCTTTTGAAAAGGAGACGAGCTACTATGGGATGAGTTAGTTGGTGGTCCTCATGAAACCTCGTGTACTTGATTAGGAAACTAATTGCCATATAGCTTCTCGATGGAACAGACTTTGTGACTCATGGATGCAGCATAAGAACATGAGTTATGTTGTGTTTTTGTCCCTGCATACAGAGAGTTGCAATTGCCTTATTCTGCCTTCAGCTGTTCCTTTTAGTTACAGTTTACATTTTTTCATTACAATTTCTACAGAACAAGTTGCAGAGCTTGGCTGGGCAGCATACGGATGTGCTAGAGAGTCTTTCCCCTAATGTTAGGAAGCGCGTGGAGGCTTTAAAAGAAATTCAGGTTTCTTTTACTTGGATGTGTTTTTATTACCACTTTATTCATGGTCATTTTATATTTATATAGTTGTGTAGATTTCATGGCAATAGATGCCTTGTCATATACACATGCGTGCGAGTTGATTTTCAGCTAATGCCAGTTGAACAATTGTATGAGTTGTTTCATTGACTGTCTTATTTGGTTGATGTATATGAGGAGCTCTTTACTTGCATGTCTCCGGTTAATATTTTCGTTTAATGGAATATGTTGATCTGCATTGAAGTTATTACGGTAACTGCTAGAACTATGAAGTGTGTAATGTCCTGAGGATACATGTGTATTCTTATAGCTGGTAAGGATACACACATTTTCTTTTAGTCTATTCAAGCCCCTGGGGATACCCTTAACCAAGTCGATAGTGGTCAAGCCTACCATATACCTTAATCCCCAGAATGCATATTCATGTCAAGCAATTTATATTTTCCCATAATGTGTAGATAGGAAGTTTTTGACACTGGAGACTGGTAATTTTCAGAGCCATCACGATGAACTTCAGGCTAAATTTTTCGAGGAGAGGGCAGCATTGGAAGCTAAATACCAGAAGTTGTACGAACCACTATATACAAAGGTCTGCATTATTTGTTCTCTTGTGATATTCTGTGACAAAGATGAAGCTTGCGGCACATATTGATGGAAATGTTTATCTGAATGGTGATATTGCAATCCATTCTTCTAGATGTTTAGATTGCTCTGGTGTTTGCTAATGCATTTTTGCTCTTTGGCACTTAGAGATATGAAATTGTCAATGGAATCGTTGAAGTTGATGGAGTAGTAAAGGAAGCTTCTGGAGTGGTAGAAGAGGACAATTCCCCTGAAGGTGGCCTTCATGGGGGTATCTGTTGTTGTTCTGAACTTTTTTTTGGGTGTTCTTTTTCCTTATTGAGATTTTAATGCAGAGAAAGGCGTGCCAAACTTCTGGCTCACTGCAATGAAGACCAATGAAATTCTGGCAGAAGAGGTAGTGAATTCAGAATCATCTTTTGTTTTTTTTTTGGGGGGGGGTGTTTCTCTGGTAGAATTATTTTTGGCTTATCATTTTCCATTTCTTTGCTTAGATCTCCGAACGGGATGAGGGGGCTCTGAAGTATTTAAAAGATATTAAGTGTTCTAGGATTGATAAACCTAAGGGCTTTAAGCTCGAGTTCTTCTTTGATGCTAACCCATACTTCAAGAACTCGGTGCTTACGAAAACATATCACATGATCGATGATGACGACGAGCCTATTCTTGAGAAAGCTATTGGGTAAGTTTCTTTACTTGTATATTTTGTTTAGGCATCTTGGGTTCCCATAGCTCATGCTTTGTGGTGCAACTTTCAGGACAGAGATTGAGTGGTATCCGGGGAAATGCTTGACCGAGAAGCTGCTGAAGAAGAAGCCGCGAAAAGGATCAAAAAATGCCAAACCTATTACAAAAATTGAAAAATGCGAAAGCTTCTTTAATTTTTTCAATCCTCCAGAGATTCCAGATGATGATGATGATGACGATTTAGATGAAGATACGGTATGATGTCACTAGTAGTGTTGCAAGAATTACACTTTGTTCTAGTGGAGTCTTTTAATCTCTTTATATTGGTTTCAAACAGGCAGAGGAATTGCAGAATTTAATGGAACAGGATTATGACATGGGGTAAGTCCATGATTCCTTCTTTCTTGACTAAGGTTGACCCTCCATTATTGATTTTCAATAGGATTTTTTTTGGCCTTTATCTGACCATTTACCTGACTTGTCGAGCAAAGAGAATTTACTTGAGGTAGTTCTAAAGCGGATGTAGTTTTTGGGACCATTGGAGGGGGGAGCAAGGTTGTCAGCAGGTTTTAGTGTCTTGGCTTGAGTTTTCTCTGAATGGTGGGTTTCATATCATCACTAACCCAGAGCAATCTCTTGTGTCCTGTAAGCTACTTATTACTTTCCTGAGAATTTTGCAATTGTCAAAAGGGTGGTGTATTAGTTGATGCTTGTTTTGGGTGTCTCATCCGAGCTGTAGGCTTACAGTTTGGCAGGGATTATAACTTTCGGGCTAATGAGATTGAAGCAATCTCATTATGGATGTAGCAATTTCCATGCGCAAAATCTTAATAGATTTTGTTTCCTCTAAGCAACGGAGTGGAATTAAGATCTATTGGATTTGATGAGACAAGTAATGATATGTTTTGGTAGAGAAAAGAAAAGTTGTTTTCTTTTCTCACAGGAGCTATTTCTTTCGAAACCTGGAGCTGACACACTTTTTTAATACGATGAAGGCTCAAGTTAATCTCGAGCTGACTGTATTTACCCTCTTGTTTATGCATATCCGGTGCCTCCTTTTCCTCGAAGGTCCTCTCTCTTCTTTTGATATGTTAGTTTCTTTATTTTTTGTAAATCAGTAAATGAAGTTTGATTAGTGGGAGACTAGTGATCTTGATTATGGAATACATGAAGGTAATTTCCTGTGTAATAAACATGGCAATGCTGTAGTTATCCGTGTGAGGAGTTGCCTGCTTCGTGAGGAAATCATATGTTACCACTGGGACAACTTGACCTAAAGCCTTGACTGTCATTCTTTTGCACTGTTTAAGCTATATTACTCATGATGCAGCTCCGCTATCCGCGATAAGATAATTCCTCATGCCGTGTCGTGGTTTACGGGCGAGGCTGCTCAAGATGATGATATTGGTGATATAGTAGGCGATGAAGATGAAGAGGGTGAGGAAGATGAAGAAGACGAAGATGACGAGGATGATGAGGAAGATGACGAAGATGAAGAGGAAGATGAGGAAGAAGAGGAGCAAAGCAAGAGCAAGAGCAAGAGCAAGAAGGTGATAACCATTTTTACTTTAATTTCTACACTTGTGATTAGTGGATTTTTCTTGGTTAAGATGCTAATTCATTCTTATTGGTGATTTTGTGGAAGCAGTCATCAGCTGGATCCAAGGTGAGATGAATGCACCGCCAATCTTTCTCGAATGAAATGTTGAGAAGATACAGTGTTGGGTTATAGCTTGGCTAAATTTGAACCTCCCATCCTTATCTGAACTGCAGAAGAGTGGCCGAGCACAGGGTGGGAGGACAGAGCAAGGCGAGCGCCCTCCTGAGTGCAAGCAGCAGTAGTGTTTGTTCTTTTATCCTGCCGTGGTCGAGTCGATTCTTCCAAAGCTGAGCATGGAGCTCTAGGGCCCCCGTGCGATACTGTCTATCTGCCTTTTGTGTATGGCTTTTCTTTGACAATACTCTCACCCTTTGTTATTAATCACATATTTATCTGCGAATGCACCGACGACTTTTCCTTTTACATTTTTCCATCAAGTAAAGGTGATATTGTTCATAGTCTGATGTGAACGATCGGTTGGTCAGTAGTCGTTGCTTCTGATAGAAGAAGAGTGGCGAGTCGCTGGTTGAAGCAAGAGCACTTGGCAATTTTCAAGTCTGGACGGGATTTTTCCATTTGTGCCACATGAATATTATCTCCCCCAAGTTTGTAGGATCCAGAGATCCAATACCAAGTCAGATAGGCAGCACGAGAGGGAAGATTTCGGGGTCCACAGTCCCGCTTCACTATTTTCTTGTGGTTCACATGTTCTGTTGCTATAATTCGTTCCTGCCTTGATTTTCAACCGTGCAAGGTTTTGCCCAATCACGCACGAAAGGAATCAAGAAATCAACATCATGGAAAAGGAAATTAATTAATATTTTAATGGCAGAAAAAAAAAGAGAAAAAATAGTCTTATCTGCCGCAGTCTGTTTGTGTGAGTTTTACCTATGCACGGCAACCGTGTGCCACCTCGAGTAGCCGAGCACGTTAACTGCACTGAAGCAAATATTGGTCGTAGCACCGAGTCGCGGTTGTGCGTGTTGTCATTATTTTAACCAAACAATTAGGACTCTGTCTATGTAAAAAGCTTATTAAACATTCGCCGTACTGCTAATTCGACAAAACCTTGGGGTTGCCTAACTTCTTGTTGAGAGAGAGAGAGAGAGAGAGTGTGTGTGACCATCTGTTAATTTCTTTGATTAGGACTTTAAAAAGTAGGGGCGGAATCGCTTCTTATAAGGCCTTAAGGCAGCAGAAGGATGTGGACTCGGATAGCTAGAGAAGCGAAAGGAGATTTCAAGAAGAATTGCTGTCCCTTTCATGACCAGGGCGAGAAATATTAAACAAAAACCTTCTCAATGCACAACTAAGCGTATTGAAAATTAAGGGAGAGAGAGAGAGAGAGAGAGAGAGAGAGAGAGAGAGAGAGAGAGAGAGAGAGAGAGAGAGAGAGAGAGAGTCTCCACACTCAAGAATGCCTTGCTTCGTACGTATCTCCCACTCCCCATGAGTTTTGACCCATGGGATGAAACAGCCTGATTTTCAAGTGGGTCACAACAAGAAGCTTTCAAAACACTCGCAGTCCTGTGAATTTGCTTACAAAGCAGAAGACCACACGCGTTAAAAGAAGGAACTTTGCCGCCTCTTCTGACAACGAGACCTTTTGTACCGTCAGACTAGAAAATTCTCCCCTTCTTCCCTTCTCTTGAGGGAACTATGCCAATGCACCATACAAATTCGAGAAGCCATCCTACCTTCATTGACTCGGACCAAATCGAACTGATTCCTTATTTCAAGTGGGTGATGGATTTGGGACCCCAATTTGCAATTGCTTCAAGACGACGGTTTGGGATTTAATTGGCGAGTCTTGTGATATTTTGAATTGGACAAATCATATCACTACAATGTAATCATTTCTTTAATAAGAGAAAACACCAGCTCTATGCTTTTAGGTAATACGATTCTTTAACTGATGTATGTCGTATTGTATATTAATAGGAAGTGCATCATTTATCCTCCCCAAATTGATGCCGAGCAAAATACAAAGTACAAATAAAATGAAATGGAAATGGCATTGTATTTGAACCTTCATCTCAAAATGATGGGGTGAGATTTAGTTGGTAAGTCTCACAACATTTTGAATCGGACAAATCATATCACTGGAATGTAATAATTTCTCTAAGAAGAGAAAACACCAACTTGATAATTTTAGGTAAAACAATTCTTTTAACTAATGTACGTCGCACTGTATATGAATAGGAAGTGAATCATTTTTCCTCCCAAAATTGACACCAAGCAAAATACAAAGTAAAGATAGAATAAGATGGAATGACATTTCATCTGAATCATCATCTCGGAAAAAGAGGTGCCCAAATAAGGTTAAATAACTTATTTTGAAAGTGTGTCCAATCAACATCAAACTGCTTATCTCTGAGAGAGAGAGAGAGAGAGAGAGAGAGAGAGAGAGAGAGAGAGAGAGAGAGAGAGAGAGAGAGAGAGATGCACTTGATGCATTTTCATACGCAGTCTCAAACCTGTCATCTCAAATAAAAGTCACCAAGTTCGATCGAATTCAACTACTTAGACAAATTGAGGTGCATGGAGCGAATTCAACTACTTACACAAACTGAGGTGCATGGATGGAGATCCATGCAATTATTTATTGAGGGAAAAGGGTAGGCTTAATCCCTAAAACATCCCGAAATTAAGTCTAATCCCAAATTTGTCTTGAATTTTTTTTTTGTATATGAAAAACTCTCAAATTTTAGATTTAGTCCAAAATCTACCATGAACTTTTTTTTTCGGTATAAGAAAAAATCCCAAACTTTAAGTTTAGTTTTAAATCTGCCTTGAATTTTGTTTTGTCTAGAAAAAACACTAATTTGCAATCTATTCTCAAATCTACCATCGTGGTCCAGTCTCAACTTGACATGAAATTTCCATGTTGATAACAAATCCACATTCGGTAAAGTGACATGGAAAATTATCTCCAAAATGAAACCTTTCTAGTATATGAATATTAGGGACAATTAATGATGATTTTTGGACAGAGGGCTAATAGGGGTAGATTTGGGATTGGAATAAAAATTGGCGATTTTTCTCTTAGACAAAAAAAAAAAAACTTTGGAGTAGATTTAGGACTAAACCTAGATTTGAGTTTCTTTTTAGACAAAAAAAGTTCAAAATAGATTTGGATTGGACCTAAAATTTGGAATTTTTTTTTAAGAAAAAAGTTTGGGACGGAATTGAAATTAGATTAAAGTTGGGATTTTTTTTTAGGAAATTATGGCCAATACAAAATAAAGTAGGATAAAGGACACAAATGATCATTAAAATTTTGGTCCATTGTCAAAATTTTAAATTTATTTAATATGCAATATAGTCAATGAATTTTTGATACATATCAAATTTAGTCTCCAAACCGCATGAAATTATTCAGTATTGTCATTCCACTAATTCAAGTTCAGGTATAACACTGGATAATTTCATATGGTTTGGAGACTAAATTGAATATGTATTAAAAGTCTAGGTATTATATTAAACAAATAAAAAAATGTTCAAGTTTACATTATATATTGAATTAAAGTTTTAGGATCACATTAAACAGATTTAAAATTTAAGAATCACATTAGTCATTAGATCAAAACTCAGGACCACTAGTATAAATCGAAATGACAAGCACAAGCGCGATGAGTTTTTACTCTCATAATCGAGCGGTGCCCTCGAAAGCAATGTGTAGCTCCTCCATTCCCTAATAAGTCCAAAAGGGGGAAAAGGAATGGCGGGCTCTCGTTATGCATGGGACGGCCGAGGTCCAGCCAATGGCGGGGGGACACGTGGGCACGTTAGGTCAAGTACGAGTCTTCGTCCACGGGTCGCTGTCGTGTGGGTTGGGGAAAGCACCGCCTGCGTCGGGTGAAATGCCGTCGTCATACGTTGGACGGGGAGGAACGATGGCAAGCAATCCGCGCCGTTGGTAGATGACGAAAGGAATTCTTTTCTTCATTTTACGCAAACACATAAACAAGAATTTCGATAACGAACTGGACGAATAATCAACCACAAGAAAGAAATTTCAAATTAATAAATTCATAATTAATTTTTTATCATAAAAAATCTCAAATTGATATATTTATAATAAATATATCAATTTGAGATTTTTTATAATACTGACTCAATAATTAATCAAAAGAATTTTATGATTTTTGATGTACTAATTATCCTATCACGGTGCATACATCATCTCGAAAATCGAATTCGTAGCATCGAGCAAAACGTAAGTGAGAAGCGGGGCGATGTATTCCTTAAACACACGAGAAAAGTGGAAGACGTAGGCGACCGAGGCGGGAAATTTAGGTGGGACGAGGGTCGGGGCGGGCGCGTAGTACGAAGCGAGGAGCGCCTCCTCACCTCATCATGTGATTCTGTCGTACCACTTTCATATCATTTCCAATCGTGCAGCCCCCACCACCTTTCCCCCCTCCTCTCGCCACCCGTGATCTCTCTCTCTCTCTCTCTCTCTTCTCTCTACGCATCAATCAATTGGCACCAACGAACAAAAAGAATCACCGCAGTTAATTTCTTTTTTTGTAAAAATAAATCATTCCTTTTGCTCTCTTTCTCTCTCTCTCAAAAAAATAAAAATAAAAGAAAAAATAAAGGTTTCACCAAAACTGGCTTTCCTAATTTTGCTGGTGGTGGTGCAGATCGTACCTTCCCGATTTCCAGGAATCTCCCTTCCCCTTTTGTTGACTCCCTCCCCACTCTTAATCATTTGGAAACTGATTAACCCACCAAATCTTTCGACATGGTATTGGAGCCGGCGATTGTCTCGAATTGACTCGTTGAAATTAAGGACAAATGAGTGCAATTGCTTAATTTTGATGCGGGTACATGCTATTTTAATGTAGGAATGATCGCATGTTGTGAAATGCCTGACCTCATGGCGTGTCAGCTTTTGTCCCGTCCATCGCTAGTAGTAGAAACCGTTAAAGTAACGCGTGATTTTAGCGAAATTGAAGTTGCACCTCGTTCTGTTTTTTAATTTCCTTCTTTTTGGACCTGCGAAATGTTTGAATTGGTAGTTATATTATCTATCGATGTCTTATAGTTCCAGAAGCTTGATGTGAGGTGAATGTTGTTAACTTGCTTCATCTGCAAAGTCGTGGTCGCGAAAGCTCGTGACACATCACCCCCCGGTTAGCAAGAAAGAAAGAATCAACGGGAAGAAACCAGGGTTGTTGATTGCGACAAGATCATTCTCTAATGATTAAACTTCCACAACAAAAAAGTCCAAATTCCGGAATTTTTATAATGTTCGTAACATCCAAATTCCTTTTATGCAACGCTAATCTCGCAACCTAGGATTGGTGAGAAGTCAAAACATACCCAAGTCCTCTGCAAAATCTCTTACCGACCGGAGCACGTGTGGAGATTTCGCTTCCATAATTTATTTCCACCGGAGTCATGCAAACTTAGGTCGTCCCCATCATTTTTAAATCGACCGGATCAGCCTGTGAATTTTTCCAATGTAATTAGTGCGTTGACAGCGAGATCTTGATTAGGGTTTTCGGCCCCTTTCTTGTCACACGCTGGCGTATCTTGTCATGTGCTCGTGCATGATGAGTTTTCCTTCTTGACGTTCGATCGTGAGGAGCGCAAATTTCTTGTGCTTTCTCGAAGTTCTCGTCTGGGATTCCTATCTTTGACCGAATCAAAGAGAACTCCTGGTCTATCTTTTGCGATAAATTGGAGCTGACCTGACGTACCCTTTGCACCAGAACCAGAAGAAAAGGCCAAAAACAGAGAAGCGAATCGATAGTTTTCTTCTCTTCGAGTTCGTATCATGTACATGTGTTTATATCTGCACGAGAGTTGTATATAGTGTTATATATATATATAGATGAGGGGTGAGCTATATCTCGAGAAGGACGCGAGAGTGGGGTTTCCAGTTCTTTGGACTGCCTACAGCTTTGCATGGCTGGTCGAAGACACAGGCCTACCCAGTCACGCACATGGCCAACTTCTGCATAAGTTCATAAAAGATCAATAAGTACAAACAGAATGGTCGTCGCAGGTCTTCAGTCCATGGAAACCCTAACCCCAACACTGCACATACACTCTTCATATGGAGATATATATCTCTATCTATAAATGAATTTACATAACGTGGATGCTTGTTTTCCTAACGCTCACCCCTTTTTATAGCTTAGATGCACAGATTCAGCTTCCTAAATAACGGTATTAAGTACCCAGAAGAGATTACCATAAGCAACGAGTAGGAGTTTATAACCAACAGAAAAAAGAAAAGAGAGTAGGAGTTAGATTGTAATGTCACGAGGATATTGACAAAGGAAAGTTATTTGGGTTGTTGAGATGATGATATTGGTCGATCACCAATGACAATTTTTGTGTACGGAAAGAGTATGACTTGCTTGTAGTGAAAAGTTATGTGATTTGTGAATAATTATCTTAATATCATCTCGAGAGTCGTATTACAATTATAAATAACGTCGACATTGATTCGCCAACTAAGGGTCTATAGACATCAGCTCGTTGCTTACCCATGAAGATGTGAAATTCCTTAAAACCGGAAAATATCACATGCATGTGTCATCCATATTTCACTCGATCGAAAAACCCTAAATTGCTGAGGAATATTACTTGGGTAGATAGGATAAAGAAAACAAACTATTAGGGAATCTCACACGTGAGTAGCTCCAATACCTATGTAGAATAAGTCCAAGCCACTTTCTTTTGGAATCATGAGGACGTCTATGGAGATTTAGCACCAAACATCTCTCTCCTTTGCAACATGTGAGTTGGATGAGTTTTGAGACAACCTAATTCTAAATGCATTTATATGTATTTCTTACTTGTCACCCACAATGAATTCCGTGTATAGACCATTTGCACCGATAATAATAATAAAATTGATTGTCCTCAAAACTGTTCAAACTATTAGAGAACACAGTCTTCTAATTAACTGTATAGAATTCTTTGAATTTGGGAGCATGACTAAGTCATGCACCTTATAACACCAAACATCGTTCTTCAATGCTCGAACTGACTTGGGTTTTACTTATAGAGGGATGTTAGTTATAGTAAGATTGATTGCTTAAGTAGGCATTTGATCAAGTGAGCCATATATGCTCAAAAACCCACCATTCAAAATAATGAATTTGTAGATAATCTTGTTAGATTCAACATATCTCTTATTAATAAGATCAATTGAAAGCACAAAGAGGGTCATTGGTGCGATTGCTCCACACGCACGATTGTCCATAGCACCCCATATTTTACAAACTACTTTCACCCACTTTGTCCCTAGCACCAAAAACAATTTTAAGTGCCTTGTATATAAAGGATTGTAAACACTGTAGAATCATGGGGTTGCTTTCCAACCCTTAATTAATTATCATTATTCTTAATCCCCCCTTTTCTTTTAGATTAATTTCCACGGCTGCCGATTAGTTAATGCTTTTTTTTTTTTATAATTTTCAAAACCCTTTCTTTCAAAACCCATCTTCTAATTTTTTTAATGCCAACGATGAGCTGGTGGGAGAGAGCATATGGAAACTCGGGTCCTACCCAGATCCCATTTCATAAAGTAATAAATCATTGAAGAATAAAACAAGAAGATGACAAAATTTTTAGTGATTCTTTAATCAATCACTATTTTATCCCCCCTCCCTCCTAATCTTGTGAGGGAACACGAGCTCATTGGAAACCATGAGCGAGCAGAGAGACGATGCAGCTCCACACCAACTTCTTTATTTCATGCAGCATATAAAATCTCTCTCACTGGAGACAAGTGTATGCATGTACCGAAGTGTTAATCGGTGCTGAAATATAATTAACCAAAAGGGTCCCCAAAAACCCTAATTCATGTCGTTTTGATGACCTTTGAAGCATTGAGTTCTTTTGTTTCTAGAACTAAATTCAGGGAAATATTTTCCCTGTGTATCTGGTTTCAAAGCTTTGGATAACCATTGGATTTAGTCATCGAATTCATTTTCAAAGTAGCTAAGATAAGATGAAAGGTTAATATTACAAAAAACTCCAAATTAGTATATCCGTGATAAATTTACCTGAAATTAGATTTTTAACCATAAAAAATCATAAATTGATATCTTTGTGACAAACTTAGCCTTCGTTAATTTTCATTAAATTAGATTAATATTACAAAAAACCCCAAATTAGTATATTTTTAACAAACGGAGTGTAAAATCCCAAACTATTTCACCGTTAAACTGTTATATGTCATCCAATTTAATAATTTAACAGTAAAATTTAACGAAAGTAACATGGGTATTAACTCTAAGATGAATACATGATTAATTCACAGCTGACTGGTCAATCGGCAGCCATATTTAAAATCCTAAAAGTCAATGAAACTGTACCACTGAGTGTGTAGACCTGTGTGTACTTTCGAACCCAGAGAATCATGACGAGGTCAAGGTCTTTGTCTTTCTGGGACGCAATATCTTGACAATGAATTGAAGCAAGCGTATGGCGGATCGTATCAGCAACTCATTCTTGTGTCTTTCTATTTTTTGGCTTGTTCACAACGCGTTTTAGTCCTTCTCGGGAGACGCAAAAATCGATGTTTTTTTTTTCCTGTCGCATTTATTACAAATTTATTACAGGAGCATGAAAATCACCATGTTTCTTTCTTTCAGCTGGTACTTTTTGCAAAATGAATCAAGAGTTGTTTTCACGAACATGTGCCATATGATGGCCCAGCGAAGATCATGAAATGGGCGACTAAGGCGACGCATCATTAAATTGGGGAAGGTATGGTTTAGCTCGGTAGTTAAGACCTGGATTCTCCTTAATCACTATTCATGACAATCAATGCAATAATGCTGTCAGAAACTTTCAGCCGTGTTCCAATAGAAAAGGGAAAACGATAGCGAAATGGAAGACGAAGGGGAACGAGGTGGGATAATCGCAAAAAAAAAAAAAGGTATATAGATTGAAAAGGGACGGCATGACTTGAATTTCAGACTCAAGTGAAGCTAGCTGAGCTCAATTGATATAGTAATCACGTCGCTGTTACATATAAAGCTGTGAAAAGCTGACTAAACCCATGATTTCAATTACATGCGAAACCATACCCGAATTTTTCTCTTAGTAAAACTAAATCATAAAATAAATAATGTGATAGATTATATGCGAACGTTTAATAAATCAATCAAGTTCAACTTTTGATGAATTCCTATGCATCTCTTTATGAATCAAATTATACAAATGAATCTTTCTATCTGGGCACTATTGCATGGAGTTTAGAGTCACCTCCATCCGATGGGGCTGCCTTTTTAATTACTTACTTTATGAGTGAATAAAAGGTGCACTAGATGGATGCACAAAAAAGGTTCTCAGGCAGAAATTCTTTTTTAACAATTATTGAAAAAGAAGAAAGGCAAAGTATGTGCAACAGTATTAAACAAAGTAGAGGATTTTCTCTCTCTGTCTCTCTCTTTCTCTCTCGGGAGGGTGGAGAGGAAGAGAACAAAGGAAAAGACAGAAAGTGCAACGTCAGTTCTTCAAGCTGTAGGGTTCCTTTGGGTTCTGTGGCATTTTCATTGAGAGGTATCCTCTCTCTCATCCACATCTCTCTCTCTCTCTCTCTCTATCTCTCTCTCTCTCTGAGCTCAAGAAGAAACTTGGGTCTTTAAGTCTCATACTTATAGTATACTTTTTTGTTCACATCTGTGTATGGCTATGGTTGGATTTTCTTGTTCTTAGCAAGGGCATGCTTTTATTGAGACATGGAGGCAAGAAAAAGTACCTAATGAACCAGAGGTAGCTCTTTTGTTCTTGTTCAGTTCCAGTTCTCTCTCTCTCTCTCTCTCTCTCTCTCTACTCCTTTTGTTTCTTCTTATTTTTGTGCTGAAAAACAAAAGATTGTCTCTTAGGTTGATGCCAAGGGAAAAAGCCCATCGCAGATGTGTGCGTCTGTGTATGTATTATCGCCTGAGAATCAAGAGAGAATACCATAGCCAGCGTTGCTTGCACTTAAATCGTAAAAAGAATGTTATGTCCTTACTGTTTGTTTTCTTCCCTTGCGCTAAGTCCATCTTCATTATTTAGTACAAGCTAGCTTTTAATGCATGTAGAGACTGGTAAAGACCTGGAATTGACCTGTTTTTTGTCAGAATCTCATATATACCTCATTTCTTGCTTCTCCTTTCATTATGGAAAAGGAAGCAGCGCCATAATCATCATCATCACCATCCATGGCCAAGAGTAGTGAAACCTCAGGGTTTCAAGAATCACTGCATGCCTGAGAGAAGAAGATGATGAAGGGCTTGATATTTCAGCAACAGCCACAGCAATCAGGTGTTGAAGACAACATGTCCAATTTGACTTCAGCTGCTTCTGGCGATGCCACCAGTGCTTCTTCAGGCAACAGACCCACTGAATTATCCGGTCCTATCAATAATTATTCTCATCAACCATATAACTTTGCTCCACCACAGCCTTCAACGACTCAGATCACTCCCCAGCCTCCTCCGAAGAAAAAGAGAAACCTGCCAGGCAACCCAGGTAAAACTTGAATCAAAATTCTCATTTCTTTTTTGTAATATTTTCTCAATTATTGCTCTTCAGTTTTCTTTTTTTCCTTATCTTGGGGCCGTACGCTTGTACTGATACTATTTTCTTGGTGTTTGAATCAGACCCAGATGCAGAAGTGATGGCTCTATCTCCCAAGACTCTGATGGCCACAAACAGGTTTGTCTGTGAGATCTGCAACAAAGGGTTTCAGAGAGATCAGAACCTACAGCTCCACAGAAGAGGGCACAACCTCCCATGGAAGCTCAAGCAGAGAGCAAACAAGGAGGTCATAAGGAAGAAGGTGTATGTGTGCCCTGAGCCGAGCTGTGTCCACCATGACCCGTCAAGGGCTCTTGGGGACTTGACTGGGATCAAGAAGCACTTTTGTAGAAAACACGGTGAGAAGAAGTGGAAGTGTGAGAAATGCTCAAAGAGGTATGCGGTTCAATCAGATTGGAAGGCTCACTCCAAGATCTGTGGCACTAAAGAGTACAGATGTGACTGTGGAACTCTCTTCTCTAGGTAACCCAAAACCCAAATCGTTATATTTTTCGCGAATGAGAATAATATTGAACGTTTTTCCTCTGGGGACTTCCATTAATGCACACTGGTCAATGCTATGTGCATCCTTCACTTTTGGTGATTTAGAAAGGGAAGGAATTGAATAGCCCCAAAATTCTATCTGCTGAGACCCATCGCATTTTTGCGTCCGATGCATTAAATTGAACAGATTTTGTACATTCCCTTGAACTAACACAGACAGAGAGAGGGGATTGGTGATCTGTGTGGGGAAATTTTTAATGCGCGAGCTTGTGGGTGGACTCTGGACTGTCTGTTTGTTAGCTCCTAGAATAGAAGTGGGAAAGCGTGAAGGAAAAAAGAGGAAGAAAGAAGAGAGAGAGAGAGAGAGAGAGAGAGAGAGAGAGAGAGAGAGAGAGAGAGAGAGAGAGAGAGAAAGTCACATGCATACGATACTTCTTCATTGTCCTCCTCCTCCTCACCACGAGCACTTTTTGGATAGTTCTAGTTTTGTTTTTCTTGTAAAAATTGTTTCTTTCCTTGTTCAAATTTGTCTTGGGTGTTTTCTTTTTTTCCACAGGAGGGACAGCTTCATTACCCACAGAGCCTTCTGTGATGCATTGGCAGAGGAGAGTGCAAGAGCCATCCCCAACCCACTCCTCCTCTCCTCAGCTCCACAAAACATGAACTTGCCCCCCCAATTCATCAACACCCAAAACATCCCATTCACCCTGAAGAAAGAAGAGCCACAAAACCACCCACAACACCACCACCACCACCACCACCATCACCAACAAATCAGTAGTTTTGGGCTGAGGCAAGACCAAATCCCACCATGGCTGACTTGTCCGCAACCTCCACCACCACACATTGACCTCTCCTCCTCGTCTTCATCAATCTTCTCCACAAGGCTGGACCAAGAATTCACCCAAAGCTATGAACACCACCACTCAACTCAGCAGAACCCAAACCCTAGCCCTAACAACCCTAGCCTTGGCCCCGCCTACCCCCCAGCAACACCCTTACCTTCCCCAAACATGTCTGCAACTGCGCTCCTCCAAAAAGCGGCCCAGATGGGTGCAACCATGAGCAAGAGCAACGCCAGCTTCTCATCCCCACTCAGGGGGGCTCACCATCAGAAGCAGCAGCAACAAGAAGAACCAGCTCCCATGTACCCTACATCCTCTACTCCTCCTGATCAACAACATCCTGGTAGAAACAATAATATCAATAGCAGCAGCAGTGGGAGTGGTGGCTTTAGGCTGAGTTTGTCCTCGCACGAAGAGATGGCTAGTGCTGGGTTTCACCATAACCAGCATGTGCAGGGCCTGGTGGCTCCATTTGGGAGCAACAGAGCCATACATGACATGCTGATGACTCCCGGTAGTGGTGGGTTTGAGGGAGCTTCCTCCTTTGAGGATGCTTTTGGTGGGATTCTCAGCAGCTCTTCCAAGAAAGATAACGATGACATCAATAATGACAGAAGCAATAACCAGCACGAGGCTTTGAGAGCCGCCACCCAAGGCGGCCTCCTTGCCCGGCGGCAAGATGTCGGCAGCAGCGGGGGGAACAATGAAGAGTTGACGAGAGACTTCTTGGGTCTGAGGCCACTCTCTCGCAGTGACATTTTGAGTATCGCCGGTCTTGGAAACTGCATGAGCACCACTTCTCCTCAAACTCAAGTGCCCCAAAAACCATGGCAAGCTTAGGCTCCATACAAAGAGGAAGATTTTCTGAAAAACATCAGTTTTATTTTTTGTCTTCCTTTTCCTTTTTTATGTTCTTCCATACTATATGCTAAATTTTGTCGTTCATCGCCATCATCATCTTCAGTCTCTTGCTACCAAATCTTCTTCCCAAAGGGAAGGACAAAAACTCAAGATCCCTAATATAGATACTTCTCCCATAAATGGTCATGATATTATACAACGTGTCATTTATTTTTAGTCTATGGTTGTCCGTAATTCTTGTTTTTACAGACTTGTTATATAATAACCCAGCATGGACGGGAAACCCTAGGTTCCTTGTATCCACAGAAAGCGACGCTACAAGATAATGACTTATGCAGGCTGGAAGTTTGGTGCTTTCTTCTTTATACTTTTTAACACTTTTCCTTTTATAATAAAGTTTTTCCAGCTTCCACCAAATTTTATGCATGGCACATGATCAAACATATATTTGGGGTTTGGTCCTTTCTTTATGTGCAAGGCTTTAAACGACGAAGATTGATTCTGGGACCAGACGGGAGATTGGTGCCGTTGACTTTTCATTCTAGATAGTGATTTCTGTCCCAACATATATGCTTCACTTCTTGACATTTCTTGGAAGAAAATTCTTGTCTATGAATAAGGCAAAGCTGAACGCACTAAAATCGGTCCACCGAACCAATATACTAAGTTATGTAGCAGACTGTAGATGGACATATAATGCCGTCGTTATATTTAAACATCTAATAAAAAATTTACCGCATCTTTGAACTTACCTGGTGTGCTGCTCATTTCGAATATACTATATCTAACTTGTCATTGAAAGGCGGTGGCCTTTAGCATCCCATCATTGCCAAACCATAATCATGGACTTTTCATTTCTGGTGTGGGAATGATTAGGTTAAAAAGGGAGCCCCAGCTCGTTTCGACGTCGATAATTGCTGCAGAAACAAAGAAGTTCTTCAATGGCCTTATGGAGTTTCCATTTATAGGCAGAATCGAGCTTTGATGCAAACCACTCACGACCCCTCGATTTTCAATCTTATCTCCATCGATGTTTTGGGGTGGTCCAAATGCTAAAGTGGGCCGACCGCACTAAACCGTGCCCAGCTTTCCATTGCACTCATAAAAAGGGAAAAAGAAAAAAAAACGTCCTTTTTCTATGATGGGACGATCCAGTGATATGAAAATTACATGATGATTTGAAAATTATATTGAGATTAAATAATGTTGATAATGCGTGGAATTCGAATGCCCAAAAGTCGTCGAGCTGAGTTGGTTCTAAATAATGGCCTTTCTAATTGCGCTCCGAACTTGATTGGATAGATTCGGTGATCGGCCGATTGTGTTCAGACATATTCGTGCACGTCTTGCTATATGACACCTCTGTTATGTCGCTTCTACATATGGTGCCGAATGTGTAAAAAAAATTATCAGGTGGAGTATCCATAGAGAAAATGCATAAGTTCTACCATAAACTAATAGATATTTACAATGTGTTAATTAGGGTTTTGTCACATCATGATGAGTTCCTTCTAACTATCAATCTTAGCTTACTCAGCATGATTTGTGCCAGGCATTCAAATTTATATATATAGGCACTGGCTCCCTAGCATGCTCATATGACTGTGCCTAGGTACATGCAGTGTAATATCATTGCCACGTGTGCCAATATCAAATATATATAAATATATATGTAAAGTACTACAATGGGGAATCTACGTAATGGGTAAGCATTCACATCCCTTTAAAACAATTGAGTAATCCTTATGGATCTATGCTTTGAATATACGAAATTATTCGACTTTATCACCCAAAAAAATAATGAAAAAGAGTCGGGTATATACCGGTAGAGGAAGGAGGGGGGGGGTGGAATGGCATTGGATTCTCCGAGAGGGGAAAAGATGCAAATTCACAAAATGGGCAAGCTGCAAAGATAGAGATGCTGTTCATAATTTATTCAGTTTTTTAAAATTTCTTTCGAAAAAGGAGGATAAATAAAAAAAATGTATATAATATAAAGGGAGGACCTTGAAAAGATGAGATGCTGTTTGACCCCTGATGTGGGTTGCAAAAGAGACAGTGGGATTCCAATCCCGAGAAGAAACGGAGATTGGTTTCTGTCTCTCTCCTCTCCCCTTTGGTCATCGCCATTTTCACTGTTTTCATACTGGCGAAAAGCTTCTCCCCCCATCTTTTTCCTCGCCCTCCCGGTCCATTTCCCATGATTTCACCCTGATCTCATCGACGCCTCTTGCTCCCTTCAAGTCAATGTCAAGTCGAACCACAGTCACCCCTCCTTAATTTCTATGACACGGACAGAAACAATATAAAGCTTATTAGCCAATCGATTTTTATAAAAAGCATAGGTCGCATGTTTCCGTTCCCCATCTCATTGACTCCTCGGCTCCTAGTCGAATGGGAGTTCGAATGCGCATTTGAGGGGACTCTGTAATTTTTAAATGGGTGTCCTCCATTCCTGTTTCCCAAGCAGAATTTGGAAAGTACTGTCATGTATTATTACCATCGTTCGAAGGGCGCTGGTTATTTCGAGATGCGAGTGGGGGCAGGCAAGGGAGAAAAGGACGGATGATGATGGGACTTTCTCGGTCGGGAAAGCTGCTGCAGTCCCTTGCATGAGGGCAGGAATATATCAGTGGCCCTCTTTTTTTCTCGAGACTTCCACCCCCCTTACCCGCCATGTGTGTCCCCCCCTTTCGTCATTTACATGAGAACTATCAAGGTTTTTCGACATGTTTATGCAGAAAGCGAAGAACACGAAAATGACTTCTTGGTATGACAGGTCTGGTGCTGTAGTGGAGATCCGAGCTGGCCTTTATGGTGTGTCATTAAGCCCTAATTCCTCTGGTGCGAATCGAGTGACTTAGAGGCGAACTGCCTCGGTTGGAAAGTGCATGATGGACTGCATGGAGACGTATGGGGCCATGAGCCTCGGTGTAGATGGATTTGGTGCAGCCCTAGTCTACCAAAGCACCGGTTTATCTCTTGGCTAGCAACGCGTGACAGGCTTGCTGCCAAAGACAGACTGATCAAAATGGCATATGCGAGTCTCCCTACTATTTGTTTTATGTGCAATGTGGGGCTGGAAGACAGACGCGTTTTTTAGGCTGTTTCTGCCTCTAAAGGGAAGTCATTTCCATGCTTGTACCTCAACTCTCAAGCTCTCTCATGGAATTGGAACACGTATCGCATTTGGACAACAAGGAACAAATGACATTCGCGACTCTGCTTAGAACGACATAGCCTCACACATCGGCCGATATAAATCTGTCATCAGAATATGTATCAATGTATATATCTGATGAAATAATGAGTTGGTAATAGAACCAGAGTTCTAAAATTCGTAAAAAATATATATATATATACATCTTCAACTCAACCAAACCTAAGTAATATCGACTCAAATATATATAATTACTAATCTCATATCCAAATTCTGACTATCAAACTTTCATACGGACCTAACACTCTTATCTTACTTACTGCTAGCTAAGGAACCTAAAAAATATTTAGAATGGTCTAGGTTAGCAACCACAACTCGGTAAGTAGTAAATTTATCTTTTGAGTAGATTGAGCACCCATTGTGCATATTTATAAAGCATTATCATAAACTCAATGATCCAAACCAAGGATATAATACATGTACCTAACAAAAGATGAGTTATTCATTTCAACATAGCTTTGTACGTATTAAAAAATACTCACTCAATCAACAATTCAAATTAAGCGTTAACCGTCCATTCTATTAACCTATCTATATCAGTTAACACATCAATGTCCATTCCATTGAGCAATCTAGTACTCGATATCCAACTATGGTCATCCTTAATGCACCTTGACAGAGGCAACTAAAATTCGTCCCTTCGCTAGGTCTCCAGCTTTATCATCTCGTGATTTGATCCCAAAAACTACAACTTTATGAGCTTTATATTTTGAGATAGCATGCATACCCACATGCCCTTTAATGGGTTTGGTAAAAGCAAAAACAAGCATCAAACTAATAGCTTTTCCTCCCGCAACGCACAAATCAAATCCAAATTTTTTCTCAAGACTAGTTCACCAACCAAATCATATAACTTTTTACGATTCAATCCATCAAACTTAGTACATTTCATAAACTAGATTTGTAAATCAATAAGCTTTAGTAATTTTTTTCATAAAAATGTTTCACAAACCAGTCACGGGTGATCAAATCAAGTTATATTCAAAAGATACTTTGCCATTTTAGATAGACAAAAGGGTATTAAATGCTCGATCCGTCTTTATGCAACAAATATGCTTTAGACATCACTTTATGTTCTTTCATTTCAAATAAGTATCAAACCATATGATGCATTTTTCATAACTCACAACATATCTAATTATTATTGTTTTCAAGGAATGAACTTATAAAATCAAAGAAAAGATAAGCATCACTCACTTGAGGTTGCAAGAGCAAGCAACCAAAGTTTCCCAAGTCGTTCAACTCGAAATCCTATCGATCAAATGCAAAGCGATATAAAAAATCAAGTAAACAACCACTTTAACTAAGACTTCATTCGGCAACCAAACAACTCCTACTTGCCAATGAAAACTCACCCACAGTAGAACATTTATCGCAGTCCACTGCATAACTTCATAATACCCTAAAGTATCATTATTAGATAATTTAATGGTTTGATAAGCTCTAGAATTAACCCGACAAACTAAAACCTAAGTTGATTCGAATTTACAGCTTAATTGAGAAATTTCCTCCGATTAAATAAATAAAGGGCCCAATTCTTTTCAGACAATGCGAAACGAAGTTAATCCAATTTATGAAGATAGGTTCAAAACATATAACTTCTTATGGTTTCATTCATCAGACTGAGCACATCTCATACACCAAGTTTGTAAATCAGTAACCTTTAGTAATTATTTTCATAAAACATTTTGCCAACTATTCCCAGTTAATTAAATTAAGCTATCTTAGTGTTACGATTGGAAGTGCAGAGTCATTATTTTAATATAGTTATATTGTGAATCATGTATTAAGTGTATGAAAGTTAATTATTCCGTGGGTGCCAAGAAGGTTAATTTTGAAATAATGTCGTCAATGATCTCTACTCAACGTGTTAGCAAGAATACGAAAATCGTAAACGAATCTTCATGTGGAGATGCGATATACTTAAGCTATAAATGTAATTGAAATGAGAGCAATTGTGATGACTATAGAAGATGCAATATATTTTAATTTGATAAATACCCTTTGTATGAGATTTGAAGCGTCAACGAGTGATGGTGAACAATAAGTAAAAGACGCCGCATGAGCCTTCTATACAATTCATTCTTAAAGAAACAATGAGCATCATCGAATCAAGCAAGTAGAATCCAACCAGGTAGATTGCTAGAGCCCACATATTTACACAAAGATTATAGCGATGAAAATACTTTTCATTCGTTCATTTTTATAAGCGATATAATTAATCATGTTTAAGAAGATATCTTCCAAATAATTCAATTTTTTTCACAAAACAAACAAACGCAGCCTAACTAAATAAATAATTTCGACAAAAAAAAACCAAATAAATATTCGCTATTCATCTACACCGTTGAATATGGCGGACCAAATTCTCGAGCTTCAACGGTGCAGATGGGCCGAAAGGAAACAGGGTTGACCGACCGATACTAAAATTACGATCGGACCACAGTTGTCGGAACCACCGCGAGCATGCCAGCTCGCACTGCCACCAGCAACACTCTCCCTCTTCACAGTGCAGAGTCGGCCTCCAGAGCCGCCGCGATGGCGAGGAAGCGAAGCCGCCGCGCCACCCTCTTCTTCGCCCTCCTCTCCCTCGCCGCCTTCGGGGCCTTCGTCCCCGCCCTCGCCCCTCTCCCTTCCCTCACCTCTCCCCACCCTTCCATCTCCAAGAAGGTAACGATCGCGACTTAGTCGTCGTGCTTGATCCGTTTGAGCCGCCGTCAATGGATTCGATCGGTTCGAGCTGCCTCCGATGGATCCGATTGGTCTGCGCTGACTTGAATTTGTTCGCGTTTACTAGTGTTCGCGCGTTCGACGCTCGGCGCGCGATCGACTGTCCGTTCTAATCGCTTTGTTGTGTCTGCCTTTATGCGTTTGGAATTCAAGGCAATGCCGACCTTCAATGCTGCTGATCAGTATGTTGGCTGTAGTAATTTGCTTGTCACTGGACCGTAATGTAGCTGTTCGTTCTATTTCGTTGATGCTAGCATACGTTAGTAGTTTCTGCTTTCAAGTGTTGACTTCGTTTAAGAGGATTTTCACTCATCGGAGCTGAATTAAGCTGCGAGTGCCTGCTTCTTTGTGTCCGCTTTTCTGGATTATATTCACCGATTGAAAAAGCGATTTTTTCGATGTGGTTGTAGTTTAATTTTTGGTTTATTCTGCTCCTTCATAGTGTGTATCTCACTGTTATTGAGGCTAGGTACCTTTGATTGTAAATCGCTATTGTTGCATGGTTGAAGTTCAGTTGTGTTACTTGTATACCTGAGTCTCATTGCAATTTACTTTGATCAGTCCAATAGTCGGAAATTTGAGATCAACAGTGACAAGTTCTGGAAAGATGGCTATCCCTTTCAGATAATTGGTGGTGATGTTCACTATTTTCGGGTGCTTCCGGAGGTATTTTTTTCTTCTTTCTGCTAGTTGCTCTTCTTACTCATGTGATCAGATTGCAATGGTCTTTTGCAACAATTATAGTAGATGCTTTTTTCCAAATACTGCTAACAAATTATCTTCTATCTATGTGGAGATGCACTTTTTTAAGAAGAGAAACTGTGTTATATTGGTCATATCTGAAGCAGTATTACTTGATGTGGTAATGCATCTAATTTAGGCTAGAAGGGGAACTTTGAACTCAAGCTTGTTTTAGAAGATGACTGTCTGCTCCATCAGGAAGCAATAAAATCTAGAGCCCCGTGACCCAAAAAATTCAGGGAGCCCCTCACAGAAGGACTTGTTACTTCTTAATATAATTCAGCATCTTCTTTCCATGATGACTAGAAGGATTCTTTGGTTGAAGCGACATTGCCCACTTTCATTTAACAAATTGATTACACTTGGGCATTTATGGTGCATGCAGTATTGGGAAGACAGATTGTTGAGAGCAAAAGCCCTGGGTTTGAACACTATCCAGACATATGTTCCTTGGAATTTGCATGAACCGAAACCAGGCGAGACAGTCTTTGAGGGAATTGCAGATATAATATCTTTTCTCAACTTGTGCAAGAAGCTTGATCTCCTGGTTATGCTTCGAGTGGGCCCTTATATATGTGCAGGTGAGGGCCAGAATCTTCTTATAGGTGCTTTAAAACTTGCTAATCCACATTGAAGTGTTTCCGCCCTTGTCTTGCCTCTGAAGTGGACATTGGATTAAATGGCCTTATTAAGCCATGACATGCTTTCAGCATATTTAGCCCATAACTGTCTTGCCATTTTGGACCTTGGTGATTGGTGTCTCTTCCTTACAAGAGTAGGTCATCAGTCACACCTATTTGATTTTGTGCACAAATAAGCGGAGGTAGCATTTTGGGAAAAAAATTGCGGAAGTAGGAGATTTTGTCTTATTTCCTCTTCTTGTTTTGGCTGAGCTGTAAAGAGTTTGAATTACTAACCTTAGACAGTTTATTTGGACATAATAGGATTTTGTCTGTTGTAAGTCTAGTGAGATATGACATGTGACATCTCTAATTTGTGGTGAACTTGAAGACCTTCATTGTTCATTTGATTTTCAAAATTTATCATTTGGGATTGTCACGACTGGTGAATTCTCAGTTGTTTCCTTTTACAGATGAGATGAAGTTTATGCCTTTGCATCTATGTTTTCTATTTTGTTGCAGCCAAAAAATATGTGGTGCATATTTCCTTGAATAATTTATCTACTGTATCCATTCCACTATTTAGGACTCCTAAAGATTAAATATCATTTGCGTGATTGAGTCTGTGAAGTGCACGACCCATTGTGTAAATAACATCAGCCTCATTTTGGTGTTATGTTTTTTTATTTATTTTTTATCTCATTTCAGTGTTATGTTTTTTTATCCTCTTCACTTCTATTGTTTTTGCTCTTTTATAGGACATTTATGCAAATAGCAAATCTAGTTAAGTCTTTCAGATCTGTGCTATTCCTTTATTTCCATGTTGTCTGCAGTCATTGAATAGTTTGTGTCTCATGTCTTTCCACTAAATTAGAGCAATACTCTTGGTTGCTGTTCTCATACTCTCAAAGAAGTAATACTTGAGTTTTAGCACTTAATTAAGCATGCCTTGTTGGCTAACAGGTAGTTCTGTGCAATTTCACTTTTAAGTGTTGGGAATGCTTTAAGGCCATGACTTTGTACATTCTGTTAGCTTGACACAATAAATTTAGGTAGCACTTGTGCTTTAGTCTCCTATTCTTTGTGAAGAGTCAATTCTAGAGATCATAGTTGGTTCAACAGAGCAAAGTTGGTTTCTGACTCAATAATCTATTTTTTTGTCGTTAGTAGTTAGAAAAGCATGATTACCAATAAGGATGTACTCTGGACTTCAAATGCTCTTGTTTTCTGACTTCCTTACCAAAGCATCTTTGCATGTTAAATTTGTATTGGAGATTGCTAAATCTTGTCCTTTGTAATCCAATTTATGGCTCATCTTCAGATACGTTGTCCTGTTTGAAGTCTCTTTTTATGCAAGAACAAACATGTATGATCTTCTTTTTATTGGCAATAGGATATGATTACATTCATTCAAAAAAGCACATTGGACTTCCATCGGAGTGTAGAAATACAATTCTTCGAAATAAATATAATTTCTTAGCTCTGCTTGCTGTTTTGTTCTATATCCTTGCAATAGGGACGCTAGTGTTTCCGTAGGCGCATTAATTAGCAATATCTGCGATATGATGGCATTCCAATTTTTCTTGTTTCCCCATTTATATGGTTAAATAATCCTGATGGGTACATATTTATGCAGAGTGGGATTTTGGGGGCTTCCCTTACTGGCTACTTGCCATAAAACCTGCACCTACGCTAAGATCGTCTGATCCGACATTTGTCAAGTTGGTATATGTTCCTACTCTATTTTTCAATTATCAAGAATTGGTGTACTTCATTATACTGGAACATTGTGGGATTGAAAAATAGTAATCAGATGGTAGCCTTATGAAAATCGACTAAAATTTCAACTGATGTTGCATCACTTTTGGAGTGGAATATTTGTTATAATTTGATTGCTTTTCATGTCTATGAGGGAAACATTGTACCTGTCAGTATAATAAGTTGAAAACTTGTTGTGGACGCAATTATGGGTGAAGCAAGGGTGCTCTATTATGGCATCAAAGTGGTGGGAGGAAACTGGAATAGGCTGAAATGGGTAATAAGTGGTGCCTAGCAACCTCTAAGTGGATTACTTAGCCATGACAATGTTTCTCGAAAAATGGTCATTTTGGATGAGCTGAGAGGAGAGCTACTGACCCAGGGATTGGTTGAGTGGTTGATCGATTGGTTTGGATGTGATAGTCGTTTTGTGTTCAAATCACAATGTTTCCACTCACAGTAACTCAGGGGTCATGCTGCCGCCCTTTGGGTGGTCTTATCTGAATGAATATGGATCCGGTGACAGTTTGTGTGCGTCCATAAGGGTTAGTCAAGCTGAAAGGTTTGGATGTCCTGTGTTATTTAAAAGAAAAAAAAACAAAGAGTGGAGAGCTAATGAATGACGTAATCAACAGATATATTAATGTGGTTACCAATTAGAATGTAGACTTGACGGCAGTATGTGTGTGTCTTTTCTGGAAAAGAATCATTTCATTCACTAGTATTGGAGGGAGTTAGGGAACAGGGTGGGCATGTTTAATTTGATGAATTGAAGTTCTCATAGTTTTCCCAGGTCCTACCTGTGGTGAAGAATGAACATAGAAATTAGAAGGCGACATTCATTATTTGTTTGGTTGGCCATATAAATTTTGGAAAAGGACTTTTTTGTGTAAACATATTTTGGTTTTCTCAAATGTGGTACCATATCTCTGTTAAAATGCACCGCAAACCACATGTTTAAAGCATAACTATGCCCAAGTGATTGTCAGTAAATTTCGAGCTCCCACAGGTTGAAAGGTGGTGGAGCATCCTACTTCCGAAGGTTTCTTCTCTTCTTTATGCAAATGGTGGCCCTATAATAATGGTTCAGGTATAACATCAAATATTGTTCTTGTTTATTTTTGTTAACTACTGTGTTATGTATCTTCTTAGGAAATAGGAGATTGCCAATGTTGGAGAGACTAGCATTGCTTCTTGGCTTAGAATTTGGGGCATTTACTTATTCTGAAAAGAAGTAGAAGGGGTTCTATTTTTACTTTTAACTGAGGAGAACTTTTTTCTTTTTGTTTAAAGAGTTATTCATAATGACTGTCTTTCACCATCAGTAGATACATTAAGATCTCTAAACTCACTTCTTTTTTTCCTTGTGTATGCCTGTCTGCATGACTGTAAACGCACGTGCAAAGGACTACAGCAATTTTGATGCATTCTCAAAAAAATTTTGAACTTGAAAGGCTGTACTATCTTTGTTCACTGTTCTGTTTATTCAAGTATGAACATCATGGCTCGATCTTGTGAGCATGATATTTCTCCAATTTTCCATTGTACTTCTGATGGTTTGGAGCATTATGTGATTCGTGGGAGGAATTTGTGTTGTTTGTTGTCAAGAATATCTGGTCTGAAGATTTACCCACGTAGTCTCAGGACTATACTTTGAAGCATTTTGGCTTGTCAGATATAACCACTCCTGTTCTTTTTGGTGGGGTATTGACTTTGGTAGTAATTGATTGTTTTGACAGATTGAAAATGAATATGGCTCATATGGAGACGATAAAACTTATCTTCGTCACTTGGCGGAATTGGCTCGAGGATACCTAGGCGATGAAGTAATCCTGTAATAGTTCTATATTTGTCAAATTCAATTTCACCATAGGATTTAGATGTATGCTTGACCTCATTATTTTGGCAAAGTGATGGGAATTGTGGATGTATCTGTTAAGGAGTCTAGTTTATTGTATATTTCATAATACTTGTGTCTTGCATTCATGGAACATGGAAGTACTTAAGAATGACACTAGGTGTGACATCGTTTTAGTCTCCGAACTAATGGAATTCTTATTCTTATGCTGCAGGTACACTACAGATGGAGGTTCTAAGGAGAATCTTCAGAAAGGAACAGTTGGAGGAGATGATGTTTTCTCAGGTGAACTCATTGTTCGTTTGTGTTTTGTGGATACGTTTATCAATAGTTGTTCCTATTGATGCTCCCTGGCATTTAAGCTATTATTCAGCTTCCATCCCACATATCTTTTTGAGCAACTGTTTAAATCTAAGTACCATACAATCTTCTCACCTCAATTTTCTGATGATAGCTGTGGATTTTGAAACTGGGGCTGAGCCTTGGCCTATATTCAACTTGCAGAAGCAGTTCAATGCCCCAGGAAAATCACCACCACTTGCTGCGTGGGTCTCTAATCATATCTAAGTATAAATCTTCAATTTAATCTAAGCAATATTTCTGGATCACTGGTTCAATTGTTAAAATTTTGTTCAGGGAGTTTTATACTGGTTGGCTCACACACTGGGGTGAGAAAATTGCTCAGACAGATGCTGAATTTACTGCGGCTGCACTGGAAAAGATTTTATCAAGAAATGGCTCTGCTGTGCTCTATGTATGCCAATATTATTTTTTGTCTTTCTTCATGTTTGAAGATTGCAAATAACTGTCTTCATTATCTCTTTGAGCTTCTAGATGGCACATGGTGGAACAAATTTTGGGTTCTACAATGGAGCAAACACTGGTGGGAGCGAGTCCGACTATAAGCCTGACCTTACTTCTTATGACTATGTGAGGAAGAATTGATCTTTTTTATTTATTATTGTTTTGTCATCTGACACAACCAATGGTTCCTTTTGTAAGCGTAAAATTGATTATGTTCTTCCAGGATGCACCTATTAAAGAATCTGGTGATGTGGACAATCCAAAATATAAAGGTAACATACTTAGGGCTATCTTCTCTTGAAGCTTTTCCTTATCATATTACCCTAGGAACTGCTTCCTGTTTTTGAGCCAATGTTTTTCCATGCTCCAAAAGTGACTGTAGAAGGTTTGTTTGAATTTTGAGATGCTGTTCATGTATTGTTATCCTGCTTATTTGAAGTCACGATGTTCATCTAAAAAACAGTAGTTGTGGCGGGAATTGGGATTGAGAAATAGGTCTGCTATAGTTGTGGCATTTGTCATGATCTTTGGCACCTTGATACAGCTACTACGATTTTGGAGTAAGTGGTGCATGTGGATGGTTTTAAGAATTATGCGAAGAGATTAATTTGTTGTCTCTGGCCTTTCCAGTCTAGAGCTCTTCAATTATTTCTCTCCCTTTTTCTTGATCAATAAACTGCAGTCAAACTATGATAGGGATGGTTTCTACTTGTTCACTTTTTGTTTTTTTATATCTTGTAGCTTACGCTCCTTAGTTTTATTAGCTGGAAACACCAGAAACTTAAAAAAAAAAAAATGCAAATATTAATATATATTTTTAAAATTTTAATGACAATAAATTTTGGCAGGAAAGCAAAAAAAATGTACTTTTTGCTTCTAAAATGTTTGAAAGAATGCATGGTTCTGTACTTGTCATTGTAAAAACATCATGTGCAAAATTTCATTCTGGATTTGTTTCAGCTATTAGGAAGGTTGTCGAGCAGTATTCTACAGTGCCTCTTCCTTCAGTACCTGACAACAATGCAAAGACAAGCTATGGAAGGATTCAGCTACATAGAACCTGCTTTCTTTTTGATTCACTAAATGTTCTAGGTCGTCATGATGTTGTCCAATCTGGAAACCCCTTGTCAATGGAGGTAGTTGGCCAGGTTTGTATACATTACATAGACTTGGAGGTTATCATGAGTAGTTGATATACAAAGGTTTGCTTAATAATGAAAGTAGCTAAGTATGCCTTTTCTGTTCAGATGTTTGGATTCTTATTATATGCATCTGAATTTGCTTCAACGGATGATGGGAGTATGCTCTCCATACCCAAGGTAACCTTTTACAATATATGTTTGAAGCATTGGGGAAACCATATCTTGGTTCAGATGCCTTATTAGACACTGTAGAATGTTCATCTTGTAAATGATCTCTTTTTGGGCTCTGAGCTTTGGTAAATACAATTGGCCCTTCTCTTCATCTTATGTTTATATCTAATGATTTACTGATGGAAGAGAAGATGTTTGATAGTTGTCCGTTGACAATATGTGATGTTCTCTCACTACCCCAGCTTCAATATGCAATATTGCTAGTCACCCCTGTTTCAATTTTGTAGGCTCTCCTTAATCATGGGGTTTAGGAAAGAATCTGTGCTGAGTGATATAGATTCTTTGAGATAAAACAAGACACAATTCTGAAAATTGCAGGTGCATGATAGAGGTCAGGTGTTCGTGTCATGCACTTCACAAGAGGACAGACCATTATACGCTGGTGCTATTGAGAGATGGTCGAATAAACCACTTCATCTTCCCATTACCAAATGTGCATCAAGAATCACCTTATATGTCTTGGTATGTGATTTTAGCTCCTCTTTGGTATGCCATTACTGCTGGGGTAGCTCATCAAATTCGTCAAGCAAATACAGTCTATTTTTGTTGGATAGTGCTTTGTCTTCTGTGAGGCGAGATTTTTGCAGTGGCTTGTAAGTTATGTACTTTGCGTGTCAAAGTAATCATTAAGCTTTGAGTGCAAAAATATTTTGCAGTAGTTGGTAGTGTATTCGAAATTTTACATGGCACTGCACTGATTTCTGGTTAGTCCCATTCCCCTCGTGGTTTATTCTGTCATTACTTTGTTTGAATTGACTGTAGAGAAAGAATTAATCTGAGGCTAAATGCTTGGAATGCATTTTAAAATGTACACAAAGTTTATCATAGCTTTGACCATTTGAGAAAATAGGTCATCCAACATTCTAAACACATGCAAATATGCTTGTTTTAGGCAGATTACCTCATACATGTATTTTAAAAAACTTCACTTTGTTTTTCAGAGATGCCATTTTAGCTGCATGTAACATTTGTATTTGATACTAGCTTCACTTTGAAGTTTTAACCTCATCCAAGCATTAAACATCTGCTGGGTAACCCCTTGTTCAGAAGTGGTAGTTGAGATTGGTGGTTTCAATGAACAAGGTAACCTAACTTATTGAAACAAGACCGCGTTGACATGAAGTTCTCAGTATTTCTTTTGTTTCACTTTTCAGTGAGTTCTACTGTAATAGGTGCAGCGTGTTGGGAATATTCTGGTTCACCTCCATTCCAAAACTAATGCATTGTTGTGCTTATAGGTTGAGAACATGGGTCGAGTAAATTATGGATCCTACATGTTTGACATGAAGGTAAATATATTTATGAAAATTGAGATGATGTTTGTTATGTTTTCCCTTTTTTGGCATAGTTGAACATGATTTGAAACATAGTCAGTGTTTTTTTAAGCTGAAGTGTAAATCTTGAATTAGTAAAGATACCCTTGAGAATACTTGAAACTTCAAAGTGAAAACTGTTGCTGAAGGTTGTTAATTCAATCTTTGCAATTATCCCATACGTTATATATGAAACTTTGGAGAGCTATGCCAGTCAAATTGAATATCCAACTTGGTAATAGGAGGAATATTGTTTAATATGCTGAACCACTCTTGTAGATTCTCAGTCAGTTTTACTAATGCTAATTATTGCTTAACGTTTTGAGATAGTAACAACCTTCCTTCCAGGCTTTCAATTTCAGCTAACTTCCTCCATTTCCTAAAGATCAGGCATTTTTCTGCTACCTTCTATGTAGAGCATCTGTGGAGTGTGCCAAATTTGCAACATTGTTGGAGATACTTAAATAAATATATTCTCAAAATCTACACATTTGCGGAACTTCATCAAACTCTGACAGCCCCTAGATTTTACCTTCCTGGTCTCTTTTTCTGGTTTTTGTGGTTATCAGATTCTTAACAAGGATGATAATTATGTTCTAATATTTGTTATACGGCTTGCACGAATATCTCCAGAGATAACAAAGCTTCCACATGACAGCTAGCTGCACACTTGCTTTTGATGAAAAGTACTTGATTTCATTAGAATGTGTTACTTCATTCACACATGGAAGACTTTGTCCTTTCCTCTATGCTTTTATGAAAGGTTCATCTCTATCTGTCCGTCTTTACCTTGACAGGGTATTCTCTCTTCTGTTTACCTAAATGGAAGAGTTCTGCTTGGGTGGAAAATGTTCTCAATTCCTTTGCACAACCTGAATGAGGCAACATCAATCCATCCTATTGTTCAGGTCGGACATTCAGGAGTCATGAGAGTTCTGTTCAACAAAAGTATCAATAAATCTGGTATGTTCTTGTAAAATTTTCAGAGCAATGTCATGCCTGTTACTATGTTTTCATGGTTATTTTGCACCTGTTATCTGCGGTTTTTACTTGTAAGACCATGTTTCCCTGCATTTTACATCGTTCTACTGATCTAATATAAACGGACATACTTGGTTCTGTTTCTTTTCTGTAGATGGTGCAACAAGAGAACCTGCCTTTTATGCTGGCAGTTTCCATGTCAATGAAGTCGCCCAAATTAAAGACACATTCATTTCTTTCCAAGGATGGGGTAAAGGAGTTGCATATGTTAATGACTTCAATATAGGAAGATTTTGGCCGGTAAAGAGATCTTTTATTTTTGTTCTCAGTTCGATCAAAGCTTGCCAAACATGTTCATCCCTCTCTCCTGTGGTACTGATATTCGCTTGGATTCTTCCTGCAGTCTTTTGGTCCACAATGTAACCTTTATGTTCCCGCACCTGTCCTTCGAGTTGGGGTAAATTCACTGGTATGACATCTTCTCAATTTCATGGCATCTTGGGTAGTGCCATTTTTATTTAAGTTTAATCTTTCAGGGCAATTGCAAAGTCATTACTGCTGAAACGCACATAACAAGATGCCTCTCTTATGGAAACTGAACTTCCATAGGTCCTTTTTGTGTTCCTTTTTTTAATTACTCAACTTGAAGCTTAGCTGAAGATTTTGAAAAGTGAACATGCAATAAATTTGAATGAGATGAAAAACATTGTCTGCTTTAGGCCTTTGATCCATACAAGCTTGGGATTTCACAAAAGTCGAGTCTTCTTTTCTGTTGAACGCCATGATTATTGTAAGTGGTTAATGCTCGCTCTCTCTCTCTCTCACATGAAGAACTATTTTGCTATCTCTTGGCAGGTTGTTCTCGACTTAGAATCCCCAAGGACCGATCTTGTCTTGCACTCGGTTGATGAGCCAGATTTCTCTTGTGGTAAATCCAAATCGAGCATGCATCAGCTTTAATCTGCAACTGCATTGACTGCAGTTGCCCTTTCTCGAGACATGGGAATATCAGAAGCTTAGAGCTTCACAGTTAAAACTTAACATGGTGCGCCGAAATTGGAGAAATGCTCCTATTCTCGACCATTACCAATTCCCCACTGAAGTCCATTCACCGCAATAACCCTGCAAATGATGTTTATGATGGAGAGGACTTGGTCTTGGAATAGAGAGGAAGCACTTTCCAAAGGCGGGAAAAAGTAGCTGCAGCTAATTGACTTGGACTAAAAGCAGGGAAGTTCGATTGCTCAACACAGATTGCATCTGCTCTATCCACATCTAACCAAATTCGACCACAAATTCAACAGTTTCCTTAAGCAGAAGCAGAGGATGGAGACTTTGCCATCCCAGTTCCTTACTGTACTTAGAACTTGATACTCTCTTATACAAAGTGTAATCGTATTTTTTCATGGGCTGTAAACCATCTGAATGTACAGAGCCCAACTTTTATGACGGTCCTGAGGTTTGTGGCCTACCTTATAAAATGAACTCGAATTTGCTTTTTGACTTGTTCATGCAGACCATGCGCTCTTCTTTTAGGTCATTTTTGTTGTATTTATGCATAACAACACGGCTAGTTGGAGTTGGAAAAACTTGATCTTGGGCTTAGACATGGTATTTTTGGATGGTGAACCGTATTCTCCCTGTTCGCAGATATTATATACTTGGGACGGGGACTGTGGTACAGGACCGTCGAAATAAGGGATAAAGAGTATTGTCGACTGATCTCTTCCTGCAGTGCTGGAACCAGTTTTTACCGCGAAAGATTAAAACTGATCGACCTTTGGCAAACGGGTCTTTGCATAGGCACGTCAACTGTAGGATGATCCAAACGGCATTAAACCCAAAAGGGCCAGAAGATGCTAGATCGGCCATCCTTCTGAAATTAGATTCATATGTCCTCGATGCCACGCGCGTTCCTCCAACATCAAAGAAGAAAAGAATTGCTTTCTATTTCAATAACCCATCTGGAGTACAAGTCAGAGCAAATCTTATTTCCAGACTTTTCTCACCAGCCTAACACAAATTTGGCTTGATCCTAGACAGGATCAGCTTTCTAACAGTTCACATGAGTAACCCCAAAATCAGCAGAAAGGGGAAAACCTCAATGCCGAGGACAATTACGCTACAAACATCTCCTCCTGGCTGCACAAGCAAAAAAGGCTTTAGGATTGGCGGGGAGCATCTTTCTGATCCTGCTTAGTGCTCACAGCAGCAGTTGCAGCGGCTGTCACTGCAGCTGCAGCCGCCCCCAACTTGACACCACCTGCTGCCTTCATAACGCCACCTATTTTTGCAAATGCCGCTATCCCCCCAACAAGCATAGCCCTCAATGCAACTGTGGGTTTAACTGCCATATCTTGGCGCACCTGTTGTTTCCAACATATTGTGTATAAGTGTGAAGTACAATTCCAAGTTAAAGAACAATTGCAATTCAGAAAAAGGACCAATTGTATGATAACAATGGTAAAAGAACAATTGCAATTTCAAAAGATGATGAGTAATAATTACAATTCTGAAAACTGAGAAGAGAACAAGTCTATAATAATGTCCACTTGCAAGAATCGATAAGCCATTACTCCTACATTCAAAGCTAGAAAGCTGCTGAGCCTGGAAGACTCATAACTTAAGATCCTCAATCAATTTTTCTTTGTCTTCAATCCTAAACTTCCTTATTTAATCAATTTTGAAATCACATGATCCAATTATTAAATCAGTTCTCTTAAACTCTAAGCAGCACTCCCTACGAACCTCAGTCTATTATTTTAACCACTTTGCCTCCCTAAGAGTTGATGTCACTGTTCTTGTCTCACTGTGCAAAACCAAATCAATCATCGTGAGTTTGTTAAAATGCAAATCACCACCCTATATAAAATGAGACACCTTAAAATACTAAGCACACAAAGTGCACAGAAGATTATAAATTCCTCTTAATTTTGGACATCATCGGCTTTATGACTGCTTGTCAATAGGCAAACAAGCATTTGCCTTCGTCCTTCTTTATTTCTTTCTAGAGCAGGCAACCTGACCATCAGCGCCTCCTACTCGTGTGACGATTTCTCATGCCAGTCCCAAGGTCACTCTTCATTTCATTTGCATAATCAGGCAGAGGGGAGCTTTGGGCGAGTTCTATGCAACACAGAATAGCTAGTGCTGTATAAAACGCCAACAATTCTAATGAACTACAGACCACTCGAAAGGAAAGTGGACAAGGCTACTAAGTTTGGATGTCAACTGGAAGTGAAGAGTACTAGGCTTAGCTTATGATCTCAAGAGGAGGGGCCTGGGGCAAGCATTATGCCATTTTGAGTTCCCAGTAGCATGTGCTGAAAATTGAAATCGTTGAGCTGGAACAGGTTCTGTAGTGAATCAGTTGCAACACTGATTTTCCTACCAGTCATAGGATACTGTAGAGATTTTTTTTACAAGGATCTAGATGGTTTGAAAGGAGAGCAGGTGGAAGAAATGGTCACACGGTATTTGAAAAAGAGTGATCCAAGGATCTTCAAAAGGTCGAGATAAAGAAAACCATGATACAGAAGAAATGCAGATGCCTCTTGAAACTTTGCTTGGGAACTTGCAACGACCACTGGTGAATAAGAATCGATTATGCTAAGCAAGGGCACTACTTATTATGTGTATCCTGACCCTAAAATCTTTGAGGGAAGTACAATGAAAAACTGCAGCAACTCAGCATTTTGAGGTTGAGGTAATTCGGTTGGCTAACACAGAGCCATACAACAAATTCTAGAAAGTCTCTTCCACCACTGTTTTAAAGGTAACACTGAATGTAGGCTCCATTTGCTTTGGGGAAAATCAAGCAATCATCTTTAGGAAAATGTTTTGCAAATCATTCATTTTTTCCGTGAAACAAATGAAGCCATGCTGTAGTTATTCAGTCAAAGAACATCTACAGGCGGAAGTGAAGGAACAGCAACAGCAAAAACCTTTTTCACCCAATGAATGCGAAACTCGGAGCGCAACGACAAACCTTCCAGATTTGTAATAACCAGAATCATCTATGGCAACCAGAGACAGTGACTATTAGGAATTACGTCGCCAGCACCTGCATCATCCGACCCGAAAAGTAACAAACCAACAAGCATTACTTTTTCCTTCATATTATCCAAAGTGGCCTCTTCCATCATCTACCAGACAGAAACAAAAAGAACCCAGTTGCTCCCTTCCTCAACTCCTGTCGACATAATCCCAGCCACCAACCAATTTTCATCTTCAAATGCAGTACCAATCACCCCCTTTCCTCAAACAAATTTCCACAGCCCAAACTTATAAACTAGCAATAACCCAGCCAAAAGCAAGACAAATCCCATCTGGGTTCCGATCTCCGGACCGAAACATTTCACCTCCAATCAAACCGAGACATGAAAAACGAGTGCTTTAAGAAGTCATCAGCTCCTCGAAGCAATCAGTATTGACTAATCAAAAAATTTCAGCTGTTGGCCAACGTACCACGCGGAAACAACTAGAGAGGCGAGATCGAACCTGGAGTCTCAAGAAGAAGAAGGAGAAGAAACCGAGGTCGGTACGAATGAATTCGACGCAGAGAGAAATCAGGCTGCTTGTGGTTTTGCTCTTGCATTCCTCCCCCAATTTTTGGGCCCCTTATTTTTTTCTTTTTTCCTTTGTCATTAATTTTTTTTTATATTTTATATTTTTGATTTTTGATTTTTGGATTTTTTGGGGGAGTTCTTGGGTCATGTGTGCTCCTCGGCATCCTCAGCTCTCAAAAAACGTGGGAAATTTCTGAAATTGTTCGCAAGTGCACGCACGCGCCCAAGGCATGCTTCGATTTTTTTAAGGTACGGTTTTTCGGAGACGCTCTCCAAAGCATTAATGTGAAAATCCGATATCGAATGTTACATGCTAAAAGAAGTCGCCTTTAATCACATTTTTAAGTCCTTGTGAAGAATGGCCCCGTTAAAAAGCAAACAAGTTAACTACTTCCTATTACTCACAAATTTTAGACTTCAATGACGTAACACAACTTAAACGTACCTAACCATGGATAGCTACGTTGGTATTCGTTCTCTCTCATCCTTTAGATCGATGGTTCAAATCCCCGCATTGTTAATATGACTTAAGAGGAGGTCGTGAGTGTTGGGTTCTTGTGTTAGCCCTCAGGTATTGACCGTGGGTTGGTGATTAGTCGAAAGTCGGGCTCGGCAAATCCTAAGTATCAAAAAAAAAAAAAATGCAGCCTTCATTTTATAAATAAGATTTTTATCTTGTTAACATTTCATATTATTTTGTGTGCTTAAATATAAATTGTGGTAAGTGGATTGTAATAACAAGTGATTATTATTAAAGGTGATGATTCACTGCAATCGTTAATTAATACAAGTGGAATATAGATAGAACTTGGAAGCTACTTTAGAACCTATGATAAGATAAGTTCTACATTCCAAAGCATGTACAGTAGGTTATAGGATCCATAAAATAATAATCTATTCTAGTAAGTAGGTTCTAGATTTCCAGTAAAATTTATATAGAATTTGAAATTGCTCACCCTTACTATCGATGATCCTCATGTTTATGTAGAATCCATTGACTTTGAGATTATCAAAATGAGAACATTGGCTTGGCTGAGCTGGGCCAAAGTCAAGCCCAATTGGCCTAGGCCCATATGTATAATCGTATGCAAGGGAGATATAAACACATGCGTACATACTTGTGCGAGCTAAATCAACCCACGAAATGCTTTGACATACAATGAATGCATCCCCCAACAACGATTACCCTAATCTCAAGAAGCGGTTGTTCGATCATCGGTTACACTTAAACTAGATCTACATCTAATAGAGAATTCTATTATAATTGACACTTCCTCATGTTTTTCTATTATTAACCATAATTACAAGAGAAAGAAATGATATCTGGATAATATTAATTATTCATGGATTTAAATTTAAACTACGAATAAACCTTCACTAGGGCAACCCTGTGCCTTCTATTCAATAAACACACCTCAACCATTACAAAAATTCATGGTTGTTCGATTATCTGACACACTTTTACTTTACTAAGTATAAAAGGAGGATTTTGAAAAGAAAAGAAAAAGTATAAAAGGAGGAAAGGATAGGAGATAAAGAGACAAAAAAAACCCAGAAAACCGGTTACGAAAGAGACAGAGACAAATACCAGCTCACCCAATTTTAGGATTTTACGTATTCAATCCCAAATTGATCAATCCAAGAATGTCGTGTGCCAACCTTCTTTCCAATCCCCCCTCCTCCACCTGACCTTGACAGATTCATCATCTTCCTTAAACCCCCCCAAAAATAGGGCTCCCTCATAACTAACTTTTTCTCTCTGTTCGTCTGTCTTCTCTCCTCCCATATATTTCTCTCAAATCTCCCCTTCTTCCGCACAGACACACGCGCGAATCCTCGTTTTCCTCGCATGCGAGAGAGAAAGGGCCGCCCAACGCAACGATCGTGAACAGAAAGAAAGGATAACTGCTCATGCATTCCCGCCGGAGACGCACCCGTTCTCTCCCTATCCCTACAATTACCACTCCTCCTCCTCCTCCTCCTCCTACCATGAACTTCTCCTCCCCTCGTCCCTCCTCAGCATCGACAGCATCCTCCTCTCCTTCCCCCATAACCACCGCCGCCACCGCCGCCGCCACATCCTCCTCCTCCTCCACCTCCAAGAGCAGCTCCACCACCCCGGCCTGCGCCGCGTGCAAGTACCAGCGCCGGAAATGCGAGCCCAACTGCCTCCTCGCCCCTTACTTCCCGTATGACCGCCAGCACCAGTTCCTCAACGCCCACAAGCTCTTCGGCGTCAGCAACATCACCAAGGTCATCAAGAACCTCGCCCCTCACGAGAAGGACGAGGCCATGCGCACCATCATCTACCAGTCCGACGCTCGCGCCCATGACCCCGTCCTCGGGTGCTACCGCATCATCCGCGACCTCCACCGCCAGATCGAGTTCTGCCAGGCTGAGCTCGAGTTCGTCCTCCGCCAGCTCGAGCTCTGCCGGGCCCAGGCCCAGGCCCAAGCCCAGGCCCAGCAGGAGGCCGCCATGCAGCAGATGATCGATCCCGGGGCAGCGGCGGGGGAGGGACAGTCGGCTGTGACATGGTGAGCCGGGGGGATCTGCTGGGGCCGGGGTATGGCTATGTTCAGCCGACCGGCGGCCATCCAGGCCAGGAAGTGGAAGGTTATATCGGTAATGGCCAGGACGGGAATGATCAGGCATCTTTGCATGATTTCGGTGCATGGGCCATGCAGGTCTCCACCTTCACGCCGGACTTTCAGATCAAGCAAGGGTTTGAAGGTGGATGCGATGATATGAGGCCCATTCTGGACATTGCAGACGACAGGAACGATGGCCTCAATCTGGAAGGCGAAATCATCGACGAAAGAAGGTAGGTTTCGTTTCAATTGATAAGATATATCTTTTCATTACACCCATAAGTATTTGATCTGCCAATTCAATGGATTGGCACTCGTACGTGCATGAACTTTGCAAGCAATATCGCCTCGATGAATTCCAACATGACATCGAATCCATGTTAAAGCATTTGATGATAAGAGAGAAGTTATCGTGTGTCTTTATGCAAATGACTATATTGGTAGAAGATGAATATAGAAGATGAGCATATACCTAAATAAAATTTATGAGGGAATAGATCACAAAATAATTACGATATTCACTGTCTTGTCATAGAATGAGAGAGAATTTATTTATTTTGTCATTTGTCATAGAATAAGAGAAAATTTATTTATCTTGTCATGTAAAGTCATGTTGCTATCTATTGGCATTTCGATATGCCCGGAGGAGGAAAGGAGCATGCATGATTGTTTCTTGAAAAAGATGATGAAAAAATGATCTTAATTGAGTTACTCCATGAGTGCGTAGTCATGGCGATGACTCTGTTAATGCTGTTAACACTGTCTAGACATGCATTGATAGATCTTTATAAATTCCTTCCGCACGACATTGTAACGATTTGACTTGGAACTTGCTAGCTTTGGTTTGATTCTAACGGTATGTTCTGTATGAAATATTGCAGTGATCATCAAGTCATCTTGGAAGATCATAAAACGGAGATAACAGAAGAAGAAGATGATCCCAGCCAAGATGTCCTCGATCACGATCTGAAAGGCGCAGCTACCTTATTCACCCTCACAAATTGTACAAGCTAGACTTTTGCTATGAACACAACCTACCCATGCTCGTCCCGAGCAAAGTGCATTAGCGATCTAGCCTTTCTGTCGTTACACTTTTGGTTAAGTGAAACAGAGAAGCACATCTTTTCTTGTCCATCTTCAACTTTCAATGGGCAAAAGAAAGCATTTTCGTTAGTGTCTTAAGAATGTCGAAACGTCGGACAAAAATGGAACCGCGTACGATGCATGAGCAAGTGCATGCAGTATAACTTTCATGCAATGGCTGAACTGATTCACAGGACATACAGCAAAAAACATTTGTAATTGACGATTGCTCCTCCCATCCATGTATCAACACAACCTAGACGACGACCCCACATTGCTATTCAGATGTATGCTGCGTGCATCATCCGCAAGAGAGCTATGAATGGAGAACAGCAACAGATGGGAACAAATTGCAGAGCACGTAGGATCGGAGAAGAAGATAAACGCGAGAAAACAAGAAGGCCAAGCCAAGCATGACTTGCCAAAAAATGAGGCAGCAATCTGGCTGAAACTTTCAATTAGATTTGAATGTTCAATAACAGTGACATCGCAAGTGACCAAAACAGCATGCCCAGTTAGATCGGGACAGAGAAACCTTTTCCACGTACCAATCAGCATCTAAACGATGACTAGAATTCTGAGTTTAGTTATTGAAACCTTCTTGTCATCTTCCGGCTAAATCTGTTAAAAACTCTAGAGAATTTCCAATAGTCTATCGGCCATATGAAAGCATTAGCGATTCCACGAACAGAGACTAATTAAGCATCCTCAGCTTGATTACATCGCAGGTATAAGGTTTTCTATTCGGAAACAAAAAGAATAATGACAACTTTGGAAATTCGAAATGAGTGTACAAGTTGGCGGGCCAAATTGTTCTTAGGATGCTTTTTGATGATTTCAATTTACAATACTCGTCCTCACATCATTATCTAATAGGAGAACATCTACAATATAGAAGACAAACATCCCATACACTCAAAACACATTAAATGAGCCATTAATTTTCTTCTAGCACTCCTTCTGACAACATTAAATGAAGCAGTAAAAAAGTCTACAAAGTTAATAAAAGCACACAAACAAAGTCAATACTAAATGCACACCATAGATGCATAGCATTTAATGTAATATTCACAGAGATCTTCATTCTTGAGTTCATGCAATTCACTATAATTCACGCCTGTTGATTTCTTTTTATTTTTATGGAGGATTTGTCGACACAACAATGGATTTTATTGATTATTTAACACTTTTTGTTTCCATTTTAAGTGTCAAATCTTCAGGAACACTATTAACATCCTACATTACCCAGCAGCAAGGCGATCCCGAACGAAAACATATAGGCCTTTTTATTCAACTCAATCGAACTCTGGCCTGGGACTCGCTTCAAATTCTTCTTCCTTGGCAGAAATCCGCACTCTTGCAGAATCATCCCACTGGCCTTTGGCAGCATAAATGTTAATGTGAAGCATTTAGCTTCCCGTAGTTTCCTAATTATGACAGAAAACGTCTGTGGCTATTGCCTTCACAAGCATTAAGAAAAGCTCCCCAAAACACAACCATTAGCCGACAGTGGCATGGGTTTTGCCATCTCTCCAGCTTCCTGAAATGTACTAGATCAGCTCGATAGATCAATTGCACATGTACAGCATTCCATCTGCGGCTCAATTCCAAACTACTTAGTCATTTGATCATTAAGTGGACTGCAATCGTATTAGAGCAAACAGATAAAAACCACGGAGCACTGGGACCATCTCCTCTCATTCTCATCGAACCAAACAACTTTTCATCACAAAATTTTTCCCGACACAAACACATTTGGTATAATAATCTTACTTATCAACAAAAGTAAAATGTAGACTTGTTATGGTGAGTCCCGCTCTCTCGCCTTGAACGAGTGCGCACACATCTCTATTGAGTAAAGCTTGCTTGGGTTCAATGGATCGAGGCCTGGTTTTATAATTAAATGACCTTATTTAGACCTATCTAAAGAACTCTTTATGAATCGTGAGTCGACAAACTCATAATGAAACCTAATTAACTAATTATCGGTCGAAAAACATATTCAAACAAAATGAGCATGACCCTCTAACCAGGCCTCTTACTCTTGAGGAGAAAGCAAAATTTGCATCTCCGATAAATTCTAAATATATCATTCAATTTTCGGTACGGCAAAGTAACACTAAACTTACACGGCAATATTCGTACATCGCAAATTTTGATTTAAAAAGAAATGTAAAACCTATCAATCACGAAATACAAATTAAGCAAAAAGGAAAAATAAAATAAAAGTCTGGTGCGCAAGTAAAGTGCTTTAGATGAGTTGATGGGCGTGGAAAAAGTTTAAAAAAAAAAAAAAAACCTTTTCGTTTATTCATTAATTAGTACGGAGATTACGGATAGTGCGTTACGATCTCGTCCCTCCCGTCCCCAGAAGAATCGCCGTCCCCAACTCCCCAACCCGTCGCCTTACATCGACTTTCCACCATGTCCGTATGTCCTTTGGCTTTTTCAATAATGCAAGAAAATCCAAGAAACACTGTCCGCTTTAGCAAAACTTTCAGCCCCATCCCAAACGGGGGAGGTTCATCTAGTGAACCATGTCCCTCGACCGATTAATCCTCCACGCCCCCGCAAGCGAGAAAACGACGCGATGGGAATACTGGGTCAGGCTTCACCTGTCCCGAAGCTTTATAATATTCCCAGAATCCGTCGGTGACCAGGCATTTACGGAGAACCCACCAAGCTTCCTCTTGAATTCCTCCATCTGAGCGACGGCGAAACCAGCCATGCCCGCTGCGGCACTCCATCAGCCCGCCCCATCTCCGGGTACGCGGAATTCGCCTCGGGGCTTCCGTTTTCTTGGGTTTCTTGAATTTTGATGGCCGGGAATCTTGAACTTTCTTTCTTGCCTTTTGTGGTGATCCTCTGTTTTCTGGCGAACCCCTTTTGCAGATGCGGAGGCTCACGAGCACTTGCTCGTCGTGGACGTGGACGGCGACGCTAAGGAGGACCGGGCCAAGTTCGAGATCCGAGGCCTGAACAAGGTTTCCGATGCCGGGGTCACCATCCTGAGTGAAGTCAACCTGAAGATCCCGCAAGGGAAGATCGTTGGCGTCATCGGGCCGAGCGGGAGCGGCAAGTCCACGCTCCTGAGGGCACTGAACCGGCTGTGGGAGCCGCCGTCCGGCACCGTGTTCTTGGATGGCGAGGACATTACTACTCTCGACGTGCTCAGCCTTCGGCGGAAGGTCGGGATGCTGTTTCAGCTTCCCGCGATGTTCGAAGGTATGGTTTCTGGAATTCCAGAGCTGGTTTGTTTAATTCGTGAGTAGTGATGGCATTAAATGCTTGCCAGGGAAAGAATGAGAAAGTTGAAGTTTTTCGTGCGATTGGATTCAGAATGTTAAACTCGATCGGTGCGGGAGGTTTCTCGATTCATTCATGTCATTCGGGAGTTTGGTCATCATTCGTTCAATAAGTTGACATTGATTGATAAAATAGGTTTGCAAAGTGGCATGACTTCCTTCTGGAAATCATCATGCGTTTCCTGGCCCGCATTTGAGGTTATCATCTGTGAATCAAGGGATAAAGCAAGGCCACAATTTTATATCTTGAGGTGACTGTTGTTGTTTATGTTGAGTGTTCTCGGTGTTGTTAGTGGAAGAAAATCGAATAGTCGTTCCATGGGTTTAATTCAGGGTTGGTACTGAGAACTATGATCTAACTGGTTGAATAGAAGTTTGCTTTTGATGTAACTTTCTGCGTTGAATAGTGATCTCTGCCTATAAGAATTCATAATCAAAACCAAAATAGACTAGTTTGGCTGTCATGGTGGTGTTAGATTAATTTCAAGAGTGTTCACCCCGTCATTTTGGTTTTGCCATATTTGGATGAGCTTAAACACTGCAAATTCATAATCTCATGTGCTGCCAAATTATCACGACCTGGCCTTCTGGGTTATTTGGTCATGTATTGAATCCTCCATGCACAATAATTGGCAATATTTTTCCTGCTAGATCAGGTCTTAGTCAATCGATTCCCATGACTACAGTCTATGGGCAAGAAATATGGTGCTGACGTTCATATGACTTCTAGGAGCTCTCAAATGAGGGAAAATTAGAAGAGATGAATCCAGTTGAGGCTTCACTAATCTATGCTGTATCTGGTTCAACATGCTATTTTATCGGGTCAGTCCAACAGCAGAGGTGGTCCTCAACTGCAAAGAGTTCTTAATTTACCAATTATCTATGGAGCAGAAGCTATGTGTCTTTGGTGGTCATTTTTTGGCATGTTTCATTCAGTGCCAAAGTCTTATCTATTGTGGCCCTAGTTAGCAATGTGAATGAGAATTCTTATGGCTTTTATTAGGGCGCGTACTAAATTAATTTATGTTGATGATTGACTTGAGACCTTCTATGCACCTAAAAATTTCCAGCTTGAAAGGTAATGAATGGTGCTTTATTCTTTTGGTGATTGGGGGGGGGGGGTTCTCATTTTTAGGAAGAATAAAGCTAGACAACAGAGAAATACCAGATGAATGGATCTAGTGGATTGTGTAAAGACCAAGTGTAGGCGAACAAGTTCATTGATGCATTTTTTCTAGAATCATTGTTATGCCATGCCACCGTCTTAATATTCTCGAAAGCTTAATCAAGCTGCGAACTTTCAGGCACAGTTGCAGATAACATCAGATATGGACCACAACTGAGGGGGAAGAAGCTAACCGATGGAGAGGTGTACAAGTTGCTGAACCTTGCCGACCTTGATTCCTCTCTCTTCAGCAGAGGCGGTTCAGAACTCTCTGTTGGCCAGGCCCAGAGAGTGGCACTCGCAAGGACACTAGCTAACGAGCCGGAGGTGAGTCAGCATTTCCCATTTTGTCCATTGAAAGATCATACTTCACAGTCAATACCTAAAGGTGTGCTTTCTTCTCAAAAAGGTTCTTCTGCTGGATGAGCCGACGAGTGCATTGGACCCAATTTCGACCCAAAACATCGAGGACGTGCTAGTGAAGCTGAAGAAGACTCGAGGATTGACGACCATAATGGTCTCGCACAGCATCAAACAGATTCAGAGGATTGCCGACATAGTTTGCCTCCTGGTGAGCGGTGAGCTGGTCGAAGTTTTGACTCCCGATCGACTCTCGGAAGCCAAGCACCCCATGGCACAGAGATTCCTGGAACTCAGCAACTGATGCTTCCTCTTTCGACATATCACATGCTGAACGAATAATCTTGTGCAGATTCAGAACTATAGTGTTGTGTTGACCTCATCTTCTGTAATTGAAGAATTTTAGACTCGATCAGTCCTTATGAAATCTGGTGGTGTGACCAAGTCGTCGTAATTCCGGTCTTTGTTCTGTTTAATGTCATAACAGTTGTTGAATGAAAGGAAGATTTTGTTACGGTTCATTGTCGTCAACTCCTTTAGCTCTCGCGTATACAACTGTACATTCGCAGCCACTCGAGGATATGCTCCTCGCCCTCCCGGTTCAGGAAGCCACTGATGTTCATCTTGCCAGACACGGTCCTCATGAACACACGGTGTAGGTGCATCCTGACCTGATATTGGCATCCAAATTCACAGTGGTCGATGGACCACAAATTTACACTTGAAGCCAAGCCTCCTGCCCGCCTGAACTCGCAGCATGGCGACCGACAACAAACACCAGAAATCCAATGCTCATTCCTAGGTCCTTTGTAGCGGACCCAGATATAGAGGCTGGGGCCAAGTCCACTGAAGTCCATTGAGGCCAAACACCGGCCAACAAAGCCAGACACCGGCCGACAAAGGTGGGGCTCTAGACACCAAAGCTTGAGCTTGGGTCCCATAGAAAGCAGCCAAGACTTTTAGCATTCATTGCTGACTCTCCAAAGACTATTCCATGTGCCAAGCTCGAGACCCTAGTGCCCACACCTTAATCAATGGAGGCACGTAAGCCAAGCTCAGGACCCCAAAACCCATGCTTGGATCCCCAATGCCCTAGCCCATTGAGGTCAACCTTGGGATACTAGTGCCCTTGCTTTGAATCTCTCACACTCAAGCCTAGGTCCAACAAGGCTAAGGCCCGAGACCTTGGTGCCCATGCTTGAGCTCGAGACCCCAATGCCTGTGCTCGGGTTCCCAATACCTAAGCATGAGACTCCAATGCCTATGTCCTCGAGCCCAAGTCCATCGAGACCAAGCTTGAGACCCTAGTACCTATGCCTAGATCCTCGACACTTGAGCTCAAGACCCCAATGCTCATGTTTGGATCCCCTTCTTATAAGCTTACATCCAATGAGGCCAAGCCTAACACTTGGATGCTGGTGTCCAAGTCCTCACACTCGAGACTAGGTCCCTAGCATTTGAGTTTAGGTCCATCGAGGCTAGATTCGGGACCATGGTGCCTGTGCCTTTAGCTATGCGCAAGTTACTAGCGCCGAATAGTGTATATCTATTTTGAAGAATCAAATTAGATTTTCCTTTTCAAACGACGGAAAATAGTTTCAGGCTATTTTTTAGCTTTAGCCAAAAATCGATAAATATTATAATTTTTGAAAAATGACTCTTTGAATATCTATTTTTTAAATATATCATTTTTCGAGAAACACACAAATCTAGATTAAAGATTTTTTTTAAAATGCAAATAGCATTTGATAAAATATAATTAAAACATGCCTTGGAAACCAATTATGGTTTAAAAGCCGTTTGGATAAAATTAGACATGTAAAGTACTTTAGGAATATATTTAAGACAATCCACTTATGATTGTTGATCATCGGCAGAAACCTATATCCAGCACCCACAGCCATCGCCCGACGAGACTCACCAACAACACCGCATGAGGCTACACAGTAAAAATCACGATAACAAATTCGAAATTTGAAACGTTTATGAGCATAAAGTTCGAGGACGAAAATCCATTGGAATTCCGAAAATGCTCAGAATCTAAAAACTTATATTAAACTAAAGGACTTCAGAAATGTAATGCATCTCGTCGACAAACACCTTAGCATTTGATCAAAATCTTTTAAATCGCCAAAGCCCATTTCAAAGGGAAGCCCAACCGCACGCACCATAAATAGGCAGGCGTATACGAGCATATTGGTTTCGTTTCTTTTACTGCTCTCATTAAACGGTACGGCGAGAAAGATACGAAACCCCATGAATTTGCCCCACCGACGCCGGTTTGCAGCCGTCGCCACAAGAAAACACTCATGAAACGCGTTGTCCGCACGTTCGAAAGTGACGATCCCATTCGGACATCCACCCCCCTCGTTCGCCTTCTCACGCCGCATGTACCGCCACAATCATTGGACGGCCCCCAAAAATTGCCTTCCCAATTTTTTTAAAAAGATCCAAAAACATAACCAGGCGCAATAAATAAAGGAAATAAAAAAAAAGGGTTTCGAAATAAAATCGTATTCAATAATTTTACCAACTGTATTTTTAGAATTTATGCCTAAATCCTCTTCTTCTTCTTTTAACTATTGTATGTTGGGCAAGTGTACGAGACTCCAGTGCTAGATAAGAACAAATGTAATTGAGAACAATCAATCTTTTTCAATCATACAGCTGTTTTCCCCCCTCCCCCACAAAACAACCCCTAAACTAAACTACAAAACGGAACCCAAAAGGCCAAAAAATTCTACTTTAGTGCCCATCATATCATACGACCAATCACCACGTCACCACCCCCAAAAATACACACGGAAAAAAAAAAAAGAAAGATCACCAGTAATTTTGAACAATTTTTTCATATTCTGAGAAAAAAGTAAATATGGCCACAGTAACTTTTCCCACTTTCCTAAAGCGTCCAGTTCCAGATCCTGATCCTCGTATCCACCTTGCATTTCGCGTCCGCCGTCGACGCCGTGGCCGCCGACTTCCCGGCGGCCGGAGCGGTCGCCCTGATTCCGCCGCAGGTGACTCGGATTCCGACGCGCGGCGTCTTCAAGCCCCCGATCTTCACCTTCACCTTGGTGTCCAGCCTGATCTTCAGGGCCAGCCCGCTCTTGCTCTTCAGGCCTGACTTCACCGCGCTCGCGGCGGTGCTGTCCACTTGCTGGCCGTTGCTGGCGATCGTCGTCTTCAGCACCGTCATGTTCTTCTTCCCGTGCACGAAGGACGGGATCGTCGCGTCCCCCAAGTCGACGCCGCCGTCGGCGCTGAGGACCGAGACCGCAATCGGGCTGTAGATGTACACGAGCTTGTTGTTGGGGTTCCGGACGGAGACCGTGAGATCGAACTTGGAGCTGAGGGTGGAGGACGAGGAGGTGATGTTTATGTACGACACCTTGAGTGAGGTGACGTCGAAAGTCGGGCGGTGCGGGCGGTAGAGGACGTAGAAGACGGCGGCAGCGGCGGCGATGAGGAGGAGGAGGACGAGGAAGGCGACGGTGGTCCAGAGGCAGCAACGGCAGCAGCAGCCTCGGCGGTGTCGGCGGCTCTTCTTGGGCTGCGGGCGGTAGGCGGAGCGGGCGGCGCCGCCGTAGAGCTGGCCCTTGGTGGCCGGGAAGGAGCCTTTGGGCGTGAGGCCGGCGCCGTTGGCGGTGGCGGATTTGGTGGTGGAGGAGAAGGCTTTGTCGGTCATGGTGTTCTAGAGAGAGAGAGAGAGAGAGAGAGGGGATGTCGATGGCGAGAGGATGCGAATGGAATGGTGAAGGAGACAAGAAGGGACGATAGCTGTAAGCAGTGAGTGGGGGAGGTGGGGGGATTATACTCCCACTCGAGCGAGGAAGCGCGTGGTTGACGCGTTGACTGCTTTCGTTTTTGCGAATTCCCCTGCAAATTCAGGAATTTTCGTTTGTAATTCTCAGGAAATTGAAGGCGTGGCTCATTGTTTTACTTTTTGTTTCCACAGCTAAAAGAAAAATTAATTCTCCCATTGAGAAAAATAATTTTCCTTGATTATCATAGCGTGGAATGAGTCAGCACTTTCCTCTTGTTACAAGAAAATATGGTAATAAAAGACGAAGATATAATGGATAGTTCTATTCTCCATTGAATTTTTTTTTGGATATATCACTCCCCTTATGCAAAATCTGACTTAGTTTAGAAGCCGGCGATATATGTATATGTAATTTGTTGATCGGACATAGCACAAAAGATAGAGAAAATCGTCATCCATGTGATAAAAATTAAGATGTTAATTGATTTACGAAAAGGAACGAAAAAAGGCAACCCTCAACGCGGGAAATTGAATGAAGTGAAATTACTGCATGTGCATCCACCGATCAATATGCTAAAAAGAGGGTCAAATTACCAAATCAGAAGAGAAGTCCCTAAGCTTTTTTGTCCTCGTGCTCTTCTTCCTCGATGATGACTGGTAATGCCAACGGGTTCGACTCGGACCCAAGAAATCGAAGTCTTATTTAGGCTTATATATAAGCCGAAAAGGCCAAAAAGGCGCCTTGATTGAGCGAGTGGATCAAGAACGGATTTAGGTTTGGCCCTCCCGAGATGAATATAAGACTCAACTTCTTTTTCCAGCTTTGATTGCGGTCAAAAAGTCAAAGGCGGGGGGTGGCTTTTCTTCCCCCAATTCTGGCACTCGAGCATTCGATTCCCCGTCCCCCCAAGTCCTAACTAAAGCAACCTATTGATGATCCACCCGTTTCCGGCAACCGAGCAATATACCTAGGATGACCCCTCCGCCCCCGACTTCTCTTTCTACGGCCCAAAACGAGCGCGCATCTTCGGACCAAACGTGCGCAAGTGTCCAAAAACTCTGATCTTTTAGCACTAAAACGTGGTGATGACGTCTACCGTCCACGGAAGTGTGCATTTAAATTCTCATAATTACGTATGGCTAAAATCACCAAGAAATGTTAATTCGTCGTCTACACCTCCACCTCCTGCTTGATGATTAAGGGGGGCCTCGTGCATAGTGGAGACTTAGTTCATTGGATATATGATAGCAGACCGTCGAGGTGATTGGTGAAGCGATGAAAGGATAATCCGTCTTTCATAACGATCCGGAATTATGTTTGTGAATCAGGAATTGGGTCATGCTGCATTGTCTAGATATTCATAAGCAGAGAGATCTTCTAAATGCCAAACCGTTCACGGGAGCAATTGGGCGAGCCAATTGAGCGGTGGGCAACGAACAGTAGCGGATGTAAAAGAACTCGCACAATGTCTAGAACGAATTATGTTCGTTTCCTCGTCTCTTTCCACCCTTTTTTCTACTTTTTTTCCGAAGAAGATTACTAGAGAGAGAGGGAGAGAGAGGGGATGCTAACGCAACGAAGGTGCAACTGGGGAATGAAGATTTTGGGGGAAACGGTGCGCACATGTCCCCAGGTTCACCCAATTCCCGAGTGGGACCCCAACTCTCTCTCTCTCTCTCTCTCTCTCTCTCTCTCTCTCTCTCTCTAGACACACCAGCTGGTGATGATAAAACACGTGTGAAAGCGACGAGCGACCATCCATCCATCCATCCATCGTTATGAAGCGGAAGGAGGCCCACGTTTCCGCCCTTTGCATGGGCCCCTGGAGCCCCTGCCGGTGGGGATCCCCACTTCATCACTAAGTCGCCGCCGGACACTTGTCCTCCACGTTACCAGCTCCGCCCACCACGTTGCACGTGTCGGAATTCGTGTCGGCCCAGCTGCCAAAACGCATGTAATGATGAACGAACGAACGAACGAACGAACGAACGGGCGGTCGGACTTTCTAAGCGGCGGCGACAGCCATCGCTCGCCCCTTCTCTCGGATTGAGCGCTCGAACTTTTCACGTTCGATCTTTTCTTCTCGCTGGCCGATTCTGTGGACGCTTTTCAAGAGTCAAGAGGAGCGGATGGGATTCTGCATATCAGCATATGTGGTATGGACCTGTTTACATAAACAACAATTAGTCTAAGCCTTTGTAATCGACATGATGCCGATTTCACTATGCAGATAACTCCAGATCAGGTACGGTATAGCTGTCGACGGGCTACCGACTACGGAAACTTGTTTACTGATGGCTGTGTCTATCGATGGCCATGGCTATAGCTATCGATGATACGATAAAGATTGGTCAAAGTAAGTTTTATTGAGTGTCGAATGGAGAAAAGCCATTGATTGGAAAATATAGATTAAGCGAGATGATGTTCAAAGAAGGTAACCGATGAGCACTAGGTTCAAGCACAGTGGCAGTTAAGCTTGTGACTGGACAAAGTAGACGCATGCCAATTGTGGCCGTACGAAAGCAAGATCAAGCCACGATTTTTTAGGTGTAACTATTTTGAGATAAGATGGGATGTGGAGTCTAAAATCATAAAAACATAAAAGTGTGCTTGAAATTGCTGAAGAATTGCGATATGCAATTAGGTTGTGAATGTTGTAAATACCATTGTCGATGTGCTATCAAGCCTCCATACAAACAACAAGATGATTATCTTTCAATTCATTTACCTTAGTCAAGAGTTTCTAAATATTTCGTTGTTAACTAAATTTCAACATGTATTTTAGTTGTAACTTTCAAATCTTCATCGTGAATTAAATTTCAACATTTTATCTTTATATCATTGTGCTTTGTCTTTGATTAGATTCCAGTAAAGTCTTCTATGTCATTGCACCTCATTGTTGATAAAATTCCGTAGATGCATCTCTGTTCTTTGTGCTCCATTGATAAGATTCTTGTCCGGACTCCTCATAAAAGTCATTTTCAATCGAGAAACGAATTTCAAATGGAAAAAAAATATTTCAGTGTCAATGAAATTCCGACGAGACATGACCCCGAAACAAGGCAGATGTTTCCGTAGCTTGAGAGACCAGTCGATTCAAGGCTTGACGTCGGACGTATTCTATGGACCGTCTCACACAGCTTTCAATGCCGTGGCATTGAACGTGTATTACCAATATTTACCATTAATAGCGGATACTTCACTTCACGGCACGGCGCAATCCAACGATGGTTCAGCCACCGACAGAGCAAACCAGGCCCCAAGAAACGAAAAAGAAAAGACAAACTGCCAATGTATGATTACGAACGAAGCTCAGCTGGTGGGGTATCATATCATTTCGTAATTATCAATATGGAAAAAGGAGATTATTGTATTACTTGTTATTATTGATGGGCATTTATATTCGAGTAATTTGTACAAAAAATAAAAATACACTAGCTTAAAGAAAAAAGAAAGAAAGAAAGAAAGATTGAAATAATTTTTTTGACAATACTATATTAAAAATAGGATTGACGTACCAAAACATAATTGAAGCATCATTCATTGGATAGGTTATTTTGTCGTATTTGTACATCAAATTATGCATATCTAAAATGGGTCCATGTCCCCCTCCTCCCTTTTTAACTTTTGACCCTTGGTTAGTAAAAGAATGAAGTCAAAGTATTTATGGCTATCATCATATATATTACTTCTTACTTCATATATAGTTCATATTTAATTAGTATATGGGCTCGCATGATTCTTGAACGTATGTATTTATGTACACACATTTAACTTACAAGTTTTCATAAAAATGGACCTAATCTTTTTAAGTTCTTGCAAAGGAGAATTTTGTAGGAGATGAAGAGAGAACATCCACGGTCTAAACGAATTCCTTCACACAAATAATATAGATAACCTAGAAATTGAAATTTTGATGTCATGGTTAATGATTTAACAGCATATTAATTGTCATCCAAATTGCTAATTTTCAAGATGGAAATTCTTTTTTCTCCATTATAAAAAGGTCAAGGAGTGATAACTTAGACCTTTATAATTGTCCTAACTATTACGAAATATTCAATTTGATTTATAGCTATTCTGCACAACTTGCATGGTAAGTTTGCCACTACAATTCTACCAAGATGGCAACAATCGAAAATCTCTCCATACGATTGCATATGTTTTAGTTACACAACGTGACACAAGCTATTCAGAGATCTCTTATAACGTAGATCAAATCCGTGATCTCATGAAAGGAGAGCAATGCATTTTACCACTAAATTGACAGTGTTGATGGAAAATGGAATTTGTTAGGTTGGTAGGTGGTAACGCAAGTCTGTCTGGTACATGGGAGAGACTATCTTTTGGTGCATTAAGATAATGCATAGCCAAAATCAACACGGGATTGACTTGCTTTTTTTTGTAATTTTAAAAAAGGGAAGAGGGGATTGACTTTGATTTGGTAGAAAGAGAACGGGAGTTGCCTTGATTATCTGCTAATGGTGGTAAGGTTGTATTCCACTACTAATATCCAATCCGCCTGCATTTTCGTTTCTTTTTCTCTCTTCTTCTTTATACCCCCAAAAAAAATCTTCTAAGGGAAATGTCATATTTTGTATGCAGACACCATTAAAAAAAGGGGGTCGACAATCCGGTCCAATATGAACCCTGGAGACTGCCAAAATATGCCCAATCTCATGCGTGAAAATTTGGAATCAGGTACGACCTAGAACCATATGGTTTGACTTAGATTTCAGATTAAATCATGATTTATACACACCATGAAAAATAATAAATTTCCCACCATCTTTTTGAGATGTACTCAATAGAAACTTGATTTTCACTTTATTAAAATTGGCAAAGGCTACCGTGTTCGCTTCCCAATCATTCTTTAATACTAAAAGTCCAGTAAGCAATTTTGCAAGCGAAGTTTTAAGGGTGAACACATTTAAAAGCTTTTATAAAATAGTCTATTGTCGCAAAATTTCGAAAAACAAAATACTAATTTCGAATCTAGTAAATCATGAAAAAAAAATTTGAAGGGCTCTTGAGATTGTTTAAGTTATTCAACATTAAATAATAATTGACTATTAACTGGACAAGAAAAATCGAAATGATGAAATTACTCTCAAATATATGCTATAGACTGACCTCCTAGACATTGACGTCGACTGAAAAATACTCATGAGAAATTACTTGCTCAATGATATTTATTAAAACACATTACGAGATTTCACATGAATTAATTACAAGATATTTATGATTTTAATAAAAAAAGGTATAATCTTGTAAATTATTTTTGATAATATGATGACAAAAAATCAGTCGATTGTTGTTCGGTTATTAACCATAAATTTGAGCACTCTTTAACTAGTAAATCTCTTTCTTTTTCTTTTTGAAAAATGCAGCCCCTTTCTTTCCGACCATAATAATAATAATATACTATAGAAATATTCTTATTTCTTTACGTGCTTTTATTCTCCCATCAAAAGGATCAGTTCGGCAAAAATTCGAACGAGGAAAAATATCCTTTCCCTGTTTCACTTTCAACGTGCTCTCTCTCTCTCTCTCTCTCTCTCTCTCTATCTTTATCTTGGCTAACGGAATCTCGCGAGGCTTCCTCATTCGATTGTGATCATCGGATCAACCATGCTCCCTCGTGATGGGGTTATGGAATCTGATTAGGAAAGGTAATATTCAAGTGCAGGACTTTTATTACTAATGGGCCGGCAGACATAAATTTTTCATGTTAAAATAAAGAATAAAACTTTAACTACGTGGCATAATATTATTTCCATCATAACAAGTCCCGGGTTCCTATTATATATTTGGTGAATTTTATAATTGTAAGCTAATACCACTGTTATATATTAGAGCAATATCTTTTATAATTATACAGCAATTACTGATAATAGAGAAATTGTCTAGTGGCATCGTGGTTTTTTTCTTTCTAATTTTGGGAAGGGTTATCTTGTTTTAAGAGATTCGCGTTCCCGACGGCTCGACCCATTGCCAATACATAATTGCTCGAATCCGACACCTCCTATCCTTTGATTGCATGTTAAAAGTTGCTTTTCATGCGCTTTTTTCTCATGACTGAAGTATCTGATTATTGTAATAACATCTTTTATCCCTTTTGGAATCTCTGATTGCTGTTGGTTTGCATTTAGTTAGATATTCTCGTCACTGTTGTTTGGTCTTAAGTTTTTCTTCACTTTTAATGTCGAATGAATGCATCTGCTTTGTTTTTATTTCCTAATGGCAATTGCAAGGGCTGAAAAGTTTAACTTTATTTTCCTGGACGATTGTTTCAGCTCTCGAAAACCCGTAGAAGAGAGCTTTAGTTATTTGATGTTTTTAGAGTGACTGTGAAGATGAAGAAGTTTCTTGGCTAGTACCCTTTCGTTTGTGTTGCAAAGGGGAGCTGATGACATTGATCATCTCCCTCAAAAGGTGTTAGTCTAACAGGGTAGCAATATAATCATGTCCCGAGCACTACAAAGATGGGTTTCTAGATTATTGTTGACAGCCGTGTTTTGAGAGATTGACAGGGATTAGTTCACTTCCCTCATCATTAGGAGAAATATGTTCTCGATGAAATTGTTGAAATAATGAAATCAACCTGTTGGGCACTTCTCACCATTTGGATACTTTTGCATTATGTAGGATCTAAGGATTTTATTCTCAATCACAAAGTTTTTATTGTTATCTTGTCTACTCTAAGGCTCTTTTTGACTTGCTAATTTGAATGTCTGTTTCCTCAGATAATTCTGGTGAATGTTGTTCGACTCAACTAATTAATGGAGAAGGTACATTCAATGTCGACAGACTGGAAAATTTCATCAAGGAGGTCAAATTGAGGGAATGTGGCCTTTCATACACGTTGTGTCCATCATGAGTCCTTAAGAGTAGTGGTGTGTATTTACTCCCAATAACTTGCTTATGGACTTTGCTTCTTTAGCTAAATGTTAATTACATCAAAAGTTTGGGGTTGTGTAATGTTCGTAAAAGGAACAAATTTTTCCCCGGTACCATTGCCTTTCTTTTATATATTATATGATATGTCAAGTTGCTCAAATTCAATTCAATTTATTGATTTGCCGTTCTTCACCCTAAATTTATACTTTCAGCAAAACCATTAACTTCAGGGCACCATGTTTCTGTTTTCATCTATGTATCTTTTCTTTTGTGGGTTCCAAACTTATTCTATTGTTGTGTATGATATCTGACAAGGAAGAGTACACTATTAAATCATCTATTTGGCACCAACTTTGGGGAGACGGATGCTTTTAGAGGGAGGCATGTCTACAAACCAACTGTTAACTCACTCAAATGAAGAATTTTGGGTTCAGAAAGTATAAAACCAGTTTGATATTGTTCCAGGTCCTGAACCACTAAAGGAATATGGATGGCAAAAGGTGCTGGCATTCAACCGTGTACTCTAGTTATGGACTTGAAGGGGCATAAGTGCATCCCGAATGCCTAAACTTGGCACGAAGGGATACTTAAAGTGCCACTTTTCAAAACAAATGAATCACTTTAGTACCAAGTTATCGGAACCCTATCAGAAATCCTACGTGGTAATTTTTTATTAATTTTCTTGCCTACGTGGCTTGTTGAAAATTGAGTCAGCGAAAAATCAGCCAAAATGAAATCATTTTGTGTTGACGTAGATTTTAAAAATTATTAATTAAATAATATTAAATAATTATAAAATCGATTTTATTTATTAAAAAAAGGGGGAAGGGGGATCCACCCTCGCCACTGCCACCGTCGCCGCCCCACCCTCGCTGAGAAGGGCCGGTGACAGTGGGCGAGGGTCAGCCAACCAGGCCAAGGGCCCGCAGGCCCTCGCCACGGGCCGGCTAGGGTCGTCGGCCACTAGTCGGGGCCCGGCGACCCCGGCCAACCCTCGCTGGCCCTTCTCGGCGATGGTGGGGCAACAATGGCGGCGGCGGCGAGGGCTATGCAACCCTCACCGATCCCCTTCTTCTCTTTTTATTTTTTTTAATAAAATCGATTTTAATTTTTTTAAATTTGACATGGACAACTTTTTTTATTAAAATTGCCACGTGGATTTTTATTTTGAAAAAAATGCTCCGTCAACAAATGAAGTCGCCGGAAAATGAACACGTGGCAGTTTGGCCGGAATTTTTGCCGTTGGCACTTAATTGATCCATTTTGCTCCGATTTTGACATTAAGTGTCCCCGTGCCAAGTTTTGGCATTCTAAGGGTCCATATGTCGACTTGAAAGGAATTGATGGAAAAGAAAGATAAGATATATATTTACTAGATGATTTTACATGGATATATAATAGCTTATTTTATCCATTATCTACTACTTATTTTTATCCATAAGTAATTGCAAATTCTATTTTCTGTACATGTTGAAACATTAATTTGTGCATTGGATAGCTGCCGTATTATTTTAACTTGCTTTTTCACTTTGTATGACTTTGCTCATCCAATCAATCCAGAAGATTGATTTATGTGTAGTTGATGCTCATTGAAACTCACATGATTTATACTTGGTCTGAATAAGCAGCAATTAGCTTTTATTCATTCAAGATGATACTACTTCTGAAAAACAAATTGCTCTTTTCACTTTAACTATCTCCGATATAGTGCTGATAAACATGTGAGGTTTGCTTTGCTCTAGTGAGATACATGTTCTGATTCGGCAATGTTATTTATGAGGTTGTTGTTTTCGTATTTTTCTAGTGCCCTTTTACACTTCTTTTCTTTTTCATAGGTGGTGTCATTATATCGGCCGTGAATAGGCTGCCAACATGCCTCTTCTGAAAACTGTATTCCAAGTATATCTTTCTTCTTGCATCAAGATAAGCTAAATGTTTAGTTCTAAGAGTTAATGATAAAGTTTTGACTCTTCTTGAAAGTCATTAGAGATTGTTTAGCCCTCAAAAACTCTAAATAAATAAGATCTTTGAATGGAGGGGAATGAGGGAAATGGTTTTCTGTGGCTGCTCATGACTGCAGTCAGTTTTATATGGCTCTATTTGACAAAGGATGCTCAAGTACGTCAACTTGTAATGCTTCTGAAAAAGTAAGCTAAGAATGAAGGTTTGAAGTTGTGCTCTGTCTTATAACTAGGTATTTCTCAGGACTAAGAATGAAGGTTTTCATCTGTGATCTATTTAATCTTATAACTAGGTATTTCTCAGGACGAAGGGTTCAGAGAGGCCCTTTTCATCTACGGATCTACTACGGATCTATTTAGGTTGAAATTGGGTTTGTGATTTCTTGCTTTAACTCGGGCTTGCTTTTAGAAAGAGAAAGTTTGGGAGAGATGCTTTCTATTGCGCAAAATATTTGGTGCATACAATGAGAGAGAGAGCCCCTATTTATATAAGAGTATCTGTTGTTATAACCGTAGATTTCCCCTTGATTTAACGATGGATATTGCATCTCCCTATTTATCAACTATGGATATTTATGACAGAATACCAGAACTCGATACATTTACCGTATTGCCCATCTTTGAAAATATTCTAGAGAGCTCCAGAACTCTCAGGCACGGTTTTTTTGATCATACATGATCCATCATTCATGGAGAACCTCAAGCATTTTGCACATGCATTTGACACCTTGTTCCCAACTCTATCTAGTTTTTTTTTTTTTTGGGCGTCAAAAGCTTTATCTAGCAAGTGAGAGAGTGTATGTTAGGGGTTGAATAATAATCATCCAAGTCGGCCAAATGGAATAATTAGGCCCATTTCACCTTTAGAAGTTGCACTTATTGTAGTTTCTAGCTTATAAACTAAACTGATCTAGTTTTCACGGTCCAAAATATCATCAAACTAAACAAATGCACTGATTAAGTATCAAGCAATCTCTTGAAAATCTAATGAAGCAACCAAAACGTGCCTCAGAGCCATGGCCTGAAGTAGTGCTGGAGAACATGTGTGTCAAAGTCCATGTCCACGCTGAGACAAAAAAACTAAACCTCAAGAAGATGCACTAAATAATTTCTAGCATCATAAAACAAGTTGAAACATGAGGATGATGAGCTCTTTTTTACACAAAGCAATCAAAGGCAGTTAGCTTGCTTCCCACTTCGAGCTAGTCATCAACCTTGCAGATCTTTCTTCTTTCTATGAGAAATTCAAAGGTGCAAGAGAGAATGTGTGACTTGAATTTATCCAGCTCAACCAGAACTAGTTCCTTGGTTCTGTAGATCAAATTGATCATCTGCCGTATCTGCAGTAAATGATTTGGACCCAATGAAACATACAATAGTTCAAGATAACTTATTAGCAATGTAGAGCATATATCCAAATAGAAAGGCTAGATCGATGCTAGCTGTCAGCATAGAAGTTAACAAATTTGCAACCACCATGAGCACAAGAGTGTATCATTAAGTCGTGACCATGAAATATGAAAGAACCTGCCAACGTGCTTTTGAGGGTAAAACCGATGGTTTGCATAAATGTGAAAGGTGTGGAAGTGAAACTACCTGCATTATACCGTCTCCACCGGTACTTTCACCATCATCAGAAACACTAACAATTGTCCACGGATCGGAAGAATTCCAGTGGAAGTCAAACAACCTCGTCCCTATAAGCAATGAGAACATCAATTAAAGGTCAAAGTTGGAAGAACTATTGATCAACCTAAGAGAGCAAACAAATTAAGCACCTGTGGCCAGCATGATGGAAGAATTAACCCTGGAGGAGAATTGGGTACTCTCGGTCTCTAAGCTCTTAACCAATCTTGACAACAATGAAAGATTTTCCGGCATATGATACAAGAATCGTGTAGGAAGTAAGTATTGCTAATAACATCAATTCATGAAAACATGTAAACTTCAGCATTAAGGTTTCGCCATGTGATGAAAACACTATATATCTCTTTTTTACTATTGCATCCTATCCAGTGCCATATTTTCCCGTAAACTATCTTATCTCGATCAAGAAGTACTTAAAGCGGCAGACTAACAACTGCTAAGAAAAATTCTCGCTAAACTTGTCGGATGAAGAACAATCAAAGGACCAGGTGAAGTAAACTAAATAGCACATTCTAAATCGACTAAGGCAAAATGTAACAATATTGGGGCTCCTATAATCTGTTTGATGTGCCCAATATAAACATTCCATTAACCAAAGATTTAGAAGTTAGAATGCAATTGTTCATACCAAGTAACAACCTTTTCTTGCACACAGTTAGCAATTGATGCATATATTACTTTTGACTCTTAGTAAAAAAAAAATGAAGTCGAAGTATTTATCTCTATCATCATATATATTATTTATTGCTTCATATATTGTTCATATTTAACTGGTATGTGGGTCCATGTGACTCTTCAATGTATGTATGTACACACATTTTCCATAAAAGTTTTCATTAAAATTGACCTAATTTTTTAATTTCTTGCAAAGGAGAATTTTGCAAAAGATATAAAGAGAACATTGATGTTCTAAACGGATTCCTCTACACAAATAATATAGATTCCCAAGAAATTGAAATTTCCACCCCAATAGATAATGATTTAACAGCATATTAATCGTCATCCAAAATGCTAATTTTTTAGATGGAAATTCTTTTTCTCTATTATAAAAAGGGTGGGGAGTGGAAACTTCAACCTTTGTAAGTGTCATTTGATTTTGGAATTAAAACTATTTTGCACAACTCACATGGCAAGTTTGCTACCACAAACTCTACGAAATAACAATAGGAAAGTCTCTTCATATGATTGCATATGTCGGAGATGGTTTGCAACATAAATCGAACTCATGATCTTTTGAAAGGCAAGCTGTCCATTTTACCATTAAATCGACCATTTTGATGGTTTTAAAATGAAATGTGTCAGGTTGTTAGGTGGTAATTTTAGTGCATGGGGAGATTTTTTTTGGTGCATTAAGATATGTTACGCGCCTGCTGAAATCAACTAGGAATTGACTTCAATTTTTTTTTTTTATAACAATAAGGTAAGTGAGGATTGACTTGATTTGGTAGTAGGAGAACAGGAGTTGCCTTGATTATCTGCTAATGGCACAGGGTGTATTCCACTACCACCCAATCCGCCTACATTTTCGTTTCTTTTTCTCTTTCTTTTTTATTATTAAAAAAAATTCTTCCAATAGAAATCTTATATTCTGTGTGCAGACACCACTGAAAGAAGAAAAGAGGGGGGGGGGATTTCAACATTCTGGTCCAATGCCCCCAAATTCGACCCAAATGTGAACCCAAGAAATTGGGGAAATTTTTTAAAAAGTCCCGAATTTATTACATTTTTGTCAATTTAGTTCTAAATCTTTTAATATTTTGTCAATTGAATCCATTTAATCAACTTTATCTTGAATTTGCTGACGTGGATGACCAATGACCAACATCGAAGTGACACTTTTTTAATAACATTTTATGGTTTTTTTTCTTTTTTCCCTTGCCTATGGTCAGCAAAGGTCGACCAAAAACCTCATTGACCCTAACACCAAAAAACGCAAAAAAAAAAAAAAAGAAAAGAAAATTGAAGAAATTTATGACTAAATTGATAAAAGTGCAGTAAATTTAGGACTTTTTAGATAATTTTCATTACCACGGTCTTCCCAATCTCATCAGCGGTCAACGACCAGAGGAAAGAAGACTCGCGAAGAAGAGGCTTTTTCAAGATTTTGCATCAATTTCTCCCTGAAACTTACATTCCGGGCTTCAATGGCCCAAGAACGATCAGATCCATCCCCAAGCTACGAACTAAATCAAACTGTAGACAAAAGCCCAAATCCAGAATAATTCACTTCGATATCTAATGCATCAAGGCCGAGGCCCATTACCGATCCCTACTTTCACGCGTCCCTTCATCCTACGAGTTCCGTAGATTCGAGGGACATGTCCTCATGCTTCTCGATTTCTCCCTCTGACGAAATGCGATTTAGATGGCACTAAAGATGTTCGATTTCAGGATGGTCGGTTCCCACGCCGAAATTAAGAACCGATCCTGATTAAGTTCTCCGGATGATGTTATTTTTCTTTAAATATTTTTTTTCTCAAAAATTCCTAAATACAATGAAAGTTAATTAAACATATGATGACATTACTAATCACTAGAAAGTTATCGGTAAAAGAAGAGATTGCTCTTGTAAATAACAAGTATTTTTTGCGCGTGCTGAGTAAATTAACAATAATAATAAGATACTCTGGACTAGTTCTGTCGGTTTGTTACATTCCATCCAATTCCTTCTTTGGAATAGGAAATCAAAACCCAATATGTTTCAATCACGGTTATCTAATTTTATAATCCAAGTGATGTAGCAAGAAACTCAGGGATCGGAAATTGGACCTGTCCTGTTCTCTTCGCCATACTATCAAGCTTTCCACAAGAATCATGGCAGTTCGCAAGAAGCCACAACCCCAAACAAAACAAAACAAAACACCAAGATGGGAAAAGAAGGAATCACTAAGACATGCAAGAGACGCTATTAGTTTCAAGGGTGGTTCAGAAATTGCCCATATGCTCGAGAATCCATGGTCAGCAAATGAATCCACTATCGTTTTGCTTAGACTGATTAGGTGCTTCGCATCTTGATCTTGATAAATGTCATGGACCGCTTTATTATATGTTTCTATTAATTATCAAAAGAGTGATAAATAAATGTCAATTCAATTATAATTTTTTTTATCAAACAAAGTCTTAAATTTTTTGTATTTTTGTCAATTTAATCCATCCGACCAACAATCGCCAATATGGATGCCAAAGATCTTATGTGGCACAGCTAGCCCTAATGTGGGTATTTTTAAATAACATTTTTTGAATTTTTGTAAATTTCTTGTTTTCTCTTTTCTATTTTATTTTCCTTCTCTTCAAACACTGAAATTGTCTTCAATCCACTCTAATGATACCAACCCCCCCCCCAAAAAAAAAAAAAAAAGATGATAGACAAATCCTTCTCAAAGCGCTTGATGTCGATATATTATTGACTTGTCATTTCTCGCGATTTCTTCATTCGAAATTAAATATATTCCCCACGTTTTTAACCTTTTGATTTTAAGAGGATTTTCGTGGAAAGTTTGAGAGATGGCCATGAGCAAAAGCAAAAAATGAGCGGCTTCCTCTCTTGTTCCAGTACCTTATTGAATTTCTCTCTTTTTGCTCTTTTTTTTTTTATATTTTTCTTCTTTCCTCCTTATTAATTGCACAGTTTCCAGTTTCGCACCAAGCCTATTATGAACTTGCAATTGATTGTTGTTAAAATCACTGCAAACTCTCTGCTATTTGACCAATTCGTTGCTGAGTTTTAATAAGATCTTAAAAGGATCTTCACTACATGCTAAAATGCCCTGGATCAATCACAGCCCCAAAGTAAAATGCATAAAATCTAATCCACCTCAACCCAAGTCTATAACCATCGTCATCTCTAATAGAAGTAAAATGCATCGGGCTGGTTTTGTTATGTACTTTGATTGGGGTTGATGATTTTGAGATACTATGTTACTGTCTTAAGTTTCATATTGTGGATGCGATTGGAAAGAAATGGAGGAATTTCAAAAAAGAAAAATTCGAAGAAGAAACATTCCTGGCCTGAACAATCAGCATGGAGAAGCCACGAGGATGAGGATATTACTCAGGTCCGTCGAATCGACACAGACTACAGTACTTCGAGCCCCCTACCTTCCATAAAAATAAAATTAAAAACTATTAAAATCATTGAAAACAGATCCGATTTATTACAAATGGATGATTCGGACCCATTTGCAGAAAACCTTTAAGGCTTATCCGGGGAAAAAACGGGGTGAAGGAGGACAAGCAGATGCCAGAAAAGTATCTCATCACTCCTGTCAACAAGGAAAACAAATCCCACTCTCACTCGAGGAAATTGAAAATAAAATAAAATAAAAGTCATCAAAAATCCTAAATTATAGACACTGACACATTTATCTCAATTTTTTTCTGTTAGACTAAAAGCCCAAAAACTTATACTTATGTACCATATTAATCTTAAATTTGTACAATATGACATATTTATGCTAATTTTTTTTATGACAGAAAAATCCCAACCTTATATCCATTAGAAAAGAGTTTGGGATATTTGATATCACAAAAAAAAAGTTTTGAATAAATGTATCATGTAAGTATAAGTTTAATATTTTTTGCACCATAAAAAAATTTGAGATAAATGTGTTATGATTAACAAAATAAGTGTTCTTTTTATGGCTTTTTAAAAAAGAAGAAGAAGAAAGTACATTGAATTCCTGTAAACAAATTGAACTGCACGAGCTTTAGTTTTGCGTAGGCAAGGGAGGCGCTTGGTTGGGGTTGTTGAAGCTTTCAATGGCAATAACAGCGCAAGTTTTGTTCAACCAAAGAATTCAAGCATGTCCAGCCATGCATTTATTACAGCAGGAAACACTCGATTTCCCGTTTATCCACACGAAACCGCGGTTCCTTTTCCCCCATGCAAGATATCATAACAGCTTATGGCATGAGAAACACCAGAATCTTTTGCACAGTCGAACGAGAACGATTATTTTTCAGCCATATTTTTCTGGCAACCGAATATTGCTGAGAATCAGAACTTTTCAGAGGAGGATCAACTTTATCTTCTGCATCGAAATCTCTTCCGCAGAGAGGAAAGGTGGGGTTCGCATGCATCTAGTTTAAAGGACCGATGGATGGGACGGTACAACTGGGTCCAAAACCTCAACCCCTCGTCCCTCCACCAAAAGGAACTCGACAAAACCAAAACAAAAGCCAAATCGAATTTGGACAGGAGAGCGTCAAGGGTTGTTGGTTGGTCCTCGTAGGATTTAAATTCTAATCCTCTCTCTTAATTCAATATAATTAGCTAATCCCACTTATAAATATGAATATATATATATATATATATAAAAGGAGTAGGACAAAATAAACGATGGAGTACAACATGGACTAAAGAAGCTACCCTTGTTTTCTATTGCGAGACTTGTCTTTCTTCTTCTTCTTTTTTGTGTCCTGTACGTCTTTTCTGTTCATGCACAGAAAAGAATCTCTTCCTTTGCTTGCCCTGCTTGCTTCACTTTATTGTCTTTTCTTCACCTTTCGGTTAATTAAAAAGGTTTTAGGTTCCTGAATTACATGACAAACATTGCCACAAATCTTCTGTACACATTCGATTTTTTAGTGCAGAAATGATGTAATGATCTACCAACATAAATTTATCAAAAATAGATAGTTTTTTTAAGTTAGCATATTCTTTTGCGTTGAGTCATAATCAAGGCAGGGCCACAGTGCATTGAACTGTTCGACTACCCATAAAAAAAAGGGAGGTCTGAAATTTAGTGCATGACAAGAGCTAGTGAAAAGCACTAGCAGCCCCATATTTCTGGCAATTTTTTTCAAATCAAGAAATCATAAAAAATAAGTGAACTGAAACTAAAACCCCTTAAACCTCTGAGCAAAAGTTTAGAGGACATTTATTGCTCCAAATAAGTCCACTTCATAATTTTTAATACTTTCATCAAACAGACTCAGTTAATAATAAAATATAATATCCACGTTGATTGCCGAATAAAATTAGTAGAGACAATAATAAGAAAAGGACAGACAAAAAAGAGTATGCTATGTAGTCATTGGAATTGCAATAACTATCTAATAATATGCTTTGAAACGTTTATTTTAATTGATTTAATTTTGATCTTTCATAAAGACTGCTGTATCACAAGTCATTTGTGTCATTTTTCCTAAAATAATTTGAAGTATTATTTAAATTTTCGTATCAATGAATGAACATCATATAAGCCTCGGACATAAAAAAAAATAAAAATTAAGTGGCGAAACTCCTGCGGATGGCAAAAGCTGAAAAATCATTTGAACCCAAAGCAAGGGTCGTTTGTTTCTTTCTCTCACAATGACCTTTTTGCCCTCGCATGTGAAATAAATATCGTAAAGTGAAGTGTGCCCTATTGAAAGATAAAAAGGAAAAAAAGTGTGCCCCTATTTTCAGTGAGAGATCTCCCTGATCAAAATTGAAGACTTATCAAAACCGGTTTGGTTCCGTAAACAGCTCAAGCCCTCGAGACATTAATTTGACGAATATTTTGAAATTTAATTTAGTGTAGGATGAAATTACTATTCACAGAAAATTACTAATAAAAGAAGAAATTGCTTCCATAAAATAAATCCATACATTTTTCCCTTGTTGAATAAAAAAACAATAAATTCTAAGGCCAGTTGCTGGTTTGGTTGGATCGGTCAAGTTCCCTTGTAGGACTTGGAAACTGAACTAGTTATTCCTAATTCAAAAAACTGTTCGGTTCAATATGATATTCCAACCAAAATCTATAGAAATTATTATGTATTATTGCATCTCATTATCTTTTTGAGATGTGCTCAATACAAAATTGATTTTCACTTTATGAAAATTTGGAAGGTCTACACTGTAATTATGCTTCCCAATCATCGTTCTTACTAAAAAGTACATTAAGTAATTTTTCACACTAAGTTTCAAGGGTCAACGCATTTAAAAGCTTTTTAAAAAGTCAATAACAAATAATTTATTATAATTGAAAAATCAGACTTACAGTCACTATAATTTAAATTAAGCTCTAGCAAATTCTTAATTACTAAGAGACAGAGGACTCTCCTAAAAAAGAGTGTGATACTTTATTGTTTGCTCTACGGTTGAATTAAGAACGTCCTTCATGTTCTTTTCTTTCTCTTCTTCGGGGGCGGCTCTTCTCTCTATTTGCGGTTCGGCTTTTTACTAAATCCTTTGCGAAGCCTTCTTTTTCCCTTATGCATGCAACTACTCAGTCGAAAGAAACTAATACGCTGGTCCAGAGGCAGCACCAAAAAATTTGAGTGGGGAACAATAGAGTTGTTCTCGAAGGCACCAAGCCATAACATGATTTAAGAAGTATAGTACTGATCCTTGAATATCACGTATGATAATTAGTAGTGTTCTAAAACAACTCTATTTTTTATCTACGGGATAATCAAGGATGGGTATCTGTACTAAATTCACGTTCTCATTTTGGATTGCGACGGTTTTTACCTGCTTGTTTTGGTTGCATCTGGTAAGTTTTACCGATCCGAGTTGATTTTTTTTTTGTTAAATATGCTCTCTGGTTTTTCTTTTTATCCAGAGTCCTCCAGAGAATTTAAAACCTGTCGTGAGAGAAGATGTGCAGGAGGTGGGGGTCGTCGCATTTCCTTTGGGAAATCAGCTTTGTAAAGTTATTCCTAGTTTCGTTCAGTATTTTCCTGCACATATGGGACAATGTTCCTAAGCTGCAAGCAAGCACACGATAAGGAAACTCCTCTCAATGATTCTGTTAATGTAGGTGCTTCGATGCATGAATGAGTTCCTCTAGACAATTTGCTTTCGCCTCTAATCGTTGAAATGTTGTTCATTTTTATGACTATCTTCTGCTGTCCATGAAGAGCAATTTAAGAGCAGTTATACCTACCTTGCACCGCATGGAAGCATGTTTATATTTTGAGCACGGTGCTCAAGTGCTGTTTAAGACAAAACTTTGTTCTTCATATGATTGGAATATCTGTGGAAATGTTACTTCATCATTGACAGCTATTTCTTACTTTCCTGGGGCTTATCATTGCTCAATCATCCATATCGAGTTTGTTGGTGATTTTCACCACTCTTCTGTTCCTGTTCTTTGATCAATTTTCCATCTTATCTTTCTTGTGCTCTATTGTGGAATTTGGAGTGTTGGTTGCCAAATATATTATACATTTTATCTGTACTTAATTCTTTGCATATGGTTGGATTTTCCATGGACGAACGGGTGGCCAGCCTTAAACAGCGGTTCTTCCATTCTACCGCACCTCGTTGGAGTTCCTACTCCAGGATTTTGTTTTGTTTTAGTGCGCAGCTGATGTGGAAGTTCAATAAGGAGGATAAGGACGTTGACCTGCCCGCACACAGTGCGAGGGTTCATTAATCGAAAACTACATCCCCTACTTCCCATAAGAACAAAAACAAAAACTCTTGGAATCATTGAAATCAGATCCGATTTATTGCATGCGAGATAGGGCCATTTATTGCAAATGGATGATTCGTATCCATTTGCAGAAAATCTTTCAGAGCTTTATCCGGAAAAAAAAAATGGGTGAAGGGGAGAAGCAGATGCCACAAAAGTATCCCGCTATTCCTAATAACTAGCAAAAAACAAATTTTACTCTCAGGAGGAAAATGAAAAAAAAGAATATAAGTCACCAAAAATTATAAACTATAGATATCGTATAGATATCGGGAGACATTTATCTTAATTTTTGTTTCGTTAGACGACAATTTCTTCAAACTTATATTTATATGGCTTTACTTTAAATTTGTATGGTATGATGCACTTATTCAAATTTTTTTATTAACATAAAAAATCTAAACTTTTATATTAGAAATTTTTTTAAGATTTTTGGTGTCATGAAAAAATTAGGATAAATATGTCATAAGAATATGAATTTAGTGTTATTTATATTGTGAAAAAAGGTTTAAAGTAAATATGTCATATAAATATAAATTTAGAATTTTTGATATCACGAAAAAATTTAAAATAAATACGTTATGAATGACATGGTGGAGGTTTTTTTTTTTTACGGCTTTTTCTAAAAGAAAAGTACAATGAATTTCTGTAAACAAATTGAATTGCACAAGCTTTTTAGTTCTGCATAGGTAAAGAGAGGCGTTTAGTTGGGGTTGTTGAAGCTTCAATTGCAATAACTGGGGAAAGTATGTTCAGCCAATCCATACCACAAAGGTCGGTCCCTACACACTAAAAAGCAGAGAATTCAAGCATATGTCTCAGTCATATGCATTTATTATAGCAGTAAACACTCGATTTCCTGTTTATCCCCATGAAACTGAGGTTCCCTTTTCCCCACGCAAGATGTCAAAACGCAATGGGAAGAATATCTCTTGTGCAGCCGAACGCACGATCATTGTTCGGCCATCTTTTTCTGGCAACTGATGGTAACCTGTCACCTAACTTGTCAGCTCTACATAACCTGTCACTGCCTAGGACAGCTGCTCGTGAAAAGCAATTCAAGATGGTGAATTCGGTTCTTCTTTTTTATCTACCAATTTTCGCGCTCGACTTTCACCAAGCAGACCATGAGAAATCATTTTTCAATGCTTATCAAAAAGAAATGTGTTCAGTAAATTAAATGAGCAAAGTGCCGAAAATACTGCTCCTCTTCCTTTATAGACTTCGACCAGCCATATGATTAAGGACACGGCGTACACATGTATGTATGAACCGTCTATCCTCTTCTTCTTTCATATCCACCCTTCAGTCATATGGCTGAGAATCAGAACTTTTCAGAGGATCGGCCTTATCTTCTGCATCAAAATCTTTTCCCAGAAAGGAAAGGTATGGTTCACATGCATAGTTTAAAGGACAGATGGTTAGGACAGTACAATTGTGTCATCCCTCCACCAAAAAGAACTCAACAAAACCAAAACAAAAACCAAATCGAATTTGGTTCCATCGGTGATCTGTTGAGACACAGAAAAGAGGAAGGGACGAGAGAGCGGCAAGGGCTATTGGTCCTCATAGGATTTAAATTCTAATCCTCTCTTTTAATTTAAATTTAATTAGCTAATTCCCACTTATATATATATATATATATATTAGGAGTAGGCCAAAGTAATCGGTGGAGTACAACATGGACGAAGGAAGCTACCTTTATTATCAGTTAGGTCTCTCGTGATGGGCTTCTTTTCTATTGCGAGACTTGTCTTCCTTCTTCTTCTTCTCTTCTGTGTCCTGTCCCTCTTTTCTGTTCGTGCATAGAAAGGAATCTCTTCCTTTGCTTGCCCTGCTTGCCTACTTTACTTCCACTTTATTGTCTTTTCTTCACCTTTCGGTTAATTAAAATGTTTGAGGTTCCTGAATTACATGACAAACATTGCCAAAAATCTTCTATATACATTCGATTTTTTTTCAAGGATATAAATATTATACAGAAATAATATCACGATCTACCGACATAAATTTATCAAAAATAGATGGTTTTTTAAGTCAACATATTCTTTTACGTTGAGTAATAATGAAGGCAAAGCCAGAGCGCATTGAGCTGTTTGACTTCCCATAAAAAAAAGGGAGGTTTGAAATTCATCGCATGACAAGAACTAGTGAAAAGCACCAGCTGCCCCATCATTTCTATCAAATTTATTTTCAAATCAACAAATCATAAAAAATAAGTGAACCGAAACTAAAACCCCTTAAACCTCTGAGCAAAAGTGTAGAGGACATTTATTGCTCCAAATAAGTCCACTTCATAATTTTTAATACTTTCACCAAACAGGCTCATTTAATAATAAGAGAAAATCGGACCCACATTGATTACTGAATAAAATTAGTAGAGAGAAGAATAAGAAAAGGAGAGATAAAAAAGAGTTTGCTCTGTAGTTATTGGGACTCTGATAACTATCCAATAATACCCTTTTAAACGTATTTTTGATTGATTTAATTTTGGTTTTTCATAAAGACAGCTATATCATAGGTTATTTGTGTCATTTTTCCCAAATTAATTCGAAATATTATTTAAATTTTCATATTAATGAGTGAACATCATATAAGCCTCGAATGTCAAAAAAGAAAATCAAGTGGTGAAACTTATGCCAGTGAAAAAAGCTGAAAAATCATTCGAAATGCGGTCTGATTTGCTAATTACCATTACGGGATTAAGCCCTAATTTTTTATCGGCTGATAAGAAAGTTTGTGCCATTGAGGGAAGACAAATGACAAGGACTTGGCTATCAAATCCAGGCCGTAAGTTGCCAAAGTGCTCACGTTGATCCGCTATATATTCATTTTTCTCGAATTTCTTGTTATCTTTCTAAGAAATTATCAGGATTGATTGGTTTCATGATACGAGAAGCGAGCTGGACATGGCTGGTCATCAGTCCGTGTAATTGGGAAATGGATCCGAATTGACGGAGAGTGAACGAGTACGATACTTTATTGTTTGCTCTACCGCACAGTTAGAACCAAGAACGTCCCTCCACGTTCCTTTATGTCCTGTGCTTCGTACGGCGGTCTTCTCTCTCTTTGTGCTGTTCGGCTCCATTGATGAAGACTACGGAAAGACCAACACCCTTATGCCTTGTGCGGGTGTTCAGAAGCCTGCAACAACGACTCGGTCAAAATCACCTTTTTTTTTCTTTCTCTCGCAATCGCCTTTTTACCATCACAAGTGAAATAAATACCATAAAGTGAAATGTGCCCTTCTTTTAAGTGAGAGACAGCCTCTCAGTGAGTTTGTTAATGGAGGTGCTTCTATGCATGTATGAGTTTCTCTCAGTGATTTGTTTTCGCCTCTAATTGGCGAAATGAAATTCATCCTCATGACTATCTTCTGCTGTCCAGGAAGAGCAATTTAAAGAGCAGGTATACCTACCTACCTTGCACCACGTAGAAGCATGTTTGGATCTTGAGTACGATTGCCCAATTTTTATGGCTTTGTTGCTGTGTTTGGACGAGATTTTTAAATGCTGCAGTGGGCACCCTTTCCTTCACATAAATCCTGTGCTTGAGTACTGTTTAAGACAAATCTTTGATCCTCATATGCACGAGTTTTAGAATATCCTGTGGAAATATTACTCATCATTGACGGCTATTTCTTATTTTTCCGGGACTTATCATTGCTCAATCATCCTTTAGAGTTTAATGATTCTCACCACTTCTGTTCCCATTCTTAATTAATTATAGTTTGAGACGTGTTATGTTTCCATCTCATCTTCTTGTGCTCTATTGTGGAATATGAGCATTGGTGGCTAAATGGATTATACCTTTTATTTGGACTAATTTTTTGCATATGGTTGGATTTCCTTGGACGAACGGGTGGCCAGCCTTAGACAGTGGTTCTTCCATTCTACTGCGCTTGGTGGGCTCGTAGGAGATCCAAGGGGAATAGTTCCTGCTTCAGGGTTTTCTTTTAGTGCTCAGCCGATGTGGAAGTTCGTTAAAGAGGATATGGACCTTGACCTGCCTGCACACATGGCGAGAGTTCATTAAATGAAAGGCCACTGGATACATTGTTGATAATGAGAATGCTAATGTATGCGTCGTGCCATCCGTGTTAAAGTCATGATTACTAAGGTATGATGTGATTGACTAAAGGAACATGAGCATCAAAATCACATTTCAACTTCTCTTGTACTCTAAATATATTTCATTGGATTTGTTCAATTTCTCTAATAAAAAATCAAAAGTACAGCATGGCATGAAACAATTGTTTATAAAAAATATTTTTTATTAGAGAAATATTTTCTGTGGATAATTGTTTCATGCAATGTTTTACTTTTAACTTTTTATTAGAGGAATTTCGCCAACGATTGGATGTATGAATTATATATCATATTTTGAACAAATTTAATGGAACCTATTTAGAGTATGAGAGAAGTTGGGAACATGATTTTGATGTCCATATTAATTTAGTCATGGCTGCCAAGTTCTTTCGGCTACGAGCACGTAAGGTAGCATAAATGAGTTTTGGCTTATTTTACCATAAATGGGTTTTTTTTGGTCAGAACCATTAATGAGTTGGCTTATTGTCTTTATGTCGTCCAAGAGATTGGCTTGGCTTTGAATTGACACGTGATATGACTCGTCGGAAATTCAAAGCTAAGCCAGTGAATCTCCTTTGTGAAGGAACATGATTGCTTTCTCAATGTATTCTTCTTTCAAGGTGGACAAAAGGAGAAAAATATATAAATGATAAAATCACATCTAAAAAATAAAGCAAAAGCAGATGATGGGGTTTTTCTTCTATTTTTTCTTTTCTAAACTCTTTTCCCTTTTCTTAATGGTACCAAAAAGAAAATTTGAAAAATGGCTGCTTGTTGGACAAGTTAACTGATGAAAGCCATTTCTTTATTTTAATTTTCTTTTTTTCTGCCTTTCCAACCTAACTCAGAAATATCAATTGTTAGAAGAGACTTTTACGAAGCTGGGGTGGGAGCTACAGGACTTCCGCTCAATAATATCACACTTTCCTTGCACCAAAAGATCTTTGCTCTCTAAAATTTCCAGATCTTTATTTGACTAATGCGTTAAAGGGTCTTCAAGATATCCCCGGCATCCGAGCTTTAATTGAATTAAATGTGCATGCGGGTCATTGGTCCATAAAATGTAGTAGGCGATGATTTAGTACTCTAGACAAACGATGGATCTTGTTGGATATTTGCGCTAATGATCCTGGATGGTTTCATAACTGAAATTGCTAATAGATGTTTGGGGAATTTACCCGAAGAGCTAGCGGAAAAAGAAGATAAAAGAAGTAAAGCAAAGGCACACGAGAAAAAGACATCACGTTGAGGAGCTAAGTCAGCTGTCATGTCCAAAAGCTGAAGCAATCTTAGATCTCAGCCTTTAATTGGGAAGAATAATCAATCTTTATTTAAGTGGAAAGTGTAGTTCGTTACAACTTCCGATAAATCATGCCTAAAGCAACAGAAAAGAGGCCAAGTAAATCAGGTGTAGCAACGCCAGCTTATTTAGTAGATGAAGAAAGGTTTCTGAATTGAGTGCATCGATATAAGTTTGAAGAGATTTGATCTGATATTCGAATTACTCATTGGGATTTTGAGTGAATGGAATGCTTGGTATATTGAGATTTGTCAATTTTATCAAAAGTGTAAAAATGTTGCGACGTGGCTAGAGTTGAGAAATCAAATACTCAGTTTTGATAAGTTGGGCTTGAACATGGAGATCCAACTACTTTAAGTCACGTAAGACATCCAAAATCAAGCAGTCAATATGGTACTAATCATGTGATAATCACTGTATGATACTACTACTCTATGATGTTTCTTTTATGGCCAACAGCTCATTCCCCACCAAAGGCCAGCTCTTCAGTGGTGCCGCCCTCTCGCTCTGCCTGTTGCCTGCAGCCTGAGAAGAGCAAACAATGCACCATGGGCTATTTAGGGATCCCTCGTGACGTAAATTATATGCATATCTTACGAAAGATGAGCAATCCATTTTGTCACTAAATTGACCATGTCGATGGTTTTAATGGAATGCTAAGATTTTAGGGGGTAATGCATACTTTTTTTTGGGTATTAAGATCTTTTGGTGTTTATGCCTCGCGGTCAAAATCAATGAGGGATTGACTTGATTTGGTACAAGGTTCATGGGCGTTGCCTTGGTTATCTGCCAATGGTACTACCCCAATCCGCCCGCAATTTCGTTTATTTTTCTCTCTTTTTAATACAAAAAATCTTATAGTGGAATTGTTATATTTTGTAATGCAGACATCATTTAAAAAAAAAAAAAAAAAAAAAGTGTCCGCATTCCGGTCCAATGGGCCCCGATTCGACCCAAATGTGAACCCAAGAAATTGCCGCAATCTGCCCCATCTCATCAGCGGTCCACGACTAGAGAAAAGAACATTTGTGAAGAAGAGGCTTTTCAAAGATTTTGCATCAATTTCTCTGTCAAACTTACACTTCGGTCGGGTTTCGACAGCAGGTATGAAAATTGACCATGCTGGAGAGTCCTATGGTCAAGGAACGAACCCACTGTCGTTTAGGACCATAGAAAAATATTTATTTATTTCGGGAACATTTGTTTTTGTTTATTGTACCATAAATGAGTGGTCAGCTTCTTGTCTTTATGTCGTCCAAGAGACTTGCCTCACAATCATGATTCATTGGCTTCGCAACTTGATCTTGATAAATGTCATGGACCGCCTTATCAAGCAGTTTAGATGAGTTTCTTTGTCGTTATGATATTTTAACGTCGACCAATAAATAAAATTTGAATAACAGGAAAAAAAAAAAGGTAAGAAAAAACTTAGCAGCCTTGGTGACCGGGCCCCGAAATTGATCCTTAGAATCGGAATTTCCAATTTAGGTAGAGGCGTATGCAAAAACTTGCTCATTTGGTGGTATGCAAAATTTATATGCAACTAATATAGTACATGTTTCTCCAATTGCTTAGGCCGCCTATGATAACTATTATTTTCTCTATTTATTTTTTTCTTAGAAATAAGTCTGAAATAGAAATCCGTTTAGTAACGCTATTTCATTTTTCTATTTCTGAAATAAATTTTTACTCTATAAATAGGTTTGGAATAGTTATAATTTTTATTTTTCTATTTTTGAACAAAAGTGAGAAATAAAAACTATTCTCATTGTTTACTCTCATCATTGGTCGCCACCACCCGTTGGCGGTCGCTAGCCACGCCTCTCACCACCACGCCTCTCACCACCACTCGGAAGGGAGAAATTTGTTGTTGTTATCAAATGAATTTCTAGGAACGTGAATTTTGTATTGTTATCAAATACCTATATTACCTCAAAAACTCAATCAGAAAATAGAAATAGTAAAATGAATTTCTAGCCAAAAATTAATTTCTAAAACAGAATTGTTATCATTTGTATCCTTACTTGTAAATCCATTACTAAAATGATTCAGTGACACTAATAATCATTAAAGTTGTCATTTGTAATAACGGCAATGCATTTGGATAATGAAAGAGATAACATCGAGATAGTTCACTAAAATCTATAATTGACTTACCATTATCATTTTTAGATGAATTTTACAATTGAGAATCAAACAACATATGATGAATCAAGGCATTTATGCGAAGTCCGAAACAGTCAATGTGGTATTCAACTCTATGCCTCATTGCTTCCTATCATCACTTAAGTTCATCAAAATTCATTACTTCAAAGCTAGAATCAAGAACTCCCAACTAAAGCACCCTTAGCTGTGAGGATTCTATCGAGAACTGCTCGAGTTTTGGAGAAATTATTCATACATCTACAGCCAATGCAAGGAACTTACTGCAACTCCTGAAAGCTGAACAAGTTTCCTAGGTTTCAGATCAATGTGAAATTTTGTTAGGTGTGTGAAACTTTTTCCATGCTTTAGTATAGAAGTCGAATTTCTATTATTAGTATTTGTTCGTTACTTTGTTGGATAGCAAGCCAAGCCTTGTTTTGTTGTACACCGAACCAAATGTTATTGACACGGTGGCTTTATTGGCAGGAAGAGTGAGTTTTGCTTTTTATCGTGTTGATTCAATTAATGTAAATCTCAAGTTATTTTTCCCTCTAATGAAAATGGATGGAAGAGTTTAGGCCCCATTGTCCATATTAGTTTTAATGTTATCATACTTGTGAAAATTGGACGCTAAAAGATAATACAGAAACAACTCAACGTAATATCCACACTCAATATATCTTGAATCAAGCAATTGTTGCTCAAGCACGATTGTTTAGTAGTGCAAACGGAATTAGGAACTCTAGTTATTTTACAGGAGGGAGGGTTGAGAGAGGCCCATTGGGTTTATGGTTTGTTTTTTAAAAAAGAGAAACTTTGAAAGAAATGCTATTTGGTTCTTACAAATGAGAGAGCCCCTATTTATATAAGAGTTCCTTTCATTATAACCGTAGATCTCTCCTCAATCTAACGATGGATATTCCATTTGCCTATTTATCGATTATGAATATTTATGACAAGAATACTCTGGAACTTGGTACCATCCGTTCTTGAAAATATTCTAGAGAACTCCAAAACTCTTGGACTTGGTCTTCTAGGATCATTCATGGTGCTTCATTCATGGAGAACTTCGAGTCTTTAACACATGCATCTGACACCTTGCTCCCAACTCTGTCTGTTTTTTTTCTTTGGTCAAAAGCTTTATCTAGTTAAGCGAGAGAAAGTGTATGTTAAGGGTTGAATATGATCATCCAAGTCGGCCAAATGGAAGTAATTAGGCCCATTTCAACTAGAGAAGGTTGCACCTATTGTGGTTTTTAGCTTATTAACTAAACTGATCTAGTAAGTATCATCAAACTAAATAGACGCACTAATTAAGTATCAAGCAATCTCTTAAAAATCTTATGAAGCAACCAAAACACGCCCCTCAACCATGGTCTGAAGCAATGTTGAAGATCATCTTTGTCAAACTCCATGTCCACGCCGAGAAAAAAAAACTAAACCTTAAGAAGATGCACTGAATAATCCCTAGCATCATAAAAAGGTTGAAACATGAGGATGATGAGCTCCTTTTTACTTAGACAATTGCACACGGTTTACTTGCTCCCCGAGTTAGTCATCAACCTTGCAGCTCTTTCTTCTTTCTATGAGAAGTTAAAAGACGTGCAAAAGACAATGTGAAACTTGAATTAATCCAGCTCAGCCAGAACTTCTTCCTTGGGTATGTAGATCAAATCGATCATCCGCCGTATCTGTTGTGAACAATTTAAACCTAATCAAACACATCATAGTTCGAGATAACTTATTAGCAATGCAGAGCATATATCCAAATAAAAAGGCTAAATCGATACTAGCTGTCAGCATAAAAGTCAACAAATTTCCAACCACCACAAGCACAAGAGTGTATTATGAATTCGAGACAGTGAAATATGAATAAAGCTACCGACATGCATTTTTGGGCAAAACCATAGATGTGAAAGGTGTGAAAGTGAAACGGCCTGGGTACCACCTCCACCAGTACTTTCACCATCATCAGAAACACTAACAATTGTCCAGAGATCGGACGAATTCCAGGAAGTCAACAACCTTGTCCCTATAAGCAATGATAACATCAATTAAAGGTCAAAGTTGGAAGAACAATTGATCAACCTAAGAGAGGCAAGCAAATTTGGCACCTATGGCCAGCATGACGGTAGAATTAACCCGGAGGAGAATTGGGTACTTTTGAACCCACCGTCTCTAAGCTTTTTACCAATCTAGAAAACGACGAAAGATTTATCGACAAATAACACAAGAAAAGTTTTTCGTAATTGGTATATGGGCACCTGCATGTATGCACACGTTTACCTTAAAAGTTTTCATAAAATGGACTTAAATCTTTTTATGTAGAGACAGAAAGAGGACATGGATGGTCTTAGCGAATTCCTTTACATGAATAATATAGATAACCAAGAAATTGAAATTCCAGCCTTGTAGAGTATAGGACATATTAATTGTCATCTAGATTGCTGATTTTCAATATGAAAATTCTTTTTCTCTATTATAAAAAGGGTGGGAAGGGATAAATACTACCTCCATAGTGTATTATACCTGCTATAAAATATTCTCTTTGAGTTATAACTATTATACACAATTTGCATTCGAAAGTTCAAGATTAATGAGCTCGCCATTGCAACCTCATCAAGATAAGAACAGTTGGGCAGTCTCTTCATACGATCACATATGTTTCGGTAAACAATGTAGCATGAGCTGCTCAAGGATCCACTTACAACTTAAATTGAACTCGTGATCTTATGAAAAACTAGTGATTCATTTCATCACTAAATCGATCATCTTGATGGTTTTAAGATGGAATGTGTTAGGTTGGTGGGTGGTAAAGTACATCTGGCCCATGGGGGATGGGAGACTGCTTTTGGTGCATTAAGATGAGATAAAAGTCAAACAAATATGTAGTGCATCCCCAAAATCAACGAGTGATTGACTTTGATTCGGTAGAAAGAGAATGGGAGTTGCCTTGATTATCTGTTAATGGTACAGTGGTGTAATCCCAATCCGCCTGCATTTTCGTTACTTTTATAAAGAATCTTCTAATGGAAATGTTATATTTGTACACAGACACCATTAAAAAAAAAAAAAAAAAGAAGGGGGTTAACATTCTGGTCCAATGGGCCCCAAATTCGACCCAAATGTGAACCCAAGAAATTGCCACAATCTGCCCAATCTCATCAGCTGTCGATGGGCAGAGGAATGAAGATTTGCGAAGCAGAGGCTTTTTGAAGATCCTGCATCAATTTCTCTGTGAAACTTACACTTTGGGCTTTAATGGCTTCCCTAAGAAAACTCAGGCCCAAAAACCATCCATCCATCCCCAAGATGAGAAAATTATCCAAAAAGTCATAAATTTTTGCACTTTTGCTAATTAAGTCACAAACTTTTCAATTTTACAGATTAGTCCTAATCTTTTTTTTTCACATTTTGCCTATTAAGTCTATCCAATCAATTTTAGCTGAAAATTGCTAATGTGGACACTAAGGGTGAATTTAGTAACATTTTTACTCCTAGGAACAATTTTTTTTTTTTTAAAATAGGGCGTTTGGTAACATTTATTTTAAAATAAAAAAGAATAAAAATGCGTTTGGTGCAGAGGCTATTAAGAGGTCGGCTTGGCCGGTGGCGAGCGGTGGGGGTGGTCCAATCAATTTTAACTGAAAATGGGTGGGTGGCAATGTGCAATGGCGGTGAGGATTAAAAAATTGTTTCTAGAAATTGTTCCTAGGAATAAGAAGTTACTTTTTCGTTCTTTTCTACTCAAATTTATTCTCGAGAACAACTTTATATTCTCGGAAATAAAAAATCGTAAACATTACAAAACGGAGCCTAACTTTATAATTTTTTAAAAAAATTTTATAATTTTGAAAAAAAATTATGAATTTTTTTTTTTTATTTTTTTTTTCTTTCTTTCCTTTTCTTTTGTTCCAAGCCTGACAAGGCTGGCCAACCCTTATTGATCAAGCGAGAATCAACCATGGATGAGGGTCAACCGAACCTCATTTGTGACCAATGAGGGTGGCTTCATCGAACTTGGTAGAGAAAAAAGAAAAAGAAAGAAAGAAAAATAATTAAAATATTTATGTCAACGCGAGTTGTCTTACATGGTACTACCAATGTCCACGTCGGCGATTTTAAGTTAAAATTGGTTGAATAAAGTTATTGAAAAAATATAAAAAATGTTTAAGATTCAATCAAATATTTAAAATGTAAAGGGTTGAAATAACAAAAGTGTAATCAATTTAGTTCTTTTTTTTTTTTTTTTTCTCTCCCCGACTATTAGTTAAAATTAGTTGTTGACCCAAATCTAGAATAATTCACTTTGATGTTGAATTAACAAAAGTGTAATCAATTTAGTTTTTTTTTTTTTTTTGACAAATTTCTCTTCCCACGCTATTAGTTAAAATTAGTTGTTGACATAAGCCCAAATCTAGAATAATTCACTTTGATGTCCAATGCCTCGATGTCAAGGCCCATTACCAATCGCTACATTCACATATCCTGCCCTCTTGCTTCTTGAGTTCTTTGAACCATTGTGATGCTCCTAAAATAACTAACTAGAGATATTATATACTTTAATCCGTCCTATATCAAGTCTCACGATTTTGTTCTTTGGCATACAGGTGAACACTAATGCTTCTAACCAATATTAAACATTTGTTATGTTAAAATACACCTTTTGTAAGTTAATTCTAATTTCACACACACATCCCAATAACATTCTCTTTCTATTTGTTATGTGATCCGATTCATTCTTATGTCATTCGATGTCCTAAAAAATTTATCGAAAGTTGCTCCTTATCCGAACGCTCTAGGGCGATGAATCACTGCCCATCATTGGCAGACTGGATCATTACCCAAAATGCAATTTAGATGACACCCCTCCACAAAAACCATCCATGAGACCATGTAAATTCAAGCACAAACTAAACACAACATGCTTTAATTGCAGTCACCTGATCCTGTAATTCGAATGATGTAGCAAGAAACTCAGGGATCGGGAATCGAACTCGTCCCGTTCTCTTTAGCATTCCACGAGGATCATCACGGTTCACATGAAACTGGGAATCACCGACACATGCGGAGCGCGATTATTTGTTTCAACAGCAGGTTCGGAAATTGCCCCATGCTTGGAGAGTCCCCATGGTCAGCGAACGAACCCCACTGTCGTTTTGCTGAGACTGGCTTGGTTTTTCCTGCACTTTTTGCACGTTGTAAGAACCAAAACTACCCTAACCTACCGTGCTTCTGTCAAATGGTGGGGACATATACGTACGACTCGTTTGGGATCATAAAAAAAATTAATTATTTCAGGAATATTTGTTTTTGTTTATTCTACCATGAATGAGTTGTCAAGCTTCTCGTCTTTATGCCGTCCAAGAGATTGGTCCGGCTTTGATATTGACACGTGATGTGACACTCCGGAAATTATTATATCATATATCTCTCATAAACCAATTTACCATAAGATTAGGGGGGCATGGTTAAATGAAAAGGAAGGAATCTTTTTTAATTAATTGGACATTTATCAGAATAAAACTGCCTTTGCCTGTGACTAGGAACGTGCATCAGACTTTATGACGTCATAATTCCCACGTGAATCTCCTCTGCGAAGGGAACATGACTGCTTTTTCTCAATCTACTCTTCTTTCAAGGTGGAGTCAAAAAGAAGAAAAATAAATAAATGATAATCACACCTGGAAATAAAACAAAAGCAGATGATGCGGTTTTTTTTTTTTTTTTTTTAACTCTTTTTCTTTTCTTGATGGTGCCAAAAGAAAACAATGAAAAGTGGCGCTTGTTGGACTAGCATGATTAAGGCTAAGCACGACATACCATATGCCTAATGCATATTAAAATTCTATACATGCATCCAAACCCATTTCTTTATTTTAAAATCCTAAACTTATAATATATGATAAATTTATTCTAAATTAGATTTTAAGTTACAAAAATCCTATACAAGTACACAATGATAAATTTACTCCAAAATAATTTATAGGTCATCAAAAATCCAAAATCAATATATTTTGTGACATGTTTATCTTCCATTAATTTCGGTCAAATTTTATTATGAAATTATTAAGATAGATGGCACATGATAACAACACAATTGACGTGCAAGTCAATGTGAAAAATCTTTATTAACTCAAGACAAATTTATTATAAATATATCGATTTAAGATTATTTGTGATCCAAATATCTATTCGGGATGGATTTATTATAAATGTATCATTATGAGGTTTTTCATGATATTTAATCATATTTTGTTTTCTTCTTGCCTTCCTGACCTGATTTGAATGTGAAAAAATGATTGAGAAGTTAGGCTTGTCCATTATTAGAAGACGATTACAAAGCAAGAGAGGGTGTGAGCACAAGGACTTTGGACTCCATAATGTGTCACTTTCCCGGTACTAAAGAATCTTTGCCCCCCTTAAATTTCCAGATCTCGACTTGACTAATGCGTGAAAGGGTCTACAAGGTGTCCCCCAACATCCGTAGCTAGATTGAATAAACGTGCATGTGGGTCATTCGGTCCTTACAATATAGCAGAAGTAGTAAGAGTAGGAGCAGGAGCAGGAGTAGGTGATGATTTAGTAACTAGACAAATGATGGATCTTGTTGGATATTGCACTCGATGCCGGCGAATGGTTTCATTACAGCAATTGCCAAAAGATGATGGCTCGGTGAATTTACCTGAGAGCAAGCGGAAAAAGAAGATAAAAGAAGTAAAGCAAAAGCGCACAAGAGAAAAAGACACCCCATTGGGGAGCTTAGTTAGCTGACCAATCATGTCCAAAAGTTGAAAAGCAATCTTAGATCCCAGCATGGGAAGAACTGTTAATCTATATTAAGCAATGGAAAAGTGTAGCTCATAATTGCTTCTGGAGAATTATGCCCGAATCAGCTGAAAAGAGGCCAGACAAATCAGATATAGCACTATTAACCTATTTTCATAGTTGAAAAATGGGTTTCGTGTGAGTCAGGCGTACGATATAGAGTTGAAGACAACCAATTGGATATTCGAATCACTTATAGTGATTCTGATTCACATCTTACTTAAATTATGAGAGTTAGTTGAATATGTTACTAGTATGAGATTTGTTGATTTTATTGAAAGAAGAAAAAGTTACAATTTAGTAAGAGTTGAAAATCAAATAGCTGGTTTTGATAACATTGAACTGAAACACAGAGATCCGACTATCTAGAGTTACATAAAACATCCAAAAACAAGCCATTGAAATAGTGCTTATCATGTGATAATCACTGCATGATGCTCCTACTTCAATGTCATTTGTTTTATGGATAAATCCCCCCCGCGCTCTCTCTCACGTGAAAGACACTGTTCCCAGCAAGAATGTTCTCGGTGATCAGCTAGTACTGTCTTCTTTCTGCTTGATCAGCCCCAACACACTCTACTTTAATCACGCATGTGAAAAGAAACCACACCCTCAAGGACCTTCTTTCTTTTTCTCCCTTGATTCTTTCTTTGGTTCGCGGACTATCATCATCAGTTTCTAGCTTCCAAGTCTCTGCATATTTAGCAAAGCTTTGAAATTAAAAAGAAGCAGTTGGGCTTTTCTTTTACCCACCTAACCACCTCTTCTTTTCTACTAAAAGAATCTTCTCCTCCTTCTTTATCCATCGCTTCTGTGATACTAAATGTGGGTCTTCTTCTGCATTTGCTAACGCTCGCAATGAATTTTGTCACTTCGAGCAATACCCATGATTCGGCTCCTTAAAATGTTGCAGTTTCCAGTACTTCCTCTTCACTTCTTTTTCTTTACTTGAAACTGGACACTCTTCTTAAACTGAGCTGAGAGGTTAAAAATGGGTCTGCAAATGCACATGATTTTCATGCTGATGGGACTACCTGTGCTCTGCAATTTGTTGTCGGTACACGGATCTGCAGGTAATGGTTTGGTTGATTATTATCTTTGGCTTAAAGTGCATTGAGATTGAACTTTGCATGATCACATCGTGTTCCCAGTTGGATCAGATGCAGATCCCTGTAAAATTCTGTGTATGAGCTGACATTGAGCATTACCTGAATCGTCTTCGCCAGAAGCTCACATTAAACCTCCTAATGGTTAGAATCACTTCCCGCGTGTAGGAAGCTAAATGGAGCTAAGCAGGCCGATAAATTGACAGAATTGGCTTAATATGATGAAAATTAACAGATTGGCTTCATATGGTGACTCGATATTCTCCTTCAGAGAGTTTCACGAATATACCTGTTCTTTTTCATGTAATCTTTCTTTAATTCGTTTCTTATTTTACTCTGTTGCTGTATGGTTGAGTTTGCAGTTTGCTTCCACTGCCCCGTGACTCCAATATCATTTCAAACAAGAATGTGATTAGAAGTTAGAACTGCATCAAGAGAAACGAGCTAATGAAGATCTATAGTATGATCATAGGAAAATGCACCTTCAACTGTAGTTTTTCTGTTGCTGTCTTGTCAAATTCCAAGGCAATCCAACGTTTCTACTCTTTTCTGAGGAATCATGTCTGACATATGTGCCATTTTTTTGACAACCATCAGGAGATTCCCTTCATCATCTTACCTATTGTTCCTTGTGTTTCTCCCATAAATAGATGTGGGCTATGCACAAAATATTCATACTTATGTTAATGATCTTTCGGTTGGATCTTCTCTACCAAATTCACAGACGAGGCCTCCTTTCCAGCGGCTAGTCCTCTTACCATTAGCACGCAAAGACAAAGGAAGCCACTTGGTTCACACTCAAACAGGCCATTGCACTTTCCAGCATTTATGCATGAACCACCCACCAAAGGTAACTGCAGAATAAACTACAAGCCTAAATGTGCTCGATGAATTGAGTTCACATGCTGCTGATCGTCAATAACTAAGACTTGAATCCTACTGCAGCACCTAATTTGCCGAAGGTCGTGAAGCCTTCAAGTATTTCAGTCGCACCTTCTGCATCATCTTTCCAAGGGCCTGTGAAGAAATGGATACACGGTTATGCACATGCACCTTCAGTATCATCTCATAAGCATCATCACCATGTCAGAAACCACTTCAGTGACTCTGCTCCACAGCATTCTCCATTTCCACGGCACATTTACCACCGAGCAGGTTGATTCTGACTTTTCAGTGGATCATGTACACTTTAGTCCTCTTGGGTTTTTTTATTCATTTGGTAAATCTTGTGTTGTAGGCCCTTCTATTTCCCCAGCTCAATCTCCATTCCCTACTTTTGGAAGATCACATTCACCAGCAATTGCACCATCACCCGCCATTCTGCCAAGCCAGTCTAATAGTATGTGAAGAAAACTCTTTGCTTCTTGTATTGGATTTGTCTGATATATGTCAATTGTGCTAATGACTACTGTAATATGACCCTGCTCTTGAAGAGCCTACTCTTCCACCTGAATTCTCTCCTTTTGGAACAGCAGAGAAAATGAAGACTCCACCGCCAAGGCCACTTCTGACATTACCTCCTCCACCTCCTAACGAAGGTACATAATATTGCTCCTTACATTCGACTTCATGCAACATTAATTAAGACTTGATGCATAATTAGTTTCCTTGTTGTCCAGAAAGTGACAATAAAACTGATGATATTCTGCATCTGATGCTGTGTAGATTGTGCATCTGTAACATGCACAGACCCTTTAACGTACCCGCCTCCTGGAATTCCCTGTGGCTGTGTATGGCCAATTCAGGTGAAACTTCGGCTAGCGGTTGCACTATACACATTCTTCCCTTTGGTTACAGAGCTTGCCAAGGAAATTGCTGCAAGTCTGTCCTTAGATCACAGCCAAGTGCGCATAATGGGAGCAAATTCAGCCAGTCCACAACTGGAAAAAACTACAATTCTAATAAATTTGGTGCCACGAGGGGCAAAATTTGGGAATGATTCTGCATTTGCATTTTATAAAAAATTCTTCCACAAGCAGGTTCAGATGGAGGCATCACTGTTTGGTGATTATGAAGTTCTATATGTTCACTATCCAGGTATTGTCGTTGTGATGTCAAAATGTCTTCTTAAGATCATATTGGGAAGATATGTTAATGCATATTCATTACTTCACATTTTACTGTTCTTAGAATTCTCGTATTCTTTTAGCTTGGTATACTGTATGACTCAAGGATAACTTCTGTGAAAATGTAGCATTTTAAAAAGTAGTTATTGTATGTCCCAGTATAGCTAGCGCATGCTGCTGAAATATGATAATAGGAAGTTGACCTTCTTTAGAGTATCTTCTTTGGACACTTATTGTGATTTTTCTTTGAACTTACCATGTCTCTGCAGGTCTTCCACCTTCGCCACCTTCTAGCATCATTAACACTGACAGTTCACCGTATACGGACAATGAGGACAAAGGCCCGGTGACAAAACCATTAGGAGTTAATGTGCCTAAGAGGAAAAGAGATGGCCCTAGTAGAAGTGCAGTCGCTGTACTTGTTCTATCATCTTTCATGGTATTAATCGTGTGCACAGTCATCACGTGGATACTACTGAGGAAGTGTGAAGCTTGTCATCATCAATCTAAAAAGTCCCCACAGCCTCTCTCCCCAGCAAAACCTTCAGGTTCCTCCATTCTGCAGATTCTCAGTGTCAAGGGTCAACCTTTATTCTCATTCTTTTGGAAAAAATAGAAAAAGAAAAAAGTTCCCCCTCGATGCAGGGAAAAGAAACTTCCCAAATGATCACATTGTTGATAAACTTTATTCACATTTAGGACTAATATTGTATATATTGTGTTGCTTGGCAGTTGCTGGCAAAAAACTTCATCTTACCATAGTCTTCCCTCATTCTCCGCTTGACTGACCATGCATCATCTTCTGTGATGTGTGGCATCTCATAATTTCTTCCCGTCATAAACTTTCCACATTCTCAGCAGGTCCTGCTAAGCCTGTGATGCAGAGAAGTGTGTCCAACTCAGCATTGACATCATTCTGCTCTAATGGAATATTATGTGCCGGATCTGCCAAAACATTCAGCTCAAATGACATGGAGAGATTCACCAACAATTTCGATTCTTTGAGAGTACTCGGAGAAGGCGGTTTTGGGATAGTCTACAGAGGCATATTAGACAATGGAGAGGAGGTGGCAGTGAAGGTTCTGAAGAGGGATGATCATCATGGAAGCCGTGAGTTCTTGTCAGAAGTGGAAATGTTGAGCCGTCTCCACCACAGAAACTTAGTCAAGTTAATTGGCATATGCATGGAAGAACACATCCGCTGTGTTGTGTATGAACTCATACCGAATGGAAGTGTTGATTCCCATTTACATGGTAGATAGAACAAGTCTTTATATGCTTCAAACATGAAAGTTGACAGGTTGAACTACTTGGCCTTGGCTAACTTTTCTCACTGGTATTATGTTGTGCTTATAGGCTGTGACAAGGAGAATGATCCACTTGACTGGGGCGCTAGAATGAAGATTGCTCTGGGTGCGGCTCGAGGTTTAGCCTACCTCCATGAAGACTCGAACCCTCATGTTATACATCGAGATTTCAAGTCTAGCAACATCTTGTTGGAGCCAGACTTCACGCCAAGAGTGTCCGACTTTGGATTGGCTAGAGCTGCAATGGATGAGGGGAACAACAGACAAGTTTCTACCCATGTCATGGGGACTTTCGGGTATGGAAATTTTCAATTAAGTTCATGTTTAACATACCATCAAATAATTGCTAGTGAAAAGAAGATGGCTTTAAAACAATTTATTGTACTAACTTGCCTCTATCACTTCTTAATGAAACATGGCGATCAACTGAATATGACATAAAGGCTGCAAAAATTTATCAAACAGAAGTAAATGATTGTGCAATTTGTCATATCTCGCCTTGGTAAAGTTAATCTTTATGGTGTCATTTTTCCAGTTACTTGGCACCAGAATATGCAATGACGGGTCATCTTCTAGTCAAAATTGATGTTTATAGCTATGGGGTAGTCCTCCTCGAACTTCTAACTGGCAGGAAGCCGGTAGATCTATCGCAACCGCCTGGCCAAGAGAATCTTGTTTCCTGGGCCCGGCCGCTCCTCACAGACAAGGAGGGCTTGCAAACAATCATCGACCCATCCGTGAGATCGAGCATGTCAACAGATAGCGTGGCCAAGGTGGCAGCAATAGCTTCGATGTGCGTGCAACCGGAGGCATCGCATCGTCCATTCATGGGTGAAGTGGTTCAAGCCTTGAAGCTAGTTATTAACGAGTTTGATGAAACTAAGGAGCTAAATCCTGGAAGTTGCAGAGTCCAAGAATCGTCTAGTTGTGTCGTTAGCAAAGTCAATAAAGTTCCACATGAGTTTGTTGAAGCTTTATTGACAGGCAACAGTACACCAACCAAAAGTTTTAACCATCTAGAACAAATGGAACGCTTCCGAGCATCGACAGGGATGCCAGAGGATGAAGAAACTGGGTACTCCATGAGGCATTGTCACTCGGGCCCGTTGAAAATGGGAAAGAGAAGGCAATTTTGGCAGAGACTCAGAAGCTTAGCCAGAGGTAGCTTGAGCGAACATGAGTTTGCCTTGAAGTTTTGGCCAGATACATGTTAATTTAAGACCACGTAAGCTCACATTCGCACCTTGAGATTCTTATTGTGTAATGAACATGAACAGGGGATACGTTGTTGCTAAAATAACATAGATTACCCACTTTTCGGATTTGGATTTTGATTCGGCAGAACTAAACCATGGGACAGGAAATGCTATCTCCTCGGCCACCAGGCCCTTTGACACCACGCTCTCTTCGAAACCATGGACTAAACGTAAATGAACTAGCCAAGCTGGATTTTGTTGCTAAGAACCATGTCATCTTGCTCCAAAGGAAGACCAGCGTATATGGGAGAATCGCTGGTCACCACTTGCGTAGTGGTGGCAAGCAGGCCCTCACTTGCGATCGGGTAGAATCACCGGCCAACCGACCCAACCCCCTAGCAATTGATCTCTCTCTCTCTCCATAGTTCCATTTCTAATTAAAGAAGCCATACCATTCTTTAAATGCGATTGGAGATCCCAAATGGTATAGCCATTTTTTGGTTCTCTACATGATATATATATCCTCATTTGATTGGAGAATTACACTCACAAAAAAGAACTACAGAATTTTGAAATATCTATGCAGAATTTTGTAATTGGCGTAAGAGAATTCCGTAATTGGCTCAGAATTTCCACTATTTACAAGCACATCTAACAAACGACATTTTAAATAAGTTATGCCAGCGAAGAGTATAATCTGAATTACCTTCTCTAATTTATCTTTTCCTTTTTCAGGTATAAGCCCAATAACTGGAAAAATCTTGACAGACCCTCTCTTTATTAGTTTTTAAACAATTAAACACGCTTTCAATAAAATACAGAGATTGAGAGATTACAGTGTGATTGAAGATGCTCTCTAATTTATCCTCTTTTTTTCATGTATAACCTTGACAAGAGATCAAAATTTTACATTTTCTTTTTATCCATTTTTGAAATTTTAGATCCAATAAGTACTAGAAATCGATGCGAAGTACCATGTACCTATCACATGGACGAAGGATGCACAGACGGCACAGGGTCCGCATATGAGATGAACTTGCACGTACACCTGTCAAAATGGGTGGATAACCCATTTATGACCCATTTAAATATTAAATGGGTCATAAATGGGTCAAGTTTTTTTTTAATATAACCCATTTTGATAGGTGTATCCATAATGGGTTTAAAAATTAAAAAGACTAAAAAAATACATGAGTTATTAATGAATTTGAATAAGTTTAAAATATTTAAAAAAGATTATAAGAATAAATTTTCCTAAGTTTAGTTAGATAAATAAATATTTTAACAATATGGGTCGGGTCAGGTATAGATTGGGTATGGATTGGGTTGGGTATGGGTCAAAAATTTTATACTATGCTTAAATAGGTCATAAACGGGTTAATGGATCAATTTGGATCGGACCATTTATGACCCGACCCAAATCCAACCCAACCCAACCCACCCGTTTAACAGATCTACTTGCACGCACGTTGTCCTGAGCTCCATCAAACGAAAACTCCCCTTCATTATCATCCTTGTTGACAATCAAGCACACAAGTGAGATGATCTCCCAAACATTCGCAATTTTAACCCATCTTTTTCGAGATGAAATTGAAATTCAAGACTGCTGCATGCCCGCCGAATAATGATGACGAAGAAGCACAACTTAGTGGATAAAGATGACAATGAAAAGCTATGACATGAACTTTCTTTCTGGTTTATTATAATGAGATGCGTCTCTGCGATACAAAATTGCACTCAAAAAGTCTGCAAACCAGCATGACTCTTTCCAAGCCCCAAACAAGAAAAGGAAGCAAAGAATAAGGCAAAAAACAAGAAAGCTCATCACTGCAACTTTGACATAAAATTAATATTATAAGATTTAACTGGTGAATGGGGATCGTTGTGAGACGCACAACCTCCTCCAAGCGGCACTCTGGACAAAAAATCAATGCCTTTAAATGTGCTCGTCTCGTCTCACAATGATCGCAGCAGATATTCTTCAAGCATTATACGTGATGCCCTACCACTCTGGGAGTAGATTACAAGAATCTTTGATCTAACACTAATAACTCCAGTAGGACGACTTCCCACCTAGTCTTGTTTGGAAGGACTTGAAAACTCAGGTTCTTGCTCCGACGTCACGTTGGAAGCAGTGGAAGATAAACCACTCGATGTTCCAACTCCATTACGGAAGCTCTTTGATGCGAGAGCAGGATTTCCGTGAGGATTATTTGATGCAGGCACTTGCCCTTCTTCTGCTAGTCTTTTGAGAAGGTTCATAATAGTGGGAACAAACTTGCTTGACAAGGATATAAGCCCAGGAAGCTGCAACAGAGAAACCCACTAGAACATCAGAGCCTAAGATCACCTTGGGAATCAACAAAAGCAGAAAGTATACCAATCTCTTTATCATCAGAATGACATTAGTCAATCAATGACAACAATGACAGCCACGATCTTTATTACGTGCCCAAAATTGACGACTGATTATCATCCCTTTCTCCAAACCTTTCAACTCACAAGATCCTAAGCACCCAATTTACATTACAACCCACTGATTGCAATCTCATGAGTATCTAAGTTTCTCAACTAAGCAGCTTCATCATTCAAATCACAAATGAGAAAAGATGAAGCCCTTCCCATTTCATAAAAGATCAGCGATCGGATACGAGTATCTGACAGTCTCTCTCTCAAAGAAAATTTTTCTCATCTATGTTGGCAGGTAATTCTTGATAATCCAAAATCAGATGGCAGAAAAATAATGGTTAACACTTACAGCTCCATGACGGAATTCGCCTGATATGTCAAGCTGCACCCACAGTGCTTTGACAAGTAAAAATCCAACAAAAATGACGCCCAAATAGAGAGGATTTCTGCCACCCAAAACCATACATGTATGTCAAGCAAAAGTAACTACCCATATTGGACATCAAAGCAGAATTGCAGAGGTAAAATACCTAAGGAGTGTCATAAATTCATTAAACCCCAAAACAACTAACGCAACAATTGCCCATGGAGGTGGCATCCAGTTGTTGTTACGCCTGTTTGCTTCCTGATAATTCCAAAAGAAGAGAGCAAATAATCAAAAATCTCCAGTAGTGAAAGAACTTTGTAGATGTTTGTCTATGACGGCAAGTTGACCACATGGCATGGAAGTGAGATCCTTCGAATACACTACTTACTCAAAATAAGCAAGTACATCTTTCTTTTGTGGAATTGATAGCATTTCTTATATCGATAGTATCAAACTCAAGTAGTAAGCAAATGTCCTCCTAGTGGTGCTTAGAATTGATCTCGATAATCCATTCAAATAGAAAAAATCTAGTGCAATGGATTCAATAGAGCCTTCTTTCTTTTTCTTTTCTTTTCTATACTCTTTTCTTTAGTAGTGCATATTGGGGGGTGGGGATGCTGACATGGCTTTTAATAACAATAACGACGTTTACACTATTAAGCATCTTTTAGATATAGGAATCACACCTGAGCAGAAACTGCTTGAGTGACAGTGTACTCAGTCTCCGCCTTAAACTGCCTCCACAATGATTTGCACTGAACAGGTGAGATCAGTGTTTTTGATGAAGGAATCTGCAATCAAACAGTGAATAAATGCTTTCAGCAAATGAAATGTTCTTATTTCAACATTATCTACAGATGGCTCCAGCATCAATCAGTAATTTGACATCTTTTTTAGCATAGACAATCCAATATTCACAAGTGCAAATGATAACATTAAAATTAAAATTAGTATGGAAAATGAGACCTAAACTATTCCATCCAGACAAAATAAATAAATAAAGATTTGCACTAATTAAATCAGCATAATAAAGGCAAAACTCACTTCTTCCCATGTGCTGGAAGCCAAGGGATCTACTGTTGTAATGCTCCTGTCAGTGGTAGTAGGCTTGGTGTCTAGCAAAGCAACAGACAAAGTTTTTTCGATGTTGTCTTTCTCATCATCCAAACGCACTACCGCCACTACAGACAGCAACTTTAATGACTGCAAATGTCATTGAATCATTTCAGTAAAAGATCCAAAGGAAGCAACATGAGAAAAATGTAGAAGATATGCCACGTATAAATTCTGCATACTGCGGAACGAGCAAGTTTTGTGATTGCTCGAATATCTTCCTTCCCAGTCCAAACTCTTGGCATAGAGTCAGCGTCATGGCAGAACAATGTTGTAAAGCTGGATAGAAAATGAAGCACATAAGGATATCAAGAGGTATTGCATCTAACCAACAAGTAAATCAAAAACTTAAAAAAGTGTATACCGGTCCTTCATGCGTGCGAGGACTCCTCCAGCTTCTTCCCTTGCTTTTGCCTCAACCACGCCCCTTGCATAATCTTTTATACCTGCAAGCATTTTTTCTTTGCTCTGTTCATCCAGGTCAAAACCAGAAAGGGCACCAGAGATCCCACTGACTGCCGATTCGGTCTCACGCGAAAGGAGTTTCCTGATAGCCGACCAGGTTTCACTATTAGCTTCATCCAAAAGAGCTTCCACTGGTCCAGACAGTGCTTCTTTCAGTTTTGCCTGTTAAAACATAAAATAATTTGTGCAGGTTCCATCAACCACCATTAAGTGAAAAGGGCAAAAACCCTGAGAAGTTCGAGAGCAGATGGATATTATGCTACCTCATATGCTTTTGTAAGCTCAGAGAGCTTGGCAGCACGGACTGAAGCAACATGGGCATCAATGTCACGCCGCAGCTTCTCCCGAGCTCTAGATGTATCCCATTTGGCTTGTTCAATCACAGCATCTGTTCAAAGTATGATACAAAACTTATCCATACAGTTGGTAATAAAATTTCTCTAATAACAAGTCAAAAGCAAGGAATGCAAGGCATGAACCTACAAAAAGGTTTCCTAAATGCCCAAAGTGTTATTTACCAATAAGACTAAATTTTAACATCAGCCTCCAGTCCACAAACCCTCATTTTTTATAGATACAACTAAAAAAACCAATAGGCCACCAAGGAAGTGCAAGTGCATGTACAAAAGGAGTCAGAACCAAAAACCAGCTTAGTTACATGACAAAGCACAACTACAAACCTTCACTCTTCGCTTACTTTTTCAGACCATTGACTTTACAAAATTAGGCCAAAGGAAGGCATTACAAGTTGACATACCTGCGCATCCTTTGTCAAATAGAGCCATATAAAACTGAGTGCAGTCATGAGCAGCCACAGAAAACTTTTCCCCTCCATTCAAAGATTTATCAAATGCTTCCTTGAATTTATCTAGAGTTTCGCAGCCAGTATGTTCAAGAACAGATTGGAAAGCTGGTTGTACAAGCTGACGATTCACAAAAACACGATAAGCAACATATGATAATATCCTCATCACACAGTCTCTCTGTGCAAACTAAAACTAACTTCAAATGAATACATGATGACTGTCAAGAAGGGAAAATATTATTTCCATGTTCCGCAGCTTGAAGTGGTACTCATACACTAGAACCCTAGAACCCAAAAAATGATGCACTCTAAACAAAAAAAAGTCATGAAACTTCTTACTTGAAGTAACTTTTCTTCAAGCTGCCTCCGCTTAGATGATCTAACACTCTCCTCAAAATATACGGCCTCAGAATCGTACCTAATAAGGAGCACAAGAAACTTCATAAATAAAACATACTTATGGTGATAGACAAATTTCTAACAATGACAGAATATAATTTTCACCCAAAACTAAAACAAGGAAACATCGCAAACAGAACGGGTCCATAGCTAAGGCCAAATTAAGCAAAGCTGTCAGCTAGGCAACTACTAAACTATAACTAGAAATTACTCTCCTACAATCAAGAGAACAAATCAATCAAATGAAAACATGATTGCTCAAAAACAACCATTGTACAACCAGTTGATATAATACTCAGATTGTGAGTGAAGGGGGCCATTTCCAAACTGGAATGATCATTTGAACAGAATAGTTGTATCTCATCTACACAGGTTAGACCTCACTAGCTATGTCCATCTACTCAGGCTAGACCTCAACATCCCAATAGTAGATATATCAGAGAGGTAAACTGGTAAAACCAAAAATTAAACAATATAATCTTCAAAAAAGCCAAGATTTCCTTTGTGTTTGCTCTTTAAAAAAATGCACTTGTTCCAAGAAAAGAACATGCTCCTTCTGCCCCGACTTCACCAATGCTGGGAAAATTAAAGAAACAACATTTAAAAGTAAGAAAATGAAAGCGATTGTGTTGAACAACCTTAATGTACTTGCATTATTAAACAAACATAAATTCGATTGCTGCACCACCATCTGTAATTCATCAGATAAAATTACTTATCTTACCCTGATAAACATGCCTCAAGAATTGAACTAAGTTTCTTTCCAAAACCAGGAACTGGTCCTGACTGCACAGCCTCTTCAATTAAACGCCAATCCTAACATGTTCAAAAGAGTTCACCCGATCTTGATATGAGTACCATAAAATGCATCTGCTTGCATTTCAATATAGCAAAACAAGCAAGCAAGTTTAATATCCAGCAAGAACCAGATTGGTACCTCATTTTCAGTAAAACTGGAATATTTTTCGTGGGCAATTTCTTCGCATCGTACAGTAGCAACCATGACCTTAACACAGAGCACGATGTGTAAATAAACATTGTCATCCAGTTGCCTTTCAATTAATTAACTCTCACCTTGTGTGCAGGCAAGTCAAGGTCCTTATTCTCCTTAATGACCTTCCACATCTGCTGAGCACTAAAAGAAAAACCTGAAGCAGGAACTACTCCCCTTCGATCTCCTGCGAGCCCACCAGGAGCAATAGAATGAAAGAACCGCTGTCTAAGGATGGCCACCTTTTCGTCCAAGGAAATTCAACCATATGGCAAAAAATTAGTACAGATTAAAAGATATAATCTATTTGGCAACTGATGTTTCAAATTCCACAAAAGAGCAGAAGAAGATGAGATGGAAACATGACAAGTCTCAAAGTCTAATCGATTAAGAATGGAAACAGGAGTAATGAAAAACACCAAACTCAATAAGGATGATTGGACAATGATAAGCCCTAAAAAAAAAAGAAATAGCTGTCAATGATGAGTGGCATTTCCAAAGATATTTCCAAACTTATGCCTATGAGGGCCAAAGTTTTGTCTTAAACAGTACTCAAGTACAGAATTTATGTGAAGGAAAGGGCGCCCACTGCAGCATTTGAGAATCTTGTCCAAACACACCAACATAGAAATTGGGCAATTGTACCCTAGATTCAAACATGCTTCAATGTGGTGATACCTGCTCTTTAAATTGCTCTTCCTTCTCTTCATAACTAGAAAGAGCAACAACCTCAACCTGGCAGCAGAAAAGAGTCGTTAGGATGAACTTCATTACAACAATTGGAGGCGAAAGCAAATTATTGAGAGGAACTCATACAAGCATTGAGCACCTACATTGAAAAATTCACTGAGAGGAGTTTCCTTGTGTGCTTGTGGCTTAGGAACATTGTCCCATATCTGCAGGAAAATACTAAATGAAACCAGGAACAACTATACAAAATCAATTTTCAATAGAAAATGCAACAACCCTTACCTTCTGCACATCTTCTCTCAAGAGAGGTTCTAGATTTTCCAGAGGAGTCTGGATAAAAAGAAAAGGCAGAGAAAATAAAACAAATCAACTCAGAAAACAAATCAATTCAGACTGGTAAAACTTACCAGATGCAGCAAAAATGAGCAGATAAAAATCATCCCGATCCAAAATGAAAACATGATTAAGTATAGGTACCAACCCTTGTTTTATCCCGTATGACAAACAACAGTGTTGTTTTCCGAGGACTAAACAATCGCATCATGACCTTCAAGAAGAGTCACAACTTTATCAATAATGGAACTAAACATTTAGCTTATCTTAACGCAAAAAGACAAGAAATACCTGGAATACAGTTTTTAGAAGAGGCTTGTTGGCAGCTTGTTCACGGCCAATATCATGACACCACCTATGAAAAATAGACTTAAAAGGGCAGCACTAGGAAAATACTAAAACAACAAACTCGTAAATAACATGACATAAACAGAAACAGTATGCCTCACATGTTAATGAGCACTATATCTGAGACAGCCAAAGCGAAAAGAGCACTCTGCTTTTCAAAAGCAGTATCGTCCTGAAAAAAATGACAATAGTTAAGAAGCTGAGAGAATGCTAATTGTTGCTTACTCAAACCAAGTGTAAATCAGGTGAGTTTCAATGAGCATAAGCTACATATAAATCAACCAAAGATGAGCAAAGACATACAATAGTGGAATAGAAAGTTAAAATACAGCATCTACCCAATGCACAAATTAATGTTTCAAAACATTTAAAAAAAAATTTGCAATTACTTATGGATAGAAACAAGTAGCTGAACAAGGACAAAATAAGCTATTATATCTTCATGAAAAATCTAGTATATATACCTCTCCTCTTTCTCTTCCATCAGTTCCCTCCAAGTCCATAACCAGAGTACACGGTTCAATGCCAGCACCTTTTGCCAGCCATATACCTTTGGTGGTTTGGGACCTGGAAAAATACCAAACTAATTTTAGAATTTCTGAATCCAAATCCTTCATTGGAGTGAGCTTGAGCTAAAAGTTGGTTTGTAGACATGCCTCCCTCTAAAAGCATCCATCTCCCTAAAGTTGGTGCCAAATAGGTGATTTAACAATGTACTCTTCCCTGTCAAATATCATACACAATAACAGAATAAGTTTGGAACTCTTTCAAAGGCAAAAGAAAAGAAAAATAAATGAAAACAAAAGCAGCAATTTTCCACATGCTTCCCTAAAGGTAATGGTTTTGCTTTAAGATGAAGAATGGCAAACCAATGAATTAAACAGAATTTGAGCAACTTGACACATCATATAATATATAAAAGAGAGCCATCGGTACCAGGGAAAAATCCGTTCTATTCACAAACATTTCATAGCCCTTACCAAACTTGTGATATTATCAACATTTAGGAAGCAAAGTCCAGAGCAAGTTATTGGGAATAAATACACACCACTACTCTGAGGACCCATGATGGAGACAACGGCATATGAAAGGCCACATTCCCTCAATTTGACCTCTTTGATGAAATTTTCCAGTCCATCGACATTGAAAGTTCCATCTCCATCAATAAGTTGGGTAGAACAAGATTCCTTAGAATTATCTGACAAAACAGTTATCCAATTAGCAAGTCGAAAAGAGAATGATATAATAAATCTATACAGTGTGCCTAGAGTAGGCAAAACAAAGCGATCGAGAATGAAAACCTCAGATCATACATACCACACGAGAATCTAATGGCAAGAAGTACCCAAGAGGTTGATGTCATTCTTTCCACAAATTTTTCCAGAACATATTTCTCTTAATTAGTAATAAGTGAATTAATAATTGTCAATCTTTTGAAACATGCCCGTCAACAAAAATCCAGAAATCCATCTTTGCAATGCTTGGGACACGATTATATTGACATCCAGTCAGACTAACATCTTTAGAGGGATATGATTCATGTCATCAGCTACCCTTTGCAACACAGACAAAAGGGCTCCTCGCAAGATAACTAAAACTCTCTTATACAGGTCTTTGAGAGCCGAAAGGATGCCTCAAACTTTTCGGCTCTTGCAACTACCTTCTCAGAGACCGAGCTAACTCGGCAACGAGCGCGATCCGAAATAGAAAAGGGGGAAACAGTTAGGCCGCGGGACAGCATCCGGATCAAAATCGAAGGTAAACACAAGCTGTTATACAATGGCCATTCGAAACCAGCAGATGCAATTAATTCGACATTACAGGCGCAGGCAAATTTAAGACCCAACAACAGTTACGAGAATACCTAATTAAACGCAAAACCAACGGCAATTCCGAGATTTCCAGAAGCGATACAAGATGCTATTGCGATCAGAAGACACTTCAATCACGACAAGGAAGCGTGCGAAGAGCGAGTTTAACAGCTCAAACAAAGGGGATCGGAGGAGGCGTAGGGGATTCGAGCACAATACCCATTGGCGATGGATCGAGCAAGCGGCCGATCCGGCGATCGAATGCGGAAGCCTCGCGAAGATCCGGTCCGGCGAAGATGGCGACCGATCCAATTCGATCGATCGATCGATCGAGAGCGAAAGCGGAGGAGAAGCAGTGACAGGATCGCTGAGAAGGGGACGTCCGGCTTCAATGCTTGCAGAAAAGTGAGAGGACTCGGACTGATCCTTTTGATGGGAAGAATAATTCCCCCTCGTAATGGAAAAAAAAATAAAAGAGAGAGAATATTTCCGTAATAAAGTAAGAAATTGTTTTTTTATATTTTTTGGTCGGAAGAAAAGGGAGCTGCATTGGAACTAAGAAATTTTAGCCCCTCGATAATTTTTCAAATATTTGACCAAAACAGGAAATTTTTTCAAAAAGAAAAAGATTTACTAGTTAAAGAGACCAAAACAGTAAATTTTTTCAAAGAAAAAGATTTACTAGTTAAAGAGACCATGACAGGAAGTTTTTTCTTTTAGAAAAAAAGAGTTTCTAGTTATAGAGTGCTCAAATTCATGGTTAAGTAACCAAACAATAATCACCTGATTTTTCTCATCATATTATCACGGTTATTTTCAAGATTGTTATTTTTCTCAATTAAAATCACATATTTCGTATTTAATTCTTGTGAAATCTCAAAGTCATTATGCAAGTAATTTTTCGTAGGAGAATTTTTCAATTAACATTAATGTTTAGGAAGTTAGCTTATAATATATATTTGAGAGTAATTTTGTCACTTTGACTTCGTTTGCACAATTCAATATCATTTAATGTCAATTAACTTAACTAATATCAAAATTACATGGATAGGATATCAAGGTATAGAGAGTCCTTCAAAACTTTGTCATAACTTACCAAAATTGAAATTAGTGCTTTGTTTTTCAAAATTTGGTGGGATAGAGTATTTTATAAAGCTTCAAAATACGTGCACACTTAAGATTCAGTGTGGAAAATTACTTATTGTACCTTTTAGTAAGAAAAAATGAATGACAAGTGAAATTATATGACGACCATGCAAATATTCACAAAGTGAAATTAAAGTTGTTACCGATGAAAGCTAAAAATATGATGAGATATATCATAATTTCTAGGGGTATAAATTATTCTTGGTCCGGCCCAAAAACAAGATGGTTTTGGATAGTCTCATCAAAATTGATTTGATTCCCAATTCTAAAATTTTGAAACTAAATCGACTAAATTAAATTTAATGAAATTGACTAGATCGAATCAGTAATAAGTTCATAGAATATTAGTTTTCAATTTATTATTTTGTTATTCAGCTTGGGCAAAAAGTACAAATTATTAAATGTTTTATTGTAATTAGTAATTTCCAAAGTAACTATCAATACAATTTGGAATTTTGGAGAATAAAAAAGAATAAATAGCTGATTAGAGGTAAGCTCAGCCTGGAGCATGTGCATCCTCAGTCTCGTCGGAGTGAGTGGCTTCCACGTGAGCATTTTGGTAACTTGCGCCGTGGATTTGACGCATGTGACTCCTGTCTTTTGTCTTCCCATTGATTTCACAAGTTTTCGTACCGATTGATAAAGATTTAGGGCTTAATCTCACAATTATATTAGCAAATTGCACCCTGTTTCGACTGACTTTTTAATTTTTTTTGCTTGTCCCGTAATTTTCGCCACTTGATATTATTATTTTTTACAACTCTTTAGGTCAGTATCAATATCATATATTAAATTAAAGTTCGGAAATTGTATGCGCTAAAATAAACAAAACACTTAAATAATCATCAACCAACCCCAGGTCAACTCAACTTTACCATAATTTTCTCTTTCCTCGCTCAAGTGAACGGGGAAAGCATTAGCAAGTCAAGTTGGGATGGCTTGAATGATTTTTTCATCGGATGGGTGACAAATCGAGTTGCCGAGCGCATGCGCATGTCCCCAAAATTCCTCGTTAAAAAAAATCCACGATTAATATAATAGGCATGCATTATCAATTTTCTTATAAGTAATTTCCTGATTTATATTTTCTACTTGGACATGTTCGAAAATACCCATGGACTTACAAATAACGTATTACAATTTCGAGCATTTCCTAGTCGATTGATTAAGTCTTTGATATTTAGTCACGGGACGTTTTCAATTTAATCCTGAATTTATCTTTAAGCATAATTTAATTATGAAAAGTCGCACTTGGCTTGCCATATTAAATTGGAGAACTAAAAAATGAGAATTAATATTACTAAAATAAAACCGATGGACCCGACCCGCCCGATGTGCAGAGTTGTCATTGCGCTACCCCCGTCCCACCTTTTTTATCAAGCTGCTCACCGCCGACTCCCATCCGGTGGGCCCATCTCAGCCGTCCATCTACTTTCTTTCCTTTTGAAATGATGCGAAGAGGACGGTGGTGATGCGCTCCCAGGCATAGAGCGCGAGATCTCACTCTCCCTTTCCAGCGCGTGGGACCAACGGCTCGATCCTCGCCGTCCACGTTGCATCTCCATCGGGGTGGCTTTTTATTTCAAAGTGGATCTCTCGCGTGTGCTCTTACCTACTTTTGCACATTTTCTTTATCTCTTTTTTCCTTTTTAATTTAAATCCTCGCTGCCCATTTAATAACAAAAAGAAGTCCAGACATTCGGAATCCACATCCTTGTCGGCGATTTAATTCCTCGTCCCAAAAGTCGGCGATATATGATTGCTTTACGGTCAATAAACGAAAAATTGAGAGCTACATAGACTAAAAATATAGAGGAAGAAAGTGTATGGATTAGCGTACGCTACTATATTAAGTCAATTAACCTAATTATTGTACAGAATAAATAAATTGGGACAATATTTAATACTTGATACACTTGAATTTAAGCTAGATAGATCTCTCACGTGAGGTTCATCGTGCATTGACAACTTTTACGATTGAAAAACAGTTATAGTCATTTAGGGTGCGAATGATAACATTTCTAATCAAAAATTGATTTCTAAAATAAAAATAGATTTTTTATTTCTATTTCTAGATGAGTTTTTGAATCAAAAAATGTGTTTGATAACAACAAAAAATTTCTATTATTGGAATAGAAATTCATTTGATAATTAAAAAAATTTCACTTTCCTAAGCGGCGGCGATAATGGAAGGAGCGGCGGTCGGCGACTGGTTACCAGCGATGGGCGAGGGATGGTGGTGGTGGTAGTGATAAGTGGCAGACGGCAAAAAAGTTCTTTGGGTAAAAAGTAAGAAAGAGAGAAATAATTTCTTATTTCTATTCCAAAAATAGAAAAGTAAATTTTTTTTTTTTCTGATTTCTATTCTAAACCTATTTCGGAATAGAAATTTGTTCTAAAATAAAAAAAGTAAAATTTTTTACCAAACGTTTTCTATTCCGAAACAAAGTCGGAATATAAATCTATTATGAAATAAAACGAATGGTTACTGTAAACGCGTAGGCTTTTAGGGTTTGTTTTGCGTAGCTTTATAAATGGGCTTTGGGCCTACAAAAATATTTGGGCTTAAAATTCGTGTGTTTGGTTAAAGGTTTTGAAAGCCCATCTATGAACCGCAGTGCATTTGTACAGTTCCTCTGAGGTCACCTTCAGTTCAGCATCAGCATTCTGGCTTTCCTTGGCACATTGAACGGTAAGTCAATAAACTAGGTGTGAATCACCTAGGGTTGCGCGAACTCCGACTCGACTCACCCGGGTTCGCACGAGCTCAGCAACTATTGTCACTGAAGCTTCTAGCTTCGCTTGCCACTGTCGCGAATTTTTTTTTTAATATAAAGTTATTTGCATTAGACACTATTTGCAATCATTAAAATCCTTCAGTTTATATGCGCATAGTGTTTACAAAAAGCTACGTGCATTTCATTAAAAACCCTTTGATCTTAAGTCCTTTGCATTTGTGTAATGCGTGAAGCTCTCCCAAACGCTCCTTAGCCATAAACGAGTTTGGAAGGCCTTTCAGACGTAATTTAAACGTTGAATAGCCAGTGGAAATCGTTCATGAGTCCGGCCTTCTTCCTAATTATTTTGTTAAGTGTTGATTCCTTTGAAGTCTCTGGTTTTGATTATGGTTGGTTTGCATTGGTTTTCTTAGTGGAACTTTCGGTAGTCTATTTCCCAGGTTGAGAAAGCTCATCATGCCGATCTTCATCATGTTGATTGGAATCCTCATGATGTAAACCTGATTCTGACGGGTACTGGAATTATGCAGAATTCTTGCAATTATTCATTTGAGAATTGTTTCTGGAGAAGCTTTCATATCTTGCTAGCCGTTTGACCTTTTGAGGGCTACAATGCTGCTCTGCTCTGTTTGCAGGTTCTGCTGCTGTCTTCCATAACCACTAGCGCAGAAAAGTCACTTCAAACATCATTGGTTTCTCAATTTTGGAACAGGATCTCCTAGCCTTTCGTCTCAAGTTTAGAGAAACATCATCATGACTTGGACTAATTTATCTGTTTCCAGAGGTCTCCAGACAAGTCATCTGTCTTAGGAAGTTCTTCTGGGAATGGCATTTTAAATATCTGGGACCCTGAAAAGGTGTGAAGTAGTTGAGTATTCTGAATGACAGTGCATCTCCCTTTGTCTCCTTGTAATATTTTTTGTTTTATAGGAGTATTATGGTAACAGAATGCAGAATGATACTTCTGCTTTCCTTTTCTAGCATCATGGCGGTAGCTCTCTACAGTTGATTCTGTCTACAATTTACTTTATATATTTTCTAACTTCTAGGTTGTAATTGAGAGGCACCTCTTGATGCTATTCACTTTACTTCACCTGGTCCTTTCGATTATTCTTCAGGCAACAAATTTAGTGAGAACTTTTCTTAGCAGTTGTTTTTTTGGTAAGGCTTTTTTTTGTTTTTGGTAAGGTTTTCTTAGCAGTTGTTGGTCTGCTGCTTTAAGTACTTCTTGATTGAGATTAGATAGTTTACAGGGAAGATGTACTGGATAGGACGCAACGGTAAAAAAGAGATCTAGTGTCTTCATTACAGAGCGAAACCTTTATGCTGAAGTTATATGCTGTTTTTATAAATTGATGTTATCAGCAATACTTCCTGCATATTTCTTGTGCTATCTGTCAATAGATCCTGATTGGTAAAAAGCTAGAGACCATGGGTTCAAAAGTGCCCAAATCCGACAAACATGTTCTCCAGCATTGCATCAGGCCATGGCCGAGAGGCACGTTTCGGTTGCTTCATTAGATTATGAAGAGATAGTGCATCTGTTTTGTTTGCGGATATTTGGACTGCAGAAATTAGATCAGTTAGTTGATAAGCTTTTTGATTACAGTAGGTGCAAACTGCAAACCTTCTGTGGTAGAAATGGGTCTAGTTGCTTTCATGTGGCCGTCCCGGACAATTAGATTCAACCCGTGACACACACTCAGTCTCTCTCACTCTGTCTCTCTCACTCTCGCTTAAATTCAGAGAGCCAGAACCAAGGTGTTGGATGCATGGATACTGATCATTTTGGCCTTTAATCCCGAGAAGTTCAGTACTTATGTGCGATGTGCCACAGCTGAGGATGATTTTGGATGGTGCTCTCTTGGAGATAAGGATTTGCCTAGATTCCATAAGTATGGATTGGAATCTTTTAGTTGGTATTTTCCGAAGTCACACATTAATAATGACTCCTTAGGGCTCAAGTAATGAAACGGGCATTTCTTCGCTGACATCAAATGAAGAAATATTGTAAAGGCAAGAGAGAGGACAAAGCACCGATGATTAAAAAGGAAAAGGTCAACACCCGTTAACCAAATCCAGTAACAGCAAGATGTGACACGAACTTTTGGAATATCTGTGAAGTAGATGTACTAGTTTTTTCAACTTTAAAGCACTAAAGAGCAAGCCTTACAATATCAATTATATCCATGTTAATCACATGACATCACCAACGGCTGAATGGCCTTCAGCTTTTACCACAAAACACTGATAGTAGAGATAGAGCCATAAAGGCTTTGTCCATCTGCACACATCTTTAGGTCCCCACGGTAGAGTTTTGAATCAAGAATGTGACATTATCCTAGGAATGAGCTGTCGATATGGGTCAAAGCAATAATCCAACTTTATATATGCTCCTCTTTCTCCCTCTGTAGACGACGAAGCAGCAGTACCACCCTCACTCTAAAGCTCGAAGCCTCTCTCTTCCCCTCAAATGTCGCAGCCCCCTTCCGCCAAACCAAAAAAAAGAAAGTGTCAAGCAAAAGCAACAAAGATAAATATACGGGACATCAAAGCAAATTTCATAAGTAAAATACCTGAGAAGTGTCCTAATTCCATCAAACCCCAAAACAGCCAACGCAACCCACCACCAAGTTTGCAACTGGTTATCCCACCTGTACGCTTCCTGAAAGAAGAGAGCAAATAATCAAATAGCTCCAGTAGCGAAAGAACTTTATAGATGTTAGTCTATGATTGACCACATGGCATGGAAGTGAGATCCTTCGAATACACTACTTACTCAAAATAAGCGAGTACATCTTTCTTTCGTGGAATTGATAGCATTTCTTATATCGATAGTCTCAAACTCAAGTAGCAAGCAAATGTCCTCCTAGTGGTGCTTAGAATTGATCTTGATAATCCATTCAAATAGAAAAACCTAGTGCAATGGATTCAATAGAGCCTTTTTTTTCTTTTTCTTTTCTTTTGTATACTCTTTTCTTTAGTGTTAGTGTGCGCGTGTTGGGGGATGGGGATGCTGACATGGCTTTTAATAACAAGAATGACGTTACCCTACTAAACAATCTTTTTGAGATATAGGTATCACACCTGAGCAGAAACTGCTTGAGTGACGGTGCACTTGGTCTCCGCCTCAAATTGCCTCCACAATGATTTGCGCTGAATAGGTGTGATCAGAGTTTTTGATGAAGGAATCTGCAATCAAACAGTGAATAAGTGCTTTCAGCAAATGAAAGGCTCTTATTTCTACATTAACCACAGACGGCTGCAGCATCAATGAGTAATCTGAGATCTGCACTAATGAATCAGCATAATAAAGGCAAAAGTCACCTCTTCCCATGTGCTGGAAGCCAAGGGATCTACTGTTGTAATGCTCCTACCAGTAGCAGTAGTAGGCTTGGTGTCCAGCAAAGCAACTGACAAAGTTTTCTCGATGCTGTCTCTCTCATCGTCCAAACGCACTGCTGCGATTACAGACAGCAACTTTAATAACTGCAAATGTCATTGAATCATTTCAGTAAAAATCCACTAGGAAGCAACATTAGGAAAAATTGTAGAAAATATGCCACATATAAATTCTGCATACTGCGGAACGATCAAGTTTTGTGGTTGCTCGAATATCTTTCTTCCCAGTCCAAACTCTCAGCATATAGTCAGCATCATAGCAGAACAATCTTGTAAAGCTGGATAGAAAATGAAGCACATAAGGATATCATGAGGTATTGAATCTAATAAACGAGTAAATCACAAACTTAAAGTGTGCCTACCGGTCCATCATGCACGAGAGGACTCCTCCACTTCTTCCCTTGCTTTTGCCTCAACCACGCCCCTTGCATAGTCTTGCTTTTGGTCGAAACCAGAAAGGGCACTAGAGAACCCAGTGACTGCCGATTTGGTCTCACACGAAAGGAGTTTCCTGATAGCCGATGTCGCGACCTATTTTTTTTCGTCCCGGATGGGAAAGAAAATATTTGAATAAATAGGTTTAGGGGTATTGTCCAAAGGATGGACCACTCAACCACGCCCCTTGCATAGTCTTTTATACCTGCAAGCATTTTTTCTTTGCTCTGTTCATCCAGGTCGAAACCAGAAAGGGCACTAGAGAACCCAGTGACTGCCGATTTGGTCTCACACGAAAGGAGTTTCCTGATAGCCGACCAGGTAGCTCCATCCAAAAGGGCTTCCCCTGGTCCAGACAATGCTTCATTCAGTTTTGCCTGTAAAAACATAATATAATTTGTGCAGATCCCATCAACCACCATTAAGTGAAAGGGGGAAAAAACCTTCCATCTTTAAAAAGAGAAGCTCGAGAGCAGATGATATATCTCTGTTCATTATGCTACCTCATATGCTTTTGTAAGCTCAGACAGCTTGGCAGCATGGACTAACGCAACATGAGCATCAATGTCACGCTGCAGCTTCTCCCGTGCTCTAGATGTATCCCATTTGGCTTGTTCAATTACGGCATCTGTTCAATGTGTGATACAAAACTTATCCATATAGTCGGTGGTAAAATTTCTCTAATAACAGGTCAAAAGTAAGTAAATCATGGCATGAACCTCCAGTATCAGACACAAACCCTCATTTCTGATGGACACAAGTGAAAAAACCAATAGGCCGCTAAGAAAGTGCAAGTGCATGTACAAAAAGAGTCAAAGAACAAAATCGCGCTTAGTTACAAGACAGAGCACAACTTCAAACCTTCATTCTTTGCTTACTTTTCAGACCATTAACTTTACAACATTAAACTAAAAGAAACAAGTTGACGTACTGATCATTTTGTCAAATAGAGCGATATAAAACTGAGTGCAGTCATGAGCAGCCACAGAAAACCATTCCCCTCCAAAGCCTTATCAAATGCTTCATTGAATTTATCTAGAGTTTCGCACCCAGTATGTTTAAGAACATATTAGAAAGCTGGTTGTACAAGCTGACAATTCCCACGAACATGATAAGCAACATATGATAAGATATCCTCAACAAACGGTCTATATGTGTAAATTAACTTCAAACGAAAACATCATGACTAAAATAAAAGTGTGTCAAGAAGGGAAAATATTTCCACGTTCCAAGCAGCTTGAAGTGGTAGTCATACACCAGAACCCCAAAAAATGATAAATTTTAAACAAAGAAAAAGTCCTATAACTTCTTACTTGAAGTAACTTTTCTTCAAGTCGCTTCTGCTTCGAAGATCTAACACCCTCCTCAAAATATACGGCCTCAAGTTCATACCTAATAAGGAGCACAAGAAACTTCATAAATAAAACGTACTTATAGTGAGACAAATTTCTAACCATGACAGAACATAATCTTCCCCAAAAATAAAACAAAGAAAAATAGCAGGGTCCATAGCTAAGGCCAAATTAAGCTAAGCCATCAGCTAGGCAACTGCTAAATTGTAACTAGTCATTACTCTCCTACAATCAAGGAAAATAGATGAAAAGATATTGCTGGAAAGCAACCATTGTACAACCAGTTGATATAATACTCAAATTGTGAGTGAAGGGGGCCATTTTCAAACTGGAACGATCACTTCAACAGAACAGCTATATCTCATCTACACAGGCTAGACCTCAACACATATATCATCTACTATATAATCTACTCAGGCTAGACCTCAACAACCACATAATAGATATATCATGATGGTGAACTCATACAACCTAAATTTAAACAATATAAACTTCATAAAAGCCGAGGTTTCTTTGTATTTGCTCTTTAAAAATGCGCTTGTTCCAAGAAAAGAAAGTGCTCCTTCTGCCCCCACTTCACGCAAGCCAGGACAAACTTAAAGAAACAACATTCTTAGAAATAAGTACATGAAGCCAATTGCGCTGGATAACCTTAATGTACTTGCATTATTTAATGAACATAAAATCTAGTCGCTGCACCACCATTTGTAATTCATAGACAAAATTACTTATCTTACCCAGATAAACAAGCCTGAAGAATTGAACTGAGTTTCTTTCCAAAACCGGAACTGATCCCAACCGTGCAGCCTCTTCAATCAAACACCAATCCTAACATGTTCAGAAGAGTTTGCCCAAGCTCAATATGTGTAAGATTAAATGAATCTACTTGCATTCAGATTAGTGAAACAGACAAGCAAGTTTAATGTTCAGCAAGAAGCAGTTTGATACCTCATTTTCAGTAAAACTGGAATGTTTTTCGTAGGCAATTTCTTCACATCGTACGGTAGCAACCATGGATAGCATGATGCATACATTAGCATTCTCCTTATCAACAATATATCCAGTGGTCTTTCAATTAATTAAATCTCACCTTGTGTGCGGGCAAGTGAAGGTCCTCATTCTCCTTAATAACCTTCCACATCTGCTGAGCACTAGAAGAAAATCCTGAGGCAAGAACTACTCCCCTTCAATCTCCCTTGAGCCCACCTGGTGCAGTAGAATGGAAGAACTGCGTCTAAGGCTGACCACCTGTTTGTCCAAATAAATTCAACCATATGACAAAAAATTAGCACAGATTAAAAGGTATAATCTATTTGGCAATACTCCAAGTTCCACAAAAGAGCACAAGAAGATGATGGAAACATAACACGTCTTAAACAACAATTGATTAAGAATGGGGACAATTAGAGGTGAAAGCAAATCATTGAAAGGAACTCATACAAGTATCGAAGCACCTACGTTAAAAAAAATCACTGAGAAGAGTTTCCTTGTGTGCTTGTGGCTTAGGAACCTTGTCCCATATCTGAAGGAAAATACTAAATGAAACAGGAACAACTTTACAAAGTTGATTTTCCAAAGGAAATGCAACAACCCTCACCTCTTGCACAGCTTCTCTCAAGAGATTCTATATATTTCAGAGGGGTTTGGATAAAAAGAAAATCAACTACTTACCAAATGCAACCAAAACAACCAGATAAAAACCATCACAATCAAAAATGGAAAAATGGAAAATTGATTAAGTATAGGTACTAACCCTTTGTTTATCCGCAACATAGTAGTTTTCCGAAAGCTAAACAATCTCATAACGACTTTCAAGAACAATGAAAACTTTGTCATCAACTCTTAAAAGTAAACATTTAGCTTAAACCATTGAAATTGGAGAGCAGGTACTACTATTTGGTATTGATGCATTTCAGTTAAAAGACCCGAAGTAGCAAAGCCTTGGGTAAAAATAGTACTTGGCGCGGTTATTGCGCTTAAATAATTTTTATGTTTTTTAAAATACGGAACCATATGAATAACGGAGAAACTCCATGAAAGAAAAATTAATGATTCATATAAATCACTTAACGGGAAATGTCCCGAATAAATCCAACGAGTGACTAATAATCCTGTTATACAGAAAAAAGTAGCTATCATGCCTTTTTCTGACGAATCATATAGTCCTACGATTTCATCGACCGATAAGCTTATCAAAAAAATAGTAATTACTATTGAAACGATCGAAAAGGATATATGAGTTAATATATGTTCTAAGGTGGAAAATATCATAAAATTTTTTTAATTTAATTAAAATGAAAAAGTGGGGTAAACCAATTCTACGGAATTGAAATCAGGAATTGAATTTATTATAGGACTTATTCCATATGTTTTAGAAGATGCCATGTCGCCAAGACAAGATATACTTGGAATACAGTTTTCAGAAGAGGCATGTTGGTAGCTTGTTCACGGCTAATATGATGACGTAATTTTATTTAAGAATTTAATATTTTCCATTCTATCTATCAAAATAGAGAGTTTACAACTTGTATTTCTTTTATTTTTTCTGTTAATATTTTTGAAAATGACTTTCTTTCTATTCGGTATAAATAAATAAGATGTTATAGATGATGTTGTATTGAAATTATGCACCAATATAAATAAAAAAAAGAAAAAGCCATACGATAATATTCGTGCTTCCGATGATGTCATATTGAAATTATGCACCAATATATGGCGCCAAGCTAGCTACGATTAGACCCATTACTTGGAGTCATATTATACGGACAGTACCTTTGGTCAAGCACATCTACGGCACAAGCACACACTCTTTCATCACGGAACCATAGTTCATTGATATGTTTCACCACATTTCAAAGAAATTAGATCTCGAGCTTTCTGTTGAAAAAATAATCGAGTTAATTAGACAATGGATGAAAAAGTTATCAATTGTATAACAAATATAACGTGCAATCTGTTAGAAACACTAATTAATATCCACAAAAGAGCACAAGAAGATGATGGAAACATAACACGTCTTAAATGACAATTGATTAAGAATGGGGATAGAAGAGTGGTGAAAATCATCAAACTTGATAAGGATGATTGAGCAATGACAATCCCTCCCAAAAAAAAAAAATAGCTGTTGATAATGAGTGGCATTTCCACAGATATTTCAAAAGTTATGCATATGAAGACCGAATTTTTGTCTTAAACAATAATCGACTATAGGATTTATATGAAGGGCACCCACTGCGGCATTTGAAAATCTTGTCCAAACATGACAGCAAAGCCGACATAAAAATTAGGCAATTGCACTCAAGATCCATAAATGCTTCCATGTGGTGCAAGGAAGGTATACCTCCTCTTTAAATTGCTCTTCCCGGTATACATAACTAGAAAGAGCAACAAACTCAACCTGGATAGCAGAAGAGTGTCATTAGGATGGACTTCATTTCGACAGTTAGAGGTGAAAGCAAATCATTGATAGGAACTCATACAAGTATCGAAGCACCTACGTTAAAAAAATCACTGAGAAGAGTTTCCTTGTGTGCTTGTGGCTTAGGAACCTTGTCCCATATTTGAAGAAAAAATACTAAATGAAGTCGATTTTCCAAAAGAAATGCAACAACCCTCACCTCTTGCATAGTTTCTCTCAAGAGAGATTTTAGATATTTCAGAGGGGTTTGGATAAAAAGAAAATCAACTCAGATTGGTAAAACTTACCATATGCAACCAAAACAACCAGATAAAAATCATTACAATCAAAAATGGAAAATTGATTAAGTATAGGTACTAATCCTTTGTTTATCCCATATGACGAGCAAGGAGTAGTTTTCCGAAAGCTAAACAATCTCATAATGACCTTTAAGAACAGTCAAAACTTTGCTATCAACTCTTACCTGGAATACATCAGAAGATGAACATTTAGCTTATCTTGATGCAATAAGACAAGATATACATGGAATACATCAGAAGAGGCATGTTGGCAGCTTGTTCACAACCAATATGATGACGTAATTTTATTTAAGAATTTAATATTTTCCATTCTATCTATTAAAATAGAGAGTTTACAACTTGTATTTCTTTTATTTTTTTTGTTAATATTTTTGAAAATGACTTTCTTTCTATTCAGTATAAATAAATAAGATGTTGTAGATGATGTCATATTGAAATTACGCACCAATATAAATAAAAAAGAAGAAAAAGCCATACAATAATATTCGTACTTCCGATGATGTCGTATTGAAATTACACACCAATATATGGCGCCAAGCTAACTACGATTAGACCCATTACTTGGAGTCATATTATACGGACAATATCTTTGGTCAAGCACATCTACGGCACAAACATGCACTATTCCATCACAGAACCATAGTTCATTGACATGTTTCGCCATATTTCAAAGAGATTGGATCTCGAGCTTTCCGTTGAAAAAATAATCGAGTTAATTAGACAATAGATGAAAAAGTTATCAATTGTATAACAAATATAGTGTGCAATCTGTTAGAAAAAGAGATTGTATCTCGAGCTTTCCGTTGAAAAAATAATTGAGTTAATTAGACAATGGATGGAAAAGTTATCAATTGTATAACAAATACAGCGTGCAATCTGTTAGAAACACTAACCAGATAGTTAATATCCACAAAAGAGCACAAAAGCATGATGGAAACATAACACGTCTTAAATGACAATTGTTGATGATGAGTGGCATTTCCACAGATATTTCAAAAGTTATGCATATGAGGACCGAATTTTTGTCTTAAACAATACTCAAGTACAGGATTTATATGAAAGGCACCCACTGCAGCGTTCGAAAATCTTGTCCAAACATGACAGCAAAGCCGACATAAAAATTGGGCAATTGCACTCAAGATCCATAAATGCTTCCATGTGGTGTAAGGAAGGTATACCTCCTCTTTAAATTGCTCTTCCCGGTATAAAGAGCAACATACTCAACCTGGACAGCAGAAGAGTCATTAGGATGAACTTCATTTCGACAATTAGAGGCAAAAGCAAATCATTGATAGGAACTCATACAAGTATCAAAGCACCTACGTTAAAAAAATCACTGAGAGGAGTTTCATTATGTGCTTGTGGCTTAGGAAGCTTGTCCCATATTGGCAGGAAAATACTAAATGAAACAGAGGAGTTTCCTTATGTGCTTGTGGCTTAGGAAGCTTGTCCCATATTGGCAGGAAAATACTAAATGAAACATAGGAGTTTCCTTGTGTGCTTGTGGCTTAGGAACCTTGTCCCATATTTGCAGGAAAATACTAATTGAAACAGGAACATCTTTACAAAGTCGATTTTCCAAAGGAAATGCAACAACCCTCACCTCTTGCACAACTTCTCTAAAGAGAGATTCTAGATATTCTAGAGGGTCTGGATAAAAAGAAAATCAACTCAGATCAATAAAACTTACCAGATGCAACCAAAACAACTAGATAAAAACCATCACAATCAAAAATGGAAACTTGATTAAGTATAGGTACTAACCTTTGTTTATCCCGAATGATGAACAATAGAGTAGTTTTCCGAGGGCTAAACAATCTCATAATGACCTTCAAGAACAGTCAAAACTTTGTCATCAACTCTTAGAACTAAATATTTAGCTTATCTTGATCCAAGAAGACAAGATATACCTGGAATACAGTTTTCAGAAGAGGCATGTTGGCAGCTTGTCTACGGCCGATATCATGACACCACTTATGAAAAAGAAAAAAAGAAGTGTAAAAGGGCAATAGAAAAATACAAAAACAACAACCTCATAGATAACATTGCCAAAACAAAAAAATATCTCATAAAGAAAAAAAAAAAAACTCATATGTTTATGAGCAAAATCATACAAAAGTGGAAAAGCAAGTTAAAAATAATACGGCAGCTATCCAATATCCAATGCACAAATTAATGTTTCAACATGGACAGAAAATAGAATTTGCAATTACTGATGGATAAAAATAAGTAGTAGAACATGGACAAAATAAGTTATTATATATTCATGTAAAATCATCTAGTAAATATAACTCTCCTCTTCTTTCTTCTCTATCAATTCCCTCCAAGTCCATAACCAGAGTACACGGTTCAATACCAGCACCTTTTGTCATCCATATTCCTTCGGTGGTTCAGGACTTGGAATGATATCAAACTGTTTTTAGACTTTCAGAACCCAAAATACTTCATTCATTATAGTGAGCTAACAGTTGGTTTGTAGACATGCCTCCCTCTTAAAACATCATCTCCCTAAAGTTGGTGCCAAATAGATATTTAATAGTGTACTCTTCCCTGTCAGATATCATACACAACAACACAACAATAGAATAAGTTTGAAACTTACAAAAGAAAAAAATACATAGATGAAAACAGAAGAGGCAATTTTCCATGAAAGTATAAATTTAAGGTGAAGAACGGCAAACCAATGAATTAAACTGAATTTGAGAAACTTGACATATCATATAATATATAAAAGAGAGCCAATGGTACCAGGGAAAACTTTGTTCCTTTTACGAACATTACACAACCCCAACTTGATGTAATTAACATTTAGCAAAAGAAGCAAAGTCCAAAAGCAAGTTAATGGGAGTAGATACAGGACCCATGATGGACACAACGGTGCATGAAAGGTCACATTCCCTCAATTTGACTTCCTTGATTCATCCAGTCCGTCGACATTGAATGTACCTCCTCCATCAATTAGTTGAGTTGAACAAAAACAACATTCACCAGAATTATCTGAGGAAACGGACGTTCAAATTAGCAAGTCAAAAAGAGCCTAGAGTAGACAAGATAACAATAAAAACTTTGTAATCAAGAATGAAATCCTTAGATCCTACATAATGCAAAAAGTATCTAAATGGCAAGAAGTAGGTTGATTTCATTATTTCAACAATTTCATCGAGAACATATTTCTCCTAATGATGAAGGAAGTGAATTAATCCCTGTCAATCTCAAAACACGGCTGTCAACAATAACTTAGAAACCCATCTTGGTAGTGCTTGGGACATGATTCTATTGCTATCCTGTTAGACTAACACCTTTCGAGGGAGATGATCAATGTCATCAGCTACCCTTTGCAACACAAACGAATGGGTACTTGCCAAGAAACTTCTTCATCTTCACAGTCACTCTTACAACATCAAATAACTAAAGCTCTCTATGGTTCTCAAAAGCTGAAACAATCGTTGAGGAAAATAAAGCCTTAAACTTTTCAACCCTTGCAATTGCCATTGGAAAATAAAAGCCAGCAGATGCATTCATTCGACATTACAAGCGAAAAAAACTTAGGACCAAACAACAATTACGAGAATACGCAAACCAACGGCAATTCAGAGATTCCAAAAGTTATTGTAATATTAAGAGACTTCAGTCATGAGAAGAAGCGTATGAAGAGCAGCTTTTGACTCGCAAACAGCGGATCAGAGGCATTGGATTCGAACAACTACCCATTGGCGATGGATCGAGCAATTAGGAACCCGACTCTTTGAAAAGAAGCGAATTTTTATGTGGAAGAAAGAAAAAACCACGGCAGCACTAGACAATCCCTCAACTATCGATATCGAGATTAGCTTTATGATCATAAAAGATATTGCCCTAATATTTAACAAGAGTTTGTTATAATGAAAATTACATATACGACACTAGCAACTATAGAACCTTATTTCCTATTTTAATATGTTAACAGTAAAAGTTCTATGCTTAAATATTAGTTTTCTTTGCCAAGCTCCACAACTCCATCGCGAGTAGGGTTGATCAGTTCATCGCGAGATTCAGTCCGCAAAGATGGAGATCGATCGAGAGAAAGCCACGGAGGATCGTATTTCAACCTCTCCTCTGCTCTCCACAAAAGAAGGCTCAAACGGATCCTTTTGATGATAGAATAATAGCATTTAAAGAAATAAAAATTTTTCTAATAAAGTAACAATTTATTATTATCATCATTATTTTTACTACGGTCGGGAAAAAAGAGGCTGCATCGGAACTAGGAAATCTTTGCCGTGCGATTTTTTTTCAAAATTTGTTTTTAAAGAGTGCTCAAATTTATGGTTAAGTGACCAAACAACAATCCATTGATTTTTTCTCATTATATTATCACATTTATTTTCAAGATTGTACTTTTTGAATTAAAATAACAAATATCTCATAATCAATTCGTGTGAAATCTCGTAATTTGTTTTAATTAATATCATTAAGCAAATAATTTCTCGTGAGTATTTTCTGGTAGACGTGAGTGTCTATTGTCCGGGAGGTTACTCTAAAGCATATATTTGAGAGTAATTTCAACATTTTGACTTTTCTTGTCCAGTTCAATATTCTATAATTATTTAATGTCGAATACCTTAAACAATCTCAAAATCACAAAGATAGAATATTAAGGTGCAGAGTCCTTCTAAAGTTTTTCATAATTTATTGGAATTGAAATTAGAAATTTGTTTTTCAAAATTTTTTGAGAGTAGAGTATTTTAAAAAGCTTGAAAACGTGTTTACCCTTAAAACTCAGTGTGGAAAATTACTTATTGGACTTTTAGTAAGAAAGAATCGTGAAACAACATGGTACCCTTGCAAAATTTTCATGAAGTGAAAATCAAGTTTCTATTGGGCACACCTCTAAAAGATGGTGAAATACAACAATACATCATAATTTCTAGTGGTGTGCATTATCCTGATCTAACTTGAAAATCGGAATAGACTGGATGGTTTTGGGTTGTTTTTTATTCCAAATTTTCAAAATAGGGGATAACCATTCTAGTCTCTAATTCTTGGAGAGGAATCGAGGCGACTGAACCAAACCAAAAGAATCAACCAAATTGAACCAACAACCGGCCTTAGAGTGTGTATATATATATATGTTATTCAACAATGGCAAAACGTGTGTATTATTTGTGGAAGCAATCTTTTCTTTTACTAGTAATTACCCATGAATAGTAATTTCATCCTACAGTATAGTAAATTTCAATACATTTGGAAACATTTGAAAAAGAAAACAAAACATTTCAAAAAAAAAAAACTGCTGGTTCTAAGATGAACAGGGTCAATTCCCAGTTATATAGACCAATAACCAACCCTGTTCGATAATTTCTTAAAAAGAGAACAAGAAAGTAGAGAAAAATGAATAAATGTCGAATTAGAGGAAATTTACATATATCGTTAGTAACATAAATCAGCAAGCATCTCAGGGGCTATTGACAGAAAGGTCTCAAATTCACGGGTTACATAATTAGTAAAAACGACAAATCTTCTTTCTTAAGTTTGGTGAGCAGCAAGAGCAATCAAAACAAGTTAACATCCTAAATGACCATTTAGACTTGATCATCAAGGTCATTCATGATTACGTGGGTCACAAAATTGAAACGGAATCAGATTCTGGGTAAATATTTGATATGTGAATTATAAACGGAATCGCTATCACTGGAAATTCTTCTTTTTATTCTAGGAATATAATCGCTTCCCAAAATATTGCAGAGAATTATAAAGGTCGAGATATTACCAAATAGGAATTGCATGATTCTCTTCTAGAAATTGAAAATTTTCAAATAAAATGGGCTGCACCACTTGTGCGCCTCATTAAATTCTTTCCCTCTTCTCTAGATTGTCCTTTATCATTATCTATTATAATTGTTCTTATTTTATGCCTAGCCTATTGAAACCCAACACCTGTTATTAAAAAAATTTGCAAAAAATCACAACGATATGGAGCAAAATTATTGCAATTGCTCCGACTCTTTGCTGTAAATCTCTTGCGTACGTGCAAGCATGCATGCACGCACGTCAATACTGGCCCAATCTACTGATCCGCAGGTTGGTTGACTTTGAACCTTTGGGCCGCGTTTAATCCTTCAAATTTGGATTGTAATATGATAGGATAGAATAGAATGGATTTGAAATCCTCTACATATTCCCAAATTGTTAAAATATCCCATCATATGTTTGGTTCAATCAAAGATAGGATTTGAAATCTTTAAAAAAAAAATCTCTCATAATTTTCAAGAAGCCACAACTATATAAAATTGAAAATCTTTGAAAATCTTTCTCATTTGAAGATCTCATATTTAAATTTGCTCCTCCCGTGAGACTCAAACGCTCTCGACCATGTTCCTAGTAAGTAGACGTCGGGAGCATGACGTCTCTCAAACGACATGAGTTCACATAATTTTGGCACGGCCTCGTGAACAGTAGAAGGCACTTCATACTCCATTGCCAAAGAAAGCGGCTAAAAGAGGTGATAGCAGAGAAGGTGTACATCGTGGGATATGTCTGCAAGAGGAGGTTTTGCACCATGGTGCCAGTGCAACGTTCTTGATGCTGGAACTCGACCCTCGAGAGCATGGTCACCAAGAAGCTGATGGTGTGCTGGTCATTCTTCGTCGACCAGCAGGTGAACAGCTAGATCATAAGTCATGTGCGAAAGGTCGAGCTCTACATGAAGGATGTATGCGACTGGAGCGAATAGGGTGATCTATGCAAATCCGGCATGATTGGAGCAAAAGGGTGGTCTATGTAAACCAAGCATGGCGATCGTCTTTAGGCCCTTTTTCACCCTAACTTGCTGGACACAATTGCTGATTGGCATGATTGGAGGTGATGGCAATCGTGTCGTGGTTGGAAGTGAGGAAGATAGGCAATTTTGGTGGTGGTTCTAGGGCGGGTGATGCCAAGAAGCAATATCCAAGACCCACTTTATCACTCTGTTAAAAAGTAAAATATGAATTTTTTAGTTATTTTTAAAATTTTATATCCAATCTGAATTTATCCCACCCTAGGCCAGATTTCTTATCCGGCATTTTAATTTGAATGTGTCTAGGTTTATTTGGTCTTGAGTGTGGGAGTGCGCAATAAAAACCCAATACCTTCTTTTGGTGAGATTGTTAAGAAAAAGTCCAAATTCGAGCATGTCAATATATTTTATTGATCCCCTTAATTTAAAAGCTTAAACTAATGACATATGGGGCAAGTAAGATATATTAATTGCACAACACCACGATCAAATATTCGATGTGAGATTTCTCTTTAACACAACTCACATGTGCATTTGCTCTAGTGTTTAGTATGTTTTCCCTTAATTTAGATATCCTTCCGCATCAATTTATTTCCACTTGAATCTCTAAGCCATTGCAATGCACCCTAGTCTCTATCTCACATCACTAGAGTAGCCATGCCGCATAAACCGTGATTGGCTTTTCACCCAAAACAAGCATTGATAATGAGATATTTCACCAAATACTGCAACCATTCTAGCATCAACTCTAATACTATTTGTTGGTCAATATATTTCATGAGATATTCGCTAAACACCAGAACCAATCTAGCATCAACTTCAATACAATTTGTTGGGAATACGCAGCAAAAGCCTGATATCTTCTTCCAATGAGATCGCCAAAAGGAAGCTTAAGTTTAAGCCCTTCAATATTTCAGTTTGACCCAATTCACTAAAAGCTTAATTCAATAAAATATAGGCCAAGCAGAATATATTAACTATTCAACATCACACAAATTCTCAATGTGAAATTTTTCTTTAATATAACTCATACATGCATCTTAATACGAAAAATATCGCCAAACACTACATAGGTGGATTTAAATCCAAACTACCAAGTATAACCTAAATTCTTTTTCCTTACCATTATATATTCGGATTGTGACAATAAGAAGAAAGCTCGTAATTTCCATGAATGTGACCGGCGGATAATGGTTTTCTTTAAACTTCTTTTAGAAATTCGTTTTTGTTTTCCTTTCCCTCGGCTTATCTCATTGGAATCTGGATACATTGGTGTTGATGTTTTCCTTCTACTTTCTTTAATCCTCCATCCTCCTTACCATCACCAATTTTCTGCATTTTCAGTGATTCTCTTTGTTGCAGCAGAGATGGAGAACAATAATCTCCATTTAAAGGCATTTATGAATTAATTACTGAGATTTGCCTTAATGACCATCATTTCCATATAAAAAAGGAAATGTGGGGGGTTTGAATCCCCACCTTCTCGAGAGGCTTGTGATGTGATGATTTAGTTTCAAATTTGGATTTCGACTCCAACACCTTGTAAGGAGGCATGACAATAATCTGAGAATTAGAGTATGAGTAAAATAGAACCGAGAAAAAAAAAGACATTTGTGAATTTAAGACCTTTATGTCAATAGCCCCTAAGTTCATCATCTGCCAAAAAATTTGCATGTACTAGTCATGTGCATGTTTTCTAGGATTACTAGGGGCATCTTTGTTCGAAAGCCGAAAACTTGCACAAGAATTAAAAATAAAATGTAACATTAGCCATTAGAGATCCAGAGAGGAAGAGAGGGAGTCAAGCATAAGCGAGGGTTCAATGTGCCTCGCCGAGTTTAAGGGAACCAAGACGTTGTTGTTGTCATAACCTTTCTAAGGTTTACGGAGTGTTTGGTGGAATGTCTTTGGGAGGATATAAAAGTTTTCTAAAATGTAACTAGTATTTGATAAAGTATATTTTAAAAATACATTGAAAGTCAACTTTGACGTAGATGTCGTTCGGTAAATGATTTTTACTTTTTTTTTTTTTAAAAAATCTCAAACTATTTGCTAGCAGAACTCAATTGCCACCGGTGAGCCAAATCGGCCGTTGGCCGCATGTTAAGCCAAAATTTAAAGACCACATTATATAAATTAAAAAAATCATTAGCATATTAAATCAAAGTTCATAGATTGCTTATGCTATTATCCCTTTTAATTAAGTGTAGGTAAACAAGCCCTTAATTATTCATCAACCCCCAAGGGTAACTCAACTTTACCATAATTTTCTCTTTAACCCACTCGAGTTAACCGGGAAAGCAAGTCAAGTTGGGTGGGTTGAATGATTTCTCATCGGATGGGTGACGACTCAAGCTGCCAAGCCCTTCGCGCATGCGCGTCCCCAAAATTCCTCCATGAAAAAAAATCACCAAGATTAATATAATAAGCACGCATTATCGTTTTCTAACAAGCAATTTCCCAATTTATATTTTCTATTCAGAACGATTGAAAATACCGTGGATTTTTTATTAGCATATTTACAATTTTAAGCATTTACCTTCCGGCTGATTAAGTCCTTGAAATTTAGTCACGGATGTTTTCGATTAAGTCCTGAATTTATCTTTAAGCATAATTTAATCATGAAAAGTCGCACTTGACTTGCCATATTAAATTCGAGAATCAACTAAGAAAAATGAGAATATTTAGAATTGTAATTTACCAAAACAAAACCGACGGACCCGACTCGCTCGATGTGCAGAGTCGTCATTGAACTTACCCCGTTTTCTTTTTGATCAAGCGGCTCACCGCCGACTCCATCCAATGGGCCCATCTCAGCGTCCATCTGCTTTCTTTCTTTGTGAAATGATGCAAAAAGGGACGTTGTGATGCGCTCCCAGGATCTCACTTTCCCTTTCAGCGCGTGGGACTAACGAATCGATCTCAGCCGTCCACCTTGAATCTCTATCCGGTGTTTTTTGATTTCAAAGTGGATTCCACGCGTGTTCTCTTGCTTGCTTTTGCAATTTTCTTTATCTATTTTTCGTTTTAACTTAAATCCTCGTTGCCCATTTAATAACAAAAAAAAGTCCCAACTGAACATCTTTGTCGGCTATTTAATTCCTCGCTCGAAAGTCGGTGATTTATGATTGCATCGTTGCCCATTTAATAACAAGAAGAAGTCTGGCATCCCAACTGAACATCTTTGTCGGCTATTTAATTCCTCGTTCCAAAGTCGGCGATTTATGATTGCATTATGGTCAATGAATGAAAAATTGAGAGAAATGTAGAGTAAAGAAATAGATTGCTACAATATTTAATAAATTAATCCAATTATCGTATAGCCCTAGACAAATTGGAACGACATTTAATACCCGTTACACTTGAATTTAAACTAGGTAGATTTGTCACATGAGATCCGCCTTGATATAATAACTTTATGATAAAAATACGGTTATAGTTATGTAGGGTTTGTTAGCATAGCTTTGCTAATGAATTTTCAGCCTACAAAGATCTTTCGGCTTAAAAATCAGGCATTTGGGGAAAGGTTTTGAAAGCCCATTTATGAACTGCAATACCTTTGTAAAGAAGTTTTTTTCGAGGCACTTTGAACAGTAAGTGAATTTTTATTTTTATTTCCCATCTTACCCCGTTCAATAATCATAAGTCTAATTATACACCTTTTAAACCCAAAACCCTCAATTCTACTAAGCAAATCCATGAACGTGGACCATCCCCAAGGGTCGGGTGTTGCCTAAGGTCGACGGTTGCAGGTCGGTTGGGTGAGATTTGAAGGGTCGAGGTGAAATCTAGAGAATTCATGGTCGCGCCTAAGCTGGCCACTGTTTCCAGCTCTGCCGTCCAAGCTTAGCGGCCGATTGCCTAGGGTGCACGAAGCTCACCCTTGGTTTAGATTTGGCCCGACGAATATGCAGAGGAAGTCATTGAATTTTCGCGAGGAAAATGCTTGCGTGACCGTCCAATGCAAAATGATAGGGGAACGGTCAAAGGCCAGCCACATATCCTTTTGGAGGAAACCGGTGGACTTCCTGAACCGGTTTAATCATTGACTTCTATATTCCTTATTGCAATCTTAAATTTTAGAGACAAAATCAGAATAGGCCACATTGAAACATTTTTCTTGAAATTTTCACTTTGATTTGTTTTTTTTTAAAAATAAAACAAGAAAATCGTTCTCTTCTTGTAGCTTTTTTATTTATTTAAAAATGCATTTTTTCTAACCTTTTTTTTTTTGGAATCTCTACTAATTCATTATTCTTATTTCGATATTTTCTTTACTCCATTTATTTTATGCATAAGCAATATCAATTCTCTAAATTATAGGTCACCAAGGAGTCTTTTGAATGAAAGGAATGATGAGCTATTTCATTGCACAATCATTTCGTTATTAATTGCGAAGTTAATGTTTCAAGTGTTTTTCATCTTTTAAATTTAATAAAATTTTGTAATGACATTAATGATGATTTTAGTAAGCTATGATATTTCCGTTGGTCTTCTAGTATTGTAGGCATGACTCAGTCAATATAGACCGAAGAAAAATCAAAGAATATGCGTACAGCTCTAACGTATGCACGGCTTGGGAAGCTGTGAAGGTAGGGATTCGGGTGCTTCACCATCTGCACTTAAGAGGCCAGACGCAAAGTCACATCTTAGCCTAACTGAAGGAGTGTTTGGCCATAGACATGGCCAGCCAAAGAGGGGAAAATAGTGAGATGGAATCAAGCGGCTTCATTGAAATTGTCTTGCAAGGCCATGACACCTCAAGTCTCCTATCAGATGAGTGAGCACCTGTGATGTTTTAGATAATATTTACCTCAAATTATCATCAACTTATGTGTTCTTAGATTATTTTTTTTGGAGACTCGAATTACTTGTCATAAGGTACGGTATATGCTGAGAGGTACAGTATGTGGGGTGAATGGACCTTCCGCAAGCTTTCTTTTATTAGAACTTTCGTGTCCTCATAAACTTTGCAGTTGAAGATCATGTATACCACAAAAGCACACCCAAGATCTCCATAGCTGGAATCAAGAACACATACGTAATCAAGTAAAGAGTTTCACACTTGTTTTGAAATATATCGTTGTTGATGCAAAATAGCGATGATCCAAAACTCAAGCACTTCTCTTATATTGCCATCTATATCATCGGTTCATTGAGACTACTCCTCACCTTTAGCGTTTATAGCCACTCTTTATGTGAGGACAATTATGCGTGTTAAGGTTAGAGGAGAGACATGAGTAATATTTATAGAGTTTTTAGCTATGTCTTTTTATTATAAGTTGGGCTTAACTCGACCTACACTAGCTAGCTTCATATTAAACTAATTAAGAAATATTATATCTCACTTCATTAGACAAATTCCATAAAATGGTAAATTATAGTATTGGTTAATATTATTCCATATTGAAAAAATTCTTACAGATCATGTGTGAATCTTTAGCTTAAGATTATCGATAATTTCACATTTGATTGTGTGGTGATGCATTCCTTCACTGCTCCGTGTTATACCTTAATAGAGAAAAAAAACACAAGAATTGCTATAACTTTTATATGACATGCGCTTCATTGTCAAAACTTTTTGAGCAAGCATTTGAGTGCCTCTTTACAAAAATAAAAATAAAAAAATAATTACTTAAGTGTCATCGACGATTTTCTTTACCAAAAAATCTGATATAGCATTTATTATATATTGGTGACATGATTGCCGGAGAAACCTAATCAGCTAAAAAATAACTCGTTAGCCTTAGTTCTTCCCCAAATTGACAAGTTAGGGTTAAATTAGGGTCAAGAAGAAATCCCTAAGCCTAGTCCCTTGAATTACTATTAAAATGGCGGCTGATTACCTGCCGAATTGTGAGCGAGAGCCCTAGTAGAAGCAGAGTTGAGGTCATCGAAGATGAGGAGTTGCGAGACCTTGGATTGGGTGAGGAAGATGACGTAGAGAGGGGGGATGAGGGCTAGTGTGATTTGGGTGAAAAATCTTCCTCCAAGTGAAGATAATCTTGCAGGACTCTATAAATGCTAAAAACCCAAGAAATTGCAGTTTATGTTGGTCTCTGTCCTTGTTTTTGCACAGAAAATTTAAGAATTGAGTTATTGGTGTTCTTGTTCCACGTGATTCTTGAAATAGACCTAGCCGAGAGGTGTTATGTGAAGTTTCCCGTGGTTGCTGACGATGGGGTCATTGTCTCATAGTCTTCAAGATCTGTTCATGATCATCACCTCTAGGAATCGACCTTCGCCTTCATGGCTGCCCTCCTTCCAATTCGAGTCCAGCGTATCATAGCTCTTCTCGAGGTCTCACGCCACCTCCCTGATTAATTTTCGACAAGAAAGCCACATGGGATTAAAATTTCATTAAAAAAAGGACCACGGTCCACGTAGAACAAACTATGAAATTTTGAGACACTTAAATGATCGTTTTTGATTGATGTCCTATTCAAGTGATTGCTTGAAAAGTTTTGACAATAAATACTGATTTTCAGAACATTTTCTTGACATTAATCGCCTGTATCGCTTAAAATAATTAATTAATAAGAAAATTTCCATTATCAATAATAATTTATGTCTAAATATTTTTGTTGATTATATAAATATTTTTTAGTTCATTCATTTTTGTAAAATAATGCTCGCAATTATTTTTTAGAAAAAAAATATTTTCCAAATTATTTATTTTCCGCAAAATAAATGGAATCTACGATGTCTTTCTCCTCACCTCAATCTCTTGTTTGTCCATCTATATTAAAACATTTTTAAGCAAGATATTCCGATGGCCCCATTACTTAACTTTCTTAGATAAAAGCATAGTTTATTATTTAAGTATCTTAATAATATCGATGGTTATAGTCACTGCAAATGATATAGACGTAGCAACGAAATTTCAAAGCAAGAAATTTATGCCAAATGCTGCAAATGTAAGCCAAAACTCATCCTCCTATTAATTACTCTTCCTTCTCATTATCAACCGATGGTTCTTCACAGCGGGGGCCTGTAGCCGGAAAATATGGTCAATTCCACGGGGTATTGTAATAATGATACTTAAAAAAAGAAAAACGCGCATTACATAATGTATTGTTTCGAATTTACCAATGGACCATACATGATCAATCATAAGCTGTCTATTAAGATTGATTGCGGCACTTCGTTTGCAGACGAAGACCTAGCTGTAAGTCTTGGTCTTCTTTCGTTCGAGCCACGGTGCAATCACTTTTTTTGACTAAAGGAAAATGAAGATGAGAGTAACGTGAGGGCGAACGAGCACCACATGAGGTCGCATGTTACTTCTGATTAGACCTGTCAAATGGGTGGATCGGGTCAGGTTTGGGTCGGATCAAAAATGGTCTGACCTATATTGACTCATTTAACCCGTTTTGACCCATATTCATGTGATGTAGATCTAGTGACTCATATCCGACCCAACTCATACCCAACCCGACTCGTATTACTAAAAGCCATTATTATTATAGAGAAACTCAAACTCACTCTAAGCTCTATATTAAATGAATAAAACTTCAAATCAAATTAAAAAAAATTAAAAATAATAAATGTAAAAAACCTATAAATTGAAATGTTTTAAAAGAATTTCACTAATTAAATATATCTTTGTTAAAAACCTATAAATTGAAATGGGGTGGAGGTGAGCGGCGGAGTGTCGCGGTCACTAGTAAGTCACCACCACTCACCAAGCTTGATGATGACTTAAAGAAGAAAAACATGTTTTACAGTTGGATTAAAAATGGGTCAAAATGGGTCGAAAATGACTTATACATTCTATAGTTTGATTGAAATTGGGTCAAAAATAGGTAATACATTTTGACTCATTTTCGACCCATTAAGATAGAATGTGACTCACAAAATGAATCAATGACCTATCTTGACGCCTCTACTCACTATAAATATAAGGCGTGCGTGCATATATCTTCCTCACACTTCTCTCTTCAACAATTTCTACTGCTCCATGACAATGGCAAGATCAATTGCAGCTTTCTCGTTTGCGTTGCATGCTGCTTTAGCCTTGGCACTAGTTCTTGTGGTTCAAGCCCAGTCAGAAAAAAAAAATTCATTGGCCTTAGTCCTTCCCCATAATGACAAGTTGGGGTTGAATTAGGGCCAAGAAGCAATCCCTAACTCTAATCCCTTGAAATTACTATTAAAATTGCGGCTGATTACCTGCCGAATTGTGAGTGAGAGCCCTAGTAGAAGCAGAGTTGCGAGACCTTGGATTGGTTGAGGAAGATGACAGAGAGGGGGATGAGGGCAAGTGTGATTTTGGTGAAAAATCTTCCTCCAAGTGAGGATAATCCTGTAGGACTATAAATTCCAAAAAAACCCTAGAAATTGCAGTTTATGCTGGTCTCTGTCCTTTGTTTTTGCACAGAAAATTTAAGAATTAAGTTATTGTCGTTATTGTTCAACGTGATTCTTGAAATAGACCAAGCTGAGAGGTGTTATGTAAAATTTACCGTGGTTGCTGTCGATGGGGTCGCTGGGCGTGTGTATCATCCATCGACTGTGTCATGGTCCTCAAGATCTCAAGCATGAAACATTTGTTCATGATCATCACCTCCAGGAATCGACCCTCGCCTTTATGGCTGCCCTCCTTCCAATTCGAGTCCAGCGTGTCATAGCTCTCCTTGAGGTCTCGCGCCACCTCCCCGATTGATTTTCGATAAGAAAGCCTCGCAGAATTAAAATTTCATTAAAAAAAAAAACACATAGGATAAATCGCCAAAAATTGTCGTCGGAGACATTTAAATGATCAATTTTCATTGATACGCTACTCAAGTGATCGCTTGAAAAATTTTGATACCAAAGACTCCATTTATTTTGTAGAAAATATATGATTTTTAGAACATTTTCTTCACATTAATCGCTTATATTGCTTAAAATAATTAATTAGTAGGAAAAGTTTCCATTGTCGATAATAATTTATGTCTAAAAATTTTTGTCGATTATAGAAATATTTTTCAGTTCATTCATTTTTGTAAGTAATACACGCGATTATTTTAAAAAATAAATATATATTTTTCAAACCATTCATTCTCCGTGAAATATACAGAGCCTTTAGTGTCTTTCTTCTCACCTTAATCTCTTGTTTGTCTATCTATATGAAAACACTTTTAAGCAAGATGTTCTGGTGGCCCTATAACTTTTGGGTTTAAACTTTCTTAGATAAAAAAACGTAGTTTATTATTTAAGTATTAACAATACCGATGGTTCAATCGATGGTCACTACAAATGATATAGAGGTAGCGACGAAATTTCAAAGCAAGAAATTTATGCCAAATGCTGAACATGTGAGCCAAAACTCATCCTCCTATTAATTACTCTTCCTTCTCATTATCTACCATATTGTTCTTCACAGCGGTTGCCTGTAGCCGGAAAATATAGTCAGGGTATTGTAATAATGATACTTACGAAAAAAAAAAAACAGCGCATTACATGATGTATTGTTTCGAATTTACCAATGGACCATACGTGATCAATCATAAGCTGTCTATTGAGATTGATTGCGGCACTTGAGTTGCAGACGAAGACCTAGCTGTAAGTCTATGCAGACGAAGAGTCTTCTTGCGTTCGAGCCACGGTGCAATTAGTTTTTGACTAAAGGAAAATGAAGATGACAGTAACGTGAGGGCGAACAAGCACCACATGAGGTCGCATGTTACTTGTGGATTGGGTTGGGTTTGGGTCGGATCGAAAATGGTCCGACTCATATTAACACATTTAAGCCGTTTTGACCCATATTCATATGATCTAGTGACCTATACCTGACCCAATCCATACTCGACCGGTATTGCTAAAAGCCATTATTATTGTAGAAAAACACAAACTCACTTTAAGTTCTATGTTAAATGAATAAAACTTCAAATCAAATTATAAAAATTAAAAAATAGTAAATAAAATAAAAATGTAAAAAACCTATAAATTGAAATATTTTTAAAGAATTTTACCAATTAAATATATCTTTGTAAAAAACCTATAAATTGAGATGGGGTGGAGGTGAACGGCGGAGTGTCACGGTCACTGGTAGGTCATCACCATTCACCGAGCTTGAGGATGACTCAAAGAAAAAAAAAAACATATTTTACAGTTTGGTTAAAAATGGGTCGAAATGGGTCAAAAATGACTCATACATTATATAGTTTGATTGAAAATGGGTCGAAAAGGGGTCACAACCGATTAAAATAGAACATGATTCACAAAATTGGTCCATGACCCATCTTGACGCCCCTAGCGTCTACCTAATAATTCATTCGACCCATATTTAACTTTCACTTGACCTATATTTAATTTTTACTTAATCCATATTTGACCTATTTAACTAAAAATGAGTCATAATATGGGTTTATGACCCATTTTGACACCTTTACTTTTGATCCTTTTCGTAATATGACATTAAGATGACGTCAATTGGTTAAAGGGAGAGCTCTCGCTATAAATATAAGGCGTGTGTGCATGTATGTTCCTCACACTTCTCTCTTCAACAATCTCTACTGCTCCATGACAATGGCAAGATCAATTGCTGCTTTCTCGTTTGCGTTGTTTGCTGCTTTAGCTTTGGCACTAGTCTCTGTGGTTCAAGCCCAACCGATTCCAGGTCTCTCTCTTGCTCTCTCTCTCGCCTGTGTTGAGAAATTTTTTTGAGTTTGCATGAGATGATAAGAGAAATTTTTTTCAGTTTCCATGAGTTTGTATGAGATGCTAAAAGATTTTGAGTTTGCATGCTTTGCTTGGACTATAAGGAGAGAAAATGGAGGGGGAAATTTGAGTGAAAATCTAAGAACAAGTTAGACTTTTCATAAGATGGGAGAGGAGAAGAGATCTAAATCGTGGACATCCTCGACTCCAATTTTCTCGTCCCCTTTCTCCCCAACACAGCATGATATTTTCCCTGTCTTGTGGTTTAAGCTTCGTACAATGTCCTCGTCCCACCTATGACGTCGAGAAATGTTGGCCATTTCATTGTCTGTACCCCTCCATTTGTCATGACCTTCTAATCAAACAGAATGGTATCTTCTTTATATTCAGGCTCATTTGATCTAAGCGTCGAATCCTCAGTGCGTTAGAAACAATAACAATTGAACTGTGCAAACGGTTGAGATACACCGAACTTGTTCAAATGGTCCATTAAGATAATTAGTTTTTTTTTTTCATTTCATCAAATTTTTTTCTCTAGATTCACAAGGTTTTATTAGTATCGATTGTGGGGCATCCAACAAATACACCGATCACGGCACCGGGATAACATATGAAATTGATGAAGAGTTCATAGACTCTGGACAAAACATGCAGATATCCACAGATTACATATATGATCAGGATCGACAGTTGGCGAAAAATTTAAGGAGTTTTCCCAACGGTACTTAGAAACTGTTACCATTTAAAACCAGACCAAGGTAAGAACAAAACCTACTTGATTAGGGCAAGATTTTGGTATGGGAACTATGATGAGAAGAATCAGGCTCCTTCATTTGATCTGTACGTCGACGTTAATTATTGGACCACAGTGGACTACTTGAAAGATAATTGGGAAGAAATCATGTATGTGTCCCTAGCAGATGATATACAAGTGTGTCTTGTCAATACCGGCAATGGGGTGCCCTTCATTTCGGCATTGGAACTGAGAGCTTTTGATGATGGCGGCATCTATCGATTTAGATCCGGATTCTTGAAACTCGTTCATCGACTGGACATCGGAAGGAGCCTGGACTCTACCATCAGGTGATTAGTTAATTTTTGTATACAGATGTATAGTGATCAGACTAAAGAGAGATTCAGTTCTCTTTTTAATCGAATTTAGCCATTTTCCAAAATATTGAAGTCACACGTATCTAATTTAACTGAAAAAATAAGGCCAACCGAATTGGTAACGAATCAAATTTGGAAAGACCCAAAGGGGACCACTACACATAACAAAATTGAGCAAAGACGCCCAAAAAAAAAAACCCACCAAAAATCAACAGATTTCAAAACAAAAAACAGTTTAAAAATAATTAAAAAAATGATATTAGACGTCAAAGATTATATTAAATAAAGACATGCTCCTATTTTAAGAACCATAATATTTATTTTTCTTCTTCAAGAATATTTAAGTAGACAAATCTTTCGATTAATTTAAATCTTGGTATCACAAACATAAAATTTAAATCTTTTCTATCTTACAAACAAATGTTATTAAAATTTAACTATTGAAATATTTTTCTCTTTCTCTGCAATTTGACTCAATACACAATATAGTCACTAAACTTTACCCCATGTGCAATATAGTCCCTAAATTTTTAATTTACTCGATGTGATTTGTTGACCTTTTGGTACATGTTTATTTTACTTTCTAAATTATATGAAAACGTTCAATGTGATTGTTCCATTAATTTGGGTTTATGGACAAATCTCATATATGTCAATTCTTCACATGCATAAATGCGTGTGCATTAGTAAATATAATGACAGTGTCTTCCCTAAGCGTCACCTTTAAGGTTGACACATGGGATTCTTATTTGTAAGGGATTGATCAGGTTGAAAGGAGTATTTTGTTATACTCTTCATTCATTTTGCTACTTATTGCTCTTGTCCCTCTCCTTCCTCTTCGTTATTTCTTTATTTCAATCGCACCTCATTTTTATTAAAAATACATAAATCAAGTGCACTCGAGACATAGAAAGAACAGACGAAATACAATAAGCCAAAACATCATGTTAACTATATCATTATATTAGTTGCTCAAAATGATTAATCCTATGTTAATGGCAGGGTACAACAACCCGTGCAAAGCACGGATTATATCCTGTATATTGTAGAACTCAATGTCTACTCAAGAAGAGGGGACTTTACATGTACATATACGAAAAATAAAAGTGATCTCAGGACATTCATTAAGGGCTATTAGTTATATTTTGAAAAAATGAAGATTTTTATTCGAAGTATTCTAATTTCTTGAGATATGTTGTATTCCAATATTCACAACATATATCAGTACACGTTTTTTATAATGTTAGTGATCTTATCAAGCGTCCCTATGACACTCGTTAATAATATCTCTTTGACCAAAAAAATAATAATATGTATCTCTAAAGTTTGGCACTCATACTCATTTTACGTAAAAGACATGACTAATCCACATAGCTATTTTGAAGTCCTTATATTCCATCCAAGAAATATTTCTCTAGCGGGAGAAAAGATCCCAACCTCGTCCAAATCTTTTTAGCCTGCAAAAACGAAAAAGAAAATCATTTTTGGGAAATGCTTCAAAATCACTAACATTTTTGTTTAATTATGTAAAATGAACTAAATGAAACCGATGTATTTGTATGTACAGACGTGCTACAAGTCCGTGGCCACTAACTTCTCTTGACAAATATAATAAACTGCACATCATATTGCAATCTTCAAGTTTTGCATTGAATCACCAGTGAGATATTCTGATTTAAGTAACCAACCAAGGCATCGGCTTTTCGCTAGTGATGTGTTGAATATGGTAAATTCAATATTTCTGTTGGTTATCCATATGAATTGGCATTTGATAGTCTCACATTCAAGTGCTTAATTGTTTGCTCTTATACTGTTTGTGAAAATGCCTCACTCAGGTTCCCTGTCGATGTCTATGATCGGATCTGGGAAATTGAAAACTATGATGACTCGATCATTCTGAACACCACATCTGCCACTGATTCATCTGAGGATAATGATGCGTATAAAGTTCCCAGTGAAGTTCTTCGGACTGCTCAAAGTTCAATCGATGCCAGTACTCCATTGAATGTACCCGGGGCAATTTCGAGCATTGAAGAGCAATGGATTGTGAACTTCTATTTCGTTGAGATTGAGAGACTGACAAGCAACCTTCGGAGGGAGTTCACAGTTTCCACGAATGATAATCAATTCATGAAGACAGTAAGCCTTGAATACTTAAAGCCAGTGGTTGTAGTTTCCACTGTTAGGGGGTCGGACATCACCTTCTCGATTGAATCGACGAATAAGTCTGGAAATCCACCAATCCTCAATGCCGTGGAGTTCTTTACCGTTGGTAATCTTACAAATGTACCCACAGCACAAGATGATGGTACGCTTTTATTCTTTTTACTTGGTAATTGCTGGAAAGTCTCTTCAAATTGAAGCCTTGAAATGTTACAAGTCTTTTGAAAAACTGAAAGTCTGTATGACTTATATGTGATTGATTGCAACCACATTTTGCATTTCTGCCCTTCTTTTAAATAATAGATATTTTTGTGATTTAAACCACAGTGAAAGCTATTAAGGACATCAAAGCAACGTATCACATTAAGAGAGGAAGCTGGCAAGGTGATCCATGTGTACCGAAGAACTACACATGGGATGGTCTAGAATGTAGCTATGGAAATACTCCAAGGATTATCTCATTGTAAGTCTCCTGGCACTGTTTCTTCAATATTGATTTTCTAGGTGAAACTTAAAAAGAAGTCTTATTCGTCATGAAAACTAGCAGTTTAATGTATCAACGAGAAATAACATTTAAGATCAATGCAACCTCCCGAAGTGAATTCCCACATGGGATGACGACTTTTTGCGGTGGGTGTGAAATTAGGAATAGTTTATGAGCTCTCTCCAACATCATTTGAGATTCCCAATAGGCGACTTTTCCAATTTTTGACATTAGTGTTCCAAATTGCATTGTGTATGAGCAAGTATTGGGTCCTCCAAGAATAATTTCTAGGTACTCTAGGTCCAAAAGTAACCATAAATTATAGAACAAGGACATAGTGAGACCCATGCAAGAAATCAAATGGACGATTATGAATGGTCTTCCAGTACCTAAAACATTCACATCAGAAGGACCTAAAATATCTTCATTATGAAGAATTGACTGCACCAAACTTTTTTATATTGTACCGAAAAATGCTGCCTTTATGAAGATGGCAATGACAAGATCCTCTATTTTGATCTACGATGGTCAGGAAATTGAGCTCAAGCAATTTGATGGCCGACATGGGCAACATAGTCTCATCCCTTTCACATCTATCAACAATGGAATACTTGTAAGTTCACCGTAGTTGAATTAGTTGTCTATCGCACGTGATTAAGCACCCCGTGAGAGTCAACTCATGATTTAATAATTAAGAATGTGTTTTAGGAGACATAGGCTGTTGAAATAAAGCCCTAATGTGCGGAAACATACTGCTTTATATGAGGTGTTCTAAACTTGATATGAGGTGTTCTAAACTTGCTCTTTTCTAGAGATTTGTCCGACAATCAGCTTACAGGAGCAATACCAGAAACTCTGGCAGAATTACCAAATCTTAGATTTCTGTAAGTTAATGTGTCTAAGTGAAGCAGCAAAAAAATTAAAGTGGACATATCTCTAATCAAGTCTATATTTGCAGAAATTTAAGTGGAAATAACCTGATTGGATCGGTTCCTGAAGCTCTCAAGAAAAGGGTTGTGGACAAAACTTTAAACATGAGGTTCTCTCTTTCTCTCAACTTCTATAGGGTGGAAAGACAATCAACATGTTTTTTTTAATGTGATTAAAAAAAAAAAAAGGCCAACTTGACACCACCATATGGCAATGTTGATAGGAATTTTGATAGGAATTTAAGTTCAGCTCCTTCGTTCCTTGATGCAGTTTGACAGGAAACATGAATCTTTGCCAAGCTGATCCTTGCCCCCGGAAGAAGAAACAACATACCATCCTCGTTCCAGTTGTTACATCAGTTTCAGGCTTCTTTTTAGTTGTCTTTGGTGCTTTGGCTATTCTATGGTTAATTAAACGGAAACGAAGAGCAGGTAAGCGTTCTTACCTGTGCTGTTCACGCAATCTACACTACATTTGACAACACTGTAGAATTAGTTTTCCATTGGTACAGTTCTAACTGCAACAGTGTCTTTTCTAGGATAATTTAGTTGAGAAAATACAACTCGGCAACTTGCTGTCTCTTCTCCCCCTCCCCAACGCCTCCCCCGCCCCCTTCCCCAACATTAATCCAAATATCCCAATGCTAGTTGCTGTCTCTTCTCCAAATTAATCTGAGTTACATAGTGGTCACAAGAAAATAGAGAGAAGAGAGACAGGGATCTCCACAGCATGGTTGCATCAGCATCACAAAGAGTATGTGCATTATTCGGCTTAACTTAATAAAATTTCTGATTTTACTTTTCAAATGTAATCGTGCCATGCACGGGAAGGACTTATAACAGCTTGATAGTACAACTTTGTCCTTAATATTCCGAGGCTCCCAAAAAGAAAGTTTCGATTGTGTGATCGCAAACTAATCTTTGTCTATCGAGCAAAGAACAATTATCTATTTGATAGCATATTGAAGTCAGGTGACAGAAAATCCCTGCCCACATCTTTCGATTATTGTCCTCTTCTCCGTTAATATAGCTCTTGAAACGGGATTAGAAAAACCCTTCCCATGTCTATTAGTTGTCGCGGACACAATTACTAGGGAAGTTATTTGCCTTGAAAGTCCACTACCCAAAGGGGTAGTCACAATACTCATTGGAAACTTTTTGGTACAGAATCTAGTGGAAGGACGCTGAGATTAAAGAATCGACCTTTCAAATATGGAGAGGTTTCAAGAATCACGGGGAATTTTGGACAAGTTATTGGTGAAGGCGGATTTGGAAAGGTTTATCTTGGTACACTAGATAACGGCACCATGGTTGCTGTGAAGGTTCTCTCTAAATCATCAAAGCAAGGGTACAAAGAATTTCAAGCTGAGGTTAGAGAGGATGATGCAATCACTCTTCCTTTTAAAATCAACTTATGCTGACACTTACACAAACCTTTGTCCGGAAACTTCCTCTTTGACTATTGTCAGTATGCATTATAATAATGCACACTCGTGACATTGCAGGCGCAACTCTTAATGATTGTTCACCACAAAAACTTGGTTTCTTTGTTGGGATATTGCGGTGATCCCAAGCACATGGCTTTAATATATGAATACATGGCCAATGGAAATTTAAGGCAACATTTATCGGGTGCGTATTTATGTTCTTTTTTATCGTTTTCTTCTCCAAAATGATCCCGTAAAATTCAATGTCTTGCTCATAAATAAAGGTAGGATGCATCCAACAAAGGACCATCCGAAGGTCTTGGCATGGAGTAAGAGATTGCAAATAGTTGTGGATGCAGCACAAGGTACATGAATGGGATATCCACAATTTTAGGTTCTTTCCTGACATTGATTTGGCATAGATGACATGGTTTTTCAAAGGAGTTGCAGGTTTGGATTATTTACATAATGGTTGCAAGCCACCCATCATCCACAGAGACTTGAAGACTACAAACATCTTGTTGAACGAAAACTTCCAAGCCAAAATAGCTGATTTTGGCCTATCAAGAGCTTTTGCAACTGAAAATGATTCTTATGTGTCAACTTCTCCTGCGGGCACTCCTGGTTACCTTGACCCTGAGTAATGGCTAAAACTCGATATTATCGATTCGGTTCAGTTTAGGATCTCTATTTGCATATAAAAATTGACATTGGCTAGGATTTCATCTTTGATTTAAAGATCCGTCATTTGTTTTTCTTTTCCACCCAGGTATCAATCTTTTGGAATCTTAAATAGGAAGAGTGATGTTTATAGTTTCGGAATCATACTCTTTGAGTTGATCACGGGCCGACCTCCAATAATGAGAAGTCGGGGTGGCAGCGCCAGCATGCACATACTTGAATGGTTGATTCCTATTGTTGAAAGTGGTGATATACAGAGGATTATGGATCCAAGGTTACAAGGAAAATTCGATATCAACTCGGCTTGGAAAGTGGTGGAGATTGCTATGTCTTGTACGCGAGCAACGGCAAGTCAAAGACCGGACATAAATGATGTACTGGTAGAGTTGAAGGAGTCTTTGGTGAACAAATCAAGCGGTTCCTTTGAAATGACCTCCCTGGAGCTTTATTCTGGCAATGCCCCTATGGCAAGGTAGTAGAACTTTTCCAATCCACAAAGGCTCTCTTATTTTTAGGTAAAAGATCAACTTTTGTCCGCAAATTTGTACTATTTTTTTCTATTGCGTCGTCCATTTCCTGTTTTCTTATTGTGATTGAATCTTCCAAATTTGCTTTATGACAATGATATCCTTTTGTCCTTTATCACTTCTTTCTATATTCATAATGTCATTTCATGGCATATATTGTGGAATTAGAAATTCCATGTTGAGTGTGGGCGGAGGTGATTCGTGATTCAGACGTTGGGGTTATATATGGATGGGGTAATTGGCATTAACAGGCTCTTGCAGCACGTTCCTAGGGTTCAGCTGAGATTTCAATCGAAATCAACACCATTGATTAAGCAGCAACGATTTTGCAATGTTGGGGGAAGAGGAGGGGGGGGAGGATGAGAAAATTTATAATGAGGGACTAAATTTTTTTTTCTTTCTGGTGGTCTTAACGTAGTACTTGTCACAAGGAACCCAGGATACACACACAAGCATCGTTAACGATTTATGGATGCAAGACTTGAGCTTGACTTATGATTAGGCATACATTTGCAACATGTTTATATCCAGATAAAAGGCAAGCCCGATCTCTCTAATTCTTCATATAATGTGGAATAGGCTTTCTATCTCCGGGTTCCAATGCAACAACCAGTATCATTGACTAGACGAGATTCAGAAAAAATGAAGGCTCATCCTAGCGAGCAAATCTGAAAAAAGAAATAGTTGATGACATTATACTAACAAGAATTTGCGCATACGGTGATATAAGTATGTAATGTCTCTTTTGGGTTCAGGGACTTTTGATCAAGCACAACAGGCAACAACAGGACCACGAAGTCGAAACAAAAATGTGTCCTTATCGGCAGTTCTCTAGTGACTTTGTTGGTCTACCATGAGAATTGACAAAAGCTTTACTGATCCAGTTAAAAGACAAGGAGAATCGAGTCACGTTTAGTAACCATAAAGTCATCACTTGTGACAGAATAATTGAGATCCTAAGAAGAGAGAAGACAAGGAGATTATAGTCTGAAGAGCATCATCTATTTTACGCAAATGGAGAACCTAAATCAAAGCTGACATTCTATTGATGATTAGATAACCATCCGCTTCTACTGAAGAGCAACTGGATAACTAAATACTGAAATAGAGATATAATTCGATAAAAACATAAAAAAGAATAAGATATATGGTCAGTAGATGAAAAGGACACATTAAAGGAAGATATCTTGGTTCGTCAATTAAAAGAAAATCTTAGCAATGATAATGTCATTGTCTCACGGTAGATGATGGACCAAAGAAACGATCAACTCCATTTTCTCTTTTTTGGAAAAGAAAACCATCTTCCACAACAAGAATCTCTTTGTGCATTATTGAAGCAAAATCATCGTTATTGTTCTCGAGGGTTGTAGCGGTACATCATGTAATCACTCTTATGGTGCCTGATGTAAACACTCTATCAGGGATCAATTAGGAATGGTGAAACGAGCGTATAAACTATTAAATGCACTCCAAAGCACGTCATTCCATAATTTCAAAGCAAGTACCCATTTCACCTAATTAATCAGACTCATTTTCGCTTGAAGACCTGAGTTAATGGGTACTAGGGTGAATTAGTATATATTGACAGATGATTTAATTTTTGATCCTAATAATGTGGGAATATTATGTGTAGAAAATTTGTGGAATCAATACTAAATTTTTAAAAATCTTCAAGTCTTGCATTATAGCCATTGGAGTTTGCCTTGATAGCCACATTTCCCATATGAAAAGAGGGAGATGGGGTTTTTGAATCCCCACCTTTTCAAGAGTTGAGATAAAGATGATTCAATTTCATGTGTAAAGTTCGACTTCTACGCTTTACAAAAAGACAAGACAAAAATCTAAGAATAAGAATTAGGGTAAGACCGACAAAAAAAAAGTATTACGTTATGACACTATCCAATAATTAAAGAATCACCACATCGCTTATTTATAGGGTTTATATATTCTTTGTATATGGTCTCCATGTGCCAATAATTTAATCTTTTGGGTTTAACATTTTAATAAGGTATTAGAATCAGGTTTTACTCCAATTTATTTCACATGTGTAGTCCCTTATTGGTCAAATTTGACGCACCAAATCACGTTTGTATAGATGTGATCTCCCTTCGTGTTATAAAACTTGGGTTACATTTGGTCATCCGAATTTTTAATTATGATAGGACCTGATAGAATAGGATATGAAATCCAGAAAATTTTACTATATCATATTCACTATTTAGTGATTGAAGTAATAAAGTCTGATGTATTCACATCACATCATATATATTATTTGGTGTAAACGATATATTAATATAAATAAACAACAAATTTTACAATATTGTAAAAATTTCTCGTAAAACTATTTTATATCTTATATTTATTTTATTTCTCTCTTTTTTAATCAATTTTTTTATTTCTTTGTTCCCCTTCCATCCTCCTCAAATAAAATTTTATTAAATAGAAAACTATACTAATATTCCTAAAATATTAAAACACCTAAAATAAATAATAAATATACATTTTATATTGAGTTTATATTATAAGATACAATTAAATTCAAATATATAAATAAAAATAAGATTAAATTAAAAATCAAATTGTTATTTTTTGTTGTTTTGAATTTCTTATATTAGAATTCAAATATTATTTATATTGAAATATAATTTTAGATTTGTTAATTTGAGAAATTTTAATTTTCCTATTATGAAATAAGAAATCCAATCCACATTTATCCCACTTCCCCTTTAGGATAATTTTATCCGGCCTATATTCCATTTATATCTGATTTTATTTTGTCTTGAGCAAGTATCAAACAAAAGATAGCATAAGTTTTATTCTATCCTGAATTTTATCCTGATCGCAAAATGTAGCCTTATGGTACATATGAAGCTAGTGTAGAAACTAGAGATAGCTCGAAGTTTAAATCTTTCAACTAGACATAACCGGACCAAATTAACTAACTAGTCAACTTGAATGAATAATTATAGGAATAAGCGCCACAAAAGTCCTAAAAGTTGTTAAAAATTGTAATTAAATCTTAAAACTTTCAAAAAAGTATAATAGAGTTCTAAAGTTATTATATGCATTAAGTCTTGAATTCATCTTTAAGCATAATTTAAAATTTGAGAATCAACTAAAAAAATGACAATATTTAGGATTTTAATATTACTAAATCAAAACCGATGGACCCGACCCGATCGTTGGGCAGACTTATCATTGCCCTTGCCCCGTCCCACCTTTTTGATCAAGCCCTTTTTCGCCGACTCCATCCAGTAGGCCCATCTCAGCCGTCCATCTACTTTCTTTCTTTCTTTGAATGATGCAAAAGGGACGGTGTGATGCGCTCCCAGGTACAGAGCGAGATCTCACTTTCCCTTTCAGCGCATGGGACTAACGACTCGATCCTCACCGTCCACCTTGCATTTCCAGCAGGTGCCTTTTTATTTCAAAGTTCCTACGCGTCTGCTTTTTATTTTTATTTTTTATCCATCGTACTCTAATTTTCACTTTTCAATTTTTATCATGCTTTCTTACAAATGAGAATCGAAATCTATATTTAAAATTAAATTGTCTCCACCCGAATCTCCTTAGAAGGTTGAGATTTGAACCAGCACCTCCTCTTTCTCATGCATACTATTACTTGCTTTTGCAATATTCTTTATCTATTTTTCTTTTTAATTTAAATCCTCCTTGCCCATTTAATAACCAAATTAAGTCAGACATTCCAAATGCACATCTTTGTCCGTGATTTAATTCTTCACCCCTGGTCTATATCTAGCTCAATGAGGTCGCAAAGGAAGTGACTGTATTCGTGCGACACCGGCGTCTAGGACTTTGCAAATATGGGATTTTGGAGAGCTGGGATGCTGGTGTGAGTCGCCCGGGGTTCTACATACTTCATTGTCGACTCATCTGGTTTCGTGACCTCAGCAACAATTGTCATTGAAGCTTCACTTGCCATTGTTGCAATCTTTTTTTAACGTGAAATCATTTATGTAAACACTACTTACATTTCGTATAATCTATCTAACTTATGTGCACAAAGTGTTTACAAAACATTATTTGCATTTCATTAAGATCTCCTTAACCTAAAGTCCTATGCATTTGTGTAAAGGTGTTTTTCATATACTCTCCCGAATGCTTCCTTAATCATAAGTGAGTTCGGAAGGCTCTTTAGGCATAATTTAAACAATGAACCCACCCCATATTATCTGATGTAAACATGGTGAAAATCTTATTTTTGTGTTGCATTGATTTGAAAATTAAAATTCAAAAAATGAGACGAGGGGTAGGACGAAAGGATGGCATTATAGGTTCGAGTGTAGTATTTCTTCTTGCCCGATTATCAATTGATTGGTCTCTCCTGAGGGTAGAAATAGATTGCTATTTCCGATTGTCCTTTCGTGGACATTCCATCGCTAGCTATATCTAATCGGTACATGGGCTGGGACCATAATTTGGCCTACGTTATATTTTTATAGCTTAAGTCGACGGCCTATGAATTCTTTGTCATCAACGAATGAAGAAAGAAATGGACCTGAGTAGGTCCTTAGATTCAAGGGGGAAAAAACATAAGGGATATCCATTTTGAGATGAAAGACCTCACAATATTACCTTTCGTATTCTTTGATTTGTGAAGAAGAAAAATATTCACCTATCAACGAGGGTGTGAAACGTATGAATATTGGCATATTAAGATAAGGAATATACCTTGACGGATGTCCCATATGGGGACTACCACAAGTGGCCCTCGTAGGTAGGAAATCACCCAAGGCTAAGGGGAAATTCAAAAAGATCCATGAACTTGTCATTTCTTAATTAATGATCCTTGGATACGCCTACCTTATACTTTTATAGCTTACGTCAACTGCTTATGATTTCTCAATGAATGAAGAAAGAAGAGCCAAATAGAGAAAAAGGGACAAACAAGAGAAAGAACATGGATTAGCGTATGGAACTATATATGGTAAATTATTGGTGAGACCGATTTATAGGTCCTATAGTCACTTGGACAGATTGGACCAACATTTTGAGAGATGGGACTTTGACCCGAGTGAATCTGTTAAAGTTAGTCGAGCCACATAAATTTGTCCCATCGTGTCTGCCCAAGGCCGATGGTTTTATGAAAGAAAAATATTAGAATACTTTTTTAGTCATGAGTGAGTTTGGAAGGCTCTTTAAGCACACCACAAGCATCTGACTAATCCCGTTTTATGTGATTTAAGATGGCAAAAATGTGTGTATATGTCACATGAATTTTCTCATATCGTATCATGTACATGGTTAAAACAAGAGTTGAGAAAATGCTCACTCTAACACTCGACATGTAACACTCAACTTGCCCCCGTGATTGTCACATGACAAGTCATATGATGTAATTGTGCCATATCGCTTGGCTTCAATCAACTAGCATTAGCTTAGTGATCTATCTCACTAAACCTTCTATCACTTAATTGAATTTGAATTCAAAAATGGATAAAAATGTATATTCAAATGTATTCTCAAATATATAAAATTGAATATTTCGACTCCAAGGGCCTATTTTGGGGGCCTAGTCACGTAGGCCCTCCAATTTTTTTCTTGCCTAACTCTTTTTTTTTTCCTTGTAGATTTAATCTAGTCATTCAAACCTTATTCATTAGCCTACATCATATCATCATGGCAACAAAGAAACAGTTCTGAGCAACTCAATAAGGTGGTCTAGGACAAATTTTTCAAGATCAAGATGCAAACACAAAAAATTAAAATGTGCATATAAGCTGTAGTGAAAAAAAGTTTCGTATCCAATAATTAATGCGATTTAGAGCAGGTAATATAATTAATTGACTCATAATTAATTTATTTAAACTCTTAAATGAATATAGATTTGATTGGATATATATTAACAGTTCGGATTTAAAAAATCTCCAAGCGATCTCCCCTTGAGAGAAAGGTATTGCCTTTATCCAAATGAAATTGGAATGTGGGTCTTATCTGGGTTTGAAAACTCCTGCGCAGGCCGTGCCGAAGAACAAATTGGGCCCGCACGAAATAGATAAGGGCCGGGGAGCCCGCGACTGCGAAGCCTCGTGATCAGGAAATAAGCCGAGGCGCGGGATTCAAAAAAAGGAAAGAAATCGCGGCCGTCGATAAGTGGGCCCCACCAATCGATCCCATGTAGATCCGGGTGCGGACGAAGGGAGTTCCGGCCGGAAAAGGGTAAGGGAGGGGGGGGGCCACCGTCTTCCATCTTCGCCACTTCGCGCTGTCTGTCTGTCTGTCGGGTCGAGGAGAGAGGCGGGAAAAGAGAGAAACGCAGAAGAGAGAAGGAGGGAAGGAAGGAAGGGGAAGGGGAAGGGGAAGGGGAAGGAGGGAGATGAAGGAGAGAGGGAAAGGGACGGGGAGATCGGTGGACGAGAGGTACACGCAGTGGAAGTCCCTCGTCCCCGTCCTCTACGACTGGCTCGCCAACCACAACCTCGTCTGGCCATCCCTCTCCTGCAGGTTCTCTCTCTTCTCTCTCTCTCTCTCTACTAGGGTTTTCGGCCGCCGCTTCTCGTGCTCGCTTTCTTCTTTTCTGTCTTGTCCCTTTTAGCGTCGCTCGTTTCGCAATGCCGTCAGCTTGCGCCGAGTTTTGACACTGAGCCGCTCTGAATTCCTGCTCGTGTTTCAAGTATATGACCTAAGCGTAGTTGACACGTGTGTGCGCATTGGTCCGTCGTTTTGGTTTTTTATAGGAGATGTTGTGAGATTCTTTACCGATGATGGCGACTGACGACCGCGTCTCGAGTCGTTAAGTGGGGTAGGCTGTATTCGTCATTTTGAGCCGTTGCGCTGGTTTTCTGTGTATAGTCTTGTTCAAGATCCGAGCTTTTCCATTCTTTCGTTTTCCTCCATCGTCTCCTTCGAAACGGATGTTTTGCTTTACCCTGAGATGTATGTTTGTTTGTTTGGCATTTGGAAGCTGGGAGATATCTAATGCAAATCGTCGAATCGAACCCTGTATATGATCTTTCAGTATATGAATTTTAGTAGCTACATCAAAGAATCGAGAGAGAAATGTAAAGCAGGGATTTTTGGGAAGTGCGATTGCTGGGTCATAACTTTGAAAATCTTATTAGTTTTTGCCCGTAGCAACCTTTTCAATGGCGGTGACTGCTTGATACTAGCTATTATGGGACTCAGGATTCCTGGTTGGTCGTCGGAGCTTGTAATTTTCCTCTGTTGTTGTCTACTGGTCTTTTTTATGCTGCATGTTGGTCATAAAGTATACTCCCTTGGCCACTAACTGTTTAAATCTCATCTAGGAGCTATCCTCAGGTGCTTCTGTGGTTATCAAACATGCGTTTTTCATTTTATTTTTTATTCACGATAAAAGTGGTTATGCTCATCTTTGTATGAGTGCTTGTATGGATAACAGCGTTTTGTCACATTATATCTATCTGTTCTGTTTTTGCTTTTAATAATTGTCACGATTAAGTTTAATGGGGATGTGCTGCTCACACACTGTTGCTTTTCTAGGTTTTATGACTTGTTTTGTGGTAGAACTTATTTGTTTGTTTGCCTGATTGGGCTGTTGTGATTTTTTAATTCCAACAGATGGGGTCCACAGCTTGAGCAAGCTACTTACAAAAATCGACAGCGTCTCTACCTATCTGAACAGGCAAGATTCTTTTGCAGATCCGAGGAAACAAAAGAATTTCTGAAAGTGTCAATGCTTTTAACTTGATTTTTAAGTGGAAAGAAGTGATTTTTTTTTTTTACTGTCTTGTGGGATAAAGGCATGCAACTTGAGTTTCAATAAATTTTATTCATGAATTTTTGTACTGCAATCCAGATTGAGGGCCGATTTCCACTGATTCATGATTGTACAACTTCATCCATCTCTTCCTTTTACAGTCATGCATGCTTTGTTCGATGTTCTACTTTTTATTTTCTGTGTTTTTAATAATATGGGTTGTCTTTTGAAGTCTAGATAGTCCAATACAGATGATAAAGATATGCAATGCTGTGAGCATAGATTCTGATGCGTTATCTTATTCTACACAGACAGATGGCAGTGTTCCAAATACACTTGTTATTGCAAATGTCGAGGTTGTCAAGCCAAGAGTTGCAGCTGCAGAGCATATCTCTCAGGTACTTCTTCATTGGGTTTTAGTGTCTCATTACTGAAAGTTATCTGTCTACATTAAAGCGTATGGTCATTCCCTTTCATGAAGTCATACTATTAATGGACTTGTAGTACCGATGGTTTATTTTGACAGTTTAATGAAGAAGCTCGCTCTCCCTTTGTCAAGAAGTTCAAAACTATTATACATCCTGGAGAGGTAACTTATCATCTTTCCTTATGCTGTTATAACTTATGTGGCATTTGTTTGCTGATGAAATGCAATTATCGATTTCAAATTTTTACTTTTTCCCCTTTCCTGATGGGGGAAATTGGCTATCATGACATCCAGTCGAAACTGAGTCCTTTTTTCTTAATGGACTTTATTTCCTTCTTGATGACAAGCTTTGGAACCGTTGTAGCGCTGCACATGTTGATTGGTGAGGAATTTGGACTTGACCATCTGTAATTGCTTAAGGAACTGTTAGCTTACTGGCTATTCTGTTCCATTAGTGGCCAAAGGATGCATGCTACCTGAGGGGTTTATTAAGTTTGGCATGCAATGGCCCAAAAATTTTGATCCCCTCTAGACTAGAAAGGGAAGTTTTTTCAACTTTGTAATCCCTTTATTTCGAAAGAACAACCACACTTTGGTATTTTCTGTTTTCACTATAATTATGGCTTTCTGCGTGTTATTATCTTTTTTAGTGAAGACTTGCTATGGAATATGGACTCCTTTGTTATTATTATCCTGTTCCGAATTAATCTGAAAGTGATCTATTTGATATTTCTCCTTACTCTGGACAGGATGCTGGGTGCAATGTAAGCTATAGAAAGTTGATTTGCTACTTCTTGTCTCAAAAACATTTGTATCGATGTTTCTTAAGATATCTGGCCAAGCAAGAGAAATCAATATTGCTCTTCTTTTTTCGTGATTGAGTGGTCTTAACCTGGTTTGTCTGTGTGCACTAGACTTGCCTTGACAAATTGTTCTCCATTCAATGAATTTTGTTGCTTAACTGCTTCCGATGAGTAAAATAAATCTTGTGAGCTGTTGAAATGCAGGTAAACAGGATCAGGGAGCTGCCCCAAAACAGTAAGATAGTGGCAACTCACACTGACAGCCCTGATGTAAGCAGTAGTTTTTGTGTATTATCGTTTGATGAGGAGTTTTAGATCTTTTCCTATCTCTCATGGTTTTAATATCGGGCTAGCTAATGACCAAATGTTTTTTTTGTTAATGCAGGTTCTCATCTGGGATGTTGAGGCCCAGCCTAATCGCCATGCTGTTTTAGGTGCTTCAACTTCACGTCCAGATCTGGTGTGTTGAATAGAAACAAACTGGTGGAACATGGCCTGTGAATAACAGTGTTGATCATAATCATATGGAATTGTGTTCTTGTCAACAATTAGTATATGGTCACAGGAAATTGTTATTTTCCTATTGATTAATCTAAAACCAGTGACAATTTGTTCTTCAGATACTCACCGGGCATAAAGATGATGCTGAGTTTGCTCTTGCAATGTCCCCAACAGAACCCTTCGTTCTTTCTGGAGGTTAGTAGTTGTGATTGACAAATTCCCTTTTCCTTTCAGCTTTATGATGGCTCAATATGTCCCCAACTGAACCAATCATTGTTTCTCTAGCTCTAGCTATGTCTCTTGGTGAACCCTTGATTATTTCTGTGGCTGTGTATTCCTTGCAACAGGTTCAATTATTTTGAGTGTGAAGATATGACATGTCTTTGTATAATGGTACCATGTCAGGGTTGAACAGACTCAATTTGTTTGTTCCTTATGGAATGAAGAATAATAATCAGATAGTCAGACTGGGGGTGTTAGACAAGATGCCAGAACTAGCTAGAGCTATGAGCTTCAGTGTTATTTGAATTGCTTAGAGCTGAAAAATGGCCACATGAGCAAATTGCGGGGCTCATTTGTTTATTACTAAGTTTTACTGACAGATTGCTCCATATGTAGCCAAGTTTAGTAGCTTCTTGGATTATGGAGATGGTTTCACATTGTAGTAAGATATGTGCAGATACTAGATCGCAAGCATTCACTTGAGTGTGGCTAATGTTTGTCGTTGGTGAATAAAAAGCTGGAACTTCAATGGGCATCATACTGTCCTGAAGGTGGCCCATCAGTTATTAGTGGACGAAAGTTTGTCAAAATTTTGATTCCTCTATTTGACCATTATTCACTGTTTGAGTTGATTCATTAGGGGTGCATCTCTCTTTCAACGACAAATTGAGCCACGATGCATATTCCACCATAGCCAATTATGCTGTGTTGCTCTAGAGTCATTGATGGTTGTTCTCCTTAGAGATTTTGAAGTTCTCATGAGTTCTTTCTTGTTGGTTTTGTGGCAGGTAAAGACAGATATGTAGTTTTATGGAGCATTCAAGATCATATCTCCACTTTGGCTGCAGATCCTGGGTCTGCAAAGTCTCCTGGAACCAACAATAAGCAGTCTTCTAAGGCTGCTGGTGGCAATGATAAGCCTGTGGACAGCCCTTCAATTGAACCTCGTGGAGTCTACCTGGGGCATGGGGACACTGTTGAGGATGTGACTTTTTGCCCATCAAGGTAGCTCACTATAAAGTCAGACGTCATTCATCAAACGCAATATGATTCATGTACACTTTTGTCAGTAATATAGGTGCATTCCTGTCAATATCACTTAGTGTGAATCTAATTATTGCTACTTACATCTTAAGAAGGCAAAGATAAAAAAGAATTGCAAGCTTTGGTCATTTATATCTGGCAGTTCACGCTTGACTTTTATTATGTTTTCTGCATTTGTTGCAGTGTGCAGGAGTTCTGTAGTGTGGGGGATGATTCTTGTCTCATACTATGGGATGCAAGGACTGGCTCTTCTCCAGCTATCAAGGTTAGGGTTGTAAGCAAGTCAAACTACTTGTAGCTACTTGAGCTCAACTAGCAGATTACTTGAGTCTGGCTTTCTTCCTAATTATTTTGTTGATCCCTAACTGTTGATTCCTTTGAAGTCTTTGGTTTTGATAGTTTGCATTAGTTTACTCAGTGGACTTCTGGTTGTCTATTTCGCAGGTTGAGAAAGCTCATCATGCTGATCTTCATTGTGTTGATTGGAATCCTCATGATGTAAACCTGATTCTAACCGGGTACTGGAAATATAAGAATTGCTTTCTGGAGAAGCTCATATCTTGCTAGCCGCTTGACCTTTAGTATTTATTAAAACTCGGCTACTGGGTCCCCCCCCTCCCCTTTTCCTTCCCTTCCCCTTTTCAGGTCAGCTGATAATACGGTCCGCATGTTTGACCGCCGAAACCTCACTTCTGGGGGAGTTGGATCACCTGTCCATACTTTTGAGGGTCACAATGCTGCTGTGCTTTGTGTTCAGGTATGCTGCTGGCTTCTATAATCACTATTGTAAAAAAAGTCACTTCAAGCATCATTGGTTTCTTAATTTTGGAACAGGATTTCCTCACCTTTCTTTTCAAGTTAAGATTGTCACGATTTCGTCTATTTATTTGTTTCCAGTGGTCTCCAGACAAGTCATCTGTCTTTGGAAGTTCTGCTGAGGATGGCATTTTAAATATCTGGGATCATGAGAAGGTGTGAAGTTGTTGAGTATAGTGAATGATTGTGCATCTCTCTTGTCTCCCTGTAATATTTTTATTCTGTAGGAGTATTTTGGTAACAGAAGGTAGAATGATACTTCTGCTTTCCTTTTCTGGCATTATGGCAGTAGCTCTCTACAGTTGGTTCTGTTTACAATTTATTTTATAACTTTTCTAACATCTAGGTGGTAAAGGGAGGCACCTCTTGGTGTTCTTTAATACACTCAATAATTTTTCCAAAGAGAAAAGAAAACTGAAAGAGGAGTTTATCCTGGAAATGAGTCCCTAACCTAGGAATATGTGATATCCTAATAGCGCACTCACTATGCATTCACATTCATCTGAAAATGGTTAATAGGATCAACTTACATCAGTTACTTGCACTGACTGATGCACGAGCAGGTTGGTAACTTGGCATGACCAATTGTATTCTAACTTCTAAAACTTTGGTGTATGATGTGTACATATCTGGCACATAAAACAGAGTATAGCAGCTGCAATGTTGTTAGCTTTGCCTTAATTTATAAGGTGCTATTCAGTTTACTTCACCTGGTCCTTTTGGTTGTTCCTGATAGCACTAGTTTAGTGAGAACTTTTCTTAGCAGTTCTTAGTCTCCTGCTTTAAGTACTTATTCATTGAGATAAATATAGTTTACAGGGAATAGATGTGGTACCGGATAGGATGCAATGGTCAAAAAGAGATCTAGTGTTTTCATCACACAGCAAAAACTTGATGCTGAAGTTATCTTCTCTTTTCATGAATTGATGGCATTAGCAATGATTACTTCCTACATTTTTTGTGTGTTATTTGTCGATATATCTTTTGTCGTTTTCCAGATTGGTAAAAAGCTAGAGACCTTGGGTTCAAAAGTACCCAATTCTCCTCCAGGGTTATTCTTCCGTCATGCTGGGCACAGGTGCCAAATTAGCTTGCTTCTCTTAGGTTGATTGATAGTTCTTCCAACTTTCACCTTTAATTGATGTCCTCATTGCTTATAGGGACAAGGTTGTTGACTTCCATTGGAATTCGTCCGATCCCTGGACAATTGTTAGTGTTTCTGATGATGGTGAAAGTACTGGGGGAGGTGGTACACTGCAGGTAGTTTCACCTTCACACATTTCACAATTATGCAAACCATCGGTTTTACCCTTAAATGCATGTTGGCAGCTTCATTCTTATTTCACTGTCATGACTTAATGAAACACTCTTGTGCTTGTGGTGGTTGGAAATTTGTTGACTTTTATGCTGATAGCTAGATCAATTTAGCCTTTCAATTTGGATAAATGCTCTGCATTACTAATTTTATCTTGAAATGTCGTATGTTTGATTGGGTCCAAATTGTTTACTGCAGATATGGCGGATGATTGATTTGATCTACAGACCCGAGGAAGAAGTTCTGGCTGAGCTGGATAAATTCAAGTCTCACATCCTCTCTTGCACCTCTTGAACTTTTCCTAGAAAGAAGAAAGATCTGCAAGGTTGATGACTAACTCAAAGTGGGAAGCAAGTTAACCGTGCTCGATTGCTTTTGTGTAAAAAGGAGCTCATCATCCTCAAGTTCCATCCTTTTTATGATGCTAGGGATTATTTAGTGCATCTGCTTGAGGTTTAGGTTTTGTCTTGGTGTGGACATGAGTCTGACAAACTCGTTCCAGCATTGCTTCAGGCCATGGCTAAGAGGCACGTTTTGGTTAATTCCTGAGATTATCAAGAGATTGCTTGATACTTAATCAGTGCATCTGTTTTAATTGCTGATATTTTGGACTGTGAAAACTAGATCAGTTAATAGATAAGCTTAGAAACTACAAGAGGTGCAACCTTCTGTGGTTGAAATGGGCCTGGTCACTTCCACTTGGCTGTCCCGGATGATTAGATCCAACCCGTAGCGCACGCTCTCTCTCATTTAGACAGCTGGAAACTAAGGTGTAATGATCAATTTGGCCTTTAATCCCAAGAGCTCTGGTGTTTTATGTGCAAATTCATGTGCCCCAGCTGAGGATGATTTTGGATGGTGTTTATCTTGGAGATCAGGTTTAGCATAGATTCCATTAGTATGAATTGATATCTTTCGTTTGGTATATTCCAAAGTTATACAAGATGGTTAATCCTTAGGGCTCAAGTAATGAACCGGGCATCTCTTAGTCGACATGAAATGAATAAATATTGTAAAAGCAAGAGATAGGATAAAGCACTTATGATTAAAGAAAGAAGGGGTTAACGACGTTAACCCAATCCGGTAATTGCAGAATGTGACGAATTTTCAGAACGTTTGAAGTAGTTGTACTAGCTCTTTGAAATTTTAAAGGCAATGAATAATCAGCCTTACAATATTAATTGTACCCATGACAATCACATGACATCCATAAACGGCCAAAGGGCCTCCAGCTTTTAACACAAAACGCTGATACCAGACGAGCCAGAAGGCATTGTCGGCGTCCACCATCTTTTTGCTCCCAACAATTGACCGTTTTGAACCACCAACGTGACATTATCATAGGAGAGACAAAAGTTGCTTGAAATGGGGAAAAATATGCAGTTTCGTCTAGACATATTCCAAAACAAACTTGTGCTTTTTTTTTTCTTTCTTTTTAGGGCCATTGAGCAAAGTTTTGCTCGTCTTTGGGCAAACAAAAAGACAGGAAAAGTTTTGTTCTCTCTTAAGTTCAAAACTCAACCAAATTCTATTCCACTGCTACATACATTAACATTGCAATATCAACTCCAACCAAAAAACATTCAGACAGAGAAACGATGACCAAAACTGAGGTCGCCTACCGACGGCCGATCTATCCCTTGTAAATCTGACAGGCTTCAGATTCAAATGTCAACATCCCTAGTCAGCAAAAGGCTTTGACAACGTCAGAAGATCACCCACGTTTCTCCTTTCCGAAAATCACTTGGACTGCATCCATATTTTCGTGACAACATTGAACGTGGTCAGACCAAATTAAGTGTTCACGTCTCACGCCCTGAAGCATGGCATCAAAAACCATATGTGGCCTCAACGAAGTGAGAATTCGAAGAATATACACAGTAGAGGTGCTAGTCTTTGTACTCGGTTAGCTAAGGAAGCATTTTAATTAGTTTGAGCCTGATCTTGATTTCTTTGTTTTCTGCCTGCAAGTGGTGAAAGGGAGAAAATGTTAGCAATATCCCCAAAAGAAAGGAAAGCTGGCCTAGGTACTTGACAAGAAACCAACCAAAAAGAATCTTTCTTTTCTTGTGCCAGTAGCTCTTCAAATGAAATATCTGGGACTTCCGAATCTTCAGCTTCCATCAGTTCACCAGATTTAGCCTTCATCTCCATGCAGGCACCAACTTCAAGCATCTAGAGAGACAGAGAGACAGAGAGACAGAGAGAGATCAAAATGTAGCGCCTATAGATAAACACAAGCAACTGACTGAAACAGGGAGAGACACGGTGAGGGGACATCAGGCTTAGGAAATTTATCATTTAATTATTGCTAGATACTTCAAAAGAAGATTGTTTGGAAATAAAATTTGTGAAGTAAATGCTTTCACTCTACATCAACACACTTCAACCAGAATTAAAATGTGCATCTCAAAATTCTACAACCAATAGCACAATTGCGGAAAGCAGAAATGTCACCTTCTTGTAGGCTGGCGAGAGTTTGAGCTGCTGTTGGAGCCAGTTATAGACAAATGCATCTTCTTCAAGTCTCTTCTGTTCCAACTCTAACTTGTATATCTGGGTTTAAATAATTTAAGAGTGTGAAGATTGTACAATCTACTTCCTACTAAAAGAATCACATTGGGTTCATTGCAAACCTGCTGACGAAGTCGCTCAAAGGAGGATCTATCTGCCTTAAAAAGCAGGGCTTTTGCTATTGTAAACCTCCGCTGTATAACCTCTGACCTGTGTAGGAAGTTCAACTGTTAAGAGTCTGTCGCTACACACAGATCTCGAGATAACAAGAAAAGGTAGATCCAAGAAATAGAAATTCTATGAGACGGCATGCTCAGCTCCTCGGCAAGGATGATTGAGACTACTCGAAACATTTTAAAAACTCAAAATAGGCAGACAAGAGGGCTTACAGACACAGTAAACATGAGTCAAAACATAAAATCACACGCTATTGTCTGGGATATTCAGAACTCCCGACACCACAATAAGTTGGCAAATGCTGCTTTATTTTGGAATCAATTGTAAGTTCTAAATTTCATTGGGAGTAAAGACATACAAAAGGAGCTCACTTACAGAGAAGCTATAGACCTTCAAAGGTGTGAAGATTAAGAGTTAGGATATGAATTTTTTTTCGGTTAGCATTTAATAGATGATGTCACACTTACTTGTGTTGTAGCTCATTTCTAGCCTCAACCAAGCAATTAGCAAACTGGCTGACCTGCAAAATGGTAGAAGATGCAAAACTCAAAGCTCTTAGCAAATGCAAGTGAGCCCAAATAACCTGAGATTCCTTCCACATAAAAATGAGAGCTTTACCAAATAAGTATGAATATGAACTTGTTAGCCGAAGGTGAAAAAAACTATTTTGACCAAGGAAGAAGATTGACTAACAGAGTCTGCTTAATATATAAGCAAATAAAAAAGGACCCTGGAAAACAAATTCACACAACCTATCTCAAAAGATGAGAAGTAAAGTATCGTGATAAATCACTAGAAGAAACCAAAAAGCAATTTCCAAAACATCTAGCAAATCTCTATTACTTGATAATTGTCATTGACATATCAAAAGCTCGATACGTGTAGCACAAACAAAGGTCATTTGCCAATTCCAAAAGATTGACTTGCAATTGCTTTTTCATGAAATTACAAAAGGTTTTGAAACTAGAAGTTCATATAATTTAAATAAGAAGTTCAGCATCAATATTGTGATTACAACATCTCTACCTCGCCTACATGCAAAAGCAAAGGGTAAAGGGTATCGTTTGTGTCTTGTGTTTATTGAATATTTTCCCTCAACCGAATTCTTAATTATTCATAACCCTGATGGTAATGCCAAATGTCATACGTATGTGCACTGCATTGGAATTTTACTTGCATAAGCTCAGAAGACTGCCATTCAATGGATTTGAAAAGATCAATACATTTCTTTATACCATAAACTGATTTAACCAGGGAAAGCTGTTGAAACTACTTAAAAGTCACACCAAAGAAGTCTTCCAAAAATATGGCATATGCATCGGAAATGCATCCTCACTCGCAGATAAATGACACAGATAAGAGCTTCATCATCCAAATTCAGCATTCCGATTTCATGATATACAAAAGCATCATGAATATCAAATCGAATTAATACAGGCAGTATCACCCAAAAGAATTTAACAGCTCATTAGGATAAAACCAGTAGCATTATAAAACCGCCGCATCTTTCTGGCTCAAAATTCAACCTAAAACAAATCTACATCAATTACAGAAACAAAAACGAAAAGAAATTTTAAAATGCAAAGAAATATCAAAGGAAAAAAAAAAAAAACCTGAGCAAGGGTCAATCCTTTGGACTCGTGGCACTTGACGAGCTCATCATAGTGTTGCTTGATCCTCCTCTGCGTGGCACTGCCAGAAGAAGTAAAGGGGTAAAGGCAAATCAGTTCGGGCTTCTCCGATACGGGCCGACCCGAATCCGACTTCTCATTCTCCTCCTCAGCGACCGTCGCCTCCGTCCTCTTGCTCTTCTTCTTGGCCCTCTTCTTCTTCCTCTTCCCGACCTGGGTCGGCCCGGGACAGTGCTCCGAGCCGGAGACCGACTCGTCCGCGTCGCTGCACAGGCTGGCGGAATCGGAGGGCAAGATCTCGAGCAGCAGGGAATGGGTCAAGTGGGTCGGGTCGGGGTCGGGGTCGGAGCCGGGCTCTGCGGCCGCATCGCTCTCGCCGATGATGCGTGCCGATGGGTCGTCGTCGTCGCCGCCGTCTCGCTTGGGGCTCTCGGCGCGGACGCCGTGGAGCTTCTTGAACAGGGAGAAGGAGACGAAGAAGAAGGAGAGGAGGGAGAGGGTGAAGAAGGCAGAGTAGAGGAGGGAGAACATGAATTTGTCGCCGTGAGGAGGGGGGTCGCAAGAAGACGACGGCGGCGACGGCCGTGGAAATGGAGGATCAAACGCGAGGTGGAAAGCCAGAGCCTCCATCAAAACGCGTCATTCACGGCGAGACAGAGAGAGATTTCAAAAGGGTTCTTCGTCCTGCTCTTGGGTTCGCTTTACGGTGAGGTAAGGTAAAGCGAAAGTGGCGATGTGTAGAGAGAGAGAAAGAGAGAGAGAGAAGGGATGAAGGCAGCTGCTTTGAAGCTTCTGAAATCTTCGGATACTACTGAGGTTTTTTCCTAGTACCGGCCGCTATGCTTCCTAAGAAAGATGGAAAACGTGGTTATCTTTCTTTATAAAAACCATTCATTACAATATCATATAATCGGTACTTTGAAATTTTATCTATTTTAAATTAAATACACTTAACGGATGATAAGTGTTTCGAGATACTCGTTAATGTGAGTCTTTATATTTTCTTGATATATTATGTCAATTGAGGAGAACATAAGAATTTTTTACGTCACTATCAATCGAAAAAAATTTTCTTTCCGTAGAAGGATAGTGCATTATGGCCGTAACATGTTGTTTACTTAAATGACAATTAACAATTTGAACGCACATGTTTGCAATCCAAAAGAAGTCATCTATATTAATATATAAAGTAACGAGAATCTTCCACATACAATAAGATATTATATAATCTTGTAAGTTAGTAATTTCGGTTAATTTGTCGCTTGCTTTAGTGTTGAGATTTGAACTTTTTCTTGTCTCATAAACAAACTTATCAGAAACCCTTCAAATTCTTAAATATTTTTTTTCTTCTTTTTAAATATTAAATAATTTTTTTCATTAATTAATGATTAAAACATTTTGTAATGGGACAATTCTACAAATTTTTATTTTGTGACTGGAATTCTGAAAACCTTTTGACTATCAAGTTTTTAACCTACACGCAATGTGTCTGCGATTTTATCAATGTGAACAAAAAATATATATGCACCAACAATGTTGTGCCTTTTATGAAAATTCAAATTTCTTAGAGATTATTTGGACCAAGGCAATGTGACAATGAATTTTGTAGTTAGACTAGTAGACATATGACTCTGCTTCACCTAACTGAATGAATCAATCGAGAATTGAATTTGATTTCTTCGCTCCTTTTGAAATACAAAGTCTCCATTGCTTTCTAACTTTGACAGAATGAATTAAAATCAACTTGGAAGAAGAAAGAAAATTCACGAGGGTTTGATCTTTGACCTGTTGATTTCTCATCCGAGCCTGCATCTTTCGCACCTTGACCTAACCACCTTTCAAGAAAAAGAGGATGATATCATGGATGTCAAAAGCCTGTCGGCAGTAGACCACCCAATGCAACCCATCACTTCCTATCCTAAGCAGAAACCCATCAGGCAAATGATGGGAACAGCCACGGCCCAGGAGTCCTTGCTTGGCTCAGAGACATCTCCAGGAGAGAAAACAACATTGGCTGAGAGACTATTAAAAGTAGGTCTGATATGATATTCTTCTAGAGAGAGAGAGACATCTAAATTGGTCACTGATGAAAATGATGCCTAAGGAGAGAGGGAGGCTATGATTGTATGATGGTGACGTTTTACGCGCAGAGCCATCGATTAGTGAGACTGAGCCCATGCTTGCATGGACTTTTGATAAGATTTCTTCCAGGCCTAGTTCATCATGAAGGTCAATGAACCATTTCCATCCTCTGCTCCTCTTCCTCCTCCAGAATCTTTGCTTCTTGTGCTGCAGGTCACTTTCGCCTTTGAGTACACAGCTCGCTTTCTTCGATTTTCTCTTCAATAAGCGGAACATATCGCTAAACTCAAGGGTCATCAAGGTGTTTTTTTCTTTTCCCCTTTTTCTTAGAATGAGAACTTGCTGAGCCATCAAAACAAGGGGTCTCACGCAGGTACTTTGCTGCTTTACTGGCTTACGTACATGAACAAACATGGCAAGCGGGAGCCAGGTCAAAATGAGCAGACGAGTTATTACTCGAAGGAAGAATCAAGAACCAAACTTGAGAATGAATCTATAAGGATAAGGCCCCAGAAATGAACTCACGACATGATCTTGGACTAAATAATGAGCATCGCATGATTAAACATTTGAAACATTCGTTACAAATATTGCTTCCAGGAAGTCAACTCTAATGACAAATACATTAAAAAGAAAAGTTAGAAACCAGAGGCTTCCATCTTTTGAAAAATAAACCAGAAAGCACATGGACTCTATTGATTGTGGTCTCGATGTGCTATCTCCCTCTTCTCTATAACTTGCAGGGAAACAAAGCTAAGAGACACTGAATATGTACATACAGATAAAGCTTGTAGCAATCATCTCCAGGAAACTTGGCAGGGCTTTTTGCTGAGCGTGTCGTCGTGTATTTGTACAACTTCAGCTTGGAAAAGCTGAGACAGATCATTCTAGGGATTATGGACACGGACTTAATTTATGAAAATGCGGAACCTTCATTCTGCAGGATTCAGACTTTTTTGTAGGCAGTCAGGAACAAATCGCCTCAACAGACAGTTTCTTCATGACACTGGGGCACGGATCTCCGCCGAATATTTCAGGAGTGACAGGCACTGTGCATGAGTTTTGTCCGACGCAAGTCTGAGAAGAAGCAGTTCTCAAGGTCAATAAAACCCAAAGTATGTATGATAACGTAGGCAAACCGGGAAAGAAAGAATCAAGAATGTGCGATTGTTGCATACCCTTTGGAAGACATCATACGAGTGGAAGGCGTGGCAACTTCCCTCGTGGAAGCTTCCGCAAACACCTGCTGGTGTTCCAAAGCTGGCAAACTTGATGGATGAGATTTTCTGTCCCGGTGAGCACGATAGATGGGCTTTAGGCCTCAGCGGCTTGTTGACTTTGCCAGATGCTTGCATTTGATAGTTCATGAGAGTTGGCTGCCACTCGTAAATATCAGCACACACACTATCAACGTCTCTCCTAACCAAGGAAATCCCATTAGGGTCCCCGCCCCATTCTTCAAAAACAACTAACAAGTTCCCTGTCGGATTTAGCCACGAATGAGGAACGTGATACCTGAAATTTTTAATCACAAGTTGGTTGAGAATTTTCTGTTCAGGCTTCTTATAGAAAGAGAATAAGATGAGTTATAGCATTCCTCTCACCATCTCTGTGAAGCTTCACCACAATTGCTTAGACATTTCTTCTCGCCATAGGTCCCGGCATAATTACAACTGCCACAAGTACCGGATGCTTTATATGCAGGCCAGTACCGCCCAATGCTCTGTCCATTAATCCAAATTTGACCTTTGCCCATGCTATTCATATCCAGAGCCAGTGGAGCATTACCAGCGGGAGCGCTGAAAATAGTCTGGAACATGATTTGAGGATGTTAATCTGTTTATTAACGTTCAAGTTTATAGCTTTTTTTTTTTTTTATCAGAATGAACAACATTCAAAGCTTCTGCACAATTCACTGCTATGATACAAAAGGTACTGATGGTTTGGCACTGGCTTTATGTCAAGATACTTACTTTGTACCATGTCAGTGGCTGCTTCCGAGCCACTAAAGATCCCTCAGCCCACTCAACCGAGGAACTCCCAGTGAGAGAATGAAGGCTCAAGGCTTCTCCTTTAAGACCAACCTATACCAAAAAAATGGGTACCATTTAGACAACTTTGAGCATTTCAAAATGACAAAAGAAGACATGAAGGGATGTAGACAAACCTTATAAGACCATTTCTGCCATGACAAGTCCCTCTTCCCTTCATTGAGACCGTACAATGTTACAGGACCAAGGACACCCGCGTTCCATCTCTCAAAATGTGGACCAACATTCTGGTGAGAGTCAAAAGATAAGAGAAGCATAATAAATTAAGTCTGCAAGTTAAAAACATATCGAGGTTGATGTAGACGCAAGAAAGGAGGAAGAATGCCCACCGGTAACCCAACAGCAATACTTAACAATGCAATTCTATTTCTACCAGCTCTCAGCTTGACACCTTGGTTGAAAGTAAGTTTTGGAAATTCCAGACTTCCGTATGCAGTTCCTGCATGAAATGATGTCTGAAGTTAGAAGACAGAAACTACCATCTGACTATACTACCTTTGCACACATACAAGGAAAAAAACTGTATGCATTGATAAAGGGCAATATGTTGTCCGATTTTAGTTTTCATTCTGTCATTCAACTTCTTACTCAGACCTTTTCCAAATTTAGTTGACATTACAAACACAAGGATGATGAGCCTGCTCTGCTCGCAGTGTGCCACTGTTTGAGTTTGGAACTTTTCATGTTGAAATTCATGGCTGTTCATGTGGAGCCTTTTTAGATTCCCATTCCACAAAATGCTTTTAAACAGGGCATGAGAGTGATACAACTAAATGATAAATAGGGCAGAAATACAGTAAAGGTAAGAAGTTCTCCACACCTGAGGGTTGGCCATTGACAAAAACATGCAAGGCATGACCAGCTGATTGGATGGTTAGAGTTGGATATTTACCGCTTCTTAAGAACCCTTCCTTGGAATTAATGTATACACTGGAAAGAGACGAAAACAGAAGATAGAAATCTTTAGGATGTTACTTCGATGTGAAGTGAATTTCAATGAGCACTATTCATTGCACCTTTTCTTCCCTTTAAAAGTCAAGTAGTGGTTGTTATTCCTCACTTACTCTGTCATGTACCACAGATAATCAGAGACATCTCTTGTAGTATTTATCTGCTCTAACAACCCGGCCGTTGTAAATGAATTGTCTTCATATCCAGCAGGCTCTTCATTGTATGCCTGCCAAGAGAAGCCTCCATGAATAGGAACAGGAGTCATCTTCATCCGTGCACTCTGAGCACCAACCTGCACAGCAATTTCAACATGTATTCAGTTTTGCCATTGCCAGATTCTTTTTTTACGAGAACTTTGGTTCTCATAACGGTGACTATAGCTGAAGACAAAAACATAGGATAAAGTGCAACTCCACCACGTGCTAATTATGGAATGATATGAATGGAAATATAAAAGACTGGATCAAAGCAATTATTTTAGAACTATGGATACTTTGTGCCTCCTTTTCGTTCTTTCTTTTAAGCTTTCCTGGTCATGGCTTACCATATCTTGAGGATGTAAATATGACAATCATTCTGAAATCAACATTTTCAAAAATAAATTAAAGTGGTCAGGTAACTCACCCTAGCAGTGTTATATACAGTGTTCTTGCAGTCAGGTAATATGCTGATGGACCAAGGAGGAAGGTTATAATGCATATTCCCCAAGAAACTTTTGCAAAAGCATTTGAATGGTAATTTGTAAGGAATGCAGCACACGCCCCGGACTTTGATCTGAATACATGAGCCTGCATTTAAGTAGAGAGGGTCATGAACTCACTAGCTCAAATTCAATCCAAACGGAGATAGTTCAAAACTGAAGCTAACCTCTTCATAGTTCCCAAGTTTCATCACAGTAGGATTGCCAGATACTAAAGCTGGTTCACATAGCTTTATTGCTCTGTGCAAATCTTTTAGATGGCCCCATTTGGGTTGCCTCAATAATCCTGAAAAGAAAAGAGGGAAGAGATCCTCTGAGTCACCTAAACTTATAAATTCACTGATGTCATCAATCTTGTTCTGTCATTTGTAAAACTTCAGCAAAATAAATGAAATGAAGATGTTACAGTATATCATTTTGCAAGCTGTCATTTTCCTGTTCTTTTCTGGGTAAAGTTCAGGTAAAAAAGTACATAGATGGATTGATAGGTTAATTGCCAAAAGTAATTTCATTCTTGAGAGCACAAGGCCAAAGGAAGTGACAATCAATTTCTGGAGCACAGCTTTCACGTGTAAAGTGTCAGTAGAGTGAATACATGAACCTATTACGTTGAGAAGGTCATCACCACAATTCCATCAAAGAGTCACCATCTATCTTAACACACGTCAACAGTACTTATTACTTGATGATGTGCCACTTTAACTAGGCCATCCATTTAAACTCCTGTCGAAAAGATGTGAACTTGAGGCAGGAAGCTTCCTTCTAATAATAACAAGAAACCACTTATCGTATTTATTTAGTAGACAGAGAACCTTATATATAGTGATTGATCAATACTACTGATATGACAGAAACCACATACCGTATTCATCGAGGGGAGCATCATAGTCATAGCTAGTAGCAATGAATGGACCACCCGCTGTTCGGCCAAAATTTGTTCCTCCATGGTACTGATATTGCAAAGAGAGCCTCAGTTCAGTTTAAAGAAAACTAACTCCATTAATGAATTTGAAGAAGCTGTCGTATTACCATATAGTAGTTGATGAACGCTCCACCCTTCTTTATAAATCTTGCAACTGAGAAGGCCAGATCTTCAACTGGACGGTTAGGAACTGGACCTCCAAACTCAGTGTACCTGCATCCATGGAAAATGGCGGAATCACAAAAAGAAAACACCATGACTGGTAAGACTTGCACAGCATTGAACTCCAAGAAAGGATGTTAAAATTTACCAGCCTGTCCATGCTTCTGTCCACATCTTGGGCTTATAAGCCTTGTTGGGAGAGAAATAGTCACAGTAGAAGCCATTGCAAGTATTGATCTATTGCAAACAGTGAAATGCGAGTGTTACCCAAATTGACTTGATAGTAACTGAAACAACAGAAATCCATCCTCTGATTGACCATCTCTGGAAAGCACAACTTAGACCTATACTTTGAGCCAATTGAATATTACCGATATCATTTCCTTTATGTTTCTAATCAGGTAAAATAAGTATTTACTTGTTACTGACATTACTGAAGCTGAAATTTGAACTATTAGGAATACTTAACAGCAACATGGGTCCCCCTAATATTATGAGAAGACAATAGGATAAAGGAAGTTAGAACTGTATAGTGCAAGAAATCTGATTTTAGAAAGTGCAAGAGTGTGCCATGTGCACTGTCAACTAATTATTAAAAGCAGCCATGGGTTGTCTGGAGACAACACTGCGTTGTTGCAACCCCACCAAAGGATGAGGAATTGTGTCATGAGAAACATCCATCTCGACAATAAGATCAGCACCATTCATGCTTCTAGAACTGAGAACTTCAAGAGGGTGCTCACAATAGGATCAGGGGCATCATCTTGCTTGCACATGACCCACGGGACACCAGTGCCTAGACCCACTGCCATTTTGGCTGCCCATTTAGTGTAAGCTCGACCTGCTGCACCAATTTCGTACTCCATGGGTCCATATTCATTCTCGATCTGAATCACAGACAATAACACTCAGACACCGCCCAAAAAGATACCTCAGTAAATTGTTTCATCCAATGATTAACAAAGCAATGTCACTGGAACAGTGAATTATGAACCTGGGACAAGATTATTGGTCCGCCCTGCGACTCAAACAGCCGTTCTGCTTTCATCATGTTGACAATCTTTGTCGTGAACTTTTGCATGTAATACTTCAAGATGGCAAAAAAAAAAAATCAGTAAATGTACAAATTCGTGTTTAAGAGGAAGAAATATGAAGATGATAAAAAACGTCCAACCTTGAATGGTCCATTGTCTGTTCTGAAGTTAATACCACGGACGAATTTCAGCCAAACAGGGAACCCACTGGAAGCAGAAGCAAGTTTATAAAAAGACTTGACAAAAACGTCACACGAAAATAGAAAATTTCTTTTATTTCTTGGACCAGGATAAATCATCTATATTACCCGAAATTCCACTCAGCACAGACATAAGGCCCGACTCTGAGATGAACGTAGAGGCCTGCTTGTTGCACGAGCTTGACAAATTTCACGAGATCATAGTTTCCCTCAAAGTTGTACTGAAGCAAAATAAATCGAGTTTAATCAAATTTAAACCTTTTTATTTTCCGTTTTATAACCAACCTAGATACGAAGAGAAAAATAATTGACTAATTCTGTTACTTTGCCAGGTGAAGGCTCATGGCCATTCCAGAAAACATAAGTCTGAATGACGTCCAAACCTCCTCCTTTCGCCTTCTGAATGAGATCTGGCCACATCTGCGACCAAGTAAGGTTGAAGGCCATAAATTTACCAGAAACAAAATCTTAAGCTGACCGGCAAAAAAGCGCCTTTATTTTAAACTAAAGCAGCTTTTTGCTAAGATATGAAAAAAGATGCTGCAGTAACAAAAAGCCCAACATAGAGAAGTTTCCAGCATGAAAGCCAAAAGTGGGGGAGGGGGAAGATCAATCAGCAGTAAATGGAGATACATTTAACCCAAAAAAGAAAAAGAAAGGGGAATAAAAGGAGAAAAAAGAAGCTACCTCAGGAGTGCTTCTGGGGTAGTGGATGGACCCAGAAATGAGGATCCTTCTCTGCCCATTAATGGTAATGGCCCTAGCATCATAAGACACAGACGCTCTCACGGGAGTACAGAAAACCCACAAAGCCAGTACCACCACAACCACATTCCACATTACATCCACAGCCCTCCAACCCATGCCACCAATGGATCAAAAAGAAGAAGACCCTCGTCTCAAAAAAGTGTCTTTCTTCTATTCCTGATCAGAGAAGGCAGCACGAGCATGTGATGGACGAGGACAAGAAAAAAAAGGTGCTTGAGGAAATCTCGTTGCCGAGCCGCTCTCTCTTTTGTTTTCTTGTCAAGAAAGGAGAAAAAGAAACTTTGAAAATGTGAGAATGGAACAAGGTTCACACTTCACAGTGCTTACAGAGACCACCGAGTGGGGATTAGTCTGCACTGATGCTTGCTGAAACGGAGCTTGCAGCTGCTTTATAAACACCGAAGCACGGAGGGTTTGAAAACAAAGGCGGGTCCAGCCTTAAGAGGCTTTGGGTCCCACCCTCGATGCTCTGTCTCACACTGATGAAGAGCTTCTTCATCCAACCAAAAATAAATTTTCTTTCCTCCTATGAATTTGAAAAATTCAAGAGATTTCGGCATCACCAAGAAGAGGAAATGGCAGGTGGTGGTAGTTAAGAAAGCCATAATTGCTGTAGGAAGGTTTTAAATGCGTGTGTACTAATTCCATATTGCAAGTCTGCAGTTTTTCGTTTTCTGGACAAAACGAAATATATAATTTGCATTTTCTGAAGATATGGAAAAAAAAGTTCTGAGCTTTACTTTTCCCTCAGATGTCAGTAAAAATACTACGGTTTGATGGGTTTAGTATTTGAAAGTTACCAGAAAAAAATCATGAGGTCAAGAAGCCACACAAAATGTTTACTTCCCTTTTCCATTAAGGAAATTAGAGAATTGGAAAAAAAAAATGATCCGAAGATAGATGGGAAATATTTCCTCATCTCCATTTTATTTTATGGAAAGGGTGTGAAGTTTTTTTTTTTTTGGCTCATAAGCATAAGCGAACCTGACTCTTCTAATTGGGCGTTCTCATTTTCATATCTCATTCTTGAATCAAGGATAAAAAGAATAAAAAGACAGATACTTATTATAATTGCGCACTTATACTCTCTTTAAAGACTTGCTTAAACCAAAAACAAGGTTGAAGCGTTAGAAAATCCATATAATTATTTGATGCAGAAATTCGGAAATCGATAATCCTTAATTTTCATGATTTTCACAAATAAATGAGAACATACATTTATCCATAGCGTTACCCTTAAAGACAATTGTTATGGAAAATCGAAGAACTCAAACCAAATGAAAAAATCCGATTTCTCTCCCTTAACCCACTATTCTTTAATGCATTCTATCGATAAAAGAGAAATATTGAGTTCTTTTCAGTCATTGTTATTCATATGGGTGGAGAGAGGACCATATTCTATTTATACGTTCTATCAATAGGTACCTTCAATCAAAGCGCATTTTAACTTCCATAAGAGTCGCACATCTTCAGAAAAATAATAACTTCCTTGAGAATTATACAATTTCATTTTATTAGAATCGTAACTTCTCATAACTAATAGTTATTTTTATAGCATTTCAATAATTATTAAACCATATAATAAATCATATCATGTGGGCCACAATAATTCTTACAGCCATTCATAAGTGGCAGAATTCTTTGTATAATTTTTCTTCCAGTGGAGAGTACACAAAATAGAATTTTCATATTCGAATGTTAACTTTCTACGAAACTCATTTCTCCTTTTCATAAACGAGAAAATTTGGGTAAATTATATTACTGAACACTTTCACGGGCTTGCCATGTGAAAACGACATGGATTTGAGTTTCGAGGGGATATTTTTAAATAATTATAAACCCAAGAAAAATTTCCCTTTTTTTATAAATTGGGTGAGTATATGTGTTTTCTTCTTACAGAGATTCTCTAATCTACTCCCAGGATGGAACGTACGGTTCCTCTTCCTTTTGTCCGCTTCCTGATGTTGGCCTCGCGAGCTCCCACGACCACGCGCACCACGGAGCGTGGACGCACGACCGACGTCGCTCGATAACCGGCTTCGCCGGTGGCGTACACGTGCGAGCAGAAGCGCGTGGACTTGTGCCATGTTTGGTTGATCTTGTGATTTTACTAATCTTTTTGTTTCGACATGGTTAGTGAATGTTTAAAAACGTTTTGGTAGATATGTCCGTCGCCCCTCACGGGTCGAACTTAGATTTTCCTAAAACAACATCGTTTTAACTAAAAATAGAGAATGAAAATCACATTTTCAGTTGAAGAAATTAATTATCAATCCGAAAGACTTTGAAGCGCTACACTCCAATCATGATAATAATATCCCCTTTTGAAGGAATTCCAATTTATAGACATCATTCGATAAAAGAATGTTGCTCAGATGGCAAAAAATAGTCGATGCATCCAGTCATTTTTATCCCGTGTCACAATTTCTGATGAAGCATGCAAATTGCGGAAGTAATATAGATGCAGACTTTGCAAGCGTGCAATAAATATGCATCGAAATTAATCTAATTAATGGGTAGTTCCGAAACTATATTTGCTCTAAGCTGCTTGGCTTGTCTCCCACCCTTTATTAAGCATAGTCTATGAAACCATGTAGTGCCAAGGGGATTATTAAGGGCCACAGGTTGGTACAGATCGCACCGAATTTTGCCACTCATTGATCATTCACGTGCAAAGGAAAGGATTGAATCCGTATGATCGTTCTTTAGTCGAAAACGAAGGATGACAATGGAAGTTCGGTTGGTTGAGGGAAAATGGCTTCCTTTACAACCTTTTCGCTCGTACATTGAATTAATGACACTCATCTTCAAACTATTAGGACAGTTCCTGATTGAGAGAGGGAAAAGGATATGTAGTTGGACTTGATCAGCAGAACAAGGGAAGAATGGGAAGGTAAATATGTTCTAATGCACTCATTTAAGTTCACTTGCAATTAGAGACAAAATGAATGCCGAAAACCCTTGACCAATACATTGATCGATACCTAAATTGGAAGGGTCGACATTAGTGAGTGTACATAGCTTGACCTCAGAGGTGCATTGCAGAACAAAACTACTGCTTTCATTGTACCTTATTGGCACTCACACGGTTTTAAAACATGTCCCGCTGGTTTGAGCTTGTGCATAACTTTTAATTTACCATTGCAAGCTGTGGGATCATGTACATATCTAGGCACCCGGCATCCTCCTAACACCCTTAGATCTAAAACCACTATAGGCATTCTATTTGGCCGTCATTAGTATGAGGTTGTCCCGTTCTAATCTTAGATCTTTGTGCCCCCATGATTTTAAAACTTGTCTTGCTAATTTGAAGTTGCAAAAAACATATCTACTAGGACAACAACCTAGGTGTGAGCAATGCAGGTTGACGCCCGATAGTGAAGAATGAGGTTTATGATTAATTAGGGAGCTTCCATAGTTCAACAAACATTCATTTATTGAAAGATTGGTAGTCACAAGAGCAAATAAGAATAAATCTCACCTGTTAATTGATAAACCTTTTTAAGTTTATGTGTTACAATACCACAAAAACGATGGGTTACAATTAGGGAATCAATCTCCCTAAAATGATTAACTACAACTGCTGGACTCTTTCTTCTCTCTCTCCACTTGTAAGATTGATGCCATGAAAGAGCATGAGAAAGCTTGAACTTTCAGAAATGGGAATGGAGGAGGGATTACTTGGCGGGAGGAGCAAGAGAAAGAAAGGGGGATAAAAAGGCAAAAAGAGAACCAGGGATGAGGCTTGACTTTTTAGTGGGATTTGGTTGGTTAGGGTTCTTGTTAGAAGTCTCATAAACTAAGCAATAGCTAAGAAAGATTGCATGCACTTGACACCCCCATGCATGATTGGAAACACCAACCTCCCTCACCTTCCACTGCAAGTTTTCAAGGATTAGGAATAGGAAAGCTTGTTAGGTAGTTCCCCTCCAGTAAGCATGTGTTCTTGTGTTCTTTAGAATAAGATACGAGGACCACTTTCGCACGAAAGAAGCGTGCATCTCGGTTAACCAAAAACCCTAACTCCATATGAAATTAGGTATCTTTTTTGTCTTTTTATACCTTCATTTTGCACTGAAATTTATAGATTTTACTCCATGCTATTCCAAAATAATTTGAATTTGAAATTGTTCACGGTGATTTGTATTCCAATCACTCATCGTTTGTTTTTCGGAACATGTCACGACCTCAGAGAACATCATATCCTTTTTCCAAAATATATGGTGAAACAAATGACGTTTGACTAGCATCATCACTTGGGTTATACACAATTTCTTTTTCTGATTTTGGTCTAATTTCTGGACTTGTGGGACTGGAGTGAAAGTTTAGACGGGTCCAGTCCAGCCCATTATTCTAGAATTGAATTAAAAGTTTCCTAAACTAAGGCATAATAATATTTGAGATTGTGACACAAAAAGGAAATTTGAAAGAGAAGAGAGGGGACAAAAGAAAAAGATGGGGTCCTAATATTGAAGGGCTCAATATCAAGTCTCTTTGATTGAGCTAAAATTTTATTTTTCTTTTGTAATGTTGACGTGATAATAAATTAGGTATTAGGAGGGCTAAGATATTAGCTGTAGGGGTCACAATCTGCTGCCTCATGGAGTAGCATACAGCTCATATGGATTGAAATTTTCAACCACATGGGGACCCATGGAGTTGTAGGCCAACTTGCTTATTCCATCATTCAATCAAAGGATCAAATTGCACACCAATTCACCTTATGTTTCATTTTTGTAACCAACCAAAGCCATACCATAAATTTTATATAAGAAGGCTCGATGCCCCGTGCGTTGAAATTGTTAACCGTCATATCATTGAAGTGCTTAAGAATCTTCCTCTGGCCTACTTCTCACAGTCCAATGTATCTTATCTGAAGAAATCTGCAATTTGATGGGAAACTTGATATAATCCGTGCTCTTTTGGGCTAACAAAGAACTCAACTTGTCATCCTTATGCTAAATCTCATTTAATTAATACTTTTCAAACTAGACTGGTAGCTAAAGGACACTGCAGCCACATGATATCTTATTGAATTGCACTATAATAAGATTGTTCAATTATTCTCATTTACCAGCGTAATGAGCACTTCAAAATGCATAGACCCCACTTGTAGTGGCACGTTGGCCTTCGGGAAGCTATGATGAAACGAAAGTGGATAGGGCATTTGGTTAATTCATGGAGCTACAGTCCCGCCTACGAAAACCAAAGGAAATGCACAGATGTGGCATTTGAGATTAGATCAGGAGATCGATTCTTACAAATTCTCTTAGGGTTGGCATGTGAATTGAGGACTTACGACGTAGGAGAGGATTAGATCGACACATTGGCCGAGGGAACCGGGTCCGCACCGAGGTGGCAAGATGTGGCATCGCATGTCGGCAAGCCGGCCCCGCGGGACAAGAGGTGGCTGGACACATGATCCATTGGACCAGTTTCTAGAGAAGGCTATGCATGATGTGGAGCAAGAGCCAAAGAGAGGATAGAGCGAACCATCCATCATTCATTTATGCAGTGGATGAGATTGCCACATAAACACTCCTTTCCTTTTGTTCTTTGCTTGGCCAGTGAAGTCCCCATCACTTGATAAATATCATCAAATGGATATGGGAGGGCCCCTTCAATTTCTTATGATCCGTAGGAATAGTGGTGATTTGGCTAAAGGCTGACGCTGCTCTTTTGCACTTTTGGGTAGGAGAGGGAGAGGAAGGGGAAAGTGCAGCTTCTTTTAAATTCAAGAGGGCCAAAAGTTGTGTGTATGGATGCGTTTGTGTGGGTCAGATGGGTGATCCACTTGAATATTCATGATTATCATGTGATGGAGATCTCATGTTGTTGGGGCCACATTTGATTTCTCATTTATGTTGTGCATGTGCATGTACATGTACGCATGAAAAATTCAGAGTCCGCGTCCCAAAGTGTGCTTGCCTGATGTTTCGTGGAACTATCTTATCTCGTCTTGCTAGCTGATATATCATGCATTATGTCAGCAGAGTAATAATGATGCGGTATCGTCCACTTTGACGAGCTTCAAGTTTTTAGTGGATTGCCCGTTTCCTAATTCGAATGTATTATTTTTATGAACGCGAGTAGACTGGATCGTCCAAATGCAACAGGAAGATAATTTATGGTTTGATTTTCTCATGCCGCCTAAATGATCTTAGTAATATCATTCGGGTCTAATCTTTACAAGCTTGAACAGGAATGTGGAAGGCCGCACGCATCATGATTCTTTCCACCTCTGATCCATATCTCTGTCTTTGACTTGCAGTCTCTAATTAAAAAGACGGATTTGAGGTGATTAGGACAATCAAAAGATTATTACGATTGTTCAGAAGTCAACGTTTTGTCTTCAACCGAGATTTGCTGTCTTCTTGCATCGATTCTTCTTTTGCTTTTTAACGTTGATTAAGGAATGGTGATTGAAGTGTCTCAAGTATCCTAATCGCGTGATTCTTTGGCTATGCATGAAGCCATGCACTTTGAGTCGAGATTGCGTAGGAGGAGAAGCAAGAAACCTTAAGTGTCATGAAAGGCATTATGCATGGCACTTACTAGTTTATTCATTCGGACATGTTGCACATAACCCAACTGAGGAAAGAAAGAATGATCGAGGAGGTCTCTCAACGCACTAAGCAAAAACTATGTAAGTTCCAAACTTGGATTGGCCGAGCCAATAAGCTATAGATTCAAATGCAAAGGCATTTTTTCGCTCGTTGTAATCTTGAGGCTTTGCCCGTCGACAGAGCTGCTTGCTTGTATTCACAAACTTTCCAAACCATCCTCAACATCATTTCTCTGGGAAACGTCGTAGGAGAAATCATTTTCTATAATCGTTCTTGTACATGAACAATAAACTTAAAAAGAAAAGGAGAAAGAAAGAAATGGAAAAAGCGAGACACGTAAAGAAACTCACAAAAACATGCATTTTTTTTTTTCATTTTTTACAACGAAATGGATTGGATAATTGATGCACCGGTCCATTGAATTGGTCGACTTGGATTTAGACGATCATTTTTGTGGGTTTATTGGAGTGAGTGCGATTCATCAATTCAAAATAACCAATATCCAACTATAGTGTTTACCTACGAAAGGACTAAAGACGATTTTTTTTTTGCCATGACACCAATATCCAAACAAAATTTGTTAGAATGACTAAATTAGCAATTCATAAAAGTTTATGACTAAATTGATATAATTGAAAGATTTAGAACTGAATTGACCATCAGACAATAGGTTTAGGGCTTTTTGAACCATTTTCCCAAAAATAAGTATCTTAGTTTTTGACTCATTTTTATCATTATGGCTCAAGAAAATACATAATTATCTCTCCTTTGAACATGGGCAATTATCAAATAATCATTATTTGGACTTTGCTTATTAATTACTAGCCTGGCTATGATGCATTAATAAGGGAAATAATTCAATTTGACCTCGGACAAAATTAGCTCAACCACCGCCCTCTATCTATGTAGACCAAAACTATATATCTCACTTGAGTTATGTGGGCTCAAATGAGGGCCAACCCTCCATGTTCTATGCTAAACGGTGCCTGCACTTCGGTAAATGTCTCCATCACTCTCTTTGGACCATCTTTCTGAACAGCAAATGTTCAGCTCAATCTATTATTGGAAAAATCCCCAGGAAAATGCAACTTCCACCTTTTGCCCACCCTTTTCTTCAAGCATAAGAACCGAACATTAATTATGAGATGGGGACTCGAATTGGTGAGACAAGGACTCAAATCGGTGAGAAATTCGCCTCGTTATATCGTTATCGTGCTTTCAATTCATGTTAATTTATAGAGTACCGTGAAGTTATTCAGCAAAATAAGCAATCAGCTTGCAACATAATTATAATGGTTTATTATCATGCCTTGTCATATTCAAATTTTCTATCTGTATTTTGGTGTTCTTATCGTCTATGTAAATCGATCATGTCTGAGTCTGATATTATCGGCCTAGATCGGCCTAGACCCAATCAAGCAAAAAGAGAATCGCCGCCCCAAAGTTGGTCGTTTGCATTTTGTATACTTCACTCCACAAGAAAGGAGGTGATGAACATGGCTTTCATTGTCACCCATGTATCACATCGAACTCATGCACGTTAAGTCCATTTCTCCTTCATCCCTCTTCCATGCATTTCCGTGAAATTTCCTTTTCTTTTGTTTTTCTAGGAGGAAGGCTAATCATTCTTTCCTTCTTTTTTGTGAAATTTCCTCCTAATTAAAATGAATCAAAGGTATCGAATTTGGCACCAGGAACAATAGATTAGTATTGAGTACAATAGAGTAAAGAAGAGCGAATCTAAATCCGTCTTTTAAGTATTTAAGCTAATAAATGGAGAGAGATCGTATGTATATACTAAGCATATAACCATGTGGAAAAATGCTGTGGGAGATTTTAACAGCCCTCCCACGTACAAGGCAGATCAGGAACAATGCGTGGAATTGGACGAACGAGGGGCCATGCACGAGAAATAAACCAAACGCCTGGCTCTTGTACCATTTAGAATGCGCTATCTAAAAAGTTAAGTCAATAGGCAAAGAGATTTTTCATAAAATGCTTGTCAATAACTGAATGAACCTAGCCAAAATGCTGTAAACATCCATGCAATCTAGAGGGTGAGGACGACATGTATGCACCACCTCCACGTCACCATTTCCACGCTGGATAACTCATGATCCTCTTTTGTGCTTTTAGTCTTTTTTTAATAATTTTATTATCATGCATCATTAAATAGATATCTTATTTGGACACCGCCCAATAATACAGGATTAAAAGAAAAAGGGATAAGCTTTAATTCAATTCTCTCTTATCTTGAATTAGTCACTTCAAGAGAAAGCAACTCGTCTGGGAAAAATGCATGAGATCATCTATCTGATCTATACACATCAACAACCATTGTTATTCCAAGGTTATGCTAGGGACTTAATTGAAGTTTTATCCTTCGACAGCGGACAAATTATTTTTAAGAAAGAATCAACTGATTTAGCATGGATTTGCCATTAATTCTGCGACGAGGAAGATTGTGAACCGAATTAGTCCAAATCAAGTATAGTAAGGTAGCAAAATAGAGCTGGAATGAGCGATTTAATCGGCCATTTGGATAATCCGTATCAACGGGCCATGTTGACAGGCAGACTTGCTGGTTGAATTCTTGTTCAGTGGAGCTCCTGTTGGGCCTTCAGTCAAGCAAAGGGGGCCCATCAAACTGGTTTCTTAGTACTTCATTTTGGTCGTTTTTGCAACAACAACAACAAAAAAAGTACGATCAAGACCTAAGGTAGCAGTCGTGGGTTCACGGGAAAACCTTACGCGGGCGCCCACAAGGACCCTTTAGATGCCGCCGTGTGACGTGCATCTTCATTGTGGCAGATGGTGCGGCACTCTCTTCCTAAAATGATGCCGCTCGAGGCTTCCGCTTCGAAATTCCTAAAAAAATCAGCCTGAAATGGTGGACTGAATTTGGATAAGCCTTATCATCCTAGTCAGGCAGGAGGACATTCCTTGATATTGAACTCGTAAGCCAACGTCTAACCTTTTCATGTCCAAGAACATTTCAAATTCTGGTGATATCTTAACTAGTGAGTAATTAGCATGATTTGGAGATCTTGCTCAAAACGACCAACAATTTTCTTTGCACCTGATTTTGTTATCCGAAACATTTTCGCTCACTTACACAATGGAAATTTTGTAATAATCGCACCAAAACGAGGGCGAGAATAAAATGGGGCTTGTGGATAAGTTTTCAATTTGGCATTGAAGACAGATGACAAAATCTTGAGGGCCAGGAAAGTTTTCTTGCAGAAAACCGTGGCCATGGGAAAAATGTTATCACCTATGATATATGGGAAGCAGATTGCCACAAATTGAAGAGAGAGAAAGAGAGAGTTATCCAGAATTCTGGTGTTAGCTTGGTCCTACAGGGTCCTTTAGAATATGTATGGCCTGCCCTTTTTGCAGAGAGACAATTCAGATATCGTTTCCATTGTCTGTACCCAACTGCCTTATCTGCTTCTTGCCCAATGTACCACACACCATTTTTGAGGATCCATCATGGGGCTGTGGATTAGAAAACCATTGCCATTGTCATTGGATGAACGAAACAATTTTTCAGGAGCTCTTGCCCAAATTACTCACCTATAACATGGGATTGAATGGGTTTGCAGCACATGTAACGAACACAGATCGCTTTGCGAAGTTAGGAGTTGAAATTAGAGGGAAATGCAATGTTAGCTAATGTCCGGTAGGGTTTAAAATTCTCCCGTACATCTGAACACATTCAAAAGCTGGATTAAGAGCGACACATGAAATTTGATTAATAATTGATTCTGATACCATGTTAGAAAATCCAATCTAAAAATTTAAACTAATAGATAGGGAAGATCATATGCATGTAAGATCCGTAATTAAGTGATGTGAGGTATTAACAATGCAGGAATCACTTATTTAAGCACAATTTATAAGTCTGATTTTTTGTCCATGGACTTGTAGAAGAAGTATGGAAAGAAAGACATCTATTTTTTGAGGATGCTGCCACATATTCGACATGCCCTTCAAAGGAGGACCACATATCAACTGTGGATACTGGATAGGGTCAGTCTAAAATGGCCCTTCAGAATCTCCATCAATGCGCCTTAGCTTGTGAAAGGAACTGGTAAGGACAAGAACGAAGTACCGTATAGGGCCACAGCACCAAAAGGGCAAGTTTGCTTGCAGGATAAAAATAACCTGACTTTTTAAACGATTCAAAACACCCCCACGAAGTTTTGCCTGATGAATACAAATACCCGCCATGAAATTGCTTGAATCCAACTTCAAGCGCAAATCATGAAAAATCATCACCAACGCAAAGTGCGTTTGATTCGATTTTGGGGAATGTCTTTGAAAAATTGCAAAAGCCTTTGAGTTAAAGTGACTTTTGAAATACAAGTAGTATATGGTAAAATGTATTTTAAAAACACATTAGAAAGCAATTTCGACATCAATACCATTTAATAAAAAGTATAATTTGTAAAGGATTTTTTTTTCTAATTTTTCTAATAAAAAATCTCAACCTATTTGTCAACGAACTTAGCCACTACAGGTGAGGGTGGCGATGGCTCATCGATTGCACATTGGTGGCATGCTGGCCACTCACTAATGGTATGTCGGTTGCTCATAGGCAGCTAAGGCAAATTTAGAATTTTCGAGAACATCTTTAGAATTATGAAAGTTGAGCGAGAGCAAAATTGGAAGGGAAAAAAAAAGAAGGTCTATTTGCATTTTGGAAACGCAACATTCCAAGTTACCACCAACCTTGAGCTAAAAGGCTTTCAGAGAATTTTGGAGATTGCAAACATCTCCCCAAAACACCCAAATTTTTTTTGCCAAATGGCATTTTCACCTTAAGCCCCCAATACCAAACGCACCTGAAAACGTAAAGCCGGGACCCTTCCTCTCTCGTCGTTCTTGAATGGCAGCGCTTTAGGCTTAAACCGTAGGAATCGGAAAAGACAGCATTTTAGAGGAATGGGCCTCCTGGTTTTTACTTGCATATAAACTCTTTCTTGCTTTTGCTCGCATGTCTTTTGCACACTTCAACACCGTCGATCGCATCCCATGCCCTACGGGTTTGCATGGATGAAAAAGCCAACGGTGGGTACTTTATCCACAGATCAAATTTCATGGAATTTTTTGAATTGTCCGAAAATTGGAGGCATTTTTATCCCAGGTGGAAAGTGCATGAGCCTTCCGGGGACTTGAACCACCAAATAGAGTTAGTCGGTAGACACTAGATGCTGATGAACAGGCAGATAAATATATGACACCTTTATATTCTTTTGGGGTAAACGACCAGATGTTTCAGTTCAGTTCTTTCTGATACATGGGCCTTGATCTGCACTGCTTCATGTCAGGACAGAACGTTCACGATTCCGCTTGCTGAATGAATTTACAGGTACAGTGAGAGTATTTATTGTGAGAGTCCCCACTTATTCCCCTATACATTGCCTTTGCTCTGCCAATGATAAAGCTTATCTAAGGGTCGAATTCATGTTCTTCGGAAGAGAAAGGCAGAGGTCCTCAGTCCCATAGGCCGAACAATAATCCTGTCCTTCGCATGATGAGGCCCTATCTTACATTGTCCATCAAGCGCAAGTGACGTGATGACCAAAGACCAAAGACCAAATGCACAAAAAACGTTGAGAAATGTTGATTTAAGGAACCTTAGGCGTCAAGTTAGTTCCCACAATACATCATAAACGATTCAACCACCCGATTTGATGTATGTACAGAATCATCATTATGTTGAAAAAATAAAAAGAGTTTTCTGATGTCTTGCGTTCTAGAATTTAGCCAGAGTCTCTCACATTGAGGTACAAGATTTTTTCCGTCTTTTTTTCTTTTTGTTACCAATTTGTAAAGAAGCGTGAAGAATCTTGGAGGATCAAAGTAAAATCCATGCAATAGAAATGCAGACCAATCTCCAAGGAATCAGGTTAAATCCTGTCAAAGATCGAAGTTCAGAAAATTTTAAAACGGGTTTCACATAAGGACTGCAGGAGGAGAGAAGAGGAGAGGTTAATTCTACTCTACTACTATTAATAGTATAGTTTCCCCAACACTGCTGATAAGGTAAAGCAACACGAGGTACAAATTATCATTGAAGGTACTCTTTTGTAACATACATCTGTGCTGGAAGTCTTGACTCCAGTTATTCTCAGCTCCAGGGCCGTCCCCCACCGTAACCTCTACCACGATCTCTGAATCCTCCATGACCTGTACAGCAGGAATGCAAAAGAGAAGCCGCACTCAGCAACAAAACCATGGTATGACTTGCATGAGTTTTTCTTTTGAATTTTTTTTTTTGGGGTTTTTTTTTGGGGGGGAGCATTTTGTACATGTAGTTGGGACCCTCTAGCTGGCTTTTCCAACATACCCATAAAAAATACAAGAAGAAGCTCAGAAAGAGAGGCCTCATTTTATGACAGAAGCCATGGACTCTCAGTGGAGGAACCACTAGACAGTAGTTTCCTCCAATGCCTCAACACTGCCATCATGTATTGCCGATGGAACTGCGGAAAAATTACCCCAGAGACATGATTCTCAATGACCGCAGGGTTAGAGTAACTGACCATTGATCAACAACCTCAAAAGAGTACCAACCATGCTTTTCCCCCATCCACCTTCCCTTAATAGAGGTCAGCCAACTCGGAGTTGCAAATTGCACACACCATCTTCTAACAGTATTGACTTGCTCTGCTCTCACTGAGATTGCAGCCCAATCAAGAGAACCACCTCTAAACGAGCCTAAGAACAATCCCTCTTGCTCTCTCACTCTCCCTCACACACAGACGCACAAGAAAAAGATAACAAAGGAAAAACAGGGATTTCACAGTAACGAACCTGGAGGGGGAGGCGCGGCACGCCCCATGGCTGCCAAATCAGGACTGACCTTCTGCCCAGCTTCCTCAAGGATGGAAATTAATTCTTTTGCAAATCTCGCATTTGCAGCTGTGAAGAAAGTATATGCTGTCCCTTTCGCCCCTGCCCTTCCAGTACGACCAATGCGGTGGACATAATCCTCAAGTGAGCCAGGAAAATCATAATTGATCACATACTTCACATCCTTTACATCTACAAGGTAGAAGGAAACGGTAAGCTATTGCTTATCTATGGGCAACCTACCTATCCATACAAGATCATGAAGGAAGCACAGTAACATGCACATCCTATTGGAAGACTTAACTATCAAACGAAGCGATCTGTAATTATGTGCCATTATCTCCACAATAGAAAGAGAAAAGGAAAAAGGCGAGCGAATATCAAGTAAAGCTAAACAGACAGCTGTATGTATAAGTGGTAAACAAAGATGGCATTCTGTGTCTAAGATAAATAAAAAGAGAGAATTTGAGAAAATTACTGGTGAAAACTAACATTCAAGATAAAGAGAAGAGATTGAAGTCATATAAATAACACAAAGATGCTTCCTAAAGTGCGAATCATTTAATGTGAAAGTGTCTTCACCTCATCAACTAGGTCAAAAGCACCAGAGTATGCAAAGCTAACGTGAGGAAATCCATGCATTGGAAAAAAATGTCCATGCCACAACCAACTACTTACAAATCAGAAACAACCAACAAAGTGTGGAGAACAAACAGCCACTGCAGATTCAGGTACCATGGTAACATTGAGTATTGAACAAGAACACGAACCTAGACCACGTGCAGCAACATCAGTTGCAGTCATTATGGGACTTTTGCCAGCTTTGAACTCAGAGAGGACCCAATCTCTTTCTGCTTGACTTTTATCCCCATGGATTGAGAGAGCTGGCCAACCATCCATACGAAGTTGCCGAGTTATCTGATCACACCCTTTCTTCGTATCCATAAAGATAAGTATTCGGCTTCCATCCATGATATCCTCCAGCAAATTTACCAATCTGTGTACGAGACAAATAGTTTTTGCATCAATCAATCTTACATGATGTAACCAAGTATATAGAGAATATTAACTGGTAAATTGCATTCCCTACTTGTTGTATTTTTTATTTTCAGGGACAATATCAACGATCTGGCGTATTGCATGGTTGGCCTTCAAATCTTCGGAACCAATTATCACCTGTCAAGGGGAAAAAGAATGGGACAGGGTAAGATCATCGTAACTTTCTGGTATCAAGTGACCAACTATTTCACCACCGTTCCAATTGGAAAATTGATTGAGGTATGCTATATTAGGTGATGCAGTTACATTGCACTGAACATATGCTGAGAAGTCTCACCTTGTATGCATTATAGAGGAACTGCCTTGCTAATTGTTCGACCTCCTTCGGCCAGGTAGCACTCCAATACAAAGTCTGACGATCTGGGCGAATCTGCATGAATGGAAATACCAATAAAACAACACCATAGTATTAGTCTCTGTGCAGGTGTTTGTAAGTACCATTGTGCCTGAAGAAGGAGAAAAGTGAGCTTATGCAATACACAAGACTAATTGGCTCCAGAGAGAGATGAAAATCTACAGAGAAATTAAGGACACACTCCCAGAAATAGTGACAGAAGATAAACCTGTGAAACAATTTTCCTTATTTGAGGCTCGAATCCCATGTCTAGCATCCGATCAGCTTCATCCAACACGAGGTAGGTTACTCTTCTCAGATTGGTATGATGCGACTCCAGCATATCAATCAACCTTCCTGGTGTAGCAATCACTATTTCGACACCTGTGGCACAGATGATAAATGACAAGTAGAATTACTTTTAGGACATAGGAGACTCCCGCACTTCGAAAATGGGGAAAAAGAGAACAAATTTAAGTTCAATTACCAAAGGATGTACAGTTTATGAAAGCCGCGCCTCTTCAGATCAGCATAACTTTAATCTATTCACCACCTACCTTTCTGGAGATCACGCACTTGAGGTCCCTTCGGAACCCCACCATATATGCATGTATTTTTTATCCTTGATGATGCGCCAAATTTTGTAGTTTCCTGCTGTATTTGAACAGCCAGTTCCCGAGTTGGGGCCAACACTAACACAATGGGGCCATCTCCTGGGGCTGATAAGAAAGAGAAGTTACATGAGCCCAGTTGTAGATCAAAGAGGGTCGATGAAATAGAAATCCTCAGTAAAATACTCACCCAAAATTGGCTGCGCATTAACATGGACAATCGCAGGCAATAGGTAGGCAATTGTCTTTCCCGACCCTGTTTCGGCGATACCAATTAGGTCACGGCCCTTAAGAGCCATTGGCCATCCTTGAGATTGAATTGGTGTAGGTTCAACAAAGCCAGCTTTTGCAATTTCTTGCATGACATACTCTGGAGTATATGTGCAGAAAGTAGCAATTAAAAAGTTGTACCGAGTCTTTCAAAGTAAGAGATTGCTTAATAGACATATTAGGTGCTTCTATGGGACTTGAAAGATGCACAATGGAACAGCCCACAGAAGCCCTGCACGCTCTCCTTTAGGGTCATTATTGAATATGAGAAAATTTCTAAATACCCAAAAGTTTAGAAAACAGAACATTGAGACCAGAGACAGCCCCACGACATTGTCTGTAGTGTATTTTTCAACCAACTATATTGACCTTTTTAGAATAATTTGGTAGGAAACAGATCTCAAATCAACATCAACAATTAGACGAATCCAGTGTTCGTTTTGAAAGTATTCATGGATAGATGACAAATAAAAATATTTCACCATTTCTCCTTCAAACCCAATTCTGAAATTCTCCATGGAACATAAAATAAAAGTTATACAAAAATCCACTGAATTAGAATTTTCACTAACAATATGGATGCTTTTCCCCATGCCTCCCCCCCCCCTTTTTCCTTTCCAAAAAAAGAAACCTCCAATGAACCACCTCAATGAATCCATGTGATCAATTGCGATAGAAATTCAAATTACATACAACTAAGAAAACTAACCTGGAAAGCCAACATCTTCAAAACTTTTAACAGGCTTAGGGACATCTCGGCCTTCCACAGTAATTTCCCTTTTTTTCCTGTATTCCTCGACATCTCTATCTGACATAGCAGCCACTGTCGGTGACTCAACATAGAAGTTCTTCTCGAAAGGAGTCAAACCATCCAAATCCGTCCTCCGTGGCGACTCAGCACCATCATAATCCTTTCTACCTGCTGAAGACCGGGCTGGGGCACCATAGCTGGAAGCTCCACCAAACCCAGAATCACTACAAAAGACACAGACAGACACAGTAAACAAATGTCCGTCACAACATCTGATTAATGAACTTACTGTCATAGCCTGCTAAAAATCCTACGAGAACAGGCGTAAGCTAAAGCAAACCGTTCATTAATCAATCACGGAAGGCTCGAAAACCATACCAAAGATAAAATTTTCAGCAAGGCTACGTATAGATCATGGAAGTGCAATTCACAGTCCGCAAAAAGCACACTCCCTTAGACTGTTAAACGTGGACGGGAGCAAAGGTCGAAAAGCAAACAACGCAATAGCTAACCAAGACCATTCACTAATGCTAGGCGAGTTCAACTCCACGGGGACCGAGAAGTCGCCCCAACCCACGGAATAAAGTCAAACTACGACTCCGCAGAGGGCCGGGGCTCAGCGGCAGCTCCTCATCGAGCCGAAAAACCCGTTCGAGGCTAAACGTAATCGGGGCGCGCCCCGCCGGGCGACGAACGCCCCCAATGTAGAGAAACCCGGGGAAGGAGGGGGAGGGGGAGGGGGAGTGAGTGAATCGTTTACCTTCTCCGGTCGCGGTAGGAGGTGGGGTCACCGGACCGACTGTCGTAGCGGCTCATGCTGCTGCGTCCGCCGCCGTCGGGGGAGGCTGCGGAATTAGGGTTTTGCGAAGAGCGACTGGCCGGGGGTCGGGGGGTACGAGATTTTTCCACGGAGAGAGAGAGAGAAGCGAAATGGAAGAAATCAGAGGCCCCGCGAAGAAGAAGAAGAAGAAGAAGAAGGAAGAAAGAAGATGGATTTGCCCTCTCTGGCGCGCTAACCCCCGAGCTCTTGTTTAAGCCGAGTGACGTCTGGCTGGCTGCGCCCGCGAGTCGGCGGCGGTTCCCTTCCTGAGCCCACCACCACCGCACCACCACCACCGCACCACCACCCTCCAAGTCTGATCGATCGTTGGGACTCGAAGCGACCTGATGTCCCCAATTTATCATTTCACTTTTTTAAAAAGAAAAAAAATGAGCAGGGCCTGTGAGCTAAAAGTAAATAATTTCTTTCTCGTTTTCCCAACCAGAATTTAAATCTTTTTTGGAGAAAAAAATTTAGATTATTTAAATCGTGGAAAATTATGGAAAAAAATATTTATATGTGAAATTCTATATTTGTGGTTGTGAAAGCTTCAAATTTGATTGAACGATATATTAGAATAGAAGATTAATTCAAGAAACTCATATACACAGTAGTGGTCTACTTTGTAGAGTAAGAAGATGATTGGATGGATATTTTTATTTCACGGAAAAATGAATGATTTGAAAAATATATTTTTTAAAATAATTATTTATATTTGTTACAAAATAAATTAAATGATTCGAACGTAACTCACTATAAGAGATAATAGCAAGCTAAGTTTGGTTGTTGATTGATTTGATAAAGCTGAAATATAATTACTGTAAATTCTAAATTTTGAATTTGAGTGCTGAAATTTTTGTGTATTGAACAAAAATTTTTGGACGATACCGGCGATGTAAATGATAAATTGTATTAGTATCTTTATCAAATTTGAAATAGTGAGTATTATTTGAATGTCGATAATATAATTGATAAGAACTTAAGCCTTTCACTATTTAAAACATTAGGTGATTTTGACTTAAAATAATCAATTGAGCTAGTGTAATTATAGATTTATCTAACGCATTCAATGACATCCAAATAGTATACAAATGGACATTCATAATTTCTCCCACATTTCTAGGTTATTCAATAAAATTGATATATAAATGGTATTTCTAAAGCTATGTTAATAGCATCTATGCAAGTTGAAAGCTTGAAAAGTATGGCATATGCCTATAGTTCAAGTATGAACTTCTTTTTCCAGGAAGTAAAATATTTGAGCTCGAAAGTCGAATACGTTTGAATCAAAGCTAATCAATTGAGCAACACTTAATTTGCTACCTAAGGCTGTCCATAATAAAAACTTAAATATACAAAATTCTTGGGTCAAATCGAGCTGCCATGATCCCATTCAAATCGAGCTATAACTATTGACTCATTGAGACCTATCCAAAAGTCATTATGTTACCAAGTTGATGATCACATCTACTTTATAACATGTGGATTAAATAATTAATAATGCTTTTATATTTTTGGAAAATGAGATTATCATATGTCATGAGAAAAAAAGTGTGAAATTATGCAAACAAAAGTGGAATTTGCAATATTAATGTATCAAATAGATATTTAAAGTATTCTTATTTGAATTTGTTAATTTGAGCATTTGTTCTCATATATATGATTTAAAAATAGATTGTTCAATAAACATTTTGGAAAGGAAGGTAAGAGGTCACTTAAGAAAATGAGCATTTTTTGTATTATTGTACAAAAGAAAGTGAAACTTTAATAATTTGTGTTACATATTCAATATAAATTATCACAAGTGATTATAATACACGGGAATAATCAATAAATAATATAATATAATTCACTAATATTAGATCTTGTCATGTTATTATTGATAAATAAAGCCTCGAGATGTATTTATTCCTCGATTTTTTTTTTTATTCTCTCGGCAAATATTATTCAACAAAAGTTTTCCGGGCAAATCAAATAATCATCTTTAAGAATTTTTGACGAGTACTTTTGCCGACTAAAAAAAGGAAAAAAAAAACAAATCCGGTTTTTCCGACGATTTCTAGAAAAGGAAAATTTATTGTTTATCAGAGAAAAAGGCGCAGCTTTTTTAACACAACGGAGGCCGGCCGTCGTCTTCCTCATCCTCTTCCTCGAGCTAGGGTTCCGAATCGGTGATTGCCTCCTTCGCTTGTTCTTCATCTTCATCTTCATCTCCTTCTCCTCTCAGTTTTTCTTCGATCCGCCATACGGAACGCGCGTTCGAGATCGGAAATAGCAGGCTGACGAGCGATGGTAGGTCGTGCAGAACCGACGATGTCTTTTTGAATCTCCGAGGTGGTTGTCGGATTCGAGCTTGTTCGATTGCCTCGCCGTTCCGATTGCCGGGCGGCATCGACGCGAGATAAATTCGTTGCAGGCTGAAAAATGGCGGGGAGGAGTCGCGTGTTGCGCGAGCCGTTTAATGGCCGGCGCGGTTACCCTCCCGAAGGCCCTTATGCCCGCGGTCCGCCGATGCCCCGGCCGCCCCCTCCTCCCGCTCTGTTGGAGGAGGAGCTCGAGATGCAGCACGCCGAGCTCCGGAGGGTGCTGGCGGATAACCGCAGATTGGTCGAGGATCGGATTGCGCTGCAGCGGGAGCTCGGTGCGGCCAAGGAGGAGCTTCACCGGATGAACCTTGTTATTGGGGATATTCGCGCGGAACACGAGATGCACTCGAGGGAGTTTATCGAGAAGGGTATGAAGCTCGAAGCCGATCTTCGCGCGGCTGAGCCTTTGAAAAAGGAAGCTGCGCAGCTTCGCTCTGAAGTTCAGAAACTGAATAACATGAAGCAGGATCTTGCTGGGCAAGTTCAAACTCTGACGCAGGACGTCGCTAGATTGAAGGCTGAAAATAAGCAGATTTCTCTACTGAGGGCGGAGATTGATGGTCTCAACCGGGAGCTCATGCATGCTAGGTTTGTATGCCTTCACTTATGGCGTTCTGGCTGAAACCTACTCTAATGTGCAGTATATGGCTTGGCGTTCATTGGCCAGTTCGAACTTTGTCAGATAGATGTTCTCGCGTAGGGTATTGACAGAAGAATTTATTTCTGTAGATCTACCTTCGAGTATGAGAGGAAAGCAAACATCGAATTGGTGGAGCAAAGACAGGCAATGGAGAATAATTTGGTTTCTATGGCGCGGGAGGTCGAGAAGTTGCGCGCTGAACTCACTGCTGGTGATGTCAGATCGTGGGGTGCTGGTATGGCATCCCGCCCTCCCTTTTTAGCGTCTTCTTGATACGAGAACGTTTTTCTTCTATGAATTAAAAAATTTCCTAACAAAGTCAATTTGGTTCATTCATTCGCCGTATAATGCCACTTCTGCTTTTGCCCTTACGTTTTAGTAGGACTATGATGCTGAAAATTTTCTTGTGGGCTTATTGTTGACCATTGATTTCGTGTATATTTATCCAACATAATCCAACTGTCTTAGTTTGTGGTGCCTTCAGGTGGAGGACCCTACGGGAGGAAATTTAACCCTGGGGAAGCAAGCTTTGCTGCACCATATGGGGATGGCTATGGTGTTCACCTGGTTCGTATCCATTAAATTGTCATTGCCCCATACATGATTGGACTTATAAAAATTGCTCGTGGATATGGACAAGAAATTTCTGCATATTATAGTGTTAAAGGTTGATAATTATATATGCATCATTTAACATACCATCCCTGTGTTTGGCAGGGTTCTGGCAATGGTCCTCTTTATGGTCCTGGATCTGCTTCACGGGGAGGACATGACAAGCCTCGCATCAATCGTCGTTGAGAGTTGGACGGTGATGGTTGTAACTGAATATGCACATGTCATTTGCTGAGTGGTTGAATGAGTTAACGGGAGGGATGGCACAGATTTATCAATTGGCACACCACATCAGTAGTCTATTATCTGAATGCATCGTTAGTATCTTTAACTTCTTATCTAGGAATTTCATGTTACTGTTTTATAGTCTCAAAGGACATCAGTTATCGTTCCTTTATTTGTGTTTATGAGCTAAATATGAATTCTCTAGAATCCATGTAAACTCTCAATAATTGTTCAGTTTTAATGTTGCCTTTTTTTTTTAACGTTGGATATGCACCTTGGGTCTTCATGTACTACTTTTGCAGTGGAGGTCTAAGGTCCGATAAGCTGTGTATTTTGCAAACTTATTAGCTTGAAAAGTCTTATTTATTGGTTGGTTTCTATTGGGAGCCTGTGTCTTGCAACTCAGTTGAGTGGTGTGTATCTAGGTTGCTGGATTTGGACATCCATAAGAAAGGTATCACAGAAATCGAAAGCTGTTTCGTCCAGTAGTATACCACTTAGTTGATAAGTAAGGAGGCAAAGTTTTCTCACTAAAGGCATTACTATCCAAGATGCTACAATCAGGGTCTCTCAAGATTCAAATTTTCCTGGAGACCCATTTTCTGGTTTATTGGGGATTTATCCATTTAATTGCATACTTGACTGGCTAACAGTCTGACTATCTAAAGAGGACCTTAGCGCTCTGTGGTGAGGTTTTTCTTGCTGAAGTGCGTGAGTAAATCAGCCAATAAGTTCTGGAGATTTGCAGGTTAAGAATGGCTTCAAGCGCCACTCTGTGTGTGATATAAGCACAAAAACTTTTGGGATGTGCTTGTACCTGAATTCAACTTTTTAAGGGAGTTCATTTGGAATTCTTGTGCTAGTAACGGAGATGCTTTGCAGTTGAAAACTCTGATGGTTCGGTGTTTTGGTATCATCATTAGGAGATGCATCTCTGCATCTTTATTGCAAGGTTTGCGCTAGCATTTAACAAGTATGATTTCAGTGTAAACTTTTCCCGATTTGGTAAGACACAAATGGAAAGGTTAGAACATTTTAAAGTGAAAGAACAAAGGTCTCTTGCCTTGATTAGAAGTGTTTTTCTCTGTGACCATTTTAGGTAGGTATTGGAGAATGCTTTATGCACATTGGGGCATGCATGCTTACTGGAGATGACTGTATTATGATTGACTATAGTGCAGAAGTTGTTAACTTGTTTTATTTGTAATATCTACCAAAAGGAAGCTTAGTAAGCTCCAATTGAAGTTGGTACAAGAAGGGGTGGTGTCCCATTAAGCATGTGAACATTTTGGTACTCAAGTTGTTGAGGTTGTGTTGAATTGCTAATAGATTCAAGTACGCTCCTTTGGTCAATTCATCTTTAGTTGCATAAAGTTGGCTAGGATGCTTGTCAGGAACTGGCACATTTTAAGTTTTTCTCGCCTCATTTTGTCCATTGGAGATGGTGAAATAGACGATATCAACATTTCTAGGATAACACTGTCCACTGGAGATGTTGAAGAGACAATGATCCAGGTTTCTAGTTAAGATTTCTGCTAGAGTTAGTTGATGGTGGGTTATGGTGGGGTTGTGAAAATTCTACTTGAGAAGGGAAGCTGGAGCATGCTATGATCTGATGGGAGAAACAGGCAAGGATGGTCCGATACCCTGTGCACACTTCTGTGTGCTGAGCAGAGGACGAGCTTCTGTTGTTGATCTTGGAACTCTGGATACTTGAGAAGAGCATCTAATGCCATCATCATCCCCTTAGGATGTTTGGGCTGATTTATCGTGGCACCCCATCTGATTTGATTGCACCATATTCTTGTTCTTTCCTTTTCCCAAGATTCTACCTGGGCACATCAAAAGTTCGCTTCTTTGTGGATTGAGGTGAACCTGCATTATCTTCCGAAATACTACAAACTGGATTGAATCCCACCTCCTATAGGCAAGTATTCTCTTTCGAACCTGGATGCCAGAGACATGGATTTCATGCCCTGATGTTTTCAGATGATTTATGTTAGCTGTTCATCCGCTGCTGCTTTGTCATCCTATGAGCTGTGTAATCCATTCTCTTTTTTGGTTGTGCACCATATTTGATATGCTCCTGCTGGTCAGTTTGGTCATTGTACCAGTGTTTAAATGACATATGGGTAGAAATTAGGAGCTTTCAAGATTGCATTTCCTTGTAGGATGGTGCTTGGAAAGTAGTTTGGGAGTTATACATTTTGGGATGCTCCTAAGATGATGTTGCTGTTCCATTAGGCATATAGATGAATTTCTAAATTTGGCTTTCAGCAGAGACTTAATGGTCTTGTTACCTGCATGGCCTTGAGATTGTAATCGTTGTGCAGAACTACGTTAGAATTCTCAGTGTCAATACTGTACTAGACACTGAATGCTGAAATATCCCTTGCCTCACTGCTTAATATTTGGCAATAAATGGAGGCCCTTGATTGATTAACAAATATTATAGTGGATGGTGCACATTTGTGGAACTTTCAAATAGTTCTCCATGATTATCTTTGGGAAGGAATTGTTCATAATTTGCCAGAAGCAAGAATTTTGTTTTGGCCAGCAAGCAGAAGCAAGATGAATAGAACCATTAATGTAGTAGGGTATGGGTTTAGGTTGAAATAGGTGATGCTCCTTTGGTTCTTGGTATGGGTTTTCATTTTTATCAAGCAGATTGCATGGAAAATTGCTTCCAGCTATGAGGACAAAATGTCTACAGCTCCTTTACTTGTAGTCTATATAGGCCATCTTTTGTCAATATGTTTCTGGTGGAGTCACCAATTTCAGCAGCCTTTTTAGTCATGATAGGTGTCATGCTACTTTTTCCCTAGATTTGAGCAATGGAGCCTCATGAAATTTTTAATTAGTGTTTGGAACCTCTGGAGAACAAGAATTTTGTTGCATTTAGGAACTCACCTAGAGGTGCTTCTTAGTCTTTTGTTTTATTTTGGCATAGCTGCAAGCATTTTGTGAACAAGGCAATATAAGTAATCTACTGCAAATTAATTTGATGAAGTCACTTCAAGAACCATCACTTCTCTTGTGGGTGAGCATCTCATGACTGTCTCGTCCCTCTGTTGAGCAAGATTGTTGCCTTTTTTGGGGAGCATCAGCTCGAAGGTCTTAAGTTTTGCCTTCTAAGTATATCAGAATGTCTGCCCTTTTCAGTATGGCTACTAGTTTCAGTATAGAAATGAGTGCAATCAGGTAGATCAAGCTGTCTGGTTTCATTGTTTCAGTCTCATTGAGGGTACTGAGGACTGCAGTTATCAGCTTTTGGAACAGTCTTGTGTGCTTGCGTGTAAATGTTTGGACAATTAGTTTTCATGTGAATAGGCTGGATGTCTCCTCATCCCATTGACATCTTCTGATGGTATATCTTTAGAAATGGAATGTTATTGAGTTTTATTTATTTATTTATTTATTTTCATAGATAGTTTACTGGGTAACATTAAAAGCTTCTGATTATGAGAAGTGAAGTTTCACTAAATGCAATTGGAAGCATTAGCTCAGTGGCCTATGGTCCGTGGAAAACTATCTTCATAATAGGCTTGGAAAGAGGAGCAGTTTTTATCTTTGTTTGGCAAAACCATTTGTAGTTTACTGCTGCTATCACTGGTAATACAATCACACAAATACCTCACTTAAGCAACATGATCCAAGCTGCTGCAATACCTGAATTGATTGTTCCAATTCAGGCTAGAATTGTTAGATCACTTTGTAGTTACAATTTTGTACATGGTCTTTACATTCGATTTCTGTTGTTGATGCTTTCTTCACTCTTTGGGTGAGATCTGTATTAGATGTTTCAGTGATACTGGATGTGTTAATGATTTGCTTATTTCTTCTAAAACTGTGTTGCGTGTATTTGCAGATGGAGAGATTTTCTTGTGATGCCCGACTTGGAGGATTTCACATTTTTCTTGCTGGGGAGCCAAATGGGTTGGATGTCCATCCAATGACTATAGGTTAGACCTGTACCAACTGAACTTGTGATAATTCATTTTCATTATACACACATCATTGACAATAATAGGAAAATCCTATCTGATCTACAACCAGAAAGGAGTTGGCTAATGGCGGATGCCAATTTTTTTTAATAGATCCTCTGTTCTTAGGGGCAGTGAAACTAGAATTTTTTTTTTTGGCGACTCTCCCTCCCTCTTTCTCTCTCTCCTTATATGCATAGAAGATCAATGAATTTAGCCTGAATGTGTGATGAAGACATTCCTATTCTGATAATTTGCATTCTTTAACTCTGATTTTATCATATCATTTTGGTGCCTTGTGTTAACATCTCAAATTTGCTCCTTTAGTTACTATATACTAATTTCCTTATTCTTTTCTGAAATTGTCACCTAAGACAAAATTCTAGGGCTGATATCTTTTTGGTATCTTATCCTCATTATCTGTCCTCTTATAAGAGTTGTTATGTGGCAATTTCAAAGATTTGTCATTTTAATGCATCCTGATGTCCATCTTGTTTGCTTTCTTTTCTAAGTTGAGATTTTTTTTCTTTGTTCAGCATAGTGGAAGAGTTCGTTGGGAGACTGTTGCTCTGCTTGTAGACTGGATCATATCCAGCAGATACACACTTAAAAAGTTGTTCATACTAGCAGAGGGCATCATATATTCAGATTCTTCATGGGTGAAATTGCCACATGAATGCTGGCAGGATTAAGGCACAATAAGGTGCCTCCAGGGAGGCAGTCTGATGAGGAGGTGATATGTTTTTGGTCTTCATTGCGAGATTCAGTGACTGTTTTTGGCTGATACTATCTCTTTGGTCACTGTCTACTTGTTCTCATTTTTCATATTGGAGAAATTCACGACTTGAAACTGTAAGAGTTACTTATACCTTACAAAGGTGGCCACATGAGAATAATTAATGAAATGTTTAGCGATTCACTTTCTAGGACTGGACCTTCGCCGGTGGATGAGCATTTTTTCCCCCCGTAGTTTGTTGACTTATCCGATTAGTTTAGACTGGAGACACATCTATTTTGTGTATTCTCTGAAAAACAAGACGAAACCCCATATCATATTGGAGAAATTCTCGTACTGTTATTCAGCTCTGCAGACGGTCGGGACCAATATTCATCACGTAATCCATGGAGTCTCATGGTACTTTAGGGCAATCAACGTTGTAGGATCTGGATATACATTGTCCGTGGAAACAAAAAGGGGAGCGTGGGAATGTCGAAGAGATGTTGTCGACCCCATGTTTGTTACGTGTGGGAGTTGTTGCTGTTGAGTAAATAAAGAGATAACGAGGTTGGTCAAATGTCGTTCAATAACGCAATGTGACGGGTGGTTTAAGATAAGTTTAGCCTTATGAAGACTTTATATGATTTAGGACAAAGTATGAGTTGAGTTTTGTTGTATAGACTCATTGCTAATGGGTCTGATCCGCGAGTTGGATGAGAAATTGTCCAGGACTCGGTCTAAAAGCTAAAATGAAGCTATGGCTTTTGTTTTTTGCCAGCGCAACAACTCGATCTGATCAACATGCTCAAAGCTTTCAAAATGCGTTGATCATTTTAAAGTGAGAAAATACCATAAAATTCCCAAATCATACCCTTTGGAACAATTTTATCATGAACTTTTTTTTCATTAAAAACCCAAAACTATGTTACTTTGGGATAATTTTATTCTGAAATTTTTCTTCGTGTTACAAAAAATCCTAAACTATGACACTTTGGGATATATTTATCCAAACTCTTTAACTAAAGGGTATTTTCGTCTTTTTTCTTTTTTACTATTTTCTTTTTCCTTTCTTCCCCCTTTGCCAGCCATGGCAAAGGGAAGAGAAAGAGAAAAAAAAAAGTAAAAAGTAAAAAGAAGAAAATACTAGTTAAAAAGTTCGAGATAAATGTGTTTCAAGTGGCATAATTTAAAATTTTTTGTGACACAAGAAAAAGTTCCGGGTAAAATTATCCAAAATAACATAGTTTGGAGTTTTTAGCAAAAAACAAATTTTATGGTAAAATCGTTTCAAGTGGCATAGTTTGAGATTTTTGATAAAGACGGAAAAAAAAAGTTTAGGTGAAATTGTCCAAAGTGGCATAATTTGAAATTTTTGATGGCATTTTCCCTTTTACTTTTTTTTTTTTTTTTCCTTTCTTCCCCCTTTGCCATGGTCGGCAAAGGGAAGCCGGCGAGGGTGGCCTCGCCCAATGTTGAGGAGGGCCACCCTCGCCGGACGCTGCCCTCGCCAGCTCAAGGGAAGAGGAAGAGAAAAAGAAAAGAAAAGAAAAGAAAAGAAGTAAAAAGACGAAAATGCCCTTCAGTTAAAAAGTTTGAGGTAAATGTGTCCTAAGTGGCATAATTTAAGGTTTTTTGTAGCATAAGAAAAAATTCAAGGTAAAATTTTTATGAGTATCATAGTTTGAGGTTTTTGGCAGCATAAAAAAAATTTATAGTAAAATTGTCCTAAGTGACATAGTTTTGGGTTTTTAATGGTATGAAAAAAAGTTTATGGTGAAATTATCAAAAGTACCATAATTTAGAGTTTTTGGTGGCATTTTCCTTTAAAGTTTATTATCGAACAGTCTTGGGCTATTTCTATCGTGAAAGGAAAATAGTGTCTCCTTAGACAAGCTGCTGCACTTCGAAGCTAATTAACGATCGAGAATTTTGCTGCTGCATTATTTTATTTTCGGCGTTTTTGGACCAAGGATTTGCAAGTACTTTCCCATCACATATCTGATGAGATCAGGTGAGGTTTTCACCTTTTTTTTCACCTGATTTCACCACCGGAAGTATCTGACTTACTTATCCATTGCCCTAAAAATACCGTCTGTATTTTATCTTTTCCTCTCTAATCTACACTTGAATCTTTTATTCCATGTTATGTATGTACAAATGTCCACATTTCTGCCTATTTTTTCGTTCATGTCGTGAGTATAGGTGGAAGAAATATCGACCGTCTTCCTCTTACCAGAGTTTTGGTGTCGGGAAAGTGGCCGTTGCCGTCGCCGTCGACCAGATCCTCGACACAGCCGTCTTGCTTTACGTCGATTGGGTACTTGACTAGGTGGACGCCTTCCATGTCCACCACTTCTTCACCGCTATAGATTCTCCACATCTCCTCTCCGAGGGAGCGCATCCTCTCTACGCATTCCAAAGTCTGAGGTTCTCGTAACATCTCTTCGGCTTGCCTAGTGTGCTCGTACCAAAGCGACATACGGTACTCGTGTATATCTCCACGAGCCATCTCGTTTTCGCCGTCTTTCGTCTGGTAACACCCGATGGCGATCTCTGTGTCTCTTTGGCCAGCCATCGATCTTTGGTTTACATTTGCCGATCCGATCAAGAGGTAGGTATCATCAACTGCAAGATACAGAAAAGCATGGTTATTCGACTTATTTTTGTCTATAAAGATCATACTATAAAATCATAAATCATAGTGATATGAGCAACTATAGACTTACTAGATGAGGTCATTGATTTAGTAATTGCCAAAAGATTCAAATGACAATAGTATGAGAAGAATTATCAGATGAATGTCTGGTGTTACCTATCATGAGCTTGGAATGAACATAGACCATGAACCTCCTGTGCTTCTGAGCTTTCCAATACTGCGTCGCATGTTGCGGTGAAGACTGAGGAGTAAACTCCCCTTTAACTTCTCCTTCTCTGTTTGCGAGGCAGAAGAAGTTCAGATAATCTCTCGGGTGCCCTGGTTCGCCGCTTTCCTGTATTGCTTCTCCGATCAACTTATACATCATCGCCATGGTAAGCCTAGTCCAATGCAATATGTCCTGCACCGGTTCGCTTTCGGGCACTCCTTCTGGCCACATTGGTATCACTATGTATACAGCAAATCTCTCTTTCGCTTTTATCTTGTTCGCCACCTTCAGAGCAATTTCGATCGGGATTAGATTTGTGCAACCACTGTGAGTGTCCCTCTCCCAAAGACGGCATCCGCCTATGAAGTACTGGTTCTCAATGTATATGAACCTCTCAGCTCGCCTAATTGCTTCGACATAAGCTTCATGGATGCTTTTCTCCACAGTAATTTGGCTAGCCGATACATGGTCAATCGACCGGAAGACTTGCACATTCCAATCCCGCTCGGCTGAAATGCTGTAAGTAGTTTCTGGAGCCAGATCCGCTATGGAAGTGGCGGGAACTAATAGAGAAGGGTCGCATTGCTTGGTCCATCGCTGCTCGAAATTGGTCAGCACATCCTGAGCAGCCTCACCCACGATGCACGCATGAGTGTCGTGCCATGGTGCCCTCGGCCCGCCTTTCTGAATGTTAGCTCCTGAAATGTTTGTTTGGTAAAAATCTTGGCTGTGGAGCTCCGTATTGAGTGTGTGAAACAAAGAATGTTCTTCCGTATCGAATCGGCCAGCACAGAGATCTACCCCCCCAAGAAAACTCACAAGCTCTCGGTCACTTGGATTATTATGCATCGGTGCATCGACTGTGATGGTCTTCTGGTGGTGAGTGAACAAACTTGGGAAGTTGTTATTCAATCTTGGGCATAATCTGCAGACAACTCTGGTGTGCCTAAAGTAATCGAGGGCGTCCTCGTCGTGAGTGTTCATTACTCCGCCATTCTTGATTATGGGCAGTGATGTTGCGTCGTCCCAAATCATAATTCTCACCGCTACACCTTCCTCGGCCTTTCGCTTCAGCAATTCGCCTAGACTAACTCCAAAAGCATGTGGAATGCTCGTTTCTGGGCTGCGGACCTGCAGAAGGAAAATGTCATGCTTCTGAAAAGTGCAGGGCACAAGGTGGTGTTCTATGTTTCCACTTACCAGAACCATGTTTGGATTGAGAGACCAGCTTGCAATGTAAATCAGATGCTTCGCACCTGCAATGGCCTCGAATATATCCTCCCAGAGCCTCCTCGGAGTCCCGCAAAAGCCAAATGGAGGGCGGAACCCGGAGAGATGATGAGCATCTTGATAAAGGGTGACTTGGCAGTTTGATCTCTGAGGGAATGTGGCATTCTAAGGCCGCCGAATTTGCCATTGGCGAAGTATCTTCGACCAGCTCAGCTCTATCTCTGCTGGTTTGAACCACAGGATTAGCTGGAGTTTCAATTTCTCATTCTGCTGACCATTTTCCATTTGAAGAGGGAAAAACCCATGAATCAAACTAGCTTCATTTAGTAACTGATCTGCCTGTACATGGATCTTTCCCAGGATTACACAGCTTGCTCTCATCGTGATGGTGATGGCTGAATTGAATGGATGAGCACACAGGATCTGAAATGTTTGATTCCATATGCGATCACGTTTTTCGCTTGTCTTGGCTACTGTTTCGTTGTTTATTTTGATCGTAACGTGGACGGGCCTTCCATATGCTAATATACACTGCAAGATTTGAACTCTGAGCATTAAAAAAAACGACCATCTCTCAGCTCGGGATCAAACACGCAACTCTCCAACCAGAAAATACTATACAATGATCAAAACACAAAACTAGAACTAGAAATTCTTGTAGGTGTCAAGGAAAACTTCTTCCAATCCAACTTTAAATTTAAATATCTGCAAATGATAATGTGATTCAATCTAAGTTGTAGCTCCGATAACTATGAACATTTGGGCAAAAGAATTTGACCACCACCTTTCGTACTCTGACTGAAGAAAAGGAAGAGCTCGTGTACAAGCTATGAGGCTACATAGGAATCACTAAGAATGTGGCCAAAAAGAAAAAGGCTTATATAAGCTTCGAATTCTACGGGAATCATCATCGTCATCATGTGAGCAATGTGATCCGATACGGGATATACTTACACTGATTGGGAAAAGTGGGTTGTAAGTTGTCGCATGGAAGATGGTGGCTTCCAATGTCCCGTGAAGAAGCCTGTTCCTTCCCTCCATTACTCCTCAGGCCTTCAAAACTCAGAGAGAGAGAAAAGAGAGAGATTGATTTGGGTCGACGCCGGACATGAGAAAGAAAACGTTGCAGTAATGGGATTCATATACACAAAGTCAGGTTGGAGAGATTGCTGTTGCGGTTGAAGAAGCAATAGAAACCAAGAACGTAAGGGAGTCGAAGAGAGACAAACGTGGAAGAAATCCTCTTGTTTCTTTCTATTTTCTTGGAGGCAAAAGCTTCATCAGCTGACAAAGTCTTTCACTTCAAGTCGAAGTCTCTTGAGCCCAATTCAAACCCTCATTTCAAATCTTTCAAAAAAGGGGTCAAGTCGATTAGACCTTACCTGGTCAACTCGGAATTGTGGTTGACCAGCAAAGATTCATTGGATATGCTTCAGGACAAATGACAAGATCCTGTATCGGTTTACCATTTTTTGGAACAACAGAAGACTTGTTTATAACTAGATTTGAATGATTCCTGGAAATATGCGTGGTCTTACTAGGAAAGACGTGTGATTATGTATGTTTCATGGGAAAAAAAAAGCTGAATGAAGCTTGTTTAATCATGTTTTCTATGTCCGTGTAATCAAGTATTTCCTCCCTTTTCTTTCTCACGATAGACATGAGAAAGCAATTATCATTTACATTCACAACAATTTCGCCTATTAAAAAAAAAAAATCAAAATACCCACGTTCTTAATTTAGCTGACGATGTCTATCCCATGCTCAGCTCAGGGGCTTGCTTGCGTGTACGGGAGAGAGCAAAACATAAATTATTCTATAATTAGGAAGCTAATTAAGGTCAGAAGTATAAGTAATCAGAGTTAAGTTATTTACTTGGAAATTTGGATGAGCTTTGGTTTCTCTTGAGGAAACGTATCAAATTCATCTACTACAAGATACAGCTCTTCATTTTAGAGCTTTGTTTCAAAATAAATCTCGCTAAATACATTTCCCGGTTAAATTTTGTTGGTTTTCTTCTTTTCGGTTTTCTCAATTAAGAATTAACTAATTTGGAAACTCAAAATGAGCCTACGAGGAATCCTCCAACTTGATCGCACCCCATCATACGACGAGTTCGACCATTCGACCAGCTCAACGAAGAAGTCAATCCATAGCACAAAAGTTCAAAAAAAAAAATACATTATACAATGTGATGCAATATAGAAAGTTGCTTCCTCGTTTCGACATTGCTATATAATTGGTATTTTCTTACATGTTCGAGGAATAACAATACTTAACTACATTGATATGAACTACCCTTTCACTGTACAGAAAATAAAAATCTAAGAGTCAAGGGAGGACAAAAGAGACTTCAAAGAATTACCGAAAGGGATTCGTGTAATATAATTATCTAATGAGATGAGCTCCTGTTATTTCATAGAGCACCCCCATATGATCTCCTCCTTGATCTATCTCTCTCCCGTAGAGAAGTGTTTAGTGACTGAAGAGAGAGTTTTCTAGCGAATGCTTGCCCGGTTTCATCTAACAGAGGACCACTGTGGTATTGCTGCTCGTCACGGATCCTTCCGACATCGATCCTTCCACTATGGCTTCCAACATTGATCCCGGCGATCGACGTGTAATTTGCGTCTATGTGCATGTCCCCTTCCAGGATTCGAAGCACCTTCTCACCAAAAAAAAAATGCGAAAGAAATATTAATTCAAAGTCTCTTCGAAACGACCAACAATTTCAATATGATTCAAGTATCCAACTCCAGCAGTACGCACTCCTGTTCAGTGTGTACGTACAAACGTCTAACATGTGACAGCCATTTGGCATTCCATTGCTTTATCAAAGTCTTTACCTGTGACATGCGAGGTCTTGATTCAGGATCCCGTCGTATACACAGCGATGCAGCATGGAGCATGCAACAAACCTCTTGCTCTGAAAATTGATCCCCCAAGCGAGGGTCGATCAGTTCATGAATTGCATACTCTTCTAACAAGGGCCGTGCCTATGGACAAGATCAATAGAACGTAGAAAAAGTCAGGTTCCTATAAACGAAACTTAGACATGTTGGGGTAGATTGAAAATTCATTCACAACATACCCACTCTGCCAGACACTGCTGGCCCTTGGGCCGATTAAGATCGACTGCTTTTCTTCCGGTCACCAACTCCACCAAGACCACCCCAAATGAGTAAACATCAGCTTTTTCTGTAATATGGCCTGTTTGTGCATACTCTGGAGCCAAATACCTTCACAGGAGAAATTATCCAACTGAATTTCTCGAATATATGAATGCTCAGTAGCAATGCAGGAAAATAGTGTTAAGACTAACCCAAAAGTTCCAAGCACTCGTGTTTCTACGCCGATATCTCCATCAGGTTGCCATCTTGCGAGTCCAAAATCACCAACCTAGCAAACGAGGCATTGAGATAAGGAACTTACCCATTCAGAAACATACAAATCTATGATATTGGATATGCTTTTAATGTTCCTAGCACAAGCAGCACGCCTTAAGTAAGGGTGATGAATCGGTATGACTGAGACTTCATATTTCATCAGAACTTTGAATAACTATGAGAAGAACCAGTACCAAAGGTTCAAAATCATGAGTCACAAGGATGTTGTTTGGCCGCATATCACGGTGGATAATGCAACCCACTCTACATTCTTCATGAAGATACCGTAGTCCTCGAGCAGCTCCAATGGCAATCTTTTGCCGAGATGACCATTGTAATGGCTCTTGATGACAGCCTGATAGCAAAATCCTTCATTAGTTCAGACAATCTAAAGTTACTTATCACTTGTGTTTAGACTACACAGTCATGTCTAGTACAGAACTTCCTCTATCTCATGAGGCATAGCCCTGAACTACATGGTATTTATATGTGTATTTGATCAACATGAACCAAAGTGCATCTACATTCTACACAAGTGCTGTATTGACAACTTAAGATTGCCAACTTCTTCGAGATATGCCCTGTCCTATATTAACGGTTGTTTATAAGAAATATTCTAGTTGATTATATAATTCCACTGAAAATTAACCATCATGTACTCAAGCTTTGTCGAGACTCTAGATATACCGCTGCTAGCTCAAGCAAGAAGAAAAGAACATTACCGTAAAGGTGAGAATCCAATGAACCATTGCATATGTACTCATAAACCAACAGCCTTCTATGGTCCTCTATACAAAATCCAATCAGCATAACAACATTTCGGTGCTGAGCGCAGCTCAGGACCTCAACTTCTGAACAGAACTCTTGATCCCCCTGAGAACTAGCCAACTTGTGTTGCTTGACAGCTACCACCTGGCCATCTGGAAGTACCCCTCTATGCACAGATCCGAAACCTCCCTCTGCCAAGAAATTAGCCTTTGAAAATCCTCCAGTAGCAAGCTCGAGCTCAGCATAGGTAAACCATTTTGGAGGTTTACCAAAAACAGGGGCCTTGTGCTGGCATGAGGAACACAATGGAGGGGGACCAGGAAGCGCATGTCTGGATACTGAAGTTGCTTCTCTCACAATTCCATTGTATTCCAAATCATTTCTACAGTTTGGCACTCCAATATCAACTTTTCCATCCTGTTTTGAGAACTTATTTGGCAATGTCGATACTACTGGCATACGGGCCTTATTATTAGCCCTTAATCCTACAGAGTCTTCTTGAGAGCATCTCGAGGGTTGACAGTGAGAACAAAGAACTTCTGCCATCCATGAATCAAACCTCAAGCTTGTTGAAGATAGCGATTGAGTTTCGCTTTCTGAGTCTGAAGTACATTGATCAAGATTCTTTGATTCTTCAATGGACATCAATTCTTGTTTTCTTATTTCTCTAGTCATTTCTGAGGTGAAAAATGGGGAAGTTCCAGGATCAGAGCTGGACACTGATGATGTCCCCACTTCAGTATTTGTGAAAACCGTCCCTGATTCTGGACTACTACTTGGAGTCACTGCTGGCCCTCGGATAGAATTTGACGCATCACTATTGCAACTGTGATGCTTATCCAATGCTTGATCCATCTCAGAAGTCGAGGCACTGGCATGTTCAGATTCCTTTTTCAGTGATCCCACCAGATTCAAGCGGAGGACCTTGGGTTGTGACCGCTTCATAACCACGATATTGCACTGTAGCTCCTCCAGGCATTGTTTTTCCTCATGCTTCAGCTGTCTGAAGAGAAAAAACAAGACCAACAAACTTCACATATTAAAAGATTTTCTCCATGGTCAAACTATTGGTCAGGAGCCTGACCTGAGATAGTTTAGACACTGTCAATATCAACAAGTTCTATGGTCTTTTGAGTGAGTATGAAATAAATAACTTACTTGTCTAATACCACCCAACTAGCCTGAGCTTTCTTGGCCTCGGCAGCCACAGCACCACATGGAGATCCGGAGATAATCTTTATCTTGACACTTATCTGCAAAAACCAGTGAAAGATATCACATGACTAGAAGAGCAAACATGACTGAAGCTATTATGATCTATACATAACGACAAGCACCTTATTTGGATCGTAAACATTATGGAGCTGAAGGATCATCTGGGAGCAGGAGTCTGTAATATCACTTTTCTGCTCTGCAATAGATCCTGTGTAATACTTCGAATTACCGCTAGCACAATCCCCAGCAAATCTCGGGAAACCCCACAATCTTCTACCTGGTCTCAGAGAAAAGAGACTATCAGCGATTATTCACGATTGTTGATGGGCAGCCAGGCAGAACCTAAGCTTAGGATAAATTAAGTTCAAGAAACTTGTCTTACTATCAAAACCATGAAACTAATCATTATAGCAGATTGAATAACCTCAAAACTGAAACCAAAATCCTACTGAACCAAAATTTAGACTGGGTATGTTTTAGGAAGGAAATTAGCTTCCGCAATTTCTTATTGTATGAAACCTTGAACTTATTCAAGGATGACATGACCATTTCCAAACCAAGTACCTCTGGGCTAGCTCAGAAGGGCCTTCCCGAGCAACAAGATTACTATCATGATCGAACGGCAAATAAAATCTAAGTCATCAGAAACATGAATTTCAACCAAAACATCTGGATTCAAGATTTATATTTTTCTTGGGCCAAGAAGCAACGTTGAGAAGTCAAATCTAACAAGCAGTGAGAAACTTGAAGCTTCAAAGTTTAAAACCATGAAACAAGTGAAAATCGTTTCTGGCCTACCGTCCTCCTATACACGCTGATATCTTTAATCTCGCTCTTTAGGAGAGGATATAGAACAAGAATTTGCAGTAAAGAAAGGGTATACCTGAATTTGGCTGAGGAACCACAACCAACAAAAGTATGCAATTCCCAGGTCGAACAACATGGGTCAGTGCCCACACAAGAGCAGTCCTCGGAATTTCTCTAGATGCCTTAACAGCGACAACCACACTCTCCTTCACATCAGTCATCTCCTTCTCCGGCTTGCCTTGCTTCTGCTGTTGACTCATTGCGTAAAGAATTCAGATACCTGCCGTCCCAGAAGATTGAGAACCAGGAACTACGAAACCATGGCAGAATCAAAGTTTCTCTCAAGCACTTCCGAATCGGAAATACATTTGCCAAAGCTTCTCCATGTGCAGCTCCTCATTGTCTCCGCAAACAAATCTCAAAGAATCATTCGGGTGTTTTTAAAGAAAATGGCCAAGGAATTCCGCGACGAGCTCAAACCAAGAAATGCGAAGAACTTTGAGTACTCGGACTTCGGTTCAAACTACGCAGAAACTTCACCTTCTCCTTCGTCTACAGAGAGATGACAGAGCAGCTGCGGAAGGCGTACGACATTGCCCAAATCAGACTCCACAAACTACAAAAACACACCGGCAGTTTCTTTCAAGCGTTGGATCACCAGCTCAAACGAGAACCGCTAAAAAAAAGAGTTTCCTCCGGATAGAAATCCAAGCCGAGCGCGACAACCCAAATGACAGAAAACGTCAAACGGCAGCAAAATCGATCAGCATTTGGTTTACAACCAAACTAAGAAAAGCTTTCCTGTCTGCCTCGGACAAGCCGAATCGAACCCACCAGTGGTCGAGCCTCAAACTATATTATATAAATATATATTCTGCACGAAGTACGAGAAGAGTGCATAGACAAGATCCTCCTGCACGATCCGTGAAAATCGAAATGCTTGTCATGGGAAGCAAGCAAGCAAGCGCTGCTGCTGCCGCACGGTCAACACCGGAGCAATACAATATTCATCTTCTCTCGGATCCTCGGTGTCCTCGCCAATCAGAGCGAAACTTCCAGCGCGGAAAAAACTAGTCGAGGAAGCGCACGGCGACCAATGCCCATCACACCAGCAAATCAGCCTAAATCGCGAAGAAGACGAAGGAAGAAATCACCAACCACGACCCAGTGGCCAGAATCACGTGGAAGCACAGTAGAGGCACGAAGCTACGTGCACTGGTTCCGAAATGGCGAGAGAGAGAGAGAGAAGATGGAGAGGCGAGGATGAAGATGACAGCAGAGGAGAAGATATGGGCTGGAGAGAGAGAGAGAGAAAAGTGACGGAAGAGCGCGAAAGTTAGAGCAAAAGTTGTTAAAAATGGAAAATGACTTTGGCTATAATTTCAGACTTCTAATCTCTCTAGTCAATCACTTGGATGTCACGATTTTTGACAAAAAAAGTAACGTGATTGAAAAGAAAAGCAATAATATTCAAGTGACCAGCTTACGAAATCATGATGTTTACAGTGTTCTTGTCTTGTTAAATATATCTCCAATTGCTTTGCTGCGATAGGACAACGATGTTTCTTGCCTTTATTTCACAAAGAGAGAATATTAAATGTTGCATATGATTCGATGGTTCATTAGGTCCGAATAAGATCTACAAAAAAAATCCATTTCATTGAGCTATCTATCACATGGAACGGAACATCCTGAATTCAAAATTCAACTTACACATGAAGGGAAACTTTAGATAATTTATGTATTAAGACCCCATTTGTTTTGCATAAAAAAATGATGATTTGGAAGATATTTCTATTTAAGAAATGATTGTCAACTTACTAAAATGAACAAACAATAATTAGTCTCATCATTCACAGAGGTATTTAAATAAAAATTATTATCGATAATTAATTAATTATTTCAACTGAATATATTTTTAAATTATTTATTCTTTGCAAAAATGAAATGAGCTCCTGAATCAAAAGGGTTGGCAAGTACCTTATGAAATCTTCCGAATTTGAATAATGGGAATCAAAATGCTCAGCAAAATCTAGATATCTGTTGCCAGAGGCCGCGGTCACCACTCGTGCGCCTACTGTAGATAACGCGAAGCCATTTTCAAATAAGAAAGAAGACAAATTAGGACGTAATAATGGTCGTGTCGTCGATGCAACGATTGATACAGACAGTGTTAAAAAGAGGGCAGACATGATGATCGATCATGATGAAGCAGTTTTGTCTCGAGCGTGTCTGTCGTCCTCCCAGAGATGGGGCTCAAGTTTTCTGCGTCTGTAGGGGACCGGCCATTTTCATCGTCCACGACGGTTTCGGTGAAAAAAAGGATGAAAGAAACTGCCCCAGGGATACGGTGAATAATCGACCGGCGTTGACCGGCATCATTTTACGGTCGAAGTTGCCCCGACCAGGTGCAATTACGCAAAAAGAAGGAATTATGTTAGCGATTGTCTATGATACTTTAGGTCATTAAGCATGTATTATGAAAGATTGGGTTTGATGGTTCGAATCCAAAGAGGGGATTGCTAGTCAAGAGATTCGTTTGTTCTGCTCTTTAGACTGATTAAGCTTGGACGGTTGTGTCTATGATGTTGTAGTTATCAAGCATGTGTTATGCAGAGTCGAGTTTGACTGTCTGAACCCAGAAAGGAAATTGCTTGTCAAGATCCACTCGTTCTGCTCTTCGAGCTGAATGGGCTGTGTAGGGTGATTTAACTTGGTATAGTGTTTTTAATTTTGATTAACAATTCGAATGGACTATAAGGCAAGCCTTTCGTGCACAATTTATGAAACAAGGTAATCTTTTATTATGAAAATAATTGATATCACGAAAAACCTCAAACTGATATATATGCGACAAATTTATTCTAAACTAATATTTAGGTCATCAAAAATCAAAACCGATACATTCGTGATATATTTACCTTTCATTATTATGAATTTGTTAAATTGGATGACATGTGATAATAACTTAATTCACATAGCAATTTTAGGTGGCAATCTATATCATTTTTGAAAATTTATATCGTAAGTGCATTGGTTTGGGATTTTTTGTGATTTTAACAATTATAGAAAAAAGTTGGGATTTGGATTTTAGCAAAGATAAGGGTAGGCCCGGCGGGAGACGATGAAGAATCACCGGCGGAAAAAGGGTGTCCGCTCTTCTTGCTGCAAGGACCATGATTCTTTTTGGCATAAATTTTTGGGGACCATGGTTCGATATTCTAATATTTCATGATCGAAGAGGATTGATGGGTGGGGACCCAATTGGATCCGATTTTATCTTCACCTTAGTTGCAATTAAGAGGCGACAATTCGACGAGTTCGGGCTGAATTGAGCCTTGAGATCGCACTAAATGGTGATATTGCCTCGATTTGCACATTATAATGACTATTTATAATATTATGGACATGATTAAAATATTTGACTTGAATTGAACTGGTTTTAAATTGGATATCATGACCGAATAACTTTGTTCGTACCCATCCAAATCACTCATCAACCCTTTTTGGCTTGCACTAGCCTTGCGGGCACGCTACAATAATATGCAACGAACAATTGTAGGCCCAATTCCACTCTGTCATGGGCATAAAAGGCAGATTTTAATCCATGGTCATGATGCGTCGGTTATTTAAATAAATCAAATGTGTCTTGTCGAATTAAATTGGTTTGAAAAAATATGCAAATCCATTTGGCTACTTTTTTTTTTTTGGTCGAAACAAACACTTCATTAATTTAAATCGACGAAGAAAGGCCCGGGAGATGAGGCTTCATCACAGTAAAGTCCCAAAGCGCGATACGGTGGGGATGAGACCCACTTGGAGGTAGGCCCTTTTTCCGATGGGTTCTAGCGACCCAATCGGCTACGACATTGGCCTCCCTACGACAAAAATAACCCGAACTTTAGGCATATACGACAGATGGCTCGGCATTTCTTGATGGGGATATTAGCCTCCCACGAGAGTCTATTAGGCTGGAGACAGCTTCAACAAGGAGTTGGCAATCGACTCCACCTCAACAACGTCGCTGGAGATGTCTGCAGCAACAGCAGCGGGCCAAACAAAGACTGTCATTTTGGCTGCACGTAAAGAGAGGGCATCAGCAAGGGCGAGCGCTTCAACGAGTATAGCAGAGGCCGCTGGAACTGATTTTGCGTCGCCGTGCATCAACCGACCGGCAGAATCCCGGAAAATCCAAGCGATCGACCCCGTTGAGTCTCCAGGTGCGAAAGCCCCATCTGAGTTGATCTTATAACTGTCTTTTTTTGGTGGGATCCAGCGACTGTGGGGGATTATGGTGGGTTTACTGGGTTTTGCTAAATTGTTCCATCTGTGGAAATTCTGGAGGTTGAGAAGGGCGGATTCGATCACCTCGCTGGCCTGTGGTGTGTGCTTGTTGAAGATTGTTGCGTTGCGGGCTTTTCAAATACTCCACAAAACCGACGCGAGAATGGCCAGATCAGGTGCGTCTTTCTTCCTCTGAGTCTCCGCGAGCCATTCCTCGATTCTGCTCAATCCTCTTGCTGTGATCTTGACTGATATTGCTGGGTTGGCCCAAATAGATTTAGTCCATGGGCATAGAAGGCAAAAGTGCTCTGTAGTTTCAATCTGCTGGTTATAGAGGGGGCAGAGGGGGTCTTGGATTATCTTTCGCCTATGCAAGTTGTCCTTTGTTGGAAGTGCGTTGTTGCATAGATGCCACATGAATAGCTTGATTTTTGGGGGGGTTTGTAGTTGCCATACCATTTTCCAGAGTTGGCGGGGGGGAAAATATGAAGTTGAGGCATCGCCTTGCATATGATTAGCCGTTCTGTCTCGGATGAGGTGATAGCCGCTCTTGACGGTGTATTGGCCTGCCTTTGTTCCTATCCAAATGATGTGGTCTAGTTCTAGTTGAGGGTTGAGGGGAATAGTCAGAATTTTTTGAACTGTTTGCACATCGAAGTGCTCTAGAAGTGTTGTTTCGTTCCATACACCCTCGATTGATGTGATGAACCCAGCTAGGAGTTGAGGTTCGTTGTGTTTTGCTGGCCCATAGACCCTTCCTCTAGGAAGCCACCTGTCCTCTCTTGTCTTGATTTTGGTTCCATCTCCGACTACCCATTGCGTGGCTGGGGATATGGAATCTCGACCCATGAGCAGACTTTGCCAGCCCCAAGAGGGCTGCTGTCCTTTTCCAGCATGCCAGAAATCCGATAGTGGATAGTAGAGGCCCTTGAACAAACGACCCCAGGGAGAGTTGGGGCTTGAGTTCAGGCGCCAAGCCTGTTTGGCCAACATGGCATTATTGAAAGCCTGCAGGTCTCGAAATCCCAATCCTCCCTCTTCCTTTTTTGCCTTGAGTACCTCCCATTTTTTCCAGTGAATTCCAGCTTTCTTTGTGTTGGTTTTCCACCAAAATTGAGCTATTTTCTGTTCGATGGCCTTACAAATTGAGACAGGGATTTTAAAGACTGACATTGCGTATTGTGGCAACGCTTGCACAACTGTCTTGATGAGGATTTCTTTTCCCGCTTTAGAAAATAATCGTTCTTTCCAGCCTTCTAGTTTAGAACTGACCCTGCCAAGAATCCAGGCGAACATCTGCTTCTTCGACACTCCCCAATCCGACGGGATGCCAAGGTATTTCCCCGTCTTTTCGATAATGGGCACCCGTAATTCTCTAGCCATATTTCTTTGAAGGAGCATAGGACAGTCTCTACTAAAGATAACCCCGGATTTGTTGAGATTGATGGCTTGTCCAGAGGCTACACAGTATTGGTTTAGGATGGCAGCTAAGTTTTGACACTCTGACACTTTCCCATCCAAAAAGAAGATAGAGTCGTCTGCGAATAGAAGGTGGGAAAGAGTAGGGCAAATAATTTGGCTACTAAATAATCTAGAATCAGCAACTCAAATGTCTGAATCACTTTTTGTTTTGAGAAAGCAAATAATTTCAGTACAAACTTTAATTATTTGATAGATTGAAAGAAAAGCTTAATTTTCGAGATGTATACCTTATTATTTTAGGGGATTTTTTTTTACTAACTTCTTAGAGGTGTAAAGTTGGTTTTAGTAAATGTCTCTAAAGATGAGACCCTATCACTAACAGATTATATTAAAGACTTTAATCTTCTTGTATAAAATTTTTTAACTAATGGAAAAAAGAGAGAGTTGCTTCACGTAATCTGTTGTCACTTGATTTCCACTGATGATTTCATAAGTAACTTTTCATATGGTAGAGCACATAAATAAATTAATTGAAAATCTGTAAACTTTTCGTAAATGACTTTTTAACGAGCAATTTGGGATTATTTCTCCAATATCCAAATAATGAAATGTACGGCAGGTTCGGTGTCAGCGGGGGACACGATCCCTTGGACGCGCCGCCCAAGCTGGAGATGTCAGCCGCCGCAACGCCGCCGCGTGGTGTCGGCGCGTGTCGTAATAAACTGACTTCGTCGAGTGGGTCTCACGCTCACGGGCGTCCTCTACCTGAGGCGGGAGGCAACTTGCATCGGCGGTGCCACGTTTCTCGAATTTTTCTTTCGTCTTTAGTACTAAACTTTTTAAATTGAGAGTCTGCGATGTTGTCAGTTGGTCCCCAACTTTGAAAAATCTTAATTTTAATCTCGTACCGAAGTTGTCCTAAAGCGAAGTATTTTTTCCGGCCGAAATATATTAGCCGAACCCGAAACCCTCAATTATTTCCAAGCTATTTATTTTTGGAGAAAAATAGAGGGCTGGAATCCATGTCGCTAGGGTGATTGGTTCTTGAGTTGGCTAATTCCACTCTAAAATTTGGAATATGAAATCAACTCAGACTAGATTGGTTGGTCCCGATCTTGTTCTCAAATTGGCCTGATCCAGTTCATGATTTTGGCAATTTTTATTTTTATTTTTTGTACTCCTTAAAAACAAATTGAATAAAAAAAATATTAATTTAGGTGGTTTGGTTCTACACTTGGAACCGGATTGATTATTCCTGGTTTCCGTAAGAATCAACGGTCTGGTTTTGAGTAGACCCAGTTCCCTAGCACACCCTAACATGTGGGGCTGTCCTTGCTTTGGCTCATATGGGAACAATAGCCGAAAATTGATCCTCTCAAAATAAATAGAGATTAGAGGGAAGAAAATTTCTACTAGCCTTCATAAAGCTCGCATGCATGCAAAGTAGAGAAGTTTAATAGTCCACGTTCCCGACACCCGAAGTATGATTGAAAATTGTGAGGCTAATGTTAAATTTCATTATCGTCTCAGCCCTAGATAAACAATAATATGAAGGTGGCATGCACGTCTAAAGAAGGATCGTTCTGTTTATTAGATTATCTAAACTTCTTAAAACGGACAAAGAAGAAATCCTCGAGTTCCTAACTCCCATGGCATTAAAGAAACTGCAGAAACTTGTCATCATCCGAGCTAAAAGCATCGAGCATTGCTCAACAAACAGACAGACGACTTTCTCGAGTGACGACGAAGATAGGGATGGTTAGGAGCGTGCAGCTGAGCCGGTTCGGCTCGAAAACCGATTGCAATTGGTGTGATCGGATTGGTTCTTGGCTAGTTGTCCGGAAGGGCCGATTCATTTTTGATTCCGAAAGTCCCAAACCAGTGTAGGATCGATTTGATGCCTCGTCCAAGCTTGAAACTATTGATTCCATTTAGGAAATGGCAAAATCAGAATTGCATATACTTTATCTCTATTTCACTAGAATTTAATTGACGATGAAATATTTTTTCCAAAAGTCGTTCTTCGACTTTTGACGAGAGAGACAAGTTCTATGGCTACTTTTGGACGGGAAATATCTAGGTGGACAAAAAATAATTGCAAGCCTTTATTTCGAATTTCAAACCAAATTATACATACAAATTGTGCCGGATTCAATTAACGATAAAGGTTGAATACAACCACTTTTGCAGTAATGTGCATCAATGAACTATGTTGGAATTTAATCAACGACAAAGCTCAAGAGTGTGCAAAGATGTAATGCCAGAATTGAATCAACGGCACAACACTTGTGAAAGAGAGGCTTGCTGGAATTGAATCGATGACGAAGCATCGAGATAGAAATACGCATAAGAATTTTATTAACAACTAATGAAAAATAATGTGCATGAAAGTAAAGATAATAAAATAGTATATTTTGATTGTTGATGGGGGCTTTTTCCAGTTGACGAGAACTTGATTTATAGGCTTTCTATTATAACTGCTTGAGAGTAGTTTCTTCACATTTGTAACCGTGCTTCCACATCTCCTAAAATTCAGTCCCATAATAATTCCAAGTTAGCGAGTCTTTTAATCAAAGCAGCTGTTTTTATAAAATAACACCTCAATCTCTCCATGTTGCTCTGACTATTCTCCATGATCTCCTTTATCTACAACAATTGCTCCTTTAAAATAGCACCTCAATCTATATTGTCCATGATCTTCCTTTTTTACAAGTGCTTGAATCATGATAAAATCTTAACTACTCTTTGTAATCTCCCTTATCTACACATGCTTGAGCCTTGATAAAATTCTCTGAAAATCAGACATTTTTTAGTGTCAACAATCTATAAACATAAAAAAGTTTGTACTCATGAAGAGTCAAAATATGGACTCCAATGAAAAAGTAAAACAAGTCCGTGCTTGTGTGACCGAAGAATAGACTATAACCAACATAGTCGATTATGTTCTAAGCCGGTTCCAAAGAAGATCGACTCAATTCTCAATAATGAGCACCCGATTGATCCCCATTCTAAGGAGAATCAATAAAGAACCGACCAAACCCAATTCGGTTCTAGAGAAAACCGGCTTCGAACGGTATTCCTTTATCTGAAAAATAAAATAAAATAAGGGGTTTTAATAAACTTTGAATCATTAAAGAATTTGACCATTTTCTATCGAATTCTACCCGATGAGTCCAGCCGGCGGCGGGCGGCCACGACATCCCCTACATGTTGCAACCCATATAATCACTCAATTAATTTTCAGTTCTGAAAGACAATATTATGTCACATAATAATTATTCTTCTTTTTTTTGAACTTTTACACACAAAAGACTTGGCTGCTTCTCGGCTAGCGCTGCCAATTGGGCAGCAGCATTGAATGGGGAAGAAGTTCATTGAATAGGTGCACTGCAATCGAAGGAATTGAATGAAGGAGCTCAAACTTCGTTTCCTTACTTCCATTATTTTGACCAAAGCAAAGAAGAAACGTTGAAAAGCATCTACTCTTCCGGCCGCACCTGGATTTCGCATTGAATGCGAGGATCGATTGGCGCGATCTTTTGCTTTGGGCAACTGACACTCCCCATTAGAGAATTATAGCTTGACTTGGTCCCGTGGATGGTGGCACCTTTTAATGAATATGGACCTAAAACCCTGATCCCCCCATCAATCTTGCTTTGCCAATTGTACTTGCACACGTGTTTTCATTCGATTGCTGTCTTTTTCTGTTCTTTAATTTTGTCGTCCGCTTGCTGTATTCGAGGATCTTTCTCCATTGTTTTATAAATTCTCATGTGGTAAAATTTTCGTTAGGGCAAAACCTGCCGAGATGATTCTAATATCTGTAGGCCCGGCTAGATTGGGTTTGTAACTTCGTTCAAGGCCCATTTGACCAAGGAGCTGAATCGAGCGAGGAGGTAAATATTTGTCGATGTTAGAGCATTGGCGAATGATCATTTCATCTCGACGTCATTGAAAGATCACATCGTAAAGAGGGGCACGCCACCCGTTTGATAAAATGGATGAAGGGTCGGAAAGACGTCCTTGAAAGCCGGCGTGATTATTTCACAATGACTTTGGGATGAGAATTGCATGCAGAGTGAAGCTATACGGGGAGGACGATATACCCTTTTGTTTTCTACTAAGAGGAAAGGCAAGCGTCGGGCAGATGAAAATATGGTTTGGCGGGCGAGCCGGCATCCGAATTCGAGTGGAATGATAATTTTTCCTAGAATCAAACTGCCTTTCTTCAAGACATTCATCTTTTCGGGGGTTGTACAGCAAAGGAAATGATTGCCGCATTGCCAGTTTGGAAACTTCAGAAATGTTGTGAAGCAAACCGAGTTTCTAGGCATTGGGTTAAGAGAGCGTAAACAAGAAGGGATTGGTCCCGATTCATGCGGGGGGTCATCCAAGCTCTTGATCCAAGAAGAGTCCCGGTCCAATGAAGCTCGAGTCGGCAGTCATTTTGGGCCTTAGTAAACAGTATGACTCCCTCCCTCACATGATTAAACAGCTTAGCTTGCGCCACAAGCCTCGTGGTTTGCGTCCCAAGAATAATACACGACATAAAAGGCTAAGTCTTTCTTGTAAGAGTGCAGCAAGCACGCCGGTGGCATCTCAAGATCAACTTACTTGAAATATTATCCATTTTGACATGTTCTATATTAAGTCTCACGGTTTTTTCATTTGGTATATAAATAATCACTTTTTCAGGACATCACTTATCTCAATAGTACTTTAGCTTGAATGTGCTTAATTTTAGAGTTTCGAAACAAAATTTGTCATTATGTTAAAAAGTATTTTTGTGAGTTATTTCCAATTTTCATGTGTATATTCTAGGCACATTCTCCCCTCTTCGGTATGTAAGTTGATTTATTTCTACCTCATTTAATATCCTAGAAGCCTGCTAAGAGTTGCTTCATGTTCGAGCCCTCTGGTTCTAGTGACCACTCTCTATTCTCGTTGGATTGAGTTGTTACTATAATAATACCATCATGCTCAAATCGTGTTAGTGAGCTTTTGACCACAAATCTTACATGATGTTAAGATGAGCAACCGGATTACAATAAGGGAAATGAGGCGCTACGTGAAGACAAGGCACCTATTAATTAAATAAGAAGACACAAAAGCTGTTGGATTATTTATAGAAACAAATATCAGCGAATAATATCCAGACAAAAAGTAATTTATGAAAGATTTAATTGCCACTTTTTACACAATGGTTATCATCTTTCTGTAAAAAAATGAGTGGATACTGCTTCAAAGTAAAAAGGAAAAAAATGATTAAGAACTAAAAAAGTATGAAAGTGAATATTTAGTATACTTTAACATCATATTACTTTAGGATTTTATGATTGGCCAACACATATAACCTGGAGAAAGGTTTATTAGTTTTTCTTCTTTTGATTGCAAGAAAGTAAGAGATACGTATTGACATCGAATTTTAGTTGGTATCTATAAATATAAATATATTTCAACTGTACAATGCTTTTTTTTCCTAATCTCATTTATATAGATGGAGTTTGTACTGAAACCAACTTAATCGGTGAAAATAATGGTAATGTGAAGAAGAGATGACTAATTCAATTGAAGATACTAGTGATAAAAGAGTTAATACCATAGGACATGGATTAGGAAAGAGTCATGACACTGACAAAAAGATGCAGGCAATTATCAGAATATCTAGTCGAGTCAACAAATAACAAAAGTTATACTTAAAATCAAAACCATTTGACAACTTCTTAAAGCGCTAAATTCTTCACATTATATAAGGATATTTATTATGGAATGAAAAGAAAAATTGAGTTTCACTGTGGCGTAGGTAATTGTTTCCAATATTGATTGTTGAAGTAGGAGGGCAATGGAAATTAAATTTTGAAGAAAAAATAATAGAAATTGTGTTACAAAGGACAAAAGGTTGAAATCACAAGATGGAGATAGGCAAGCAACTTTCAATTATTTTTTACAAATTAATCTTTAAAAAATCCTAAATTTCAATAGAAAGGTTAAATTTACATGGAGATAGGCTAGCGCGGGGGGCTGGACATGGGCACTAGGGTCCCAAACTCAAGCTCAATGAACCCAAACGTGACACTGGGGTTTTGGGCATGGGCACCATGGTCATGGGCTCAATCTTGATGTACCCAAGCATAAGAATTAGAGACTTGTTCTTGAATGCGGGGACCCAAAAATCAGAGTTTCCATGCATAAGAGTAGAGTTTCATGTCCAAACGTTGATATCTAATCATATTTTGTAAATGATTTTTGATTTTTTAAAGAGGGAATTATTTTTCTAAATTTAAGCATAGTTTTCTGTTGACTATAAAAATGTTTTCTATTGTCACATAGTCCTAAGCGATCTACATGCTGGAAAATTTTAAAAAATGACTTTAAAAAAAAAATTCTCAAAAAAAATCGAGCCAAAGCTTCGTCAACATAGTCTTTTGACGATGAACAGATGAAAATACCATCATTGCCAGTGAGTTTGTATTGCTTGAGATTGAGAATCTCGCCAAAGCAGAAATCGACTACGAATTATTACATCGATAAATTTTTGCAGTGACTGGAAAATCAAAATATGGATTATTTTACTAATTTGTAGAGTTGATTTTGAATTATTTCTCTGATGTATTTTCAGCATATAGAATGTTAGTTGCAGGAGAAGTGCACATAAGAACATCCTAATTAGACAAAATAGGCCGAGATCCCAAGTCCATTTTAAAGTTAAACCCCACGTAGAGCAGGCTTACATGATACCGCCACTCATTTTCCATTTACTTAACCGAAAATAAATAATTTAAAAGATATTTTTCTACATGCACTTGCTTGTGTTGTTTACAAAATTGAATGAATGAAAAATATTACATTGTCTACAAAAATATTTTTTCATAAATTATTTTCGATAATGAAAATATTTTTTATTAATTAATCATTTCAAATAATACAAATAATCATTTCAAAGAAAATATTTTCAAAATCATGAAACCTTAATGATAAAACTGCAAGAAGATGATAAGTAGAACTACATGCAAAGTCTCTCTATGCCCGTATTTTTTCCCCGTAATTAAGAGATGGAGGTGATTGAGGTTCAGTTCGGTAAAAGACCATTTGCATATATTTATATTGATTTTGTAGCATAATAGTCTTTAGGTTATTATGAGAATAACAACTTGTTATAAGTCATAAATTCTTGAAGAAATATACTTCATAATAATTCATTATTTGATTTTTTGCTGTCCAGAACATATTATTATTTTTATAATAGATTAAAAATTGACACATAATCATTTCTCTATTTATATAAATAAGAGTGGCGAGGGTGAGGTGCATCTTAGTGACACGACAGACAAGCAATCACCTAGTTTTCGAAATTTTCTCATCTACGAAACTTTTAAAACAAGCCAAGAGTATCAATGAGATTTGTACATACGCTCGTAATAATTTGAAGAGCTTTCTTGTCTGCTTAGTGTCAAATCTGGGCCAAGATCATTGTTATTGTAAGGCTTCTTCATTCGCATCCATTCAAACAGCTCTCCCTGTTTTCATATTTGAACTCCTGCATCAATTGGTGTGATTGAGGAGAAGCAAAAGCTCGTAGCCCAAAGAATCCAACTTCTTTCCGGGTTGCATTTTCTTTGAATCGCTTACTTAAGATATAGACGTTACCCACAAAAGCGTGCAATTAATGAATACCGACATTTTAGATAAGATGTGCATGCAAAGTTAAGCGATGCAAAGAGGCTGACATAACCATTCGCTTTCTACTGAGAAAAGAAAAGTGTTGAACTTATACATCTTCGGGGGCAACAAACATGACACTGCATTTCTTATTAGCATGGAAAGGTAGGTTTGGCGAGTCGGCGGCCAATATAAAGTCGAATATATATCTTTGATGCTCATCTTACAATTAGTGCAGTGTTTGTGTTCTTAAGGTAAGAAATCTCAACCTTTAACGTGGAAATAGTTGCTACGTCGGAGTAAAAGACTAAGCTCGGACCATCGAGGAAAACAAGGCAAGAAATATTCAGGAGAGCGGAGAGCATTGAATCATGTCCCAAAGCCGTCCACTTTACAGAGAGTTTAATGATTTCCTTTTTCTTTTGTTTTTTTTTCTGGAATTTGAGTGGAAAATGATATTTCTAGGACCAAATTGCCTTTTCTCAAGATGTTTATCGTTTTTGGTCCTACATCGAATGAGATGATCAGGACACATGTTTGCCACATTGCTACCCTCGGCAGAAGAAAGAGGATTCAATCATTTTTCTGTCAGTCAAAACCAACGTTCAAATGGTAGCCATCGTTGCCACCCCCAAAAGGCTGTGATTGTTGCTTTCCAAAAGAAGGAAAGAAACAAATAATTTGGGAAAAAAGAAGGAAGTAGAGGCAATAATTATTCATTTTCATGGATTTTTATTTATTTTTAGGTATGTTGTCCAAAATGAACATCCTACCGATCAATATCGAATTGAAAATCCTATAACTCGAATTGCACATACATATTTCCTCTATCCTTTTGGCAGCATACTAAAAATGTCTTCGTAGATAGCGGTCATGTCATTTATCTAAAGTTGATTATATTAAATTTTTTTTTTTCATGTATGCTTCTATTAAGTAATTGGCCCTGCTTAGTGGAAATAAAATGACATGTAATATTTTTCTTTTCTCTTATTGGTGCTAGCTAATGAAAGAAATGTACTTATGTACAAGTTGTGGAAATTTTTTAGGCATGTTGTGAAGGAAACCAAGTTAGGAATCACTAAGCGTGGATGTTGGAATTGAAAATTTGGTAGCATGGCGATTTGTGGGCACACATTTAATTTGAGTTGTGAGTTTGTGTAAAAAGGAAAATAATATAATTTTGTTGAGCTTTTCAAAAATCGCCGTCTTTCTTATTTGTGCTTGTTTGATGTGCTCTCACGTTTACTTTAAAAACGCATTCACAGATATATTATATCGTGCCAACGTGTTGAAACATAATGGCTCATAATCTTTCATTTTGCTTGACAAACCACATATATTAGAATTTAAAAAAAAACACTTGAAGTGTTTAACAAAGAATTTCATGGGGGCATCAAAGCATTTTCACAAAGAAGATACATGAAGCTTCGTTAGCGTGAATCCGTTGATGACGAAGGGACCGGCAACAAACGATCATTGCTAGTAATTTCATATTAATTGAGATTGAAAATCTTGCTAGAGCAAAAATCGACAACTGTATTACATTGAGAAATTTTGCAGAAAATGGAAAAATCATGAAATGGTTTTCACTTTGATATTGAATCCTTAGTTGGATTTATTTTGACCATGTAGAATGTTAGTTTAATTTAAATTTCCTTTCGTGTAAGGCCCACCAAACTTATTCTAATATCTTTAGGCCCAGCTATATTGGGTTTATTACTTTTACGCAATGTAATTTCGTTTGGAGGCCCATTCGACTGTGGAGCGCAATTGAACGAAGAAAGAAAATCTCAATAGTCCATCGTTTGACATTGATTATTGATATTTCACCTTGGCAGATATTATCAATGTTGAGCTATGGTTAGGAATCATTTTATCTTTAAATCAATTAAAAATCATGTCATAATCAGGTACTTGCTACCATTTTGATGAACCAAAATGAAGGGTTGGATTTTCTTTTAATCTCTTATTTCAGGTGCAGACATCCTCGAAAGCTGGCCCTATAATTTCATAGCGATAGTTAGATGGGAATTGCGTGTAAGTTAGCGATTTAGGGACGATGATATACCCTTTTGTTTTCTACTAAGAAAAGAGAGTGTCAAGCTTAACAGGAGTATTAAATTTATTATTTTCATTGAACTTAAAGGAAAGCTCAATTTGGTAGTCATTTGGCCCCTAGAACAGTAGACAATATAAAAGACAAGTCTTTCTTTGTCATTTTTCTAATGATAGCCAAACAAATCTACAAATGGTCTTGAGAAATCATACGGGCATGTCGAATATTTGGAGATCCTCATGTTGAAATATCGATAGTTCAAGGTGCTTTGTATTTGGTAGGATTGCAATTCATGATCACACGTCAAATTCAGGGTATGAATTTGTGTAGTTGGAGATGCCACGTTTTAACATGTTAAGAAGAATATAATATCTTCAATCCATGCCGATTTGTCTCGCTCTCATGTTTATTAATACACGCTTCTACAAATGTACATATGTTGAGTGGGCGCATAAAAATTGACAGTTCTCAATCTTTTGTTTTGCTAGACAAATCAATATTCCCCTTTTCCATTGGCTAAATGCCGTTGAAATTTGTGGAGAACAATTTTACATAAGCTGCGTTCCACGGCAATGAATTTATTTAGTCGTATTTGTTTAACATATGGTAGAATAAAGAATGAAGAAAACGGAGGAGTCAAATGTGGCAGTGATCATGATTTTTGCACATCGGTAAGGTTTCCCGCCTTCACGTTCCCATCATGACTTCATGATATCGACAGCGTTAAAGCTGTCGAAATCTTCCTAGTTGGGAAAAAATCTTATGTCAATCGTGCTAGCATTTAATCTGGACTTCAGGGCATTAAAAGGAATTTTTTTAAGTGTTGAATGATTTTGAAAAAGATAGTAGCTAAGGGAAATTGTTGATTTAATTTTTTCATTTTTTTATTATTTTATTTTTAAAATCGTTATTTTTTATATTATTATTGCTTAAGGAATATTAAGAAAAAAAGAGAGGACAATCACTTATCGATAGAACTGTTAAATTTGCAAATTGTGAAAGAGTGTTATAGTCTCGTCATGATTTTTGCACATCAGTAAGGTTTCCTGCCTTCACGTTAAAAAATCCTTTCATTTTATTAAAAAATTACAAAAATTCGACTTATGAAAAAAATAAATAAAAATCTAAAAATAAAAGAAAGAAGTGAGGACATGATATCGACAACGTTAAAGCTGTCGAAATCTTCCTAGTTGGGAAAAAATCTTATGTCTATTGTGCTAGCATTTAATCTGGACTTCAGGGCATTAAAAGGAATTTTTTTTTAAGTGTTGAATGATTTTGAAAAAGATAGCTAAGGGAAAATTGTTGATTTAATGATTGTCGATGTTATTATTGCTTAAGGAATATTAAGAAAAAAGAGAGGACAATCACTTATCGATAGAACTATCAAATTTGCAAATTGTGAAAGAGTGTTACAGTCGTGTCGCGGAGGTAAATTACTAAGGATAGGGAAAAAAGATTTATATGGATGCGTTTGTTTCATTGAATATTGATAAAAGAAAATACTTTCCATAAAAATCATATTTAGAGAAAATGGTTAGTTTTTCATTTGTTTGGTGGTTTAGGGAAAGTAATTTCCATCTTCCTAGAATCGGAAGTCATTTCTTCATAATTCAAACTTATTGTTTTTAGTTCATGGAAAATATTTATTGCATTGCATTAATGAAAAGTGACTATATTTAATATTTTTATACAGTTCATGGACTATATTAAATATATATCAAAAGTCTAAGAATTATATTGAATAAATTAAAAATTCAAAAATCACATTGTGCATTGGGTTAAAGTTTAAATATCAAATTAAATAAATTAAATATTTAAGGATTAAATTGTATATTGAGTTAAAGTTTAATGACTGATTATGTCATTTAAGAAATGAAACTTTGAACTTACGTACGTTCGAGGGCAAATGAAAAGCACGACACGTTCTTTCTTGCATGATTTATGGAGAGATGGGTTTGGTGAGCCGGCAGCCGACGTAGAGTCAGCTATATATCTTAGGTGGTCTGTCTTATGATTAGGGTTAATGATCGTGTTATTAGGTGAGACCTACCAAAAGTATCCTACTCCTTATAGGCCCAGCTAGATAGGTTTTGTCATTTTTAGGCAATACAATGTCATTTCAGGCCCATTTGCCTATGGTGCACAATTGAGCGAGGAAATGTTACCGGTGCTGGGCGTTGATGATTAATCAGCTTATCTTGAAATCATATAGAAATTATGTCATGTTCAGAAACTTGCCACCGTTCGACGAAATAGGACGGAGGGTTGGATTTTCTTTGAATTACTTATTTCAGTTATAGACATTACTCAAAAGCCCACATAATTGATTTATAATGATTTTAAGATGAAAAGTACACGTAAAGTTAATCGATATAAGGAGGAAGATGTACCCTTTGCTTTCTTATAAGAAAGGAAACTGTCGAACTTGTATATATTTTGAGGGAAAATGAAAATCATGACACGTTTTTCTTTCATAGAATGGAAACATGGGTTTGGTGAGTCTGCAACTAACATAGAGTCAGCCATGTATCTTAGATTGTCGTCTTATGATTAGGTGCAAAGATCGTGTCCTTAGGTGAGAAATTTCAACCTATAACGTACTGTGCTTAACCATTGAGGAAAACAAGGCAAGAACTATTTGAGCGATTATTGTCTATTAAAGTTACTTGTTAATTATAGTAACATGATAATGAGTTTGATTATTGTCACAACCTTCCCAAAGGTGAATCACCATGGGAAGACTAATGAATTACTAAGTCTGAAGACTTAGTGTGGACTCTCCCAAGCCCTACCAACCGTAACTCGGTACTCAAAATTTGACCTATTTAAACATATAATTTTATTCAATTAGGAGCCGTCACTAATTAATTATGGTTGATTAGAAACCCAAGTAAAGTATGAGAGAATATTTATTTCTGCGAACCAGAGATTCAATAGGTTCGGGGACATAGTTACGCTAAGTTAAACTAGTGCCTTTTCGATACCCTTTCTCTTTAAGTTTCAAAAGAATTTTTTTGCAAGAACTAGCGCTCTTTCGGTACCCTTTCTCTTTAAGTTTCAAAAGAATTTTTTTGCAAGCAATCTTGATTATTTTAACCTAAGTCACTAACATGGAAATGAGTGGGTATGCGTATCACAATCAATGACATTTGACAGGTTCAAAAGGATAAACGTAAAAATCATGATTGACCTTAAAGCAAAATAAGCTATAACTAAAAATGCATGCTTTAAACATAATTTCTAAATGGGATGTCATCTTCTTCTTTTTTTTGATTTTTTTTAAAGAAATTAATTACATATGACCATAATCTAGATTTAATATGCATGATTTTTACTTTAACGACATATGACATGAATGATGTATTTTGCTATATGCATATGCATGATCTTTTTTCATTTTTTTAATATTTTTATGTCCTTTTTGTTAAAAAAAAACTATTTAACTAATGAAATTTTTATGCATATGCATGCTTTTTTTAAAATATTTTTATGTCCTTTTTGTTAAAAAAAATTATTTAACTAATGAAATTTCCTAAGCTTCTACGTCATATGCAATGTAAACTATAAGACTAGTTCGACATGAAATGCATTAATCTACCCCATTATGAAACATATATTTTTTTTTCATTTTTGTAAGTTTACTAAAAAAAATCTAACACATAATGCAACCGATCATATAAAGCATACAATTTTCTCCGACCCCAAATAGAAAATCAAAACAATCAAAAACCTGATTCGACATCTCGCGGCTCAATATTTTTTATTATTGTGATTTTTTTAACACGACACAACGACCTCACTCAATCGGAATTCAATCAAGCATGCAATACTTCAAACGAGGAAACAAAATATTGAAGAATTAATTTAGATAGGAACTTTACCTACCTTGATTATCTGTTTCCAAGTTTGGACGAGTAACCAGTTGCGGGAATCGCGATCGACGATGCTTCAAGGCGGATGACGAGGGTGTGATGACAACGTGAGAGAAATTCATGCTAGGGTTGGGCTGAATTGTAGCGGCACGGACTGATCCAAATTGTTGAATCGCTGCCAAGAAATTGCTGGGAATATCGTCGAAACGTGGACAGCAATGTGAGAGCAAGACTGCACGCGGTGGTTGTCGGAATCTGTTACGCAAAGTTAAGGCCATGTCTATGAGAGCGTGGGCTCACTACTCCGAATGTCGTCGTAAGTATGGCCGTGAGTCGAGAAGTTGAAATTTGGGGATGGCACGTGATGAAGCGAAGCCAACAACAGATGGCGAGTTGGACGACGCAATTGAAAACTTAGAGGACGATGCTCGATTCCCCTTTCACTTCTTTTCTCCTTTTACTTTGCCGGACACCTCCCACGTCCCACGATTCTTTCTCCATTGTCTCTTGGGTTCTGACTTTGACCGAGAGGAAAAGGCCTCCTTTTGTGAGCCGACCTTCAAAACCCGCAGCAAAAAGAGACCTTTGTTTTTTTTCCTCTCTCCCTCTCTCGCCGCTCCTTTTCTCTCAATTGTGTCTTTTTTTTTTTTTCCTTTCTTCAGTGTGTGTGGCCTTTTTTATAGGTGAGAGTGCTATGTTATTTAAGGAAAGATGATAAATTTGCACGTTGTCTATTTAGCTCATGTATCCCACGTGCAATATTTTTTCAATATTTCATCCGACACATTCCTTGAAATATTGAAAGAATAATGCGAATATTTTCAGGAACATTCTCATATTCCCGGGAATATTCTCATATTCCAACTCATCACGGGCCTAACCAAATTCTTTTTCCTTATGGGCTTAGTCCAACTTGTTAAATTAAAGCTTAGAACCATCAATTGAAGTTTATTTGCCACATGTCCAATGCAAATGCAATAATAAATGCTCCTAAAACTATATGCTATGCAATTTAATTCTAATATTTTTTGTTTAGGGATTAAAATTAATCCCTAAATTTTGTGCATTAAATTACTAATGACCAATTGAAATTTAGGTGTCAACAATGATCCATGAAACACCTATATGTATGTATGTATGAATGTATATTCTCGTCACTTAGACAATGTTGATAGAGTTATGAACATAATTAGATGGTAGATTAGCCCAGTAAATCTTGTGAGATTAATTTGTGTCCATACTTGAAAGTGGCAATCAAACGAAAAGAATGTGCAGGCCAGTACTAGCGCAACTGTCAAGTTCCTAATTATGCCCTAAGGGAAAAGCTCAAATGAGTGAAAGTTAGGTGGATGAACTTGAAGGGCAATCTAGGGCTATTTTGATTTAAAAAGGCACAAACAATAACTATTTTGTTCAAGAAATTAATTTCTAGTAAGAAATAGATTTTTTAATTTTTATTCGTTGGACGAGTTTTTGCGCAAAAATATGCATTTGATAATGACATAAACTTTTTGTTCTTCGAACAGAAATTTGTTTGATAATAATTCAAAATTTCTCCTTCTGGCATAGCCCGTGAGTGGCGGTAAGAGAAGGTTGGTGGGTAGAAACGACAATGGGTGATGGGCGGGCAGCAGCGATTGGCTAATAGTAGAGGTATTAAAATTGGTTATAAAAGTGTTGAATTAGTTAAATGTGTCAAATATGGGTTAAGTAAAAATTAAATATGTGTTATAAATAAATCTTAAAAAGTTAAATAAAAATATAAAATGGGTCTTAAATGAGTTTGAAATTAAAACCCATTTCAAATCCAAGTCTTACACTTTATTTCTCTCTTTTACTTTATAAAAATATTTTTTTATAAAATTGAAATTATAATTATTTTTTATATTTCTTTTTTTTTTTTTTTTTTCTTCCTCTTTTCTTAGTCAATGGCTGGCATGGCGAAGGCCAGTGCTCGGGCAAGTGGTCCTTGAGCTCATCGGCCTCAAGTGAGCTCGAGGTTGTCGACGATTAGCGCCTCGCCAATGACTGGCAAGGCTTGAGCTTCATTGATCAGGAGAGACTCAAGCTCGCTAGCGTCAAGCGAGCTTAATCTTGCCGATTTAGCAAGGTCGAGGCCTCACCGACGTTTGCCGAGGCTCAAGCTCCCATGTAGCCACAACTCGAGCTCGCTTGTAGCCAGTTGTTGGCTATTGTCATGGTTAGGGGTCGGCTGGAGAAAATGAAAAGGAAAAAAGAAATTTTAAAAATAATATATATTTTAAATATAAAATAATATATATGTTTAAATATAAATAATTTTTAAACAATAAAAAATAATTATAAATTCGAATTTTTTTATAAAATTTATTTTCCAAAAGTATTTCAATTTAAAGGTATTCACATTTTTTTATTTACTAATTTTTTTATTTAATTTACTTTTTAAATTTAATGTGAAGTTTTATTCAAATAACTTATATGTGAAAAGCTTAAAGTGGATTAAATAAATAGGAGTGGATTTTTCTAAATTAAGTTAAATATTAAAGTGCTTTGGTAATATAGGTCAGGTTTGGTATGGGTTGAGTCGAGTATGAGCTGTCAAATTTATATTACATGAAAATGGGTTAAAATGAGTTAAATGTGTTAAATGGGTTAATATAAGTGGGATCATTTTTGACCCGACCCACCCATTTGACACCCTTAGCTAATAGCTAGGGCGAGTAATAAGAAGAGTTTTTATTTCTCATTTCTATTCCGAAAATAGCAATGTAGAAAACATTTACTTCTTATTTTTTTCAAAACCTATTTCTAGACTAATAATTTATTTCAGAAATAAAAAATGAAATTGTTTTATTAAATGGATTTCTATTCCAAATTTATTTTCAAAAATAGGAAAATAGAAAAGTGGAGTAAAAATCTAGCCACCAATTTCAAGAGAGTGGAGAGCATCAAACCATGTTTATCGAACCATGTCTAGAAGTTTTCCCTTCCTCTTGAGGGCAATCAGTTCCCAGTTTGGTTCAATTCCAAGGTGGAATCAGGAACTAGTTCCCAACTTTGGGAACTAGGGACCGAACCATTTGTTCTTAGGACTGGGAGCCCAACTGGACTGGACCGTCGGTGCGGTGCGATGCAGTTCGATCTGATGGAACCAAACATTTTTTTTTCACTAAAGAGTGGCTGTGTTCTAGACCAATTGATCCGGTTCGATTCTTGAGCGGTCCTAATAAAACCGATTGCATATGTTCCCACGTGTTAAAAAGCCAAACTCCACTTGTGTTTAAGTTTGTATGTATGTCTTTAAGAATAAAATAGTCTATTTGAGAATTTATTATTATTTTTAAGAAATTAAAAAGGAAATAAATTTAAGAAAAGTAGGTTCCGTTCGGTCTAGTCCCCCCGAAATCGGGAACTAGACCGAAAATCACCGATTCATTTCATTTTTATGAAACCGGAAATCGGACTAATGCCTCCGAAAATCGAACCAAACTAACCAATCCAGTCCGGTATGATTTGATCTTGATTTGGCCAGTGCAATATGCTCACCCCCATAGAAGCTTAATGATTTTCTTTTCGGCATTTTCCAGGCGCTTGGGAATCTTAGTGGAGAATGCTATTTCTAGGACAAAACTGCCTCTTTCTCATGATGTTTATCGTTTTTGGTCCTACGGCACATGAAGTGATCGTGACACATGATCGCCACATTGCTACTCATCAGTACAAGAAATAGGATTGAATTATTTTTCTGCCAGTCAAAACTAACGTTCAAATATTGCCCATTGTTAAATACCCCCAAAGAGTAGTGGCTATTGCTTTCCTAAAAATGGGAAATATACAAATAATTTGCAAAAAAAGGGAGGGACAAGAAGCAATAATCATTAAATTTCATGGCTTCATTGTGCTAGGAAGCGAGTCTCTTTATGTTTTTACAGCAATGATGTTTGCATATACAACGTTCGATAAGCAGCCTACGTAGAAGAGTTAGTATATATATATATTTTCAACTTCTTCGATTGCATCATTTACCAAAATAAAAATGTTTCTAATGGGTAAGTACTTGGCCCTGCCTTCTGGAATGAAAATGACATATTTCTTATTGGTGCTAGCTAATGGAAGTTATATATTCATGAACAACTTGCCGAAATCTTTTAGAAATGTCCTGTGGCAATCCCTGAGCGAGAATCTGGGAACGGGGTTAAAAGCGTACGGACAAAAGAAGTTTGTCCCAATTCATGAATGTAGGGGCGTGATGCAATACCTCGATCCGAGTAGAGTCGTGTACGAATAAAGCTCGAATCGGCAGTCATTTGGGCCGTCGTCTTATTTTTAATTACTGGTTTTATTCCCCATCGTCACATGATTGAACAGCCTTAGCTTGTGGTTTTTGTCCCAAGAAGGATAGTGACATCAAAGGCAAGTCTTTCTTCGTGTTATTCTATAGGGACAGCCAACCGCTACAAAATGGTCCCGAGAAGTATTGATTGGTCACGACGTCGTGGTTTGGTAGGATTGGCGACTCGTGAGCACGCGTCGAATGAGTTCTTAAAGCTGGGAAAACAATGTATCTTTGTTGAGCTTGTTAAATTAATGACTCATTTTTAATTCATACCAGTTTGTCTCGCTTTCATGTTCATTTAAAATATGCTTCCGCCAAAATATTATATCGTGTCGACTTGTTGAAAATCGGCGGCTCGTAATGTATAACTTCTCTTGACAAACCAAACTAGATTAGAATAGAAAAAACACGTAAACGTGAAGCGTTTAACAAAGAATTTCATTGGGCATCAAAGAGTTTTAACAGAGAAGAAATGAAGCTTCATAAACACGAGTCTTTTAATGATTGACAAGATCAAATGACCAATCATTGTTGCTAGTAAGTTCATATTACTTGAGACTGTGAACTTTGGTAGAGCGAAAATCGACGACTAAATTACTCTGAGAAGTTGTCTGTTTGGAGATATTCGATAAAATTACGTTGAGAAGTTCTGCAGAAAATGGAAAATCATAAATGGTTTATTTACTACTTCGTAGAGTTGATTTTGTATTTTTTTACTGATTTATTTTGAGCATGTAGAGCGTTAGTTGTTCACCTACATTTCAAAGTAGACTAACATTAAATCATTATAAGGAGAAAAAAGAGTCGATGAGAACATCCTAGTGGAGACAAAATAGGCCAGGATCCTTACTCCAATTTTAAGTAAAAAGCTTGCGTGTTGCACTCTTTGATAGTACCGCCAATCATGGTTTGAGAAAATAACTTGGGACAAGTTGCCAGAAATCAAATTCAACTCGTGAATTATAATGTGGAGTGGAATTTGTTGTCATCGTAGGCCCTCTGTAATTATCTAAACGGAGAAAACCGATGCGTTTCCCTATGTTGACCTTGATGGGCGTCGTATGAAAAGGAAAAAATATTTATGGGAGAATTATATAAAACAAGGTGTTAAACTTATTGTAATTGTGTGGATTTAATTTTAAATCTTTTGCAATATATTAATTTAGTCCATTTAGCCAATCTTGGTCGATCAGCACAGGTCTAACCACAACCAATGCTATTGTGGATAATTTTGAATGATGTTTAATTTTTTAAATTTGTTCTCTCTATTTTTTTTCCTTCTACCCATTCTTCTCCCTCTAATTGATTATTGAAGCTTGGCGACTGGCTGGAGGAAGAAGGAAGGAAAGAAGAAATATAAAGAAAAATAAAAAAGGAACAATGAAAATGACAATAAATAAAAAAATAAAAAATAAAATTAAAAGTTATCTACGTCAATGCCGATTGTGCAATGTCAGCATCAGCCGGCCAAAATAGGTTAGGTGAACTGAATTAATACAAATGCAAAAGATTCAAAACTCAATTGGCAAAAAGAAAAATGTTTAATATTGAATTAATATAATTACAATAGGTTTATGACTTTTTGGGTAATTTTCTTGATTATTAAATTGTATGTATATTTGGACTTTTCTAATTTAGACCCATTGTCGGGCAGAAATTTTATGGTTCAGTTGAGCAATTAATGAGATTGATGTCGTACATAAATTTAAGAAGATAACAATTTATGCAAATTTAAGAAAATAGTTGACCATAAATTGCCGATATTACTATAAATTATGCAAAATTCGATATATGAGGACAGTTATTTACTGATAGGGGTTTACAAACCGTGAAGGAACATTACAACCATATAGGTAAATTTGGGTTGACTCTAATTTTTTACGGGAAGTTATGGACGCTGGAGTGTTCAACCTTACGAGATTTTGGGGAAACATTATTGCATGCGAAGAACGGTTGTTTCTAACTTCTCGTTTACAAAAATATAATTTACTCAATGTGAACCTACAACTTGATTAGATTTCTCATAATGCCATGTACATTACATAATTTATTCACACTCATATACTACATGAGTATTTTTTTTTCCAGATAAGTATACATGATTAGATTTTAATGCTGGTACGACTTTTAGTTTGCTCACGTTATTGCTTCTCGCTCGAGGATTTCGATCAAAAGCTTTAATCTTTAAACAAAGGATTTAACATGAACGAGAGATACACGTACGGTGCAACGGCAAGATATTCATCCAAAAGCATATGTAATGGAGGAAGTGACCCATTTCTGCGAATTCTGTAAAGACGGCGTTAATGAGCGATCTTCATTTGGTGAATGAACTTGTAATCCTTCGTAAGCTAAGGGAGTGGTTTCGGGATCCAACTTGTACTCCCAAAAACATCTGCAACCATAACCTTTCAAAAAACATTTCCAGGAAAGTCTGTAGCTGTCACCAATTGAAGCTGCGGCGTGCATGTAGTGCCTTGGCTAGATCTATAATGCCAAAAGGTGCAAGATCTGTGAACGGGCGTTTAGAATTTAATGATAGAACTGCCAAAAGATGGTAAGGTAGAATATGTATAATCCAAATCTGAGATGTTGCAAATTCTCTCTCTCTTTGGGTTAATTTTATTGTAATAATGTGATAGAGGTGATCAAGGATCAGACATAGACCATCTGCATATATTTTTATATAGGCAGGAGTCCAGACATTGAGATACATGTTTGTGATAAGATAAAGACAAGCAATCGCCTAACGTTCAAAAGTTTCCAATCTGCAAAACCCCAAAAGCAGCCACGAGTATCAATTGAATAAATAAATAAATAAATAAATATATTTATATATATAAACCCGATATGTATTCTGAGGAAGATAGTCCAGAGTTTACTTGTCTGCTCAGTGTCAAATCTGGGGAAAGATCATTATTATTAGCCTCTTCGTTCTCATTCACTGAACAGCCCTTCATTTTTTATGTCTGAACTACTACATCGTCGGTGTGCTTGAGGAGAAGCAAAAGCTCAGAGCCCAAAGAACCCAACTTCTTCCATCCATGGCTTTCTTCTGGACCTTACCAGGTACATTAATACTATGATGACCATTCAAATGTCTCTGCAATGAAACTGACATTATTTCTTTTGTATGAATGGAACTAATATTATTTGTTCATGGTACTGTTTCATTGTGACTTCAACGTGTTTTTTTGACCTTTTGATTTATGCTTTTGCTTACTTCGTCAGTGACAACAGAGGCTTACACCGGTTTTAGTTTTTCATTCTTTTTTCTTATATGCTGAAAATCAGAGGCATTCTCTTGGATATGTGATGGAGAGCAGGATTTCGGTACTTGCACCCAGAGTAGCATAATCGATGGTGCCAACCTGCTTTTCCTCTGCTCTTTCTACATCTTGTGGATTGCTGACAGCCTTAGGAGGCGCAACGCTGATGGAAACAGCACTAGGAGGGACTGGGTACTCATTGTCGTTGCTGTCTGTTGCGCATTTAGTAGCTTTGCGCACTTTGGTGTTGCCCTCCGGAGTCTTATACTTCAAGCCAACATAAATAGACCTCAGAGCTGGTTGCTTCACTTTGTTAGAGGATTGATATGGATGTCTTTGATGGTTTCGTTGCTTGCTGCGAAATCCAAGTGGATGAGAACCTTAGTCACTCTTTGGTGGGTTGCCTTCTGTTTGCTCGTCACCACTTTGAACATCAGGCTTTTGTTGAGAGGGCTCGGAATTGGAGTTTTAGACATTGTGACTTGGCCTATAAACTTTCTCCTTCTGTTCTGTGCCTTCAGGAAATATGTTGTGGTTCTGAAACCGAACCCAGATGAGAAATTATATGAACCTCTATTAGGTGCAAAACCTGATGAATCCTGGTCACAGCTTCGATGTGCCAGCTGCCTCAGCAAGTTGACATTTTCTTGGATTAATCCATTGTTGTGCCTGGGGTACTCGAAACCGCTAGAATTTGAGGACATCCCATCTCTTGTGCCTGAGGACGAAGCTGATCTGGCCTATCAAAAATTTGCACTCGCGTGGGATTCGGTTGTAAGCGATCAAAAGGGTTCACAGAGTTATTTGGTTATTAAGACCATTGCAAAAGTATATTTCCAGGAGAACATTTTCATCGCCTTATGTGCACTTTCCCGAACGATATCTGTCGTTGTTTCCCCTTTGTTACTGTACTGGTTTGTGAATTACTCGAATGAAGGGCAGGGAAATTTGTCAGAAGGGTTCACTATAATTGGGTGCTTGATGCTAGCCAAGCTAGTTGAGTCCTTTTCGCAGAGGCATTTCTTCTTTGATTCCAGGAGGTCTGGAATGAGGATGAGATCAGCTCTTATGGTAGCGGTCTACAAGAAGCAGTTGAAACTTTCGAACACAGCAAGAAAACGACACTCAACCGGTGAAATCGTGAATTACATTGCAGTGGATGCATATCGGATGGGCGAATTCCCTTGGTGGTTCCATTGCACTTGGAGCCTCACACTGCAACTCTTCCTGTCCATCGGCGTCCTCTTTGTGGTGATTGGCATTGGCGCTCTTCCAGGCTTAGTCCCGCTCCTCATCTGTGGACTCCTGAATTTGCCTTTCGCCAAGATCATACAGAACTGCCAGACCCAGTTCATGACCGCCCAAGATGAGCGGCTTCGGTCCACTTCAGAGATCCTGAACAGCATGAAGATCATAAAGTTGCAGTCCTGGGAAGAAAGATTCAGGAACTTGATTGAGTCGCGCCGGGCCACTGAGATGAAGTGGCTGGCTGAAGCCCAGTTCAAGAGGGCTTATGGGACAGTGCTTTATTGGATGTCTCCAACTATAATTTCTTCGGTGATTTTCTTAGGTTGCGCTCTCTTGCAGAGTGCCCCATTAAACGCTAGTACTATCTTCACGGTCCTTGCAACGTTGCGGGCTATGGGTGAGCCTGTTAGGATGATCCCCGAGGCCCTGTCTATATTGATCCAAATGATGGTGTCTTTCGATCGCATCAACGCATTTTTGGTGGACGACGAGCTAAAGAATGACAGAATAAGGGAAGTCCCGGTGGAGGATTCGTCTAGTACTGCGAGCATACAGATTTTATCGGGAAATTTTGCTTGGGACGTGGAATCTACAATTTTGACTCTGAATGACATAAACTTGGAAGCCAAATACAGGCAGAAGATTGCGGTCTGTGGTCCAGTTGGGGCGGGCAAATCATCGCTTCTTTGTTCTATACTTGGAGAAATAACCAAAACCGCAGGAACTGTGAGTTTTCAAGACATCTATGCCTGTAAGATGTGCACCCCTTTCATGCATTTAACTTTAATTATTTCATGTATCTTAATTTAGGTTAAAATATGTGGATCGACCGCCTATGTTTCTCAAACTTCCTGGATCCAAAGTGGGACGATTAAGGACAACATACTCTATGGAAAACCAATGAATGAGGCCCGATACAAGAAGGCCTTAAAAGCGTGCGCACTGGATAAAGATATCAGTAGCTTCAGTCATGGAGATCTCACAGAAATAGGCCAGAGAGGGCTCAACATGAGTGGGGGACAGAAGCAAAGGATTCAACTGGCTCGGGCCGTCTATAATGATGCAGACATTTATCTTCTTGACGATCCTTTCAGCGCGGTCGATGCGCACACTGCCGCAATACTTTTCAATGTAAGAATTCCTAGGGAAAGAATAATAAAGAGAAGCACCAATCATTAAAAAGCCTGTTGTGCTTTAATTAAGTCTTTTACTGCAGGACTGTGTCATGGGCGTGCTCGAAAATAAGATGGTCATTCTAGTGACTCACCAAGTGGAATTTCTCTCAGACATGGATCGAATTTTGGTAAGAACCGGTTTTCATACTTCTCATATGCATAATTAGAAAAGTTTAGGCCAGTGGTTCTTTCCTTTTCAAATATGCTAAACATGAATTTCTTTTTGTGCTATGAAGCTCATGGAGGAGGGACGTGTTACACAATCGGGGAGCTACCAGGAGCTCTTGACTGCAGGAACAGCATTCGAACAGCTTGTGAATGCTCACAAAGAAGTTTTAACCACATTTGGACCTTCAAACAGTGAAATCCCTGGTGAAACTGCGGATTCCTTTTCAGTGAAATGCGAGGAATTTAAAGAGAGTAAACAAGTTGAGATATCCGAGAAGGTGCAACCGGGAGTGCAACTTACAGAAGAAGAAGAGAAGGGGATTGGTGATGTCGGGTGGAAGCCATTCTGGGATTACATAATGGTGTCAAAAGGATTAACTCTTCTGTTTGCAAGCTCACTGACGCAGTTAGCATTTGTGGCGCTTCAGGCTGCATCCACCTTTTGGCTAGCACTAGCTATTCAATTTCCCGACATTAGTAATGGCACTTTAATAGGTGTCTTCACGGGCATTTCCTCGCTTAGTGCTGTGTTCGTGTACTTGAGATCCTTCTTTGCAGCTCATCTGGGTCTAAAGGCCTCCAAGGCCTTCTTTTCAGGTTTCACTGATTCGATATTCAAAGCTCCAATGCTCTTCTTCGATTCTACTCCAGTGGGGAGGATCCTGACCCGAGTAAGATCATTTTCACGTTCATGTCTCAATATCTTCAGCACTATCATATTGTATCAAGCACTTACCATATGAAAACTTAGGCTGACATTTAAACTCTCGCAGGCTTCATCAGATTTGAGTGTACTAGACTTCGACATCCCATTCTCCATCATCTTTGTGATAGCTGCTGGAATTGAGCTTCTGACTATAATTGGGATTATGGCCTCAGTCACGTGGCAAGTTCTCATCGTTGCGACTTTTGCAATGGTTACTTCAAAATATGTTCAGGTGATTTTTTAAGTCTAGACCTTTTGAATTTGACTATATCTATTGATCAACTAGGGCTAACCGTGTTTAGTCCTTCAACTATAAAGGCATATTACTTGGCATCAGCGCGTGAATTAATGAGAATCAATGGAACAACAAAAGCTCCTCTCATGAACTATGCAGCCGAGACATCACTAGGTGTGGTCACCATTAGAGCTTTTGGTGCGGTAGACAGATTCTTCTGCAATTTCCTGAAACTCGTGGATGCAGACGCAAAACTTTTATTCCATTCCAATGCACTTATGGAGTGGCTAGTTCTGAGAATAGAAGCACTTCAGAACCTGACCCTACTCACTGCTTCTCTTCTTCTGATTCTACTTCCCAAAGGATATGTACCTCCAGGTAAACGAAAATTTACATTAAAACAGCGAGACTTATCGAATTGTTGAAAGCACTAGCTAAATTTGTTTATCCCGGTCTTGCAGGGCTTGTTGGGTTATCTCTTTCTTATGCTTTTACGTTGACGGGAACGCATGTTTTTGTGACCCGGTGGTATTGCTACTTGTCAAACTACATTATCTCGGTTGAGCGGATCAAACAGTTCATGCACATACCATCTGAGCCTGCAGCGGTCGTGGAGAATCATAGGCCACCTTCTTCATGGCCATCAAAGGGTCGAATCGAGATGCAAGAACTAAAGGTACGAATTACAACTCAAAATCAGAAATTTTTTGCAGTTGCTAATACGAAGGGTTTTTTCCTACTTGGTTTCAGCTAAAGTACCGTCCCAACACACCGCTCGTGCTAAAGGGTATCAGTTGCACATTCAAAGAAGGAAGCAGAGTGGGCATTGTTGGAAGAACAGGAAGCGGGAAAACGACTCTGATCAGCGCATTGTTTCGATTGGTTGAGCCAGCAGGCGGGAAGATCTACATCGATGGGCTAGACATCACTTCCATTGGATTGAAGGACTTGAGGATGAAGCTCAGCATCATCCCTCAGGAGCCCACCTTGTTCAGAGGCAGTGTTAGGACTAACATGGACCCTCTTGGCCTTTTTACTGACCATGACATTTGGATGGTAATATGCACAGAAGTGCTCATTTTTGGATTTCAACTTCTTAATATGTCACCCAATCAGATCATCTTTTTCATGGGTGTGGTGAACCGACCATTGATCATTTCATGATCTGTAGGCTCTGGAGAAGTGTCAGCTCAAGGCCACAATAAGCAGCCTTCCGAATCAGCTCGATTCTTCTGGTGAGCAGAGTCTGTTACATTGCATGTCAAAATCTAGTCGCAGCTTGAAAGTCACTAAAATCCTGCTAAGATCCCATAAAAATTGCTCGTAGCTATGCTGCAGTACCTTACACTAGATGCATGTATCAATATCACATACCTTCAATCAAAATGATTCGACCCTTCTTTATGCTAATGGGAATGTGAGCGGCTTTGTTCAAATTTCAAACAGTGAGTGATGAAGGAGAGAATTGGAGTGCTGGGCAAAGGCAGCTATTTTGCTTGGGAAGAGTTCTGTTGAGGAGGAACAGAGTCCTGGTTCTTGATGAAGCCACTGCTTCTATCGATTCAGCAACTGATGCTGCTCTTCAGAGGATAATCAGGCAAGAGTTCTCAGATTGCACTGTGATCACTGTGGCTCACAGGGTCCCCACTGTCATAGACAGTGACATGGTCATGGTCCTCTCTTATGGTAAGTTTCTGACCATCCTCTACATTTACAATATATCTCATAATACAATTATAATTCCATCAGTAAATGTGAGTGTTTATTTAATTAATGTTTTTATAAAAAAATTATTTTACACTTACTAAAAAAGTACGTACCTTGTAAACCGTGTGAAAAAATTCATAATAGAAAATGCAGCCAATTTTTTTTTTTTATAGTATTTATAACATGGATCTGATTGGTGTTTTTTGCTTCATTTTTTTGAAGGAAATCTGGTGGAGTACGAGGAGCCCTCAAAGTTGATGGAGACCGATTCCTACTTCGCCAAGCTAGTTGCAGAATACTGGTCAAGTTGCAGGAGAAGCTCCTCCCACAATTTTGAAAATTATCACTGCTGAGGCACCCTTACTTGCTGTCGCTAAATAATTAATTTTCCATTGTGCCTGTAATGTAATAGCTTTGTGATAAAGCAGTCGATGGTGATTCTACGTTAATAAGAAACGAGATGATGGGATCAAAATCTAGGTTACATTGAATTGATCTACTATATATAACTCGTCTCATTTGTTTGTTGAAATAGTACTTAATATTATTTTATTATTCTTTGGAGTCTATATGAATACCACAACCACTGTTTTAAGGCTAAATCTACAAATTTGTGCCATCAATTTTGTCAAAATTAAATCAGATGACATGGGTGCACGTGTTATATGTCTAAGCAATGCCGTGTTAAATAGAATTGTAAGTGTTAGCATTTTCATGTTATGAACTTGTTGACTCCCAAAATTGGCCAAGTCCATGACTGTCCACTCAGGTTGAATAAGATCGAGCAAGGCATGGCAAGGTTGTAATTGGCTAAATCTTTTTGGCCAGCAATTTTAGACAATCGAAAAGTGATAGAAACTTGCTGACGGGTATCATAAAATAAAATCATCAAGTGAGTCACAAGGTGTTGACAAGGGAAATTCGATTCAGTCAACAGAGGGATCAAAGTTAAAGTAAACATTGAGGCCAATAATTTTGGTTAACATGATCACTAGTTCATAGAGGCCATGAATTTCAAGGGCCACTAATGATAATGGCCGGCAAATATGGGTTGTTGTAGCCATTAGAAATGGGTTGTTGTGGCCATTAGAAAGAGAAGATACAAAATATGGATGGAACCTTTGAAGTGGGGCAAGTGATGAGGTCATGATTACCGAAGTGGGGTGTCTTTTTCTTCTTTTTTTTGGTAAGGTAAGTAAAAGTGGGGTGTCTTTTTGCTGAATTCTAAGATTCACGTAGGTTGTTGTTTGCTTTCTTTGCAACTGTTGTTAACCATTTCAATAGCTATAGATATTAAGATTGTAATTTGAGCAATAGACCACCAATCAATCAATGAATACCCGCTGTTATATTTTATCTTCCCATTATTTTTATATTCCAATACTCTTTTCAATGGCTGGCTTCAATTGCCTCTTATCTTCTAACTTTAAATTTCTCATTAGTTCACATTTCCTATCCAAGAATTCACAAAGGACTCTTCACGTCCTTTGTCGATTTCCACATAGAGACATATCTCAAAAGGTGCATTACTAACACTTTTCAGCGAAACAGAACTCCATGGACAAATTACCGCATGCATATTTAGATTTGAATGCCGATATTAATTTTAATTTTCTCCCCTTATTGCTTTTCGCTTGAGGATTTTGATCAAAAGATCTAATCATCAATCAAAGGAGTAAAGATAAATAAGAAATATACGCACAATGCAACGTGACAATATAACATTTAAAAGCATGTGAAGTCGAGGAATTGTTTCCAGATCCAATTTGTTCCTCCCATAGCATCGGCAGTCTAACTTTATCGATGCAGACCGAATTTCCTTATTCCATTTTCGGGAAAAAAACAAGATAAGGTACGGCACACGAAAGTCTGCAGCTGTTACCAATTGAAACTGAAACCTGTCATTTCTTGGCTAAATCCATAATGCCAAAAGCTGGATCACCTTATAATCATGCATATGTCTGTGTGTACAGGCGTTTAAAATTTGATGATAAAACTGGCAGAAGATGGCGAGTTGGATATGCATAATTCGAATTTATAATATTGCAAAGTCTCTCCGACTGTATATCTTTTCGCAATTACGAGATGGAGGTGATTGAGGTTCAGACAAAGACCATTTACATGAATCTACAGAGGTAGGAGTAGCAAGATTGAGATAAAGACAAGCAACCGCCTAACGTTCAAAAGTTTCCAATCTACAAAACCCAAAAACCAGCCAAGAATTTCAATCAAATGTAAATATAAATATTTTGAGGAAGAAAGATCAAAGTTCTCGTTTGCTTAGTGTCAAATGTAGGAGTGAAAATTTCAAATAAAGGTTCGAAATGTCCTTAATTTCTTAAAGAAAGGCTCAAAGTGAACTTTGTTTCAAATAAAAGTCTCTGCCTCTATTTTCTTTCTTTTTAATTTTTTTTGTCTTTTTATGAAAAGGATAAAAAAATGAAAAATTGAAAAAAATGAAATAGATGAAATTGCCCTTCTTTGCTAATGAGTTCAGACCATTTTTTGAGACTAATATGGGCACTTTAAATCTCTATTTAAAACAAAATTCACTCTAGGCCCCTATTTGAGAAAATGAGGGCACTTTGGGCCATTATCAAGGTTCATTTCAAGTTTTTATTTGAGTAAATGATGGCATTTCAATTCCTTTAAGACTCTTCATTCTCATTCATTAAACAACTCTTCTGTTTTTATACACGAACTCCAGCATCAATTGATGTGCTTGAGGAGAAGCAAAAGCTCAGAGCCCAAAGAACCCAAGTTCTTCCATGCATGGCCCTCCTCTGGAGCTTACCAGGTACATCAATACCATGATGAACATTGAAGTGTCTCAGTAATGAAACCGACATTGTCTCTTTTGTATGAAGGGAACGGATATTGTTTATTGATAGTACAGTGCAGTTGAGATTTCAACATGCTTTTCAGCTTTTGATGTATGCTTTAGCTAACTTAGTAACAACCGGGCTGACTTCAATTTTAGTTTTTCATTCTTTCTTCGTTGTATGTTAAATTCATAGGCATTCTCTTGGACATGTGATGGAGAGCTTGATTTGAGTTCTTGCATCCAAAGTAGCATAATTGATGCAACCAACCTGCTTTTCCTCTGCGCTTTCTACATCATATGGATTGTCGTCAGCCTAAGAAAGCGCAATGCTAATGGAAACGACACTAGGAGGGACTTGGTACTCGTTGTCACCGCAGTGTGTAGTGCATTTAGTAGCATCGCGCACTTTGGTGTCGGCCTCCAGAGTTATATACTTCAAGCCAACATAACTAGACCCCAGAGTCGGTTGCTTCACTTTGTTAGAGGATTTATATGGACATCTTTGACAGTTTCGTTGCTTGCTGCGAAATCAAAGTGGATGAGAACTCTGGTCACTCTTTGGTGGGTCGCCTTCTGTTTGCTTGTCACAGCTCTTAACATCAGGCTCTTGTTGCAAGGGCATGGCATCGAAGTTTTAAACTTCCTTCTCCTGTTCTGTGCCTTCAGGAAATATGTTGTGGTTTCCAAACCCCAATCAGATGAGAAATTATACGAACCTCTATTAGGCACAAAGCCTTATGAATCCCGGTCACAGCTTGGCTGTGCCAGACGTCTCAGCAAGTTGACATTTTCTTGGATTAATCCGTTGTTACGCGTGGGATACTCAGAACCACTAGAGTTCGAGGACATCCCATCTCTGGTCTCCGAGGATGAAGCTGATCTGGCCTATCAAAAATTTGCACGCATGGGATATGGTTGTAAGTGATCCAAAGGGCTCACAGAGTTTCTTGGTTAGTAAGACCATTGCGAAAGTATATTTCAAGGAGAACATCTTCATGGGCTTATGTGAACTTTTACTGGTTCGTGAATTACTCAAATGAAGGTGCTGGAAAATTTTCAGAAGGGTTCGTTATTGGGCGTTTGATTCTTGCCAAGCTAGTCGAGTCTTTTTTGCAGAGGCTGAGGATGAGATTGGCTCTTGTGGTTGCGGTCTACCAGAAGCAGCTGAAACTTTTGAACACTGGTAGAAAACAGCACTCAACAGGCGAAATCGTGAATTGTATCGCAGTGGATGCAGATCGGATGGGCAAATTCCCTTGGTGGTTCCATTCCATTTGGCCCCTCGCACTGCAACTCTTCCTGTCCATTGGTGTGCTCTTTGCCGTGATTGGCATTGGTGCTCTTCCGGGTTTAGTCCCGCTTCTCATTTGAGGACTCCTGAATGTCCCTTTCGCCAAGATCCTCCAAAACTGCCAGTCCCAGTTCATGATTGCTCAAGATGAGCGGCTCCGTTCCACTTCAGAGTTCCTGAACAACATGAAGATCATAAAGTTGCAGTCGTGGGAAGAAAGATTCAGGAACTTGATAGATTCCATTAGTAAATGAGACTTTTCATTTCGAAATTGGTTTTGCTTGTTCTTTTCAGGAAATCTGGTGGAGTATGAGGAGCCCACGAAGTTGATGGAGACCAATTCCTACTTCTCCATGCTGGTAGCTGAATACTGGTCTGCTCCCACAATTTTGGCAAATGTCACTGCTAAGGCGCTCTTACTTATTATCAATTAGATAATTATTTTCCTATGTGCCTATAATGTAGTATCTTTATAATGAAGTGCATTGCAATGTTAATCGACATAATAAGGAACGAGATGATGGGATCAAAAGCTAAATTACAAGGAATTGATCTACCATACATAATGTGTCCGGTATTGTGCATGAAAATTGCATTGAGTATATAAAGATTAATCTACAAAAATTGATACATAAAATCATACAAAAAGCTTTAGAATTGGTTATTAAAATAAGCTGAACACATTCACTATACCATTATCTGCTGTGAACCCACGCATTGTGCGGGCGTGATCATAATTTGTTCTCAAAGGCCAAATTAAGTATAGTAGAAGTACTATAGACTATGTGATCATTTCTCGGGGTCTTAATCTTCACAGGTCAATCTAAAATCGCTCTAACTAAGGAAAAAGAAGAAGAAAGAACCAGCTCAAGAAAGCCAACACGCTAATATTCCCTCACGGAAGTTTAGAACATCCTCATTGAATGCAATCCTGGAAGTTGATCTATTGTCTTCTTAACAGAAATAATCACATTGCAATTTATGGGGAGCAATAAAAATGTTAAACGTGTTCATACAAATAAGAAATATTCACGTCTCCACAGTCATATGGCTGGCAATATCACTCAATTTAATCAACTTTAAAAGTTAGAGTCCCCAGCCTCACAATTGTAATGACGAGAAGACTACCTAGCTCTCTAAAGTCAATTGTGGAGGCAACCCTTAGACAATAACTTAGTAATTATATATATATAGATAGAGAGAGAGAGAGAGAATAACTTGGTAATTATAATATATATATATATATATATATATATAATATATATGTATATATAGTAGCACACCCGAACGCTTACCTACTTGATTTTTTCATTTGTTTAAAATGGAAATATGTTGTTTTTTAGTATAAATTTTTCATTAAATCGAATCCTATCTCATATAATTCCTGCTCTTTCGAATATAATAAGGTGGAAATTTTGAGTCATACGGGGCTAGTTAACAGTCAGAAAATTCCTAATAGTTGCTGTTATATGACATAAGGATATTTCACATATAATCAACTTCATTATTGTAGCATTGAGAGAAAATAATGAAAAAAAAAAAAAAAAAAAATTACGTTGCGGTATTTGTTTTTAATTATTTTGTCATTTCTATTTTCGACCCTCCATAGCTTGTTGAAAGGTGAATTGGAAATAATAGGAAAATCGCGTGCCATTTATATGATTGAGAAGTATAAGCAATTGCCATAAATAAGATATTTAGAGATTGATTTGTCTGCCTTAAGAACCTATCTGGTCGCCTTCTTTGAAATTATTTCTTTAAAAGAATCATATAACCCATGAAAAATCCAATATTAAGTAGGGAAATTTATGGATTAGAAGCATACTTATCAATACATGGGGCTTAACCAGGACACGTGTTTTTATTTATTTTAAATGAGATGAAAAAAATTGCATTTCCAGATTTCTGAATAAGGGTACTTCATTTCTGGCCAAGCACATTGAAATGCAATCCAACCATTTTTCCTTTTTTGTCTTCATCAACGTTGTTTTTGGACCGGAAGACCGAGAAAGGCATAAAAAGAGGATTTATTATTTCCGTTAGTGTAAGACCTACCACAACTATTCCACGCTCTACAGGCCAAGCTAGATTGGTTTTTTAAAATTTCCGCAATACAATGTCGTTTCAGACTTCTTACCCATTTGACTACGGTGCGCCATTAATGATTAGTCACCTTATCTTAAAATCGTTCAAAAATTATGTCATAATCAGACACTTGCCACCGTTTGATGAAATAGGACACGGGGTTGGATTTTCTTTGATTCGTTTTAGTTATAGACATTGCTCAAAATCCGGCGTCATTATCCTATATCGACTTTCAAAGGAAGAGCGCATGTAAAGTCACTCGAGTAAAGGAGGACAATATACCCTTTTGCTTTCTATTAAAGATAGGGCAAATACCATCAAAAATCATAAATTATGCCATCGGTGACAATTTTACCCTAAACTTTTTTTTTTCCGTGTCACAAAAAATTTCAAATTATGTCACTTGTAACAATTTTACTCTGAACTTTTTTTGTGCTATCAAAACCTCCAAACTATGCCGCTTGTAACAAATTTACTCCAAACTTTTTGACTAACGGGCATTTTCATCATTCTCTATTTCTTTTCTCTTGACAAAGGGAGGGCAGCACGCCCAGGCGTGGGCAGCTAGATCTAGTGAGAGCAGCCCTCGCTTGGGTCAGGTGAGGCGAGGGAGGCCCTTGCCCAACATTGGCAAGGGACGCCTGAGCCTCATTAGCAATGGCAACCTTTACCTAAGTTAGGTGAGGGTGCCCTTGCCCACTGAGGCTCAAGCTGCCCTTGCCGGTGTCAGAGGGCTGTCCATACTAGATCTAGTGAGGGTGACCCTCGCCAACGTCCGGTGAGGGCCGCCCAAGCCGGATTTGGCCTAGGCGGCCCTCACCCGACTCTGACGCCAGCGAGGGTGGCATCGTTGGCTTCCTGTCAAGAAAAAGAAGAAGAAAATGACGAAAATGTCCTTCAGCCCAAAACAACTTTGGGATAAATTTGTCATAAATATCATAATTTAGGATTTTTGGTGGCACAAAAAAAATTCAGAATAAAATTGTCACAAGTAATATAGTTCATGGTAAAATTGTTACAAGTGTCATAGTTTGGGGTTTTTGGTGACATAAAAAAAGTTCAGGGTAAAATTGTCACAGAGGGTATAGTTTAGGGTTTTTGGTGGTATTTGTCCTTAAAGATAATGATGCAAAAAGTCTATTAACTGTGAGTCAATGTAAAATTTAATCCATAAATTTTCAATTTGTTCAATATAATCTCCGAATTTTTTGTACATATTCTATATAATCTATGAACTGTATGAAAATGTTCAGTATAATCCTTAATCTTAAATTAATGGAAAATGACTACATTGAATATTTTCATACAATTCAAGGATTATATTGAACGTGTATCAAAAGTTCATAAATTACATTAAATAAATTAAAAGTTCATAACTATATTACATATTGTGCTAATGATCATGGACTAAATTGAACAAATTAAAAATTCAGGAATCAAATTACATATTGAGTTAAAATTTATGAATTATTTATGTCTTTTTTTACTAAGAAAGGAAACTCCGAACTTATGTATGTTGGGGTCTTTCTTGCACGAGGGAAGGGTTTGGTGAACTGGCAACCGATATAGAGTCAGCTACATATCGTAGATGGTCTGTCTTATGATTAGGCGCAACGATCGTGTTCTTAGGTGAGACCTACCAAAACTATCCTACTCTCTATAGGCCCAGCTAGATAGGTTTTGTTATTTTTGGGCAATACAATGTCATTTCAGGCCCATTTGACTATGGTGCACAATTGAACGAGGGAATGTTGTCGGTGCTCGGCATTGATGATTAATCAGCTCATCATGAAATCATTTAGAAATTATGTCATGTTCAGATACTTGCCACCGTTTGACGAAATAGGACGGAGGGTTGGATTTTCTTTGAATCACTTGTTTCAGTTATAGACATTACTCAAAAGTTAACGTAATTAATTTAGCGATTTTCAGATGAAAAGTACATATAAAGTTAGTCGATACAAGGAGGAAGATGTACCCTTTTGCTTTCTGATAAGAAAGGATACTGTTGAACCTGTATGTGTTAGAGGGCAAATGAAAAACATGACACATTTTTTGTTACATAAAATGGAAACATGGGTTTGGTGAGTCGGCAACCAATATAGAGTCAGCTATATACCTTAGATTGTCATCTTATGATTAGGTGCAATGATCGTGTTCCTAGGTGAGAAATTTCAACCTATAATGTACTATGCGTAGACCATCGAGGAAAACAGGGCAAGAACTATTCGACCAATTATTATCTATTAAAGTTACTTGTTTAATTATAGTAACACGATAATGAGTTTGATGATCCATGAAACACCTATGTATGTATGGATGGATGGATGTGTGTATTTTCTCGTCACTTAGACAATTCTGATAGAGTTATAAACATAATTAGATGGTAGATTAGCATAATGAATCTCGCGAGATAAATTTGTGTCTATACTTGAAAGTGGCAATCAAACGAAGAGAATGTGGACGCCAGCAGTAGCTCAACTGTCAAGTTCCTCTTCAACTTATGTCCAAAGGGGAAAGCTCAAATTAGTGAAAGTTAGGTGGATGAACTTGAAGGGCAATCCAAGGCTAATTTGATTTAAAAAGTCGGGAATGATTACTATTTTGTTCAAAAAATTAATTTTTGATAAGAAATAAAAAAATTTATTTCTATTTTTTGAATGAGTTTCTAAGTAAAGTATGCGTTTGATAATGACATAAACTTTATGTTCTTTGAACAGAAAATTATTTGATAATAACTCAAAATTTCTCCTTCCCGAATAGCTAGCAAAGAGTGGCAGGAGAAGGTTGGTGAGCGGATATGACAACGGGCAGTGGGCAAGCGGCAGCAATAGGTGGCTAATAGCAAAGGTAAGTGATGAAAATAGTTTTTATTTTTTCATTTTTATTCCGAAAATAGGATTGTATTTTTTACTTCTTATTTTTGTTCCAAATCAATTTCTAGACTAAAAATTTGTTTAGAAATAGAAAAATAAAATTATTTTATTAAATGAATTTTTGTTTTAAATTTATTTTTGAAAATAGAAAAATAGAAAAGTAGAGTGAAAACCTAACCACCAATTTCAAGAGAGTGGAGAGCATCGAAACGTGTCGAGAAGATGTCTGTACCTCCCATTCATAGGAAAGCTAATGATTTTTCTTTTTGGGGATTTGTCCAGGACCATGGGAATCTTAGTGGAGAATGATATTTCTAGGACAAGACTGCCTCTTTCTCGTGATATTTATCACCCCAGTTTGGTTTGGTTTTGCGAAGGGATTTTGGGCCTTTAAAGGCCCTTGGTCAAATACAAATTCATTTTGTTTAATTGTTTGGAGAATTTTGGCTAAATGCAATTATATTTTCAAAGAATTCTAAGAGCCTTTAGCCCAAAATTGGTCCAAAACTACTTTAGGAAGGTGCATCTTTGAAATGCAAATCAATTCCTATTCACGTGGACTATTCATCTTCCTTGGAGAAGCAAATAGAGGCTAATGACCAAAGGCCAAGGGGTTGTCCACATTGACAACTGCGGGGTGCTCGACCTCGGCGAACACCACCCAAGGGGGCAATTGCCGCCTAAGGTCACGTGACCTCAAGTGGTGGTCACCTAATTGTAGGCGACTGTCACCTGGGTTCCAAGCGACGGTTCCATCGCAAATGACCCAGGTGATGGAGGTGATGGTTCCGTTACCTAGGTTCGTGACGGTTCCCTCACCTAGATTTGCGTGACCTAGGTGGTTGGTCATTGGATATCAGGCAACTTCGCTTAAGGTCGCATGACCTCAGGTGACGCTGTTTGGTGGCCAAAGATTGGCTAGCAGCCAGATTTGGCTATTGAAGGTTGGTCGGTAGCCAATTTTGCCACTTTAGTGACTAAATAAACAAAAAAGAAATTCAAAACTTTTTTTTTATAAAAAATGTTTAGCAAAAGTTCTTTGCAAAATGTAGTTTTTATCAAATGACATATAATTTAAAGTCGTTTCTCAATGTAATTTAAAATTATAATTTATCAAACGCTATTTGTATTTTGAAAAATCTATTTAACTCAAAGGTATTTATATTTTTTCAAATACATTTGCCCAAAACCGAACTAAATGAAGCCATCGTTTTTGGTCCAACAGCACATGAGGTGATCATGACACATGATCGTCACTTTGTACTCATGGTAGCAAGAAATAGGACTGAATTATTTTCTGTCGGTCAAAACCAACGTTCAAATATTACCCATTTTTAAATACCCCCAAAGAGTAGTGGCTATTGCTTCCCTAAAAATGGGAAAAATACAAATAATTTGCAAAAAAAGGGAGGGACAAGAGGCAATAATCATTAAATTTCATGGCTTCATGAATCTCTTTTTGTTTTTATAGCGATGATGTTTGCATATACAACGCTCGATAAGCAGATACATAGAAGAGTTAGTATATATATATATATTTTAAACTTCTTGGATTTCATCATTTACCTAAAAAAAAAAATTGTTTCTGATGGGCAAGTACTTGGCCCTACCTGGTGGAATGAAAATGACATATAATCTCTTATTGGTGCTAGCTAATGGAAGTTATATATTGATGAACAACTTGCCGAAACTTTTTAGAAATGTTGTGTGGCAATCACTGAGCAAGAATCTTGGAATGGGGTTAAAAGCGCACGGACAAAAGAAGTTTGTCCCTATTAATGCATGCGGGGGCGTCGTGCAAGCCCTCGATCCGAGAAGAGTCGTGTCCAGATGAAGCTCGAATCGGGCAGCCATTCGGGCCGTCGTCTTCCTTTTAATTACTGGTTCCGTATCGTCACATGATTGAATAGCCTTAGCTTGTGATTTTCGTCCCAAGAATGATAGTGACATTAAAGGCAAGTCTTCCTTGGTCTTTTTCTCTAGTGACAGCCAACAAATACATAATGGTCCCAAGAAATTTTGATTGGTCACGGCGTTTGGTAGGATTGGCAATTCTCGGGCACGCGTGAAATTCGAGTTTTGAGTTGTTATAGCTGGGAAAATAATGTATCTTTGTTGAGCTTCTCAGATTAATGCCGTGCTTTTAATTCACGCTTCCACAAAGATATTGTATAGTGCCAACTTGTTGAAAATTGACGGTTTGTCTTCAATTTCACTTGACAAACCAAAATGAATTAGAATAAAAAAATAAATAAGCGTGAAGCGTTAACAAAGATTTCATTGGGTATTGAATAGTTTTAACAAAGAAGAACATGAAGCTTCGCAAACAGGACTTTTAATGATGGACGGGATCAAATGACCAATCATTATTGCTAGTAAGCCCACATTGCTTGAGATTGTAAACTTTGGTAGAGCAAAAATCAATGACTGAATTATATCAAAAAGTTATTTTTTCAGAGACATCTAATAAAATTACGTTGAGAAGTTCTGCAGAAAATGGAAAATCATAAATGGTTTATTTCCTACTTTTGTAAAGTTAATTTTTGTATTTTTCACTGATTTTTTTTTAGCATATAGAGCGTCAGGTTGTTCACCTACATTTTAAAGTAGACTAACATAAAATCATTATAAGGAGAAAAAAGAGTCAATAAGAACATCCTAGTGGAGACAAAATAGGCCAGGATCCTTACTCCAATTTAAGTAAAACACTTACGTGTAGCATTCTTTGATAGTACCGCCAATCATGGTCTGAGGAAACAACTTGGGACAAGTTGCCAGAAATCAAATTCAACTCGTGAATTATAATGTGGAGTGAAACTTTTTTTTATAATCACAGGCCCACTGTAATTATCTAAACGGAGAAAATTGATGCATTTCCCTATAACTATGTCGAACTTGATGGGTGTCATATGTAATCCGGCCACTTGGATCAAAGGGAAAAGAATATTCACGGGAGAACTATCAAAGAGAGTCCTAAATTTATTAGAATTATGTTAATTAAGTTTTAAATCTTTTTTTGTCAATTAAATCTTAAATTTTTTGCACTTGTATCAATTTAGTCCATTAAGCCAATTTGAGCTATTCCAGTATTGATGTGAATAATTTTTAAAAGTATTCAATTTTTTTTGAATTGTTTTTCTTTTTTCTTTTTTTCTTTCTCTTTTCATTCCTTCTTCCCTTTCTTCTCCCTCTAGCGGCGATTGTGCCACATTAACGCCAACCAGCCAAAATTGGCTAAATAGATTGAATTAAAACAAATACAAAAGATTCGAGACTTAATTGGCTGAAAAAAATATTTAGAACTAAACCGATACAATTGAAATAATTTTAGGACTTTTTAAGCAATTTTTCTGAATATTAATTGTATGGATATCTAGACTTTTCTAATTTAGGCCCATTGTCATGTGGAAATTTTATGGTTCAGTCTAGCAATTAATGTTATTGGTGTCATATGCAAATAAAAGAAGATAGCAATTTATGCAAATTGTAAGAAACTCGTTGACCATAAATTGCCAATATTACCATAAATAATGCAAAATTACGATATATGAGGACAGTTATTTACTGATAGGGCCTTTAAATTTACAAACTGTGGAGGAATGTTACAACCATAGGGGTAAATTCGGGTCGACTCCAATTTTTCATGGGAAATTAGGATGCTCGAGTGTTCAACCTTACGAGACTTTGGGAAATATTATTGCACGCGAAGAACGGTGGTTTCTAACTTCTCGTCTACAAAAATATAATTTATTCAATGTGAACCTACAATTTGATTAGAATTCTCTATAAGGTCATGTGCATTACATTATTCATTCACACTCGTATGCTACATGAGTTTTTTTTTTTTTTTTTTTTATAAGTATACATAATTAGATTTTAATGGGTAAAAAAATAATCTAAGTGCCAAAACTTAGCATGGGAGACATTAAATGCCAAAAGTTACAAAAAGTACACTTAAGTATTATTTTTTTTTGAAAATTAAATTACTTAAATGCCAACTCTAATGAAGGTCGTCAGAAATCTAATATGGCTTTTTTAATAATATAACTCATATACGTGTCTCACTAGAAATCTAAGTCAGCAACAACTTAGCCAAAACGATGTCGTTTTGATATTGATGTGGCATTTAATATAAACATTAATTAAATAATATAAAAACTTAAATTATATTATTATTTTAAAAAAAAAAACATAGGAGGTGAAGGTGGGACAAAGGTTGTGCGGCCCTTGCCGTCTTCATCATTGCCCCACCATTCCTAAGAAGGGTCGGCGATGGTGGGGCGAGGGTTGTCAAGCCCTTGCCATTGGCTGGCCCTCGCCGCCAGTAGGCTAGAGTCGCCGACCACTGGCCAAGACCCAACAGCACTGGCTAACTCTCAACCCATCGTCGTCGACCCTTCTCGGCAATGGTGGGGCAACGGCAGTGACATCTAGGGTTGCACAACCCTCGACCGACCCTCACCTTCCCCCTTTTTTAAAAATATAAATAATAAAATAGATTTTTGGGGGGTTTTTTCTTATATCATGCAGATAATTTAAAAAAAAATTGCCACGTGAATATTTTTTTTTTTAAAAATTGCTACGTCAGCAAATAAAGTCGTTGGAAAATGTTGCGTGTGCATTTTGACCGGATTTTTTTGCCGTTGGCACTTAATTAATACATTTTGCTCCAATTTTAACACTTATGTATACCTTTAAATTTTGATACTTAAGTGTTTACTCATGATAAGTTTTGACACTCTAGGGGTCTCCACCTTGATTTTAATGTTGCTGCAAGTTTTAGTTTGCTCATGTTATTGCTTTTCGCTCAAGGATTTCGATCAAAAGCTTTAATCTTTAAACAAAGTAATTAACATAAACGAGAGATATACGCACGGGGCAACGTCAAGATAATTCATCCAAAAGCATATGTAACGAACGAAGTGACCCATTTCTGTGAATTATGTAAAGATGGCGTTCATGAGCGATCTTCATTTGATAAGTGAACTTGTAATCCTTTGCAAGCTAAGGGAGTGGTTTCGGTATCCAACTAGCACTCCCAAAAACATCTGCAATCTTAACCTTTCATAAAACATTTCCAGGTAAGTCTGTAGCTGTTACCAATTGAAGCTGCGGCATGCATGTGATGTCTTGGCTAAATCTATAATGCCAAAAGGGGCAAGATCTGTGAACGGGCGTTTAGAGTTCAATGATAAAACTGCCAAGAGATGGTAAGGTAGAGTATGGATAATCCAAATCTGAGATGTTGCAAAGTCTCTCTCTCACTTTCTCTCTCTCTGGGTTAATTTTATCATAATTATGCGATGGAGGTGATTGAGATTCAGACAAAGACCATCTGCATATATTTTTATATAGGCAGGAGTATCAAGATTGAGATAAATGTTCGTGATAAGATAAAGACACGCAATCGCCTAACGTTCAAAAGTTTCCAATCCACAAAACCCCAAAACCAGCCACGAGTATAAATCGTATATATATATGTAAAAACCCGATATGTATTCTGAGGAAGAAAGTTCAGAGTTTACTTGTCCGCTCAGTGTCAAATCTATGGAAAGATCACCATCATCATTATTAGCCTCTTCGTTCTCATTCACTGAATAGATCTTCATTTTTTATGACTGAACTACTACATCACCGGTGAGCTTGAGGAGAAGCAAAAGCTCAGAGCCCAAAGAACCCAACTTCTCCCATCCATGGCTCTCCTCTGGACCTTACTCGGTACATTAATACTATCATGACCATTCAAATGTCCCTGCAATGAAACAGACATTGTTTCTTTTGTATGAATGGAACTGATATTATTTGTTCATGGTACTGTTTCATTGTGGACTTCAACATGTTTTTTCGCCTTTCAATATATGCTTTTGCTTACTTCATCAATGACAACAGAGGCTTACACCTGTTTTAGTTTTTCATTCTTTTTTCTTATATGCTGAAATCAGAGGCATCCTCTTGGATATGTGATGGAGAGCTTGATTTCGGTACTTGCACCCAGAGTAACATAATTGATGGCGCCAACCTGCTTTTCCTCTGCTCTTTCTATGCCTTGTGGATTGCCGACAGCCTTAGGAAGTGCAATGCCGATGGAAACAGCGCTAGGAGGGACTCGGTACTCGTTGTCGTTGCTGTCTGTTGCGCATTTAGTAGCCTTGCGCACTTTGGTGTCGCCCTCCGGAGTCTTATACTTCAAGCCAACATAAATAGATCTCAGAGCTGGTTGCTTCACTTTGTTAGAGGATTGATATGGATGTCTTTGACGGTTTCGTTGCTTGCTGCGAAATCCAAGTGGATGAGAACCTTAGTCACTCTTTGGTGGGTTGCCTTCTGTTTGCTTGTCACTGCTCTGAACATCTGGCTTTTGTTGAGAGGGCTCGGAATCGAAGTTTTAGACATTGTGACTTGGCCTATAAACTTTCTCCTTCTGTTCTGTGCCTTCAGGAAATATGTTGTGGTTCCGAAACCGAACCCCAATGAGAAATTATATGAACCTCTATTAGGTGCAAAACCGGATGAATCCCGGTCACAGCTCCGCTATGCCAGCTGCCTCAGCAAGTTGACATTTTCTTGGATTAATCCATTGTTATGCCTGGGGAACTCGAAACCGCTAGAGTATGAGGACATCCCATCTCTTGTCCCCGAGGACGAAGCTGATCTGGCCTATCAAAAATTTGCACTAGGGTGGGATTCGGTTGTGAGCAATCAAAAGGGTTCACAGAGTTATTTGGTTATTAAGACCATTGCAAAAGTATATTTCCAGGAGAACATTTTCATAGGCTTATGTGCGCTTTCCCGAACGATATCTGTCGTTGTTTCCCCTTTGTTACTGTACTGGTTTGTGAATTACTCGAATGGAGGGCAGGGAAATATGTCAGAAGGTTTCACTATAATTGGGTGCTTGATGCTAGCCAAGCTGGTTGAGTCCTTTTCGCAGAGACATTACTTCTTTGATTCCAGGAGGTCCGGAATGAGAATGAGATCGGCTCTTATGGTAGCGGTCTACAAGAAGCAGTTGAAACTTTCGAACACCGCAAGAAAACGACACTCAACCGGTGAAATTGTGAATTATATCGCGGTGGATGCATATCGGATGGGCGAATTCCCTTGGTGGTTCCATTCCACTTGGAGCCTGACACTGCAACTCTTCCTGTCCATCGGTGTCCTTTTTGTGGTGATTGGCATTGGCGCTCTTCCAGGCTTAGTCCCGCTCCTCATCTGTGGACTCCTGAATTTGCCTTTCGCCAAAATCATGCAGAACTGCCAGACCCAGTTCATGACCGCCCAAGACGAGCGGCTTCGGTCCACTTCAGAGATCCTGAACAGCATGAAGATCATAAAGTTGCAGTCCTGGGAAGAAAGATTCAGGAACTTGATCGAGTCGCACCGGGCCACTGAGATGAAGTGGCTGGCTGAAGCCCAGTTCAAGAGGGCTTATGGGACAGTGTTTTATTGGATATCTCCGACCATAATTTCTTCGGTAATTTTCTTAGGTTGCGCTCTCTTGCAGAGTGCCCCATTAAACGCTAGTACTATCTTCACGGTCCTTGCAACGTTGCGGGCTATGGGTGAGCCTGTTAGGATGATCCCCGAGGCCCTGTCTATACTGATCCAAATGATGGTGTCTTTCGATCGCATCAACGCATTTTTGGTGGACGACGAGCTAAAGAACGACAGGATAAGGGAAGTCCCGGTGGAGGATTCATCTAGTACTGCAAGCATACAGATTTTATCGGGAAATTTTGCTTGGGACGTGGAATCTACAATCTTGACTCTGAAAGACATAAACTTGGAAGCCAAATGCAGGCAGAAGATCGCGGTCTGTGGTCCAGTTGGGGCGGGCAAATCATCGCTTCTTTGCGCTATACTTGGAGAAATAACCAAAACCGCAGGAACTGTGAGTTTTCAAGACATCTATGCCTGTAAGATGTGCACCTCTGTCATGCATTTAACTTTAATTATTTCATGTATCTTAATTTAGGTTACAATATGGGGATCGACTGCCTATGTTTCTCAAACTTCCTGGATCCAAAGCGGGACGATTAGGGACAACATACTCTATGGAAAACCAATGAATGAGGCCCGATACAAGAAGGCCATAAAAGCGTGCGCACTGGATAGAGATATCAGTAGCTTCAGTCATGGAGATCTCACAGAAATAGGCCAGAGAGGGCTCAACATGAGTGGTGGACAGAAGCAGAGGATTCAACTGGCTCGGGCCATCTATAACGATGCAGACATTTATCTTCTTGATGATCCATTCAGCGCGGTCGATGCGCACACCGCTGCAATACTTTTCAATGTAAGAAGTTGAGGTCATATTTTCCTAGGGAAAGAATAATAACGAGAAACCCCAATCATTAAAAAGCCTGTTGTGCTTAAATCAAGTCTTTTACTGCAGGACTGTGTCATGGGCGTGCTTGAAAATAAGATGGTCATCCTAGTGACTCACCAAGTGGAATTTCTCTCAGACATGGATCGGATTTTGGTAAGAACCGGTTTTCATACTTCTCATATGCACAAATAGAAAACTTTAGGCCAGTGGTACTTTCTTTTTCAGATATGCCAAACATGAATTTCTTTCTGTGCTATGAAGCTCATGGAGGAGGGACGTGTTACACAATCGGGGAGCTACCAGGAGCTCTTGACTGCAGGAACAGCATTTGAACAGCTTGTGAATGCTCACAAAGAAGTTTTAACCACATTTGGACCTTCAAACAGTGAAATCCCTGGTGAAACTGTGGATTCCTTTTCAGTGAAGCACAAGGAATCTAAAGAGAGTAAACAAGTTGAGATATCTGAGAGGGCACAACCAGGAGTGCAACTTACAGAAGAAGAAGAGAAGGAGGTTGGTGATGCTGGATGGAAGCCGTTCTGGGATTACATAATGGTGTCAAAAGGATTAACCCTTCTGTTTCTATGCTTACTTATGCAATTAGCATTTGTGGCGCTTCAGGCTGCATCCACTTATTGGCTAGCACTAGCTATTCAATTTCCCGACATTAGCAATGGCACTTTAATAGGTGTCTTCACGGGCATTTCCTCGCTTAGTGCTGTGTTCGTGTACTTGAGATCCTTCTTTACAGCTCATCTGGGTCTAAAGGCCTCCAAGGCCTTCTTTTCAGGTTTCACCAATTCGATATTCAAAGCTCCGATGCTCTTCTTCGATTCTACTCCAGTGGGGCGGATCCTGACCCGAGTAAGATCATTTGCACATTAATGTTTCAATATCTCCAGCACAGTCATTTTGTATCATGCACTTACCATATGAAGAATTAGGCTGACGTTTAAAATCTTGCAGGCTTCATCAGATTTGAGTGTACTAGACTTCGACATCCCGTTCTCCATCATCTTTGTGATAGCTGTTGGAATTGAGCTTCTGACTGTAATTGGGATTATGGCCTCAGTCACGTGGCAAGTTCTCATCGTTGCGACATTTACAATGGTCGCTGCAAAATATGTTCAGGTGATTTTTTAAGTCTAGACCTTTTGAATTTGACTATATCCATTGATTAACAAGGCGCTAACCATGTTTAGTCCCTCAACTATAAAGGCATATTACTCAGCAGCGGCACGCGAATTAATAAGAATCAATGGAACGACAAAAGCTCCTCTCATGAACTATGCGGCTGAGACATCACTAGGTGTGGTCACCATTAGAGCTTTTGGTGCGGTAGACAGATTCTTCTGCAATTTCCTGAAACTCGTGGATGCAGACGCGAAACTTTTATTCCACTCCAATGCACTTATGGAGTGGCTAGTTCTGAGAATAGAAGCACTTCAGAACCTGACCCTACTCACTGCTTTTCTTCTTCTGATTCTACTTCCTAAAGGATATGTGCCTCCGGGTAAACGAAAATTTACATTAAAACAGTGAGAACTTATCAAATTGTTGAAAGCACTAGTCAAATTTGTTTATCCCGGTCTTGCAGGGCTAGTTGGGTTATCTCTTTCTTATGCTCTTACGTTGACGGGTACGCATGTTTTTCTGACCCGGTGGTATTGCTACTTGTCAAACTACGTTATCTCGGTTGAGCGGATCAAACAGTTCATGCACATACCATCTGAGCCTGCAGCTGTGGTGCAGAATCATAGGCCACCTTCTTCATGGCCATCAAAGGGTCGAATCGAGCTGCAAGAACTAAAGGTACAAATTGCAACTCAAAATCAGAAATTTTTTGCAGGTTGCTAATACGAAGGGTTTTTTCCTACTTGGTTTCAGCTAAGGTACCGTCCCAACGCACCGCTCGTGCTGAAGGGTATCACTTGCACATTCAAAGAAGGAAGCAGAGTCGGTGTTGTTGGAAGAACAGGAAGTGGGAAATCGACTCTGATCAGTGCATTGTTTCGATTGGTTGAGCCAGCAAGCGGGAAGATCTGCATCGATGGGCTAGACATTACTTCCATTGGATTGAAGGACTTGAGGATGAAGCTCAGCATCATCCTCAAGAGCCCACTTTGTTCAGAGGCAGTGTTAGGACTAACATGGACCCTCTTGGCCTTTTCTCTGACCATGATATTTGGATGGTAATATGCACATAAGTGCTCATTATTGGATTTCAATATTCACAATATGTCACCCAATCAGATCATCTTTTTCATGGGTGTGGTGAACCGACCATTGTTCATTTCATGATCTGTAGGCTCTGGAGAAATGTCAGCTCAAGGCCGCAATAAGCAGCCTTCCGAATCAGCTCGATTCTTCTGGTGAGCAGTCTGTTACTTTGCATCTCAAAATCTAGTCGCAGCTTGGAAGTCACTAAAATCCTACTAAGATCCCATAAAAATTGCTCGTAGCTATGCAGCAGTACCTTACACTACATGCATGTACCAACATCACATACCTTCAATCAAAATGATTCGACTCTTCTTTATGCTAATGGGAATGTGAGCGGCTTTGTTCAAATTTCAAACAGTGAGTGATGAAGGAGAGAATTGGAGTGCTGGGCAGAGGCAGCTATTTTGCTTGGGAAGAGTTCTATTGAGGAGGAACAGAGTCCTGGTTCTAGATGAAGCCACTGCTTCAATTGATTCAGCAACTGATGCTATTCTTCAGAGGATAATCAGGCAAGAGTTCTCAGATTGCACTGTAATCACTGTGGCTCACAGAGTCCCCACTGTCATAGACAGTGACATGGTCATGGTCCTCTCTTATGGTAAGTTTCTAACCATCCTCTACGTTTACATTATATCTCATGATACAATTAAAATTCCATTTTCTTTTTCTAATTCTGAGTTTTCGCTCAATCTTGAAGCATTAAAACATATCTGTCTCATTTTCAATTGTGACGGGAGATACAAAAGCCTGGATGAATTGGGATCGCGACAGACTTATTCAAAGATAAGATTGTGTTAAGCCAATGATTTTCCAGTGATCCATGGACTAACGAGGCGAAATTTGATTTTTTAAAAAATTACTATGATGGGAGTGCTTGGAAAAAGTCATTCTGTAGCTTATGCAATTAGATATGATAAAAGATCTTTTATTCAATATATTAACCATGTGAGAAAATCATGACACAAGTAAGATTCAGACACTAACACATTTATTATTTCAAATTATGGTAATTATAATCATTCCATTAGTAAATATGAGCGTTCATATGATAAATGTTTGTGCAAGTAAAGTTGTTTAACACTTACTATGTACCTTGTATGAATTCATAATAGAAAGTGCAGCCAATTTTTTTTAAAATATTTATAACAAGGATCTTATTGGTGTTTTTTGCTTCATTTTTTCGAAGGAAATCTGGTGGAGTACGAGGAGCCCTCAAAGTTGATGGAGACCGATTCCTACTTCTCCAAGCTGGTTGCAGAATACTGGGCAAGTTGCAGGAGAAGCTCCTCCCACAATTTTGAAAATTACCACTGCTGAGGCACCCTTATGCTGTCAATAAATAATTAATTTTCCATTGTGTCTGCAATGTAATAGCTTTGTAATAAAGTAGTCGATGGTGATTCTACGTTAATAAGAAACGAGATGATGGGATCAGAAGCTAGGTTACATGGAATTGATCTACTATATATAACTCGTCTTATGTGTTTGTTGAAATAGTACTTAATATTATTTTGTCATTCTTTGGAGTCTATACGGATACCACAACCACAGTTTTAACGTTAAATTAACGGATTCATGCCATCAATCTTGTCAAAATTAAATCACACGACATGGATGCACGTAATATGTGTCTAAGCAATGCCATGTTAAAAGGAATCGTAAGTGTTAGCATTTTCATGTTATAAACTTGTTGACTCCCAAAATTGACTGAGTCCATGACTGTTGACTCGGGTTGAATAAGATTGAGCAAGGCATGGTGAGGTTGAAATTGGCTAAATCTTTATGTTGGCAATTTTAGAATCAACAAGTGACCTAGAGTTGCTGACAGGTATCATAAAATCAAATCATTAAGTGAGTTGCAGGGTGTTGATAAGTGAAACTTGATTCAACTGATAGAGGCATCAAAGTTAAAGCAAAGATTGAGGCCAATAATTTTGGCTAACGTGATCTGGTTCATAGAGTCCATGAATTTTAAGGGCCACTAGTGATAATGGCTTAGAAATATGGGTTGTTGTAGCCGTTAGAAAGACAAGATATGAAATATGGATGGAACCTTTGACGCGGGGCAAATGATGAGGTCGTGATTATCGAAGTGGTGTCTTTTGATAATAATTTGTATATGTATGTTGCTGCATTCTTGGATTCACGTAGGTTGCTGTTTGCTTTCTTTGAAATTGTTGTTAACATTTCAATTGCTATAAATATTCGGACTGTAATATAAGCAAGGGAACACCGATCAATCAATGAATAACTACTGTGATATTTTATTTTCCCATTATCTTTATATTCCAATACTCCTTTAAATGGCTGGCCTCAATTGCCTCTAGTCTTCGTACTTTTAAAATTTTTCGTTAGTTCACGTTTTCTGTCCATAATCAACAAAGAACTCTTCCTGGCAAAGGACTCTTCATGTCCTTTGTCGATTTCCACATAGACACATATCTTGAAAGATGCATTGGCGACCCTTTTTGGTGAAACAGAACAATGTGGACAAATTACCTTATGCATGTTTAGATTTGAATGCTGATGTGAATTTTAATTTGCTCCCGCTATTGCTTTTCGCTTGAAGTTTTGATCAAAAGATTGAATCATCGATCAAAGGAATTAAGATAAATAAGAAATATACGCACAATGCAAGGTGAAAATATTACATTTAATAGCATATGAAGTCGAGGAATTGTTTCCGAAATCCAATTTGCACCTCCAATAGCATTGGCAATCTAACTTTATCGATGCAGACCGACTTTCCTTATTCCATTTTCAGGAAAAAAACAAGATAAGGCACGGCATACGAAAGTCTGCAGCTGTTACCAATTGAAACGGCAACCTGTCATTTCTTGGCCAAATCCATAATGCCAAAAGCTGCAGTACCTTATAATCATGCATAGGTCTGTGTGTACAGGAGTTTAGAATTTGATGGTGAGTTGGATATGTATAATTCGAATTTATAATATTTCAAAGTCTCTGTCTGTTTATCTTTTCGCAGTTACGAGATGGAGGTGATTGAGGTTCAGACAAACACCATTTGCATGAAGTTACATAGGTAGGAGTAGCAAGATTGAGATAAAGACAAGCAACCGCCGAACGATTCAAAAGTTTCCAAACTACAAAACCCAAAAACCAGCCAAGAGTTTCAAGCAAATGTAAATATAAATATTCTGAGGAAGAAAGCTCAGAGTCCTCGTCTGCTTAGTGTCAAATCTAGGGCAAAATAATTATTATTATAAGGCTCTTCTGTTCTTATATATGAACTCCTGCATCAATTGATGTGCTTGAGGAGAAGCAAAAGCTTAGAGCCCCATCCATGGCCCTCCTCCAGAGCTTACCAGGTACATTAATACCATGATGAATGTGAGATTTTGATAATATCATTGCCGACTTTTCTAAAAGTTTAAACTGCTATACAAAAACGTGGTTTGATATTTAAATATGATAATACTCATCATCACACTTAGTCTAGTTTTTTTCTACTTAGTACTAAGCGTTAACATATTTAATTAATGAGACAAATAAGATTTGAATTCAGATCTCCAGTTTTGATATCACGTGAGATTTTGATAAAACTGTTTTCCACTATTTGAAAGCTTAAGCTTTTAGAACAGTTGTCAATGGTCCTATAAAATCTCACAATAAACACTGAAGTTCTTTGTAATGAAACTGACATTGTTTCTTTTGTATGAAAAAAATAGATATTATTTATTGGTGGTTCTGTACAGTTGAGATTTCAACATGTTTTTCAGCTTCTGATGTATGCTTTAGCTAACTTAGTCAGTAACGACAAGGCCAACTGCAGTTTTAGCTTTTCATTCTTTTTTAGTTATATGTTAAATTCAGAGGCATTCTCTTGGACATGTGATGGAGAGCTTGATTTGGGTTCTTGCATCCAAAGTAGCATAGTCGATGCAACCAACCTGCTTTTCCTCTGCACTTTCTACGTCTCATGGATTGCCATCAGCCTAAGAAAGCGCAATGCTAATGGAAACAACACTGGGAGGGACTTGGTACTCGTTGTCACTGCAGTGTGTTGTGCATTTAGTAGCATCGCACACTTTGGTGCCAGCCTAAGTTATATACTTCAAGCCAAGGTAACTAGACCACAGAGCTGGTTGCTTCACTTTGTTAGAGGATTGATATGGATGTCTCTGACAGTTTCGTTGCTTGCTGCGAAATCAAAATGGATGAGAACTCTGGTCACTCTTTGGTGGGTCGCCTTCTGTTTGCTCGTCACAGCTCTTAACATCACGCTGTTGTTGCAAGGGCACGGTATCGAAGTTTTAGACATTGTGACTTGGCCTATAAACTTCCTTCTCCTGTTCTGTGCCTTCAGGAAATATGTTGTGGTTCCCGAACCCAAATCAGATGAGAAATTACATGAACCTCTATTAGGTGCAAAGCCTTATGAATCCCGGTCACAGCTTGGCTGTGCCAGACGTCTCAGCAAGTTGACATTTTCTTGGATTAATCCATTGTTACGCTTGGGATTCTCGAAAGCACTAGAGTTTGAGGACATCCCATCTCTGGTCTCCGAGGATGAAGCTGACCTGGCCTATCAAAAATTTGCACGCTCATGGGATATGGTTGTAAGTGATCCAAAGGGCTCAGAGAGTTACTTGGTTATTAAGACCATTGCGAAAGTATATTTCAAGGAGAACATATTCATAGGCTTATGTGCACTTTTCCGAATGATATCCGTCGTTGTTTCCCCTTTGTTACTTTACTGGTTCGTGAATTACTCAAATGGAGGCGCTGGAAATTTGTCAGAAGGGTTCATTATTATTGGGTGTTTGATTCTTGCCAAGCTAGTCGAGTCTTTCTCGCAGAGACATTACTTCTTCAATTCCAGGAGGTCCGGAATGAGGATGAGATCGGCTCTTATGGTTGCGGTCTACCAGAAGCAGCTGAAACTTTCGAACACCTTTAGAAACGGCACTCAACAGGCGAAATCGTGAATTATATCGCAGTGGATGCATATCGGATGGGCGAATTCCCTTGGTGGTTCCATTCCACTTGGACCCTCGCGCTGCAACTCTTCCTGTCCATCGGTGTGCTCTTTGCGGTGATTGGCATCGGTGCTCTTCTGGGCTTAGTCCCGCTCCTCATCTGCGGACTCCTGAACGTCCCTTTCGCCAAGATCCTCCAAAACTGCCAGTCCCAGTTCATGGTTGCCCAAGACGAGCGGCTCCGGTCCACATCAGAGATCCTGAACAACATGAAGATCATAAAGTTGCAGTCGTGGGAAGAAAAATTCAAGAACTTGATAGAGTCAGGCCGTGCCACTGAGATGAAGTGGCTGGCCAATGCCCAGTTCAAGAGGGCTTACGGGACTCTGCTTTATTGGGTGTCTCCGACTATAATTTCTTCAATGATTTTCTTAGGTTGCGCTCTCCTGCAGAGCGCCCCGTTAAACGCTAGTACAGTTTTTACGGTTCTTGCAACATTGCGGGCAATGGGCGAGCCTGTTAGAATGATCCCTGAGGCCCTTTCTATATTGATCCAAATGATGGTGTCCTTCGATCGTATCAATGCATTTTTGGTGGATGACGAGCTAAAGAACGATAGAATTAGGGCAGTCCCATTGGAGGATTCGTCTAGCACCGTCAGCATACAGATTTTATCAGGAAATTTTGCTTGGGAGATGGACTCTCCAATCTTGACTCTGAAAGACATAAACTTGGAAGCCAAATGTTGGCAGAAGATCGCGATCTGCGGTCCAGTTGGGGCCGGCAAATCGTCACTTCTTTATGCCATACTAGGAGAAATGACCAAAACTACAGGAACTGTGAGTTTTGCAGATATCTATGCCCATAAGTTGTACGCCATTGTCATGCACACAATTTTAATTTCTTTCGCGTATCTTAATTTAGGTTACAATATGTGGATCAACCGCTTATGTTTCTCAAACTTCCTGGATCCAAAGTGGGACGGTTAGGGACAACATACTCTATGGAAAACCAATGGATGAGGTTCAATACGAGAATGTCATAAAAGCATGCGCACTAGATAGGGATATCAGCAGCTTCAGTCATGGAGATCTCACAGAAATAGGCCAGAGAGGGCTCAACATGAGTGGTGGACAGAAGCAGAGGATTCAACTTGCTCGGGCTGTCTATAATGATGCAGACATTTATCTTCTCGATGACCCTTTCAGCGCAGTCGATGCGCACACCGCTGCAATACTTTTCAATGTAAGAAGTTGACTTCATATTTTCCTATGGAAAAGATAATCGAGGGAAACATCAAAGATTAACAAGCTTGTCATGCTTTTATGAGTCTTTTACTGCAGGACTGTGTCATGGGCGTGCTCAAAAATAAGATGGTCATCCTAGTGACTCACCAAGTGGAATTTCTCTCAGATATGGATCAAATTTTGGTAAGAACTGGTTTCCATACTTTTCATATACATAATTATATAAGTTTCGGCCAGTGTTACTTTCTTCTTCGGATATCCTAAACATGAATCGCTTTTCTGCTGTGAAGCTCATGGAGGAGGGACGTGTTACACATTCTGGGAGCTACCAGGAGCTCTTGACTGCAGGAACAGCATTCGAACAACTTGTGAATGCTCACAGAGAAGTTTTGACCACATTTGGACCTTCAAACAGTGAAATCCCTGGGGAAGCTGCGAATTCAATTATGGTAAAGCTTGAGGAATCTAAAGAGAATAAACAAGTCGAGATATCCGCAAAGGCCCAACTAGGAGTGCAACTTACAGAAGAAGAAGAAAAGGAGATTGGTGACGCTGGGTGGAAGCCGTTCTGGGATTACATAATGGTGTCGAAAGGATCAACCCTTCTGTTTTTAGGCTTTCTGACGCAGTTAGCGTTTGTGGTGCTTCAGGCTGCGTCAACCTATTGGCTAGCACTAGCTGTTCAATTCCCTGGCATTGGTAGTGGCACCTTAATCGGTGTCTTCACGGGGATTTCGTTACTTGGTTCCATGTTTGTGTACTTTAGATCCTTCATCGTAGCTCATCTGGGTCTAAAGGCCTCCAAGGCCTTCTTTTCAGGTTTAACTGATTCAATATTCAAAGCTCCGATGCTCTTCTTCGATTCCACTCCAGTGGGGAGGATTCTGACCCGGGTAAGATTATATTCACATTCATTTTTGATATCTTCAGCACTATAATTTTGTATCCAGCTCTACCATATAAAGAATCAGGCTGGCTGACGTTTAAAACTCCTCAGGCTTCATCAGACTTAAGTATACTGGACTTCGACATCCCGTTCTCCATCATCTTTGTGATAGCTGCTGGAATTGAACTTCTGGCCATAATTGGGATTATGGCCTCAGTCACATGGCAAGTTCTCGTGGTTGCGACTTTTGCAATGGTTGCTGCAAAATATGTTCAGGTGACTTTCTAACTCTAGACCTTTTGAATTTGTCCATATCTATTGAGCAAGAAGGCTAACCATGCTCTGTCCCACGATTAAAAAGGCTTATTACTTGGCATCAGCACGTGAATTAATAAGAATCAACGGAACAACAAAAGCTCCCCTTATGAACTATGCAGCCGAGACATACCTAGGTGGGGTCACCATAAGAGCTTTCAATGCAGGAGACAGATTCTTCTGCAATTTCCTGAAACTGGTGGATGCCGACGCAAAACTTTTTTCCACTCTAATGCGCTAATGGAGTGGTTAGTTCTGAGATTAGAAGCACTCCAGAACCTGACCCTACTCACTGCTTCTCTTCTTCTGATTCTACTTCCTAAGGGAAATGTACACCAGGTAACGGAAAATTTACTAGAAAACAGCGAGAACTTGTCAAATTGTCAAAAGTAGTAGTTATGCTTTTAGCGAGAACTGAAAATTTGTTTATCCCTCTCTTGCAGGACTTGTGGGGCTATCCCTTTCTTATGCTTTTACGTTGACGGGTACGCATGTTTTCGTGACCCAGTGGTATTGCCATTTGTCAAACTACATTATCTCAGTCGAGCGAATCAAACAGTTCATGCACATACCATCTGAGCCTGCAGCGGTTGTGAAGAATCATAGGCCACCGTCTTCATGGCCATCAAAGGGCCGGATTGAGCTGCAAGAACTAAAGGTTCAAATTGCATTAAAGAATCAGAAATTTTTATCAAGTTGCCAATATGAAGTGTTTTTTCCTACTTGGTTTCAGCTAAGGTACCGTCCCAATGCACCGCTCGTGTTGAAGGGAATCACTTGCACATTCAAAGAAGGAAGTAGGGTTGGGGTTGTCGGAAGAACTGGAAGCGGGAAAACGACTCTCATTAGCGCATTATTTAGATTGGTCGAGCCAGCAAGCGGGACAATCTACATTGACGGTTTAGACATTACTTCTATTGGATTGAAGGACTTGAGGATGAAGCTCAGCATCATCCCTCAGGAGCCCACTTTGTTCAGAGGCAGTGTTCGGATGAACATGGACCCTCTTGGCCTTTACTCTGACCATGACATTTGGATGGTAATATGCATACTAGGGCTCATTTTTGGACTTCTTCATAATCTGTCTCCCAGTTAGATCATCTTTTTTCATGGATGTGGCGAACCAACGTGTGTTCATTTCTTGATCTGTAGGCTCTGGAAAAATGTCGGCTCAAGGCCACAATTAGTAGACTACCGAATCAGCTCGATTCGTCCGGTGAGCTGAGTCTGTTACATGCACCAATCAAGTCACAGCTTTTAAGTCACTAAAATTTTACTAAGATAAAACAGAAATTGTTCATAGCCATGCAGTCGTAGCTAACACTCCAAGCATGTACCAATATCATCAGACCTTAAATCAAAATGACTCAAATCTTTTTTCTGCTAATGGGGATGTGAACTGCTTGTTCAAATTTTAAACAGTGAGTGATGGAGGAGAGAATTGGAGTGCTGGGCAGAGGCAGCTCTTTTGCTTGGGAAGAGTTCTATTAAGGAGGAACAGAATCCTAGTTCTTGATGAAGCCACTGCTTCAATTGACTCAACCACTGATGCAGTTCTTCAGAGGATCATCAGGCAAGAGTTCTCAGATTGTACAGTGATCACGGTGGCTCACAGAGTCCCCACTGTCATAGACAGTGACATGGTCATGGTCCTCTCTTATGGTAAGTTTCTAGCTATCCTGTCTGTTCATAATCTCTCGTGATACAATTACAATCTCACTTTTTTTGTAAATCGAGTCGATGTTTAATCTTTAAGAATTAAAACTTATCTGTCTAGTTGTGACTAGTTAAGGGAAATTTAAGGCCACGATGGATTGAGATTGCCGAAAACTCTTTCAAAGATCAAACAATTTAATGCCAATAATTTTCTAGTTATCAGTGGATCGATTAGGCAAAATGGATTTTGAGAAAAATTACTATGATCGAAATCCTAAAAATGGGTCATATCACAGTTTTACAATTTATTATAATAAAATGACTTCTGTTTAGCATACTAACAGTGTGAAAAACTTATTACACAAGTAGATTCAGGCACAGACATATGTATAGTTTTTAATTTTGTTAGCTCTATTCATTTTATTAGTACATTAAAGTTTTCATCTGATTACTGTTTTTATATAATAAAAATATTTTACACTAACAATGTACCTTGTATGATTTCATCGTAGAAAATAAAGCGAGTTTTTTTAATATGTATAACATGGATCTGATTGGTGTTCTTGCTTCATTTTTTTTTGAAGGAAATCTGGTGGAGTATGAGGAGCCCTCAAAATTGATGGAGATCGATTCCTACTTCTCCAATCTGGTTGCTGAATACTGGTCAAGTTGCAGGAGAAGCTCCTCCCACAATCTTGGCAATTATCACTGCTGAGGCACTCTTATTTATTATCGCTAGACAATTAATTTTTCTGTGCGCCTCTAATGTAATAGCTTTTCAATCATGTGCATTGCAACGTGGGTTGATGGTCATTCCATAATCTATGGGAACATTATTTTATTATTTCGTGGAGTCTATATTAATATATAAGGACTGTTATTGAGGTTGAACTAACATATTTGTGCCATTAATTTTCTCGAGTCAAATCAGGAATGTGGACACTTATCATATGTCTAAGCAAAGTTTGTACTAAAGTGAACCATGAGCTTGTGACATTATTTCAAACTTTATGTTGATAGTTCAACAGTTCCTTACAAATAAGTATCGTGGATGAAAAGTGCACAAATTTTCTGTTAGTAGCCTTATTTCATCACATCTATGAGAGCTGAAATAGTTAGTAGCATTAATCCATTATTTCTTGGAGTAATGAAAAATATGGACCTCGCCGTGAGGTTTCTTCTCAATATGCAGTCTCACTCCTAGGCTCAAACCCAGCATCCAAACCCGGCACACCCTTGACGTTGACACGGCGGCTCTGAGCCAAACACAGGTCGCCTCAGGGCCAACTGTATTCTGTCCCTTGACTAAACCAGCATATTACTTGGCATGAGATGCCTAGGTGTGGTCACTGTTTGAGTATTTATTAAGGAAGATAGACTCTTCTGCAATTTCCTAAAACTCGTGGACGCAGACCCGAAACTTTTTCCACTCCAATGCACTCATGGAGTGGCTATTCCTGAGAACTGAAGCACTGCATAACCTGTCACTACTCACTGATTCTCTTCTTCTGATTTTGCTTCCTAAGGGATATGTGCCGCCAGATAATTTAACATCCAGAACTTGGTCTGAGGGATTAGGATACCTTACTCCTAGTTAAAGAAAGGTTCCAACATACTTGATAATTCTCTTAACAACGGTTAAATGAGATTTCTTAGAATCTAATTGGAATCTGGCATACGTGCAAATACAAAATAATATATTTGGACGAGATGCAGTCAAATATAATTGAGACCCTATCATTCTTCTATAGAGTTTGAGATTAATAGACTTACCCTTTTCCCTCCTTGTCAAGTTTTGATAAATGGAGACATAATAGTTTCAATTTTCTTGCCGTTCTCTGTACCAAATTTCTTAAATAGCTCTTTGGCATATTTCTCTTGAAATATAAAAGTGCCACTTATAGTTTGGTTCACTTGTAATCCCAAAAAGAAATATACCTCACCCATCATACTCATTTTAAATTAATCTTTATAAGCCATAACTTTCTACTATGACTAGGAAACTAATTTTTTAGTTAGGTAAATCTCGAGTTTTATTTCTTGATAGAAAGTTAATTATATGAATTTATTTCAAATACGTGCATTTAATTAATTATACTCTATTTTATATGAACAGTTAGAAAGCTTTCATTCTAGCTGGCTAGACATGGGGAACTTCTCTTGGATTCATTGTGGAACACCCTACGGGATAAGTACAGCGGGAGTGCCATAACTTGGCACGGAGGGACACTTAAGTGCCAAAACTTACAAACGGTACACTTAAGTGCCAAAATCCAAATTCTAGGACCGTGGACCGGACCGGCGATCTAGGGTCCAACGACGTCGTTTTTGTTGCTGATATGGCAAAGTAAACCCAAAACGGCGTCGTTTGGGTCCGATGTGTCAATGAAACCGTTTTGAATTTTTATTTTTTAATAAAAAATTAAATAATATTTAAAGTAATTTAAAAAAAAAAATGGGGGAGCAACACCACCGCCGCCCCACGGCGATGGGACGGCAAAGACAATTCACTTCGTTTATACACCGTTTTATTAATTTGTCCTTTTAATCTGTATATAATTGTATTTTCTTAAGACTCTAAAAATTTTCACTTTTTTTTTTGAATTTTTTTAATTTTACTTTTTAAAATTATTTATATTTAAAAAAATAAATATTATTTAATTAATATTTATTAAAAAAACCGAATATTAATCAAAAATGGGAATCGGGTGCGGTGAACCGGACCCAAACGACGCCGTTTTGGGAACCACCCAAAACCGGCCGGTCCGGTCCGGTTTGGGCGGTTCCCGGGTTGGGTAGTTCCCGTTGCACACCCCTACTAGACATGGGGAACTTCTCTTGGATTCATTGTCGAACACCCTACCTTAACAAGTGTATATAAAAAAGATATCATATTGCATTATTGATTTATATAGCCAGAAAATTGGCACAAGTGTAATGGTAGGTTCTATCCACTATAGCTAGAGTCCTAAACAAATCAAGGACCACATAAATAGTGGAAAAATGACAGGAAAAAAAAGTATAAATTCTATGTTAGATTCTTAAATGTCATCAAATAATAAACAAACGTATCTTAGGAATATTTATTACGTATGACTGAAATTGAAAACCTCTAATGCTATAGCTAATGGAAACATCCCCCACGCCTTAGAGAGAGCCCTAGCAGGCACAACAATGTCCCTAGAGATAAAGTCATGTCAAATCACAACCTAGCTACAAAGAAAACAACCCTTAAAGCGGTTTATGCGCTCCAAATTGAAATTGATTACAATAAATTTTGAAAGATGCACAAACTTGATCATGGTGAGGAAATTGTGCTCATTCGGAGACCACAGAAAAAGCATAAAATAAATTCCAATTCCACGCAAAAAAGGAATGAAATGTACTAGCATCGGCTTAAAAAACACAAGTTGTCAATGTTTATTATCCAACTACTAATTTGTACTCAAAGCTTGTTTTATATTGAGAGGTAATGCGAGAGAGAGAGAGTCTACCTTACCCCATAACACGCGCAAACAGTGGCCACATGGATATATATTCATATATTCAGGAGCGTTTTTTTCAATAAATTGTATATAAGTCAACCTTTTCAAAGCTTTAATACGTCTTAATTATGTTAAATTAAGATTTTCTTCTCTTCAAGTACCATTTGTAGTGTTCCCTTGGTTGTTTTACGTCAATAATTACATCTAGTAGGACTAAAAGGGGCTTTAATTACACTTGAATCCCATCAACCAATGGGCTCCCTCTCAAGGATGAAGATAATGACAAAATTTGTAATATTTTATAATATTATTCTTCAAAAAAAAAATGAAATAAGTTCAAAATACTTTAACTTATTTGAGCCCGCGTCAAGTCCCAATATGTCACCGACCAAAAAACAAAAACTCCCGATAAATCCTTTTAGTCCATAGCCGCTTGGGTGATAGAAAATGACGAATTTGATATCAGCAAGTTGCCAAATTGTGAATTTATATCCAAAGAATTTTGGACCTGCGCATTTTGCTTTGTAATATTAAACATTGCTCATCCGTCACTGCCAACAAAAATGCACTTTGAGACATACATTTTCATATCTCAATAGGCCAGCTAGCAAATATAATGAGCTGCTACATTTTCGTCTTTAAAGGCCAAATTGTTTCATACACCTAACTTATTTTATTAAGACTAATGTTCGTGTACACCTATTATAAGAAGAGGAACCATATAACCGGGCGATGTTAGGAATTCTAAATATTTATTACAATTTGAGGACCAAATAAGTTGGTAAAATTAATTGGTTATTAAGATGGATCGTAATTGTGTTCGTCCTTTTCATTCAAGGTTTGAGTTTGAATCACCACATTTGCACTATTTTATTGGTGCTACCCCAAGCAACATGGTTCTGGTAATTAAACCAATGTGTTTTTTGGGCAGGAGGACTAACAGGGACAAATTAGGTACTTAAAGAGTTCGTGAAATTGATGCATGTACACCACACCTCCTACGGTGGTAGCCAAAGCTCTGAGGGAACAGCACGGTTATATAAAGAAGAATGACAAAAGAAAAAAGAAAAAGAAAGAAATTAGTGGAACATGTACGATTGAATGAGTAAGTTATTTAAGCTACCTAGTTACAACTATTCGTCTGGGATTTGCAGTGTAATACGTATATCCTAAACTTGCCTGGAATCCAATTAAAATTAAATGACCACTTAATTAAAAAAATTTAAGTGAAAACTCTTAATATTTCTGGCATTGTTCTTTTAAAACCTAATAAAATACTTTCACGCCGTTTGATATACAAGTCTTAGTATTTCTTACTTGATACCTCTACCTAGGTTTACCATCTTCCCTTTATAAATATATCAATAATATTTATAAAAAAAACTGCTTCTGAGCATAGTGATTCTATTCTTACTACCGAAAGAAAAAAGTGAAACGGCGCATCTACCAACAGCTATTCTTGCATGGTGGTTATATTATACGATTGCTCATTTTAATATTCAGGAACCATATAAGAGGACCGGACAGCTTTTCTCTGGCAATAGAAAACCACACGGGTGCTAATAAACCCTAGATATATCCCCCTTCTAGTATTAATGCTATATGATAATTATATAGAATGTCAAATGATGCACTGTCAGTGTAACACTTTTGCTTTAAAATCCACCTCCATCGCCATTGGCGTGAGTAGTTATATTTTGAAAATTGATCACTTATCTAAATCAATGATGATAATGTGAATTGCATAAGAAAAGATCACACATGTTTGCACTTAAAATTAATTTTAATTTGAAAGATAGAATATAATCTTCTTTTCTCATCTTCCTCTCTTTCCTCTCCATCGCCGTCCAATGATAAAGACCTCCCCACTTGCCCACTCCTCCTAATCGTACCAAACAAAGAATCCACACCCAAAAATATGGACCCCCAGGATGAGATATCTTCTCAATACCCTCTCTCACCCCAAGACTCATCCAGGCTCAAATCCATCATCCAAACCCACCACTCCCCCGGCATGGAGGCCCCGAACACGTGCACGTCCCTCATAGCATGGCGCATCAACGCGCCAGCCCGTGCCGTGTGGCCCTTGGTGCGCGACTTCGCGAACCCTCAGAGGTACAAGCTCTTCATCAAGAGCTGCCACGTGAGGGAAGGCAACGGCGGGGTTGGGAGCGTGCGTGACGTCGCGGTGATCTCGGGATTGCCGGCCCTGACGAGCGTGGAGAGATTGGAGGTCCTCGATGACGAGAGGCGCGTGCTGAGCTTTAGGGTGATTGGGGGTGACCATCGTCTCCGCGACTACCGCTCGGTGACATCGGTGAATGAGGTGATGGCGAATGAAGAAGAAAGGAAGGTCATGACTTTGGTTTTGGAGTCTTATGTTGTGCAAATCCCCGAAGGAAACACTCATGAAGACACCAAGTTGTTCGCCGACACTATAGTGAAGCTGAACCTGCAAAAGCTTGACGAAATAGTCATGGCTTCTTTAAATAAAGAGAAAACGAAGGACATGCATGATGGTGACGACAAGTGTTGATAATGATTCATAATGATGGAAGACGTGGTGAGTACGTACGATTGTGTGAACAATTCACATGTAAGTGTAGATGACCATGCTTATTGATGTTGCTAATCATATCTATGAATTATTATACGTTACGCGTTAATTATGAATATTGCTTACTATTCTAAACACATCATCTAAGTTTTTCTTCCTCTTTTTCTCATGCACTTTTTGGAGTAGAATTGATTTGGTTGTTTGTGAACTCTTGTGTATATTAACTGATGACACTTTTCCTAAACTGTTCTCTAGAAAAAGAAGAAATTGAAACTTCAACATACTGATGAAAGTTCGGTGAATATAGACTGATGATATTTATGAACCTAGAGATGATGTTCTTTATGTCGGATTCAATGGGATCGTGCTTGGTGACATTATTGTTATCTCTAGTTTGCTCTCTTGCCTTGCATGATCGAGTTTAAATGGTAAAGTTACTTAAGCAATGGCACACTCGCATTATTTTCTTAGCCAATGTTCTGTTTTTTTTTTTTTTTTTTTTTTTTTTAATTTCACTTTCCACAAATCATAATTAGGAATGGAAATGGAGAAACTTCTTGCATCAAGTTTTTTGAGTCCGTCAAGTTCAACTTATTTGGTATGTCAACCTCTGATTTTGACAAAGGTGATTTATCTGAGTTATCCTCCACCAAATATTCTTCCACTCTTGCTCATGCACACAATTTAATGAGACTGTTGAGTTAGGCTAGTTATTCATGATCAGCGGTCTAATAATTAACACGAGGAGATGGCCACTATGATATGTCCATAGGGAGTGTTCAGTCAGGCTATTCGAATCTGGTGCAAGTTCATTATGCATAAATACAAGTCCAGAGGTATTTCTTGTGTCTAAAGCTTACCCACTTAAGGTGGACTTAATTCCTCTTTGTGTAAAAATTCATGTATATTAAAATATTTCCTAGGCTCTATTTTCCCTCCAAATCTAATTAAAGCCAATCAATGAAGCTTGCGTACAAGTGTCTTTGTGATGCCCATTGCTTGTAACCAACCAATCAAAGGTGTGATTAGAGGAAGAAGGACTGAGGAAAAGATAGCCTTTAAAAATAAACATTTGTTGTGAATTTTCTTGATAGAAATTTGCTTGAATGTGCATGACCTGGATTAAATATCATCAAAGTACTTTCAATCAATTCGATACTTGCTTTTTCCTTTTAAAAAATTCAAATTTCTTAAAGATCCTCATGCATCGCCTTTCTAGAACCATGTTATTGCTTATATGTGAGTTTCACATACAACAAATGGATCAGAGAAAAGGTATAAGGTATTGGCTAGCAAATTTAGCATCCTCTAATATGGCGATGAGAACGTAAAAAAGATAGTGTAAACTCATCGGCCAAGGGTTTTGTATTGAGCAAGCCATACTACTTGGGTTGTGGGCCCAAGCTGTCTTTCTTGCCATTATCATGTTCTCCTTTCTTCAGAAAGAAAAACATCAACCGATTTCTTAGGTTGATTTATGTGTCATGCATTGAGGATCCTATTTGCAATTCCACCTATTGAGTTTAGGGACAAGTGTCGAGAAAATCTTAAATTTATTATATTTGTATCAATTCAATTATAAGCCTTTCAATAAGATTAATCTAATCATAAACATTACCAAATTCAATCCATTTCACCAATTTAGGTCGGCAATCGCTGACATGAACACTGGCTATCCTATGTGGCACGACTAGTACTAACGTTGACATTTTTTATAATATTTTAAAATTTTCTTACATTTTTTTTGTTTTTTTCCTTCCTTTTTCTTTTTTTTCTTCATTTTGACCCACAAGGGTCATGGCCCTCACCACATCTAGGTGAGAACCACCTTGCCCAAAGCCGATAGGGCCGCAAAGGGCATATGGATTTAAGTATATATAGTATCATATCTGAACATTGCAAAAACGTGATTTTTCATTTCTCTATAATGGGACTATGTATTTGATTATAAATTCTAATGTGCATTATAGTAATAGTTGTTCATTAATTGTATCATATTTCATATGAATCTTGCTCTTTTAAATACAATAAAGGTGGAAATTTTAGTCATATTACAACATCAATGTTAAATATAGTGACTCGATAACAATAAGATGGTCAATAAAGGTAGTCTTCGATCTCTCATACTTAGGAATATTTTATCTCTCGCGGTCAGAGAGTTTGCATTTGGGATGCTTGAACAACTTGTGCTTGATAATTTTCCATCTCTTAGTTGTCAATGAGAAATTTTGGATGGAAGGTTAATAGGGACAAATTTTTTGTGACTCAAGTAAAAGTTTGTAGTTTTTTGTGAGATTGTAAAAATTTTAGGGTAAAGATGAGATTGAATAGTAAAATTGGGATAAAACCTAAAGTTGGGGGCTTTTATAAGACAAAAAAATGTTTAGGGTATAATTGGGATAGAACCTAAAGTAAAGAGTTTTCTATGGGATAAAAAAAATATTTTATGATAGAATTGGGATTGGACCTATTGATGGAGATATTTTATGAGACAAAAGTTAAAATTGGATTTTTTTCAGCATATTATGCTGATAAAATCATACGAAAAACTCTACAATAGGCATAAAATAGGTTGAACATATTCACTCTACCAAGAGGAGTTTTCTCATCACTTTATAACAATTTTGTGAACAAGTCTTTTTGTAACCCCTAAACTTCTTACCATTATAATAAGTAAACTCTTTTTGGCATTTAAAAGGAAGTCAAATTTATCCTCCTCTACGTTGACTCTTCATATTAGATATGCTGTAAATATAATGATTTCTCAAGTAGATATGCAAGTGGGGAATTTCTTTATCTCCATGCAATGTTGGAAATTTTTGTCATAACCATTATTGGCTGTGAACCCACGTGTCATGTGGGCGGGATAACTTTTTTATACAAAAACAAGCTGAATATAATAATACTACTTTAGAAATATGAGATAACCTCTCATAGTCTTAATCTTCACACGTGAATCCAAAGTCACACTAATACTTTCACTGTGTAAAGGGAAAAAAAAGCAGCTCAAAAGCCAATCAAATGGCTATATTCTCTTGAAAGTTTGGAACATCGTGATTGAATATGCTTCTGGAAAATGCTCTCTTGTATGCTAATAGAAGAAGAAAAAAAGCCAATCACAAAAATCAAATTGCATTTTATGGGGACCAATGAAAATGTTGAACGTGATTATACAAATAAAGATATTCACGCCTCCACATTCATATGGCCTGGCAATGTCACTCAGTTCATTCAACTTTAGAAGTTACAAGGATGCATAATGATTCATTGAACACTCATTTGATGTATATTCAATATTAAATTTATTAAGCAGTCCGTGCAATTCAACATATTACTTGCTTACATGGCATCTAGGCAGCGTCTTGCTTCATGGAGAACATGGCAAAACCATTTCTTGCAATGAGAAGAAGACATATTTAATTTATTGTTGATGTTATATTAATGTTTCCAGTCTGTGGGAGCGCAAAAGGCGACATATACTCCGTGCACGAAGATAACAAGGTTCCAGAATAACATGGATTGGTACCCCCCTAATATCATAGTAGAATTAAGAACAGAAAGATTGATTTACCAAAATTAATAATATGTAAAAACCCTACGAAAAAATCTAAAGTAGGTATTGAACAAGTTGAGATACGCACAATTTTGTCATAAAAGTTTATGGCTCAATTTAAAACTAATTCTATACATCAATCTTTAGAAGCGAGTCAAATTGTACAGACAACATTTTCCACTACATTGACCCGTACTTCCTCAAGTAGATAAGCAAGTAGGGACTTTCTTTATGTTCATACAATGCTGGAAACTTGTTTTGTAATTTGTAACCATTGAATTTCTTTTTCAGCATTGATAAAATTAGATAAATCTCAGGCTATATTTCTAGCTAGAAAGTTAATTAAATGTACTTATTTTAGATAATATGCATTAAAATTAATTATAATATCTTTTATGTGAATAGTTAAAAAGCTCTCACTCTGGTTGGTCAGATTAGGGGGAATTAATGGAACCAACCTTACTAAAAAAAAGTGTATATAAAAGGACCATTTTGCATTCTTGATTTATTGGGTCAGAAAATTGGCGGGATATGTTCAATAGAGGTGTCAAGAACCGAACTGAAAACCGAACCGAAATTTTGTACGTTTTTGGTTCGGTTCGGTTTCAGTTCAGTTAACCGAAAAATAACCATTAACTTTTCGATTTGGTTCGGTTAACCAAACCAAACTGGAATTCTTAATTAAAAGTGAATAATCTCTCTTCATCATCATCTCTTCTTTATTTAGGTCCCAATAAGTAAAGCAAAAATAGAGAAACCGAAAAACCGTCCCGAACCGAAAGGGCCAAGGCCGACCCTCGTGGGGGGGCCAACGACCATCGCCCGGCGAGGGGGAGTCCTCACCGACACCAAGTGAGGGCCGGCAACCCTCGCAGCAAGTGTGAGGGCGCCCAAATCTAGACACGCCAACTCTCACGAGGGGCCGGCGACCATCGCCCGCCCTGGGCGAGGCGTCACAGGCCCACGACAAGGCTCGCCTGGGCTTGGCAACGGTCGTTAGCCCTCACCTCACCTAGGGCTTGCAACGCCTCACCCAGGGCGGGCGATGGTCGCCAAGCCCCCGCGAGGGCCGACGTGCCCAAATCTGGGCGCCCTCGCACACGCCACGAGGGTCGCCAGTCCTCACCTGGGCCCAAGCGAGGGTCGGCCACCCTCGCTCAGGGCCGTCGGCGCCAGCTCTTTCGGCGATGGGCGACGGCAGCCAAAGCCCCTACCCTTCTCCCTCTATTTTTTTTTTTTTCAATTATTTTTTTAATAAAATTTTAGGTTTTCTTTTTCAGTTGTTTTAATTTAATTAAAATAAAATTGAATAAAATAACAATTAAAAATACTGACGTGGCAATAAAAAATAAAATAAAAATCCCACGTCAGCATTTCCGTTAGTGTAAATTGACGATGTTAACGAAAGGATTCAAATGAACTAACATGACAAGTTTTAGGACTTGATTGAACTTTTTACAAATTTTAGGACTTCTGCTGAACATATCCCAAAATTAGCACATGGGTTATGGGAGGCACTATCCACTATAGCTAGAGTCCTAAACTAATCAAGGAACACATAAATAGTGGAAAAATTAAATGACATGAAAACAAAAAAGTTGGTATAAATTCTATGTAAGATGCTTAAAAGGTGTCAAATAATAGACAAACGCATCTTAGAAATATTCATTCCATATGACTGAAATTGAAATTTTCTAATGCTTTATCGCTGATGGAAACCATCCCCCAAGCCCTAGAGAGAGAGAGAGAGAGAGAGAGAGAGCCCTAGCAGACACGTCAATGTCTCTACAGATGAAGCCATGTCAAATCACGACCTACTACTACAAGGAAAAAACGACACTTAAAGCGGTTCATGCACAACAAATTGGAATTAATTACATTAAATTTGGAAAAGATGCGCATAGCTTGATCAATAATGATGGAATTGTGGTCATTCGGAGACCACACAAAAAAGAACCCATAAAAAAAAAAATTCCAATTCCACTCAAAAATAGTGAAATGTAATGGTCATTAGTTTATATTAACACAAGTTGTCAATATTTATTATCCAACTAAATTATTGTGCTTCAACCTGTGTTTTATATTGAGAGGTAATGAGAGAGAGAGAGAGAGTCTACACTAGCCCATTACACTAGTATAATGGCAGGGGTCCACATGCACATATCTTAAAAAGCATTTCATTTTAAAATTGTACATGAGTCAACCTATTCGAAGCTTTAACACGCTCTTGATTATGTTAAATTTAGTTTTTTTGGAGCTACGTTGGGTGCTTTATGTCAATAATCATATGTACTAGAAATATAATTTGGCTTTAATTACACTAGAATCCCATGAACCAATGGGCTCACTTATAAGAATGTAATGTTCTTCAAATAAAGAAGTACATACAAAATACTTATTCTGTTTGAGCCCGAGTCAACTCCCAATAACTCCCAGTCTCGGGTGTGATAGAAAATTACGAATTTGATATCAGCAAGTTGCCACATTGTCAATTCATTTCCAAAGAATTTTTCGGACCCACCGCATTTTGCTTTTGTAATATTAAACATTGCTGCATCGTCACCGCCAACAGAAATGCACTTTGAGCATATATTTTCATATCTCTAGAAGCCTAGCTAGCCAGTACAATGTACCACCGAATTTTCATCTTTAATTAGTCACATTGTCTCATATACGTAACATTTTCTATCTAGACTAGTGGTCGCATACACCTACCATGGGAAGAGGAACCATATGAACGAGCGATGTTAGAAATACTAAAAGTTTACTAAGATTTTTGCACTGAATAAATCGGTTATTGAGACAAGTGGTAATTGGGTTCATCGTTCTCACTCAAGATTTGAGTTTGAATCACCACACTTGAGCCATTCTATTGTGGCCACCTCTGGGAGAAATAGAGTTGTATGTCTCTGATAATTATCTGGTGTGTACATGGGATAGGACACTTGGTGGGGTTCAGTTGAGTACTTAAAGAGCCCAACACCCGAGTAATACTTTTAAAAAGTTGGAAGCTGCATATCGAATAAGTATATTATTTAAACTATCTAATCATGACAATGCGTTAAGATGTTGTGTCATACAACATATGTTTGCTAAAAGTGCCCAGCACTCAATATGAAGTTGTTATAACATTTTAAAGTAAAATCGCTTAATACTTTTAGCATTTTTGCATGAAAATCTAATAAAATACCCAATACAGGTCCTAGTATTTCTTACTTAATACCGTTACCTAGGTTAACTATTTTCCTTTTACTAATGTCTCGATGATATAAAATAATAAAGAAAATTTGCTTCTTGAGTAATATTGATTCTTTTCTTACTACAAAGAAAAAGAAGTAAAACGGGGTATCTACCAACAGCTATTCTTGCCTATCTATTTATGTTTATATGATATAGCTCATTTTAACATTCAGGAACCAAATAAGGAGACCAGACAGCTTTTTTCTCTGGATAATAGAAAATCCCAAATATGACAATTGACTGGAATGTCATATGATGCATAGGCTGCGTAACATATTTGCTACACCTCCACCGCCATTGATACTCGCAGTAATAATATGAAAATTTTAGCAATTATTTAATTTATATCGATAAATGTGAATTGTGTAAGAAAATATTATATGTCTTGTGTCATTAAAATTTATTCTTATTTGAACTCTCTTTATTAGAGATGTGCAAAGGAATCAGAAACCACCCAAACCACTTGGAATTGGACCGAACCACCCACAAACTGGCGATTCTTAAAGGACCTAGTCCGAATCTAGATTTCAGGTGTGGAATCGCTCACCTGGACCGAATAGGTTATATATAAATATATAATTTTTAATATAAAAATGAAAAATCCTAAATCTTAGGCTACTGACTAGTTTTTATATTGATTATTGTCTACTTTGACCATTCATAACAAATTTGGTGAGTGTATTCTTTTCCTTTCACACTTCCTTACATACTAATATTGTTAGTTCATTGGCTCTAATTGGAATTGTCTTTGATAAGGTGATTCCGTTCTGCAATTTTTTGTTGTATATTACAATACTGATGTATGATGCTTGGTGGGAACAATTTTATGGACTCACCCAGAAATTGGACCAGACTAGCAATCTAATTCCCAAATAGATATATGGAATCAATGGAGGGTTTCCAATCCCCATTATTCAAAACCGGTTATTAGTGAACAACTCTTGATTCTAGGGTGGAACCATCCACTCGAACCATTTGATAGAGAATAATCTCCTTTTCTAATGCTCCCATGTTCGCTCTCCGTCACCATTCAATAATAAAAGCCTCCCCACTAGCCTTTTCCTCCTCCTAATCAATACCAAACGACTGATCCACAGGCAAAGAAAGGTAATGGACTTTTGCGATGAGATTTCTTCTCAATACGCACTCTCGCCCCAAGACTCAGCCAGGCTCAAATCCGTCATCCAAACCTACCACGCCCTCAGCGCGGCGGCTCCAAACACGTGCTCGTCCCTCATGGCGCGGCGCATTGACGCACCGGCCCACGCCGTGTGGCCCCTGGTGCGCGACTTCGCAAACCCTCAGAGGTACAAGCACTTCATCAAGAGCTGCCATATGAGGGAAGGCGACGGCGGGGTCGGGAGCGTGCGTGACGTCGCGGTGGTCTCAGGGTTGCCGGCCTCGACAAGCTTGGAGAAACTGGAGGCCCTCGACGACGAGAGGCGCGTGCTGAGCTTCAGGGTTATCGGAGGTGACCACCGGCTTCGCGACTACCGTTCGGTGACCTCGGTGAACGAGGTGGTGATGATTGAAGAAGAAAGGAAGGTCGTGACTTTGGTTTTGGAGTCTTATGCTGTGCAAATCCCCGAAGGAAACACTAGCGAAGACACCAAGCTGTTCGCCGACACGATAGTGAAGTTGAACCTGCAAAAGCTTGAAGAAATAGTTATGGCTTCTTTGTATAAAGAGAAAAATGAAGGAGGACATGCATGATGGCGGTGATGAAAATTGCTGATGATGACTCGTGATTATGACGATGAACGTCTAATTGCGTGAGGAAATTGCTTGTAAATGTAAATGGAGGTGCTGATTAATGTTTCTAATTATGTGCGCCAATCATTGTACGTCAAACGTTAATTATATATAGATATTTGAATGTTCTAGTTGCTATGTATTCTATGTTTTTCTTCCTCTTTCTTCTCATGTTCTTGGCAACTTGGGTAAAAGACATTTTTGCCTTATGCTTATGAGAAGAGAGAACGGCGGCCGGAATAGAATTCCGGCAAACGGACCCCATAATCAGCAGTGAAGCTTCTGAGCCATCCGAAGATCAGTGGCTCTCCTCAAAAAGAAAATATTGGCTGGAGCTCATTTCTCCTCCTCAAATGGGCTTCTGGGGATTATTTTCACCTTTGGCCTTCTTTACCACTGCTACCGAGGAAAACGGCGGCGTTTGATGTCAAGGATCACGTCACGTTGGATCGTGATATAGACATTTTGAGATTTTTATGGAATGATGTTTCAATGCCCCTCTCACTTACAAATCACTGCTGCAATTTACGTGTCAGTCGCATGCAATTGAAGTTTTATTTTTATTTCTTGCGCGACTTTCCGGCTTTCGAACAAAGAAGCCCTAGTAATCCTCGAAAACATAAACGTGACTAGTACGTGCAAATTTTTTCGCCTAGAAAGGTATTGAGAGAGGAGCTCACCCACTTCGAGACAATGGCCCCTGTACAGGAAGATTTTTGTCAATATTAATAATTTCTTAACTTTGACCTAACGCAAATTTGATTATTGAATTTTTAATTTATTTAATATAATCTCTGAACTTTAACTCAATATGCAATATAATTCCTCAACTTTTAATTTGTCCATGAGTTTATTATTCAAGTCTTTGAAATTGGTACATATTCAAGAGCTATATGTGGGATAACATACTTGCCATGAGTTGAAAATATTCAATTTAGTCTCCGATCTTAAATTGATGAAAAGATTATATTAAGTTCGATGATTGTATTAAACATATACTATATTGAACCCATGGATCAAATTACACATTAAGCCAAAGTTCAAGGAACTATATTGAATAAATTAAAAGTTCAAGAATCGAATTACATATTGGATAAAATTCATGACTTATTTATGTCATTATTTCTCCTTGTCATCACTATAATGCCAAGCAATTTCATGGGATTTTACTAACAAACGTAAATCCTCCAATCCAGAAAAGGAAAGAGAAAAACATAAATGCGGCCTTGAGAGAATTTGCTACTACCTAGTACCTACTACTACTACAATTATTATTATTATGTTGTGGGGGCTGAAGAGTCGCTAGTTCATTAGGATCACACTTTTGTTAAGTCAAAACACGAAATTCATTATCTCCAACAATAAGGCAGGGTACTAAGCTCTTGTTTGCTCACATGTATGGCGTTTTAATTTTATCTCTAACTCATTTGTCGAGAAATTATTTAAAAAAAAATTAACACAGCATTCTGCTCGAGGGATAACTCCTTTGTGCAAAAGTAATTGGATAGATTTGATTTTGTGAATTATATAATCACATGATTAAAAAAAAAATCAGATTCACATTAGAAGTCACGAAATAGAGCCACACTGTGTGATTGTGCAACGAACACGCTACCATTCACTCATGGGCATTAAATGCCGTTCAGAAAACCAATCAATTATCTTTGATAAAGTCTCTTTTGAGGGAAACTAATTTTGTTTATGATGTGAATACTGAACAATGATTTGAATCATTTTCAATTAATTTCTTTGCTGACTTCGAAAGTCTTCCAAGTCGATATATCTATCCCTACGTGGTCCGTGAATTTATATGGCAGATAAGCTCTTCATAGCCCAAATGTGCATTGACCGTCAGATGGGATCGACCTTCACCTTCAGCGAAATGCGTCTCCACGGGCAATTTAGGGGAAAAAAAACGATGTCCATGTTCGACTTCACACGGTGAAGTTGAACCTGCAAAAGCTTGAAGAAATAGTCATGGCTTCTTTGAATAAAGAGGACATGCCTGATGGTGATGAAAAGTGCTGATGATGACTTGTGATGATGATGATGAACGTCCGATTGCGTGAAGAAATTGCTTGCAAAGGTAAATGGAGGTGCTGATTGATGTTACTAATTATGTGTGCGAACTGTTATGTGTTACACATTAATTATATATAGTGCATACGATTTTGAATGTCTCTAGACTCTAGTTGCTATGCATTATATAGTGAGTTATATAAGTTGGGACGGTGCATGCATTCTATCATGCATTCTATGTGTTTCTTCCTCTTTTTTCTCATGTTCTTTTGGGGGTAAATTTGATTTGGTTTCTTGTTACCTCTTTTAGTTATTTTTATGAACCGGTGAGTCACGATACATACTACTTGAACATGATCCTTATCCTAGACTGTTCTCAACAGATACAAATGCTCGAGCAAACCCGTTTCTTGGCATATAAATCACGACACCCAACAGAAGTAGCAAAGCAGATAAAGTATTAGCATGATGTGTATTTGCCATTGCAAAACTTATGAAAGATGAACGAGATCCTTCAACCTACAGATGTATAGTATCCCATTCAACAGTCTTGGCTCGATCTGGCAACAAGCGGAAGTGTCGGATTTCAATTCCAATGAGGAACGGAAATCTTCCGCTTTGCAATAGATCGATTCATTTCCATGAAAAGAACGAAATGGAAGGAGAAAAGGCAGGTCTTATACCTTTACAGTCTATGTACGGGAACTCTGCTAACCAATTACGTCTTGGTTGAGAATCTCATATCATATTCCCTTGAATTCATTCCTAAAGAGACAATGTTTAAGGATGAAGATTAAGGAATGGAAAGAATTATTAATGGGCAGATATTATTCCCAATTTAAAGGAAAGTTAAGATGGATTCTCGAGAAAGAATTAGGAAATGATCAACAACAACCGTCGTATGCAATAAATCTCCTCGTATATGTCATTTCCTTTCTCTTGAGCAATAAGAAATCCTTATATAATATTGTATGGCTTGAGTCAAATCATCCTACTATCATCTGTAAAGGTTTGAATTGCATTACCCATTATCCATTATAAAAGATGGAGTCAGATTTTAGTTAAGATAATGAAGAATGTTTCTTTGTCTAGGCATGATTTGCTATTGAACTAGAGATCATAGTCATTAATGCTTTTCTGAAAATTTGATGGCAAGAAAGAAATGGTAAAGGACTCTCGATTCCTTCTTTCTTTAGAATTGGTAATGAAACTCCGGAGTCCATAAAATTACGTCAATACATAAATTGCCAAAACCATAGGCAAAGCTGCAAAGCCTCTCTGCTGGACAAGCAGTGCTGGTGATCTACCCCTCATATACTGAAACATGGAAGAAAATTAAAATTGACAATCTTAACGGTCTAGATATAATACGCCATCTCTAACTTGTGCCTGGTCTTTCTGCCTATAGCCATCCAGAGCGAGGCTTATCTTCACCATGCTAGTCTGCTAACGTTTGAGAACTTTCTCCAGTGTTTTCGAGCTTTCTTCTTGAAAAGAATAGGACTCAACAAGCGCTTGCGTTGAAAAGCAATAGATCGCTGGCATGACTTCAGCCTCGTTCTGCCCTTATCTGCATCTGTTGAAAAATGGACCATGCATTTGGCAGAACTTACAGGATCTAGTAAGAAAAATGGTCAAGGGCAGGGCTAGCAACTGGCAATCCGAATATGGAAGATGAGGAGGACCCACTAGTCCAGATTCTTGTTAGCCATTAATCAATTTATGCACCTGATAAAATTCTCCGAAAATTAATCTGCACATTCATCCTTCAAATTAAATAGATGGGGAGGCTTGTCTCTCTCATTAAGCCTAATTAAAAATATAAAAAGGACTAGCACAAACTCTATGGTGCAGCCATTTCACTGTAAGTAAACCAAATCTGACAAGGTAGTAAAAGGTGCATAGCTAGTACCTGATGACATTAAATTCAGATTAGGCTGAGGATCTTTTGCACCCCCTTGAACAAGCGTCTGAGGTTCCACAGCAAACCCCTCCAGTGACTCATTAATGGTCACATCTTGAAGAATGCATTACTTCTACACATATGGTTGCGTCATCTCTATGTTCCTTTACTTGTCTACTCTCCGATACATCTTCACAAAAAGGTAAATCATCAGAGACCAAAGATAACTCTACTTGAGGCCTTATATCCAGATTCTCCATGGTTTTTTCATCTGTAGCATAATGCATACCAAAGTATGCTTTGGCACTTCTTAAATCCTGAGATTCTATCTTTTTCTGAAGGATCACCATTCGGCACTACACATCTGTTTGAGTCCTTAGGCACCCCTCTATTCAGAGAGGCAGGAACAATGGTGTCCGATATAGATGGAGTGGAAACAACAAACATACTATCATCACAAAAAGGAGCCTGTAAACCCACATCCTTCACCGGCACCTCAAATACAGCATTTTCATGTGGTAAGGCTGCATCAGATTGATCAGGCCGGACAGGTTGAGATGATTCCACCCTAACCAAATCAAATTGGTTTGAATTAACATGCCCTTTTAATGCATTTGTATCTGTTGAGATGATTCCACCCTAGCCAAATCAAATTAGTTTTAATTAACATGCCCTTTTAATGCATTTGTATTAACTTTTCTCCTTTTGTAGAACCAATCTCCTCTGTTTTCTGCGACATACAGTTTCACTAAGCAGAACCGGTTTCTCAGAAACTTCATTGTTGGCATTTGATGCAATGTGGTATGTCCCAAACAATGGACTCTAATTCTGTTTAGAAAGTATATTCAATCGGTCAAGCTTTGCAGGCTCTAAACTTTCATTATCCTTGGGCAATGAGCGCTCGACCCAAGAAGCACAATGCAAAGTTTTACTCTCATCTGATGAAAGTTCAGTGCCTTACTTCCATATGTCAAATCCTCAACTTGAAAACCTTTTGATGACAAGCTGTCGACAATTGAATCGAAATCAATTGCCTTCACAGTTCCGGACACATTATTTGATATAGAGGACTTTTAAAGTCATCTAAAAGCATATCACCATCACTGCTAGAGAGAGGATTCCACTTAAGCATACCACCATCACCGCTAACGCTGAATTTCTTCTTCTTTAAGCATATCCAATAAGGGCCCTGTATCGCGTAGGTCAATAAGCTAAGCAAAAATAACAATGGGTCAACAAGAAATGCAATTACATAACAGTAATCCTAACGTAAAATAGACCTACCGTACCAACAATTCTTGGAGATAGAACCTTTCCCTTGTTCCGTGGAAATACCAAGTAAGGAAGACACATTTGCAACATCATAAGGCCCTCTGATTCCATTGACAGAAGATGCAGTACTTGCCATATCAAGGCTTTCTCCATGCGTCCATCCACCAGCAGCTAAAAATAAATGGAACAAGTACTGGGTAGATCAGAGTGCTTTTATCATGCACGCGAGACCAAAAAAGAAGGAGAAAAATAATTTAAAGAAATTCAAATTGCTCTGAACATCATCAATGTGCCACTAACAAAATCATGACAAGTTTTTTAGAATTCATGGCTACTGTCCGGCAATAATCATGATGAGCGGTTGGCCTTGTCGGACGGTGAAGGAGAGGCGCCGTTAAGGATGTTCAGGTCAAAGAACCCCATCGTTCCCGGTCGGTGACGGAGATCCTACCAATAGACGGGAACGAGAAGAAAGGAGAAGAAGGTGAAGAAGGTGATACTAGCCAGTCGATTCCAAATAGCCTCGCCACCGTCTGACCCGGTTGGGGTCCGATCCAATTTGGCTGGATCGGGCTTTGTAGTATAATAGCCTTGACCAAAGTTAGCCCAAAATGCGGCTTGAGCTAGAACCTAGATCACATTGAAACTATCTCAATGCGTTCTTAGACCTCAGTTAATCTCCCATTGTCAGCTCATGATCATTGTAAATCTGCACCTTCGATTGCATTTGGGACTTGTCATCAGATTTATAAATTTAAGCACATTACATACTAAGATTATCATATACTTCCAAGATCTTATCGATTCCCAGCAAGACGGGCAAGTCTTTGTAATTTGCTAAACATTTGGGTACCAAGTTCTGGATACAGTCGTGAGTGCCAAAGTTTAGCAGATGTGACCACCGCATTGAAAGGCCAAGAACCTGTTGGTCATCACCGTCAGTCACGACAGATGGAGCCAGAGTTGTTGTTAAGATTATCAAGAATGTTTCTCACGTGGGCATGATTTGCTGTTGCACCCGATATAGTAGTCATCAATGCTTTCTTGCACATGCAAGCAATGCTCGAGATTTTTTTTTTTTGTCGCTTCTTACTCTAACTTTCACTCGTATTCTCATTATTAGACTTTTACCCCTTTAATTTTTACTCTTATTCTCGTTCTCATTCTTTTGTCCTAGGCGTGGTAAATCGAAACCCATACTCAAAACTAAATCGTCCACATCTCAACCTTTTGGGAAAATGTGGGGATTCGAATCTCCCGTGTCCCCTTTTCCATATTGGAAGGATGGTTGCCAAGGCAAGGTTTGCCCTAGTGGTTATGCTCGAGATTGGCATCTTGACTTATTACTGCAATCTCAATTCCCACGCAAGGCTTTCAAATATCAATGGTTCATTTTGATTTCCTTCAACAAATGAGGTTAACTTCCACACAAGAGTATCCCCATGTATTATTAGATTTTTAACCGTTTTAATCAATTTTAGATCTAAGAGTTAATTACCAATAGTAAATGTAATATTAAGTAGGGACCACACCTTGTCCATAGCGAGCAACACTTGTGTTGGGGCAAAAGGAGGATCTGCAATTGAAAGCTCTGATTATGGCCAAATACTGTATTTTCAAAATGATTACTAGTTTATAAGTGAATTTAACAACATTGAGTACATCCTACCACCTAGCAATACTTCCTTCAAAAGCACTAACGTATTGATATTTAAATTTTGACGACCCATTTAGTTATAAAAATAACCCTAAATAAAAATATTAATTAAAATTCGGGAATCACATTAAATTAAAGTTTAATGATGATTTGTGTTGTTTTTCCTCTCGAAGACTACCTTACTTCACATCATTTGCTCGTTCCCTTACTTGATAAACACGCTCTAAGAAAATATGAGAAGATTCCTTCTCATCCTTCTTGGCAAGTCGTAAGATTTGACTTGAGATTCTGCAACGAGCTCATATGATGATTTGCTCGTTGACGTGCCACGATCGGGTCCCTTGGAAAACCGATGGACACGAACAAGCATCGATCGATCCTCAACTAACCATCAACCAATCTCAATTCTTTCATTTTTATATTCATTAGATAATTGTGCAAATTTCTCTCCCTACACACTTGTTTATATCTGACTAGAGATTCCCTATTTAAAATAAAATAAAATAAAGTAATTGTTATATACTTATCTGCAAAAAAATTAATTCCTTTCTACTTCTGTCCATGCCGCGTGCTTGATTTGATTTGACTCAATGCAGCTTAGACTTTCTATATATGGCACTGTAGCTCGTTATAACGTTTGGATTTTTTATGAATGAATGTATATATAGTCACGTGACAGATAAAGATAAATATATGACCCGGAAGCAAGTAGAAATAATACTTTTAATGTGTTATAGGAGAATTCCTTGAACATGATCAATGAGTCCCATCATGTTTGTTTCTGTGTTCTTAAAAGTCAAAGATGATTTTTTTTTTTTTTGCCGTATGATAAAATTTAATATGTCATCTCAATCATAAATATAGCGTAAAAGTTTCAAGTACATTAAAATGAATAATCAAAATGTACGATCCATAAGATGCAAGTTAAACATGAAGTAAACATTTTATTCAAAAATTGGCGTGCGATCTCACAAATAAAGTCTTAATTCAGTCATGAGATTCAATCTTGATATATTAATCGATTGTAATTTTATATGTAAAAAATTTAACATTTCCCATAACTCCAAAACTATGAGCATGAAAAAAATATGTAATTAGGGAGGTAAATAAGGATATTGAAAGATTTAAATTCGTGTTCTCATATTAATCATCGTTAATTATTTTAAAAAAAGTTTAAATTATTAATTGAGTGCGTGGTTTTATATTTTTAAATAAAAAGAATTGGAAAGAGGAGGAGGAGGAGGAGGAGAAGAAAGTCGAGGCATGCAGACGAGGGCGAATTATTGCAAAGGTGCGAGCGGGGCCCACCATTTTCTCCCACACTGAGAGTGTTGAATAGATTTCTCTGGATCCCGGGTCCCGTGTGCGGGGGGCGCACTCCAGTACAGTGCGCGGGCGCGCGCGCGCGCTCGTTCTCCCCGGGGCTGATGGGGTTCCGCCACGTGTCGCGGTCCGACGCCGGGCCCACACCCACCACCCCGAGCCTTTGACGGCGATCAGAAGCCAACGGCTCTCCCCTCTCCTCGATCGGGACACTCCGATGGCTGCGATGAGACGTGTCGGGGGGGACTCTTTCGACGGTCCCGATCCGGCCCGGGAATTCGCGGAGGCGGGGGGGACGGGAATGATGTCCGCCAGCTTGCTTTGTTTGCACGCAAGCTCCTTTCCACCACTCGGCTCCGGCTCCGGCTCCGGCTCCGGCTCCCTTCGCGGCGGCTTAATCGCAGTGATTATTGGGCGGGGTTTAAAGCCTGGGAGCAGGAGACCTGGGCCCCGAGCCGAGCCGATGGTGGGAGCCATTATTTTCTTTCGTGGTAATTATTCACGCGACGAAGACGGTCCTTATCTCCCGGAACATATCGACCGGGACCAACAAAATCTGTTGGCCCTCTATGAAAAGCGGATGTGCGATCGAGAGGTGCTGAGGAAACGGGGGGAGAAAAGCCTCTGACCATTTCGGTCTAAATTAGCTGCCAGACCCTATTGGGTCGTCATTGAATTGCCTAGAAATTCGTGCGGGCCCGTTTCTACTTTCTATGTCGGCTCATTTGTATTTACCACGCTTCTCTTATGAATTTTGATGTAATTTCATTCACGATATGAAAAATTAACGAAAAGAATCGGTTACATGACAGGGCACGAGGACGTCGTTTCATCTGCTCTCGCGGGACCATGAAATTCTCTTAAAGTAAGCACTTTGAGAAGCCGGCGCCTACGTCATTCGAAACCCGGTATAGTGTATGAGCACGAGCATGGATTAACTTTCCCTTCTTATCACATGTCGGGCACGCTGTTAAATATTATTAGAATATTGGCCGACGTTGAAGAGAGTCCACACTTATGCGATATGCTCTAGGATCCCGTCTCAGCCCAATTTCTAAAATTATCGAGATGGTGCCATCGCCCGCCCCGAATAAATTATTGAAGATGGAAATGATAGATTGAGGTTAAATCAGAACACATGCCATCATTCGAGTTTGACATTTCTTCCCCGGGGGAGGAGAATAATTGCGGTGTAGAGTCTACAGTGCGCAAGAGAACAAAAGCCCCGTTTCGTGCCTCTGTTGGAGGATCTTTAAAGCTTAATTCCGGAGAAAAGAATCGATTTTTAAATAATCTAAACCGTTGTTGGGGACCAAAATGATAATTACTTTAAGGTCGGCTCGGCCTCGCTCTCTTCTTGGGTTGGCGCATTTGTGTCGCTGTCCGGATCGATGGACAAAAGCGCTCGACTTTTTTGCCATCTTTCGGAATATAATAAAATTCCCATTATTCTCTCTCTCTCTCTCTCTTTACTCTGAGTAAAGAGAGAGAGAGAGAGAGAGAGACTTCTATTTCAAGTCACTTAGCCGGGCTTATCTCACGCGGAAATGGGAGCTTGATCGCCTTCTTCGACTTTTCAAGAACGGCCTTCTTCTCTCCTCTCTGCTGCTGCGTACCATCTGTCTGTTTCCAGAAACCAGTAGCTACTTCGCATCTATCTTCCCTGTTTCTTCCTTCCTCTTCCCCTTTCTGGGGTATGTGGAGTTTCTTGAATGAATGGTCTGGCTTGGGATCGCGGTGCTGAACATCTTTGAAGCTTTCGGCGGCTTGAGAGGTTCCTGCGGGTTTTGATTTTTGGTGGGGGGAGCTTCGAATCTTGATTTTCCTTTGCTGATATCTGTGGTGTTTTTCTTCTCTTTCTTTGTGGAACTGCATATGTGAATCCCGCTGTCTCGACCAGGGGAAAAAAAAAATCTAATCTTGCCGTTGTCCTATTGCCAACTTCTCCTTTCACACTTCGCCGCTTCACATCGCGACTTAAAGAGAAGCTCGCCGGCTTCTTCCCGAATCCTCCCAAAAACCCTCTCCGAACTCTGGTACTTCTCCAATCCCAAATCATCTCCTCTTGAGCTGAACCTAGCCGGGCCAAGATTCAGCTTCCCGCATACCCTTTGAGCTCTAGTTCACGGATTCACTCTCAAAATCGAGTCTTTTCGGCCTCAGAACCGCTGATTTCGGCCGGTTTCGGTTCCCGGAACTCTCGTGACCTGAACCCTTCTTTTTCTGGTAAGTCTCGCTCGAGGAGGAGGTGGGAAAAATGCAGCAGGACCCGTCATCGCTGTTTCAAGCCACGACGAGGCCTCAATTCCCAGAGCAAGAGCAGCTGAAGTGCCCCCGCTGCGATTCCACCAACACCAAGTTCTGCTACTACAACAACTACAACCTCTCGCAGCCGCGCCACTTCTGCAAGGGCTGCCGTCGCTACTGGACCAAAGGCGGCGCCCTCCGCAACATCCCCGTCGGCGGCGGCACCCGGAAGGCCACCAAGCGGGCCTCCTCCTCCTCCAAGTCCAAGCGTCACAATGTCGGCGGGTCTGGTTCGGACGCGGGCGCGGATCACCCGCAAGCCCCTGGGTCGAGCCAGGCCCAGAATCGGTCTGCTGAAGAAGCGTCACAGTCTCCGCCGAGCTTCGCCGGGCCGACATTGGATCTTGATCCGGCCCGGATTTACGGCTCGCCGGTCGACATGGACAGGAGGATGCTTGATGTGTCCGGAACCTTCAGCTCCCTCCTGGGGACGAGTGGGCATTTCATGAGCATCTTGGAGGGTCCGAATTTGAACGCCCCGGGAGCTAGCAGCATGATGCGGTTCGGAGGGCTCGGGGACGGGGACGAAGTGAAACCGGGTAATGTCCATGTCCCGGGGTCGGCTCGCGATCCGGGCGCGGCAACAGACGGGCCCGAGAATTTCATGGACATCCAGAACGGGGATCCGGGTTGCTGGACCGGAGGGGGCGGATGGCCCGACCTCGCGATCTATACCCCGGGTTCAAGTTTTCACCGATAGAGAGAGAGAGAGAGAGAAGAGAGAGAGAGAGAGAGAGAGAGAGAGAGAGAGAGAGATTACTACTGAATTTGGTCGATTCCCTATTCCTTTTGTTCTCTTTCCCTCTTCCCTCATTTATCTTCCCGGTGACGAGTTTCCTGGCATCGGAATGTAGATGAGAAAATGGAAGGTACATTACACGCCTTAGTACATACCACTAAAACATATGACCATAGGGTATGCTTTGGTCTTTGGTTTATGTGTTTTTAGCCCCTGTTGTGCTGGATCTATGTTGTCCCCAAAACTTACTTGTATAACTAAAATTACAGACTACAGTAGGCTTTGTGATATAGCGTGTTCTCGCACTTGCACTTTGTAGTGTTTGACTTTTGTACCAAGAAGAAGTGATGTTGATTCCATTGCAAGAGAGAGAGAGAGAGGAATGCAAGCATCTGGCATTGCTTCTGTGCTTGTTGTTCTTTAGAAGTTTTACAGGTCATTTTTCAATGTGGGTGATGATGATTCGAGATGATGATGATGATGAAGCATGTTTCTGACTGAGACGATGATGATGTGGGACTTGGGAGTGTGTAGAGAAGATATGGGGGTGGGCGGGGGGCAACATGAGTCTTGGTTTTATGGTTGAATGGATTTTGCGGTTTGTCTTGTAAAGCATGGACAAAAGCTGGTTGTGATCTCATTGGATATTATTTTATTGCGCGGAAGTTTCTATCTTTGTCGCCTCTCTTTTCTTCTGTAGAGTAGTGGTGGCCAAATCGCCCACTCCCTTTCACCTTCTGAAAGAGTCAAAATGCAAATTTGATTTTTAGCACTGGAAGTAGAAGGTGCTCTGGGATCGCTCTTCTTCTTCTTCTTCTTCTTAGATGATAATATTTCTTCTGTACTTTGACGATATAGAGCACTGACTCATGTGAGATTCTCCTACTGAAAAAACGTGGGAGGGACAGGGATTAAATTGACTAATAAGATATATGACAAACTCCTTGTGTCGGGTATACCTAATTGGTATGCCCCTATGGGGCTTGGGTGAGCTAGGATAACGAGTCGGGTCTAAAGAGAAAATTGCTTACTTAAGTTTGTCTATTTCATCTTTGGGTCCATTCGATGGGTAGCATGTCATGACTTTTTAGAAGTTGTCCATTGGATTTTGAGTTATTTGAGAATTCATGATATGTACCATCAAATAGTTCGTTGCACTCTTTTCATAATTCAATAAATTAGGAAGAAGTTTGTACATTTAATGCGAAGTACCTTCCTCCAGTGGTTGGTCGTCCTCGCGGGCGGGGAATGGCAATTGAACAATTGAAAAGAACCTCTCCTCGTGAATGGTGGGAAATGAGTTGAGCATGCTTGGTGAAGAAGGCGGTTTTGTTAGAGGTAGAAAAGCTCGACTTTTTTTTATTTCCAACGTGATTGATTTCTATTGAATTTTAAAAAGTATCTTAGCAATCACGTTCGACTCTTCTATCTTTATCTTTGTCTAAGCAAGTCTGAATTTTGGGAGCATTTGTTCTACTCCCCTCTCTCTCTACTCCTCCTCAACATTATTTGATTCAATCGTCTATATCTCATGGCATTCTTCAACCTAATCATAGACTCCATAGACATTGTTCAACCTAATCATAGACTCTACTGAGATAGGTAAACCAATAATACTATCCCTCGAAGAATCGTATTTGAGAATATCACCTTGTACGGTTCAAACAAAAACCCCATATATTGCTGTAATTGCAAGGGATATAAGAAAGCTGTCAAGTTTGTGATTGCGATAGCGAATATACAAAATTCTTCATCCTCCTGGAAAAGCCACCGGCCTCTTCTAAAAAGGAAGTGGTCCAGGGCTAGTTTGGATGGAAATCTCAATGAGACAATACAATCTTTTCGATGTCAAGCAATCTTTTCAAGAAAAAGGTCATACTCCTACCGCTACTACTGTTCTAATAGTTATCTATCCTCGTTGAAGGGGAACAAAACTGCCTTTAGTGCCTTTCGATTTGATAATTCCTAGTGTCAAGCTAACTAACTAGGATTATACAAAGATTTTGTGAAAAAAGAAAGGCAGATTCTCTATAGTTGATAACCGAATTTTCTTTAATCAATTTATCTCTTCATCATCCTCGAGGAAAAAAGGGTAGGAAAAGCGAAACCCTAAAGCTTTCTCATGGTGGGAGTTTGTGGAGCGATTGCTTTAGTTGATCGACATGAACAAAGTTAATCCTTGTTTGGCTCTTTTCTTCTGATGCGATGGACATAACTCGAGATAGAATATCTTAAATAAGAGAATATATCCCTTTGCCTACTTTCAGATGGTATCCTAGAAAGCACCACTTGTGATTTGAATCATCTCACGTAATCGAGTGCACATTTTCTTGTTCGACAACAAAAAAAAAAAGTGCATTTCTTTTGTTTATTACGAATTTTAAGCGGACGAATCAAAAGACGACAGAGTCTTTTTGGACCCACGTAGGACCTTGTCTTGCTTGAGGAACCTGATGGGCGACATAAAGGAAGCCCACGGTAAAGCCCTTGGACCTACATACCCGACGGTAAAGCAAGCCCCTTGGAAAAGCCGACGGTCTTCAGGGTACATGAAAGTTCTAAATTTTTAGTGATAGATATTCTAATTTAACTAATCTAGATTCCATTTATTTCGTAGGAGATATCGCATTTTTGAAAAATATTTTTCAGAAAAAAATGACGATATTTTCTGATATTCGATTGAAACCTAGAAATGAAGTGAAAAATATTTTTCATCATTTGGTATTTAATTTGATTTTTCTAGGAAAAATTACTGATGTAATTTTAATTTTTATAAAAAGTGAACTTTAATTATTTTTTATTTTAAAAAAAATTGAATTTTATTTTTTATTTTTTTATTTTTCCTTCCTCCTTCCTTGTTCTTCTTCGTGCTCCTTCCTCCGCATCTTTCTCTTCCTTCTTCCTAATCCTTCCTCCACCATTGCATGCCTCGATGATGGTGGCTACCTAGCAACTAGCTTAAACACTAATCGACGACCTCAAGCTCGCCACTTGCCAGATTGGCCAATGAGCGAGGAGTGCAAGCCTCTGGTTCGCCGATTTGCTCGTTGCTCGCTAAGATTGGTGAGCTATGAGACTCAAGGTCATCATCAACAAGCTCGAGGCTCGGCTATGGTTAGTCGCACTCACCGTGGCTAGCAGTTGGTCAAAGAAGAAGGTGAAAAAAGTAAAAGGAAAAAAAAAAAAAAAAAAAACTCAAAATTTTAAAAAAGAAGAAAGAAAAGAAAAGAAAGAAGATAAGTTAATAGGGAATGAGATAAAGGAGAGTAAGGAAAATATTTTCCCCAATTTGAAAAGTTGAAAACATTTTCCCTATTTTTAGAAGACTTTTTTCCTTTGAAAATGTTTTCCCCGATTGGTTCATTTTCCATGAAATGAATACTAGAAAATCTGGAAAACATCTTCCAGGAAATTATTTTCTATAAAATGAATGGAGCATTAAATCTTTTGGTGATTTATTAATTTTGGTCAGAAATTGTTGACGTTGATGCCAACCAACCTATGTGGTATAAATGAAGCTAACGTGATTGACAAGTTTTGCAATTTTCAAAAAGTTTCCAAATTTTTTTCTTCTTTTCCCTTTCATTTCTTTCCTTTTTCTTTTTTGTCTAATTTCCCTCTACTGGTCCGTGAGGAATAAGTAAAAAATAAAAAAAGAAGAAGATAATAAATTTTTTAAAAAATTAGCATTGGCTGGTATTCATATAAGCGATTTACATTAAAAATTGACCAAAATGACTGTATTAATAAGTCGTCAAAATGTTTAGGATCAAATTGACTAATTTGAAAATTGAAGAACTAAATAAGCCATTATACAATAAATAAATAAAAAGCCCCCTGAAGGAAACTGTCCCCATTCGTTAATTAGTTGTGGCATAATCACCGCACTCACAAAGAACTTTCTAGAAACAATTAGCTCTATTACTATTTCCTTACTCACGAACTGATTTACGTATCAGAGGGCCAATTCGAATTACAAAAACCATACTAATGTACACAAGTCAGATTCAATTTCGCAAATCTTATCCCTAGCAGGCGAGCCAAGTTAGACTTCTATGTTATGGTTTAGGCGGAGAGCTACCACGTTACTTCCGTCTTCAATAAATGAGGGAGTCTGCATCGATGTAGACATGAACGAATTGGCCTTTCCAACAACATTTATATCCCAATCAAAACAGTAATTCCTATTAAAAAATGATTTTATCGTTACTTACGGATAAGTAAATGCTTGAGATCAGCGAATCGCGTCGAGAAAGTATATTCTTGTTTTTCCATGATGATCGGGTCGTGTGTTACCTACGTCTCACTACCGTAGATTGAATCACGTTCCGACGTTGAGTGGACGATGAAAAAGTGAGTATGGTCTCTTACTTTATCAAACTTTTCTAAACCACCCCAGACGGAAGGGTAAAACGATAAAGAAAGAGGACGTAATTAGCATGTATTTTTTTTATGGCTTTTCATTTCTTCCATATTTTTACATAAACATAGTGAGTGATCTTGTAGTAAGTAGTAAAAGATTTAATGATAGGATTTTTTTTTATAAATTTAGGTTGAGGCACAAATTAGAATTCCTATTTAAGTGTGATTAAACTCATGTTAATAATAGAGGCTAATTGTTTCTAGAAAAAAAAAGAAGCTAAAATTGGATATCGATGTGCTTATCAATCCTCTTGTGTAAGCCTAACCAGCTGGTCAGAGGCCCAGTCCAACATGCTCTAAAACTCTCTAGAATTTTAGGCTTAGTCCCATTGTCTTGATATTTTATTAGATTTTTTTTTTTGAAAAATAATACACGCTTTTTTAACTTCGACTAAGTGTGCAATATGATCTCTGTATTTTTAATTTATTTAATACAATCACTAAAACTTTTGTATATATTCAAATAAGTCCTAAATTATATGAAAATATTTAAGTTCAGGGGTAACATGGAACATTTTCATATAGTATAGGGACAATATAATATTAAACATTTTCATATAATCTAAGGACTAAATAAAATATGTACCAGAAGTCCATGGACTATATCGAATAAATTAAAATTTTAAGAGTCACATTGCATAATTGGCCAAAGTTTAGAATCATATTGAATAAATTAAAAGTTTACAAATTATACTATACATTTGATTAAAGTTAAAGGAGAAAATTACCCATTTTTTCAATAGCCTTGATACCCTACCTATCTAATGGAGAAAATTATATTACAATGAAGAATTAAAGTACGAGTTGATTAATTGCAGATAATATATTCAAATCGTTAAAGGATTCATTCTAAAATTTTGAATTCACGAGAGAGTAAAATTTTATCTTTCGATCCCATAATTAAAAATTATGCAGTTATCGTTTATTATTAGATATCGATATGCATACTATTCGAAAGTTTTGGTCAAAACTTGGATTTGAAAGTGCTGATAAATTCTCTCATAAATATCGAAATTTAAAAGGTTACAATATTTTTTTTTTTAGTTTGCATAAAAATACGAGGGGTCGTTTACGAAGATTTCACCGAATTCGGAGTCCAGAAACGGAATATCGCGATTCTCCAGGGGCGGACAGGAGAAAGAGGCAAAAACTTTAGACCAGAGGGAGACCCCTTCTCTCTCCCTCCTTGCGGCTCTCTCCGATTTCTCTCTCTTGTTTCTCTCTCTTGTTTCTCCCTCCTCTCTCTCTCTCTCTCTCTCTCTCTCTCTCTCTCTGTGCACGAACCGGTCCAAGCTCGATTCTTCCATGGAAGCATGCGCGGCGTGCTCCTTCGCGTAGCTTGAGCAGCGCTGACGAGGCGAATCGCGCGGAGTATTCCAGTGACAGAGCAATGTTCGGGGCCTCTTCCAAGGTCGGCCGCGTCGGCGGCGGCGGCGGCGGCGGCGGCGGCGGCGGCGGGAGCGGGGGTGGGGCGAAGCGATTCACCGCGCCGCAGCCTTCGCACCGCCCTTCGGGCGCGCCGGGCGGCCGGCAATCCCTGCCGGGCTCCGCTGGGGGGCAGCGGAATCGTGGTCCTGGCCCTAATTCGGGCCAGGCCGCCGCCGTGGAGGAGACGTTCAGCCTCGTCTCCGGGAACAACCCTCTCACGTTCGCGATGATCATCCGGCTCGCGCCGGATTTGGTGGAGGAAATCAGGCGCGCGGAAGCTCAGGGCGGCAACGCGAGGATCAAGTTCGACGCCAACCCGCACAATCCACTGGGCAATGTGAGCTTCTCCGTTGAATTTGACGAGAGCTTAGTTATGATTTGCAATTGGCTTTTCTTATTTTGAATTTGAAAGACTGTCGTTAGGCTTGAGGGATAGGTGCTTGTTGGCGTTCTGATTGAGGCGTAGCTTGATTTTCTGAATTTGGAGGCATTCTATGGATGGTTGTGATTGCGGTTGATTTGTGGTTTATGCTCATAAATCTGTGTTTAGCAATTAATTGGACATGGCCAATACTCGTTTTGAACAGTGTATGATGAGGTTTCTGGCAGACTTGCTTCCTGTTTTGCTTTCTTAACGTATTTTTGATAGTTGGGCGGTTGGTGATTTGATTTGAGGAGCACATTTTGTCCCTCACAGTCTGTAATCTGTACAAAGGTCAATTAGCTAGTGGAGGAAACATTTCTGAATTAGTGCAGGATGACAACTGATTTTTTTGAAGGTTCTGTCTGCACGCCTTGTTCGTTTTCAAAATAGGTCCTCAGATTTGTAGTGTCATTTTGTTCATCATTCTTTCCCATGTTGCAACCATAAGAGAGATAACCCCATGTTGCAACCACAATTGGATAGCTTTAATATGTGGCTGCACGCCCTTGTGATACCATTTATCCATGTACACAGTCAGAGCTTCGAAACAATACCGAGTATGGAATGGCACAGTCAGAGCTTAGAAACAATACCAAGTATGGAATGGCCCCATTTTAGTTTCATAGTGTAGTTTTGAATTTCTTACAGGGTAGAGGGGCTCACTCTTATTTGATAATGATTAGCCTTTTTCCCAAAACATTCCAATCAGAGTTGAGACTTTGAGAATTCGAGGAATATTCTTATTCATGCAGAAGATGCTTTAATTCTTTTCCCTTAACAAAATAAGCCAGCATCATCTGTCTACAAAATGAGATGGTTGGTCTCATGGTATTCACTGCTTTTCCGGGACCTTTTACATCTATTATTGTCCATCCTTTTACATTTCTAATAGAAAATTTCTTTTGGTTATGCTCTCTAAAGTTTCATATTTCATCAGGTCATTGATGTGGGAGGTAAGGAGTTCAGATTTACATGGTCACGCGAGTTTGGTGACCTTTGTGACATATATGAAGAAAGGCAGAGTGGTGAGGATGGAAATGGTCTGCTTGTTGAATCTGGTTCTGCCTGGCGCAAATTGAATGTGCAGCGGGTCTTGGATGAGTCAACTAAGAACCATGTGAAGATGCGTTCAGAAGAAGCTGAACGGAAGTTTAAAGCACGAAGGTATGTCCATGAGTGGGAAGACGTCTTTAAATTGTTGACATTGTTTTGGTGTTCACATATAAAGACATGAAAACATGCATCAAAGGATATATTCACATCTTAATTTGTGATTTCACAATATTTAGCAGTGCTGAAATTGGTTGTACACGTTTTTTGGTTGGTCGGTTATTGATTAGTTAGGACATCAGCCTGCTATCAACTATGGCTTGAATCCTTTGACACATAATACTTTTGATTGGTGCATGGCAAATGAAGAGAATGACGAGCATGTTGATTGCTGTTCATATTTCTGTGCTACTGTCCTCAATTTTCTTGTAGAACATAATTAGCGTGATTTGTGATTGCTAGTTTCTATGTTAAGAATGCTTTGTTTATAACCACAAGCTTTTGCAAGTTGGGTGTTATCTTGGCAGTTTCAATGTTTCTCTTTCCAGTCATCCTAGAAAAATATATTTGACTATGGCATTAGCTTTTGGTTGAGTACACATTTTCATTCAATAATCCCCTGTATTTGCATTAATGCGTTCCGAGGCATCATACATGTTATAAAATTTAATTGTACATCAAGAAGTATGCTTATTTTCCTTGTTCTCAGTTATGCTGGTATTCAAGTTTAGCGATACTTTGTAATAAAAGAAAGGCTAATTCTCTACTGACTCTTCTACTGGTGACAGGGCTATTGTCCTTGAACCTGGAAACCCGTCAATGAAGAGTCAGATAAAGCAATTAGCTGCTGTCGAGGGTAAGCTTTTTCATTAAAGACAACGTATTACTTTTGTGTAGTTTTTCTTATTGCTAGGCTAAACCTTCTAGACTATCGATTTTGCACATTTTTCACTTCCTACATAATGAAGTGAGATCTCTTTCACTTTCAGTGGTGCACACTTGTCAATATTTAGGGGAGTTTTAAGGATGGGAGCTGCTCGAACTTTTGTGGATGAACTTGCATGTACTTAGCAATTAAGGGCTGTCAGAAAGAATAGAACTTAAGTATATGATGCTGTTGAGTGTCATCTTATTTCACCACCACTTATTGGGTTTTGTATAGTATAAGGAAGCTGGTAATTTATTTTGCAATATTTTTCCTGAGTCTCGTAATTCTGGTTTCCTCAGATTTGACTGAACGCTGATCATAATTTTCTGCGCATATCATGTACTACAATTAAGCATGATTATATTCCATGTGCTCTGCTTCCAGTTAACCCTCGAAGGATGGCTTTCATGCAAAAGAAAGAGCAGCCATTCAAGAAGCAGAAAGTTGGTCCATCTATCGGTGAGTGCAGTTATGAGAATGGTTCTTTCAATCAACAATCTCAAACCTGATATATGTGGATTTATTTCATATCCATGATTAGCCTTTTTCTCTAGCATCTCCTCTTCATGATTATCAGGACATTTAACCCACATCTATTTAACTTTTGCCCCAGTTCCTGTTGGCCCTCCTAAATCTGCCTTTAAACCAACTACTTCTGTGCCTTCAAAAACTGTTGCAAAGGGTAGAAGTTCATCCTCACCTCTACCATCTCCACCTGATCAATCTGGTGCTTCAACACCTCCATCTGGAGCTGCAAGCAATTCTAAGAAAAATGTGGGTTTGGTAGATACCATGGAAGCTGAATTGATGAAAAGAGATAGCATTGACACATGTGAGAGGAACCCAAGCAAAGTTTCCAGGGCACTGGAACAAAGACCAGCTCGTAGTTCTAACTTCGGTGACAGGTCTATGGATTTGCAGAGCATGTTAATCAGTTTACTCAAAAAGAATCCTAAGGGGATGAGCCTGAAAGTAAGTGCACAGTGAAAATCTGTTAATTATGTTTAATCAAGGAGAATCCTTAGGGGATGAGCCTGAAAGTATTCTGATTTGTGGGTCGATAAGAAGTTATATGACCTCCACAGCTTGGATTAACTTATTTCAAATTGTATGCTACGAGACATCTTAGTTTATGAGCATAGTGTCCGAGATTCCTTCTCATTACTATGTAACCTTTATCTTGCAGGCCTTGGAGAAGGCAGTTGGAGACGCAATTCCAAACTCTGGAAAGAAGATTGACGCTATCATGAAGAAAGTATGTTCTTAGACCCTTGGATAATCTTGTCTGACACAAGTGGCAATCTAATCTCCTCTTCCTCTTTCAACCCTCAGATTGCAACTTTTCAAGCTCCAGGACGATACTTGCTGAAGCCTGGAGCTGATGTAGATAGCTTCAAGGGGCCTTCACCTGGAAATGGAAGGTATTGAGTACCTGCCGATATAAAACAATACTTTGCCAGGAGACTTGATAAGTTTGACTTTTGCTTCATCTGGAATGGAATGGTTTCTCCTGATCCTGTGAAGATTCTCTACATTAGAAATGTTTCTGGAATCCAGGGACCATAGTTTGTTCGTTTTGTTGTCAGCTACCGATCCGTCAATTAGTTGAGGAAATAATAGGGCTTGATTTTTCAGATCTAAAATTTACATGTACAAACTATACTATTGCCAAGAGTATGTTTAAGAAAAAAAAAATTAAGGGATCTGAAATTTCAAGGGCAAGGGAATTGACTTGGATATGTCATCTATAGTGGTAAGTCTTTTTACATAACATTCAAGTAATCATATATGTAATGCACATCTTGGTTTGCCAGCTCTCCTGAGGACAATTACAACCAGAAATCAGCTGCTGAAGAAGATCTGGATCAAACATCTGTACCAGGGCCTACCGAAGTACTTGCACGATCGAATTCTGCAGTGGAAGATGGGCTTGTTGATTCAGAAACAGTAGATATTGAGCAGAATTCACCTGACATTTTTGGTGATAAGAAGAATTCTGACCATAGTGAAGGGCGGGCTGGCAGTTCTAGTGACAGCGGGAGTGACAGTGACAGTGAAAGCGGTAGCAGTGATAGTAAGAGTGACACTGGAAGTCCTAGTGGCAGCAGGAGCAGGAGTAGAAGCCCTGTTGGTAGTGGGAGTGGGAGTAGCAGTGATAGTGAGAGTGATGCTTCCTCCAACAGTAAAGAAGGGTCTGATGAGGATGTAGACATCATGACAAGTGATGATGACAAAGAACCCAAGCACAACTTTCAAGTGTCGGAACCTGTGCTATCCTCTTTACGTCACGAAGATAGGGCTGTGCAGGATGAAGTTAGTGACAAACAGGAGGAACATAATTCTAATTTACTTTACAGACAGAAAGACTTACCCAATGATGGCCAGGATATTGAAACAGAAGTGAATGAAGAACTCATGGGAGATGTAAATCGCACTTCACCTAATCAGAAGGAGATTCTAGAAAGACAGAGTTTTATTGGAAGTTTGTTTGATGAAAGAGAAGAGATGTTCGAGGACAGCTTTAGACGCGAACAGTCAGACAGCTCCGACAGGATTGCCAGTAGATCAAGAAGGGAATATGATCTGCAGCACTCCAATGTCAAACGAGATCGAGTCAAAAGGTCAAAAGTTGAAGGTTTGGCTCAACCTTCAAGTCCTGGTGGCAACTTTCCTCGGCATATGAGCCCTCGAATTTTATCTCCTGGTAGGTCAATGGACGATCCCTTCAAGAGCCCTGTCCCCATTGATGGAACTGACAGGCATGTGATGGCCAATCCTGGCTTTCAGAAGCCACCAAGCCAGGCATTTCCTGGAAAATCCACTTTGCATTCACAGCAAACAGGACGCAGGTCATCTGATCAAGGTCTTCGTGGGTCGACCCAAAATACTCCAAGAAGACCCAACAAACGTTCTGAGAGCTTGGACCACGATCAAAGGTTCTCGGATAAGAGTTCCACTGTGCAAGAAGGGCTTACATCACAAAAAGATAAATCTGGTAAAGATGCTTATTCTGAAGGTTTCACTCCCGAGGTGTCAAAAGGTATGAAGGATGGTCTAAGTGGAGGCAAACATTCTTTGTCTGCTGGCTCTCTACGTGGTGAGACAATAGGAAAGCCAAAGGACATGGAACAGAATTTCAAGTTTCACACAGGATCCTTGCCGAGGGATCATGGTAGAAGTTTTAGTGACAGATCCTCTCCAGCTAATGTAAGAGGTGCCACACTCCAAAGGGAGCTTTCAGACTTGGAGTTGGGTGAATTACGTGAACCAGTGCCAGAGGAGGCACCTGTGAAGAAGCAATTTGAGAGGAAAGGTTCATTTAAGCAGCCTGAAACCAAATCAACCAATTCAGATAGCTGGAAAACAGACTTAGGTAGAGGAAAACCTCCTGGAGTGTCATCTGCAGACTCAGGAAAGCTATCTCCATCCAATTCAGGTGCTAGAATGTCAAAAAGTTCTGAGGGCTTCTCCAAAAAAAGATCCCGAGATGATGAATTGGCAACATCCATCCCACAAGGTTCACAATCTCAGTTGCAACAGCCCTCGAGGATAGATCATGCAGAAATTGCTGTACCATTGAGTAAAACCTTGGATGTAAGTAAATCCAGAAAGAATGAAATGGGAGAAAGCCAAGGTACCGTTTCAGAAGAATTTGGAAAAAGTCAAAAAGTAGCATCGGCTAATGGGTCACAACAGCCTGATAAAAAAAGGGGGCAAGTTTCTCACTTTTCAAGAGAAAGTAAAATACAAGCATCCAATACAGTGGGAAGCATGATGAATGGACAGAAGGATGTCATTTCAGCTCCTAATGGTGGCCAGAAAATAAGAGAATCGTCTTCTGATGAAAGTAGTTGTTCTTACTCAAAGTATGAGAAGGATGAACCGGAGCTCAAAGGACAGATAAAAGATTATGCCCAGTAAGTTGCTGATTAAGTACTTTGATGAGTTTTTCTTTTCCCTTTTCTTTTTGCCAAATGTTGATTATTTGTGTCCTCCCATAAACATATGGGCTTACTATATGGTGTCTAACTCAAGTTGTTATGTTATGTTAGGTACAAAGAATATGTGCAGGAGTTTCGTGACAAATATGATAGTTATTGTTCGTTAAACAAGATACTGGAGAACTACAGGTGTTTTAATAAATCCTGTTCATGCTTGTGTGCTGTTTTCTCCTTTCTTTTCCTCGCTTACCTTATAAGAAAACTTAATACCTGTTTCATGTAGGAATGAGTTCCAGAAAATGGGAAAGGACCTCGAGTTTGCGAGAGGGAAGGATATGGAGAGATACAATAACATTTTGGCACAGTTGAATGAATCCTACCGGCAATGTGGAGCGGTATGATCTGATCTAGCTTTCATGTTGATTTTGGCACTTGATTTTTTGTCTTCACTGCCAAGAAATACTGTCTTCTCTTTGCTATGATTTACTCTTTTCATTGTAACCACCTTAATTTGTTTTCTCTGTGATTGTTCTTCACTTTGACTTGGTAAACATATGCTTGGTAGTTGAATGATGTCATTTTGGCTTGTATCACCTTTTAAATTCAAATAATGCTAGTGCCTGAGCTTCCAACGTCCAACTTCATTACGTGACTAGGGGCATCATCATACATATAGAATGGCATGTAATTGCTGAATTCTGGGATTGCTGGTCTATTAATGATGTTTTGGCATTGTGGCAGCTGTCCTCTTCATGTTTGAGTTATGATTTACTTGGTACATTCTCTTCTTTAGCTAATTTCTTCTCATGCATGTGCCAAAGTTCGTAATATGGCTTCTTAATGCTGTATGGGAAATTGATAGTTTGTAGGAGCATAGAAGAAAATACTGTTTCTTGACTATGGTACATTGTTTTTGTGATTTCATCATTTTTAACTCGCATTGTCTTCACTTGCAGCGACACAAGAGGCTAAAGAAAATATTTATTGTGCTTCATGAAGAACTGAAGGTGATATTTTCATAACATTAGAAACTTAATTTCACGACACTAGTGAAAAAGCCCTCTCTAGTTGCACACATTTGGTTTGTCATTGTCAAATGGTTTAGGTTGGTTACTCTTTTCTTTGGAATCTTGCAGCACCTTAAGGAGATGATCAAAGATTATGCAAGCGCATATTCTAAAGAATGAGGATGTCAAATTATGCCTTTTGCCTTCTCTCATGTCAGAAGTTGAGAGACTCCTTTCTCGATGCACTTCGTCAGCCATCAAATTATGTGCATTTGGTGAAAGAAGATTCGTGACGTCAGTGGCTCCTTGTGTACCTGATATCGAGATCCAACTGTCATGCATCTCGGGAAGGAATTTTTCTTTGGCTGGGAAGAACCTTCTCCCAGTGCGATATCTCTTCGGGGGAGATAGTAGGTTGATCAACTTCACAATTTTGCATTCGGCATGTCAAGTGGCAAGGTTGACTTGAAGGCTATAGCTGGAATATGCCTGCACACACATGTAAAGGTTGAATCTGCTCCACCCCCCTCTCGGCCAAAGCTCTATAGTTGGTTCTCCCATTATTGTGCATAAACTAGATTCTCAAATTTATTGTATCATCAATTTTGTTAGGCAGTTGTTTTTGCCTTCTCTTCCTGCGATAGGTAAGAGGCAGAATGGAATTGTAATTAATTAATTTTTTTTATATATACATGTAAAATGATTTTCAGTTCCAATTTTCTCTGCGATGTTGCTGGGAGATATATGAGTAGGAGGTTGAAAAAGTTCGATTGTCTCGAGAATTCTTCCCAATGAATTGTGAGATCAGGGTGTGCTGTCCTTTTCTTTTTCTGCTGTTTTCTGGTCTCGAACCTAGATCATCGCTCCCACCCCCACACCGGACACCCCTAACGGGCCGTCATTGGCGTAGGCCGATGACACCAGGCATTCAAGGAAATAGCTATTTTGGCTGCCAAACAAGGTGGGCCATCTTGCTTCTACAGGACAAGCTCCCTAGTTCTACATACTATGCTATTTTGGGTTGTCATTCATGTGAAATTAGCCAAAGAATATTAGTCCAAGAGCTATTTCATCACGAGAGCCAGACCATCTCTATGGGTTTTTTTGGCTGTTTTCGGCTTTGTTGCTGCAGAATACTTCGAGTTCTGTTCTTGCTCTGTTCTCTCTTGTGCACCAAGCGACCCTGCAATTTGGCTTTTTCAGTGTGATGAAACTTGATCAAGTTGTTGTCTGATTACCATTAGTGCTTCGACTGTTGGCGAAATGTGGGCAATCATACTGGCGATGGTCCTCATTGCATGGTTGAATTATATTGGGTTTCATGATATTTTCCAGCTTAGAATATGCTTTCTCGGGTCAGCGTTGTTGAATTTCTTCATCCTTTAATTTGGTCAGCTTACATAAGTTACAATGTGCTTTAATTGGTCAACATCGTTTTCAGGACATGCGGATAAAAAGATTCAGCACCATATTATGAAAAATTCTAATTTGACATATCAGTAATAAGTTTATCTAGAAATAAATTAAATTTCAAATTTATACATTAATGATAAATTTAATCTCCGTTAATTTCTATTAAATTTTACTATGAAATTGCTAACTTGGTTGGTATGTGGCAATCGATGGGTGTACCGGTTTGGAATTTTATCCTTCGTTTGTCACAAATATATGGGTTTATATTTTTTCTTGGTATTAACCGGATAGTAAATTTGTTGCAAATATACTAGTTTGGAGTTTTTAAAATTAATTTAGGATAATTTTTTAAAAATATATTGAGATTTTTCGTAATAGTAATTCTGAAAGTAAATTTTTATCATTTTTTCCCAAAAGTGAATGGAAATATATTGGGGGTTTGTTATTTATTGCTTGAATTTTTTTTGATAGGGACGACCGGGGGGCCGCTCTTTTTATTTAAATTAATTCACTCACGTGATTGCATCACACCTAAAAATGAGCAGACAATAACCGTGCAAATTGCTAACTAATCGCACCACAATGGCAATAGTTTTTTTTTTCCACAAAGGTAAAAGACATCCTATTAAAAACAAAAAAAAATCCTGAATTATAATTAGGATTACATATCTCCTGACTTATCTAAGTCAAATGATATGCAAATCAATTTGGATTGACTTGGTGAAAGATATTTAGTGTCTCTTTGTTTAAAAGAAAAAAATTAATTGATCTACAAAGGAAAACGTTTCTTATGAATTGAAAACAAGGAGGTTGCATTAAAAGAAAATGACTTTTCTAACATATAGATTAGTTTTCCATCAATATAATGTTGGAACATCAAAAAAAATATTTTTTTTAATTAAATTGATCATAAGTTTGAAATTCTCAACTAAGTTATTTTCGAAACTTAAATCAATCCAATTAAATTAGATTCGAGCGAAACTTGTCCAGATAAAAATACGAAATAAAATCATGCAAGACAACAAATTAGGCCCCGTCCCCCAAGTCATCCATGCCCGGTCCGCCCAGCCGTCGATTGTTATTAGCTAATTTCATCCCATGATGGTCGAGTGCTACCTAAGTAACTGCCCCCTCATCTTGTCTCTTTTTCATGAGTAAAAAGAAACAGAAATCTAAAAAATCAAAATCAAAATCAAAAGAAGAAAGGCAGCAGCAGAAGAAAGAGAGCACCATCTCTCTCTCTCTAACTCCGCTCGCTGGCTGGCTTCTGGTTCTGCTTCCATAATTGCGCACCGGAGAATCAGACTCAGAATCCAATCGCCACTCTCTCTCTCTAAATTTTGTTCCCCTTGTGGAGTACAGAACGATCTCTCAGTTTCTACGGAGGGAAGTCCACCCCCCCACCCACAACGAGACGAAGCGGGGGGGAATTCGCGAGCCATCACTGCTGGCTGGCCGCGACGCTTTGCGGCTTATCGGGTCGGGGACTCGTTGTCCCCTTTAAGCTTGGTCTGCTCGCGGGAGCTCGAGGAATTTCGGGTGAGGCGATGTTTCCAAGTGCACTGCGCCCCCCCTTTTCTTTTGTTCTTCTTTTTAGCTTTCGTCGCTGGGTTCGGGTTGCGAGCTGCAGTGGGTTAGTGCTTGCGGGGAGTGGGGATTCGTTCGTTTCCCCCCCGACTCGTTCGAGGCTCGGAGGGCATGGGGAATTTGACTTGAATTTAGGAATTGGGGAGCCGGTTCTTGGTGTTGAATTTGAGCTTGGTGGTGTGGAATTTTACTATCTGAACTGCTCCGTGGATGGGTATGTGTTCCTGGGACATGTAAAAGGCCGCGAATTTAAGCCGCTTGGTGCTGCGTAGAGTAGGTTCGTAGCTGATTCGATGTTCGGGGGTTGATTGGTGGACCTAAAAGTGGGGACTTGGTAGGCTCGAGAAGATGGCTGTGGCGGGTTCTGGGGCTTATGAGATTTAGAGCTGAGCAGGGAATGTTCCCTTTTGAATGTGCATTTATTCGATTGTTTTTTTCTTATCAAGTTGCTGGCTTGCTAAGGGGCACGTATCTTTTAAGTAGTTTCTGTAGTTTTTCTCTTTCTCAACAGATAATGGCACTTTGTTGGAAATAGAACGTGGTGCATTTGAGTATTGAAGAAGTATGATGAGCAAAGAAAAAGGTATAGAGGTGCCATACAAAGTAATGCACCTCAGGTCCTCACCTACTGGTATATCATCATCTTAGTCGATGAGTGAGGATATGGTGGATTGGAAAGTAACATCATGGAATTATATGTTGCGCTTTTCTGTGCTGATGCGTGAGATATTGTGATGTTTTTATCAATTTCATCTTCTAAACTGTCTACTTTGGCTTTTGGTACAGATAGTTGGTTGGACCATCTGCAAAGTAATCAGGATTGTTGAAAGACGGCATGCTGAATGTTGCTTCCATTCGGTGGATCAGCGATGAATTCCACGATGGATGACATTAACTTAATTCAGCAGGCACAGAGGCATCGCCTGGTGGTTAGACAGCTTGGCGAAGAGATTGATCTGGAAATTGGGCCTGGGGACGACGACCCTTCATTTGGTAACTCCACGCTAATTGGCGGCCCGCCGCGAGAACCTTCTTCAGAGGAGCCTGATGACACTAAGCAGATGGTGATGGTTTCTCAGCTTCCTAGTGATGATCAGGATATGTCAAGGACACAGCCTGTGAAAAGGAAGAAGAAGGTTGTGAAAAGATGGAGAGAGGAATGGGCTGATACATACAAGTGGGCATATGTTGATATAAAAGAGGGGACAGCAAGGATATTTTGCTCTGTCTGTAGAGAGTATGGTCGGAAGCATAGACGGAATCCTTATGGGAACGAAGGTAGTCGAAATATGCAAATGAGTGCACTTGAAGAACATAATAACAGTCTACTGCACAAGGAGGCTCTTCGGCTGCAGATGGCCTCCAAGGATAAGATAGTTGCTGATAAACCTGTTTATGTGAAAGGTTGGTCTCATGTATTGAAGTAACTTTTTGGTTGGTTTTGTTTGTTCAGCCTAGGGATTTCACAATCTTTTTATGTCAGATGTTGCATATTTTCCTCCTGCAGTAACAATGGGTATTTGGGGTTCTTCGGATACTGGATTAGTTGTGTATTATTGTCTGTTTGAACCTTTGAATTGTTAATTTTAAAACATGTCAGATACTGCTGCATGTAGGGTGAAATATCCTTTGTTTGGAATATCACTATCATTTTGATTTACATGTTGTGAAAAATGATCGAGAGAGGTTTTTTCAGACTATTTGGAACGTCAAGAGTAGCTCCAAGTCTAAGAATTCAAATTTATCTGGTACAGTTGTTATATGTGGATTAGCTAGATGAAAAAATAAGCTAGGTTGTCATGAAAAACTAATTTCATCTGAAAGTCAATGCTCTCATTAGCTGCAACCAATGTGGCCACGCTATTCTTTTTCTGTAGAACTTGAACATTTTCATTATAATTAGACAATCTCATGTTAGGATGCTAAAATAACAACAAGAACAGCTACAATAGTGACAACAAAGCCTTATCCTAATAATGGTTTGATTATCGTCATTTCATTCAGTTTTGATTCCAAATCTTTCCTTATTGTCTCTTTCCACAGATTTTTCAAGTCTTCCCCTTTGCTTTCGACCTAGTTTTCATACCATTGGCACCCTTTGGTCTTAATCAAATAACTTATCTTGTTCCGTTACTGTTTGCATTTGACAGCAAGTGGGACATCTCATGTGACATTATGCAGCCATGGATTTTAATGTGCCTATTGCCTAATTTTAGAGTTTTAATGTCATTTGTTACAGCTTTATAGTGGAAAACTGTTGTATTTAGCATTGCCGTTTCCCTTTACGTTGTTGCATAACTCATGGATTTGTGCTTTCATATAGCTTTCTTACAATTACATGGCTTGGTCAGAGCTTTTTCTTATCCTTCATTTCATATGTAACTGGTTATTCTTGGGAATGGAAGCCCTCATGTCAAAAACAGCTGGATCAATTGTTGAAGCTGCATTAAAAAGAGATCCACATGAGCTCGAATTCATACAATCGGTTCAAGAGGCAGTGCATGCCTTGGAGAGAGTCATTGCGAAAAATGCTCAGTAAGTTGTCCTGAGGATGAAGTACATCCTTTCTCCAGCATTTGCAGGAAGACAGTGCACTGTTAAGGTTTATAGCAGATCTGATGAAGTTGCTATTTTATCTTTCAGCTATGTCAACATCATGGAGCGCCTGCTAGAACCTGAGAGAACAATTATATTTCGAGTTCCATGGACAGATGATAGGGGCGAGACACATGTCAATCGAGGTTACAGGGTACAATTTAACCAGGCACTTGGTCCCTGTAGGGGTGGTATCCGTTTCCATCCATCAATGAACTTGAGTATATGCAAGTTCCTTGGTTTTGAGCAGGTATTTCTTGCTCCAATTATATGTCTCTGGCCATTTTTTCTCACTTTTCGGACGAAAAATCTCTTTGCATTTGTTTTCTCCTGTTAGTTGCATTGTGTTTGTTTCCAATTGTTGATTCTTAAGGAGTTCAAAACTTTTGGTTTGGCCAAGACTGCATGGAGAAGAATGCATATGTTATTGCGAATCCCTCTAAATAAAATCTAAGGAATTGATTACAAGAAAATAATTGAATCTTGGAAAGATTTAGTTCTTAATTTTCATATAAAGTTCTAATTTTGGCAGATAGGGTTCTTGAAAAGTCTCCTCACTATATTGAGACCTCATACATCTCTCATTGTCACTCTATTTTGTGTACAGACTCTGAAAAATGCCTTATCACCATACAAACTTGGAGGTGCAGCTGGTGGTAGTGATTTTGATCCAAAAGGAAAAAGTGATAATGAGGTAAAGATGCCAGTCTATCATGATGGTATGTGCATATTAAATATGACAGCATTTCAGGAAGTGCACCTAATTGTACCAGTGATGGCAGATCATGAGCTTTTGCCAGAGTTTTATGAATGAGATTTATCGGTATTTGGGTCCCGATAAGGTACAACCCTTTCCCAAATTTATTTGTTGTGATTTCTTTTCGTTTCTTCAAGTAATTTAAATAAATTCCAGGACCTCCCATCAGAGGAAATGGGTGTGGGAACTCGGGAAATGGGATTCCTCTTTGGACAGTATCGACGCATTGCTGGCCATTTTCAGGTACCTCTCAATATACTCAATTAGAAAGAGCTGAAATTTAAGAATTCCTTTTGCCTCTTCTTCTTTACTTCCTTCTCCATAGTTAGTGGTGATCAATAGAGCTGTCCATTCGCATTTTTATTTATGTATCTTACTTATGCAGGGGAGTTTTACAGGGCCCAGGATTTTCTGGTCTGGCTCTAGCCTCCGAACTGAAGCTACTGGCTATGGCTTGGTAAAAAGCCATTCACTATCTCTCCATCGTTCTTTGTCTTGACCTCACATTGTATGCATGGAACTGTTCATGCTTGTGCAATAAAAGTCTGCTGTTCTTAAATATTGTATTTGCCTGCTATTTCCTCTTCTGGTATGGTATTTAGAATTATCCATTATTTGGTTCAGTAAATGGTAGAGTTGATGTTTGCATGCTTCTGCAGGTTTTCTTTGCACAGCTCATACTGTCTGACATGAATAAAGAGCTGAAAGGACTGAGGTTTTACACCTGACTTTGAAATTTTTTTAATAGCTGTGCAAGTTATCCAAGCACACTACTTTATATGATGCTTTTCTCAAAGAGAAGTGCATATTTTTATCCACTTTTACACATTTTTATGTTGTATGTGATGAGGCTTTTGATGGTGCACACTAGTCTACTCATACCGTTACATGAACATTTCCACTTGGGGATTACTATATGACAAGAAAAAATGAGTTAAGTTCCTTGGGTGCATAATCTGTCACCATTAAATCAGTTTAGTCAGGTAGTATCGTTAATGAATTCTACTGAGAAATCGCTTCACAATTTGTACCTGTAGAGTGAGGTTATGCTAGATGATCAGGATTCAGTTCCATGATAATACTTTTTGTTCAACTCCATTTTCATGTTCCATCCTCCAGACATGACTTAGCTGACATTATTTTCATCCAGATGTGCAGTAACTGGTTCTGGAAAGATTGCAATGCATGTACTGGAGAAGCTTATAGCTTATGGCGCTGTTCCTATCACTGTATCTGGTGGTTTTCTTGCCTGACTATTTGTGTATCTATTATTTTGGACTTTACTTTAGTGGAAAAGTGAGCCCTGTGGGAGTAATTTTTGTGAATCACACCATTTACTAACAAAAGACTTCACACAGATTCAAAGGGGTATTTGGTGGATGAGGATGGTTTCGACTATATGAAGATATCATTTTTAAGAGATATAAAAGCTCAACAGAGAAGTTTGAGGTGTGCATTTTCTTTCTTTCTTTTTCTTTTTTTTTTTCCGCCTAAGTGTGAATGCTCGAAAGCATTTCTCAGCAACCGTCATCTGCAGAGATTATTCGAAGACATATGCAAGATCCAAATACTATGATGAAGCAAAACCTTGGAATGAAAGGTGTGATATTGCATTCCCTTGTGCTTCTCAAAATGAAATTGAGCAGTCTGATGCCTTTAATTTGGTGAATTCAGGTTGCCGTATATTAGTGGAAGGTAAATATTGTGACTCAACCCATTTTGTCCCTTTAATGTTCCAATTCACCTTCACAGACAATTATATTTCTTTTGCTGATGCTAGGTTCTAACATGCCTTGTACACCCGATGCTGTGGATGTGCTGAGAAAAGCTAATGTTCTCATCGCTCCTGCAATGGCTGCTGGTGCTGGAGGGGTTAGATTTTATTGTCTCTGACTTGTGCATGACCTATACACTTTATTGGATGCATGCAGCTTGTGTGTGAAAACTGGAGTCTGATTAGCCATGTGCTTTGACTTTTATGCTATATGGTTGTCATATCTGGCAAATTGACACAATGTCCCGCTAATTTTATTAAAGGAAATGATTATATTTTGTGTAGAGGTTGTAACCGGGGACTTGATTTCATCCTTTTGATCATGAGTATAACAACTCATTTTACTCTTTGTTATTCTCAGTCATTCTTTCTGTTTTGTGTTCTTTCTCAAATATGTTTTTGTTGTATTGTTTCCATGATGGATGGTGCCAGATCAAGAAAAATATAGAACTGAAAGTGTCAGAAGAATGCCCTGGAATTAGTTAACAAAATAAAATCTATTCCAGGAACAAATTTAATGAGCAGAATGATTTGTGATGTGTTTTTCAGAAACAATCATTGTCTAAAGGCAAAAGCAAAGATATGAAGTACTTACATCTCTGAGAATACTACATAACAGATGTGATGGCCTTAAATAGTCCAAATTGTTGTTGCTCGGAGTGAGATAAAACTCGGTTGTTGTTGTAATGTCTGACCAGTCTGTGCTAGGGTTTTATAACCAGATTAGAGAAAGTGTAGATGCATGAATGGTTGTAATTGTGACTACATGATCATGAATTGCTTCATAGTTTAACAGTAATGCCTGGATTTCATATAGATCATGTACTGGTTACCATATTAGCACCATTATCAAGCTATTTTTGATAGGTTTTTCATAAAGTCAGCAACTTTGTTGGTAAATCTCCTGTTGTAAACTTATGCCAGGATAGATAGAGGAGGACGAAGCTGGAACTATGATCTTATTTGCGTTTGCCTTTGTAATGTTTCTGATGCTTGTTCCTGTTTGATCAATTTATCAACCTGCTAACAGGTTGTTGCTGGAGAACTTGAACTGAATCATGAGTGTAATCTGCTGCAGTGGTCCCCAGAGGACTTTGAATCTAAATTACAGGTTAGAGTTTGCTGCTTCTTTAAAGGGGCCAAGCTTTTCTAAGAATTAGAAATTTCGGCCAGTAGATGCATCAAATGTGTTTTTCTTTCTTTCTTACCTCGAAGAGAAAATATATGTGCTTATACTCCATTATATGCATATATATATCCTATAAATAGATTGTACTTACTTAGAAGTATATGCTAAGGATGGATTGATTTTATAATATTTCATAGATCTAAGATGGAAGGGCTAATGATTTACTGGAAGTTAATAATTTTCACTCTGCATTATCCTAATCAATCAGACAGCATACGCTGACTGGTGCTGAGGTCAGATTTAATTCAGAATTAGTACAAGTAGAGAGACACACTCTCTCTCTCTCTCTCTCTTCATATATACCTATCTTGTATCTGTGCTTGAGGGAACGGACACTGATAATATACTGGCAAAACTTGTAGGTATTTGGTGATTTAATTTTATCGAGCGGAAGCATTAATCAATCCATTCTTAAATCATTTTTTAAGTGTTTTCCAATGACATGCTTACATAGTTTTTAAATGACTCTTGCTTATTCTCATAGCTAAATATTGAATAATCATGACCCCTACTAATTTTCATGGGCTCTTCCCCATAAAATAAGTACTTTCATAACTTGTAAGGATGTGGGAAGTTCACCATTCTGTCATCTTCGTTGGCAGGAAGCAATGAAACAGATATATCAAAGAGCCCTCAAAGCAGCAACTGATTTCGGTTATCAAAAGGACAACCCTGAGTATGTGCTCTTCAAGATGAATCCTGTTGTGCCATTTCTGTCTTGTTTCCATGATTCCCTGGAAAATCTGTTGCAAATTTGGAATTAGAATCATCTTTTACAAGATTCCTTTTCATTTCCTGACATGTTTTCTGCAATCTTTGAAAGGGCATTGGTACATGGAGCCATAATCTCTGCTTTTCTGATGATTGCCCAAGCTATGACCGATCAAGGATGTGTATAGTGGAGACACTGAATAATGCTTGGAGTTCATCCTTGCTCCTCGGCAAATGACTCATCCATACCTGGACTGGACCTGCTAATACTCTTGACGACATAAGCTGATGGACATCTTGGCCATTCCTGAAAGAGTATCGATCATAGTTGTGTCAGAGGAAGCAGGGATCAGTGGAAGTCGGTAGATCTCTTTGTAACATAAGTGTAGTCTTATACCAGAGACATGGAAAATAGAATTTTTGTCCATAGTTTGATTGGGGACAAGAAAGACATGCTTACATGAATAATTTTAGTGGTGATGTAAGAAAATGTCGCGACTAATTTGCTCGAGTTCATCATTGTTCGCTCCTAAAGATGTGGGCGCCGGGCAAAACTTGTGGGGAATCATCCTATTTTTAGTCATGTCACATGCTAATAATCAAAGTGAAAAATAGTTAGGATTCTCTGCTCGCAGGAACCATGTTCAAACGTCCTTTTCTGGCTCTCGTCAGATCTGTTTTTAATGTGTTCTTGTTGGCTAACTCATATTCATGTCTCGCGCGGATTGTGATCTGCCATTATTCCTCTTCCATGGCCTTGTCCATTCCTTGCATGCCGTGCCATTGAAACCGGTTTAAATCAGCGGCTCGGTTTACTGACAAGTAGTCGATCTTTTCTTAGCCTGAAAAAAATTGAATCCATTGCTTAAATATATGGGAAGTACAAAGACTTTCATAGGAAAGCAAATCAAAGTAGAGCAAAACCTGGAATTTTACAAAACAAAGCCCAATTTGGAAAATAAGAAGGATTAACAGAGCATTGACAGGGTTAAGAATACACTCATGCTGTAAAAATGAATTTGTCAAGCTAAATTATTGACAGTTGATCTCTAGATCTCATATCATAGTTAATGATGAGTGGTTATACCAAATTCAACTGAGCATCAGAAATGCAATATCCAACAAGTGAAACAAGGTATTTATAATGGATGCAGCTAATTATCTCTATCTCTACTTGAAATTCCCTCTCTTCTTGTTAACTTTTGACTTTTAATTATTTGTTTTGTCTGAATTTTTTTCACTGCACTTTTAATTTGTTCAATATGAACTCTAAATTTTAAAATATCATATTGTATGGCTCAGAGATTATACTAAATATTTATCAATAATTTATGAATCATATTGAACAAATTAAAATTTTAATTACAATATTACATACTTGATCGAAGTTTAAGAATTTTATTACATAAATTAAAAGTTCAAGGACGATATTGCATGTTGAATCAAATTTAAAGAACCATTTGTGCTGTTTTTCCTATCAAGAATTTACTACCTAGAGGTCAAAATTTATTTTTATGGTCTTTATACCATCGGAGGAATTAGTAGGTTTCCCCGTATCAAAAGTTCAAGGGTTAATTATAGCTCGTAACCAGGGGCAGTTTAGGAACATCGACCGATGAAGGGCACGCGCGTAAATAACGCGAAACCGGGTGGGCTTGGAGGTCTTCGCGAAAGATCTCGGGAACGAATTAGGGTTTCGCTATAAATACCAGTCTCTTTCCACTCTCTCCCTGCAACATTAGGTCGAGCTCTCCAGTTCCTCCGAACGCAACCGGCGCCGACAGGTAATTCATTTTCCGACGCCGATCGTCTTCGACGCTTCTGTTGGCGTCCTGCTCCGGTAGCTTCTCGAGCTGATTTTTGTCTTTGTGAAGTTGCAGAGCCAGGAAGAAAGAGAGAGGGAGCGAGAGATGGCGGCGGTGCCGGGACAGTTGATCTGGGAGATAGTGAAGAAGAACAACTCGTTCCTGGTGAAGGAGTTCGGGCGGGGGAGCGCCAGCGTCCAGTTCAGCAAGGAGCCCAACAACCTCTTCAACCTCAACTCCTACAAGCACTCCGGTACGGCTCTAGAGTGATTTCTCGAGCATTGAAAACTGATTTCGTTGCGACGCTTTCGCGTTCTTTTGTGTGCCGGCGGAGGATGGGGGAGAATTTACTTGTTTTGTGCCTGAGATGTGCTTGCTGATTTGGTCTAAAAGGATTTCTTTTGGAGGGTAGTACGGATTGAGGCAATCTTTTTTATTTTTCCACCAAAAAGACTTATAAAGATGAAGTTTTGTGTAGTTGGCGATCTTTTGTGAAGTTTTCAAATGCTTTGAAATGTAGAGAATGTCGACATTGTGTTGCAATAAGATCAACTCTTATGGTTATCCCTTGTCTCCAAATGTTGTAATAATCTTAGGGTTGGCCAACAAGAAGACGGTCACTATTCAATCAGCGGGTAAGGAGCCATTTGTGTTGCTCGGCACTACCAAGACCAATAAGCAGAATAAACCGGCAGCATTGGTTCACAAGTCTGTCATGAAGAAGGATTTCCCGAGAATGGCCAAGGCTGTTGCCAACCAGGTAATTCAATATTATTTGTGAGTTGCAGAGTAATGGACTTGAAGTCTATATAATATTCGCATGACAGGGTTAGTGTACTTGATTGGTGTAGAGGTTTTTACGCTTTAGTAAAATGCCAAGATGCAAAGGCTTTTGTAATGTTTTTCCCTTTTTGTTCTCACTATGTCCTTAGTCATGTTAGTTATTCTGGCTGTGATGAAGCGTTAACGTGTAAGAAGAACCTTCATTACTTGGTTTCTTCAATGAAATATAATACGCTTGGCTTCTGAGTTTGAATGCATGAGCTTTGCATGATTAGCATGTAATATTCTCGCTTTGTTATTAGTCATGTTGGTAACTCCAGCAGTGATGAAGCAGCGATGTGTTAGGAGAACCTTTGTTTGGTTTCTTCGAGGAAATATATCTGTACGCTTGGCTTCTGAGCTCAAATGCTTAGTTTCTTTTTCAATTTTTTTGTAATTTTCTAACTATGTTATCGGTCGTGTTGGTAATTCCAGCAGTGATGAAGCAGCAATGTGTTAGGAGAACCTTTGTTTGGTTTCTTCGAGGAAATATATCTGTACGCTTGGCTTCTGAGCTCAAATGCTTAGTTTCTTTTTCAATTTTTTTGTAATTTTCTAACTATGTTATTAGTCATGTTGGTAATTCCAGCAGTGATGAAGCAGCAATGTGTTAGGAGAACCTTTGTTTGGTTTCTTCGAGGAAATATACTTGTACGCTTGGCTTCTGAGCTCAAATGCTTGAACTTGCTCTCATAGTTTCATTTCTTTTAGTTAATATTCGAATGATCTTGCCATGATGTGTTTAGGTTTGACTCTCTGTTCATCTGAAATACTTTACTTTATTTCTTCTTACTATATGAGCTGATGAATTTATAATTTTCTTACTCCTGAAAGGGAGAACACTTGGAAGACGATTGTATGTGGATTGATTGCTTATGTGCATGCGTTGGATGTTGTTATGCCTTAAAACATTTCTTTCAAATTTTGAGTGTTGGTTTGTTGCCTGCTGAGCATGTTAGTATTTTGCCTGTGGCAGGTGGGAGATAACTACTACCGCCCTGATCTGAAGAATGCGGCACTCGCAAGGTTGAGCGTGGTGCAGAGAAGCATCAAGGTTGCAAAATCTGGTGTCAAGAAGAGGAACAGGCAGGCTGTCAAGGGCCGTGGCAGGAAATGAGTTCTAACAGGAAATTAGTCCCTTCTTTTCCAGTTCGGAGTCTTTCAAGAAATGGTTTCATTTTCTGGCTTATTTTTTTTTCTTGAACTTACTATGAGTGTATTTTTTGAGATGCCATCGACACAGGTTAGATGAAGAGGAACTTAATATTTTTGGATCGAGTGTTTTTCCTATTTTTTCCCTCTCCACGCTCACCCATTCGCATTCTGAGATTTCATGCGCCTTCCACAGTGAGATCTTTTAACTGGGGTATCCATGGAACTAAGTTACCTGCACGTTTTGCATACACCTTGTCGAGTCACGTGGTCATCAACAAGCTTATCCTTTAATTAGAGAAAGGGTGCCTTCATAAGCTTTCTCTTAGCTACCTTTTTTCAATTTAATGTGTGCGTTGCACGTCTTTGTTCGAACTCTGGTTCGATTGACTTGTGTGTAACCTTTGTCTTCCTTGGATGCGTGGACTCAACGCGTGTTTTGCTTCCTTCGGCCCTCTTTTGTGTTGCATCTATGAGCCGTACGGACTGCGATGACCCTTCTTCTTGAGCTAAACTATTTGGAAAGTTGAATTTGGAGAGAGTTGATTTTGTCATCGCCGCCGTTGGGGGAGAAGTGGGTCACGCAACTCCTATATCCAACTTCCCGTCTCATTATCTTGATCCGACGCTTTTTAACTTCTCTACTTTTAGGGGAATCCTTCTTAAGCAAAACTTAGCGATGAAGGCTAATTACGAGCACCATTTGTCGACCTTTCCTTCTCTCTTTTCCTTTGTTTAGCTAGATGACCTCCCACCACTCAACTTCTAAAGCATTTGAAGTCATGGCTGAGGATGTTGGAATCTTTTTCTAGGACATGGGGTAATTTCCTAGGAATTGATGGTTAGGAAGAAAATGAAATTTCGATGGTATCATATTCCACAAGATGCTCCTGTCTATAACCAGCTGTACAATCGAATATTCAAAGATCTATTCTTGAAAGTCCTCGTTTTCTGTTGGGGAGATTCGAGAATATGTTGGGAAAATTTATTGAAGGCTTGGGGCCCAAGTAGTGCGAGTGGGGAGGTCTTCGTCAAATACCAGACATATAAAACGTGGAATCAATCTAACTACTCGTGGGTAATTTTTTTCAATAGTCAAAAAGCAACATCCGCTGTCATCTCCTCACCAGCTAATCCTAGCAGTGATTTCTGAATTTTAGAGGGGTGATGACTAGCAAAGATTAAAAAGAAGCTTTTCAATAGGTTCCGTCATTATGAGTAGATAAGAACATATGAGTTGCGTTTTAACCTAAAGATCTCGAGTTTCTTAAGCCGCAAAACTCATTCACCCGTCTTACCGGGTCATCTCGGGATCAAAAGTTATTATATACTTTCCCACGTGCGCATAGATTAGATCAAGGATTTCGTCTAAAACATTAACCCTAGGGGTGCAACTTTGAAAAGTCAAGTCAATGGAAGTAACTTGTGTGCACGCGTTGTCGATGCGACAAGAGCCAATATAAAATCATCCTATCTCCAATGCTGGCCAAGGCTTTGTGGCTTTGCATCTCCTTCCATCATCGGCTTATTTTCTTCTTCTCCAAAACATTCAACAAAACCCAGAAGCCGAGACGACAAGAAAGAAAAGCAAGAAGATAAGAGCCTCCGACGCCATGTCCGTGAAGAAAAATCTCTCTCTAAACGGAGAGAAGGCCGGCAAATCCGCCGTACCGGTGAAGAAGACCCTCTCTCTCAACGCCAACAAAAGAGCGTCCTCCCCGGAAGCTGCGGGTTCCAGTAATGATGCTATTGTTCTCAAGAAGAGGCGCTCTGCCAGTTGCTTCTCATTCAAGGAGATAAACATTCCGGCAGGCTCTACATCGCTGAAGGACGTCGACTCGAACAAGCTGAAGGCTGAGATCAAGCGGTGGGCCAAGGCTGTCGTTAAGTATGCTCGCCAGGTGAGTGACCGATTCGCGGGGTCGAACTCCAATACTAGTGGCTGATTCTGTGTACTGGAGAGATCCCGAGTTATCGCTTTCATCAATGGAGAGACAGAGATGAGCGAAACTGTGGCTAATTGTGCATGTTACCCCGAAGAGAATGGAAGAAGAGGAAAGTGACCGGTCGAGGAGAATTTGAGCCAATGCGATGGCTTTTTGTGTACATAGTTTGAAAACGAATAACGATGTAAAACATTGAGGTTATGGAAAGTTTGATTCTTTGAAGAGAGAGATGATTGGTGTTTTTATTTATGTTGTTCGGTTTCTAGCAATTCGTAGAATAACAGAGCAATGTCATGTGCAAGAAGGCTCGAACATCTATTGCGATTTTGGTCAAAGACAAAAAGGGTTGAATGCATTTTTGACCATTCTTGAACCTTCAAAGCACGATGACGGATCGGGTTGGTCTAAATCTAGGAAGAACCGGGTAGGGTCGCGATTGTAAAACTGGCCAGGATAGATCCTGTTCTGGTTAAAGTCTATGAATGTTCGGTTTTATTCAGTTTGGGTATGTTTTGGATTGATTTTCACGTTTCACCTTTCTACTTGTTGCTTTTATCAAAATGTGGTGGCTTAAATATTTGAAAGATGTGGAATTTTCATGAAATGCAAAAGTTTATGCAGGTTAAAATTCGAAACATTTAGAATTTAGACATAATTGTAGGTTTCTAGAATCCAGCTTGGGATATTAATTGTAGGTTTCTAGAATCCCAGGTGCGAATTGATATAATGTGAGGATGCTTTAAATATTTTTCCCAATAGAAAAACAAATTTGAGATAATAAGATTTGAACCTCACACCATTTACATTTAAAGTTGCAAGTCAGATCGATCGTGAAAGCATATAATCAAATGTCATCCTTTTTCGAGGGGAGGCACTTTTCACCCCATGAAGGCCTAAACTGAACTTTCCACAAATAACATCAAATGTGTTTTGGCCTTGAAATTCTTAACATGCTAAAGATAAGATATCGATTGCATTATATTGCGATTATCATTCAAGAGGACGCAGCAACAAGTGGATGGGTCGGCTGAGATTTTGGGCAAGTGGTTTTCATTGTGGGTGGATTTGAAATTAATGCGAGCGGCAAAATCGGGAGAATAATGGCAAGTTCATAAATAGGACCATATGTTGGATGTAATTTGGGCAGTTAATTGTAGGCTTCTAAAGTTGAATGTGCGAATTAATACATAATTAAAATGTGAGGATGCTTTTTAACATCTTCGTTGAAAGAAAAATCAGCTTGGGATAATAAGACTTGAATGTCTCACCATTTACATTCGACGTGGCATATCAAATTGATCATGAAAGAGTATTTACTTCGAATTATAGGGTTATGACCCTCTCCAACCTGTTCTAGCGTCATCCTTCTTCGAGGCACTTTTCGTCTCCGGACGTCTTGAATTGAACTTTTCATGATTAAGGTCAACCATGTGTTTGGCCTCGTGTGTCAACAACTCCAAAATTCCTAACATGTCATGGTTAAGAAATTGACTGGGTTTGGTTGCGGTGACCGCTCATTCATCCATTTTTAATGACCATCTAAACGTGTATTTAATTTTTTGACAAAATAATAACGTAACATACCTTAGTTTCATTAATATATATATATATATATATATTGGATAATGTCACAAATAATTCATGAATTTTGACTAAATATACAATGTAATTACTTAAATTTAACTTAATGTACAATATAATCCTTGAACTTTTACTTTGTTCAATGTAGTTCTTAAATTTTTGGTATACATTCAACTTATTCCCTAAACTATATAAGAATATTGAATGTTTTCCTTAAATTTGAAAAATAAGAAGACGACATAGCACATTTTTTTATAATTCAGAACTAATTTAAATATATATTGAAAGTTTAGGAATCGTATTCAATAAAGCTAAAGTTAAGGGACCGCATTTAATATTTGCAATGTGAGCTAAACTTTAAAGTTGCATTCATTTTCAACAGGGGTATAATGGTCTTTACACGGGGATCCCTCCGCACGGAGCGTGTCCGCGTAAGCGTAGAGGAAGGAACCCCCACTTTTCCTCCGACACCTCTTCTTCACTTTCGAAAAAAATCCCCAAATCACATCCAATCTCTCTCTCTCCAATCTCTCTGCGCAAACCCTAGATCGATCCATCGATCGTTCTCAGCTAAGCGATCCCGGAGACCATGGGGAACACGGAGAAACTGCTGAACCAGATCATGGACCTCAAGTTCACCTCCAAGTCGCTGCAGCGGCAGTCGCGCAAGTGCGAGAAGGAGGAGAAGGCCGAGAAGCTCAAGGTCAAGAAGGCCATCGAGAAGGGCAACATGGACGGCGCCCGCATCTACGCCGAGAACGCCATCCGCAAGCGCACCGAGCAGATGAACTACCTCCGCCTCGCCTCCCGCCTCGACGCCGTCGTCGCCCGCCTCGACACCCAGGCCAAGATGACCACCATCAACAAGTCCATGGCCAACATCGTCAAGTCCCTCGAGTCCACTCTGGCTACTGGTATAAACAATGCCCCTTTCGTTGACTCGATTATTTTGTCACTCGTCGCGTCCCGTGTTGTGGACTTTGGACCCGTGTTTTGCCTGCTCTTGGGGTTAGCGCTTCTTGTTTGATCGATGAATTGAATTTGACTGTCACAATGCGTTAGTGTTATCATTTAAGCTGGAGTAAGTTTTTTCTTTTCCGTTTGTTTTAATTCTCTATCTTGTTATATGACCATACTAGTAAGGTTTGATCTTGCTTATGTGATGTTGATCAACACTTGCTTCCCATATTAAAAATAAACCAAGATACATTTTTTGGGTTATTTGGTATCAGGTGGGTTTAAGAATTCGTGATCACGGATCATGGCAGCCTAGTCCAATCGAAGATGTCACTTGTATAATTCTAAATGACAAGAAATTGCTTGTTTGGATTAGAAATAGCTGGAGACTATGATGTCTTGCCTTCTGAGAACCTTTAGAATGACAACAAGTGCCTATACGTTGTCTGTTAACCTTGGGATAGAATAGTAAGGAACGGTTGTACATTGGCAAAGGGAGGGTTTTTTTTTTTTTTTTGTGCTTCTAGCTTGGAATATTAATTGTGTTGCAGTTGGTGTCCCTCGCATCATCCCTAAATGCAGTGAAAATTCGAAGAGAAGTGTGGGATTGTCATTATGGTTCAACAGGGAGGAATGTTTATTTACCCCAAAGATAAAGAGTCGTGCTTTTAAGGCATTTCTGAAGAGATATATGTCATCATTGACTTGAGTAATGAATGCAGCAGGAGGGATTTCTCAGCAGGAAATAAATCATTAGCGGAGCTGATTTTTGCAAAGAATATTAGAAAAAGAACTAAGAACAGCCATCCTTTGAGTCCACCTTTACTGATGTTCTTCTACACTTCTTTTCTCCCCTTTAGAATCACTTTCAGCTGTCCTTCCGCAGACTAGAGTAGCAGTGAGTGTGAGACACGGTGATGTCTTAGGGCTGCCAAAATTATTGTTATCATATTTTTTTTGGGGGGGGGTGGGGCGGAGACTGAGGTTATGAAAGTGAGAACTGAAAACAGTTTGGGATCCATTGGTGCTTTGCAAGTGATGGCTAAGACACAGTCTTGCACTCACTAATGCCTAAGACATCTTAGCTTTGGACTTTGAAACCGTGTCTCGCACTCACTAATGTCTCTGATGCATATATAATGAACTTTTGTTGGGATGAGCATGCTATAACCAACCTCATTTTATCTCCAACTCATGTAGAATGGACAAGAGTACTGGTAGTTGCGTCTCCAAATCTGCTTTTGCTTTTCCACAATTTATGCTTTGGGTAGTTATCTTGTTAGAATGAGAGATGGAAGCTGGTGAGTCTTCACAGATGGTGAAACGGAGAGATGATTGGGGTTTTAAGATGTGAGGGGTGCTTATTTCTTGTGTAATCCATCTTGAGAATCTTTGCCTGTTAAATTTGGATGTCACATTTTCTCATCAATATGTCTGTAAAAAGTTGGCCATTTACATTTTTTTGTCTGTTCATGGCTTAAGTTTCCTTTATTAATCCTAACACTAGGTGAGTTTTAGAATTTCCCTTGGGTAAAGAAACTGCAGTACTGACTAGCTTGAATCTGCGCAGTATAATTGAAATGTTTTCTTTGTGCAGGTAATTTGCAAAAGATGTCAGAGACAATGGATTCATTTGAAAAGCAGTTTGTGAACATGGAGGTGCAGGCAGAGTTCATGGAGAGTGCAATGGCTGGGTCAACGTCACTTTCCACTCCAGAAGGAGAAGTGAACAGCTTGATGCAGCAAGTAGCAGATGATTATGGACTGGAAGTCTCTGTTGGCTTGCCACAACCAGCTGCACATGCAGTTCCAACTAAATCATCAGAGAAGGTTGATGAAGACGATCTTTCAAGAAGGCTTGCAGAGCTCAAGGCCAGAGGATGAGATTTCTAAGCTCTACGAGAATGAGATGTCATTTAATGTAAAACATATGTTGGTATGGGGAATCCTGTTGGATGTCTCGAGAAACTTACTATTCCTGTGTAAAGGTGATCGGATTCGAACCCGGGTTCCTATGAACCTTGTGGTATCAAGTATCTATGCATGTAATGTTAAGACCCAAGTTTTATCTACTGTGTGAGTTTCTGTGTTCGGTTCTACAGTAAGATGGTTGCATATGAATTGTATTGTTCATACTTTTAAGAATTTTTCTTGGGCAGATCTGAGTTTTTCCCAACTTTGGGTTGACTCAATACCGTTGATCCAGTATTGTTATGATTTTCATGGTATAGTTCTCCCAAAAGAACACTGGTCGGTACTATGATTTTCATGGTATAGGAGGTAGATTTAGAGAAAACTGCTACCTGCCAATGACAGGGAAAACGTTCTTTGTGAAAAAATTAAAAGAAATGCCATGAGAGAGAATTCACTTCATAGTTGCTGAATAGAACGACAACTATTGCCTTGAATCGTACCATCCCAGGAGGAGCGTGTTTTTAGTTTGTCGCACGATGTTTAAGACAGCTTATGTTCTTCTCCTTAAATTGGAACTACAGATGATTGAATAGATATGGATGCATATTCTTATGGTACCGCGTGAAGATCTGTGACCAGGATATACTAGTGCTCGTCCTCTTGCTTCATCACCATGGAACTTATTACCTTATATTTGAAGGACATGCAATTTGTTTTAGGGATTTGATCACTACCTCTCCTCGTATAAAAATGATCTGTAACATTACATTTTAAATAAGGCCTAACAAAGGCAAAAAATTTGAGGCAAAACCTCGGAAGAACTTGGCAAATGTCCTTCCCGAAACTTTTGTCAATACCCAAATACGTCCGATGCTAAATCCGATAGAGAATCTAAAGCACTAGGAGCAAACTTCCTAGCAAAGAGGAAACAAAGCGAATAGGGTCGATCGTTGTAACTGCATGAGGAGTTTTCCAGGATTTTCTTGAAAAATTCCTTTGTGATATCGACCTCGCCATAAGTAGCAGGGTGGGGACCGCCTCTCGACCAGTCCACCCAAGTGATGCTTCTATTTGCCAGGAGATCTGGAGATTGGATGGTTAGCATCGTAGGGAAGTAGTGTTCATCCACATAACATGTAGGTCTGCAAAACTTCTTGAACATAGGATAGTAGGTTGAATCTTCAATTATGTCTATGGCAAGTTGACGATTCACTTCAAACCACTGAGAACCTTTACGCCACTCGGTAAGGTTGATCTCTGGTGCCATTTTCTTGTTGTAGCGTCCTCTCCCATAGGGGCCGTCTTCATCAAAAGATCCGACGAAGCTGTATTTGGATTGTGATAAGTAACTATATACGGTAGTGAGGTTCTGGATCGGGACGCATGATTCAGAGACGAGGATGAACCATTCATTCGACAAATCAAGCAGGGCATTTGCCAGAGTCTCCTTTCTGCATCACACATGCTCATCAACCCCCACTCCACCACCTGATCAGTACAAAACAGAGAACACCAAAAGTGCTTTATTGCTTGACTTACAGAAATTACGTTTAGATAAGAGTATGTACTTGTTGAAGGACCAGATATGGAGAATATAAAGTTTTTAAAGATCGACATTGACTAGAACCTAACAAAAGGTTCAAGATGCCATTTTTGAGACAGGTATTTAAAGAAGCACATGCACTGCATTGGCTCGAAGAATTACATCACACAGTGCCGTGTGCTTTTTCATCAATCTCTTTGTTCTGACTAACTACTTGGTCACCATTTTTCATCAGATCGATGTTGCATAGCCTTCTCAGTGAGAAGAGGCAGTAAATGCTATCCTAGCTGACCCCTCTCAAATTCCTATACAACATGCTTATGTCTAATTTCTGCGTTCGATTAGTTCACGTTATTTCCCTCGTAATATCACTTACTCTAATAACACAGAACTAAGCAAAATGGATCCGAACATTTCAACAAACAAGTGCCAAGTTTCATACAACACTGCAATCTGTTGAATTTTCTGGGCTTGATTCTAAGACACAGAGGCATTCACTCTTCCTCACGATCTACAGTGACCATATGACAAATTGCCAAGATCACAGCATGTACCTATGTGCCGCCTCAGAGAAACCAAAAGGTGTCCTCCAAGACATGATAGCTGGTCCAATCATTAATGACCTATGGTCATAAAAAAAGTTCAGATAAGTCACATTACTAAGTAAAATGCCCAGTTTATTCTAGCCGGCACATTTTTCAATATACAATCTTCCCTTGAACAGAATGGAGGTGAATGAAACTAACCACACAAGCCGTAGGGATTTTATAGCTAGTCCTATTCTACAAGGATGCTTTTTGAACTGTAAATATCCACAATCAGATCAAGCAATTTATGCAAAAGCTTTAGCAAAGTGGGATGAAGCGCTACAGCGAATAAAGCAGGATTCATGAAATGCCAGCAAATTAAAGAGAAACATGAGATTTAGACATTCAGGAGAAGCAAACAGAACTATCAGTGCATTTCAATAAAAAGTGACAACAGCATGAAGCATATACATATAGATGTCACAGTGCTTAATTCTGCAGTTTATATTGAGCAAATGCAGAAGACAGTAAAATTGCAATACCTGGCTTGGGATTTGTCGCTCATAGAACACGGATGAAGGTGGGAATTCAGCAACATACGAAGGTAGCGAGTGGACGTAGATCGAGTACAGCTCTTCATGCCCCTTGAAAAACCTCTCCCAAAGAGGGGCAAATGGCAATGGACCCTTCACCAAGAACATGAAGGCAATCTTGGGAACTCTCTTAAACGGATACTTCTTCATCAGAGGAACAAAAGATGCTCTCCAAAGGAGCTCCTCATCGCTCATGGCATGTAACAAACTTGACGGGGTGCTAAACCTGCTCTCTATACTAAATGGCTCGTCAAGGCAGAGGAAAGGGCTATTCTTATGTACAGGTTGATTTTGGACTCTGAAGTATCGTATCGTATTCATGCTTAAAATCAACAATCCAAGACCCACAAGCACAAACAACAAGAAATAATGGAGGAGCCTCCATGAACATGCCCTATGTTGGTAATTCCTGCTTATAGACGAAGGATCTTTTCCTTCCTCTAAAGTCACTATCCTATGGAACATTTTCGACTCGATATCCAGTGAAAATCCAAACAAGAGATCACAAAAAAGACCTGTGAAACTATATATCCCTTCTCCTTCTCTAAAAGTTCAAGTTTTTGCCCTAAAAAACAGCAGTCTACAATCAATTAATACCTGCAACATGTCTTTGGTTTCTCTGGGTTAGTTCCATATATCGTACCAACAACTTTCAAAAGATCCTGTCTATTTCTTCAAAAGGGCCATCGATTTCTTCAGCCATCAAAACCACTGAGATACCACAAAACAGCACCAGCTCCAAAACCACAAAACATAATCTATCAGAAACACGACTGTTCTAACTCTCCCCCGAGGAGAAAAGAAAAACCCAACAGCCGTTCCGGCTAAATCGGAAGCTCGCCGCGCAGAAACGTTCCAATCTGATCATCTGAGCTTCAGGGTTGGATCGAGCGTAGCAAAGACGGCAAAGAAGAGGAAGCGGAAAAGGCACGGTTTAATATTACCAAGTGGGGTCCTTTATCATCAGAGCATCAAGATTGGATCTGCGGCGGTCGTGGAAGACGCCAAGATCAGCTTCGGTTCTCGAGCAGCCCGAGCACAACCAGCTGAGAGTTGACTGGGGGGGGGAGGGAAGCCAGGATCAGCTTTCGGGTTATGACGTGAAGGGAGGGTTAAGTTTGAAACTCCTAGGGACGTTGTTGTGCTGACAGGTCAAGTCAAACAAAGCTGAAAAGAGGGGAGACAGAGGAGCAAGCAATCCGACAGCGAGAAGCGATCTAGGACAGGCTCTTGGGTATTGTTCCATGGCTGCTGTCAGATCTCAGGAAAATTCTCTGGGCTTCTACCATTGGTTGCATCTCCAATGGGCTATGCTTCTTCTGGTTCGTGGTCTCGGCGAAACTACCGCTTTGCCTCGACTGGTCCATGGTGGGGACAAGTCGAGTCATGAATTTGGGAGGGAGAATGATTTGTTTTTCGTTTTTTTTTAAAGCCACAAAAAATCTCAAACTTTATTTATTATAACATATTTATTCTAAATTATTTTTTTGCACTAAAAATTCGAACTTATACTCGTATGATACATTAATCTTAAACTTTTTTATGATATTAAAAACTCCAAAATATTTTGTGTGAAATCATAGTTTTTTAGATATCCGAGTATACAGAAGTTTGGAGTAAATGTATTACATAAGTGCAAATTTGAAATTTTTTTGTATTATAAAAGAAATTTGAAGTAATGTATCATAGCGTGCATAGTTTAGAATTTTTTGTAACTTTTACTCCCTTTTTTTCACCTTTTTTCCTAGAATTTTCTGCTTTCTATTTTCATAGGAATAATGATACAAATGGTTTGTGTGATTCATGTACTTTAAATTTATTTAATATGGTTTCGGAACTTTAACTCATATACAATGTCATTCTAATTTTTAATTTACTCAATGTGATCCTCACAATTTTAGTATGTATTCAATTGAATTCCGAGACCGTATTAAAATTGAACATATACTAAAAATTCATGGATTATGTTGACCAAATTTAAAGTGGCCTATATTATATAATGAATCAAAGTTTAAGAACCATTTATTTCATTTGCTTGCTTTCTTAATGCTAAAGAATTGTTTAATCATAAATAGTGATTATAAATTTGTGACAATCTCAATCCACATTATTTTCTTGTTACGTTTTTAACTTCACAAAAGAAAAATTACTGACGGCAAGTTTTTTCCATTAAAATGAGATATTCACTCAAAACGATGCTTAATCTCTAGAAATTTTCTATTCTTTTTTTGTTTTGTTTTTTCTATTGCTTGAGAATCTCAAGTTGAGACAACTTAACACATTTTAAGATTTCGTTTGTTTCATAAAAAAATAAATGGTTTTGAAAAATATTTACCTAGAAATTATCATTTATATTGCCTGAAATAATTAATTAATGAAAAATATTATCAATATTGATAAAAATCATATTTAAAAATTTTAGTGAAATATTTTTCTATTATTCATTTTTATAAGCAATCGTTTGAAAAAATATTTCCTAAATTATTTTCTTTCCGCGAAATAGATGCACTAATTAAAACTCACCGGAAATGCCCAACGGGCTCATTCTAAACGGGCTTCGCATTTTCACCGGCCCGAGCCCGCCCATTTCACTGGCAGTTGAACTACCGGAAATACCCTCTATCCTCCTCCTCCTCCCTCGTCAATCCATCGCCCCTCCACAAAACGAACATTTCGCAGTCTCTCTCGCCACCGCATTCCCCACAATGCCGGTGACCACGGCCGCCGCCACCACCGCCGCCGCCGCCACCTTCCCCGTTCACTCCTTCAAACTCATCACGACCACTTTCTTCCCTCGCCCCCTCCTCCGCCGCCTCCGCTTCGCTACCACCGCCGCCGCCGCCTCCGCCTCCGCCTCCGTCCCCTCCTTCGAAGAGCCCCCTCCTCCTCCGCAGCAAGCTCGCTCCACTTCATACTTCCCCAAGAAGAACCAGACCCTCGAATTGGAGTGCGAGAGCCTGGCCTACAAGGGCAAGGGCATCTGCAAGGCCTCCGGCACTGGCTTCGTCCTCCTCTGCGACCGCGCCCTCCCCGGCGAACGCTTCGTCGGCCGCGTCACCCGCAAGAAGGGCAACTACGCCGAGGTCTGGTTTTTCTCTAAAGCTCACTAGATTCAACTGGGAAAGTTTTGTGAAGTTTTGACTTCATGAGGCTTGTCTGGAAACGTGCAGGTGACGAAGTTGAGGACGATATCTCCGCACTGGGACATTGTGGATGCCCCCTGCGAGTATGCTTCGTACTGCGGAGGGTGTAAAACGCAAAACTTGTCGTACGAGGCTCAGGTCAGAGCCAAGGAGCAGCAGGTCCGCGAGTTGATCATTCATGTCGGGAAATTTCCTAGTAATGATCCGGAGTTTCCCACTATGATGAAGCCCATCATTCCCTGCGATATCCAATTCCACTATAGGAACAAGGTTGGCACCGGATATTGCACCATCTGTCGCTTGTCATTATGCTGGACATATTTTCATGTCTTGTTGGCATCTATATTTAACTTTGAGTTCGACTAATGGATAGAGTCATAGCTTGCTTCTTCTGTTGAGGAAAGAATTCGTTGGACTGCAACAGAAATTGTGTAGGCCCTTCACGCTAAGTGGGGTCAGCTAAATGATCAGAAATTGTTTCTTGAGCTGTAACTTTCATGAAATCTGGATTCCTTGCTTGAGACTTGTCCTAATTTTCTCATCTATTGGAGCTGTGTTCTGCGGATGCAACCTGTAGTTTGACTTCAAGGATCACAATGCCATGCTCTGTTGGTGTGTGCGTGATTTTCAAACTGCAGCAATGTTGTTGGACGATGCAGTTACTCTTTCTTTAATTATGAAGTTTATGGGCTCCAAGTTTGACATAACGTTACTGTGCCATGTGCGCATTATCATTATCTTGATCATATAAAACTGTGGCAAACCTTGTTCCATCTCTGAGTGAATCTTTGTTCTTTGCACAATCTTCTGATTGTGCCATTACTTTTTACTTTCACAGATGGAATTTTCATTTGGCTCTCGAAGATGGTTGCCTCGTGAGTTGTTTGAAGAGAATCACGCTGATACTGAGAAACATGCTTTGGGACTGCATGCACCTGGCTTCTTTGATAAGGTCCTGAATGTCAACAAGTGCTTACTACAAAGTGACCCTGCTAACAAGGTAAGCTACAAAGATGGTTAAACCTTGAAACGGATTCTTTTTTATATGTTTAACCATTACTGTTGAATCAAATATAAAGTAAGAAGAAGCCATAGCCTACCATAGAAAGGGCAATTTACTTATGACTCTAGCCAGAAGGGAGTTTTCAGCTCCACACGTAACAAGACATTTATGTGCATGTAGTGTAACTACTCTTATCCAATAAAAAAAATTCAACACCTTGCAATTTATCTTCCTTCAATGCTCGTCTGGGGGCACATTCTCTTTTTCAAGTAGCTGCCTAGTAAAAGTGTACAGTTGCTGCATCTCTCTTGTGATTGAGCTCCTTCTTTAATAATTGCTCTTCATGTGGTTGTTTGCTTTGAACTGTTGAGATTTGTTTTGCTGATTAAACAAACAAAATTAAGAACTATTTGTTTAATGCTCAAAGACTACTTTTCCTTTTGCATTTCTGCTTGTAGGTTCTTGCAGCTATACAAGACTGCTGGAGAGATCCCCTACTAGGTTTGTCTCCTTATGATGTCCACTCTCATGCTGGATTTCTTAAGCATCTAATGCTTAGAACTGGGAGGTAGGGGCTGTAGTGTAAAAGCTTTTTCACTCGTGATAGTTTGTGACCAGGATCTAAGCATGACGTAGTTAGTTTTTTAAGATAAATGTTTTACAGTTGATTGACAATGAATAATGAGGTCACCGATAAAGAAATCGGTAGAGCACAAACTGTTCAAGCTTTACCTGTAGCCTCAGTTAGATTCAGGCATGATACCCTTTTTCAATAGTGGGAGATCAACTGCTCTCTTTCGCATCCAAGGAACGGCTCTTAGAGATGTTTTTCCTTTGGCAAGATAGAGGATCAATACGATCAGTTTACTTGCAACCCTAATTTTACATTTCCTTTTCCCAATCTTTCTTATATTAGCTGACAATTAATTAATGCAATGACTTCTCATGAAGTTTCTCTTTTCTGTTTATGAGTGGGTACGGACAATAGCTTTTCTTCCATTATCTAGCTATTCAGATAGCTGCATGCTGTGGAAATCCACTTAAGCACAAAAGTTGGTTATGGTTTCCACAGAAACGCAACTGGAATTCAGTGAATTTGTCTGAATTACATGTATCATAAAGTTTTTTGACAGTTTTGTTGTGTTAAAATCCTTTTATCTGTATGGTAATTTGGTTTCCCTATCTTTATTAGCTTTCATATATGTTCAGGGACATTGAGACTGGTCAGCCGGAGGTGATGGTTAATTTCGTGACGTCATCTTACAAGCCTGAGTTGCTGAAACCCTTAGTAGAGAAAATTACATCTTTCCCTGAAGTGGTTTGTTGGCCAACTCTTCTATGCTAATTTAATGAGCATTTTATTTTCTTTATTAGGTTGAGTAGGGGAACTTTCCAACATAGTTGAATTATGTTTATAGTATCCAGTTTGCTAAAAAACATTGGATAAACTCTCCTGTAAAGAATATCAGGTGGTCAGTTTTGATCAGATAAAAATATATATCCAGTGATAATGGTTCTACATATTTCTGTCGTTGGGATTTCTTTTCTTTGAATGGATTGGATTTTCTTTTTCAATCATGTAAGAAGTTCAAAGAGTCAAATGATTCATGTTTTCTAAAATACTTGAGTGGATGCTAAACTGAAATAGAGGCATAATAGCCTGTTGCAAGCAAGAGTCAACATTTTTCTGCATTCTTTCTTTTTCCTTATAAATATTAGGCTAGAACAGCATTCAGTGGCCCTTCCTCTGGCACCAAGTTGCTGTGCTTGCAATTTTTTTATAATTTGTTTAAGATTATTTATACAAGTTAGTTGATACTTGTAAATGGCAGGTAAGTGTTGTTAATAATGTGAATACTTCGGTGGGTAATACATCTGTTGGAGAGGAGGAATACACTTTGTACGGGAAATCTACCATCACAGAGACATTGAGAGGGCTTATGTTTAAAATTTCTGCCAATTCCTTTTTTCAAACAAATACTTGGCAGGTATCGACACATGATCAGATCAGTGTATTTCTAACTCCTCATAGCTTCCATTATCTTGTAAAAATCTTATTGTTTTTTCTTCTTGTCTTTTAAAATTTCTAAGACTTGGTGCACTTCAGGCTGAGGTTCTCTATAAACTTATTGAGGAGTGTGCGGGTCTTAGAGGAGATGGCTCAGAAATAGTGCTAGACCTATTCTGTGGAACAGGCACCATTGGTCTGACACTTGCCAGAAGGTACAGATAATTTCTCAATTGTGATAATTATGTAAAAGAACTTGACCAATCTGAGATTGTCTTTTCCAGGGTTAGACATGTTTATGGTTACGAGGTTGTTGCTCAAGCCATCTCTGATGCTCGTCTGAATGCCAAGCTCAATGGTATCGGCAATGCAACATTTATCCAAGGAGATCTCAATAAAATCGATGAAAACTTTGGCAGCAACTTCCCTAAACCGGATATTGTCATTTCAGGTATCTCTTCTTAAATTTTGTAATCGAATCTTTGTTGGTTGGCTTAAAGATTATTTCTCATTCGCAATTTCCTTTTGGTGTTTATGTTCTCTGCAAACAAGTTGTATCTCCTGGGATAATTTTTGTAGGTATATAAACTTCACTAGCTAAGCATAGCTTCTCTGTAAGTACAAGAAATTTTTCCCACTGTTTTACTGTGATCAATACTGCAGATCCAAATCGGCCAGGCATGCATCTGAAGTTAATTAAGTTTCTGCTGAAGCTCAAGGCTCAGCGTATTATTTATGTATCTTGTAATCCAGCTACCTGTGCACGTGACCTTGAGTACCTTTGTCATGGGGTGGTATGTATTGAGTCCATCTCACCAGTTCCTCTTTTTCTTTGCTGTCTATCGCTTAATCCTTTGTCTTTGCAGAGAGAGCAAAACATAGAAGGGTGTTACAAACTAAAAAGTGTACAGCCAGTAGACATGTTCCCACACACTCCCCACATCGAGTGTGTGTGCCTATTAGAGCTCTGTTGATGGCATTCTCAACTGCAAAACTACAAAGATCCCTCGCAGCAAGTAAGCTCTCCAGGAGATGACCTGGGTTTTTTCGTACCATCTTTTTGGAAGTGTATTTCCTTCTTCAGGGAAAAAAAGATACATGCGCATTTTCTTTTTTTCTGTCATTTAAAAAACTGCTTGAGAACTAAGTTAGAGGACGCTGGTGGGTGCGCTTTGCAGATGTGGATGTAGGATGCCGGCCCAGAGAATTCTTCGCTTCTTTAATTGGTACCGCTGATATAATTGGTTTGGGAGGAGAGATGGTCAATGAAGAACCTGATTGTCATCATAAGACACCACAAATGGGGAGCGGCTGTTTTCCTTCTGAAGGCTTTAGAAAGGCATCCTCTTTCCGCGTTCTTAAATTTGGTGCAGCCAATTGTAGAGAGCAATGCAGAGAATCCTGAGAAGTACATTTCAAGACCGGAGTGCTATGATTTACAGATCAGGAGCACACCTCCGGTGCATATGGAGCCCATTTTTATTACGTGTGTCCCCGATTTTTTTGTCTACAATATGCCTCTCCTGAGCAGGATAAGGAGATATAGATGGACGCAACAAGTCTTCTGGGATCTACGCGGAAACAACCGCAACCACCAACTTTAGGATTAGTCAAGTTATAGAAGATTGTTGCCAATTGGGCAGTTTATTAATTCCTTCGCTCTAGTATTTCCCTGGAATTAAGCCTCTTTTTGGAAGCTTCTCGGGGAATGTTTCAAGCCCACTTTTGATCCGTCGATTCTCAAGAATCTTTTCGTAAGAATGTTCTCTTATGTATCTTTATTCTTATTCAATTTCTTATTGTGGTAAAAAGGTAATTTACCATCCGTTGACCACTGAATTAGAGGATGACGTATCTGATATCCATGTGGGCATTAGAATAAGGTGATACACTTTGTGGAAATCACTTGCTCCCCACTAGAAGGATATAAAACGAGCACGGATAGCCCTGTCTTTAACCTAAATTGCTTTTACGTGCAGTAGAAGTGTCGATGGCTGCTATTCCCATTCCAATTCCACTTATGCTTAGAGAAACATTCTCCCCTGGAGTCACCAGAATCTGATTCCATCTTCAACGTCTTGGGTTCGTGCAAGTCGATTTTAAAGTGGCTCTAGGATCTCCTATTCAAGTGACGTAAAACAACCTCAAGGCCGAAATGCATAGCCTATCCCTGACCGTGTCTTCATTTCCTTGCGCTGGTCAGAACTTATCCATTCAAAAGAAATACATGCATATCCTTTCAGTCTTCTATCTCTTGACCAATGTCGATTTGGGATGGTGGCCTAGACAAATTTTCCCTTGTCTAGACAGACGTGCCTCTGATATACTTTTGGGGTGGAGAGATAATCAATAAAGAAGCAGATGGTCATCATACGGCAACGCGAATCGGGGTTGCCCAGCATTGTTCTTCCGCAATCTTAAGTTCATCGATGCTAATTTAATGAGAGAGATGTAGAGAACATCGTGAAGTAAGTGACAAGGTCAGAATGCTATGATTTACACATCGATGAGGACGGGTTTGGTGCATATAGAGTCCATTTCTATTATGGGGGTCCTGGATCGCCGTCCTAGTGTTCAAAAAATTGCGTGCACGTGTGATAATACCGTTATACCAACTACCCTCAGAAGTGACATTGCAAATGTTTAGCAGTGGATGTACTGTCTTTACCAGTCCTAGTCTAAAGGGATACAAGAGCATTGACAATTGCACTTAATTAATTTCTATTTACATATGTGTCAAACTCCTTCTCCCTCAGTAGAAGAGTAGAGTCTCAAAAGGACTCATTTCGATCGCGACTACTTGCCGACAAACGCCACGGTCACTTTCGAGGCGAAGCAATGCCGATTTGGTGGCTGCAAGTACAAGGAGAGTGTGTGTGATACTGGCCTGCTGCTCTCTTCACCGCCTCGAGCACCCGCGCACAAGCACCAACAGGATTGATACGGACGGAGATCGTTAATATAGAACCGTACAATCATTATTGACCGACACAAATTGGGGGTGAATAGAATGGTTTGACCGGACCGAATTGGCCGATTGGGTCCGATTTTCAGGAGTATCGGTTTGGCCTCTGGCTCCTAAAAGTGAGAACCGGTATTCGGATGGTCCGATTCTCATTTCCAAGAGAAAATCGGACTGAACTGGATTGATTGGACCGGATCAACATATATATATTTACTTATTTAATTATTATTTCTTTAAGGGAGGAGAGCGACGTGAATGATCTCACTGATTTGCTTCGTTTCTTAAATCTCTCGCTCTCTTTCTTATTATTCATATTCTCCTTTTATTCCTCCCCTATTGACCAACCTTTTCCATTATCTTCTAAAGAGAATACCCCTCTTTTTATGCTCTCTTCCTCATGACCAAATTCCCTCGCAGATTTGTTGCCAAGACAATCTCTTTTGCTTCCCTCACATTTTTTGCCCCTTGAGGACTTAATTCATTCGATCATGCTGGCCAAAATTTGATGGAGAAAAGCTTGGAAGATTTGTCCGATTGATTGGTTGGACCTATTTCTTCTTGCTCGAAAAAAAGCTATAATCTTTTACCTCTTTTCTTTTTTAATTTCATCTTCATGTTAAATAAATGACTGGTTCTATTAGACTGGACTAGATTGAGGACTGATCACCCTAACACAAATGGAGAGTGGCCACTTTCTCGTGGAGTGGTTTGGGAAAGTGGCTCACATCAGGTCTCTGCAATTCTTGACGGTAGCCACACCTAGAGAGATGGGGCGGGCTTAATACCGTACGTGACCAGCCTAATTCACAATTTCCGAAGAAAGAAGGAATGGAGAGTTATTTGCCTTTTGCCATCCTACGTTATATGAGTATCTTAGGATCATGCGGGAGAATTAGCAGATAGGTAATTTGATTCGTTCCCCTAATTCTTTCTCAGCAATATATGGTAATTATCTGCTAAATTGGGAATAAGATCCAGCCCATTAATAATTCTTCCATCCCTTCATCTTCGTCCTTAAACATTGTTTTTTTTTTATGACCCAAGGAACCTTGCACCCCGCCGACAGCTAAGGGAGTAAACTCTGGGGCCACACGTGCTAGCCACCACGTAACCAGGTAAGTCGCCCTATGACGAAGCTGATATTCAAACTCTCGACCTTTTGTGAGAGGAAGAGAGCATGAACTAGTAACGCCACCCAAGTGGGTGGTATCCTTAAACATTGTTTGATTATAAGGATGGATATCAAGGGACTTACATGTTAACAAATCTCAACTAAAAGAACAGTGATAGAAGGAACAATTATTATTTCTTTAAGGGAGGAGAGCGACGTGAATGATCTCACTGATTTGCTTCGTTTCTTAAATCTCTCGCTCTCTTTCTTATTATTCATATTCTCCTTTTATTCCTCCCCTATTGACCGACCTTTTCCATTATCTTCCAAAGAATACCCCTCTTTTCATCCTCTTTTCCTCATGACCAAATTCCCTCGCAGATTTGTTGCCAAGACAATCTCTTTTGCTTCCCTCACATTTGTTGCCCCTTGAGGACTTAATTCATTCGATCATGCTGGCCGAAATTTGATGGAGCAAAGCTTGGAAGATTTGTCCGATTGATTGGTTGGACCTATTTTTTTTTGCTCGAAAAAAGCTAAAATCTTTTACCTCTTTTCTCTTTTAATTTCATCTTCATGTTAAATAAATGACCGATTCTATTAGACTGGACTAGATTAAGGACTGATCACCCTAACAAATGGAGAGTGGCCACTTTCTCGTGGAGTGGTTTGGAAAAGTGGCTCACATCAAGTCTCTGCAATTCTTGACGGTAGCCACACCTAGAGAGATGTGGCGGGCTTAATACCGTACGTGACCAGAATTTGATTCGTTCCCCTAATTCTTTCTCAGCAATATATGGTAATTATCTGCTAAATTGGGAATAAGATCCAGCCCATTAATAATTCTTCCATCCCTTCATCTTCATCCTTAAACATTATTTTTTTTAATGACCCAGGGAACCCCGCATCCCGCCGACAGCTAGGAGAGTAAACCCTGGGGGCCGCACGTGTTAGCCACCACACACATGTAACCAGGTAAGTTACCCTATGACGAAGCTGTGATTCGAACTTATACATGTAACCAGGTAAGTCACTTTATGACAAAACTGGGATTCTTTTGCGAGAGGAAGAGAGCACGAACCCACCCAAGTGGGTGGTATCCTTAAACATTGTTTGATTACAAGGATGGATATCAAGGGACTTACATGTTAACAAATCTCAACTAAAAGAACAGTGATAGAAGGAACAATTATGTCAATGTAACATAATGGTTATCAGTTGATCTATTTCAATCTTTGGGAGATTTCCATTCCCATTGGATTGAAATTCGACGCATCCTCTAGCGGTCTCCACAGCATTTCTGTTGGGATTCATGATGGATATGCCGAGAGACGGGCCTGCGCAAAAAGAGAAGATGGGCTTCGCTAAGCCTAAAGGCACAGTGAAGACCATAGAGGTAATTCTTAGACCTATTTGCTGGTGTTTTGGTCATTTCTTTGAGGTTCTATCACCTTACTCTACATAATAATCTACCCTATGTGAAACGTTGAAATTGAATTGCAATGTTATGCTCCTCCAATGTCCCGATTTAGGTGTAACGATCCATTGTGTTGACGCCCTTAAGCAACCCTTCTTTAATCATCCAACTACGAAGAATCGCGTCGATGAGATATTGCCGAATTCAGTTTAATTTGGAACAAATGATGTTGAAATGGTATGGAGACTGGATTAATTTTGATGGTAATTTCAGTTTCTTAGGAAGATGAGCCAATTAGGGATGGCTCCGATGATCAAACGAAAGCTGAAACTTTCATCTTTGATACCTTACAGTGGATGTTGGACTCAGGGGCGGATTACTGGATGGAAAGTGAGGCCCAGGAAAGTCTGGCCCGACGTACTGGCAATTTTCAAGCTTTACCAGTAGGCCCGGGTTGGTGCGAATATGGAGAGTGCCCTGCAGGAACGGTCGCCATTGTTGCCGGCAATGGCGTGTCTCCGATGAAGAAGTCTAGCCCAACCCTTCATTTCAACGAACTAAGAGAGAGTCAGTCAAAGTCAACTTGACTCGATCCAAGCTGTTGGTCATGAAGTATGGGCAATTCGAATAAAAGACATGTTGTTAAAAACGTTATATTTGAGTTTATTTTCATTACAGAGATGCTCTAACTGCATTAAAGCGGACTTCCTAATAAAAAAGAAGTAAAATCATATGGAATAGTATGCCCAAGTGTTTTACCGCGGAGCACATGTGTATGTCCATGTGCGGAATCCCATGGTATTGGAAACGAAGTCCATTTCTCTTGAATCTGGGTCGTGGCGGGGCAAAAGTAAGGATTTGAATGCTATGGAAGTTGTATGGATGGTTGTTGCGACCCTCCCAAATGTTATGGGAACAAGTTTAGAAGGATTGCTTGAAGGAAGGCCTAGATAGTTTATCAAAAAGATTGTTCTAGGGACCCATCTAATGACAATACAAGGGGTCCATCAATTAAGAGCGCTTGCCCTCCCAAGCCCCGTATCTCACTCAATAGTGGGTTTTCTTTTAAGTTCTAACATTTTTTTTGGGTTGGCTAGAAACCAATCAAGATGCGGGAGCATCGTCTCGATCTCTACAAGACTAGAAATTTTAGCTCGGGGAGTTGATTATGCTAATATTTCTATCGATGTATTCTTGGTACTACTAACGTGAGATGTTATCTAGATCGTCATGCAATCTTGATCACCAAAGAATATCTTCACGTGCTAAATCCAAATCAATTTTAATTTCTCACCTAAAAGACTAATTTATAAAAAAAAAAAATTTCAACACGAAGGCTTAATAAACACCAAAAGAAAACCTCACCATGGACAAAGATCTCAAGACACCAAAAAAGTAGTATCTTCTGGGATAATTTTTGTAGGTACGTGAACTTCACTAGCTAAGCAGAGTAAGTACGAATAATTTTTCCCACCGTTCAACTGTCATCAATACCGCAGATCCAGGTCACCCATTTCGGAAGGGAAAAGGATAAGTTCCCCATGCCCATCTCCAATCCCTTGCCAATTTTCGAATGTCTTTTCGCATGCATAGTCAGCTTTGAGATTCATATTCAGATTTTCGGATTGTATTAATGATGATTAGGACATCCAAGGGGATGCGCATTTTGCGTTATATAAATAAAAGCATTGCCTCGACTCATTTCAAAAAGCACTCAACTCCGTTCTTCAATGGCGATGGCGAGTTCACCAATGCATCTCTTCAAATGGTTTGTTTTGATCATGAGTATCATTATTAGGGTAAGCGATGGGCATTCTCCATCTGTTATATGGTCTGCTCTAGACAAGAAGCGGCTCAATTTGAGCCGGAATGACCCGTTACTGAAAGGAGATCATGAGGTATGTTTATATACGTTGCGGTTAAGACTTACCGTGGCTTTGAATTTGAGTTGCCTTTTCGTTTATGCATTGATCCTGAAGTTTCGCTTCTTTATAACTTTGCTGTATATTGGTCAGCATGCTTTAGTAAGCTTGACCCACGGCAGCTTCATGGGAGTCAAGCAAATAGTGTTTGATAAAGTGTATTTTAAAAACACATTAGAAAATGACTTTAACGTAAATATTGTTTGGTAAAAAAATATAGTTTGTAAAATATTTATAAAAAACCTCAAATTATTTGTTGGTGGAACTTAGTTGCCATTGGCAAGCCAAATTGGTTACCGGCTAGCCTCACCTAAGGTTGGGCAAAGGCGGTAGTGGCTCACCAATCACTCGTGAATGGCACGTCAATTGCACGCCAGTGGTACACTAGTTGCTCATCGATTGTTGTGGCAAAGTTAGAGTTTTTGAAAATATTTTCGTAATTAAGAAGTTGAGTGAGATCAAAGTTAGAAGAAAACAAGTCTATTTGTTCGAGGCTCTCTGCTTGAACCAGTTTCCACCTATGGTGGACAACACTACAACATAACCATAGCAAAGGTAGTAGTGGCTCGCCAATCGCTCGTGAATGGCACATCAATTGCACGCTAGTGGTACACTAATTGCTCATTGATTGTTGTGGCAAAGTTAGAGTTTTTGAAAATATTCTCGTAATTAAGAAGTTGAGTGAGATCAAAGTTAGAAGAAAACAAGTCTATTTGTTAGAGGCTCTCTGCTCGAACTAGTTTCCACCTATGGTGGACAACACTACAACATAACCATAGCAAAGGTGGTAGTGGCTCGCCAATCGCTCGTGAATGGCACGTCAATTGCACGCCAGTGGTACACTAGTTGCTCATCGATTGTTGTGGCAAAGTTAGAATTTTTGAAAATATTTTCGTAATTAAGAAGTTGAGAGAGATCAAAGTTAGAAGAAAACAAGTCTATTTGTAATCTGGAATGCATCATTCTAAAATATCTTCAAACCTACCTTAGCTAAAGGCTATTGCATCTCCTCTAAGTAACCAAAAAAAACTCTTGATAATGACATCTATTGTTGGAGATCTGGATTTTGACAACTCCAATTTCAGCACCATGTTAGACCAAGCTTGGAGTTTGATGTCAAGTGATCAATCAATTTTTAAAAAACAAATGTACAGTGATCATGGTAAAGAGAAACATTCAAATTTTTCTAGCTTTTTTTCACAATTATGCTAACTATTCAAGGCACGAGTGTCAAAGACAAAAAAGGCCGTGAAAAATCAACAAAACTACAGAGCAAAGCATTTAAATGTTTGTTTGTAGATATAGAAGATAAGTAGTTTGCATTTTTATGATAGGTCAATACACGTTCTAAACCCCGCAATGGCAAAGATTTTCATATTTTTTACCGTGAGTTCTTAACTCTTTTCAATGCTTTCAATTCACCTAACTTTCACAAGCCTATCAAACTTTGACATGCTTTTCTTGGATGGACTTCAAAATGATAACTATCGTACTCCTTGCTACAATCTCGAGTGCCTCGGTACATTTCGACTAAAACATGGCAGCAGATATCGTCCAAACAATCTGATTCGACCAGTTTTCATCTATGGTGGACATCAATACAAAATAACTATAATCATATGGAAGGTAATTGAACAATGTTTTGAATAAATATACATGAGATATCCTCTGAGTCTTTCTGTCTTGTAACAAAAATATTTCAGCAACGAGTTACTGGAGATTGGTGGCTGTGCATTCAAGATGAAGATGTAGGGTACTGGCCCAAAGATTTGTTCACTCATCTAAAGGGCCCTGCCAAAATAATTCATTGGCCCGGGGTCGTCATCCGTCAACGCAAATGGGGAGCGGCCATTTCCCTTCTAAAGGCTCTAGAAGGGCGTCCTATTTCCGCCATCTTAAATTCTTTGACAGCGGATACATTGAGAGAGACCCGGTGAATCTCAAGAAGGAGGTGACAAAACCAAAACGCTACGACTTACTGCTCAACGTGGACCCACCCGAAACATCTGGTGTCAATTTCTATTACGGGGCCCTGGATTTTCAGCTCAGTGTGCCATATAGTGATCCTACCCTGATATGCTTCTCCCTTTTCTTTTCGTAAACTAATAAAATTTGGTTCTGTCAAATGCTTGGACCAGACATTCAATGTGATGTCGGGCTGAGGATGTTGGAATTCGTCCAGGACATGGGTAATTTCCTAGAAATGGGTGGTTAAGAAGAAATAGTAAGTGGATGCTATCATATTCCACGAGGTGCTGTCTGTCACCAGCGCTGCGATCGAATTTAAAGATCTATTCTTGAAAGTTTTGTTTTTTGCTAGAGAGATTCCAGAATATGACTAGGAAGTAGTGCTAGGTAGTTTGATGTACTGAAGGTTGTCGAAAGTCTGCTTATGAAATGGTAGTTGTTTTGAAAAGAGAGCAACTGGCCATAGTCATGCGTTTCGATTGCAGCCTCTCCTTTCGCCCTAAACACAAAGTGTCGTTCACTATGGGCAAGGTGTGGTCTCGACTCAAATGTTACATTTACTATGATCAATTAACTATTAGACGTAAAATCGATTAAACATTACATTTACGGCTGGTAATCCTATAGTAACTTTTTCCGACATGGCCTTATACTTGCACTAAACTATTGGATAGTCGAATTTGGAGAGAGTTGAATTTATCTCATCGCAGCGGCTGGGGAGAGGAAGTGGGTCATAGCAACTCCTATATTAACCGGTCCATCGCATTATCTATTTATTGGATTAATTGAATAACAGATCTATTCTTTAATTTCTCTATATGCAAGGGAGTCCTTAAGCAAAACTCCGCGTTGAAGACTAATTATGAGCATTGGTTGTGGATATCTCCTTCTCTCTCTTGAACGTCTTGGGTTCGTGGAATGCGATTTTAAAAAGATTTCTCGAAATGCAAATAGTGTTTGATAAAGTGTATTTTAAAAATACATTAGAAAATAACTTTAACGTAAATATTGTTTGGTAAAAAAATACAGTTTATAAAAGATTTATGCTAATTTTTTCTTTATAAAAAACCTCAAATTATTTGTTGGTGGAACTTAGTTGCCATTGGCAAGCCAAATCGGTTACCGGCTAGCCTCACCTGAGGTTGGGCAAAGACGGTAGTGGCTCACCAATCGCTCATGAATGGCACGTCAATTGCACGCCAATGGTACACTAGTTGCTCATCGATTGTTGTGGCAAAGTTAGAGTTTTTGAAAATATTTTCATAATTAAAAAGTTGAGCGAGATCAAAGTTAGAAGAAAACAAGTCTATTTGTATTATGGAATGCAGCATTCTAAAATATCTTCAAACCTACCTTAGCTAAAGGCTATTGCATCTCCTCTAAGTAACCAAAAAAAGAAAAGAAAAGAAAAGAAAGTCAAACGACATTTGCATTTGCCAAAGGGGTTTTGTGGTTGTAAAGTGTTTTTGCAAATGCTGAACTAAACACACTCATAAAAGGTAAGTGATTTGTGTTTTTATTATAGGTTGATACACCTAGCAAGTAGGCAAAGATTTTTTTCATTTTGGACCACAAGTTCTTAATTCTGTTAAGCGTGTACAATTTACAAAACTTTCACAAACATATTAAACATTGACATGCTTTTCTAGAGTGGAGTTTAGAGAGATGGCTATCATACTCCCTGCTACAATCTTGATTGCGATGGATTCAAGCTAGAAAGTAGCAGATTTGTTCGAGGCTCTCTGCTTGAACCAGTTTCCACCTATGGTGGACAACACTACAACATAACCATAGCCATAACGAAGGTAATGGAACAATCTTTTAGGTATATATACATGTGATATTTTCTGAGTCTTCTGTGTTTTAACAAACATATTTCAGAATCAAGTTACGGGAGATCGGTGGCTGCGCATTGAGGACGTGAATGTAGGATACTGGCCCAAAGATCTCTTGATTTCTCTAAGTGGCCCTCTCGATGCAATTCAATGGGGGCGTAGGGTTAGTCAACACAAAATCGGGTCAACACAAATGTGGGGCGGCCGGCCATTTCCCTTTTGAAGGCTTTTGAAAGATGTTCTTTTTCCGCAATCTTAAATTCATCGACGACAGATTCATTGAGAGAGACCGGAGAACCTGAAGACGGATGTAACAAGACCTGAGTGCTATGACTTACTTCTCAATGGGGACTGGCCTAGTGAAGTTGGAGTCAATTTCTATTATGGGTGTCTTGGATTTTCAGCTTAGTGTGCAGAATAGTGAACATTTTCATGACATGCTTTCGCTTTTCTTTTCGTATCATAGTAAAAATGGCTTTGTCAAATGCTTAGCACTAGCAGCGAGGACATCAGTGCTTTTGAAAAGGAAATACTGCTTGGTTATTTGATGTACTGAATGTTCTTAAAGTCACACGAGAACCAGTAATCAAACAACTCACATGAGACTTGCTTAAGTGAGATCCCCTATCTAGTGGTGATGGCAATATGGTTTTTGATGACCTAAAAAAGTCCCTTCATATCAAACAATGTCTCTGAATTTGTGAAGGCAATTGATTTTCAATTTAATTATCGACAGTATTGGGCTTTTAGCATTTGGCCCAATGCTAAAACTCATTTTTTTACTTCCAAGCTATGCTAATAAATTCTCTCTAATTAGTTTTTTATTAAAAAAAGGAGACAACCCTTCGTTGGTTGGACTGGTGAAGGGCTACAACTATTGGCAAGCTAGATTTGGCAACAGTGACCGTAGCCCTTTGTCAATCTGGCGAAGAGTTTGGTTCATTTTTCAAAATATAAAATAATATATATATATAAAATATCCAAAGTCCATTGCAATTTTTTTTTTAAAACTAAATACACATTCAACTTAAAGTTCATTTGTAAAGAGGTTTTACTAAAACAAATTTGCATTTCCTAAAAAAACTTTAACTTTTAGTATTTATAGTACACTTAAAGCTCATTTGCAACCGAACCAAACATATATGGAGTACTCTTAATTTCGGCATTAAAACTAAGAACTCTTGACGATGACATTTATTGTTCGAGATATGGATTCTGGCAACTCCATCGGTGGCACCACGTAGACCAAGCTTGGAGTTTGACGTCAGGTGATCAATCAACTTTTGAAAAACAAATGTACAGTCATCATAGTAAAGGGAAAGATTCAAATTTTTCTAGCTTTTTTTCACAATTATGCTAACTTTTGAGGGCAAGAGTGTCAAAGACAAAAAAGGCCATGAAAAATCAACAAAACTACATAGCAAAGCATTTAAAATAACCAGTAAAGATATTGAATAAAATGATAATATATGTCAAAGATTAATCGAAAAAAACATTACATGATTAAAAAGCACCTTTGTTTACTACATTACATTTTTTGGAGGTTCCGTCCACGTGGAACAGTCTATGAGATACAAATAAGCCTAGATTTATGTTTTCCTTTTTTTTGAGTAACATGTGGGGTGACCTAACCTTCCGGAAGCATAGCTGTTTTTTTGTACGAGCCGAAAAAGTGTAATATTATTAAAAAGCAGCAACCCACATAATGAGGATGGATAAATTTAGTAATTTAGATAATTTACAGCAACCCACGTAACGAGGATAAATAAATTTAGTAATTTAAATGACTTATATGAAAAGATAGAGACGTGACTATCATATCACCTTTCCACAACATATCAACTATATGTAAAAGGACAGGCTTATTCACATTAAATTGTTAAGGTGGGGTAAATTTTCCCATAATCCATGATAAAAAGTCCTTTCTAACGTTTCCAATAGATTTCTTTTGAAATATCATTTTAATTTGAAAGCAACGTATTGACTTACAGATTCTATGGTTAGCCATGCTTAACCAAATAAATTTTCTTATGCAAAGTACCTTTTTCTTAATTTTTAAAGAGGTATATTGAGTAGTACATATAGCAAGATTAGCCTTTGGAGATGACACATGGCAAGCAAAGGTGGTCAGTCTGAACCATGGTAAGCTTTGTTGATACTGATGATTTGTTCGGGGATGTTGGAAAACGAAAGTTTGAAGTAAGTTCTTATCAATCATGAAAGTATCATCGTCGATCAATTACCTCAGGCCATGCCAAATACTTAAAATGTGAGCCAAAATTCAGTCTCCTAGAAATTACTCTTCCTTTTGATAATTTTCCGTATGGGTTTTCATGATGGATTCCTGTAGCAAGAAAGAAGAGAGTCAATTTCACGGTGTATTGCAATAAATTTTTTTTGGTAATGTGTATTGCAATAAATTGATTAGTGCAAAACACGATATATTGCCTTGAATTTGTCAATGGTGGAAATGTCATCAGTCAAAGCTGCCTGTTGACGTTTATTATTATTATTATTATTATTATTCTTTTTGGTCGGTTACTAGCGTTTGTTTAGGTGCTAAGACTTTGATACATTTGTGGACGAAGACCTAGCTGGAAGTCTTGGTCTTCTTGTATTGTAGCCACGACTCGGTCAATATAAATATGAAGGAAAATTTAGTGGGTGACTCCGGTCATTTTCAAAAGAGGAGACTTGGGGAGAATGTTAAGACCCAAGACTAAACGGAAGTGGTGATAGCAATGTCACGTATGCCACCATGTGCGGTTCAGAGGCCAGACTTAAGTCGCACATTGGCTGGACTGAAGTAACATATGACTTGGTAGAATATTTGGATGATAAATCACATTTTCATCTAACAGTTTAAACTTTTATAACCGTTGGTAATAATCTCATCAAATTTCACATGGTATTAGAATTAGAAGTCTTAAATTGATTTTGAATCTTTACAGATCCTATTCATCTCCTCAATTAAATAATTCCACCCTTAATACTAGACCAAAAGACTAGATTAAGTGCGACATTATTCATACGTAAGATCCATGAATAGTCACCACCTCGTGTGTTCTCTTTGAACACTAGGCTTGGTCAATGTAGAACAGGTCTTAGGACATGGTATATGCTAAGAACGGAAAATAAGCCTAGCTTTCTTTTTCCCTTTCTCAGAACAGTATGTGGGGTGACCGAACCTTCCGTAAGCCAAGCTTTCTATCTTTGTAGTTTTTCTTTCAAACTTCTGTGTCCTCCAATCTTTGTGGCTGAAGACATGAATCTAATCTTTAGCCCAAGTCGTAATTGTGTCATCTACCCATAAGTGAACCGCTGCCACAATAATAAGTAGTGTCAGAGACGAACACCCAATCACGATTTGGAATTTTCCATTGGTCTATGTCCTTTTTTTTTTGGTCGAACATTGTTCCATATGTCATTAATCAAAAGCTGTCTATCCACCGACCATAAAGGAAAAAACAAGCTGTTTACCTACGTTGATTGTGGCCGTTAGACTTGGACACAAACGCCGACGAAGACCCAGCTGTAAGTCTTGGTCTTCTTGTATTGTAGCCATGACTCAATCAACTATGAACTGAAGAAAGGGTCGGGTATCCTCTAGAAGAAGAGACTAATTTTCAATAATTTTCCTCTGAATCCGAGTCAATCCTGTATATGCCATCCAAAATCGATATAATCACGTTGGGATTTATGTTGAGTTGGATTCAAATTTATGAAAGTTACGACCATGTTGTCCAGATATATCAAACTCTTAAATATCGCCATTTGAGGAAACTGTTTTTCCTATTTGAATACAAAGGGCACAAAAGGAAACTGAGGATACGTATTACTTAGTGGCAATGAAAAATAGTGGGCCATAACCACTAAGACGTTGTACGGAGAGCTCGTGTTATAAATATACTGCGAGCAGGCATATCTTCCTCGCACTTCTCTCTTCAACCATCTCCTTTCCTCTCCATCACAATGGAAAGATCAACTACAGCTTTCTCATTTTCTTTGCTTGCTTCTTTAGCTTTAGGATTTGTCCTTGTGGTTCGAGCCCAACAAAATCCAGGTATCTCTCTCTCTCTCTCTCTCTCTCTCTCGTCCATGTTGAGCAAAGTTTCTGCGTAAATGTGTTTTAAACCCGGGATTTGCAGTCCGAAAGATAGTAAATCAGTTCAGAAAAGCGAGCATACATTAAGGACTTTTGGCATAAGTAGTTACTAAATCTGTAAATGGCCTGCTGTGTTCGGATGCAGTGCCTGGCAAAATGGAGAGAAAATTTGAGGGAAAAATATGAGAAACAATTTAATTTCCATATTACTAATAATTTAACTTATGGACATCCTCGACCCCAATTTTCTTCTCCCCTTTCTCCCAAACAAAGCATGATATTTTCCTGTCTCGTTGTTTAAGCTTCGTACAATGTTACTCCCCATCCATAACGTCAAGAAATCTTGGCAATTCTATTGTCTATATCCACCCGATAGTCAGGAGCTTTTAGTGAAACAAAACGGTGTCTTCTTTATATTCACTCTCATTTGTTCTTGCGTCATATCATCGGTACCTTAGCGAACTTGTTCCAATGGTCCGATTGAAAAACCACTGCGCCGTCTCATTTAGTTTTTCTTTTCTTTAATACAAGGTTTTATCAGCATTGATTGTGGAGCAACCAATGCATACATTGAAGAGGCAAACAACATAGCATACGAAACAGATGAAGGGTTCACAGACTCTGGAAATAACATGCAGGTATCCACGGAGGTCATAAATGAAAATAACCTACAATCCTCAAAGAATTTAAGGAGTTTTCCCACGGAAAGAGAAATTGTTACACTTTAAGACCAGATCAAGGCAAGAACAAAACCTATCTCATTAGGGCAATATTTTGGTATGGGAACTATGATGGGAAGAATCAGACTCCACAATTCGACCTATATATTGATGTTAATTATTGGGCCACGGTGAGCTTCTCAACTTATAGATATGAAGAAATCATGTATGTGCCTCAAGCATATGATATACAAGTGTGTCTTGTGAATACTGGCAATGGAGTGCCCTTCATTTCGGCATTGGAGTTAAGAACTTTTGATGATGACATCTATCATCTGAGATCTGGATACTTGGAAACTCACGAGCGGTACGATATCGGATTGAGCTCAAAGTCTTCTATCAGGTAATCAATTAATTTTTGAAATACAAATGTATGGTAATTATACTAACGAGAAATATTCTATTCTTTTTAGCGATTTGACAAACTATTTTGAAATACAAATGTATGGTAACCATTTTGCAAACTATTGAAGGGGTGAGTGTCAAATTTAACCAATAAAATAAGGCTAACCAATTTAGTTACAAGTCAACGACAATTTCTCGCATGCACGCAACGCGTGTCCACTTTTGCTGGTAAATATATGATAACAGTGTCTTTCCCGCGGATCGCCTTTATGATTGACACATAGGATTCTAATTTGTAAGGGATTAATGATTCTTTTTTGAGGGAGTACTTTTCTTTTACTCCCCAATCATTTTTCTACCTATTTATCACTCCTGTCCTTTGCCTTTCCTCCCTCTTTGTTATTACTTTATTCTAATTGCGTCACTTTTTTTTATCAAAGAAGTTTCCTACCATAATATCAACATGATATTTTATATCAGTACACAAGAACGTTTACTATATAAAGTTAGATAAGTTACAAGTACTCGAGACATTGTCAGAATAAACGGAATATTATAGGTCATAATATCATGTTAACTATATCATGTTAACTATATTATTCTATAAGTTGCTCAAAATGATTAATATTACATCACTATTATAATTTCATATTATTAATATGTCAATGCGATGTTTTCTTTATGATTAAATGTTTATATATGTTTTTATTACACATATGTATAACAATTTGCGAAAAGCATGGATTACGTGTGCGTGTATGCACGTGTATATATATATATTTCTTTGAAGTTTATTGATATACTCATTTTACATAAAATACAAAATTATAAGTTAGTGATATTTTGAAGTTTATCGATAATACTCCATGCAAACCCTTTTTGCTTGCTCAAAAAAAAAAATTCTATATAGGAAATGCTTCCAAACCAATAAAATTTTCGTTTAGATACGTAACTTGAACTCTATGAAACTGATGTATTATATCTACAACAACGTGTTACAAGTCTGTGGCAATTGATTTCCGTTGAATATATAGTAGCTAGTAATGGGTTGAATATAGTAGCTTCAATATTCCTCTAGCATATCCATATGAATAGGCATTTGCTAGTCACTCAGTCAATTACTTAATTTTTTGCTCTTAAACTGTTGTCGAAATGCCGCAAATAGGTACCCTATTGATGTTTACGATCGGATCTGGCAAGCTCGAAACGATGATTTCTGGTTCATAGTTAACACCACAGCTGCCATTGATTTATCTGACGGTAATGATGCGTATAAGTACAAGGTTCCTGGGGAAATTCTGCGGACTGCTCAAACATCAATGAACGCCAGTATTCCCATATCTTTACAATGGACACCTCCGATCTCGTTGTCCACAAAGAAATGGATTGTGTACTTTTATTTTGTGGAGATTGAGAGACTGACAAGTGGCCTGCAGAGGGAGTTCACAATTTCCATGAATGATCATCGATTCACGAAGACGGTGAGCCTTGAATACTTAAAGCCAGTGGCTGTGGTTTCCTCTCCAGTTGGCGGGTCGTTCATCACCTTCTCAATTGAATCGACAAATAAGTCTGGAAATCCACCAATCCTCAATGCCGTAGAGTTCTATACTGTTGGTGATCTTCCAAATGTGCCCACAGCACAAGATGATGGTACGCTTTTATTTATCTACATGTTTTTATTGTCTCCATACACTTTCTACAGTTGTGCTGCAATTGACGTCAGTGATAGTTTGACATATATTCCACTATCAATAACTAAGATTTAGGGAATCCTATGCCAGTATATTAATCTCCACTGTGAATCTTATGTTATTCGGGAACTCTGAGCAATGGTTGCTTTGTTGGGATCAACAGATGTGGCTAAGTATTACTTTGCTATCTGCTCAATTCTCAGCTTTGGCTACTTTTTGCCTGGTAATTGCTGGAAAGCGTCTTCAAGTTGAACCGCTGAAAAATTACAAGTCTTTTGAAAGTTTGTAAGACTCATATGTGATTGCAAACACTTTTTGCATCTATCCTTTTCTTTGGATAATAGATCTTTTGTGTGACCTAAACCACAATGAAAGCTATCAATGACATCAAAGAAATGTATCACATTTTGCATCCCTATCATTCTTTTTGCATAATAGATCTTTTGTGTGATTCAAATCTCAGTGAAAGCTATCAATGACATCAAAGCAACGTATCTCATTAAGAGAGAAAGCTGGCAAGGTGATCCGTGCGTACCAAGCAATTACACATGGGATGGTCTAAATTGTAGCTATGGAAATCCTCCGAGAATTATATCACTGTGAGTCTCCTGACATTGTTTTGTTGACAATACTGATTTTCCTAGTGAAACTTGAGAAGAATTCTCATTCGTCATGAAAACCAGAAGTTTTTTGTATCCATGAGAAAGAACATTTAGGATCAATACAACCTTTAAGGGTGAATTCTCAGATTGACTGAGAACTTTGTCAAGTTTTTGTCAAAAGTTCTAGTGGGCCTGAGGGGAACTTCAGTGCTTTAAAGAAGGAGCTTTTGACATCCTTAGCCTCACATGATATTGGACAGAGCTCGTAAACTAATCCCTACGATGACATCCACCCCAAAAAGTCACTATCTTGACTATTTTTTTTTTTTTTTTTGGGGGGGGTTGTGTTTGGGGGTTTGCTCCATATGGATGGGGTGGGTTATGACAAGTTATATACACTCATCGATTGGCAATAAAGGCTTCCTTCTCTGATGTATAGTTATGTTGTTTGTGCAACTTCTTTCACCAATAGCCTACTTTTCCAATTTTAGGCAAGTGTTCCAAATTGCATCGTTTATGAGCAAGTATTAGGTCCTCCGTATGTAATCTTTTAGGTACTCTAGGCCAATGATAACCATAAAATATAGAACAAGGAGGTAGGAAGACCCATACCAGGAATGAGATTGACGATTATGAGAGGTCTTCTTATACCATCTATACTAGGAGAACCTGAAGTATTTTCGTTCTGAAGAATTGATAGTCCAAACTTTTCTTTGTTGTACCAAAAAATGCTGCCTTTATAAAGATGGCAATGACAGGATCCTCTATTTTGATCTATTATGGTCAGGAAATTGAGCTCAAGCAATTTGACGGGCGACATAGTCTCATCACTTTCACATCTATCAAGATTGGAATACTTGTAAGTATTACCGTGGTTGAATTAGTAGTGCCTGCAAGTCACTCGTGATTAAGCACCCCCTGGGCATCAGCTCATAATTGCACGATTAAGGTTGTGTTTTAGGGGATATAGCCTGTTGAAATATTGCCCTACTGTATGGAAACTCCTGCTTTTGGTTATGGAGCTTGTTAACTTGACATTAGGTATACTAAACTTGGTCTTTTGCCAGAGATTTGTCCAACAATCAGCTTTCAGGAGCGATACCAGAAACTCTGGCAGACTTACCACATCTTAGATTTCTGTAAGTTAATGTGTCTAAGTGAAGAAGTAAAGGATTTGAAGCTGGAAAAATCTCTAATCATGGCTCCATTTGCAGAAATTTAAGTGGAAACAACCTGACAGGGTCAGTTCCTGAAGCTCTTAAGAAAAGGGTAATGGAAAATACTTTAAACATGAGGTGCTCTCTCTCTCTCTCTCTCTCTCTCTCTCTCTCTCTCTCTCTCGTTGAGTCATATGTGACTTTTATACTGTGGAAGGACTATCAACATGCTTTTATTTGAAAGCAAATAAGAAGGCCAACTTGTGATTGGCATTTGGCAATGTTGATAGGACTTTGAATTCAGCTCCTTTATTCTTTGTGGCAGTTTGACAGGAACTGCGATTCCTTGCCTAGCTGATCCTTGCCTGCAAAAGAAGAAAAACCGTGACATCCTCATTCCAGTTGCTGCATCAGTTTCAGGCTTCTTAGTAATTCTCTTTGGTGCTTTGGCTGTAGTTTGGTTAAGTAAACGAAACAAATAGCAGGTAAATTTTCTTACTTGTCCTGTTCACACAATCTACACTACATTTGACGATGATCTTCAATTTGCTTTTCCTTTGCTACAGTTCTATCTGTAACAGTGTCTATTCTAGGATAATTTAGTTGAGGATATACAACTCAGCAAGTTGCTATCTCCTCACCCACCCTAAATTTTACAATCTCGTAGACATTGCAATCGGGGAAAAAGAGAATGGTCACATCAGCATCACAAAGAGAATGTGCACCATTCATCTTAACTTATTGACAATGAAATTTCTGTTTCTTTTTTTTTTTTCAAAAGTAACCTGCTATTCATGGGAAGGATTTATAACAAGTTGAGAGTACCACTTTGTTTTTAATTTCCAATTCTCCCTAAAAGAAAGTTTGATTGTGCAATCTCAAACTTATCTGTATGTATTGAGCAAAGTATCTGTATATCAGCATATTGGTGGCAGCTGACAGAGAATCCCTGGCCAGATGTTTTAATTTTTGGTCCTCTTCTTCATCAATATATCTCTTGAAATAGTATCAGAAAAACCCTCCCTCCATGTTTTAATTGTTGACAATGCAATTGGAGTTATCTGCCTTGAAAGTCTACTATCCAGGGTGGTAGTCGCAATATTCATAGGAACCTTTTTGGTACAGAATCTAGTAAAAGTACGCTGAGATTAAAGAATCGACCTTTTAAGTATGGAGAGGTTTCAAGAGTCACTGGGAACTTTGGACGAGTGATTGGTGAAGGTGGATTTGGAAAGGTATATCATGGTACTCTAGATAATGGCACTATAGTTGCAGTGAAGATGCTCTCTGAATCGTCAAAGCAAGGGTACAAGGAATTTCAAGCAGAGGTAAGATAGCATGATGCAATCATTTCTCCTTTTAAATTCAACTTATGCTCACTTACACAAATGTACATTCAGAAACTTCCCCTTAGACCATTGTTCGTATACATCATGATAATGCAAACTCATGGTACTACAGGCACAACTCTTAATGATTGTTCACCACGGAAACTTGGTTTCTCTATTGGGATATTGCGATGATTCCAAGCACATGGCATTAATTTATGAATACATGGCTAATGGAAATTTAAGGCAACATTTATCAGGTGCGTGTTTATATTCTGTTGTACATATATATTTTTTTGTAAATAATCCTGAAAAACTCTATTTCTTGCTCATATTTAAAGTAAAGATGCAACCAATAGAGGACCATCTGAAGGTCTTGACATGGAGCAAGAGACTACAAGTAGCTGTGGATGCAGCACAAGGTACATGAATGAGATATTCACAGTTATGGGTTTTCTTCTTGTCATTACTTTGGCATTGTTGACACGGTTTTTGCAAGGATTTTAGGTTTGGATTATTTGCATAACGGTTGCAAGCCACCCATCATCCACAGAGACTTGAAGACTACTAACATCTTGTTGAACGAAAATTTCCGAGCTAAAATAGCTGATTTTGGCCTGTCAAGAGCTTTCGCTACTGAAAATGACTTTCACGTGTCAACTTGTCCTGCGGGCACTCCCGGCTACCTCGACCCTGAGTAATGGGCTAAAACTCAATATAATCAATTTGGTTCAGTTTGGTTCTCTATTTGGATAGAAATGTTGACATAGCCTAAGATTTCATCTTTGATTTAGAGATTCATTATTTGTTTTTTTTTTTTTTTCCTCCTAGGCTTCAATCTTCCGGGAACTTAAACAAGAAGAGTGATGTTTATAGTTTCAGAATCGTACTCTTTGAGTTGATCACGGGCCGACCTGCATTAATGAGAAGCCGAGATGGCAGCACCAGCATGCACATACTTCAATGGTTGATTCCTATCGTTGAAAGAGGTGATATACAAAGCGTTATGGATCCAAGGTTGCAAGGAGAATTCGACATCAACTCGGCTTGGAAAGTAGTGGAGATTGCTATGTCTTGTACACGACCAATGGCGATCCAAAGGCCGGACATAAATCACGTATTGGTAGAGTTGAAGGAATCTTTGGTGAGCAAATCTGGTTCCTCTGAAATGAACTACTCGGAGCTCCAATTTGACAGTGCCCCTATGGCGAGGTAGCTGAACTTTTCCAGTCCAGAAAGGCTATTTTCTTTTTTATTTAAAAGATTAACTTTTGTCTGCAAAATTGTACTATCTTTTTTATTGTGTTGTCCATTTCCTTTTTCTTATTGTGATTGAATCTTCCACATTCTTGGGGTTCAGCTGAGATTTCAGTTGAAATCAACACCATTGGTTAAGTAGCAACAATTTCTCAATGTTGAGGGGGTAGAATGAGATAATTTATAATGAGGGACCAGTTATCATTTTTCCTTTCTGGTGGTCCCAATGGAGTACTTCTCACAAGCAACCTAGGATATACACGCAAGCATCGTTAACGAATTAAAGGCACAAAACTTGAGCTTGACTTATGATAATGCTTACATTTGCAACATTTTTATATCCAGATTAAAGGCAATCCAAATCTCTCTAATTCTTAGAATGTGGAATAGGCTTTCTATCTCGGGTTTCCAATGCAACAACCAATATGATTGACTGGACAAGAGCTACGTGGCCGGAGAAGATGTGCATCACCGGTATAACATTTCCCGACTCATCAAAAAGGATCCACCGACGTGCCTCAGATTGGTCCCGTTTGCGGCGATCAATGGCAGGATTCAGAAAAAAGTAAGGCTCATCCTACAGAGCAAACTTGAAAAAACGAACCTGTTAATGATCTAAGACCAACAGGATTTCACGCATGCCGTGACATAAGTATGTGAAGTCCCTTCTGGATTCCGGGGTTTTTGATCAAGCACCAGATGCAACAACAGACCCAATCGAAACACTTATGATGTAGAATCGTCAGTTCTCTAGTGACTTGGTTGGTCTCCCATGAGAATTGACAAAAACTTTACTGATCTAGTTAAAAGACAATTGGAGAGTCTAATCACTTTTAATGACTTTAGATTCAGCACTTGTCACAGAATAATTGAGATCGTAAGAAGAGAAAAGACAAGGAAATTAGAGTCTGGATAGCGTCATCTATTTTTGCAAACAGAATGTTCGCTAGGTTCTCGTTTTCCTCGGGCAGCTAAATAAAGAGAACCTAAATCAAAATTGACACTACATTGATATGATAATTTTGTCGGAAATTTCCTATAATATGGACTTACATTAATTAATTGATTTTCTATTATAAATAATCAGTTTGATGGATATGTTAAACCCTTAAGTGATTTTATTGAATTGGATTTTGACATTTACTGATAACGGGTCTAGTTGAACAGCAAAATGCAGATAATTGTGTTTAACTGAAGCGTGTAATGGGAGGGACCCGGTTAACATATTATTGATTAGGATTTGCTAGGTCTCTTTTCTAGTTTATAAAATGATAGATTATAACTAGCAGTTGCTTAATTCCATTAAAAGTTGTTATACTAAAATATGCCATAGAGAGAAAGATTTGACATTCTAATAGATCGTTGATTATCGTTTATCTGATCTATTTTTCTTCGAGTAAAGTAATGGTTCAAATATGTATATTTTTAATTCCGTTATACGTATATGTTTTGGTGTTTTACATTCATATATAAATATGATTGTTCTTGATTAATTAGTTGTTTATATGGAAAAATTTTACATGTGGTATCAGAGCAGGTCATATATGATTGTAGAACCCAAAAATATTTTTTTTTTATAAATAAATTCGAAATTTTTCTCTTGAACCAAATATTGTTGCTACTCTTTCATGTGGATTTTTTTTTTTTTTTATCAATTGATCCTGAAACCTTAGGATTTTTGTTCTGTGTCAAGATCTTTCCAACCGTATATAATTTGTAAAGTTTCGTTGAGAGTTGAGTGAGAATTTTGAAATTCTAGGATTTATACCTTGAAAAAGTTCTAGAATTCTTAAATTATATATATTAGAATCTTTTGGTTGCATTAAGGCGAGTTTTTTGGCTTAAAATCGAGAAAATCGAATTCCGGCCACGGATGTTAGATCCAAATTGTTAGAGATTGTATATGGACAATTTATTCGGTTTGTTCTTTGTTTAATTCACTGTAATCAATTTATAATGATGTTAAAAGCAAAACCCATGAAAAAATTTCATCAAAATCGGCCATAATTTCGGGTGGAGGTTGAAGAAGACCTCCAGTTGGGCCAGGCTGGTGTACGGGCTTGCTGCGGGCTCTGGGCTCTTGGTTTTCTGGTTTATGGGTGTGAGCCCAGCTTCTGGGCCCTTTTCTTGTTTTATTTTTTTTGTTTCGGCCAGTCTGTTTTATTGCTGGGCTGGTTTTGTTTTTCTAGGAGTGAAGCCCATCTCTCGGGCTTCTGGTCACTCATGCCCAGCTTGTGGGCTTCTTGAATTGAACAGGGCCCAAGCGGAGAGCTTCAGCCTGCGCAGGTATGTGGCCAAATTTCTGGCCCGCCCTTTCCAAGCCTAGAAGATTTGAGAAGCCTGTGGGAGGCTTGGGGCCACACGGTCCTATATTTTTTTGGGGCCCGTTTCTTCTTCTTTTTTTTATGCCTAATTTTAATTTAACAAATATTTGGTATGATTAACTATAATTTAGGCATATTTAAATATCTATTTGGAATTATTTATTATTATCCATAATTAATTCTATGAAAAATATGGAATATAAAAATAATACAAATAAAATAAAATAAAATAATAAGAAAATTAAAATTAAAAATTGTGGTAAAAATTTTTGTTTGATAAACGTAATATGATCTTGGGAAGCACATATCGTAAATTCCTTCATATTTTTTGATGAATTTTTGGTATTAATTAAATGGAATATTTTTTATTACGCCGTGCGTTGGGCAAAGTCACATTGCGATAAGTGGAGAGGAGGAAAATTACTCAATTATTTTTAAACATATTATGTGGATATCAATTCAGTAGTAATTTTTTTTTAAATTTTACTGATCGAGTCTTAAATATTTGTGCAAAATTTGAATATAATTCTTTAGAATGATATTTGCCGATTTTTCAATGTAGCATACATGTCATTTTGGATTTCATGTTAGTTCGTCAATGCATGCTACATTAAAATTCGCATAGCCGTAGTAATTAAATTAAATCGTGGTCATGCTAAAGAAGAAAAGTCAAAAAAGAATTGATTGACATTGTATAATCATATTTAGAATAGTGGTGACCCCAAATTGAATTGTTTTGCATGTTTATATGAATAAATTAAAAATCCCAAAATTGCGATTGGTGTGGGTTTAGGAGAGACCACGCTAAGTATAAGGTTAGTAATCCATTAGCTTTTCCTAGATGGTTCACCTTTGGGAATGTTGTGATAGGAAGGAATAAAGAAGAAAGGAAATAAAAAATGCTCCAATGCCCCAACCATGGCTTGGAAAGTGGAATGCAAGATGCATGTGCTTGAGTCTCATTTTCTGTTTTTTTCTCTTTTTTGAAAAAAATTATTTTCCACGACAAGAGTCTCTTTTGAATGGAAAAGCATTTCTACGAAGACAACCAACTTCTTCTCGACAAATGAATTGGGTTTGGCATCTTTTCAATTTAGAAATGTGAAAGCAAAACTCACTTTTCCTAAAAGAATAATCTTTTCGTTTTAATTTCTTTAAAGTGCATTATTGAAGCAAAAATCATTTTGTATCGTTCTCGTTGGTACATCTTGTAATTAGTCCAATGCCTTTCTCGCTCAAGCCATCAATAAAAGCACTTGGGAAGTACCCCCCCGGGAAAGAAAAGTAAAAATGGTCAGTAAAGCATGCGGCAAGTCCTTTGCTTCCATGATGAAAGAGAATGTGTACCATGCACTTGGATTGATTTTCGCTTTAAAATAGTCCGACAGATTCGCCAATGCTCTGGATCATGCTGTGAAAAGTTGTGCATTGTGATCAGGAGAAGTCTTCCCCAATTATCAATGGGGTTATCGTGTGTGCATGTCTAATCAATATATTTTTTGGGATGATTTGCCGCTGGTTTAACTTCATACATAGGAGAATTTGACCATAATTTACTGTGCTCATGAATAGGAAATACGAAAAATGCGTAGAAAGAAATATGTGTAATTGTGTAAATGAATCAGAATGTAAATTCTCTCTTTACGTTCTATTAGAATCCAATATGATATAAGTTGCACTTATTTGGTGCAAGGAGTAGACACTTAATAAATCACTCTTATACACGGATCATCTAGAAATAATAATATTAGCGTACAAACTTTCAAATGTACTCCAAAGTATGTCATCATTTCTAGGATTGCCACAATATGCCACAATTTGTGGTTTATAAGGACTTCCTAATAGGGATTAAAACAACGTTTGAATCGAGAACGCATTGTTGGGTCGGGTGTCCAAGCAAATTGGGCTTGGAAAACCGGAGGGAGACTATGCTGGAAACTGCCTTTTGGCTTTTGAGATCTGTTGAGTGACTAGCCACTCGACCAGGCCACTTAGGCTTCGTTTGGTAACACTCCAATTTCTTTATTTTTCTGTTCTTTTGTTCCCTAAAATAGAAAAAGAACAGAAATCCATTCAGTAACGCCAACTGATTTTTCTATTCCCGGGAATAGAAAGTTGTTCCTGAAAATAGATTTGGAGTAGAAATGAGAAATAGAAAAAATAGTTTCTTATTCCTAGGAACAATTTCTATAAACTATTTCTTGGGGACTACTCACTGCTTATAGCACGCCGCCACCCGTCGACCGCCGACCGCTGACTGCTGCCCGCCGCTTGCTGTTGTTGGCTGCCGCCGTCGCCACTGCTACCGATCGCCGGCCGCCCCCACCCGCTCGCCACCAGCCGACCGCCAGTTGCTGGCTGCTTGCTGCCATCCTTCGCCCTATGGCCGGCGACCAGTGGCGATGGTCGACGAGCAAGGGCGCTGTTGGAGAAGAAAAAAATAAAAAAAATTTTGTCGGTACCAAACACGTTTCTATTCTTTTTCTATTTCGAGAATAAGAAATTTTTGTAGTATACTGGCCCAAAGATCTCTTGATTTCTCTAAGTGGCCCTCCCGATGCAATTCAATGGGGGCCTAGAGTTAGTCAACACAAAATCGGGTCAACACAAATGTGGGGCGGCTGACCATTTCCCTTTTGAAGGCTTTTGGAAGAAGTTCTTTTTCCGCAATCTTAAATTCATCGACGACGGATTCATTGAGAGAGACCGGAGAACCTGAAGACGTATGTAACAAGACCTGAGTGCTATGACTTACTTCTCAACGGGGACTGGCCCGGTGAAGTTGGAGTCAATTTCTATTATGGGTGTCTTGGATTTTCAGCTTAGTGTGCAGAATAGTGAACATTTCATGACATGCTTTCGCTTTTCTTTTCGTATCATGGTAAAAATGGCTTTGTCAAATGCTTAGCACTAGCGGTGAGGACACCAGTGCTTTTGAAAGGAAATACTGCTGGGTCATTTGATGTACTGAATGTTCTTAAAGTCACACGAGAACCGGTAATCAAACAACTCACATGAGACCTGCTTAAGTGAGATCCTCTCTCTAGTGGTGATGGCGATATGGTTTTTGATGACCTAAAAAAGTCCCTTCATATCAAACAATGTCTCTAGATCCGTGAAGGCAATTGATTTTCAATTTAATTATCGATAGCATTGGGCTTTTAGCATTTGGCCCAATGCTAAAACTCATTTTTTAACTTCCAAAGCTATGCTCATAAATTCTTCAAATTTTTGATTTTGCTTTTAATTATTTTTTTTATTAAAAAAAGGAGATGACCCTTCGTTGGACTAGCGAAGGGCTACAACTATCGGCAAGCTAGATTTGGCACCGGTGGCCGTAGCCCTTTGCAAAAGTTTTTTTTTTTTTTAAAACTAAACACATATTCAACTTAAAGTCCATTCGTAAAGAGGTTTTATTAAACATAATTTGCATTTCTTGAAATTTTTTTAACTTTTAGTATTTACAGTACAATTAAAGCTCATTTGCAACTGAACCAAACATACCTGGATTACCCTTAATTTCGGCATTGAAACTAAGAACTCTTGATGATGACATCTATTGTTCGAGATCTGGATTCTGGCAACTCCATTGGCAGCACCACATCAGACCAAGCTTGGAGTTTAATGTCAGATGATCAATCAATTTTTTGAAAAACAAATGTACAGTGATCATAGTAAAGAGAAAGATTCAAATTTTTCTAGCTTTTTTTCACAATTATGCTAACTATTCAAGGCACGAGTGTCAAAGACAAAAAAAAGGCCGCGAAAAATCAACAAAACTACATAGCAAAGCATTTAAAATAATCAGTAAAGATAGTTAAATAAAATGATAATAGATGTCAAAGATTAATCCAAAAAACATTACATGATTAAAAAAGCACCTTTTGTGTTTACTATATTACATTTTTTGGAGGCTCCGTCCACGTGGAACAGTCTATGAGAGACAAATAAGCCTAGATTTCTGTTTTCCTTTTTTTTGAGTAACATGTGGGGTGATCTAACCTTCCGGAAGCATAGCTGTTTTTTTCTGTACGAGCCGAAAAAGTGTAATATTATTAAAAAGCAGCAACCCACATAACGAGGATGGATAAATTTAGTAATTTAGATAATTTACAGCAACTCACAAAACGAGGATAAATAAATTTAGCAATTTAAACGACTTATATGAAAAGATAAAGATGTCACTATCATATCACATTTCCACAACATATCAACTATATGTAAAAGGACAGGCTTATTCACATTAAATTATTAAGGTGGGGTAAATTTTCCCACAATCCATGATTTTCTAACGTTTCCAATAAATTTCTTTTGAAATATCATTTTAATTTGAAAGGAACGTATTGATTTACGGATTCTATGGTTAGCCATGCAACCAAATAAATTTTCTTATGCAAAGTACCTTTTTCTTAATTTTTAAAGAGGTATATTGAGTAGTACATATAGCAAGATTAGCCTTTGGAGATGACACATGGCAAGCAAAGGTGGTCAGTCCGAACCATGGTAAGCTTTGTTGATACTGATGATTTGTTCGGGGATGTTGGAAAACGAAAGTTTGAAGTAAGTTCTTATCAATCATGAAAATATCATCGTCGATCAATTACCTCAGGCCATGCCAAATACTTAAAATGTGAGCCAAAATTCAGTCTCCTAGAAATTACTCTTCCTTTGGATAATTTTCCGCATGGGTTTTCATGATGGATTCCTGTAGCAAGAAAGAAGAGAGTCAATTTCACGGTGTATTGCAATAAATTGATTAGTGCCAAACACGATATATTACCTAGAATTTGTCAATGGTGGAAATGTCATCAGTCAAAGCTGCCTGTTGACGTTTATTATTATTATTCTTTTTGGTCGGTTACTAGCGATTATTTAGGTGCTAGGACTTTGATACATTTGTGGGCGAAGACCTAGCTGCAAGTCTTGGTCTTCTTTTACTGTAGCCATGACTCGGTCAATATAAATATGAAGGAAAATTTAGTGGGTGACCCCGGTCATTTTCAAAAGAGGAGACTTGGGGAGAATGTTAAGACCCGAGACTAAACGGAAGTGGAGATAGCAATGCCACGTATGCCACCATGTGCGGTTCAGAGGCCAGACTTAAGTCGCACATTGGCTGGACTGAAGTTACATATGACTTGGTAGAATATTTGGATGATAAATCACGTTTTCATTTAACAACTTAAAATTTCATAACCGTTGATAATAATCTCATCAAATTTCATATGGTACCAGAATTAGAAGTCTTAGATTGATTTCGAATCTTTACAGATCCTATTCGTCTCCTCAATTAAATAATTCCACCCTTAATACTAGACCAAAAGACTAGATTAAGTGTGACGTTATTCATATGTAAGATCCCCGAATAGTCACCACCTCGTGTGTTCTCTTTGAACACTTTCTTAAATTTTAGGCTTGGTCAATGTAGAACGGGTCTTAGGACATGGTACATGCTAAGAACGGCAAATAAGCCTACCTTTCTTTTTCCCTTTCCCGGAGCAACATGTGGGGTGACCGGACCTTCCGTAAGCCAAGCTTTCTATCTTTGTAGTTTTTCTTTCAAACTTCTGTGTCCTCCAATCTTTGTGGCTGAAGACATGAATCTAATCTTTAGCCGAAGTCGTAACTGTGTCATCTGCCCATAAGTGAACCGCCGCCACGATAAATAAGTAGTGTCAGAGACGAACACCCAATCACGATGATCCAATTCAACTTGTGATTTCCTCATCACATGTTTGATAGCAGCATCCCCAGCAAGCTTAAGAAGATGGATAATTTCGTGTTTGATTGTGTGATGATGTATACCTTTATTGCTCCGTGTTCTACCTTAATCTCTTGCTTGTCGATCTGAGGCAAGATATCCCAATCGTCAGATAACTCTAGGGTCTAAAATTTTCTTATATGAGATGCTTCATTAAGAGCTCTCTTGCTCCTTATGGCTGATGTAATTTTATGATAGAAAATGTCGATCTATAACTGCGGCTGGATCGTACAAGTTCAGCAGTGACCAAACAATCCGCAATTACACCATAGACGCCTGGAGGATCGAGCTGGCCGTACCGCCATAACTTTGTACTATGTATTGCATTGTTAAAGTCAAGAGCTTAATGACCTTCTTGCATAATCCCACTCTAATAGGAGCATGAAGGCGTTCATGGAACAAAGAGAGAATGCTTAATTCATAAAGCTAAGTCCTCATATTACCGTATATTGTTGAATTACAAATACAACAAGGAGTCGGTACAATTTACTCTCATATTGCTGAAGTCCAACAATTACACCATATCTTTACAATTCTGAGGAACTCCTATCGTTAAAACTACATTTGTCGAGCTTTTGAACTAAATCATCCCTGTTATAGGCGTAATGTTACTTTACCGAATTCACTAACAGGCTGGCTGGAATGATTATCTCTCCCATATAAAGCATTAGAAGGATTCCAATTGTAAAAGAACAAAAAGAGAGGGAGCTGATTGCAAATACACTCCTTAACTAAAGTGTTAGTTGCAATGTCAACCCCATTGTTTCGATGGTAGCCTATTGTCCTGTGAGATTTGTAACTCAAGTTATTAGATGAAAGTATGATTTAATATTTAAATATGCTATCACTCCCTTTCACGCATAGGTTGGACTTTGACCTTTACATGAAAAGCGAAGTTGATCGGTCTCGATTAATACCAATAGTTTGTGCGGTGGTTGTTGCAAAATGATACGTGTCAAAGAAATTAACGCGTGACATGATATATTGTTTTTGAATTTTCCCATGTTCAACATGTCATCGATCAAAAGCTGTCTATTGACATTGATGGTGGTCCCTAGACTTGGGCACGCACGCGGACGAAGAGCCAGCTGCAAGTATTGGTCCTCTTGCATTGTAGAAATGACTCAGTCAACTATGAACTGAAGATGGGGTCCGGTATCCTCTAGAAGAATAGACTAATTTCCAATAAATATCGTCAGAATACGTGTCAATTCTATATATGCCTTCCAAAGTCGATATAATCATGTTGTCCAGATATATCAAACTCTTAATTACCGTCATTGGTGGAGAGCTCATGATATTAATATACTGTGGGCAGAGATATCTTCCTCGCACTTCTCTCTTCGACCATCTCCACTGCTCTCGATCACAATGGGAAGATCAACTACAGCTTTCTCGTTTTCTTTGCTTGCTTCTTTGGCTTTGGGATTTGTCCTTGGGGTTCAAGCCCAACAAAATCCAGGTCTCTCTCTCTCTCTTCCATGCTTCATACAAAGTTATAGTATTAAATTGCCGGTAAGCTAGATACTGTATTATGAAATTGTGTGAATGGACAACATTCATTGTACTTGCTCCAATGGTCCAACTGAAAAACCGCAGTTCCATTTCACTGACCTTGTCTTTTCTCTAAACCCATAAGGTTTTATTAGCATCGATTGTGGGGCAACTCTTGCATACACGGAAGAGAGAACTGGCATAACATACAAACCGGATGAAGGATTGATAGACTCTGGGAAGATCATGCAGACATCTAGGACGCTCACGTATCAAAATAATCAACAGGTATTGAAGAATGTAAGGATTTTTCCCAATGGAATGAGGAATTGTTACACTTTAAGACCAGACCAAGGTAAGAATAGAACCTACTTGATTAGGGCAACATTTTGGTATGGGAACTATGACGGGAAGTATCAGGATCCTTCATTCGACCTATACATTGATATAAATTATTGGGCCACGGTAGATTACTCCTATTATCGTTTTGAGGAAATCATGTATGTGCCCGAGGCAGATGATATACAAGTGTGCCTTGTGAATACTGGCAAGGGAGTGCCCTTCATTTCGGCATTGGAATTAAGAGCTTTGGATGATGGCATCTATCGAGTAAAATCTGGATTCTTGCAACTCCATTGGCGGCACGACATCGGACGAACCTTGGAGTATGATTATGTCAGGTGATTGATCAATTTTTGAAATACAGATGTATATTAATCATAGTTAAGAGAAAGATTTAAATTTTTCTAGCAATTTTACCATTTTGCAAACTATTCAAGGCACGAGTGTCAAAGACAAAAAAGGCCATGAAAAATCAACAAAACTACAGAGCAAAGCATTTAAAATAATCAATAAAGATAGTTGAAGAAAATGATAATAGATGTCAGAGATTAAAAGAAAAATCATTACATGATTAAAAAAAATGATTAGAGAAACAGGAAAGCCATTACGTCCAAACAAAAAATAAAATAAAATTTTACGAAATCTTGCAATTATAATCCAAATCAAACTTAGAATTTCACTTATGTATCGGAAATACCTCGGTTACTCCATCATAACAAGAGAACTCATTGATGATTTTTTGAAAAAAAGAAAAAAATTAACGCCCTTGCAAATATATTAGTTTATAATCGTAATTAGCTTAGCCTTGCTAATAAAATTTTATTAAGTAATAATAATTATATACTAAATTAAAATTTGGAGTGAGTATTGACAATAATAATGCAAATTATTTGCTATGTAACATTAGTGTTATAATAGAAAGTTTATTTGTACATTGAAGTTATTGATATCCAATAGATATAAGGTCATGCAATGATTTTAAGTTGCGTATAGTTTTTTAATGGAGCTCACCAGTAGATGACGTGGTTAAGGAATAATTTTTAAAGGTCATAGACAATTTTTAAGCCAAAACTTTACTAATGTAATGAAATTAAAATTTTCGTTTTATGAGGAATGATACTTATTACTGGTAGTTCGTCATGCCATCAAATGTAATTACATTCCCTACCTACGTACAGCCATACACGCGTGATTTTAAATTTTTCTTACTTGGTCACATACTAATATAATAAAGCGATATTTGCTTAACATTCCTTTTTTTTTTTTTTAAGAGTAATCTTGTTACATGTATTATCTACTAAATTCAAAAGAAAATTTTTTTCCCGCAAAGAATTTGCATAGCATTGGGTTTGCCGACTACTAGTTTCTGTACTGTTTTGCTTCCCTCAATTAACGAACATATAATAAATATATTCTATAAGCTCATATAATCTATGTTTATACTATTGTACAATTTAAAGAAGACTTGCTCCTTTTAAGAGATCACAGTCTTTTTTTTATTTCTTTTCCAAGATTTTCTAAATATTCTTTAAATAGTCAAATCTGTAAATTAATAATTTTATCTTATCTCCCGTGTATATTGAATATGTAATATAAATCATTTATATCTTAAAAACAATCTTATACATTTATCTTTCCATATGTATGTGATCAATTCCTTTAAATGGAGTCAACGATATCTTTCTACTATTAATTAATAATTCTGATATTTCATATAGATCGTTAGAGATGTACAAATCTCAACCTAGATGATTTTGCAAAATTTTACAAATCATAATTTTTCGAATACATGCAACGCATGTGCACTTTTGCTGGTAAATATATGATAACAGTGTCTTCCCTGAATTCAACGGGGATTGATCATGCTTGGAGTACATTTTTGGCACTCTCCACTAATTCTGCTGCCTATGTTATTGCTCTTGTCCCTCTCTTCCGCCCCCTTCTTTATTTCGTTATTCTAATCGTGCCTCTTTGTCAAAGAAATATCCTCTTTGAATATTGACACGATATTTTTATATTAGTACACAAGTATGTTTACTAAATAAAGTTACATAATTTACGTGTACCTTAGACATAGTATGAACAAATGAAATGTGTTAGGTTAATTCATTAAATAAGATGCTCAAAATGATTAATGCTATGTTAACATTGGAATCTCTTATCACTAATATGCCAATGCGATTTTTGTCCAACAATCTGCACAAAGTGCATACTGTGTCTAGTACATAACAGAACTTAATGCCTACTTATGGAGTGCTCCGTGGACACTTGTTAGAAATAACCCAATGCACGAATTGATTTTTTCGCTACTAATATGTTGAATATAGTAACTCCAATAATTCTGTTGCATAGCCATATGAATTGGCATTTGCTAGTCACTCAAATCAGTTACTTAATTGTTTGCTATTAAATTGTTTGTGCAAATGCCTCATACAGGCACCCTGACGATGCTTATGATCGGATTTGGACACCTCAAAACTATAAGTTCGGGGTCAGAATAAACACCACATCTCCCCTTAATGTATCTGGCAATAGTGATACGCTTAAGTATCAGGTTCCTGGGAAAGTTCTTAAGACCGCTCAAAGAACAATGAGTGCCGGTTCTCGCTTCGAAATGAAGTGGACACCTTCAGGACCCAGAAAGAAATGGATTGTGTACTTCCATTTCGTCGAGATTGAGAGATTGATAAGCGGCCTGCGGAGGCAGTTCACAATTTCCATGATTGATAATAATTTCACAAAGTCGGTGAGTCTTGAATACTTAAAGCCAGTGGTTGTAGTTTCTCCTCCAGTTGAAGGGTCACCCATTACCTTCTTCATTGATTCGACAAACAAGTCTGAAAATCCACCGATCCTCAATGCCGTAGAGTTCTACACCGTTGGTGATCTTCCAAATGTACCCACAGCACAAGATGATGGTACGCTTTTATTCTTCAAAATATTGTTTAGTCTACTCCACATACACGGTGTACAGTTGCGCTCCAAATGACATCGACAGTAATTAGACAGATATTCCAATGTCAGTAAGTAACATTTCAGCAATCCTATGCTAAATAGATTAGTCTCCGCTGTGGGTTGTATTTTATTCGTAAACTCTGGTTAGATATTGCTTTGGTGGGATCAACAGATGTGGCTAAGTATCACTCTGCTATGTGCTTCATTCCCTGCTTTGGCTATATTTTGCCTGGTAATTGCTGGAAAGTCTCTTCAAATTGAAGCCCTGAAATGTTACAAGTTTTCTGATTCAGTCTTTATAACTTATATGTGATTGCAACCACATTTTGCATCTCTATCCTCTCTAAATAATTAATCTTTTTTGTGATTTAAACCTCAGTGAAAGCAATTAATGACATCAAAGCAATATATCATATTAAGAGAGAAAGCTGGCAAGGTGATCCGTGCGTACCAAGCAATTACACATGGGATGGTCTAAATTGTAGCCACGAAAATCCTCCAAGGATTGTATCACTGTGAGTTCCATGGCACTTTCTCATATAATGCTGGTTTTCTCGGTGAAACTTAAGAAAAATTCTCTTCCATCATGAAAAACAGACGTTTTTTTATTCATAAGAAAGAACATTTAGGATAAATGCAACCTTCCAAGGGGGGGTGATTTCTCAGATAGACTGAGAACTTTGTCATGCTTTTCTCAAGTTCTAGGGGGCACGATGGGAACTTCATTGCATTAAAAGAGTGAGCTTTTGATCGATATTGGAGAGAGCTCATAAGCAAATCACTAAGTTGACACCCACACCCAAAAGTCAGCATCTTGATTATTTTTTTGGGGTTGCTCCATGTGGATGGTGTGGTTCATGAAAAGTTATATACTCTCATTGATCATCAATACATGCTCCCTCCTCCAATGTGTAGTTATGTTGCTTGTGCAACTTCTTTCGCCAATAGCCTACTTCTCCGATTTTAGACATAAGTGTACGAAAATTGCATCGTTTATGAGCAAGTATTAGGTCCTCCAAAAATAATTTTTTAGGTACTCTAGGTACAGTGATGACCTTAAAATATAGAACAAGGAGGTAGGGTGACCCATTCAGGGAATGAGATGGACGATTGTGAATGGTCTTCTAGAACTTAAACATTTAGACCAAAAGAACCTAAAATATTTTCGTTCTGAATAATTGATTGCACAAACTTTTCTTAGTTGTACCCAAAAATTCTGCCTTTATAAATATATCAATGACAGGATCCTCTACTTTGATCTGTTGTGGTCAGGAAATTGAGCTCAAGCAATTTGACAGGTGAGATAGTCTCGGAACTTTCACATCTATCAAGATTGGAATACTTGTAAGTATAACCGTCGTTGAATTAGTTGTGTCTACACATCACTCATGATTAAGCATCCCTTGGGAGTCAACTCATGATTGAATGACTAAGGTTGTGCTTTAAGAGACATAGACTGTTGAAAGAACGCCCTAATGTGTGGGAACATCCTGCTTTTGGCTATGGAGCTGGTTCTGATATTAGGTGTTCTAAACTTGCTCTTTTCCAGAGATTTATCCAACAATCAGCTTACAGGAGCAATACCAGAAACTCTGGCAGGATTACCAAATCTTACATTTCTGTGAGTTAATGCGTCTAAGTGAAGCAGCAAAGGATTTCAAGTGGACAAATCACTAATCATGGCTATACTTGCAGAAATTTATGTGGAAACAACCTGATTAATTCAGTTCCCGAAGCTCTCAAGAAAAGGATTGCGAACAATACTTTAAACATGAGGTTCTCCCTCCCTCCCTCCCTCCCTCCCTCCCTCCCTCCCTCCCTCGTATGCGATATTTATATATGGAAAGACTATCAACATGTTTTGTTTATTGTGATTAAAAGCAAATAAGAAGGCCAACTTGTGAAAGAATTTGGCCAATCAATCTGAACATTTGTAGATAGGAATTTGAGTTCAGCTCCTCTATTCCTTGTCGCAGTTTGGGAAATGCGAATCTGTGCCTAGCTGATCCTCACTCGCAGAAGAAGAAACAAAACACCATCCTTGTTCCAGTTGTAACTTCAGTTGCCAGCTTCTTTGTGGTTCTCTTTGGTACCTTGGCTATTATTTGGTTGATTAAGCGAAAACAAATAGCAGGTAAGTTTTCTTACTTGTCCTGGTCACAAAATCTACACTACATTTGACGACTGTCTTGACTTTAAAATTACTTTACAGTTCTATCTGCAACTGTCTTTTCTAGGATAATTTAGTTGGAAATATACAACTCAGCCACTCTCTTTCTCCTCACCCACCTTCGGAGCATCATCTTACAATCGACATTGCAATCGGGAATGAGTGAAACTTGGCTTTAATCAAAATTTAATAAGGCTAGTAATGCGAGTTCATAGTGATCACAAGAAAATGAAGAGAAGAGAGAGACAGAGATCACCACAGCATGGTCGC